>JARWIR010000031.1:4800000-6151492 GCA_029959085.1 Nemophila menziesii
TTGGGGTGTATGGTTAAGGTTAGGGTATATGGTTAAGGGTGAGGGTTTATTGTTAAGGTTTGGGGTATATGGTTAATGTAAGGGTATATGGTTAAGTCTTGAGGTGTATGGTTCAGTCTTGAGGTGTATGGTTAAGTGTGAGGGTATAGGTATAAGGTCAAGGGTGCGGATATATGGTTTAGGGTGAGTATATATGGTTTAAGGCTTGGGGTGAGTGATTAAGCTTAGTCTATATTGTTAAGTGTCAGGGTATATGGATAAGTGTTAGTGTGTATGGGTAATGTTAATGGTTAAGGGTTATGGTATATGGTTAAGGGTGAGGGTATATGGTTAGGTTAGTGTATATGGTTGAGTGTTAGGGTATATGGTCAAGGATGGGGGTATATTGTTAAGGTTTGGGGTATATGGTTAAGGTAAGGGTATATGGTTAAGGCTTGAGGTGTATGGTTCACGCTTGAGGTGTTTGGTTAAGTGTGAGGGTATATGGTAAAGGGTGACGATATATGGTTTAGGGTTTAGGGTTTATGGTTAAGGCTTGGGGTTAGTGGTTAAGGTTAGTCTATATGGTTAAGTGTTAGGGTATACGGTTAAGTGTTAGTGTGTATGGTTAAGGGTGAGGATATATGGTTAAGGATTGGGGTGTTTGGTTAAGTCTTGAGGTGTATGGTTAGGGTATATGGTTAAGGTTAGGGTATATGGGTAAGGAGGAGGATATATGTCAAGGTTAGGGTATATGGGTAAGGATGGGGGTATATGGTTAAGGCTTGGGGTGTATGGTTAAGGGTGAGGGTATATGGTTAAGGCTTGGGGTGAGTGATTAAGGTTAGGCTATATTGTTAAGTGTCAGGGTATATGGATAAGTGTTAGTGTGTATGGTTAATGTTAATGGTAAGGTATATGGTTAAGGGTATATGGTTAAGTGTGAGGGTATATGGTAAAGGGTGAGGATATATGGTTTAGCATTTAGGGTTTATGGTTAAGGCTTGGGGTTAGTGGTTAAGGTTAGGCTAAGTGTTAAGGTATATGGTTAAGTGTTAGTGGGTATGGTTAAGGGTGAGGATATATGGTTAAGGCTTGAGGTGTTTTGTTAAGTATTGAGGTGTATGGTTAGGGTATATGGTTAAGGTTAGGGTATATGGGTAAGGAGGAGGATATATGTTAAGGTTAGGGTATATGGGTAAGGATGAGGGTATATGGGTAAGGCTTGGGGTGTATGGTTAAGGGTGAGGGTATATGGTTAAGGTTTGGGGTTTATGGATAAAGCTTGAGGTGTATGGTTAAGGGTGAGGGTATATGTTTAAGGTTTGGGGTGTATGGTTAAGGCTTGGGGTGTATGGTTAAGGTTAAGGTATATTGTTAAGTCTTGGTTTGTATGATTAGGGTTAGGGTGTATGGGTAAGGTTAGGGTATATGGGTTAGGTTTCATTTTAGGGTTAGTTGGTGGCAAGACTTTATTTTTTAAATTGTTTAATATATGTACGGATAATGTACTTTGCCATGGCTTAATGGTGACTAGATGTTTGATTTTGATAGGGTAGGTTTGAGGTTATTGTTATGATTAATTAAACCTCATCTACCAATGATATTTATAATAAATGATGCAAGATAAACCTAGCTTATAAATAGATTATGTTATTGTTCATTTTGTAGGAGTTTCATAAGTTGATTTGGAGAAAACACAAGTTCGAGCTATTACACTACTATAGTCGGTATAGACGAGAGGACGTGAATCGAGTTTTGGTTCAAGTACACGAAATGGAGACAAATGGTTAGTTTAAATTAGTTTATGATTTGTCTTTTTGTATATAGGTTATAAGTTTCATTATATTTAATATAGTAATGTAATATATAAGTAATATTTTATATGACTTTTTAAATTATGTTGTGTAATTTTAGTAAATATAGCAAGAAGTATAATAATCATATTCGGAATATGTATATAATTTTAAAAGTTATCCCAATATATTTATTTATTTACTATTAGTTAGTCGATATATGTATTTATCAACTATCGAAAAAATAGAATACATGTTAATGGAAAACCCTAAGTCGATAGTAAAATACCTAATCCCTAATTCGTTAGTAAATAAATTAAAACCCTAAACTTGTGTAATTTGTACTAAGTTGAGTAATGGAAGAAGATATACATTTATTTTTACTCAATAATATTAATGTATTAAATATTTATGTTAACAAAAATATCTAAATAGGTTAAACCATGAAATACGTTTGTAATTATATTTTGAGTATTTTAATAAATGTGGTTTTAGTTAAAAAAAATTAATCTCTAATTCGTTAGTAATTATATTTTCCCCTAAAATTATGAAAATATAATAAACTGTATGAAATTGTACTATATATTTTTCATGGATATTTCATTTAATGTCTATTTTTTTGACCGGATATGGTGAGGCTAACCCCGGGGGGTCGACTTGTTAATGACATTGAGTAAAGAAGATGTGATGAAGTTACGTTTCTCCAGCGAGGAAGAAGCGTACATGTTCTACAACACTTATGCACGGGCTCACGGATTTAGCATTCGGAAAGATCGGTTGAACAAGGCAGGAGGTGGAGGTAGTTTAGTTACCGGTTGGTTATTCGTGTGTTCTTGTGCAGGATTTTGGCAAAAATAGTATTTAGAATTGAAAGATCGTGTCAGAGAGCACCAGGCCGGGACTAAGTGTGATTGTAAGGCTAGGCTTCGTATCAGGTACGCCCACAACCATAATTGCTATGTAGTATCTCTTTTTGAAAAGGAGCACAACCATCTATTGACCCCCATTGCGACATCACACTTTCTACGGTCCCACCGACACATAGACGAAGGACATCTAGATCAAGCATTGTCTCTTCGTGATTCAGGCATACGCACTTCTAAAAATCATGCATGTTTGTTAAAGAGGCAGGAGCGTATCAAGATGCAGGGTTTGTTAGGAAGGATTTGTATAATGTCCTTGGTAGGATCAGGTCAGACGAGATTAGTGAGGGCGACGTGAACGTACACTGTCGTATTTGGAAGGTAGGTGTGTGAGCCACTCTCTGTTTGCTTTTGCTCACACCGTTGACAGCTAAAACCTACTAGACAAGCTGTTCTTTTGCGATAGGAGATATCGGAGAGAGTTTGCTGTGTACGGTGATGTACATATATTTGACGCCACTTACAAGTCAAATTCATATTGCTTCACGCTTGTTGTTCTAGCCGGTGTTAACAACCACCAGAAGACTTGTATCTTGTGTATTCCGTTGGTTAAGAACGAGACTACTGAAGCATATGTGTGGGTATTAGAAACATTCACGAACACCATGAACGGAAAGAAACTCAATCCGTTGTCACGGATGGTGACAGGTCAATGACATCTGCGATAGGGAGGGTGCTCTCTAATGCAGGTCATAGGTTATGTTCTTGGCATTTGAATCGAAACGCGGTTACGAATGTACATATCGAGAATTTCGGGTCCATTTTTAAGAAGTTAGTGGGGCTCCCTATAATCGAGGAATTGTTTGAAGAGGCGTGGTTGAAGATGGTAGAAAAACATGACCTTGTCGAGAACAAGTGGATCATGGAGACATATGAAAAACGTGCAATGTGCGCGGAGGCATATATACGGGGAAATTTTTTTGGGTTTGTGAAGTCCAGCCAGCGGTGTGAAGGAATGAACGCTTACCTTAATATGTTCTTGAATAAGCGGGTCAAGCTTATCAAATTTGACAAAGCGTTTCATAATGGTATGGTTACAATTAGAGACAATGCGAGCAAACAAGAGTACATTACGAATCATACTAGTCTGGTCCCCACGACAGTTCTAGATGACCTCGAGGTAGACGCTAGCAAACAATTTACTAGGGATATATTTTTTAAGTTTAGGAAGGAGTTAGTGAACCAAGGTAAACTACATCATACCGATGTTACACCAGTATTCGAATCTCGTGTATATGTTATTTCTTCCTACACCAACCCGAGGCTTATACGCAAGGTATGTTATCATGACCATGGCTCCAGGTTGATGCTCGAGTGCACCTGCCTCCTATTGGAATCCCATGGCATACCGTGCATGCATATATTCTACGTGATGAAAGTCGAAGGTGTCAGAGAACTACCCAAATATTGTGTTATATTCCGTTGGACCCCTCTAGCAGCCTAAACCACCGTGACAAGTGTTTAGCTGATTTTAGTCTTGATGAGAAAGAAACAGCCAGGATGGGATACTTGGATTCCAAGTGGAAAGATATGCGGTACCACGTGGCTCGTAGTGAAAGAGGATATATTGATACACTTGAAGCCATGACGAATGTCGTGGCTAGGACTAGAAATTATCCAAATGAGTATGGGACACGCCTAGCGGTTCCTTTGGCTGTACAAAATGTAGCAGTTGATCCTATTGAAGCCCGACCTAAGGGAACCCATACCAAAGAACCGCGTCGTTGTAGTATTTTCAAATTACTGGGACATCAGAAGCGTAACTGCCCCCACAAACAAGCCAAGAGATGCTAACGTTGTCGTTGTAGATGAAAACGAAATAATAGACATGACTTTACCAACGAAACAATATTTATTTATTTAATGACTACTTCGCACTTTTGAACGTAATTGTATTAGTATGTTGTAATGCTTTATTTTCATATTATAGTTTTCAAACATTTTAGTATTCAATTCTATTATGGAGATTTTTTTATTTTATTTAAATTAGTTTGTGTGTCAAAAAATTCAAAAAATAAATAAATAAAACTTACCCTAATCAATATGTTTTTTTGTTCATTAACTAATTATTTTAGTATTCATTATTAGTGTAGAAATTTTATTCTATTAGTATGTATATTAATAAAAAAAACAATTATATAATTTATCTACACTAAACCACTTTTTAAGTAAACTAGGTCAAACACTAAAAACACATAAGTCCACTATAAATAAACCTTATGCCATTCACCTCTTCACACAACTTCATCTCCACATTCTACTTCTTCTTCATCATCCATTTCTTCAAGGTAGTTTAATGGCCTTCTTTTAGTTAAAAATTTTTCTCTTTTATTTCATCATCATGCTTCTTCACAAATAACATGCAAGACTTTCGAATATGGCTACATGCCACTTTCGAAACTCATATATCAAACAACAAAGTTATTTCTTTACTTATAAAGCTTTTAATATTCATATTTTGTTTCTTTCAATTTTTCCACAAAGTACATTTAGTTTTGTTAAACTATACATTTCATTGCTTGTGTTTGATTAACTCCTTTTCTAATATTGTAGGAAATGTCGGCCTTGTCTTCCACTTCTTCTTCTCCAAGCGACATGGTGGTTTGCTTAGGTAACAACATTGAACCCAATGATCCTTCAAACTTCTTGGACATTGGATATGTGGGAGGTCATGCAACATTCGCATATTTCCCTATGACTATGCTAACTAGCTTAACAAGCTCTACTATGATTGTCCCATGCATGGGTATGTTTCATTGATGCATCCAACAAGTGTTAGGGTGGAGAACTGTGTGGATGGTTTGGTAGACAATTGGGTGAATGGAGTGTTTGATCAACAAGACATTGACCCGGTCATCGAGCCGGTCAATGAGCCGGTTCTGCCCCCCAACTCGATATGTACGGCAGAATCAATAGGAAGCTTTTGATGGTGGTGTTGATCTCGTTGTTGGTTGATGTGTTGGTTCGAGTCTTGGTTTAGTAGGTGTCGAATTTCATTTTGGTTTTTGATGATGTTGGGAGCAATGGAGAAAAAGGTGACGCAAAAAGTCTAATTTTGTTTTGATGAAGAAGGTGATGCGTTGACCAATTATAAATGTTGACTTTTTGGTGAAAAGCTTTGATCCTTTCTCGTTTTTGTGTTGCATGGTGTTAAGGTGGGAAGGGAGGTTCTAGATTAGAAAATCATGTTGTAATTTCTTTTTTTTTTATTTATGTATTTAAAGTTAATATTAAAAAAATATTTCTTGAATTGTCTTGTCAACAATAGCTCCACTACCCTATGTAACCCTATAATCTACTTACACACTCAACATGCTTTACTTTTCTTGGAAATAGTTATGTAGGTCAAATAAATCTTTACTACTAACACACTCATCCCTCATCATAATCCATACTCCATCCTCAACCTCCACCTTTATCCTTCCATTGCCAACCGAAAAGAAAACCCACCATGGATCCTTCACCAACGAGAGTTGGGGAAAAATCTCCACCACAAACCAAAAACACACGACAGAAAGCTATATATCCTCGTCCAAAAAGAAGACGACACAACGAGGATGGGAAATGGGGTGTTTGGAAGACCAAGGATGATAGTGAGGAAGTCAAGTTCAACAATAAAGAACCACCAAAGGAAGTAGGCAACATCAAACAAGAGGAGGTGACCGAGATAGGTATGAATCAAGACGACATATGAACTATTTCACCTTTTGGATGAAACTTCTTTGTAAACCTTATTTGTCGTTTGTTTTGTTGTCAAGTGTTTTTGTTGAACTTTTAATTTTATTTTTATGTATCTCGATGTTTTGTTGTCCACCATGGATACTATGGATTGGGTTGTTTAATGTTAATGTTATTGTTATTTTTAATCTTCCAATTTAGAGAATAACTCTAAAACTCATACACAATATTTTTAGGATTTGTTGGTTCAACAAAAAACCACTCGCATTCAAGAGTAATAGTTTACCACTCAAAACAATATCGTGGGGATTTTTTGTTCAACAAAAAGAAAGTTGCATTGAAATTTAAAAATGAAGTACATTAATACATAGATAGTCAAGCCAAATGAATTTCTACTTAAAATCCATCATAGATACCATCAAACACAACAAGAAACGTACACAATACACAACTTGCTTCATCTCATCAAATATATTGTTGTTTGGTTCTCTCACAATGTGATGCACCCCTAGGTTTGTTGAAGATGATGATGCTTCTTGGAGGTTTTGGTTGTTTCTTTCAACAACGGGACGACACCAACTAAGAATAGACATGCAAAATACAAAGCCCCATAGTTCCCGTTTTCATTACCTCTGGTGATTATTGGATTTAGGTCAACACGTGGTTGTTTGCATCGGAAATGGGTGGGCACAACATGGATAAATCATTTGGTTCCCTTGTTGGATGAAACCATGTTCTTCAAATGATCACAAAACTATGGTGGTTGATATGTGTTTGTGTGTAATCAAGTTCAATTTATGGTAACAAAGGTTTGATTTTATATATCCGTTGAAGGTGATAGTGTGGTGGGTGGTGGGTGGTGGAAGCTTCTACATTCATTACAATGGCACGATTCCTTTTTTCATATTTTAATAATATATATTTATTTACCTTAATACCCTAACCCTCTACCCCACAACAAGTATTACCTTTTCTTCTTATCTTCTACTTTTTCCCTCTACCCCTTCCTTACAAACCCATTTTCATTTTTTGTGTTATTTGCAGAGCAAAAATGAAGAAGGCAACATGGAGAAATGATTATGCGTATCCAAGACGAGGAGGTAAAGTTCAACGTGTTTAGGCCAATGAAGTTCTTAGATTCCAAGGATGAATGCTTCTGGATAGATGTTATTAAACAGGTAGATAAAGAGCCAACTAAGGTTGTGGAAACCTTAGGAATGGAGGAGAGAGAGCTAATAAAGAAACCATAAAAATCCTCCATATCCTAAGGAAAGTCCACACCTTGAACATGCAAAGAAGAAAGATAAGGCACGTGCCATGAAGGTTCCAAAAGAACCTAAGAAAGAGAGAAAGAAGAAGGAGTTCACAGTGGGCGAAGAAGTAGCAATGAAAAAGCCTGGTCCTCCTCCGAAAGCACTTGAATCCAAAACTTCTTGGCTAGGACCATTCATGGTCACAAAGGTTATCTCGGATAAACTAGTTGTAATCAAATCCAGGGGATGTAAATTCTGAATAGAAAATGTGGATAACCTTACTCAATGCTGGGGAGGTTATGTTAAAAAATGACTCGAGAGGTAACCCGTCTAGCTTAATGACGTTAAACAAAAGCCGTTTCAAATGTATATTAGTATTTTGCTTTAATGTTTTTTAATTCCTAGGGTATGTTATAAGTATTTGTCGTGTCTTAGCGTTTATTTTTAAATAAATGAGAAAGATAGTGTGTTGAATGATGCAGGAATTGAGATTGGGGTGCTCAGGAACGAAAATAAGAAAAATATGTCGAGGCCACCGTATGCCGCCGAGACCACCAGTATGCCGCCCAAGAAAAACCGTGCCACGGTTTTTAAAATTAGGTACATTGCCGAGACGAAGAGAAAAATAAAAAAGTCTGACCGATATGCCGGTAAGGGGAGCGGTATGCCGGCGGAAGAAAACTGTGCCACGGTTTTTGAAATTAGGTTTGTGGCCGAGAGCAACTAGGAAATACCGTGGGCGCAAAACTCGACACGGTTTTGGACCGGCTAGCCGGTCATCTAACCGGTATGCCGACCCACTGTTTCAAAAAAACCGTGCCACGGTTTACGAAATTGGGTTCTTTGCCGAGAGGAGAATATCGACACGGTCTAGGACAGGCTAGCCGGCCTTCTGACCGGTATGCCGACCCGACCAGCGGGATTTTGACCTAAAACTTATGAAACCCTAATTTCTTCCTTTTTAACCTAGCCTCTCATGCAAGATATCATTATAAACGAACTCCTAACCCATTATATACCTGCAACACACCACTATAACACCTAGAGACATTCAATCTTTCCTCCTATTCCATTCTAAACACACATCCAACATCACAATCCTTCAAGAACACCAAGAAATCTTCTCCTTCAACCTTAATCCCTATTCATCAAAGCTTTAATCCTATTCATTAGACCTTCCCAAATCCATTACATATTAATTACCCATCTCATATAACATTATAATCCTTCATTCTAAATCCTCATAACATCTAAATTCAAAACTTTTCTCTAGTTTTGGAATATTTGAAGTTTTGAGTTTGGGGTTCATTGAGATGACGAAGATTAGGAAGTCAAGAATACTATGAAGAGGAGAGAGAGAGAAGAAAGTGAAGAACCTATTATTACCTTAGGTATGGAGAGAGATGTAGTTGATAGAGTGAGAACTTTGGAGGAAAAACATAAAGAGGTGTTAACAATCTTAGGAAAGTCACAAAAGAGTTGGAGTTTATGCAAAGCATACTACTTGGGGGAGCAATCTTCAACATGCCACCTACACAAGATTTACAGAAGGAGCCCAACCTGAACGCAACAATGGAAACCAGCTTCGTGTTGGTTCAGATACGTTTTGATATCCCTTCTCTCATTTAGTAGTGTATATTTGTTTAGTTGCTTTATTGATTCTTTTCGAGTCATGGGGACACGACTCATTTTTGAGTTTGGGGTGGGGTTCGTTGCCTTATCCCAATTTTGGGTGTTATTTGTTTTACATGCTTTCAATAAAATTAATCTAAGGGTTGTGTTTGAATGTAGAGTGTTTTAAATATCCCCATCAAGCATGCTTTTTTATGAATTTATGATAGAAAATAGTTGACTTTATACTAACTCCTAAAGTCAACTATTTTCTATCATAAATTCATAAAAAAGCATGCTTGATGGGGACATTTAAAACACTCTACATTCAAACACAACCCTTAGATTAATTTTATTGAAAGCATGTAAAACAAATAACACCCAAAATTGGGATGAGGCAACGAACCCCACCCCAAACTCAAAAATGAGTCGTGTCCCCACGACTCGAAAAGAATCGATAAAACATTTAAACTAATCTACACTAAAAGAGGGATTAGAAAACGTATCTTAACCAGCGCGTGGCTGGTTATCGGTGTTGCGTGCTGGACCTTTATCGCGCGTAACAGCATCATAAATCGCGTTTTGAAGTGTGTTTACGCCTAAGATCAAAGTTCGAAGTAGGTCCAACTCTTTTGTAACGTTTCCCAAGGTAGCAATCATCTTCTCTTGATTCTCTTCCAACACCTTAATTTTCGATTCCAACTCAGGAACAGTCTTCGCTTTCTTTGATGGAGGTGCTCTAGGAGTCTTCGTAGCTCGTGTTGCTTCGTCATGGATATTCAGAATCGTACTCAATGCTATGCTCACACCAACTGAAACACCGTCAATATCTGCGTTCCTACGCGAAATCTTTGCGTCTAAGCACAACTTAGTAATAGTACAAGGGAACTTGAGATTTTGTTGTTTCATTGGAAATTTCGCGAACTCCATGATTGTATCATATATAATTTTAGCAACGTCTATTGGTTTCTCCTCCAAAACACACTTAATAACAATGATATGCTCTTTCTTCAACTCGTATGTGTGTTTAATTCCAAAGAAAGTGGGTATTATGAAACGAGACCAAACCTTCGCACGAGGTGTCAAACTACTGTTGTAAAACTGTCCAGGATACCTTTCTCCTTCGAGAATCGGGCTAGCCCCATTAACAAGCATGGTCCTCCAAAGGGATTCAAAATCGAAAGAAGGGTCATTATGAGTTTCTTGTAATGGACATGTTCCAGAAAATTTGGGTAATTTCAAAGATTTCCGAATAAGGTCAATAGAGAAAGGAACTACCTTTTGCGAATTTCAATTGCCTCACGGGAAATAGCTAAACCTTCATAAATTTCTCGCACAAAAGTAGGAATAAACTCAAGCTTCCTTTCTCTCAATTCTTTCCAACCAAACTTGTCACAAGCCACATCATATTCTTTGTGAGCACTACTCATAATACCATTAGAAAAATTCGTCTCCTCACCAAACTTCAAAAATTCAATTCTTTCACGAACCTGAGTATTCCAAGAAGTATAAACCCTCTTAGGCTTGTGGGCCCACATCTTCATACGCGGGGGTTTCTGTTGAACAAGTACTTCCGGAACTTCTTGTTCTTTTTCATCCTCAATTTTCTTCTCAATCTCATCTTCATGTTTGTCCTCACTTTCTGGCTCATCAATTAATCTTCTCTTTTGACCTGTGATTTCTTTTCTCTTGGGATCAAGCTTATATTCATCAATTTTTCGTTTAGGACGCGAATCAGGAATCTCAATGGCTTGTTCTTGGATACCACCAATGGTGGTTTTCTTTCTAGGAGCAGTTCTTCGGAAATCACCGGTCCTGTTAGTCATCTCTTTCCACCCCAAACTCAAAACTTCAAATAGTGAGAAACTTAGAAGAAAAGTTTAGAAATTTGATGTTATGAGGCTTAGGAATTGAAGAACTAGGTGGAATATGAGATGGGTTTTGTTCAATTTTAATGGGAGAAGAAAGAATTGGGTTTAATTTAAAGATTTGGTGAAGAAAAATCTTGGGAAAAACTAAGGATTTGATGTTATTTTGGAGAGGAGGTGAGTTGATTTTGTGTTTTTGTGGTGAAAGAGGGTAGGATTTGATGATATATAAAGGTTTTGTTGATGATTTTCGGAGGTGGGGAGGATATTGGTGCGTTTTAGGTAAAAACTTGCAGAAGAGGCTAAGGAAACTAGGTTAAAACACTCAAAACAGACATCACAGCTTCAACACCGGGTTCCCGGTTTTGGAAATCCGGGTACCCGGTTCCGCAACGCTGTGACGGCGCGGATAATTACTTAATTTTTTTTTCATACCTCAAAACGCAACCAAAGGCTGGACCCAAGACGCTGGGTCAGAACTTTCACCCTTCGAAACCGGGTTCTCGGTTTTTCGTCGATGGCGCGAACCAAGACGCAGCCAAGACACAACCAGGGACAAGACCCAAGACGCTGGGTCAGAGAAATCAAAATTTTACAGCTCCGAAACCGGGTACCCGGTTTTGCCAAATGCGGGTTCCCGGTTATTCGTCGATGGCGCGAATCAAAACGCAACGAAACGCGAGCTTCTAAGACGCTGGGTCAGAGATCCTCAAAAATCATAGCACCAAAACCGGGTTCCCGGTTTCGAAAATCTGGGTACCCGGTTCCGACGCTGTGTCGGGAACCAAAACGCCAAGTGTTGCGTGTGTAAGGTTGGTACCAGCTCCAAAACCGGGTTCCCGGTTTCTCCTGGACAACCAACCTATTTTTCTCCTATTTTCGCCTTATCGACCCCAAACTCTTGACCTTTTTACCCCTGAAATCATCAAAAACAACTACCCTTCCTCATTTCTTAATAATAAACGCTAAACTTACGAAAATCAAACTATTTTACATTGCGAAAATTGAAAACTCAACTAATATACAAAGAATTGGCTTTTGTTTAACGCCGTTAAGCTCGACGGGTTACCTCACGCTTCTAAGGAGTCTCGAGGAGGTACATGACCTCCCCGGGATGTGAATCTTCCGAGCGGTTGGTATCTTAACCTCCATGGTATATCTTTAATCTATGACCGTTCACCATAAAGGTACGGTTCTCTAGCAGATGTTCTATTTCTATCGCCCCATGAGGCGTGACTTTGGTCACAATGTATGGACCTGACCACTTAGACCTTAACTTACCCGGATAATTGCTGAACTTTGAATTATACTTCAATACTCTTTGTCCCACTTCAAAGTTCTTTGTACGAATCCAATTGTCATGCCATTTCTTCGTGTTTTCTTTTTAAAGTTTAGCATTTTCATAGGCATTCAATCGGAATTCGTCAAGTTCATTAAGCTTCATCATACGATTCTTTCCGGCTAAGATAGGATATAAGTTCAACTGCGCAATCGCCCAATGGGCACCCATTTCAAGCTCAAGAGGTAAGTGACAAGCCTTACCATACACCATACGATAGGGAGATGCACCAACTGGAGTTTTAAACGCAGTACGATAGGCCCACAACGCATCATCTAACTTTATTGACCAATCTTTTCTTGTAGGACCAATGGTTTTCTCTAGGATTGATTTGACTTCGCGATTCGATACTTCAGCTTGACCATATTATTGTGGATGGTATGTAGTAGATACATGGTGTCTTGCTCCATATTTCTCTAGAACAGTCTTCAAATACTTATCAATGAAATGAGATCCTCCATCGCTAATAATCACTCTAGGTGTACCATGTCTAGTGAAAATATGTGACTACAAGAACTTACTCACCACTCGTGAATCATTAGTGGGTAGAGCCACCGCTTCCACCCATTTAGACACGTAATCAACAGATAATAATATGTAGAGGTTACCATTTGAAGGAACGAAAGGACCCATAAAGTCTATACCCCAAACATCGAATATTTCAACTTCTAACACATTATTACGTGGCATCTCATCCCTCTTGGATATGTTTCCGGTAAACTGGCATCTCGTACATCTCTTAACATATTCATGACAATCTTTAATAAGAGAAGGCCAGTAAAAACCTGATTGGAATACCTTAGCAGCAGTTCTATCTCCCTTGAAATGTCCTCCATAGAGTGAATCATGGCATCCAACTATAATGGCTTCAGTTTCCTCCCTTGCTACACATCTTCGTATCATTTGGTCGGCACAAACTTTGTAGAGGAAAGGATCCTCCCAAAAGAACTGTCTAGCACGATGAGCTAACCTCTTTCTTTCTTGATAAGTAGACCCTTCGGGAAAAACACCACTCACCACCAAATTCGCAATATCTGCATACCAAGGGGCTTCATAATCAACAACAACAAATAGACTCTCATCAGGAAATTCTTCTCTAACTGCTTCAGTACCACTATTCATCTCTGAACCTTCAAGACGCGATAGGTGATCTGCAACCTAATTCCCACAACCCTTTCTATCTTTGATCTCTAAATCGAACTCTTGAAGCAATAAAACCCACCTGATTAACCTCGGTTTAGCATCCTTCTTGTCCATAAGATATCTAATCGCGGAATAATTTGTATAAACAATAACTTTTGCGCCAAGAAGATAAGAGCGAAATTTATCAAATGAATACACAACTGCTAGTAACTCTTTTTCTGTAACTGTACAATTAACCTGAGCACCATTACAAGTTTTACTAGCATAGTAAATCGAATGAATAACTTTCTCTTTTCTCTGTCCCAATACAACTCCCATACACAAATCACTCGCATCACACATAACCTCAAACGGTAAACTCCAATATGGAGGTAATACTATAGGAGCAGAAATAAGCTTTTCCTTGATTGCTTGGAAGGCCGCTAAACAAACTTCATCAAAAAGGAATTTGGAATCCTTTTCGAGTAAGTTGCATAACGGTTTAGCAATCTTAGAAAAATCTTTAATAAAACGCCTATAAAAGCCAGCATGGCCAAGAAAACTCCTTACCCATTTAATAGAAACAGGAGGGGGAAGAGTTTTGATTACCTCTATCTTTGCTCTATCAACCTCTAATCCAGCACTCGAAACTTTGTGACCCAGAACGATACCTTCGCGAACCATGAAATGACACTTCTCCCAGTTTAAGACCAAATATGTTTCCTTGCATCTGATTAACACTTTATCCAAGTTATCTAAACATCTATCGAAATCATCACCAAACACGGAGAAATCGTCCATAAAACTTCAAGAAAATTATCGATCATATCCCAGAAGATGGCCATCATACATCTTTGAAAGATGGCAGGAGTGTTACACAACCCAAATGGCATTCTGCGTTATGCAAAAGTACCAAAGGGGTATGTAAATGTAGTCTTATGTTGATCTTCTGGAGCCACGTAAATCTGATTATACCCGAAGTAACCATCCAAGAAACAGTAGTATTCTCTTCCGGCTAATTTATCCAACATTTGATCAATGAAGGGCAAAGGGAAGTGATCTTTTCTGGTGGCTTTGTTCAGCTTTCTGTAATCCATGCAAACTCTCCTACCAACTACCGTTCTTGAAGGAATCGCTTCATTTTTATCGTTAAGAACTGTTGTCATTCCCCCTTTCTTCGGTACACACTGAACTGGGCTCACCCATTCACTACTCGAGATGGGATAAATAATCCCCGCATCTAAAAGTTTGATAACTTCCTTCTTCACTACATCCTTCATAACGGGCATCAATCTCCTTTGACCTTAAACGGAGTCTGCGTTGTCATCTTCAAGTATGATTTTGTGTTGACAATAGGATGGACTAATGCCTTTGATGTCAGCAATTGTCCAACCTATTGCCTCTTTGTTGGCTCTCAACACACGCAACAGTTTATCTTCTTGAGGACTTGTTAAATTAGCTGAAACAATAACAGGTAGAGTTTCATTAGTACCTAAATACGCATACCTCAAGTGTGCTGGCAAGGGCTTTTCTTCCAATTCTGGATGAGATTCAATTGAAGGCTTCTTTTTAGGAATAATCTCCCCCGGTTCTCTCACAGGTTCATAGGCAAGACGCCTATACTTTGTATTTTCAGAATTGAGAGTTGCCACCGTTTCGGCAAGCTCTTCCATCATCTCAGGTATGTCTAATGTTAAAGCGGCCTGTAATATATCATCATAATTAAAACAATCAAATACCTCTTGCGATGCTTGCTCAACTACATCCATTCTGAAGCAATCTTCTTGAGAATCTGGAAATTTCATAGCTCGGAACACATTAAATTTGACCTCCTCGTCTTGGATCCTCATCGTTAATTCGCCATTTTCTACATCAATCAATGTACGCCCCGTGGCTAGAAATGGTCTTCCCAAAATAATGGGGACATTTCTATCCGCATCGTATTCACGTATAACGAAATCAACGGGAAATACTAACGTACCTGCCTTAACAAGGACATCTTCAATTCAGCCTTCTGGATGTGCAAGAGACCTGTCCGCCATTTGCAAGACCATAGAAGTAGGTCTTGCTTCTCCAATTTACAGCTTATTAAAGATCGATTTGGGCATTAGATTAATGCTCGCACCCAAATCGCACAGTGATTTACCTTTCCATTCTTCTCCAATCGATATCGGAATAGTGAAACTCCCAGGATCAACTAACTTTTGAGGCAATTTACTCTGACAAATAGCACTACATTCTTCAGGAAGACCAATCATCTCATTGTCACAGTATGGCCTTTTATTAGTGAGGGCCCTCTTCAGAAATTTTGTATACTTAGGAATATCTCGAATCGCCTCTAACAATGGAATATTAATACTAAGGCCTTTCACTTTATTAAAGAACTTCTGAAAATCGGCCAAGTCACCCTCTTTCTGAACTCGAGATGGAAACGGTGGAGGAGGGCAATTACTCATAACTTCATCTCTTTTCTTTGGAATCTCACTTGGCCTTTCTATTTCTTCAACCGCACTATCTTTCTCTTTCTCACCCACTTCCTTTTCTTTTCTTGGAACTTCTTTCTCTTTCATAACAGGAAAAGGAGGTGGAGGAAGGTTCTTACCACTTCTTAGTGTAACGGCTTTGCAATCTTCATGTTGTCTCGGATTTTCTGTGTCACTAGGGAGTTTCCCTTGTGGACGCTGATTAAGTTGTTTTGCGAATTGATCCATTTGATTCTGTAATAGCTTCATGTTTGCGTCAGACGCTTGTTGACGTTCCATAGCTTGTGTCTGAAGAGCAATCAAACTTTCTACGGTTTTCTGAAGGGTAACTACACCTTCTTGTGGATGGGCAGGTAAGGCTTTTTGGTTCATGGTTTCGTTGTAAGTGTCTTGAGGAGCTTGTACTTGTACATAATTCCCTTGATTCTGTCCTCCTTGATAATTATTGTGTGGTCTTGGATTGAAGTTGTTACCTTGGGGACGCGGCTGATACGCATATGTAGGATTGGCTGCCCCATTAGGATTTGAGTATTGAAACCCAGGATGGTTTCTGTTAGGCTGATATCCATTACCACTTGAATAAATGTTACCTCTATTGGAGACAAACATCACAGGCTCTTGATTATTCGGACAACTTTCCTCATCATGATCATCTACCCTGCAAATCGAACACATATAAAACTCTTGTGCAGCTTGCACAGTTACCTTCTTACCCAAAAATCCCTCTTTTACAGCTAGCGTGAGCTGTTTCAGTTGTTGCTCTATGGTGGTTTGATCTTATTCTCAAGCGTAGCAAACTTTTCTTCCATATTAACATTATTAACTCCTTCTCTAACTGGTTTTCTTGCGGTGTTCCACCCAACTTCATTATCAACTGTTCTATCCAAAATAATTCTTGCATACGCAGGTTGAACTTGCAAAAACGCACCTCCACACAACAAATCTAAATCTTTCCTAGAGCCACCTTCAAGACCATTATAAAAAATCTTCATCTGTTGTTGTTCAGTAAGGTCATGATTCGGGACTCTTCGCAAACATTTCTGAAATCACTTTTACCAAAGTTTCATCATACTCTTGCTTGAAATGTGTCAACTCTAGTTCAGCATCTAACCTCATATTGGATGGATAATACATGTTGAAAAACACAGTTTCTAATTGTTCCCAGTTTGTTATCTTCGTAGGATCTTGCGTATCGTGCCATTCACTCGCTCCATCTATAACTAAAAATCGAAATACAGCAAAGTACATCTGTTCTTTTGAAACTCCTTGTGTGATGTAAGAATCACATATCTGCTTGAATTTCAGTACTGCTCGAAGAGGATCTTCTCCAGCTTTACCACGAAAATTTCCAAAATTTTGGAATTGAGCCAACATACCCGAATCTGGACGGAACCTCAGAACATTTAGGTTTGGAGCGCCTACCCCTATAGCAGGAGCACGGAATGGAACTTCTGGTGGACCATTAACAAACCATGGATCTTGATTGATCGCCATTTGTACTTGGACTTGAGGATTAGGATTGCCTGGTGGAACTAGAGGATTAAGAACTTGTGGCGCTATGGGTTGGCCATTCGCATCTAGCTGAACTTGTCCGTTATTGTTTTGTTGATTCTGAATATTAATGTTCTCCATTCTGTTCGCTAGTTCTTCTACTTCTAAAGCTTCTTGTTCTTTCCTTCTCTTGTTAGCAAGTCTGATTAATGATTCTGGATTATTAAGGATCAGAGGTGCTGACTCTAGATCCTTAAAGAGTCTCCTTCGCATACACCAAACCTAAAAACCTGAAAAAGATAAACAAACAAAAAGCGTAAAACAGAAATAAAAATAAATGCAACTATCACTAAAGGATAAACACCGTGGTCACACGCTACCGTCCCCAGCAGCGGCGCAAAATCTTGGCGGTCCTTTGTGTGTTCTAAAATAAATGCAAATGTAATCGAACCACAACCGCAAGTGTACGGTTGTCCCAAGTAGTAATAAGTGATTCTAGGATCGTTCGCAGGGACGGTTTGGTTAACTAAAATGCTTATCGAATAATGAATGGTTGCACTTAGGAAAGCAATTAAAGATAATATGATTGATTGTTTGTTTTTATTGTTTCTAAGTAATGAAAGACTAAATGGAAAATGCAATTAAATACTAAAACGCAAGTAACTAAGTGTGAAACGCAAATATGAGAAGGTAGCACTTGAGAACGCAAGGGATCCTCCTAATCCTATTTCATAACCTATGCTGTTTAAGGGTGAAATTGGACAATTACAATGGTCGGGATTCTAAATTCCTTGTACCCCTGTCTGGGTGGACTATAAGGCTATCATAGAGTGTCACTAGTCCCGTCAGGGTAAATATGATCCACTTTTAGATGTTTAAGTTAATTACCACATTGGCCCTAAAATTAGCTAAGTTCGTCAGAATCAATAGCTTCTATTTTAGATTGGATAAATAGTTTCGTACCTAAACCCTCCGTCAGGATGATCCACACACCACATATGTGGAATAGCCTAGATACTAATACCTATTCTTAGTTCATGACTCCAAAAACAGTAAATAAAATCAATATATCGAAAAGAGTAAAAGACCCAATTTAATTTAATTTAATTTAATAGAAACCCAAATTCAACCTACGAAAGTCAATAGAATTGGGATTCACCCATAAAGCATTCTCAAGCACTAAAATATATTTAGCTCATACTAATTAAAAATAAAACTAAATTAATTGAAATGGAATTCATAATGTATTACAGAATTAAAAATAAAGAGAACCTAATTTCCGGAATAGGATTTGGCTGAGAATGGAGATATAGACCCTCTCCAACTCTTGCAGCTTCTTCTTTCTTCCTTCTGTTGCTTCTCTCTGATGTTTTTAATTTATAAAAAGTGAATTGTATGAAAAATAGAAGTCAAGAGCTCCTTTTATAAGCTCAAGTTCGGACTTTGACCTAGGCTTTTAATTAAATGAAATATTGGAGGCCCAAGTCCACTAACTTAGCCCAAAATCCCGTAACTGCTGCACCGCCTTCACTAAAACAGCTCTAGCCGATTTGTTATAACTCCGATTGACCTGAAATCACTTGCAAAATTTCCGTAACTCGATAAGGAACGTTTTATCTTCAATGGTCAGCGGCTAAATCATCTCTTAAGTGCCTCAAATCAGCAATCTTTGGCCTGTTTTCCAGATTTGGAGCTCTAAAATCAACTTCTTTCGGGATTTATCTTCAAGTCTTGACTCCATATCACGATCTTTGACTTTCTTCTCGGATTCCATTCCTAGCTAATATTTAAAACTTACAAACTTTTCACTAAAATACACAAGATTACGCGCAAAAGTTTAATATAACAAAAATACTAGAAATAAAATGGGAATTCCGGATTATTACATTTTTAACTCAAAAGTCTATCAAAATATTCAATTAAACATAAAAAATGATGTCTCCCAAGGACCGGAAAAAAGAACAATTAGGGAGACATCATATATCTGATGTCTCCCAATTCGTGATGATTTAATATTAGTTGGAGACATCATTTTAGGAGTATTTATTAAGTTATAGGTCGATTTTCTCATGATTTAGTACACTTTCCTATTTCGTGTCTTGATTTAATTAGAGCATTTTGGGTTTAATTGTTTGTTAATTGTGAAGCTTTAAAGATATATGGTAATTAATTAGATGCCAAGTCAATTCTAAGAGACAAGGGAAAGAAGATAAACATGGAAATTGGAGATAAATGAAAGAAATATGAAAAAGGAAAAGATAAAGTTGCCAAATAAATTTGAATTCCAGCAGCTACGAACATAAAAGTTATCATAACTAAAGATTTGATAGGAATTTGGAAGAATGGTCTGAATCAAAGTTATAAAGCTTTCCAAGACGATCAGTTTAGACTATTGGAACGCGTCAAACGGTTATGTATTGAAGGAGTTACGACCAAAACAAAACAATACCGGAATCTTACCTTTTCAATATTTTAGGGTTACGAATTTGAGTTGGGGTAGAGTCCAAGTTACTTGTCTTCCACTCTAAGAAAATGTTTTAGGGTTTCCTATACCCTATAAATACGCCCTTTAATCAGAAGAAATACATCCTTGGAAAACCTTAAGCCTAGAGGAAGCTTACAATGCGAGAAGAGAAGTCTAGAAGGAGATGAACACTATATCATGTCTTCTTTAACCTTCAAATTTGTAATTCTTTTCTCTTCTTTCTTTAGTATGAACTAAACAATTTTAGCTTGAGATTTAGCATATATGTATGAACCCTAGTTCTTATCTATCTAATTTGGGACACTATCGTATTTAATTTGAATTCATGGTTTATTCTCTGTTTATGTGCTTTGATTTATTGTCTGTTTTCCTTGCGGAGGCCTACGTATAGGATTACCTTAATAGTAGTTAGATGTTCACCGGGAAGGGGTGTTTAACTATTGAAACACCACATAACGTCTAGAATAAGGATTTGGTCCTGACAACACCAGCCTAACTAGATAATCATTAAGGTTTGTTTTAATCACCATATCACCAATTGAAGGAAATATCTGCTTAAGAACCTAGTGGCGTAGGATAACCCTATTTAAAGTCACCTTGTGGTTGTGTCGTAGCCTACCTATTCGCTCTCCAGGTGTAGGTAGGAATTTAGAATCCTGATTATTGCAATACTACATGATTCACCCTTACATGTTTAGAATAAATAAGGCTAGTGGGGATTACTTGCTAATTTCTAGAACTAAACTCTCATACTATCTTCTTCTCCTTGCATTTAATTCTATGTCCTTACTTTATTAGTTTAATTTTCATATTCAAAAACCAAACAAAAATCTATTTGTCTTTTACTTTATTTGCGTATTATTTGATCTAGCTTTCTTATTGCACTTGATAAATTGCATAAGTTCTTCCTAACTTTTGTAGTCTTTGAGGAACGAATCTTATTTATCAGTGAAACTTGCATACGTCATGTATACTTGCAGAACCGTGCTCAGACTAGGGTGTTTATTTACACTTATTTTATCCATTATTTTATCACACCTTAGGCCAGACCAAGTTTTTGGTGCCGCTACCGGGGACTACATTGTTAGTCCTTGTGCATTTATTTAGTGCTTTTAATTCAGTTAGTTCTGTTTTACGCTTTTTGTTTTACAGATTTAACAGATGGCAAGCCCGGGGAGACTTGATCTTCCCATCTCATTCAGAGTGCAACCACGAGGAATCCGCACTCCATAAATCCAAGCCGCTAAGTTTAGACCAGATCTAGGCATGATAGCGCAATTCTGCGAGTCATGGACAATTTAGCGCTGCTGCACAACAAGATCTGGTCTGGTATGTTCAGAAATTCATGCAGATCTGTGACACTTATATAATAAAAGGCGTTACAAAGGAGCAGATGTATTACGTTATGTTCCAGTTCTTTTTGACCGGAGGTTCAAGCGATTGGTACGATTCCCAACTCCCTGATGTTATTCCAGATTGGGACAAGCTTCAATCCAAATTCCTAGACCGATTCTATCCGGTTAGTAGACAATTAAAAGATATGTTGGAGCTTGAAGTGTTGGTGAAGCATGGTTACGTTTTAACGAGAAGAAGACGAGATGTCCATTCCATGTATCATCGCCAGAATATTCATTAACCATGTTCTACGGAGGACTCAATAACGAGTGAAAGGTAAGAGCAGATTTATTAGGAGATAAAGGTTTCGTATTATCAGACCCTGTAGAAGCTGAAAGTATTATGGAGAAAGTTCTTGAGACCAAGAGAAGTTGGCCGATTGAATCAGAAAAACAAGAAGATACCCCAGAATCTCTAAGGCTCGAAGAATTAAACCAACAACTTCTTAAATATATAATGTTAAGAAGAGAATCTAATAAATTACCATAATTGATCGACAACTTCTTTTCTTTTAAGAAACTCCATCCTACTCCATTATTTTGGAACCATAATTGCTGCTAACCTAATTGACAAATATAAATAAACCTAACTAATCGGTCAGTAGGGTGGGTTCATTCTTTTGTCCTATCGGTGTGTGTGTATTCATGGTTTGCTATTCTATTAGACGAACAAAAATTAAAGTGATTTTCAAAAACAAATATGAGTTATCAGGATAAAAATCTTTTAAAATGTCTGCAATATTAATTTATAAATTGGTGCATTTCAAATTGTGACAAAAAAGCACCTTCTAGTTCATCTGATTTCCAACGGACGGCAGTGATGCGTTCGTGAAGAGTTTCAACTATAGTACGGGCAATAGCTTGTTAATTCATCTATTAATAGAGACATTTTTGTACCTTTAGTCTCTCAGACATTTGATCGAACACGTTTAGTGTGATTTACAACCGTGTCTCTGCCATGAACAACATCTATTAAGCATATCACACTACTCCAACGCCAATAGCATTTCGCCACCATGCACATCAAATCAATACGTTATACCAAAAAAAATAGTGTGTGTGGTAAACTAGCGAGTTGGCAATTGAAGATGGTGTTGGTTGCGGTGGTGGTGAACGATCTACAAATGGAGATGGTGGTGGTGCAAGCGGTTGTATAACCTCTCTAACATTTGAGATCGGAGCGATTAAAGATTTGTATAAGTGGTTAGAGTTTTGTGAAAGTTTATATATTAGATATTAAAGCAAGAGGATTTAATAGGAATACCTCTTTGAAGAGCAGCGGAATCAAATCGAATGAGAACTGGATAATCTTGTGGTCGTGGATCTTCTTACTAGAAGAGAGACCTCTGTAATCACCACCTAAGAGCCTCTGATTAGTTGATTTTTGTGTGTAGAACTTTTTAGCAGAGAAAAGAAAGAGAAGAACGTATTATGAAAATAGGATGGAAGTAGTTGTGAATTCTGACTCTATCCTTTTAATAGGATAACGTGGGATTAGTTGTCAGATAATGGGGAGATGGTTAAAAATAAATAACTTCCCATGATTTTGAATTTAAATATTTAAATATTTAAATATTTAAATTCAAAACAAAAATTATTAACTGGCATTTTGGCGGACAATCAAATAAATATAATAAATATTTATTTTATTTATTTCTTTCATTCTCCCACTCGCCATAATGAAGTTACATCTTATCCATAGAATCCACATCTCATTACATCATATCTTTCCATATACACACCTGAATCAAAATATCATCATACTTGGCAAATAGATCGTGCGACCAGTAAGCATACGAGCATACGTTACTAATAACCTGTTAGGGTACATAGTTGCTCAAAATAGTTTCATCCGTTACGTATCCTGCAGTACCCCAGACTAACAATATGTTGTATCATATTACAGTAACTCTGACCCCTTTTATATCACAACTTCTATGTGAAAAAGAGCTCACTGTCATTTCGTTTATGTGTCTCACTATCATTTTATAGTCCGTATTGACTTACATGATCGGTTAACCTGCAAGCACACATTTGATACACAATTCTAGTCTTCCCTTTACACTTATATCCTTTTATATTGATTAGGTTGCTTTCCCAAACATACCCCATTAGACCGAATCACTCATGATCATTGGTAATGTGTTCAAAGTAGCATACACCTAATCAAAATATCAAGATATAGTCAAAAGTAATAAGGGCACAAATCAAAGGTATCACACAGTGAAGAAAAAGGGATCAATTCTTCACTTCCTTTTGGTCAAAAGCACATGTGGTATGACACATATGTTATGGTATTATTCATATATCTCAAATTGTATGTCACAATTTTACAAATACCATACAGATATATAATTAGACAAGCCTCGTTGCCTAAGATGAATTCTTCGATCGATCAACCCTTCTATGAAATCAATCAAGCAACTCATATCTGGCTATTATAGACTAAGTAGATAGTGGGATTCTACTTCGATCATAATATAAGCTTAACATGGTTTATCCATGTTTATGATCTCATCTTAACACTTAGTTAAGGCGACTATCTTAACTCAACTTATCGTAAGGGTTCTTCACTACTATGAGTTTGTCTCATCTTTGCGCACTTCTTATGCCAAAGGCGATTACTCGTGTGACAGGGCCAATCTCAGTCTATAGGACATACATACTTACAAAATCACACGCAACATATATAATACATATCAAACATGATATGATTAAAATAAACAGTTAAATAAACATACTAATGGAAATATATACATGAATGCACATAAACTAGCAATAATTCATACATTATATCTTGCTTAATCCTATAGATCTAACATGATATATGAATACATCCCTTGGGATAGCTTTTGTGAATGGATCGGCAAGCATATTGCGTGTGGGTATATATTGCAAAGTAACATCCTTTTGTGCAATTATATCTCTAACGAAGTTGTATTTATATCAATGTGTTTGGTCTTGCTGTGACATTTTGGATCTTTCACATAAGCCATTGCAGCTTGACTATCACAGTATATTGTTATTGGACTCCCACTAGCACCAGAGAATCCTAAATGTTCAAAGAACCTTTTTAACCAAACAGCCTCCTGAACCGCAGCTGAGCATGCTACAAATTCAGCTTCCATCGTTGACAAAGCTACACGGGTTTGTTTCTTGCTACTCCACGAGATTGCGCAATTATTTAGCAAGAAAACATAAGTTGAAGTGGATTTACGCCCACCTATATCACCAGCCCAATCGACATCTGTATATCCTTCTAGGCGTAATCTATCTCCTCGAAAGCATAAGGCATGATCTTTAGTGCCTTTTAGATATCTCAATATCCTTTTCACAGCTTTCCAATGCTTTTGTCCAGGGTTCGATTGAAAACGAATAACTAAACCTACTGCATAACATATATCTGGTCTCGTACACATCATAACATACATAAGACTACCAATGGCATTAGAATATGGTATTGTTGACATTTTTTGTTTTTCTTCTGTAGTACTAGGACACATGTCGAGAGTTAAGTTTATTACCTTTGCTACAGGAGTATCAATGGCATTGCACGTAGTCATACCAAAGCGCTCAAGTACATTCATGATGTAAGGTTCTTGAGATAAAGATAATAGTCTTCTAGACCTATCTCTATGAATCTTAACACCAAGAATATAATTTGCTTCTCCCATATCTTTCATATCGAATTGAGAAGCTAGTCGCTCCTTGTTAGCTTGATTAAACTCTTTATCATTCACAGCTAATAGGAAGTCATCCACATATAGAGATAAAATTACGAAATTTTTCTTGGAACGTTTAATATAAATACAGTGGTCTTCACTTATCATCTCAAATCCATTTGACGAGATGACTTCATGAAATCTCAAATTCCACTGTCTCGAGGCTTGCTTAAGACCATAGATTGATTTCAACAATCTACATACTTTATTCTCTTGATCTTTTGCAACAAAACCCGAGGGTTGTTCCATGAAAATTACCTCTTCTAAATCTCCATTTAGAAATGCAGTTTTAACATCCATTTGGTGCAACTCCAGATCGAGATGCGCCACAATAGCTAAAATAAGACGTATTGAGGTAAATCTAAC
Source organism: Nemophila menziesii (assembly GCA_029959085.1). NCBI lineage: Eukaryota > Viridiplantae > Streptophyta > Magnoliopsida > Boraginales > Hydrophyllaceae > Nemophila > Nemophila menziesii. The sequence continues at coordinate 4,825,511 of JARWIR010000031.1, forward strand.
AACAGGAGAGAAAGTTTCCTCAAAATCTATTCCTTCCCGTTGAGTATAGCCTTTCGCTACCAAGCGAGCTTTATACCTGTCAATGGAATTGTCAGGTTTCCTCTTTATTTTGAGAACCCATTTGTTCCCAATTGCATTACGTCCTTTCGGGAGATCAACCAGTTCCTATACCTGGTTTTTCTTCATCGACTCCATTTCTTCTTCCATTGCTTTCCTCCATTCATTCTTAGCGGGGCATGAGATTGCTTCATTAACTGTTCGAGGTTCTTCTTCGTCTTGTGGAGTTATCATAAAGACTTCTCCTTCGATTTCAAATCGACAACGAGGAACTAAACCTCTAGCACTTGGATACTAGTGATTGAACCATTAGAGAATCTTAATTTACAGACCCATCAAAGGTGATGCAATGGTTTCTTCTGTCTCAAGATTACTAGGACTTAAGCACAATGGAAAGAGGATAGCTGAATATACATAATAAAATCAAACAACTACTCAAAAAATTTCATGTAATAATATTTACAATCAAGACTACATGTATACTTGTCATACAAACGATCAACACGGTTCACATTCAAGATCCGATTAGCTTTGCAATGCACCAAGGAGAGGTTCCTCACTTAGCTTACCAAGAGGCTATAGAATGTTCATCGAGCTTCACTAGTATCCAAAGATCCATCTAACTACTCTCTAATGGTTCAATCACTTCTAAGATTTACTAGATGATGCAATGGTTTCTTCTGTCTCAAGATTTACAGGAGTGTCCGTCTCTATTTCTTTAGTATGTGTTACCTCATCAAGCATCACATTTGTTTGCATATTATCTTCCTGAATCTCATTTAATGCACATAAAATGGAATTTCTATCTACCTCACCCCTGGTAGGAAAATCATTCTCTAAGAATGTAACATCTCGTGACTCAATTTTTGTAAGACCCCCATCATTATGTTCACCAATAAACACATATCCTTTAGAGTGATCTGGGTATCTAATGAAGATACACTTCTTACCTCTTGGACCTAACTTCCCATACTTATGAGATAGATCATGAACATAACCAGCTGACCCCCAAGGTCGCAAGTATGACAGATTAGGTTTCCTACATGTCCATAGTTCATAAGGAGTTGATGGAATAGTCTTTGTGGGTACTCGGTTAAGTATATAACAGGCGGTAAGCAAGGCATCTCCCTAATAAGATATTAGAAGATTTGTTTGTGCCATCATATACCTAACCATTTCTAGGAGTGTTCTATTCCTCCTTTTAGCCACACCATTCTGTTGTGGTGTTCTAGGAATTGTAAATTGCCTTACTATCCCTTTTTCATCACACAGTTCTTTAAACTGATCAGATAGATATTCACGTCCTCGATCGGTTCTTAGGTTTTTTACCTTCCTCTCTAACTGATTTTCCACTTCATTGATAAATGTCATAAAACATTTCAATGCTTCAGATTTGTGAGAAATCAGGTGGACATAACCAAACCTAGTGAAATCATCTATAAAGGTGATGAAATAACGTTCCTCACGTCTAGTTTGAACACTCATTGGGCCACAGATGTCTGAATGAATTACTTGTAATGGGTACTCGACTCGTTTAGCCTTTCCAAATGGTTTTCGTTTTGCTTTACCTGCTAGACAATTTTCACAAGTTGGCAAGTTGACTTTAGTCAACGAACCCAAAAGGTTCGCCTTAGCCAACAAATTCATACGGTCTTGTCCAATATGACCTAATATAGCATGCCATACATTTTCTTCTACATTAGAATTACTAGTAGAAGAAGTATTAGTAGAAAAGCAACTACTTACATAATAACTATTAAACGAGTTATCATCATCTAGTATAATTAAACCATGCGAAATAAAACCAGAACCATAATACTTAGAGTCATAATAGATATCTACTTGTTTGTTATGAAAATGCAAATTAAAACCTAATCCTAGAAGAACAGTGACCGAGACTAAGTTTCGTCGAATGTCAGGTGCGTAAAGTACATCATGCAGGTACAAGGTTTGACCACCTCGCAAGTTCAACTTGCAAGTGCCAACTCCTTTGACTTCAACCTTATTGTTGTCTCCTACATATATCCACCTTGATCCCTCTAGAATCCGACGGTACTCTACATATGCCTCTCGGTCTTTGGCTACATGGTCTGTCGCTCCTAAGTCCACAGTCCACAAAGGATTAGAATCAGCAAGCAATATAGTACTGGTTACATAAGTAAAATTACAAGAAGTAAATGACGTTGCTACCTTTCTAGGCTCGCTGCACTCACAAGCGAAGTGACCTAGTTTGTCACAGTTAAAGCATTTCATCTTACTCTTGTCTTTCTTCTTACGGAAACGTTTTCCCTTATTGTTACCACCTTTCTTGTTCTTCGTGGAAACATGCTCATTTCCGTTCTTCTTGCCATTGTTCTTGCGCTTATTGCCAGAAACTTTGTGGGAACTTGACTCAGCAATATAAGCCTGACCTTGAGGCTTAATTGCATCTAGACATTCATCTTTCAATGTCACATGACGAGCAGCATCATCAAAGGTTTTGATGTTGTCATTGTGAGTCAAGTTTATCTTCAAATGCTTGCAGTTATTTGGAAGAGATCGGATCACAGCTTGAACTTTTTGTTCATCAGTAAGGTTATGACCTGCATTCTTAAGTTCCCTAATCATGTTAGACATCTCTCAGAGATGTTGTTGCATGGTTTGATTAGGCTTCTTCTTGCAAGTGTCAAACTTAATCGTAAATTGACGCAACTTAGTCACAATCGTACCCCTATACTTCTCATTAAGAGCATTCCACAGCTCGTGAGCAGTGAGATATCGTTGACATTCATAGACAAGATTGTCATTCATGGAGCCTATCAAAATGCCTCTTGCAGTGGATTCTTTCTTTTTCCACTTCTCATAAGCCTCCATGTCCCTTCTGTTTTGAGCTGTGTTGCCTTCCTCAGGCTGAGCCATGATGTTGTTAACAGCCTCAAGAACATCTTGCTCTTCTAGAACATAGTGTATCTTGAGCTTCAAAAGGTTATAGTTCTCACCATTTATCTTTTCTCCTTTGTTGAGATCAGCAATGATGGTTTTTTATGCCATTTTCTCTATAAAGTAAGAGATTTCCATTAATAACATACATTTATTTAACAACTCTAAGCTATTAATGCAAATGGAATGAATAAGAAAGATAACAAAATAAGTGATAAAGAAAGTTCACTATGTTCCCAATCATGAATCACCATATTTTGTTTGTCTTAATCATTCAATCAATTTCATTAACTGCAAAATTAAGTTCTTCAAGAACTCCCACTTACTCTAACATAAATAGAGCGATATTGTATGAAAATAAACAACTAAAGCATAAAAGCAAAGAAAAATAGTTGAATTCATACATAACTTAACAAAAATGTTCAATAAAGAAAATACTTAATCAAAAGGGATAAAAGAAACTAATGTAATTTCTAACGAAGATGGAATGAAAAACATCGAAGAAAACAACCTACTTAAGCAAACTACCTACTACAACCAGGTGAGCTAGCTCATCTGGCCAGGTCTCTGTTTCTCAAGTGAGAGGTACAGGATTCGAATCCCATAGGTGGAAGAAAGTTAGTATGTTTGGAAAGATTTCAAGGTCCGAAACCCTCCCCAGAACATGGGCAACCTAGTTCTGATTGCTTGAAGGTATGGATGGGGAGGCAGTCATACCTCCCGGGGTACTAGTCGGGTGTAAGCCCGGGAACCCTCGTCATAAAAAAAAACTACCTACTGCAACTTCAACTAGCAAACACCTTTCATATCCAAAACCTTAATTTTGGAATTGACTCCTCAAATCTCACTTCCTCATATTTTTCAATCAGAAAATATCTAGTAACATCGGTAGTTGGATAATGCAATCCACAATTGCATTGTTCCGGCCTAATGGAACTATTGAAATGCCTCCACAAGTGAGATTCAGTCAAAGCATACACAAGCCACTCATATGTGTTATCTCGTCCATGAACATGGTTCTCCGTAAATTCATACTTCCATAAGATATCGAGATCCCTTTGCAACTCTGTCGGCAAAGTTCTGCGAAGGACTTCAACCTTGTGATTTTCGCATATGTGGTGTCGCCTAGGGTGTGATAAAAATAAGATAAAATTAAGTCAAGAAAACTACGAACTCTCACCCTAGACATGCACAGTACTGCAAGTATTACAGGACGTATGCAAGTTTTAGTTGATAAGCTAAGTTCGTTCTCAGGGACTTAGTGTGCTAGTCGAATGGGTAGCAATAACGAGTAAGCAGTAAGTAATTAAAAGACAGAAAATTAAAGGGAATAAATTCGAAACTAATTAATTAAACTAAGAAAATAAAAGACAATAAAATAAATACGAAGAATATGAGATGAGAAGTATAGCTTAGGTTTTGCTAGTATGCACTAATCCTTCTAATTCTTTCTATTAGATCTAGTTAATAAGGGAGAATATTAGCTCTTGTATACTTAGTCAGGATTCTAAATTCCCATACCTTAGACCTTGAGAGTGACTAAGGGGGCTACGGACACACCACGAGGCTGGTTCAAATAGGGTTATCAAACGCTACTAAGGCCATAAGCAATCAATTTTCATACATGGTAATAGTGATTAATTCATACCCTAATGACTATCTAGTTAGAATCAGTGTTGTCAGGACTAATATCGACACTAGACGTTATGTGGTGTTTCAATAATTAGACACCCATCTAAGGTGATAATCTAACTACTATTAAGGTAATCCTATACTCGTGCACTAGCAAGGAAAACAATCATTAAATCAAAACACATAAACAAATATAAAGGTAAGAAGCTAATATCAGATTAAAACATGTAATTCCCGAAGAAACTTAGATAGAAAGAAATTAGAATTCATAGATTATACATGATGCAAAACCCAAGCTATGGGAAGTTTAGTTCATACCTGAAGGAAATAAACTAAAAGAAATAACTAAAAATTTCATCTTGCTCTCTACAATAAAAAGTCAACACGGCTTGAATTCAAGATCAGATTAGTTTCGCAATGTAAGAAGGATTGGGACTTTACTCGGTTCCCCAAGGAAGCTATAGATTGTTCATCGAACTTCACTAGTATTCAAAGATCCACTTAACTACTCTCTAATGACTCAATCACTTCTCAATCACATAGCAAAGAATCAAAAGGTCTTTAAGGTTGTAATTTAGGCTTAGGGACGGTATGATAGTATATTTGGTTAATTTAGAGTGAGCTTTTGGCTCTCTCCTCACTAACCATCAACGAATCGCCCTAGAGCTTGAGTTACTCTCATAAAACGTTTCTCACTCAACCCAATTAATTCCTTGATGCACAAAGTAGCATCCCCAATAACCCAATTAAAGCATAAGACGTTCACATAAAAATCCACTTTGCCGGTCCGAATATATATATTTTTCTTTTTATCAATTTTTTCTTTTGTTATAGTCATGACTCTCTTTTTAATGTTGAGATATCACTCTATTTTCTCATATATATATATATATATATATATATATATATATATATATATATATATATATATATATATTTTCTTTTAATGCCCTTGTTGGCAAATTTAGCTCGTAGCTTCTTTTTTATTCACTATTACCCCGGCAAAGGGTTACAATAAAAATCTCTGAATCATCATCAAGATAAAGAACAGAGCACAATTAATAAGCTCAAAAATCCCATCCCAATAACAATTCCCATAATGGTGGACCCACCACCCCAAACTCAAGCTCTAAAACAATTGTCTATGCATCACGATTCGAGTGCGGGTCATATGGAAAAGTCCTATAATCTAAAGGGATATGGATTATAATGTGTTTCAATAAAAAGCTTTAGAAAGTCTAGAAGGGGCTGAGAAGGATGGAATCAAAATAACAAGGTGAGAAGGTATAAAAAGGCTTCAAGTGGCTTCAAATATGAAAGAACCGCCTTAATCACTTTCTACACTATGTAATTTTGTTATTTTCTAACCTTTAGCACTTTCATCAAACGGTTTTTTCAACTAGCTTGGATCTCACGGCCTACACACTTCTCAAGGTTCCCTGAGATTGAACATACTTTCTATCGCATTGCTCACTAATCTTTTCTTTACTATCAACGTGTGTTTTCCTGCAAATACTCAAAGCATACAAATAACATAGCTCATAGACATATTACTTTCTATCATCAATTTACTGAGCTTATGCTTTCAAGCTATTAAACACACTCTACATCTAATTCCCATGTATCAAAAAATTTAATTTCTACCTAAAAACAGAAAAATGGAGATGAGAGACAACGAATCCCCACACCCCCAACTCAAAATTGAGCCGTGTCCCCACGACTCGAAAAAAAAAACTCGAAACAGAAATTAAAATTAGTAGATAAAAGCATTTACAGAATTGGTAAGGAAGAAAGAGAACATACTCTCGAGGCTTATTGCCTCGCATTATTGACATCCAAGGTAGGATTTGCTCGATCTTTCGTTAATTGCTCAAAGAGTTTCATGATGTGCACTTGATTAGCGTTGATTTGTGCCACATTATTAGCTAAAGAAGTTTGAGCTGCTTCGAATTTGTTTAAACGCTCCTCCATCTTCTCTTGCCAACTTTGCTCCTTTTCTTCTTTCGAGACTTGCGTAGCACTTGCTCTTCTCAAAACTTCCATGATCCAAGCATTGTCAATATAAGTCTCCTTAAATTCGAGTTTCTCTTCTTCACCCAATGTAACATTTGCTTTTCGCACACGTGATCATAGTAGGAACTTTAACATTATAAACTGATTTGGGAGAGACCGAAAATCGCATCACCTCCTCATAGATCAACTGTGCCACATCCACTTCTTCTCCTCTCCAAATACAATCCAAAAGTAGAGCGTTCTTTTTAGTCACATCCAAAGTTCGTGTGTTTCCAAAGACATTAGGAATAAGGAAATTGTGCCAAACTCTCGCATCCGGTTGAAGATATTTGTAAGGCCAAGGTGCCTTCAATTCTCCTTTATGTGATTGCACTTTCTACTTGTCTAAAACATGCTCAAAAAGTAATTCCTCATCAAAGATTTTTCGTCTAGCAGCCGTTTCACTATACTTGCAATATCCAATTAATTTCTTAAACTTGAAGTGGTTTCTAATCTCATTAACTGTGAAAGGAACTAACTTTCCTCTAATCGGAACACAACCTTTACTATCTCGGCTAAAGAGGCTTACATAGAATTCCAAAATTAACTCATGACATAATTCAGAACGTCTTACCATGAACGTAGACCAACCCAATTTGTCACCAAGCTCTAAGAATCTCTTATACTCTCATGTGCCAACTTCTTCCTTGAATACTTTCTCATAAACAAAAGGTAGCTCCTTTAATTGTTTTTCTGCAGAAGCTTTTAAGGCCTTTGAAGCTTCTTCTTTATCCATGGGTGTAGGACCTTTGGAAGGTGGAGGTTGTGTTTTCTCCTTTGAATAAAAGTAAAGCCTTTTACCTTTACGATCAAACATAGCTAGCTTACCTCCATCTTCAACCTCGTTTTTACCCTTAGTTTTAGAACTAGAACCTTTGTTATTTGATTTCTTCTCAATTGAACCCAATACCTTGCTTTTCTTCACCTCCCTCTTGTTAGCTAATATTTCTGTTCTATTAGTCATCTTCAATTGACCCCCAACTCAAAGCTTTAACAACTCTTGAAATTTGAACTTGTAAATTTTTTGTTGAACAAGCTTGATTTGGTTTAGGAAAGGTGAATTGGTGATGAATCTCTATGTGGGTAAGGTGAATTCTTGATGGATTGGCTTGGATTTAAGAAATTGTGGGATGAATTTTGAAAATTTGAGCTCTAAATTCTTCAAGTTGATTGTGTTTGGTGAGAATTGGGTGCTTAAATCTCCTTTGTAAGGATGTGGAGAGAAGATTTGATGTGTTTTTCTTGATGATTGGGTAGTGTTTTGATGATTGGGAAGGTTTGAATGAGCTTTAATGGAGTTGGGAGAGGTTTGGAGAAGAAAGAGAGGCTTAAGGATTTGTAAATTCGGAATTGTACCCACCTCTTGCTTCTTATAACCTAAAACACAGCTTTTTCTCTCTTCAATCGGCGACCTGCGGTGTACCGGAACAGGGGCGCGGTGTACCGCAGCTTCCGTTCCTCGAATTTTTTAATCCTCGTCAAAATACCCGCATCTCCTACCCGTGTCACGGGTTTCTTGTCCTGCGGTGCACCGGAGCTTGAGGCGCGGTATACCGGACTGATGGTCCAGATTTTTTTCTTCTCGTCACAAAACCCGAGTTACCTACACGTGGTACGGGTTTTCTCCCCCACAGTGTACCGGAAGGGTAGTCCGGTGTACCGGACTGATGGTCAGAATTTTTCGAAAAACGTCGTTTTTTCCTCCCGAACTCGATTTCACCAATACCTAAGCATCAAAAACACTAATACCTTTCTCAAATATGCAATATCAGCTAAAAACAACTAAACTAAACATAAACTAAAAACGTAAAAGACATAAAAACTTAAAAAATTGCGGGTTGTCTCCCGTACAGCACTTTTATTTAACGTCTTTTAAAGTTAGACGCGTTACCTCTATCAAGATTTGCAAATATAGCCTCCCCAACAACGAGTTGGGCTATGAACGTCAACTAATCTGCGCTTGATCCCCTTCTTGGGTAGGATTTCTATCACTTTGGCTGAAACAACCTTAGTGACAATGAATGGTTATCCACGAGTCTTTGAAACTACGTGGCCTATTCTCGCGTTTGTGAGCTTTCCATATAACTTCATGGCCAACCCCAAACTCAATGTTTGGCTCAGTATCCACAGGCTTTAAGTGGATCTTCTCAGGAGGGACTTTGTGATGTGAAAGGCTGTGGATGACAGGAACGGTGGGATCTAACTTCCTCGATTTCTTGCCCAAGACATAGAAGGTCTCAGATATATTCTTTGCATGAAGGGTAATGGTCCCCTCTTGGAAGTTGATGACACTTTGACTTGTGGCCATGAAAGGCCATCTAAGTATAATTGGAACCTACTTATCTGCATCAAACTCAAGTATAACAAAGTCAATAGGGATGGCGATACTACCTGCACGGACTAAGACGTCCTCCACTGTTCCCCATGTCCTGGTAACTGAGTTGTCAGCGAACTGCAACTTAACTGGATTTTTCTCTGATTTCTGAAGTCCAAGTCTCTCGAACACGGACTTAGGCATAAGATTCACACCCGAACCCACATCGTACATAGCTTTCACTTTGAGCATACCATTAATTTGAATAGGAAGGTTAAAACTTCCCGGATCTTTAAGCTTTGTTGGTAACTCTCGTTCACTATTTCTTGAGACTCTCAGGTTCTCTCTTAGGATCTATACACTCGCCTCTTTCTCAGGAATAACTTGCGTAAAAACTTGTTGCGGTGTAAGTCTGGTGTCACCTAGGGTGTGATAAAAATAAGATCAATTTAAGTATGGAAAACTACGCACTCTCACCCTAGACAGGCACAGTACTGCAAGTATTACAGGACGTATGCAAGTTTTAATGATAAGTAGAGTTCGTTCTCAGGGACTTAAGTGTGTTAATCGCGTAGGAAACAATAACGAGTAAAAGTAAATAATTAAAAACAGAAAAATAAAGCAAGTAAATTTCGAGATTCAGAATTAAAACTAAGAAAAATAAAGACAATAAAGTAAAAGATTAAGAATATGAGATGAGAGATATAGCTTAGGTTTTGCTAGTATGCACTAATCCTTCTAATTCTATCTATAAATCTAGTTCATAAGGGAGAATATTAGCTCTTGGTATACTTAGTCAGGATTCTAAATTCCCCAATCTTAGACCTTGAGAGCGATTAAGGGGGCTACGACACAACCAAGACGAGGACTCAAATAGGGTTATCAAACGCCACTAAGGCCCTATCCATCACACTACAATCAATTGGTGATATGGTGATTGGAACAAACCCTAATGACTATCTAGTTAGAAGTATGTTTTGTCAGAACTGCTATCGACACTAGACATTATGTGGTGGTTCAATAGTTAAACACCCTGTCAAGGAGACCATCTAACTACTATTAAAACAATCCTAAAGTGATCAGTTCTAGGAAAGACATTAAATCAAAACACATAAACAAATATAAAGTAAGTAGCTAATATCAGATTAAAACATATAATTCCCAAAGAAACTTAGATAGAAGAATTAGAATTCATAGTTTATACATGATGCAAAACCCAAGCTATGGGAGGTTTAGTTCATACCTGATGGAAATAAACTAAAAGAAATTACAAAAGACATCATCTTGCTCTCTACAATGACTAAGAATTAATTATAAGGTTTTCAACTAAGCAAGGATGATTTACAAGTGATATAAGGGTGTATTTATAGGTGTTTAGAAGACCTAATTCGTTTTCTTGAGGAATAGTTAAGGTAATGGACTTCTAGCCCAACTCAAATTCGTATGGAAATAAAGATAAACACTGCTGCACCGTTTTGAGCATATCTTCTTCGTTATTGGTCGGATTTTGCTCCATAATATACTAAAAGAATCGCAACAGAATTATCTTGACCCTACAGAAGGAAATATCCAAATTCGGCCTATTTCTTAGGTAAAAACCCACATCTTTGGACGTGTATGCAGAATCCCAGATTTAGGCAGCTTTTCCTTTTCCATCTTTTTAGCTTTTATTTCCTTATCTCCAATTACCATGCAAATCTCTTTCCATAAGTTGTTGTCTTTGACTTGGACTCTAATTAAGCTCCATAATTATCTTTAAAGCTTCACACTAAATAAACAATTAAACCCAATATGCTCTAAAAATATTAATTCTACAAATCAAGACTCAAAATAGGAAAGTGCACTAAAACTCAAGAAAATCGAGATTATTGACTTCTAAAACACTAAAAATGATGTCTCATCCTAACATAAATCTATCACAAATGAGGAGACATCAAGACCCCCAACTCAAAGTTGTATCGTCCCGATACAATAAAGACAAAAGGGAAAAAGCATAGCATAATATATAGAATAAACCTAAAGCACATAACTCAGAAAATTTCATGCAATAATATTCATAAAATACATACCTGTACACTTCTCATATTCACAGTCAACACGGCTTGATTCAAGATTAGATTAGTTTCGCAATGTAAGAAGGATTGGGACTTTACTCAGTTCCCCAAGAGAGCTATAGATTGTTCATCGAACCTCACTAGTATCCAAGGATCCACTCAATTACTATCTAATGGCTCAATCACTTCTCAATTACATAGCAAAGAATCAAAAGGTCTTTAAGGTTGTAATGTAGGCTTAGGGACGGTATGATAGTATATTTGGATAATTTGGAGTGAGCTTTTGGCTCTCTCCTCACTAGCTATCAACGAATCGCCCTAGAGCTTGAGTTACTCTCATAAAACGTTTCTCACTCAACCCAATGAGTTCCTTGATGCATAATTAGCATCCCCAATAACCCAATTAAAGCTTTAGATGTTCACTTAAAAATCCACTTTGCCGGTCCGAATATATATATTTTCTTTTCTTTTCAATTCAATTTTCTATAGCTATGACTCTCTTTTTTAATGTTGAGATATCATGCTATTTTCTCATATATATGTTTTTCCTTTTAATGCCCTTGTTGGCAATATTAGCTCGAAGCTTCTTTTTCATTCACTATTACCCCGGCAAAGGGTTACAATAAAAATCTGTGAATCATCATCAATATAAAGCACAAATCACAATTAATAAGCTCAAAAATCCCAACCCAATAACAATTCCCATAATGGTGGACCCACCACCCCAAACTCAAGCTCTAAAACAACTGTCTATGCATCGCGATTCGAGTGCGGGTCATATGGAAAAGTCCTATAATCTAAAGGATATGGCTTATAATGTGTTTCAATAAAAAGGCTTTAGAAAGGCTAGAAGGGGCTGAGAAGGATATAGCATCAAAAATCACAAGGTGAGAAGGTATAAAAAGGCTTCAAGGGCTTCAAAATATGAAAGAACCGCCTTAATCACTTTCTACACTATGTAATTAATTATTTTCTTACCTTTAGCACTTTCATCAAATGGTTTTTCAACTAGCTTGGATCTCACGGCCTACACACTTCTCAAGGTTCCCTGAGATCGAACATACTTTCTATCGCATTGCTCACTAATCTTTTCTTTACTATCAACGTGTGTTTTCCTGCAAATACTCAAAGCATACAAATACATAGCTCATAAACATATTACTTCCTATCATTAATTCACTGAGCTTATGCTTTCAAGCTATTAAACACACTCTACATCTAATTCCCATGTATCAAAAATTTTAATTTCTACCTAAAAACAGAAAAATGGAGATGAGAGACAACGAAACCCCACACCCCCAACTCAAAAATGAGCCGTGTCCCCACGACTCGAAAAAGACTCAAAAACAGAAATTAAAATTAGCAGATAAAAGCATTTACAGAAATGGTAAGGAAGAAAGATAACATACTCTCGAGGCTATTGCCTCGCATCATTGATATCCAAGGTTGGAATTGCTGGACCTTTCGTTAATTGCTCAAGGAGTTTCATGATGTGCACTTGATTAGCATTGATTTGTGCCACATCAATGACTAAGGAAGTTTGAGCTGCTTCGAATTTCGTTAAACGCTCCTCCATCTTCTCTTGCCAACTTTGCTCCTTTTCCTCTTTCAAGACTTGAGTAGAACTCGCTCTTCGAAAGATATCCTTGATCCAAGCATTATCAATATAACTCCCTTTAAATTCGAGTTTCTCTTCTTCACCCAATACTACATTCGCTTTTCGCACAAGACACGTGATCATAGTAGGAAATTTAACATTATAAACTGATTTAGGAGAGACCGAAAATCGTATCACCTCCTCATAGATCAACTGTGCCATATCAACTTCTTCTCCTCTCAAAATACAGTCCAAAAGTAGAGCGTACTTCATAGTCACATCCAAAGTTCGTGTGTTTCCAAAAATATTAGGGACAAGAAAATTGTGCCAAATTCTGGCATCTGCTTGAAGATATTTGTAAGGCCAAGGTGCCTTCAATTATCCCTTATGTGATTGCACTTTCTCTTTGTCTAAGACATGCTCAAAAAGTAATTCCTCATCAAAGATTTTTCGTTTAGCAAACGCTTCTTCAAATTTGCAAAAACCTTTCAATTTCTTAAACTTGAAGTGGTTTCTAATCTCCTCAACTGTGAAAGGAACTAACTTTCCTCTAATCGGAACACAATTACTATCTCGGCTTAAGAGGCCTAAATAGAATTCTAAAACTAATTCATGACATAGTTCAGAACGTCTTACCATGAACGTAGACCAACCCAATTTCTCACCAAGCTCTAAGAATCTCTTGTATTCTCCATCTCTAATTTCTTCCTTGAATACTTTCTCATAAGCAAAGGGTAGTTCTTTCAACTGTTTCTCTACAGAAATCTTCAGGGTCCTTGAAGTATCCACTTTCTCAATAGGTATAAGATCTTGTTGAGGTTGTGTTTTCTCCTTTGCATAATAATAAAGCTTTTTACCATTACGATCAAACAAAGGTATCCCACTCTTCTCTACTTTCTCTTTACCCTTTGATTTAGAACTAGAACCTTTGTCAATTGATTTCTTCTTGTTTAAATCCAATCCCTTGTTACTCTTCACCTCCCTCTTGTTAGATAAAATTGTTGTTTTATTAGTCATCTTCAATTAACCCCCAACTCAAAGCTTTAGCAACCCTTGAAATTTGAACTTGTGAATTAATGGTTGAACAAGCTTGATTTGGCCTAGGATAGGTGAATTGGTGATGAATCTCTATGTGGGTGAGATGGATTTGTAATGGGTTGGCTTGGATTTTAGAAATTGTAGGATGAAGTTGTGAAATTTGGCTCTTTGATTCTTCAATTTGAATGAATTTGGTGATGATTGGTAGCTTGAATCTCTCTTGTAATGATGTGGAGAGAAGATTTGATGTATTTTTCTTGATGATTGGGTAGTGTTTTGGTAATTGGTGAAGGTTTTGATGAGCTTTAATGGAGTTAGGAGAGTTGTGGAGAAGAAAAAGAGGGTTTGGGTTTATAAAATTCGGAACTAAAAGCTTAATACCTTCTTTATACACAAATCCCGCAACTTTCTCTCTCTCTGGCGGCGCTGCGGACTACCCCTGCGGACCATGGGGTGCACCGCAGGGTAGGCCGCGACATCTGATGCTCGAAATTTTTTGCTCTCTGGTTTAGACCCGTGGTAGGACCCGTGGCACGCGTTTTTGCTCTACGGACTAGGGTCCGGTGTACCGCGGGGGTGCTCCGCGCCTTCTACGTCAAAATACACGTGGACCTACCCCGTGGCACGCGTTTGTGCCTCGCGGACCATGGCACGGACCATGGAGTAGTCCGCGGTCAATTTTTTTCGGGTTTCTGGATCACACTCGTGGCTCCACTGTGGCACGTGTTTTGACCTCGCGGACCAGGGCACGGACCATGGGGTAGTCCGTGGGGGTAGTCCGCGGGTGGTGGTCCTTTGTGTGTTCTAAAAATAAATGCAAATGCTAATCGAACCACAACCGCAAGTGTACGGTTGTCCCAAGTAGTATAACTGATAAACCAGATTCGTTCCAAGGACGAAATGGTTGATCACAATGTCTAACAAATAGTGATTGATGCACTTATGAATGTAAAAGATAATAAAATATTTGTTTGATTTTGTTTATTAAAGCTAATGACTGAAAGACAAATTATAAATGCAAGTAAAAGCTAAGACGCAAGTAAAATAAGTGAAAACGCAATATGAGATGTAGTACTTGAGAACGCAAGGATCCTCCTAATCTTACTTCCTAACTTATGTTGTTTAAGGGTTAAATTGGTCAATTACAATGGTCGGGATTCTAAAATCCTTATACCCCCGTCAGGGTGGACTATAAGGCGATCCTAGAGTGTCACTAGTCCCGTCAGGGTAAATATGATCCACCGTTGGATGATTAAGTTTTATTACCTCATTGGCCCTAAAATTAGCTAAGTTCGTCAGAATCAATAGCTTCTATTTTAGATTAAATAAATATTTCCGTACCTAAACCCTCCGTCAGGATGATCCAATCGCCACTAATTGGAATAGCCTAGATACTAACACCCGTTCTTAGTTAGCTACTCTAAAAACAGTAAAATAATCTCAATTTATTGAAAAGAGTAAAAGCCCTAATTTAGTTTAATTCAATAAAAACCCAAATTCAACATTCGTTAATTAATAAGATTGGGATTCACCCATTGTTTGTTCTCAAGCACTATGAAAAGCTTAGCTCATATTAAAATTAAAAACTAAATTAAAAATAAAGGAATTCATATTTGATTACAAAATTGAAATTGAAAGAACCTAATTTCCGGAATTGGAATGACTACGAACGGAGCTATAGACCCACTCCAGCTCTTGTAGCTTCTTCTCTCTTCCTTCTGTGGCTTCTCTCTGGTGTTTAATCTTGTGGAATGTGAATTTTGTGAAAAATAGAAGTCCAGACCTCCTTTTATAAGTAAAAATTCGGACTAGGGCTTGGACCAGAAAATAAAAGCCTAATTAAATGTCCAAGCCCACTTTCTAAGCCCAAAATCCCGTAACTGCTGATACACCTTCACTAAAACAGCTTTTCCCGATGCGTTACAACTCCGATTGACCTCATTCCAGTTGCTAAAGTTCCGTAACTCGATAAGGAATAATTTCTCTTCAAAGGTCAGCGACTAAATCATCGCTTAAGCACCTCGAAATCAGCAATCTATGGCCTGGAAAGTGGATTTTCAGCTTTAAAAATAATATCTTCGGGATTTGTCTTCAAGTCTTGACTCTAATTCACGATCTTTGACCTTCTCCTCGGATTCCTCTCCTAGCTAACATCTAAAACCTGTAAACTTTACACTAAAAATACCAATATTACGCGCAAAAGTTTAATAAATTAAAAATGCTAGAAATAAAAAGGTAATTCCGGATTATTGCATATTTAGTCCAAAAGTCTATCTAATTAATTAAATAAACACCAAAAATGATGTCTCCCAAGGGTCTAAAATAAGAACAATTAGGGAGACATCAAGACCCCCAACTCAAACCTTTGTCGTCCCGACAAAGTAAAACAAAACAAAGGGGTAGAAGTAAACGTATAAACACATAGAAGCTAGCAAATAAACCCTAAAGCAATTCTCAAAATAAATCTCACATAGCAAACTCTAGAAACTAATATACACATACACTAATCATGCAACATCAAACATAAATAATCTCAATCATAAAATTAAAGTCGCAATGCTTGAAGGTTACACTTGTACTCATCTATGTATGATGGCTATAGGGTGGTCATTAATCCTAACTCGCTTTGAACGCTCCACCTAGTGTATTCCCTATCACAGAATTATAAATTCACTATGCACTTAGGAATCACGAGGTCTTTACGGTTATAATAATGGCTTAAGGACGGTATGGATGTATATTTGGTAAATTTGAAGTGAGCTTTTGGCTCTCTCCTCACTTACCATCAACAATGTCCTCGAGCTTGAGTTAACGCTCAAAAAGATGTTCTCACTCACCCATATACGCAACAATTTAGCGTCTCATGTCTACCCACTATAAATAAGATGATTTTCAGAAAATTCCACTTTGCCGGATGTTTTATTCATTCATATTTTTCTTTTTCTTTTCTTTTTTTTTTTTTTTTTTTTTTGTACAGAGGCAAACCGGGTACCCGGATTTTCAAAACCGGGTTCCCGGATCCTACTGTATGATTTTTCAAAATTTTTCATTTTTTCTTTCTTTTTCACTTTTCTACATTCCCGGCAAAGGGTTACAAGTATATATCATCTGCAATTGTGCTACGATACAAAGCACATCAATCCCAACCCATTAAAGTCCCCATATGTGGTCCCACCACCCCAAACTCAAGCTCGAGACATGTCTCAGGATTGTGATTCAAGTGCGGGTCATATGGTCATGCCTAACAATCTAAGGGATAATGGTTTATATCGTGGCTACAAAGAAAAGGCTAAAGGCTCAAAGTGGGCTAAGACAGATAATAATTAATAAAGGGATAGAAGGCTAAAAAGGCACAAATGGCTAACAAAGAACTGCCCCTATCATTTTCCTAAGTACATAGCTTGTCTTTAGTTCATATCTAGGTGGGTTCTCTACTAATTAAGATTTCACGTTCTACACACCAAACATATTCCTTGAGTACAAGCTTACTTCATTTGCATTGTTCATTAATTTTTCCTATCAATTACCTATGCTCGCATGCAATTGTAAGTGCGTTTTATATCAATCCCTAAAGTCCACTATTTACTATCATAGATTCATCAAAAGTATGCTTAAAGGGATATTTAAAAATTTCTACAGTCAAACGCAACTCCGAAAATTCTTTTATTGAAAGCAAATAAAGCAAATAACGCATAAAAATTGGGATGAGGCAACGAACCCCACCCCAAACTCAAAAATGAGTCGTGTCCCCACGACTCGAAAAGACTCAATAAAGCATTTAAACTAATCTACACTAAGAGGAAAGTTTAGAAAACGTATCTTAACCAGCGCGAGGCTGGTTATCGGTGTTGCGTTCTGGACCTTTATCTCGCGTAACAGCATCATAAATCGCGTTTTGAAGTGTATTTACGCCTAGGATTAAATTTCGAAGCAGGTCCAGTTCTTTTGTAACGTTTCCCAAAGTAGCAATCATCTTCTCCTGATTCTCTTCCAACACCTGAATCTTCGCTTCCAACTCAGGTACAGTTTTCACTTTCTTTGATTGAGGAGTCCTCGGACTTCTTGTAGTTCGCGTTGCTTCTTCATGGATGTTCTTGATTGTGCTCAAAGCTATACTCACACCAACTGAAACAGTATCAATATCTGCGTCCTTACGCGGAATCTTTGCGTCTAGGCACAACTGAGTAATAGTACAAGGAAACTTCAGATTTTGTTGTTTCATTGGTGATTTCGCGAACTCCATGATTGTATCATAAATGATCTTAGCAACATCAAATGGTTTCTCCTCCAAAATACACTTAATAACAAATATGTGCTCTTTCTTCAACTCGGAAGTGTGTTTAATACCAAAGAAAGTGTGTATTATGAAACGAGACCAAACCTTAGCACGAGGTGTCAAACTACTGCTGTAAAACTGTCCAGGATACCTTTCACCTTCCGGAATTGGGCTAGTCCCATTAACAAGCACGGTCCCCCAAAGGGATTCAAAATCAAAAGAAGGGTCATTAAGAGTTTCTTGGAAGGGGCATGTTCCAGAAAAGTTGGGTAGTTTCAATGATTTCCGAATACGTTCAATAGAGAAAGGAACTACCTTTTTGCGGATATCAATGGCATCATGGGAGGTAGCTAAACCTTCGTAAAATTCTCGCACAAAAGTAGGAATAAACTCAAGCTTCCTTTCTTGTAACGCCTTCCAACCAAACTTAGCACATGTCACAGCATATTCCTTGTAATCACTACTCATAATACCCTTAGGAAAATTCGTCTCCTCACCAAATTTCAAAAATTCAATTCTTTCACGAACCTGAGTATTCCAACAAGTGTAAACCCTCTTAGGCTTGTGGGCCCACATCTTCATACGCGGAGGTTTCGTAACGGGTGCTTCCGGAATCTCTTGTTCAGTTTCTTCCTCAATGTTCTTCGTAATTTCCTCTTCTGGTTCCTTCTCACTTTCAATCTCATCAATCAACCTTCTCTTTAGACCTGTGATTTCTTTTCTGTTAGAATCAAGCTTAACTTCGTCAATTTTTCGTTTAGGACGCGAATCAGGAATCTCAATAGCTTGTTCTTGAGAACCACCAATGGTGGCCTTTCTTCTAGGAGCAGTTCTTCGGAAATCACCGGTTCTGTTAGTCATCTCTTTTCACCCCAAACTCAAAACTTCAAATAATGAGAAACTTAGAGAAAAAGTTTAGAATTTTGATGTTTTGAGGTTTAAGAACTTAAGAACTAGGTGAAATATGAGATGGGTCTTGGTTAATTTGTAAGGGAGAAGAAAGAATTGGGTTTAATTTAAGGAATTGGGTGAAGAAGAATCTTGGGAAAAACTAAGGATTTGATGTTATTTTGGAGAGGAGGTGAGTTGATCTTATGTTTTTGTGGTGAAAGAGGGTAGGATTTGATGATATATAGTGTTTTGGTAGATGAATTTCGTAGGTGGGGAGGCTATTGGTGCGTTTTAGGTAAAGACTTGGAAAAGAGGTTAAGAAACTAGGTTAAAACACCTCAAAACCGCCTCTCACAGCTTTCAAACCGGGTTCCCGGTTCCGCGTCGCTGACGCACCAAAACGCTGGACCCCAAGACGCGGGGTCAGGGATTTTACTCGCCGAAACCGGGTACCCGGTTCTGTGGAATGCGGGTTCCCGGAATTTCTCGATGGCGCGAGTCAAAACGCGCCAAAACGCAGCACCTCAAAACGCTGGACCAGAGAAATTTGAAGACAACAGCTCCGAAACCGGGTACCCGGTTCTGCCAAATGCGGGTACCCGGATTGTGTCGATGGCGCGAATCAAAACGCACGAAAACGCAAGTCACCAAGACGCTGGGTCAGGGATTTTAAGAAGTCACAGCACCAAAA
This sequence comes from Nemophila menziesii, assembly GCA_029959085.1. NCBI lineage: Eukaryota > Viridiplantae > Streptophyta > Magnoliopsida > Boraginales > Hydrophyllaceae > Nemophila > Nemophila menziesii. The sequence continues at coordinate 4,845,032 of JARWIR010000031.1, forward strand.
CCGGGTACCCGGTTTTGCCAAATGCGGGTTCCCGGTTCCGACGCTGTGGCATTACCCCAAAACGCCAAGTGTTGCGTTAAAATGGTTGGTACCAGCTCCAAAACCGGGTTCCCGGTTTCTCTTGGACATCCAACCAACTTTTCTTCTGTTTTCGCCAAATCGACCCCAAACTCAAGTCCTTTTTACCCCTGAAATCATCAAAAACAACTACCCTTCCTCATTTCTTAATAAAAACAATAAAATTACGAAAATTAAACTAATCTAAATTGCAAAAATGTAAAAACTCAGCTAATATACAAGTAATTGGCTTTTGTTTAACGTCGTTAAGCTCGACGGGTTACCTCACGCTTCTAAGGAGTCTCGAGGAGATACATGACCTCCCCGGGATGTGGATCTTCCGAGCGATTGGTATTTTCACCTCCATGGTATATCTTCAATCTGTGACCGTTAACCATAAAGGTACGGTTCTCTAGCGGATGTTCTATTTCTATCGCCCCATGAGGTGTAACTTTGGTCACTATGTATGGACCTGACCACTTAGATCTTAACTTACCCGGAAAATTGCTGAACTTTGAATTATACTTTAATACTTTTTGCCCCACTTCAAAGTTCTTTGGACGAATCCGATTGTCATGCCATTTCTTTGTGTTTTCTTTGTAAAGTTTGGCATTTTCATAAGCATGCAACCGGAATTCGTCAAGTTCATTAAGCTTCATCATACGATTCTTTCCGGCTAAGATAGGATCTAAGTTCAACTGCGCAATCGCCCAATAGGCACCCATTTCAAGCTCTAAAGGTAAGTGACAAGCCTTACCATACACCATACGATAGGGAGATGCACCAACTGGAGTCTTAAATGCAGTACGATAGGCCCACAACGCATCATCTAACTTCATTGACCAATCTTTTCTTGTAGGACCAACGGTTTTCTCTAGGATTGACTTGACTTCGCGGTTCGAAACCTCAGCTTGACCATTGGATTGTGGATGGTATGCAGTAGATACACGGTGTCTAACTCCATATTTCTCTAGAACAATCTTCAGATATTTATTAACGAAATGAGATCCACCATCGCTAATAATCACTCTAGGTGTGCCATGTCTAGTGAAAATATGTGATTTCAAGAACTTGATCACCACTCGTGAATCATTAGTAGGTAAAGCCACCACTTCTACCCACTTAGACACATAATCAACGGCTAACAAGATGTAGAGGTTACCATTTGAAGGGACGAAAGGACCCATAAAGTCTATGCCCCACACATCGAATATCTCAACCTCTAACACATTATTACGCGGCATCTCATCCCTCTTAGATATGTTTCCGGTAAACTGGCATCTCGTACATTTCTTAACATATTCATGACAATCTTTTATAAGAGAAGGCCAGTAAAAACCTGATTGAAATACCTTCGCAGCAGTTCTGTCTCCTTTGAAATGTCCTCCGTATAATGAATCATGGCATCCAGCTATAATGGCTTGAGTCTCTTCCCTTGCTACACATCTTCGTATCATTTGGTCAGCACAAACTTTATAGAGGAACGGATCCTCCCAAAAGAACTGTCTAGCATGAAGAGCTAACCTCTTTCTTTCTTGATAAGTAGAACCTTCAGGAAAAACACCACTCACCACTAAATTCGCAATATCTGCATACCACGGAGCCTCATAATCCCGAACAACGAATAAACTCTCATTAGGAAACTCTTCTCTAACTGCTTCAGTACCACTATTCATCTCTGAACCCTCTAAACGCGATAGATGATCTGCAACCTGATTCTCACAACCCTTTCTATCTTTGATCTCTAAATCGAACTCTTGAAGCAATAACACCCATCTGATTAACCTTGGTTTCGCATCTTTCTTCTCCATAAGAAATCTGATCGCGGAATGATCTGTATAAACAATAACTTTCGCTCTAAGAAGATAAGAGCGAAATTTATCAAACGAATATACAACTGCTAGCAACTCTTTTTCTGTAACTGTGTAATTAATCTGAGCACCACTAAAAGTTTTACTAGCATAGTAAATCGAATGAAAAACCTTCTCTTTTCTCTGTCCTAATACAGCTCCCATACACAAATCACTCGCATCACACATAACTTCAAACGGTAAATTCCAATCTGGAGGTAACACTATAGGAGCAGAAATAAGCTTTTCTTTGATTGCTTTGAAGGCCGTTAAACAAGCTTCATCAAAAAGGAACTTACAACCCTTTTCGAGTAAGTTGCATAACGGTTTAGCAATCTTAGAAAAATCTTTAATAAAACGCCTATAAAAGCCAGCATTGCCAAGAAAACTCCTTACCCCTTTAACATAAACAGGAGGGGGAAGAGTTTTAATTACCTCTATCTTTGCTCTATCAACTTCTAAACCAACACTCGAAACTTTGTGACCCAGAACAATACCTTCACGAACCATGAAGTGACACTTCTCCCAGTTGAGCACCAAATCTGTTTCCTTGCATCTCACTAACACTTTCTCCAAGTTATCCAAACATATATCAAAATCATCACCAAACACGGAGAAATCATCCATGAACACTTCAAGGAAATTATCTATCATGTCCCAGAAGATGGCCATCATACACCTTTGAAAAGTAGCGGGAGCGTTACACAACCCAAATGGCATTCTGCGATATGCAAAAGTACCAAATGGGCATGTAAAGGTAGTCTTATGTTGATCTTCTGGAGCCACGTAAATCTGATTGTACCCAGAGTAACCATCCAAGAAGCAATAGTACTCTCTTCCGGCTAATTTATCTAACATTTGATCGATGAAGGGCAAAGGGAAATGATCTTTTCTGGTGGCCTTATTCAGCTTTCTGTAATCCATGCAAACTCTCCATCCAACTACCGTTCTTGAAGGAATCTCCTCATTTTTATCGTTAAGAATTGTTGTTATTCCTCCCTTCTTCGGTACACACTGAACTGGGCTCACCCATTCACTACTCGAAATGGGATAAATAATCCCCGCATCTAAAAGCTTAATCACCTCCTTCTTCACCACATCCTTCATGGCTGGCATTAATCTTCTCTGACCTTCAACTGAGCGTGCATTAACATCTTCTAGTATGATTTTGTGTTGACAATAGGATGGACTAATGCCTTTGATATCAGCAATTATCCAACCTATTGCTTCTTTGTTGGCTCTTAGCACACGCAACAATTTATCTTCTTGAGGACCTGTTAAATTAGCTGAAACAATAACTGGTAGAGTTTCATTAGTACCCAAATAAGCATACCTCAAGTGTGCTGGCAATGGTTTTTCTTCCAACTCCGGAGGAGATTCAATTGAAGGTTTCTTTTTAGGAATAATCTCCCCCGGTTCTCTCACAGGTTCATAGGCAAGACGCCTATACTTCGGATTTTCAGAATTGAGAGCTGCCACTGTTTCTGTAAGCTCCTCCATCATCTCAGGTGAATCTAATGTCAAAGCAGCCTGCAAGATATCATCAAAATTTAAGCAATTAAATACCTCTTGCGATGCTTGCTCTACTACATCCATTCTGAAGCAATCTTCCTGAGAATCTGGGAATTTCATAGCTCGAAATACATTGAATTTCACTTCCTCATCTTGTATCCTCATTGTCAATTCGCCATTCTCTACATCGATCAATGTCCTCCCTGTAGCTAGGAAGGGTCTACCCAAAATAATGGGGACATTTCTATCTGCATTGTATTCAAGAATTACGAAATCAACAGGAAATATAAGTGTACCTGCCTTAACAAGGACATCCTCAATACGGCCTTCAGGATGAGCAAGAGACATGTCCGCCATTTGCAAGACCATAGAGGTGGGTCTTACATTTCCAATTTTAAGCTTATCAAAGACTGACTTGGGCATCAAGTTGATGCTTGCCCCAAAATCGCATAGCGCCTTTCCTTTCCATTCTTCTCCAATCGATATGGGAATCGTGAAACTCCCCGGATCAACTAACTTCGGAGGTAATTTACTCTGGCAAATCGCACTACACTCTTCAGGAAGGCCAATCATCTCATTATCACAGTAGGGCCTTTTATTAGTGAGGGCCCTCTTCAAAAACTTCGTATACTTAGGAATATCTCGAATTGCCTCAAGTAACGGAATATTAATACTCAAACCCCTCACTCTATTGAAGAATTTCTGAAAATCAACCATATCACCCTTTTTCTGAACTCGCGATGGAAACGGTGGTGGAGGGCGATTGCTTACAATTTCATCTCTCTTTTTCGGAATTTCTCTTGGTCTTTCTATCTCTTCAACCTCACTATCTTTCTCATTCTCTTTCTCTTTCTCACCCACTTCCTTTTCTTTTCTTGGAACTTCTTTCTCTTTCATAACGGGAAAAGGAGGTGGAGGAAGGTTCTTACCACTTCTTAATGTAACAGCCTTGCAATCTTCACGTTGTGTTGGATTTTCCGTATCGCTAGGAAGTTGCCCTTGTGGACGCTGATTCAACTGTTTATTAATTTGACTTAGCTGATTCTGGAAAATCTTCATATTCGCTTCAGCTGCGTTCTGACGTTCCAAAGCTTGTGTTTGAAGAGCAATCAAATTTTCAACGGTTTTCTGAAGGGTAATTACTCCTTCTTGTGGATGGGCAGGTAGAGCTTTTTGGTTTAAATTCTCATCGTAGGTATTCTGAGGAGCTTGTCTTTGCACATAATTGTTTTGATTCTGTCCTCCTTGATGATTGTTATGTGGTCTTGGATTATAGTTGTTGCCTTGAGGACGCGGCTGATACGCGTAAGTAGGATTGGCTGCCCCATTAGGATTTGAGTATTGAAACCCAGGATGGTTTCTGTTAGGCTGATATCCATTACCACTTGAATTGAAATTACCTCTATTGGACATAAAATTCACTGATTCTTGGTTATTCGGACAACTTTCCTCATCATGATCATCTACCTTACAAATTGAACACATATAAACCTCTTGTGCAGCATGCACAGCTACCTTCTTACCCGAAAATCCTTCTTTCACAGCTAGAGTAAGCTGCTTCAATTGTTGCTCTATGGTATTCTGGATTTTATTCTCAAACGTAGCAAATTTCTCTTCCATGTCAACATTATTTACTCCCTTGACTGGTGTTCTTACTGAGCTCCACCCAACTTCATTCTTGACTGTTCTCTCTAAAATAATTTTGGCATGAGCGGGTTGAACTTGAAGAAAACCTGCTCCACATAGCGTATCCAATTTCTCTCTTGAAATTCCATCAAGGCCTCTATAAAAGATCTTTAACTGTTGTTGTTCTGAAAAGCCATGATTAGGAACTTTACGCAAACACATCTGAAATCTTGTCCAACTCCTTCCCACAGTTTCCTCATACTCTTGACGGAATTGTGTCAATTCTAGTTCAGCATCTAACCTCATGTTACTTGGGTAATACCTGTCAAAGAAAGCAATTTCTAATTGGTCCCAATTGGTAATCCTCGTAGGATCTTGCGTATCGTGCCATTCACTTGCTCCATCAATGAGAAAGAATTTAAAAGCAGCAAAATACATCTGTTCTCTTGAAACCCCTTGTGTGATATAAGAATCACATATCTGTTTGAATTTCTGTACCGCTCTAAGAGGATCTTCCGATGGTCTTCCGCGAAAATTTCCAAAGTTTTGGAACTGAGCTAGCATACCCGAATCTGGACGGAATCTCGGAACATCAATATCTGGAGCACCTACTCCTATAGCTGGAGCGCGGAATGGAACTTCTGGAGGGCCATTAGTGAACCACGGATCATGATTCATCACTATCTGGACTGGAGGATTAGGATTTAGTGGTTGAACTTGAGGAATAACGCCTGGAGCTAAAGGTTGGCCATTTGCATCTAACTGGCCTTGTCCATTCTGTTGACCTTGAATAATGATATTCTCCATTCTGTTACTTAATTCTTCTACTTCTAAAGCTTCTCGTTCTCTTCTTCTTCTGTTCGCAAGTCTGATCAACGATTCTGGATTACTAAGGATCGGAGGTGTTGGCTCTAGATCCTTGAATAGCCTTCTTCGCATACACCAAACCTAAAAACCTGAAAAAGCTAACAAACAAAAAGCGTAAAACTGATAAAATAAAATAAATGCACTTATCACTAAAGGATAAACACCGTGGTCACACGCTACCGTCCCCGGCAGCGGCGCCAAAAACTTGGTGGTCCTTTGTGTGTTCTAAAAATAAATGCAAATGCTAATCGAACCACAACCGCAAGTGTACGGTTGTCCCAAGTAGTATAACTGATAAATCAGATTCGTTCCAAGGACGGAATGGTTGATCACAATGTCTAACAAATAGTGATTGATGCACTTATGAATGTAAAAGATAATAAAATATTTGTTTGATTTTGTTTATTAAAGCTAATGAATGAAAGACAAATTATAAATGCAAGTAAAAGCTAAGACGCAAGTAAAATAAGTGAAAACGCAATATGAGATGTAGTACTTGAGAACGCAAGGATCCTCCTAATCTTACTTCCTAACTTATGTTGTTTAAGGGTTAAATTGGTCAATTACAATGGTCGGGATTCTAAAATCCTTATACCCCCGTCAGGGTGGACTATAAGGCGATCCTAGAGTGTCACTAGTCCCGTCAGGGTAAATATGATCCACCGTTGGATGATTAAGTTTTATTACCTCATTGGCCCTAAAATTAGCTAAGTTCGTCAGAATCAATAGCTTCTATTTTAGATTAAATAAATATTTCCGTACCTAAACCCTCCGTCAGGATGATCCAATCGCCACTAATTGGAATAGCCTAGATACTAACACCTGTTCTTAGTTAGCTACTCTAAAAACAGTAAAATAATCTCAATTTATTGAAAAGAGTAAAAGCCCTAATTTAGTTTAATTCAATAAAAACCCAAATTCAACATTCGTTAATTAATAAGATTGGGATTCACCCATTGTTTGTTCTCAAGCACTATGAAAAGCTTAGCTCATATTAAAATTAAAAACTAAATTAAAAATAAAGGAATTCATATTTGATTACAAAATTAAAATTGAAAGAACCTAATTTCCGGAATTGGAATGACTACGAACGGAGCTATAGACCCACTCCAGCTCTTGTAGCTTCTTCTCTCTTCCTTCTGTTGCTTCTCTCTGGTGTTTAATCTTGTGGAATGTGAATTGTGTGAAAAATAGAAGTCCAGACCTCCTTTTATAAGTAAAAATTCGGACTAGGGCTTGGACCAGAAAATAAAAGCCTAATTAAATGTCCAAGCCCAGTTTCTAAGCCCAAAATCCCGTAACTGCTGATACACCTTCACTAAAACAGCTTTTCCCGATGCGTTACAACTCCGATTGACCTCATTCCAGTTGCTAAAGTTCCGTAACTCGATAAGGAATGATTTCTCTTCAAAGGTCAGCGGCTAAATTATCGCTTAAGCACCTCGAAATCAGCAATCTATGGCCTGGAAAGTGGATTTTCAGCTTTAAAAATAATATCTTCGGGATTTGTCTTCAAGTCTTGACTCTAATTCACGATCTTTGACCTTCTCCTCGGATTCCTCTCCTAGCTAACATCTAAAACCTGTAAACTTTACACTAAAAATACCAATATTACGCGCAAAAGTTTAATAAATTAAAAATGCTAGAAATAAAAAGGTAATTCCGGATTATTGCATATTTAGTCCAAAAGTCTATCTAATTAATTAAATAAACACCAAAAATGATATCTCCCAAGGGTCTAAAATAAGAACAATTAGGGAGACATCAGCGGGGCTCAAAACTTTGCTCCGAAAAAATTCCTCGCGTTCCCTAACTAGATTTCTCCAATTCCTACACACCAAAAACACTAATACCTTTCTCAAATATGCATTATCAGCTAAAAACAACTAAAATAAACTTAAGCTAAAAACATAAAAGACATGAAAACAAAAACTACGGGTTGTCTCCCGTACAGCACTTTTGTTTAACGTCTTTCAAAGTTAGACGTGTTACCTCTGTCAAGATTTGCGAATATAGCCTCCCCAACAACGAGTAAGGCTATGAACGTCAACTAATCTGCGCTTGACCCCAGTTTTGGGGCGAATTTCTATCACCTTGGTTGAAACAACCTTAGTGACAATGAATGGTCCCATCCACGAGTCTTTGAAACTTCGTGGCCTATTCTCGCGTTTGTGAGCTTTCCATAAGACTTCATGGCCAATCCCAAACTCAATGTTTGGCTCAGTATCCATAGGCTTTAAGTGGATCTTCTCAGGAGGGACTTTGTGGTGTGAAAGGCTGTGGATGATAGGCACGGTGGCATCTAACTTCCTCGGTTTCTTACCCAAGACATAGAAGGTCTCAGATACATTCTTTGCATGAAGGGTGATGGTCCCATCTTGGAAGTTGATCACACTTTGACTTGTGGCCATGAAAGGCCGTCCAAGTATGATCGAAACCTGCTTATCTGCATCAAACTCAAGAATAACAAAGTCAGTAGGGATGGCGATATTACCTGCACGGACTAAGACATCCTCCACTGTTCCCCATGTCCTTTTCACCGAGTTGTCAGCAAACTGCAACTTTACTGGAGTTTTCTCTGATTTCTGAAGTCCAAGTCTCTCGAACACGGATTAGGCATAAGATTCACACCAGAACCCACATCGTACATAGCTTTCACCTTGAGCATACCATGCAATTGTATAGGAAGGTTGAAACTTCCCGGATCTTTAAGCTTCGTAGGTAGCTCTCTCTCACTTCTTCTCGAAACCCTCAGGTTCTCTCTCGGGACCTCTACACTCGCCTCTTTCTCAGGAATAACTTGTGTAAACACTTGTTGCGGTGTAAGTCCTCTCTTTACGATCTCAAGCATTTGGGCGTTGATATTTTCAGGTTGATACGCCTCTACAAACGTCTTGAGCACAGTGTCATCCTTCGGATTTGTATCAGGAATAGTTGATGACACTGGTTGAACAATAGGTGGCGATTCCACCTTCTCTTCTTCTTTCTCTTCTAGCACAGCAGGTGCCACTTCATCTTTCGATTCCTCCTTTGAGGCTTCTTCCTCTTTCTCTTTAGCCAACTCCGCTGCATATTCCACTACCGATCGAATCTTCTCTTGCACCTTCCTCAGCAGCTCTATAAATTCGTCTTTCTCGTGATCGTCCTCCACATAAACTTTCAGAACAGTCAGATTCCACGGGGCTAGAATTGGTTGGTTCTTCTTCAATACTTGCAACTTCCACGGCACTAATGGCAGCATGTGTTGCTTCCTCTTTCGCTTTTTCAATTTCAAGGCATATAGCCTTGCAAGCTTCGAACCCATCATTGTCTTCACCTCCTTCGATTGCCTTTACTTCTTTTTGTTCTACTATACTTGTTAACACTTTATTTAACTGTGTTACTTGAGTACTTAGCATCTGAAGTATGGCATCATGTCCTCTGACCTTCTCTTCTTGAGCGTTTATAGTCATGTTCAAACGGTCTAGAGCTTGTACTATCTGTGTATTGTCCATAGATCCTTCTTGCGGATACTGAGGTAAAGCTTTCTGATCTAAGGAATCGGTATAGGTGTCTTGAGCAGGTTGTTGTGGAGGAGCAGGTCTATTCTGATACTGGTTTTGGTACTGACCTCTCTGTTGGTAAGAGTTGTTCTGGGGGCGCGGTTGATAATGACCAGGATTAGCAGCCCCTTGTGGATTTGAATACTGCATACCCGGATGGTTGCGGTTGCCCCATCTGTTGGATATAAAGTAGACAGATTGCGGATTTGATTCGCACTCTTCCCATGAATGATCGTTAACTCCACATTGTTGACAACCTTGTGCTTCTTGTACTACCTTTGTAGCGGCTAAATTCTTCTCCATCGCGATTCTCAGCTCCTTGATTTGATTTTCTAGTGAGGATATTTGAGCTGAATTCGCAGTTTCTGCATCTAAACGAAATGTTCCTCGGGTCTTTGCTACAGAAGCTCGCGTTGAAGGCCAACTTCTTTCTTGTTCCATAATATTTTCTAACACCTCGGAAGCTTCATTGTGATTCATGGACACAAAATTTCCCTTTCCAATGTTATCCACCTTTTCTCTACCTTTATCATTAAGACCCTCATAGAACATAGCAAGTTGTAGAGCAGGTGTATAACCATGGAGCGGACATCTAATTAACTTTTGTTGAAACCTTGTCCATGCTTCTCCCACTGTTTCTCCATCTTCTTGGCAAAATCTCGCAAGCTCGGCTTGATCTTTAAGTCTCATGCTCTTCGGATAAAATCGGTTAAAGAACGCGGCTTGAAGTTCTCTCCAAGAATGAATGGTTCCATGTGGTTGTCTTTCTAGCCAATCGCTAGCTCTTCCGGTCAAGAAAAACGAAAACATATGACAATACAGTTGCTCGCGTGTAATGCCAGGAGTAATGTAGGCATCACAAATCTGCATGAACTTCTGAATCGCTTTTACCGGATCTTGTATTGCTGTACCAGTATAGAGTCCGAAACTTTGAAATTGACTAAGCATACCTGGATCGGGTCGGAATTTGATATTCGGAATCTCAGGAGGGCGGTAACCGATGGGTTGAACATGGAATGGTACATTAAGGCCAGGTAGATCTTGTTCAACTCGGTTCTGATGATTATTAAGATTATTCTGCCCATTACCTCCTCCTACTGGTAGTTGTTGTCCTTCTTGTCCACCGAGTGGTGGATCTTAAGCACCAAGGGGAGGATCTTGTTGACCTCCTCCAACTGGTGGATCTCGGGCTGCCATTACTCTTCTCAAGGCTCTTTCCTCACGAACTCGTTTGTTGTAAGGTCTGAAGCTCCTCTCAGGCTCCGATAAGGGAGGCCAAGAATTAAACACTGTGAAACCTGAAAAAGACTAAAGCAAACCACAAGCGTAAATCTGGAAAAATATAAACTAAACTAAAAACTAAAAAGTAAAAACTAATTAAAAACTAAAACTCGAAATAGATAACCCACACGCTAATGAGACACAAGTCCCCGGCAGCGGCGCCAAAAACTTGGTGTCGCCTAGGGTGTGATAAAGATAAGATCAATTTAAGTATGGAAAACTACGCACTCTCACCCTAGACAGGCACAGTACTGCAAGTATTACAGGACGTATGCAAGTTTTAATGATAAGTAGAGTTCGTTCTCAGGGACTTAAGTGTGTTAATCGCGTAGGAAACAATAACGAGTAAAAGTAAATAATTAAAAACAGAAAAATAAAGCAAGTAAATTTCGAGATTCAAATTTAAACTAAGAAAAATAAAGACAATAAAGTAAAAGATTAAGAATATGAGATGAGAGATATAGCTTAGGTTTTGCTAGTATGCACTAATCCTTCTAATTCTATCTATAAATCTAGTTCATAAGGGAGAATATTAGCTCTTGGTATACTTAGTCAGGATTCTAAATTCCCCAATCTTAGACCTTGAGAGCGACTAAGGGGGCAACGGCACAACCAAGACGAGGACTCAAATAGGGTTATCAAACGCCACTAAGGCCCTATCCAGCACACTACAATCAATTGGTGATATGGTGATTAAAACAAACCCTAATGACTATCTAGTTAGAAGTATGTTTTGTCAGAACTGCTATCGACACTAGACATTATGTGGTGGTTCAATAGTTAAACACCCAGTCAAGGAGACCATCTAACTACTATTAAAACAATCCTAAAGTGATCAGTTCTAGGAAAGACATTAAATCAAAACACATAAACAAATATAAAGTAAGTAGCTAATATCAGATTAAAACATATAATTCCTAAAGAAACTTAGATAGAAGAATTAGAATTCATAGTTTATACATGATGCAAAACTCAAGCTATGGGAGGTTTAGTTCATACCTGATGGAAATAAACTAAAAGAAATTACAAAAGACATCATCTTGCTCTCTACAATGACTAAGAATTAATTATAAGGTTTTCAACTAAGCAAGGATAATTTACAAGTGATATAAGGGTGTATTTATAGGTGTTTAGAAGACCTAATTCGTTTTCTTGAGGAATAGTTAAGGTAATGGACTTCTAGCCCAACTCAAATTCGTATGGAAATAAAGATAAACACTGCTGCACCGTTTTGAGCATATCTTCTTCGTTATTAGTCGGATTTTGCTCCATAATATACCAAAAGAATCGCAACAGAATTATCTTGACCTCAAAGAAGGAAATCTCCAAATTCGGCCTATTTCTTAGGTAAAAACCCACATCTTTGGACGTGTATGCAGAATCCCAGATTTAGGCAGCTTTTCCTTTTCCATCATTTTAGCTTTTATTTCCTTATCTCCAATTACCATGCAAATCTCTTTCCATAAGTTGTTTTCTTTGAATTGGACTCTAATTAAGCTCCATAATTATCTTTAAAGCTTCACACTAAATAAACAATTAAACTCAATATGCTCTAAAAATATTAATTCTACAAATCAAGACTCAAAATAGGAAAGTGCACTAAAACTCAAGAAAATCGACATTATTGACTTCTAAAACACTAAAAATGATGTCTCATCCTAACATAAATCTATCACAAATGAGGAGACATCAAAGTCCTTTCTTCGCAATCTCAAGCATTTGGAAGTTGATATTTTCAGGTGTGTACGCCTCTACAAATGTCCTGAGTACAGTGTCATCCTTTGGATTAGGATTAGGAATAGTTGATGACATTGTTTGAACAACAGGTGGCAGTTCCACCTTCTCTTCTTCTTTCTCTTCTTGCACAGCAGGTGCAACTTCAACTTCAACTCTTGATTCCTCCTTTGAGGATTCTACCTCTTTCTTCTTAGCCAGCTCAACTTGATAATCCATCACCGATCGAATCTCTTCTTGCATATCTTTCAGAAGCTGTATAAATTCGGCTTTTTCTGAATCGTTCTCCACATCAACCTCAGAACAGTCAGATTCCACGGGGCTAGACTTGGTTGGTTCTTCTTCGGTACTCGGAACCTCCACGTCACTAATGGAAGCATGTGGTACTTCCTTCTTTTCTTCTTCAATTTCAAGGCAAATAGCCTTACAAGCTTCGAACCCAACATTGTCATCACCTCCTTCGATAGCCTTCAATTCTTTTTGTTCCATTAAATTTGTTAGAACTTTATTCAACTGTTCTACTTGAGTACCTAAAATCTGAATTGCGGCATCTTGTCCTCGTAACTTTTCATCCCGAGCGTTCATATTCGTGGTCAAACGGTCCAAGACATTTACTAATTGTTGGTTATCCATAGATCCTTCTTGAGGATACTTCGGTAAAGCTTTTGGATCTAACGCGTCGGTATAGGCATCTTGAACAGGTTGTTGAGGGGAAGCAGGTCTATTTTGATGTTGATTTTGATACTGACCTCTTTGCTGGAAAAAGTTGTTCTGGGGGCGCGGTTGAATGACCAGGATTAGCGGCCCCTTGAGGATTTGAATACTGCATACCCGGATGGTTTCGGTTACCAAATTGATAGCCTCCTCGATTGGATATGAAGTAAACAGATTGTTGATTTCCTTCGCACTCTTCCCATGTATGATTATTAACCCCACATTGTTGACAACCTTGTGCTTCCTGCACTACGTTTGTTGCGGCTTAGTTCTTCCGCATCTCTAGCTTAAGTTCTTTGATTTGATTTTCTAATGCGGATATTTGAGCTGAGTTTGCAGTTTCTGCATCTAAACGAAGCGTACCTCGGGTCTTTGCTACAGGAGCTCGTGTAGAAGGCCAACTTCTTTCTTGTTCTATAATATTCTCCAAGACCTCGGATGCTTCATTATGATTCATGAACACAAAATTTCCCTTTCCTATGTTATCCACCTTCTCTCTACCTCTATCATTGAGACCTTCATAGAATATAGCTAATTGTAAAGAGGGGGTATAACCATGGAGCGGACATCTAGCTAATTTATGTTGAAACCTTGTCCATGATTCTCCTACTGTTTCTCCATCTTCTTGACAAAACCTTGCAAGCTCGCTTTGATCTTTGAGTCTCATACTCTTCGGATAAAAACGGTTAAAGAAAGCGGCTTGAAGTTCTGACCATGAATTGATTGTTCCTGGTGGTTGTCTATCTAGCCACTCACTAGCTCGACCGGTTAAGAAGAACGAAAACATACGACAATACAGTTGCTCGCGTGTGATGCCTGGAGTAACATAAGCATCACAAATCTGCATAAACTTCTGAATCGCTCTTACCGGATCTTGAATTGTTGTACCACTGTAGAGTCCATAATTTTGAAATTGACTGAGCATACCCGGATCGGGTCGAAATTTAATATTCTAGATCTCTAGAGGATGGTAACCTATTGGTTGAACATGGAACGGCACATAGAGACCAGGAAGGTCTTGCTCAACTCAATTTTTCCCATTACCTCGTCCTAGTGGATGTTGTCCTTGTTGTTGTCCACCAGGTGGGACAAGTGGTGGTGGTCCTCCTGGTGGAACGAATTGTAATCCTCCAGGTGGGACTCCAAGTGGTGGATCTAACTGCTCTTGTATGCCTGCCATAGTTCTTCTCAAGGCTCTTTCCTCACGAACACGTTTGTTATAAGATCTGAAGCTCCTCTCAGGCTCCGGTAACGGAGGCCAAGAATTAAACACTGTGAAACCTGAAAAAGACTAAAGCAAACCACAAGCGTATATCCGGAAAAACAAAAACTAAATACTAAAAAATAAAAATTAATTAAAAACTACTACTCGAAATAGATAACCCACACGCTAACGAGACACAAGTCCCCGGCAGCGGCGCCAAAAACTTGGTGTCGCCAAGGGTGTGATAAAAATAAGATAAAATTAAGTCAAGAAAACTACGCACTCTCATCCTAGACACGCACAGTACTTCAAGTATTACAGGACGTATGGAAGTTTTAGTTGATAAGTTAAGTTCGTTCTCAGGGACTTAGTGTGCTAGTCGAATGGGTAGCAATAACGAGTAAGTAGTAAGTAATTAAAAGACAGAAAATTAAAGGGAATAAATTCGAAACTAATTAATTAAACTAAGAAAAGAAAAGACAATAAAATAAATACGAAGAATATAAGATGAGAAGTATAGCTTAGGTTTTGCTAGTATGCACTAATCCTTCTAATTCTTTCTATTAGATCTAGTTAATAAGGGAGAATATTAGCTCTTGTATACTTAGTCAGGATTCTAAATTCCCATACCTTAGACCTTGAGAGCGACTAAGGGGGCTACGGACACACCACGAGGTTGGTTCAGATAGAAGTATCAAACGCTACTAAGGCCATAAGCATTCAATTTCTATACATGGTGATAGTGATTAATTCATACTCTAATGACTATCTAGTTAGAATCAGTATTGTCAGGACTAATATTGACACTAGACGTTATGTGGTGTTTCAATAATTAGACACCCATCTAAGGTGATCATCTAACTACTATTAATGTAATCATATACTCGTGCACTAGCAACGAAAACAGTCATTAAATCAAAACACATAAACAAATATAAAGGTGAAAGCATTTAATTAGATATTAAAAAGGCAAGAGGATTTTTAAGCGTTAACTCTTGAAGAGCAGCGGAAATAAAACACGGATTCAATAGCTTGGATCACAGATCTTCTTACAGCGAAGAAGAACTTTTGTTCACAACCTAAGAGCCTCAGATTCTTTTGATTTTGTGTGTGAATCTTTTTGCAGAGAAAAGAGAGAGAAGTAATATAGCGTTTAATGATATGAGATGTTGAGTTTATGATGTAAATAAAGGAGTTGTCTAACTTCTGACTTCTCTCAGATAATGATAAGATCGTTCTATTATAATGGGGAGGTGGTGTTATATTATAAATAACTTCCCATGATTTTGAATTTAAATATTTAAATATTTAAATATTTAAATTCAAAACAAAAATTATTAACTGGCATTTTGGCGGACAATCAAATAAATATAATAAATATTTATTTTATTTATTTCTTTCATTCTCCCACTCGCCATAATGAAGTTACATCTTATCCATAGAATCCACATCTCATTACATCATATCTTTCCATATACACACCTGAATCAAAATATCATCATACTTGGCAAATAGATCGTGCGACCAGCAAGCATACGAGCATACGTTACTAATAACCTGTTAGGGTACATAGTTGCTCAAAATAGTTTCATCCGTTACGTATCCTGCAGTACCCCAGACTAACAATATGTTGTATCATATTACAGTAACTCTGACCCCTTTTATATCACAACTTCTATGTGAAAAAGAGCTCACTGTCATTTCGTTTATGTGTCTCACTATCATGTTATAGTTCCTATTGACTTACATGATCGGTTAACCTGCAAGAACACATTTGATACACAATTCTAGTCTTCCCTTTACACTTATATCCTTTTATATTGATTAGGTTGCTTTCCCAAACATACCCCATTAGACCGAATCACTCATGATCATTGGTAATGTGTTCAAAGTAGCATACACCTAATCAAAATATCAAGATATAGTCAAAAGTAATAAGGGCACAAATCAAAGGTATCACACAGTGAAGAAACAGGGATCAATTCTTCACTTCCTTTTGGTCGAAAGCACATGTGGTATGACACACATGTTATGGTATTATTCATATAACTCAAATTGTATGTCACAATTTTACAAATACCATACAGATATATAATTAGACAAGCCTCGTTGCCTAAGATGAATTCTTCGATCGATCAACCCTTCTATGAAATCAATCAAGCAACTCATATCTGGCTATTATAGACTAAGTAGATAGTGGGATTCTACTTCGATCATAATATAAGCTTAACATGGTTTATCCATGTTTATGATCTCATCTTAACACTTAGTTAAGGCGACTATCTTAACTCAACTTATCGTAAGGGTTCTTCACTACTATGAGTTTGTCTCATCTTTGCGCACTTCTTATGCCAAAGGCGATTACCCGTGTGACAGGGCCAATCTCAGTCTATAGGACATACATACTTACAAAATCACACGCAACATATATAATACATATCAAACATGATATGATTAAAATAAACAGTTAAATAAACATACTAATGGAAATATATACATGAATGCACATAAACTAGCAATAATTCATACATTATATCTTGCTTAATCCTGTAGATCTAACATGATCCATGAATACATCCCTTGGGATAGCTGTTGTGAATGGATCGGCAAGCATATTGCGTGTGGGTATATATTGCAAAGTAACATCCTTTTGTGCAATTATATCTCTAACGAAGTTGTATTTATATCAATGTGTTTGGTCTTGATGTGACATTTTGGATCTTTCACATAAGCCATTGCAGCTTGACTATCACAGTATATTGTTATTGGACTCCCACTATCACCAGAGAATCCTAAATGTTCAAAGAACCTTTTTAACCAAACAGCCTCCTGAACCGCAGCTGAGCATGCTACAAATTCAGCTTCCATCATTGACAAAGCTACACAGGTTTGTTTCTTGCTACTCCACGAGATTGCGCAATTATTTAGCAAGAAAACATAACCTGAAGTGGATTTACGTCCATCTATATCACCAGCCCAATCGGCATCTGTATATCCTTCTAGACGTAATTTATCTCCTCGAAAGCATAAGGCATGATCTTTAGTGCCTTTTAGATATCTCAATATCCTTTTCACAGCTTTCCAATGCTCTTGTCCAGGGTTCGATTGAAAACGACTAACTAAACCTACTGCATAACATATATATCTGGTCTCGTACACATCATAACATACATAAGACTACCAATGGCACTAGAATATGGTACTGTTGACATTTTCTGTTTTTCTTCAGTAGTACTAGGACACATGTCGAGAGTTAAGTTTATTCCCTTTGCTACAGGAGTGTCAATGGCATTGCACATAGTCATACCAAAGCGCTCAAGTACATTCATGATGTAAGGTTCTTGAGATAGAGATAATAGTCTTCTAGACCTATCTCTATGAATCTTAACACCAAGAATATAATTTGCTTCTCCCATATCTTTCATATCGAATTGAGAAGCTAGCCACTCCTTGTTAGCTTGAATAAACTCTTTATCATTCCCAGCTAATAGGATGTCATCCACATATAGAGATAAAATTACGAAAATTTTATTGTAACGTTTAATATAAACACAGTGGTCTTCACTTATCATCTCAAATCCATTTGACGAGATGACTTCATGAAATCTCAAATTCCACTGTCTCGAGGCTTGCTTAAGACCATAGATTGATTTCAACAATCTACGTACTTTAATCTCTTGATCTTTTGCAACGAAACCCGAGGGTTGTTCCATGAAAATTACCTCTTCTAAATCTCCATTTAGAAATGCAGTTTTAACATCCATTTGGTGCAACTCCAGATCGAGATGCGCCACAATAGCTAAAATAAGACGTATTGAGGTAAATCTAACAACAGGAGAGAAAGTTTCCTCAAAATCTATTCCTTCCCGTTGAGTATAGCCTTTCGCTACCAAGCGAGCTTTATACATGTCAATGGAATTTTCAGGTTTCCTCTTTATTTTGAGAACCCATTTGTTCCCAATCGCTTTACGTCCTTTTGGGAGATCAACTAGTTCCCATACCTGGTTTTTCTTCATCGACTCCATTTCTTCTTCCATTGCTTTCCTCCATTCATTCTTAGCGGGACATGAGAGTGCTTCATTAACTGTTCGAGGTTCTTCTTCGTCTTGTGGAGTTATCATAAAGACTTCTCCTTCGATTTCAAATCGGCGACGAGGAATTAAACCTCTAGCACTTCTCTTAAGTTGAGAATCTTGAGAAATAGGATTACTAGATGATGCAATGGTTTCTTCCATCTCAAGATTTAGAGGAGTGTCTGTCTCTATTTCTTGAGTATGTGTTACCTCATCAGGTGTCACATTTGTTTGCATATCATCTTCCTGAATCTCATTTAATTCACATAAAATGGAATTTCTGTCAACCTCACCTCTGCTAGGAAAATCATTCTTTAAGAATGTAACATCTCGTGACTCAATTTCTGTAAGACCCCCATCATTATGTTCACCAATAAACACATATCCTTTAGAGTGATCTGGGTATCTAATGAAGATACATTTCTTACCTCTTGGACCTAACTTCCCATACTTATGAGATAGATCATGAACATAGCCTGCCGACCCCCAAGGTCGCAAGTATGACAGATTAGGTTTCCTACCTGTCCATAGTTCATAAGGAGTTGATGGAATAGTCTTTGTGGGTACTCGGTTAAGTATATAACAGGCGGTAAGCAATTCATCTCCCCAATAAGATATTGGAAGATTTGCTTGTGCCATCATAGACCTAACCATTTCTAGGAGTGTTCTATTCCTCCTTTCAGCCACCCCATTCTGTTGTGGTGTTCTAGGAATTGTAAGTTGCCTTACTATCCCTTTTTCATCACACAGTTCTTTAAACTGATCAGATAGATATTCACGTCCTCGATCAGTTCTTAGGTTTTTCACCTTCCTCTCTAACTGATTTTCCACTTCATTGATAAATGTCATAAAACATTTCAATGCTTCAGATTTGTGAGAAATCGGGTAGACATAACCAAACCTAGTGAAATCATCTATAAAGGTGATGAAATAACGTTCCCCACGTCTAGTTTGAACACTCATTGGGCCACAGAATTACTTGTAATGGGTACTCGACTCGTTTAGCCTTTCCAAATGGTTTTCGTTTTGCTTTACCTGCTAGACAATTTTCACAAGTTGGCAAGTTGACTTTAGTCAACGAACCCAAAAGGTTTGACTTAGCCAACAAGTTCATACGGTCTTGACCAATATGACCTAATCTAGCATGCCATACATTTTCTTCTACATTAGAATTACTAGAAGAAGAAGTATTAGTAGAAAAGCAACTACTTACATAATAACTATTAAACGAGTTATCATCATCTAGTACAATTAAACCATGCGAAATTAAACCAGAACCATAATACTTAGCGTCATAATAGATATCTACTTGTTTATTATGAAAATGCAAATTAAAACCTAATCCTAGAAGAACAGTGACCGAGACTAAGTTCCGTCGAATGTCATGTGCGTAAAGTACATCATGCAGGTACAAGGTTTGACCACCTCGCAAGTTCAACTTGCAAGTGCCAACTCCTTTGACTTCAACCTTATTGTTGTCTCCTACATATATCCACCTTGATCCCTCTGGAATCCGACGGTACTCTACATATGCCTCTCGGTCTTTGGCTATATGGTCTGTCGCTCCTGAGTCCACAGTCCACAAAGGATTAGAATCAGCAAGCAATACAGTACCGGTAACATAAGTAAAATTACAAGAAGTAAATGACATTGCTACCTTTCTGGGCTCGCTACACTCGCGAGCGAAGTGACCCAGTTTGTCACAGTTAAAGCATTTCATCTTACTCTTGTCTTTCTTCTTACGGAAACGTTTTCCCTTATTGTTACCACCTTTCTTGTTCTTCTTGGAAACATGCTCATTTCCGTTCTTCTTCCCATTGTTCTTGCGCTTATTGCCATAAACTTTGTGGGAACTTGACTCAGCAACATAAGCCTGACCTTGAGGCTTAATTGCATCTAGACGTTCATCTTCCAATGTCACATGACGAGCAGCATCATCAAAGGTTTTGATGTTGTCATTGTGAGTCAAGTTTATATTCAAATGCTCCCAGTTATTTGGAAGAGATCGGATCACAGCTTGAACTTCTTGTTCATCAGTAAGGTTATGACCTTCATTCTTAAGTTCCCTAATCATGTTAGACATCTCTCGGAGATGTTGTTGCATGGTTTGATTAGGCTTCTTCTTGAAAGTGTCAAACTTAATGGTCAATTGACGCAACTTAGTCACAGTCGTACCCCCATACTTCTCATTAAGAGCATTCCACATCTCGTGAGCAATGAGGTATCGTTGACATTCATAGACAAGATCGTCATTCATGGAGCCTATCAAGATGCCTCTTGCAGTGGAATCTTTCTTTTTTCACTTCTCATAAGCCTCCATGTCCCTTCTGTTTTGAGTTGTGTTGCCTTCCTGAGGCTGAGCCATGATGTTGTTAACAGCCTTAAGAACATCTTGCTCTTCTAGAACATAATGTATCTTGAGCTTCCAAAGGTTATAGTTCTCACCATTCATCTTTTCACCTTTGTTGAGATCAGCAATGATGGTTTTTGATGCCATTTTCTCTATAAAGTAAGAGATTTCCATTAATAACATACATTTATTTAACAACTCTAAGCTATTAATGCAAATGGAATGAATAACAAAGATAACAAAATAAGTGATAAAGAAAGTTCACTATGTTCCCAATCATGAATCACTATATTTTGGTTGTCTTAATCTTTCAATCAAAATCATTAACCGCAAAATAAGTTCTTCAAGAACTCCCACTCACTCTAACATAAATAGAGCGATATTGTATGAAAATAAACAACTAAAGCATAAAAGCAAAGAGAAATAGTTGAATTCATACATAACTAGAAAAAAAAACATGTTCAATAAAGAAAATACTGAATCAAAGGGATAAAAGCAACTAATGTAATTTCTAACAAACATGGAATGAAAAAACATCGAAGAAATCAACCTACTTAAACAAACTACCTACTGCAAGTTCAACTAGCAAACACCTTTCATATCCAATATCTTAACTTAGGGATTGACTCCTCAAATCTCACTTCCTCATATTTTCCAATCGGAAAATATCTATCAAGATTAGTGGTTGGATAATGCATACCACAACCGCATTGTTCCGACCATATGGAACTATTGAAGTGCTTCCATAAGTGAGATTCAGTCAAAGCATACACAAGCCACTTATATGTATCACCTCTTCCATGAACATGGTTAGCTGGAAACTTATCCTCCCATAGGATATCTAAATCCCTACGCAACTCTCTCGGCAATGTTTTACGAAAGACTACCACCATGCAATCATCACAACATAAGCCATCCTCACCCCAATCTATGACATTCTGAATCAACCTATTGACAATTGCCACGTGTTGAATTAGAGTGTGGTGAGGTTTCTTCCTATAATGGAAAGCTTGGATACTGTTCCTCAAAGTTTATTTTTGTTCTGGTGTCCTTGCTCGATGTGGTGTATGAACCCTTAGTGGTCCATTTGGATTTCTTACGTTCCTATGAAGAATTTGGTAATCTCTTAATAGGCGGAGCCTTGATTCCCGTGATCCCCTGGATCGTGTTGCCATCATTTTCTACATATAGAAAAATAAGAACGATAAAAATTACACCAAATTCGATTAGGAAACAAGGAAAAAACAGAATACAACATGTTTCCAGGAACTATGTTCATTAATAATAAGTTAAGGCAGTGAAATTGGTAAGGCTACATGTCACTGGTATGAACTGCCTAGGTTCGAACCACCCCAGGAATGCACACAGAAGACCCAATTACGAATCTATGGAGTCCAGTAAATAAATGTGCGTCCAAAAAAAATATTAAATGTGGTCCAAATGTAAACAAAAATACAAACCCTTTACTCAACATAAATGTGGTCCAAATGTAAACAAAAATACAAACCCTTTACTCAACATATAAACGGATCCAAAAATAATAAAAAAAAATTGGGCAACTCATAATTACAATCCAAATAGATGTCCAGTAATACAAACTAATACATGCATACAGGAAAAGATAATAATGGAGCTATATCTTGTGTTGCTAGGGATTTTACAGGAAAATTGCTATTTTGCAAAGCATGGAAGATTAAGGTGGAAAGCGCTAAAGAGGCAGAAGCTTTGGGGGTGTTAAAAGCTTGTCTTCTCGCTAAAGAGTTCCCTCCTCAAAGTGTGATCATAGAGAATGATTACCTCCAAGTTATGCAACCTTTAGAGCTTAGGAACCATTTTAATTCTCCATTAATTTGTAATATTATTAAAAGTATTTATTTTGTGTCCGAGGAGTGTAAACCTATTTTTCGATGGATTAATCGTGATAGGAATAGACTAGCCGATGGGGTAGCTAAGTATAAGCTAAGTGGCAAAATGCAAGGCTCGTGTTTAGACACGTACCCATCTAGGTTAGAAGAAATAATCAAAACAGAAACCGTTCCTATGGGAATTGGTTAATTTTGTAATAACTTTTGATGTTTAATGAGAAGGATTTGGAACAAAAAAAAACTAATACATGCATACATGCAGTAACATGACAAACTAATAATACAGAAGACATGGGACCAAAAAAAGAAACTTTCGACAAAAATTTCAGTCTCTCTCTTGAAGAGCACATGAAAAAAAATCACACAGATCTAACATGTCAAACCAAAAAAAACTTTCGACAAAAAAAAAACGTTTCGGAGTATATCATGTCAGACCAAAAGCTTTCAAAAAAAGATTTTCTTATCTAAGGCTCAAAAGTAATAATAATATGTATTATTTAATCTAATTAATTTCTTTTCATGCTCTGATACCAATTGAAAGCATTTAATTAGATATTAAAAAGGCAAGAGGATTTTTAAGCGTTTACCTCTTGAAAAGCAGCGGAAATCAAACACGGATTCAATAGCTTGGATCACAGATCTTCTTACAGCGAAGAAGAACTTTTGTTCACAACCTAAGAGCCTCAGATTCTTTTGATTTTGTGTGTGAATCTTTTTGCAGAGAAAAGAGAGAGAAGTAATATAGCGTTTAATGATATGAGATGTTGAATTTATGATGTAAATAAAGGAGTTGTCTAACTTCTGACTTCTCTCAGATAATGATAAGATCGTTCTATTATAATGGGGAGGTGGTGTTATATAATAAATAACTTCCCATGATTTTGAATTTAAATATTTAAATATTTAAATTCAAAACAAAAACTATTAACTGACATTTTGGCGGACAATCAAATAAATATAATAAATATTTATTTTATTTATTTATTTCAAAAGGTAAGAAGCTAATATCAGATTAAAACATGTAATTCCCAAAGAAACTTAGATAGAAAGAAATTAGAATTCATAGATTATACATGATGCAAAACCCAAGCTATGGGAAGTTTAGTTCATACCTGAAAGAATTAAACTAAAAGAAATAACTAAAGACATCATCTTGCTCTCTACAATGAACTTAGAAGAATAAAACCTTAAGAACTAATTACTATGAGGCAAGGATGATTTACAAGTGATTTAAGGGTGTATTTATAGATGTTTAGAAGACCTAATTCGTTTTCTTGAAGGAGAGGTTAAGTAATGGACTCCAAGCCCAACTCAAATTCGTAACCCTAAAAACATGAAATCAGGCCCGTTTTTCTTTTGGCCCTAGCAACTTCAATATTAATCCGTTTGACGCGTATGAGTATACCAAATTCATCGTCTCGGAAAGATCTTCAACTTTGCTCTTGATCGTTTCTCCAAATTCCACACCTTTTTTGAGATATAAGCTGATTTGTGGTCGTAGGTGCAGAAATTCAGGATTAAGGCATTTTTTCCTTTTCAATGTTTTTAGCTTTTGTTTCCTTATCTCCAATTTCCATGCTTATCTCTTTCCATATCTTGTAGTCTTTGACTTGGACACTAATTAATCTCCATAATTATCTTTAAACCTTCACACTAAATAAATAATTAAACCCAATATGCTCTAAAAATATTATTTTACTAAATCAAGACTCAAAATAGGAAAGTGCACTATTTTTCAAGAAAATCGACTATTATGACTTCTAAATCACTAAAAATGATGTCTCATCCTAATATAAATCTATCACAAATGAGGAGACATCAATATGATATCACCCCAATTGATGACATCTTGAATCAACCTATTCACAATTGCTACATGTTGCACCAAAGTGTGATTAGGTCTCTTCCTATAGTGGAGTGCTCGGATACTGTTCCTTAAAACTTGTCTTTGTTCTGGTGTCCTTGCTCGACGAGGTGTATGAACACTTAGTGGTCCATTAGGATTAATCATGTTCCTATGAAGCATTCGGTAATCTCTCATTAGGCGGAGCCTCGATTCCCGTGATCCCCTAGATCGTGTCTCCATCATTTTCTACATATAGAAAAATAAGAACAATAAAAGTTACACCAAAATCGATTAGGAAACAAGAAAAAAACAGTTTACAACATCTTTCCAGGAACTATGTTCATTAACAAGTATCTAAGGTAGTGAATTTGGTAAGGTTACATGTCACTAGGATGAACGACTAGTAATTATATATCAATCAAAGAAAATATAAACGGATCCAAAAAAAAATTGGGCAAACTAATCTTATCCAGATCTAATATTGTTTTAAGCCATTACCCAATTCATAAACTTATACATGCACGTAGCAATTGCATGAAAAGAAAAAAAAATTTACAACACATGTACCATTGACTGGATTAAGTAATAGTATCATATATTACATACTACATACTACATACTACATACTACATACATATGTTAGCAATAACATTAAGCAGCAGCATTCCTTCTTTTTTTATTGTCGAAAAAAAATATCTGACAAAATTTGGCAAAAAAAAAGTTTATTGTACCTCAAAAATTGACCTTTGATTCTTATCTCAATGATTCCAGTAACAAAGAAATGGGTCAAAAGTAATTCACATAATACAACATGCTTTGACCAATTTACATAACCAAAAAAAATGTCGACAATTTTTTTTTTCTTTTCCAAAAAAAATTAAAACCTAATCAAAACTTTCACGCTCTGATACCATTTGAAAGTTTATATATTAGATATTAAAGTAAAAGGATTTAACAGGAATACCTCTTGAAGAGCAGCGGAATCAAATCGAATGAGAACTGGAAAATCTTGCGGCCGTGGATCTTCTTACTAGAACAGAAACCTCTGTAATCACTACCTAAGAACCTCCGATTAATTAATTTTTGTGTGTAGAACTTTTTAGCAGAAAAAAGAAAGAGAAGAACGTATTATGAAAATAGGACAGAAGTAGTTGTGAATTCTGACTTTATCCTTTTAATAGGATAACGTGGGATTAGTTGTCAAATAATGGGAAGATGGTTAAAAATAAATAACTCCCCATAATTTTGAATTTAAATATTTAAATTCAAAACAAAATATTAACTAACATTTTTGGCGGACTAAAATAATAAATAAAATAAATTATTTATTTCTTTCATTTTGTATCCACTGGTCTTACATTTGAGAACAAATCTAGGTGTTGAGTAATCTTTCCACCGACGATAGGTGAAATCCACCGATTTAGTGAGGTTCGGCGGTAGTGCGGTGAGGTTCGTGGTGAAATGTTTTTTGGGTCGAAGAAATATGGTGAAATGTGAAATGAGTGTGAATATTTATAACGTGAAGTATGGATGTGAAATGTGTGAAGTGAGAGAAAGAAAAAGAGTTAGTGGTGTGATTTCTTTTTTTTGGTGTTTCTTTAATTGGAAGGAGGTATGAATAGCAGGCGTTATAAATACTTCAGACATATGACACTCAGTGACGCGAGGGTGTTCAAAATTTAAGACTTAGATTACACACAAATCTCGTAAGAAATTATGAGTAAATTCGCAAGTCTCGAGTGTATTTTTTAAAATACTTTCAGCGTATTTTGCAAATTCAAGAAAACAGTTAATATACCCAAATTATTCGTCAAAAAAATTCAGTCTAGATTGTTCCTCGAATAAAAAAATATTTTCTCTTATTTCGCTCGTAGGAATCAAAATCTTAATCCTCGTAAGATTCGCCATCTCGTTAGGCCATTCAATGGTCTCATCTCCTTAGGCCAATGGTCTCATCTCCTTAGGCCTCATCCCTTTAGGTCATTCAATGGTCTCATCTTGTTAGGTCATCCAATGGTCTCATCTCGGTATCTTGTTAAGCCATCAAATGGTCTTATCTCGGTAACTCGCTCAACATTCGGTTTTTAGTTCCCGGTTATGCTCAGCTTATCGCTCCACCTCACTGTCACGCCACGACATCAACATCTCACCACGTCAACACCTCTATCATGCTTCTCAATCAACAACACTCAAGACTCGTCATCAATGACATAGATTTCAAACTCAAGTTGCTATCTATCCGAACTACTTGAGTTTTAGGGGAGTGTTAAAGATATTAATAAATTATAAATTATTACCATAATCTCTTATTACCTTATTAGATTAGTTTATTACCATATTATATTTGTTTCCTTGTTCGCATGGTATTAGATATCTTGTTCACCAAATAGTTAATTAGAGATATATATAGTCTCTATCTATTATATTAGACATCAATTCATTTATAATATAGTTTTTAATGTTTCTTGTTCTCTAGCTTTGATGGCTTCCACTTTTTTTATGAGCCAATTATAGATTAATGCCTATTAAAAAATTTATTTTAAAAAAAGTGCCTAGAATAAGATTTTTATAGAAGACAGCCCCATCCCAAACTAACCCTATAATTAAAAATTTAAAAAAAAAAGAAATTAGAAAAAAACAAAACAAAAACTAATAAACACACGTGCGCGTCCGTGAAATTTTTTTAAAATCGTCATAACTAATTCTAAAAAAATCAAAAAAATAAAAAATTTATATATTTGGATAAATCAAATTAATATTTACGTCTATAAATTTTTTTTCGGAATTTTTTGATTGTTTTGAATTTTTTAATTCGCAGAAACATGGAATTCCGTGTTTTGAAATACTGAATTAAACATGGAATTGCATGTTTAAAACATGTAAAACATGGAATTCCATGTTTTAAACATGGAATTTCGTGTCTGCGGAAAAAAAAAACAAAAGAAATCAAAAAATTCAAAAAAAACTAAAAAAAAATCATAGACATAAATATTAATTTGTTTATCCAAAAATGCAAATTTTTTAATTTTCTGATTTTTTTGAATTAGTTATGACGATTTAAAAAAAATTCACGGACGCGTGCGTGTGATGAAATTAGTAGTATTAGGCATAGGCAGATGGTCATTGGGGCCCCCTGACTTTTTAAAAAAAAAAAAAATTATCCTATATATTTGTAATGATTTGCTACTAAAGCAATTTTCTTTTAATTTTATAAGCCTAAATATTTTTTTAATTCTATTTGATATATTATATTTTATAAATTACACAGTATTATCTCTACAAAGATTACTTTAATCAAATTTACAAATAGTTTTGGATCTATTCCACGACCACTTCTTTATAAAAGCTAAAAAAATCGACAAATTTTTTTATTTGAGTGTTTTTATAAGAATTTGGATAATTGTACATGAATTATTGAATTTTTTATACGAATTTAAAATTTATTAATAAAATTATAAGATGGAAATTTAAATTTTCTTTCATATGAATAAAATAGTTAATGTTTTTTTTAATTTTGGTTTTTTTAGTTTAATCAATCGCTGAAATTCTCTAGAAGTCTATGCTAAATAGTTGTTTTTTTCTTTTTTTTCTAATCACTTTTTATGCTACATAATACTTTTTTTTTTGTCAAACGCTTTTATAATATAAATAGAAATAGTTCATTACAAAACAAACACTTAACCAATCCCCGAAATGGGTGGTAAAGAAGAGATAAACCTAACTAATTGGGGAGGGGGTTTGGACACCCAATTGCTTGGCAACAAACCAAGAAGCTGCTGCCTCGCAACCTGGTGGTCCTTTGTGTGTTCTAAAAATAATGCAATAAATAATCGAACCACAACCGCAAGTGTACGGTTGTCCCAAGTAGTATTTCTGATAAATCAGATTCGTTCCAAGGACGGAATGGTTGATCACAATGTCTAGCAAATAGTGATTAATGCACTTATGAAAATAAAAGATAATAATATGTTTGTTTGGTTTTTGTTATAAGACTAATGAATGAAAGACAAATATTAAATTGCAAGTAAAAGCTAAGACGCAAGTAAAATGGTTTAAAACGCAATATGAGAAGTAGCACTTGAGAACGCAAGGATCCTCCCTATCCTATTTCTTAACTTATGTTGTTTAAGGGCTAAATTAGTCAATTACAATGGTCGGGATTCTAATTTCCTTATACCCCCGTCAGGGTGGACTATAAGGCGATCCTAAAGTGTCACTAGTCCCGTTAGGGTAAATATGATCCACAATTGGATGATTAAGTATTATTACCTCATTGGCCCTAGGATTAGCTAAGCTCGTCAGAATCATTAACTTCTATCCTAGATTGAATAAATGGTTCCGTATTTAAACCCTCCGTCAGGATGATACAATTGCCACTAATTGGAATAGCCTAAATACTATTACCTGTTCCTAGTTCATGACGCTAAAAACAGTAAATATTCATGATTTATCGAAAAGAGTAAAAACCCTAATTTAGTTTAATTCAATACAAACCCAAATTCAACATTCGTTAATTAATAAGAATTGGGATTCACCCATTGTTTGTTCTCAAGCACTAAATAAAACTTAGCTCATATTAAAAAGAAATACGAAATTAAAATTAAAGGAATTCATATTGTTTACAGAATTAAAAAGATAAAAGAACCTAATTTCCGGAATCGGAATGACTACGAACGGAGATATAGACCCTCTCCAGCTCTTGTAGCTTCTTCTCCTTCCTTCAGTTGCTTCTCTCTGGTGTTTTTAATCTTGCAGAATGTGAATTGTGTGTAAAATAGAAGTCAAGGGCTGATTTTATAGGTGGAAATTCGGACTTGGACCTAGGCTTTTAATTAAATGAAATATAAAAGGCCCAAGTCCACTAACTTAGCCCAAAATCCCGTAACTGCTGATATACATTCACTAAAACAGCTTTTCCCGATGCGTTACAACTCCGATTGACCTCATTCCAGTTGCTAAAGTTCCGTAATTTGATAAGGAATGATTTCTCTTCAAAGGTCAACAGCTAGATCATCGCTTAAGCACCTCGAAATCAGCAATCTATGGCCTGGAAAATGGATTTTCAGCTCTAAAAATAATATCTTCGGGATTTCTTTTCAAATCTTGACTCTATCTTTTGATCTTTGACTTTCTCCTTGGATTCCTCTTCTAGCTAACATCTAAAACCTGTAAAATATTCACTAAAAATACCAATATTACGCGCAAAAGCTTAATAAATCAAAAATGCTAGAAATAAAAGAGGAAAATCATATTATTGCATATTTAGTCCAAAAGTCTATCGAATTGATTAAATAAACACCAAAAATGATGTCTCCTAAGGGTCGAAAATAAGAACATTTAAGGAGACATCAAGACCCCCAACTCAAACCTTTGTCGTCCCGACAAAGCAAAACAAAACAAAACAAGGGGTGGAAGTAAACGCAAGAACAAATAGAAGCTTAGCAAATAAACCTAAAGCAATTTTTAAGATAAATCTCATATAGCAAATCTTTAAGAACTAACATATACATACACTAATCATGCAAAATCAAACATAAATAATCTCAATCGTAAAATTAAAGTTGCAATGCTTGAAGGTTACACTTGTACTCATATCTGTATGATGGCTATAGGGTGGTCATTAATCATAAATCGCTTTGAATGTTCCACCTAAATATTCCCTATCAACAGAATTATAAATTCACTATGTATTTAAGAATCAAGAGGTCTTTATGGTTTTAATATTGGCTTAAGGACGGTATGGATATATATTTGGTAAATTTGAAGTGAGCTTTTGGCTCTCTCCTCACTTACCATCCACATGTCCTCGAGCTTGAGTTACGCTCAAAAATGTTCTTACTCATCCATTTGACGCGCTAAAGTTGCGTCCCCAATGTCAACCCAAATAAATCTAAGATGATTCCCAAAAATATCCCACTTTGCCGATTTATTCAATTTTTTTTTCTTTCTTTTTTTTTTTGTACAAGATACCCATGACCATCATTTTGATGTGAAAAGTCATGTCTCTTATATTTTTTTCTTTCTTTTTTTTTTTTTTTTTTTCTTTTTCAACTTTCGGCAAAGGGTTACAATAATATGTCATCTTTCATTTTTGTGCCTTAATACAAACACATATAATCCCTTCCCAATGTAAATTCCCAAATATGGTCCCACCACCCCAAACTCAAGCTCGAGACAAGTCTCAGGGTTGTGATTCAAGTGCGGGTCATTTGGTCATGCCTAATAATCTAAAGGATAATGGGCTTATATCGTGGCTACAAAAGAAAGGCTTAAGGCTCAAAATTGGGCTAAGACGGATAAAATTATAATATTAGGGATAGCAAGCTAAAGGTTTCAAATGGCTAACAAAGAACTGCCCCTATCATTTTCCTAAGTACATAGCTTGTCTTTAGTTCATATCTAGGTGGGTTCTCTACTAATTAAGATTTCACGTTCTACACACCAAACATATTCCTTAAGTACAAGCTTACTTCATTTGCATTGTTCATTAATTTTTCCTATCAATTACCTATGTTCGCATGCAATTGTAAGTGCGTTTTATATCAATCCCTAAAGTCTACTATTTACTATCATTGATTCATCAAAAGTATGCTTAAAGGGACATTTAAAATCTTCTATAGTCAAACGCAACTCCGAAAATTATTTTTATTGAAAGCAATTAAAACATATAACACATAAAAACTGGGATGAGGCAACGAACCCCACCCCAAACTCAAAAATGAGTCGTGTTCCCACGACTCGAAAAGACTCAACGCAATAAAAATAAACTAAACTAACTAAAACGCGAAAGGGATAGAAAACGTATCTTAACCAGCACGAGGCTGGTTATCGGTGTTGCGTCCACGAACTTTCTCCTGTGTAAGAATACCATAGGTGGCGTGTTGAATTGTGCTCACCCCCATTAACATGTTTCGGAGAAGTTCTAACTCTTTTGTAACGTTTCCTAAAGACGCAATCATCTTCACTTGGTTCTCTTCTAACACCTTCACTTTAGCTTCCAACTCATCAGTTGTATGCATCTTCTTCTTTGGAGGAGCTCTAGGATTCCTTGTTGCTTTAACCACCTCATCATGAATATTCTTGATCAAAGTTAAACCCATGCTCTCACACACTACAACACGATCAATCTCTGCGTCTTTACGCGGAACCTTTGCGTCTAAACACAAAGTAGTGACGGTACAAGGAAATTTGAGATTTTGTTGTGAAGTAGGAATTTTAGCAAATTCCATGATGGTATCATATATCACACGAGCAACATCCATGGGTTTCTCCTCAATAATACATTTAATGAACAAAAGATGCTCCTTCTTCACTTCCGATATGTGTTTAACTCCGAAGAAGGTAGGGATTATGAAACGTGACCAAATCTTAGCACATGGTAGCAAGTTACTACTATACATCTGTCCAGGATATCTCTCTCCTTCGGGAATTGGGCGGGCCCCATCAATAGTCACTTTCCCCCAAAGGGATTCATAGTCAAACGAAGGCTCTTTAAGAGATTCTTGAAACGGACATATTCCGGAAAAGTTGGGTAATTTTAATGATTTACGAATAAGCTCAACGGAGAAAGGAACTACCTTTTTGCGAATAATAACAGCTTCCTTTGAGAAGGCGATTCCTTCATAAAAATCTCGCACCAAGGTAGGAATATACTCAAGCTTCCTTTCTCTCAATTCCTTCCAACCCAATTTATCACAAGTAACACCATAATCTTTATAAGCGCTAGTCATAATACCTTTAGGAAGATTCATCTCCTCTCCAAACTTCAAAAATTCAATTCGATCACGAACTTGAGTTTCCCAAGGAACGAAGACTCTCTTAGGCTTGTGAGCCCAAGCTTTCCTACGCGGAGCTTTCGGTTGTTGCACTGGTTGTTCAGGAATTACTAGTTCAGTTTCTGTAACCTCTTCTTCAACTTCTTCCTCACTTTCTTCATCACTCTCATCAATTAACCTGCTCTTTTTCGGATTAGCCTTATTCGGATTTTCTTTTCGTTTTGGAGCAATTGGGTTTTGGACAGTCTTTTTGGATCGCGAATCCGGAATCTCAATTGCTTGGTCTGGGCTAGCTCCAATAGTGTTCCTGTTTCTTGGTATGTTTCTTCGATAGTTACACATGGAATCGGTTCTGTTAGTCATCTCTTTTCACCCCAAACTCAAAACTTCAAATAGAGAAAAAGCTAGAGAAAAGCTTTGAAATTTGATGTTTTGAGGCTTAAAACTTGAAGAACTAGGTGTTATATGAGATGGGTTAAGGTTATTAGAGAGAGATTTTGAAAGAATTTGGTTTAATTTCAAGGTTGGGAGCAAGAAATTTTTGGAGAAAAGGTGAAATTTGATGATGTTTTGGGGAGGATGTGAGTTGATTTTGTGTTTTTGTGATGATAGAAGGCTTGATTTGATGATTTTATAGCTGTTTGTTGATGATTTTCGGAGTAGGTGGAGGCAAGAATTCGGATTATAAGGTTTGGCTTGGAAAAGAGGCAAAAAACTAGGTTTAATAAAGTCAAAACCGCCTCTCGCAACAGCTGGCCGGCTAGCCGGCGGATTCGCCGGTATGCCAGGCGAGAGGGCGGCGGAAAAAATTACTAAATTGGACTCTTTTTTTTTTTTTTTTTTTTTTTTTACCTCAAAACGCAAGTATATTGCGTCGTCGCTGACGCAATGGTCAGGGAATTTGAAATCCTTGACCGGCTAGCCGGTGGATTCGCCGGTATGCCTGTGAAATCTCGATGGCGCATTTGATGACGCAGCAACCTTGCGTCGTCGCTGACGCAAGGACCAGAAACTCCTTCCTCGTTGGCCGGCTAGCCGGTCAGTTGACCGGCATGCCGGTGCTTTCTCGCTGGCGCGAATGAAGACGCAGCATTGCTGCGTTGTCGCTGACGCAGTGGTCAGGGAGTTGGGGTCTACCTGCTCGTTTGGCCGGTATGCCGGCTAGCTCGCCGGCTAGCCGGTCAAACCTGATGTGGACTTCAATTTTTCTCCGTTTTTCCCATCGTTTGACCCCAAACTCATAACCATTATACCCCTGAAATCATCAAAAACAAACACCCTTCCTCATTTCTTAAAAATAAAACTAAAATAAACGAAAACTTTAACTAATTTATACTACGGAAATTGAAATACGTAAACTAATATACACGAAATTGGCTTTTGTTTAACGTCGTTAAGCTCGACGGGTTACCTCGTGCTTCTAGGGAGCTTCGAGGAGGTACATGACCTCTCCGGGATGTGGGTCGTTTGCACGATCGGTGTCTTCACCTCCATGATAAATTTTTAAACGATGACCGTTCACCATGAATGTACGGTTCTCAAGTGGATGTTCTATCTCTATAGCTCCATGAGGTGTAACCTTGGTTACAATGTAAGGACCCGACCACTTCGATCTTAATTTCCCCGGATAATTACTAAACTTCGAATTATATTTCAACACTCTTTGTCCCACTACAAAGTTCTTCTCTCGAATTCGATTATCATGCCATCTTTTAGTATTTTCTTTATAAAGCTTAGCATTTTCATAAGCATGTAATCTAAATTCATCAAGCTCATTAAGTTTCATCATTCGATTCTCACCCGCTAGCGTAGGATCTAAGTTTAACTTTGCAATAGCCCAATAGGCACCCATTTCTAACTCAAGAGGTAAGTGACAAGCCTTACCATATACCATTCGATACGGAGAAGCACCTACTGGGGTTTTGAACGCAGTTCGATATGCCCAAAGTGCATCATCTAATTTCATAGACCAATCTTTTCTTGTAGGACCAACGGTTTTCTCTAAAATAGATTTTACCTCACGATTTGATACTTCGGCTTGACCATTGGCTTGTGGATGATAAGCGGTAGACACACGATGTCTGACTCCATATTTCTCTAGAACAGTCTTCAAATACTTATTAACGAAATGAGTACCTCCATCGCTAATAATCACCCTTGGAGTTCCATGTCTAGTGAAAATATGTGATTTTAAGAACTTAATCACCACTCTAGAATCATTGGTAGGTAAAGCCACTGCTTCTACCCACTTAGACACGTAATCAACAGCTAGTAAGATGTAGAGGTTGCCATTTGAAGGAACGAACGGACCCATAAAATCTATACCCCAAACATCAAATATTTCAACTTCTAATACATTATTACGTGGCATCTCATCCCTCTTGGATATGTTTCCGGTAAATTGGCATCTATTACATCTTTTAGTATATTCATGACAATCTTTTATAATAGAAGGCCAATAGAAACCAGATTGTAATACCTTAGCAGCAGTTCGATCTCCTTTGAAATGTCCACCGTAAGGTGAATCATGACACCCAGCTATAATCGCCTCAATTTGTTCCTTGGCTACACATCTTCTTACCATCTGATCAGCACACACTTTATAGAGGAACGGATCCTCCCAAAAGAACTGTCTTGCGCGGTGAGCTAATCTTTTTCGCTCTTGATAAGTTGAACCTTCGGGAAAGGAACCACTTACCACTAAGTTTGCAATATCCGCGTACCAAGGGGCTTCATAGCCACGAACTTCGAATAGATTCTCGTCAGGAAATTCTTCTCTAACCGCTTCAGTACCACTATTCAACTCTGAACCTTCTAATCTCGATAGATGATCTGCAACCTGATTCTCGCACCCTTTTCTATCCTTGATCTCTAAATCAAACTCTTGAAGCAATAAAACCCATCTGATTAACCTTGGTTTAGCATCCTTCTTCTCCATCAGATATCGAATCGCTGAATGATCTGTATAGACAATAACTTTCGCTCCAAGAAGATAAGAGCGAAATTTATCGAATGAATACACAACCGCTAGCAACTCCTTTTCTGTAACTGTATAATTAATCTGAGCACCATTAAAAGTTTTACTAGCATAATAAATCGAATGAAAAACTTTCTCTTTTCTTTGTCCTAATTCAGCTCCCATACATAAATCACTCGCATCACACATAACCTCAAACGGTAAATTCCAATCTGGAGGCACTACTATAGGAGCAGAAATAAGCTTTTCTTTGATTTCTTCGAAAGCCGCTAAACAAGCTTCATCAAAAAGGAATTTGGAATCCTTTTCAAGTAAGTTGCATAACGGTTTCGCAATCTTAGAAAAATCTTTGATAAATCGCCTATAAAAGCCAGCATGGCCTAGAAAACTTCTTACCCCTTTAACAGAAACAGGAGGGGGAAGAGTTTTAATTACCTCAATCTTCGCTCTATCGACTTCCAATCCAACACTCGAAATTTTGTGACCCAGAACAATACCTTCGCGAACCATGAAATGACATTTCTCCCAGTTTAAAACCAAATCTGTTTCTTTGCATCTGATTAACACTTTCTCTAAATTATCTAAGCACTTATCAAAATCATCACCAAATACAGAGAAATCATCCATAAACACTTCAAGAAAGTTATCGATCATATCCCAGAAGATGGCCATCATGCATCTTTGAAAGGTAGCAGGAGCATTACACAACCCAAATGGCATTCTACGATATGCAAAAGTACCAAAGGGGCATGTAAATGTTGTTTTATGTTGATCTTCTGGAGCCACGTAAATTTGATTATACCCAGAATAACCATCCAAGAAGCAATAGTACTCTCTTCCGGCTAATTTGTCTAACATCTGATCTATGAAGGGCAAAGGGAAATGATCTTTTCTGGTGGCCTTGTTCAGCTTTCTATAATCCATGCAAACTCTCCATCCAACTACCGTTCTTGAAGGAATCACTTCATTTTTATCATTAAGAACTGTTGTCATTCCTCCTTTCTTCGGTACACACTGAACCGGACTCACCCATTCGCTACTCGAAATGGGATAAATAATCCCCGCATCTAAAAGCTTGATCACCTCTTTCTTCACCACATCCTTCATAGCGGGCATTAATCTTCTTTGACCTTCAACTGAGCGTGCGTTAGCATCTTCAAGTATGATTTTGTGTTGACAATAGGATGGACTAATGCCTTTGATGTCAGCAATTGTCCAACCTATTGCTTCTTTGTTTGCTCTCAACACACGCAACAGTTTATCTTCTTGAGGACCTGTTAAATTCGCTGAAACAATAACAGGTAGAGTTTCATTAGTACCTAAATACGCATACCTCAAGTGTGCTGGCAATGGTTTTTCTTCCAATTCCGGAGGAGATTCAATTGAAGGCTTCTTTTTAGGAACAATCTCCCCCGGTTCTCTCACAGGTTCATAGGCAGGACGCCTATACTTCGGATTTTCAGAATTTAGAGCTGCTATTGTTTCAGTAAGCTCTTCCAACATCTCAGGTGAGTCTAATGTTAAAGCAGCCTGCAAGATATCATCAAAATTTAAACAATTAAATACCTCTTGCGATGCTTGCTCTACTATATCCATTCTGAAGCAATCTTCCTGAGAATCTGGGAATTTCATAGCTCGAAATACATTGAATTTCACTTCCTCATCTTGTATCCTCATTGTTAATTCGCCATTCTCTACATCGATCAATGTTATCCCTGTAGCTAGGAATGGTCTACCCAAAATAATGGGGACATTTCTATCTGCATTGTATTCAAGGATTACGAAATCAACAGGAAATATAAGTGTACCTGCCTTAACAAGGACATCCTCAATGCGGCCTTCAGGATGAGCAAGAGATCTGTCCGCCATTTGCAAGACCATAGAAGTGGGTCTTGCGTTTCCAATTTTTAGCTTTTCAAAGATCGACTTGGGCATCAAATTGATGCTAGCTCCCAAGTCACATAGCGCCTTTCCTTTCCATTCCTCTCCAATTGATATAGGAATCGTGAAACTCCCTGGATCTACTAACTTCAGAGGTAATTTACTTTGACAAATCGCGCTACACTCTTCTGGAAGACCAATCATCTCGTTATCACAATAGGGCCTTTTGTTAGTGAGGGCCCTCTTCAAAAACTTCGTATACTTTGGAATATCTCGAATTGCCTCAAGTAACGGAATATTAATACTTAAACCCTTCACTCTATTAAAGAATTTCTGAAAATCACCCAAATCACCCTTTTTCTGAACTCGCGATGGAAACGGTGGTGGAGGGCGATTAATCACCATATCGTCTTTCTTTTTCGGAACTTCTCTTGGTCTCACTATTTCTTCAACCTCACTATCTTTCTCTTTCTCCACCACTTCCTTTTCTTTTCTTGGTACTTCTTTCTCTTTCATAATGGGAAAAGGAGGGGGAGGAAGATTCTTACCACTTCTCAATGTAACAGCATTACAATCTTCGCGTTGCTTCGGATTCTCAGTATCGCTAGGAAGTTGCCCTTGTGGGCGCTGATTCAGTTGTTTATTAATTTGGCTTAGCTGATTCTGGAAAATCTTCATATTCGCTTCAGCTGCGTTCTGACGTTCTAAGGCTTGTGTTTGAAGAGCAATCAAATTTTCAACGGTTTTCTGGAGGGTAACTACTCCTTCTTGTGGATGGGCAGGTAAGGCTTTTTGGTTTAAAGTTTCATCGTATGTATTCTGAGGAGTATTCTGAGGAGCTTGCCTTTGTACATAATTTCCCTGATTCTGTCCTCCTTGATAATTGTTGTGTGGTCTTGGATTATAGTTATTACCTTGGGGACGCGGCTGATACGCGTAGGTAGGATTGGCTGCCCCATTAGGATTTGAATATTGAAACCCAGGATGGTTTCTGTTAGGCTGATATCCATTACCACTTGAATTGAAGTTACCTCTGTTGGACATGAACATCACAGATTCTTGGTTATTTGGACAACTTTCCTCATCATGATCATCTACCTGACAAATCGAACACATATAAACCTCTTGTGCAGCATGCACAGCTACCTTCTTACCCGAAAATCCTTCTTTCACAGCTAAAGTAAGCTGTTTTAATTGTTGCTCAATAGTACTCTGAATCTTGTTCTCAAACGTAGCAAATTTCTCTTCCATATCAACATTATTCACTCCCTTAACCGGTGCTCTTACTGAATTCCACCCAACTTCATTCTTGACTGTTCTCTCTAAGATAATTTTAGCATGAGCGGGTTGAACTTGAAGAAAACCTGCACCACATAGCGTATCCAACTTCTCTCTCGAAATTCCATCAAGGCCTCTATAAAAGATCTTTAACTGTTGTTGTTCTGAAAAGCCATGATTAGGAACTTTACGCAAACACATCTGAAATCTTGTCCAACTCTTACCCAAAGTTTCTTCATATTCTTGACGGAAATGTGTCAATTCTAATTCAGCATCTAACCTCATGTTACTTGGGTAATACCTGTCAAAGAACGCAATTTCTAATTGGTCCCAATTGGTGATCTTCGTAGGATCTTGCGTATCGTGCCATTCACTTGCTCCCTCAGTAACAAAGAACTTAAAAGCAGCAAAATACATCTGTTCTCTTGAAACCCCTTGTGTGATGTAAGAATCACATATCTGTTTGAATTTCTGTACTGCCCTGAGAGGATCTTCTGCTGGTCTACCACGAAAATTACCAAAATTCTGAAACTGAGCTAACATACCCGAATCTGGACGAAAAAGCGGAACATTAATATCTGGAGCACCTACTCCTATAGCTGGAGCACGGAATGGAACTTCTGGAGGACCATTAGTAAACCACGGATCATGATTCATCACTATCTGGACTGGAGGATTGGGATTTAGTGGTTGAACTGGATGAATAACGCCCGGAGCTAAAGGTTGGCCATTTGCATCTAGCTGGCCTTGTCCATTATTCTGTTGATTATTTTGAAGATTGATGTCTGCCATTCTGTTACTTAACTCTTCTACCTCTAAAGCTTCTCGTTCTCTTCTTCTCTTGTTCGCAAGTCTGATCAACGATTCTGGATTACTAAGGATCGGAGGTGTTGGCTCTAGATCCTTGAATAGCCTTCTTCGCATACACCAAACCTAAAAACCTGAAAAGAAACTAAACAAAAAGCGTAAAACTGATAAAATAAAATAAAATGCACTTATCACTAAAGGATAAACACCGTGGTCACACGCTACCGTCCCCGGCAGCGGCGCCAAAAACTTGGTGGTCCTTTGTGTGTTCTAAAAATAATGCAATAAATAATCGAACCACAACCGCAAGTGTACGGTTGTCCCAAGTAGTATTTCTGATAAATCAGATTCGTTCCAAGGACGGAATGGTTGATCACAATGTCTAGCAAATAGTGATTAATGCACTTATGAAAATAAAAGATAATAATATGTTTGTTTGGTTTTTGTTATAAGACTAATGAATGAAAGACAAATATTAAATTGCAAGTAAAAGCTAAGACGCAAGTAAAATGGTTTAAAACGCAATATGAGAAGTAGCACTTGAGAACGCAAGGATCCTCCCTATCCTATTTCTTAACTTATGTTGTTTAAGGGCTAAATTAGTCAATTACAATGGTCGGGATTCTAATTTCCTTATACCCCCGTCAGGGTGGACTATAAGGCGATCCTAAAGTGTCACTAGTCCCGTCAGGGTAAATATGATCCACCGTTGGATGATTAAGTATTATTACCTCATTGGCCCTAGGATTAGCTAAGCTCGTCAGAATCATTAACTTCTATTTTATATTGAATAAATGGTTCCGTATTTAAACCCTCCGCCAGGATGATCCAATTGCCACTAATTGGAATAGCCTAAATACTATTACCTGTTCCTAGTTCATGACGCTAAAAACAGTAAATATTCATGATTTATCGAAAAGAGTAAAAACCCTAATTTAGTTTAATTCAATACAAACCCAAATTCAACATTCGTTAATTAATAAGAATTGGGATTCACCCATTATTTGTTCTCAAGCACTAAATAAAACTTAGCTCATATTAAAAAGAAATACGAAATTAAAATTAAAGGAATTCATATTGTTTACAGAATTAAAAAGATAAAAGAACCTAATTTCCGGAATCGGAATGACTACGAACGGAGATATAGACCCTCTCCAGCTCTTGTAGCTTCTTCTCCTTCCTTCAGTTGCTTCTCTCTGGTGTTTTTAATCTTGCAGAATGTGAATTGTGTGTAAAATAGAAGTCAAGGGCTGATTTTATAGGTGGAAATTCGGACTTGGACCTAGGCTTTTAATTAAATGAAATATAAAAGGCCCAAGTCCACTAACTTAGCCCAAAATCCCGTAACTGCTGATATACCTTCACTAAAACAGCTTTTCCCGATGCGTTGCAACTCCGATTGACCTCATTCCAGTTGCTAAAGTTCCGTAATTTGATAAGGAATGATTGCTCTTCAAAGGTCAACAGCTAGATCATCTCTTAAGCACCTCGAAATCAGCAATCTATGGCCTGGAAAATGGATTTTCAGCTCTAAAAATAATATCTTCGGGATTTCTTTTCAAATCTTGACTCTATCTTTTGATCTTTGACTTTCTCCTTGGATTCCTCTTCTAGCTAACATCTAAAACCTGTAAAATATTCACT
Source organism: Nemophila menziesii (assembly GCA_029959085.1). Classification (NCBI taxonomy): domain Eukaryota; kingdom Viridiplantae; phylum Streptophyta; class Magnoliopsida; order Boraginales; family Hydrophyllaceae; genus Nemophila; species Nemophila menziesii. Next base: position 4,885,915 of record JARWIR010000031.1, read on the forward strand.
AAAAATACCAATATTACGCGCAAAAGCTTAATAAATCAAAAATGCTAGAAATAAAAGAGGAAAATCATATTATTGCATATTTAGTCCAAAAGTCTATCGAATTGATTAAATAAACACCAAAAATGATGTCTCCTAAGGGTCGAAAATAAGAACATTTAAGGAGACATCACAACCCAATCAGCACACACATTTAATTTCCTAGGAATAAAGTGAAAGGAAACTAATCTATTACAAGCTAATAACTTAATATCCGAGTACAAAATTTTATGTCTAGCATTAGTAGGAGTCTTGGGTTGATTAAGAATATCTATCACCATCTTGTTGTCACTCACAATACGAATGTCCTCAAACTGGAAATTGATAGCAGAAATTAGCCCATTATGCACTCCTATCATCTCAGCTTCTTCTGCATTATAAGATAAGAAATTTTGGGTATGCCCATGTATTAGTTTATTGTTTTTATCAAGTAAGATACAAGCTGAAGTAGCACTTTTATCAATTTTAAAGCAAGCATCTGAAAATGCAAACAGAGTTTTTCTAGTTACATTTTGATTCCAGTTACTCATATTACCCTTACCTGAATTTGAGCAGTGAGGACCATTTTTTTCTTCCCTTATATCATTGTTCTTAAGGTTGTTGTGTTGAGAATTTACACTCTTTATGTTTTCACTATTTTGGTCAGTAGGTTTTTTAGCCTCAGATAATTTATTCATTTCATCATAGGCATTGATAGCTTGTTGCAGTACATATATTGGATCAGGCCTTTTTCCTTCATAGCAAAATTTATTCCGAGCTTTCCATATATTCCATACTATATAAGGGACTAGAGAGGCAATATCTCTCCCACCTATATCTGTACCCCCTTGCAAAGTTTTTAAACTGAGAAACCAGTTTTCAAACTTTGAAGTACAACAGATAGTAGTTTGGAGTTGTAAAGGTGAAATAAACCAAAGTGCTCTTACCCATGGACATTTAAAAATTGTATGTTCTATAGATTCTACATCATTTCCACATAAATTGCATAGATCCGAGGTTGCGCATTTTGAGTAAAATTTTAGTTCCTCAGTGGGAACCTTTCTCTTACAAAGTTTCCATAGGAAATTTCGATTTCTAGGGGGTACCTTGAGCTTCCATATCTCCTTCCAAATTTCATTTGGGGTTACATGGGAGCTACAAGGCATGAGTTTATTTTTTTCCTTCTCTTTTTCACTTTCTATATCTTTAAGATAACCATATATACCTTTCGAGGTTACTTCTCCATCTTTAGATGGATTCCAAAAGGCACTATCCTCATGTATCTTTATTGGGGTTATAATGTTGCAAATTTTGTTACTTATATTAGGGTTGAACCATTCATTTATCAAGGTGTGATTCCATATATTCGAACCCTCATAACATAAGTCAGCCACATTTTTTAATGGACAATTTACGGGGCATTTTAGGCTTTTAATTCCGGGGATCCATGAGTCCCTCCAAATATTTACATTCATTCCATTTCCAATTTTCCAACTCATATCAATTTTAAAAATATTTCTACCTTCAAGTAGGCTTTTCCACCCCCAAGAGGGGTGATATCCTAACTCATCATTAATAAAGGATGTTTTACTATAGTAAATACCCTTAAGAGTTTTAGCAAGTAAAGAATTCGGATTTTTAAATATTTTCCAGGCATTTCTTGCTAGTAGAGCATAATTCTTTAATCTCATATTTTAAAAACCCATTCCTCCTTTGTTTTTATTCTCAGTCATTTCTTTCCAATTTATCCAGTGTTTTCTTTTTTCATTATTTTTATTCCACCAAAATTTTGAAATAAGCGAGTCTATATTATCACATACTGTATTTGGTATAAGGAACACTGCCATAGTATAGGAAGGTATTGCGCTTATTACAGCTTTGATTAATGTTTCTTTTCCTGCATCTGATAAGAAGTTGGTATTCCAACTTTCTACTTTTTTTGATATAATATCTATCATCCAATTTAAGGATTTTACTTTAGACCTACCCCAATCAGCAGGGAGTCCCAAGTACTTTCCTAAATTGTCCAGTTTGTTCATTCTTAATATAGAGAGAAGGTGATTTATTTTTTCATCAGGAGTATTTTTACAAAACATAACCCCACTTTTATTTAGATTAATGCATTGTCCCGAGGCATTACTATATTCATTTATAATATTACTAAAGTTTTTCACATCTTCTTCTTCAGCTCTTATAAAGAAGAGACTATCATCAGCGAATAATATATGACTAAGGGTGGGGCACTTTCTATTGATTTTAAGGCCTCTTATATGATTTTCATCAATATTTTTAGTAATAAGCGCAGATAGGGCTTGGGTAATGATACAAAACAGGAAGGGAGATAGTGGGTCCCCCTGTCTCAAACCTTTTGAAGGTAAATCAATAGCTACTTGTTCTCCATTAAGAAGAACATTATATGAGACAGTTATCACACAACCCATTATCCGCCTTATCCAAATTGTATTAAAACCCATTTTAACAAGCATATCATTTAAGAAGTCCCACTCTACATTTTCATAGGCTTTAGCCACATCTGCCTTTATGGCCATATAATGTGTTTCAGTTTTCCTTTTTCTTTTAAGAAAGTGACTAATTTCATGTGCTAGAAGAATATTTTCCGAGATTTCTCTTCCCGGGATAAAGGCACATTGAGTCTCACTAATTATAAGGTGCATTATACTTTGTAATCTTTTAACAAGAATTTTAGCTAGGATTTTATATATCACATTGGAACAGCTAATTGGTCTAAAGTGAGCCACTTTAGCTGGGTTTTCTACTTTTGGGATGAGGGTGATTATAGTTTTATTGATTTCATAAAGGCTAGTTCCATTCCATAAGAAATCAGATATAAACCTTAAGATATCAAATTTTAAAAGCTCCCAATGTTTTTTAAAGAAATATACCGGGTATCCATCAGGTCCCGAGGCCTTATCTTCTCCCATATCCCATAGTGCTTTTTTGATTTCATCTATAGAGATTGGGGCAATAAGTTTTGCATTCATATTTTCATCTACACATTTTTCAATGTTTTTTATCACCGGGTCATAGTTTCTCGGCCCTTTAGAGCTAAAGATGTTTTTAAAATAGTTTTTGATCTCACATTCCATACCTTTCTTATCATAGACCCACTTATTATCCTCAGTAAGTAGACACTCTATCCTATTTCTTTTTCTTCTCATTTTGGTTAAAGAGTGAAAGTAGGCAGTGTTCCTATCCCCTAGGGAGAGCCATCTCACTCTTGATTTTAATTTCCAATAAGATTCTTCTTGTTTCCATATATCCTCCATTCTTTTAGTAATTGCATTATAATGTTCCCAATTTATGGGGTCATTAGAGTTTATCATATTTTGGAGGGCTTTGTTGTCATTTTTTAGAGATTCTTTTTTCTTTTTTGCATTTTTCCGGGCCCATTCAGTAAGGTTATGAGATAGCATATTAAGTTTCTTTCCTAATTTATGGACTCCTTTTCCTCTCATCATGATCATTTGTATCCATTTTTTATTTATCAGATTTATACATTCATCATCTTCCATCCAGTTTTTACAAAACATAAATCTTTTCAGGTAAGGTATCTTTTTTATATCTTTCATAATCATGATCATTGAATGGTCTGATCCTATAGGGGGAAGAATTACCAGCCAAGCATTTGGGAAAAGAGTTTCCCAAGATTTACTAATGCAGCACCTATCAATAAGTTGTTTTATAATCTCATTAACTTGTCTTTTATTTGACCAGGAGAATTTGCAGCCTTTAGAAGTAAGGTCTGTCATTTCAAGCTTTTTTAACCACTTGTTAATTCTTTTCATGTTGATTTTGTTAGGCCCCTTTCCTCCCAATTTTTCATAACTATATCTGTACATATTCATATCACCTATAATGTTCCATGGTAGTAAGGGGAAGAATCTTTTACATTCTTTTATAGAGTTTAAAACAGCATCTTTTTCTTTATCTTCCGAGGGTATATATGCATAAGTTGTACAGTATTCCTTATTGTTTTCATCAGAGATTTTACAGTGGATATATGAGTCAGAGGTTTCTAGAATTTCAATTTTTATATTCGCATTACACAGTAAAGCCAGCCCCCACTTTGTTTTCTAGGGTCAACAATACAGCTAATTTTGTATTTAAGTTCAGAAGCAATATTTTTCACATAAGCAGAGTTATTCTTAGTTTCAATTAGGAAAATTACCTCAGGTTGATACTGAACAACAGTATCTTTTAGTGTTAGAACTGTCAGGTCACCTCCTAGACCTTGACAGTTCCAACTAAGTTGTGTCATTGGGTTGGTTGGGGTTGATCTGGTTCAACCCCGCAAAACTCTTTAGTCTTCATTTCCTGCTTCTCAGTAACCTTGTTATCCATTTCCATACCAGCTTCTTTATGCTCTTGTTCTAATTGAAGAGGGTTATCGAGATTGAAGGTTCCCATAGCCGGGTTCCATCTCGCTTTCCAGATTTATTGATTTCTCGATTTTTCTCCTAGCCCTCGTTGATATTCAATCCTCCTTAATTTGTTTTCCTCCCACCTTTTATCAGTATTCGATTCAGCCGGAACGTCTTCCATTCTCGCATCTTCATAGGTATCTTCAATGATACTTCAGACTGATTGTACCCGTTTGTCTTCATTTCTAGGGTTAGGTAAGGGTTTAGTATTTGGGATTTCTTCGGGAGATTGAAAGTTGAAATGTTTTGTTTCAGGTTTAGTGTTTTGGGTATTATTTGTTCCTTGGGCTGATAGAGTTTTGTTTTGACTAAAGTCCACCATTTTTCCTTCAGATTGGGCTTGGTCTACTTCGGCTTTTTTAATTGACCCAAATGACAGATTTATCGGCCCACTTGAGATATTTTCTTGAGGCCCACTTGTTATAGGTGTTGTGGGCTCTTGTTCCTATTTTTTATTATTCATTAAGGGACCAAACATATTGTTTTCCGGTTTAGATAAATCCAAAAAATTTTGTACCTATCCTTTGTTCCACTCAGCCACTACCTCGTACTCCCTCTTGTTTTCCACTAATTTGTTTGCTTGCACAGATGTGTCCTTCCTCACCGTACTGACTTTCGTCCTGCCTTCTTTGTCTTTTCCAGCTAGTTCACTCGGTATGTGAGTCACCGAGTTGAGTGATTCGGATTTTTGTAACTCGGAGCTTGTATCCATGGCGGTGAACACAAAAATCTCTTGATTCTTCTCCTCCATTTCTTCTTCCATTGATAGGAAATCTCTTTCAACTCCATGAATCCATTTACCAAGTCTCTTTTTTAGTTTGTTTTTATTGATACACTCATTTTCCGAATGATCAATAAGGCCACAGTTGTTACAGAATTCTCCAAGTCTTTCATATTTTAACATACCTGTGAGGCTTCGATTCTGTGAGATGTTGAAAGAGTAAGTTTGTTTAAGAGGTTGATTGACATTCCATTCAATTCGAGCCCTACAGTAACTAATTTCCTTGAAGGTTTTGACTGGTGGTAGCTGGATTTCCTCAATTCTTCCTAAGTTTTCCATGATTATACTAACATTTTCTTCAGAGATGTAATTTCCAGGTAGTCCATGAATTTGCACCCAGAATATTGTGTTGTTTTGATCTTCAATGGTTTGATTTCCATCATCTTTCCATTCTTGAATGAGGATGTGTTTTCCGGCCAAATTCCACGGCCTCTTCTTAAGAATTTTTTTGTAGTCCTCATCTGACTTGCAGTTTAGAAGACAAGAGTTGAAGCCAATCTTCTCAGTAGTAACTTCATTCGTTAGCCCCCATGATTTGTTGATAGTTCTTCGAAGGAAATTGAAGCTTATAGGTTGATTATATATGATCTTAGCTAATAATTTTGGTTTTTCAACATTTGAATAGGCAGAGTTGTGCACCGGCTTAAGGATGATTTTGCTCGGTTTTAGCTTTTGTCGAGTGGTGTTTGGTTGGTGGTGTTCCATTTTCATGAAGATGATTTGCAGTAGAAAAGGAGGAGAGGGAGAAGGGAATCAAAAACAGAGAAGAGGAGAGAGGGGGAAAGCTAAAAGATAAGAACACTAACCTGTGAGTTGTGGGAATTTAAATGGACGAAGGGGATTGGGTTTTTTGGTGGTGGTGGTGGTTTTGGTTGATTTTGTGGTGGTGTGCGGTGGGAGGTAGAGAGATATCCGATGACTTCATTGGGGTAAGAACACTAACATTGATTTCGTTTTGACGCATGCTACATAATACATAGAGAAGGAATTAGTATTACTATTATTTACATTGATTACATAAAATGTATTTTAATATTGATATTTACATAAATATTATACTAGTATTAAATAACTAAAGAAACAGAAAGATGTACCCAAGTTTAAAATACGTTCTAAAAAAAAAATTCAGGGACGTTGCCCCCGAACCCCCATATATTTCAAGTCTCCTCTCAACTTTTCTCCTAGATCCGCCCCTGGTAGTAGGTGGTGGTGGTTGTGGTGGTGGAGGTGGTGATGGTTGTGGTGGCTGTAGTGGGGGTGGTGGTTGTGGTGGTGGTTATTTGTTTAATATTTAAAAATAAATTTGTATTAAAAATAAAATAATATATTTAATAATAAGGATAGTAAATGTATAAAAAATATAAAGTGAAGGTTTTCTATAATTCCTTAATTAAGGAGGAATTAAAGAGACATTTATCTCTAATTACCTCTTTTTTTAATATATAATTTTTCTTTTATTTAACTACCTTATATAATTTAAATAATGAATGGTATGATTTTGGGCTCTTATATGTTTGAGGAATTAAGATCTGAAAAAGTCGAATCCCATATTCAACTAATTTAAAGAGATGAACGTCTCAACCACGTTTTATTCAAGCAAGTTAGTTATCAATATCATCATTTATGGAATAAAGGATTGTTGGTGGGTCATTCAATCCTCTCCTTAATGGACAAAAAAAAAAATCCTCTCCTTCTATTTGTCTTTTGGTTTGGGATACTGTTCAAATTATTTTCTTTAAGTTTAGATTTCCTGACCATGTAAAGTTTTTCCTATCATTTACATTGTGGTTTTTTTTTCTCCATTTACTTGGAGAAATCTATATTTTGTATTTGGTCGGTTGAGAAATCTATATAAAACAAAAACCGCGTTGTACCAAAACAATCCAACGGCTTGTATCACTTCAACAAAGACTCATTTGACGGGTCATGATCATTCCATCTATTTTCAACTCTGCATATATATACCCGAAAGGCTAATTCTTCGTTCATAACTTTCTCATTTGATCATTTCGCCTGATCATATGAACGTTGAACTTTGCTATTATCTAGAAAAACAAATTATAGATTCGACGGACCGGCTGATATTTGGAGATATTGTTGTCAGATAGTTAAGGTGCGTGAGTTGTGTTTAGAATTTATATATTGTAACTTTCGCTTTTTTATTAGCAAATTTTTTTCATGTAATTATAACACAATCACTTATATTCTAGCATCTAATTGGCTTCCTATGTACATGTTATATCAATATGTGCGTGCACATTGACATTATAAGTGTAAATTGCACCATTGCTACATATATATGTTAAACATAGCAAAACTTACACCTCCACCATGGTCAGGGACGGAGCAGATATAATATTCAGAAAATGGTGTTTGAGTTGGGATCTATACTGGAAAAGACGAGTACATATTTATCAGCATCGGATCACGCTTCAGTAGTATCGTTAAACTTGTTTGTAGCGCTTCTGTGTGGTTGCATAGTGATTGGTCATCTATTAGAAGAAAATCGATGGATGAATGAGTCCATTACAGCCCTTGGAATTGTGAGTTTATTTATACATATATATATTATTGTGTATGTTTTAATAATTCCTTCAAACAGTATTAGATGAGTTTCTTTATTAATGGCAGGGTTTATGCACAGGAGTTGTTATTCTACTAATAAGTAAAGGCAAAAGTTCACATTTATTGGTATTTAGTGAAGATCTTTTCTTCACATATCTTCTTCCACCAATCATTTTTAATGCTGGGTAAGTAACTTATAAATTTATGTTTCTAATTAATATCAAGACACTTCAATCGGGGTAATGATGGAGGCAGGGGCGGAGCCAGGATTAGTTATTAGAGGGGGCCAAGGGGGTTCGGGGGCAATGAACCCGAATTTATTTTTTCGAGGTGTTTGCAATATAAGTCCATATATTATGCAAAAAATTGTAATATAAGTCCTTATATTATGTAAAACGGTAAAATAAGTCCTTATATTTTATGAAGTTGCACTATAAGTCCTATATTAAGTAAAAATTACACTATAAGTCTTAATATTAATTTTTTTTAATTTAATTATTCTATAAATAAAATAATTATAAGGTTAATAAAATAAATTTTAAATTTAGGGGGGCCAAAAGATGATTTTAAAAAAAATTTGGAGTGAAAAGTTACTATAATTTTTTTCTTTTTTTTTAAATAGTACTTTTTTTTTTGAAAAGTCAGGGGAGCCATGGACCCCCCTAGGGAAGGGCCGGCTCCGCCCCTGGATGGAGGTAATAAATTTGTTTCTTAATTTATGTGAAAAACTAAGTGGACAAAATTTTTAGGACGAAAGAAGTATCTTCCAATTCTGGACTCTTTCCTAACCAAAAGTCTATCATCCATTAATGATTTTATCATTTTGCAGGTTTCAGGTTAAAAAGAAACAATTTTTTCGCAATTTCAGCACTATAATGCTGTTTGGAGCAATAGGGACTTTAATATCCTTCACCATCATAGCATTTGGTATGTACTTCTTTGTTGAGTGTTAGTAGTATTATAAATGAACTTCTCAATTTATATTCATCCCTTCAAGTGTATATCGTATAACCCCGTGCTTTGTGAATCAGGTGCTATTACCTTTTTCCAGAAAATGAATATTGGGTCTCTTGAGATAGGAGATTATCTTGGTACCAAGTGTAACCCTTTATCTATCTATATTATCTTTGTCTTCTATATTATTCCCTAATAATGTCACTATATCCAGCACTTGGAGCAATATTTGCAGCAACAGATTCTGTTTGCACTTTACAGGCAAGTTTAGTCTTTAATAAATGTGTTTGCAATACATTATATAAATAAATTCTAATTAACCGATATGAAACAGGTGCTTAGTCAAAACGAGACGCCTTTATTATACAGTCTAGTCTTTGGAGAAGGTGTTGTAAACGATGCCACATCAGTAGTACTCTTTAATGCAGTCCAAAACTTTGATTTATCACATATCGATGCTGGAATAGCTTTGCAGTTACTAGGGAACTTTTTATACTTATTTATCACAAGCACTGTTTTAGGAGTCTTCGTTAGTACTCACTCTCTATCTCTTTTAAGTATTTTAGTTCTATTCAATAACTTATTCTATATATATATATATATATATATATATATACAGGCTGGTTTACTTAGTGCTTACCTAATTAAGAAGCTTTACTTTGGAAGGTTTGTAATATCATTTATCCCAAATTACGTGATATCATTTGATCAATATTATTGAAAATACCAGGCACTCTACTGATCGAGAAGTTGCTATAATGATACTCATGGCTTATCTTTCATATATGATGTCTGAAGTAAGTAATTTATTTTTTATATTCTTTTATGTGAATACTAAAATCTAATGAGCTGATATGACTATGCAGCTATTTGATTTAAGTGCGATCCTTACCGTGTTTTTCTGTGGAATTGTGATGTCACATTACACTTGGCATAATGTTACTGAAAAATCAAGAGTCACCACCAAGTATAAACTCTAGCCTTATAATTCTACCAAAAAATTTATCATACTTTATAAACTTTTGTAACCATTTTTCAGGCATGCTTTTGCGACATTATCGTTTGTTGCTGAGATATTCATATTTCTTTATGTTGGTATGGATGCTTTAGACATTGAAAAGTGGAAAGTTATTAGTGACAGGTATAGCTAAATTTTACACTAAGCCTCACAAAAACTCTCTTAAATTCATGTGCAATTTGTGTTCAGCCCAGGAACATCTGTAAGCGTTAGTGCGATTTTGCTAGGATTAATGTTGGTGGGGAGAGCTGCCTTTGTTTTCCCCTTGTCATTTTTATCCAACTTGAGGAAAAAATCTCCATCACAAAGAATTAGCATTAGGCAACAAGTATGAGTTTCATATATATATGTAAAAGTTATCAATTACATATTCTATGTAATAATTAATAATAATTTCCTTTACAGGTTATAATCTGGTGGGCCGGTCTTATGCGAGGGGCAGTATCAATGGCCCTTGCTTATAATAGGGTACTTCAAATATTTATGATTTTAAAGATACATGGAATTACTAATATTGAGTTGTTTAATTTTTGAAAATGCAGTTTACAAAGTCAGGTCATACTGAGTTACACGGTAACTCAATAATGATTACGAGTACTATTACAGTTGTACTTTTTAGCACCGTGGTGAGACTGAGATTTAGTAATAATTGTTGGTCATGTTAAAAGTATATGGCTATTTGATAACTAAAGTTTTCTCTTGTAGGTGTTTGGGATGATGACTAAACCTTTGATAAGGCTTTTACTGCCACAATCAGATGATATGAATAGATGGATATCTACTGAATCACTTTCACCAAAATCTCTTAGAGTATCATTTCTTGAAAATGGACAGAATATGCCTAATTCAAACGCTATACAAATTCTTCTCACGGCTCCTACGCATCACATTCATCATTATTGGAGAAAATTCGATGATGCTTTTATGCGTCCTGTTTTTGGTGGACGTGGTTTTACGGCTTTCACTCCTGGTTCACCGCTTGAACAAAGTGTACATCAGTTAGAATAAAAAGCCACGCGAGATTTTTTTGGTTTGAGTTTTCGGTTTGAGAAATTCTATTTAATGTTGATATGATTGGTTTTTTTTTTTTTTTTTGGTCGATGATATGATTGGTCTTATAATGTGTAGTAGTAGAATGTCTAAGTCATTATTTATTTGGTGTGTTTATCATTCTGATTCATCCGTATCGGTTTGTCGTGCGGTCAATTGACTTTTACTTGTACATGTGTTTGTGGGTGTGGGTGGTTTTGTAAGTGTTTTTGGGCTACTAATGTATAGGAAAATTTGCAACTAGATGTTTTCATTGTAATAAGATGCAATTTTATGATTTGTAGGTAACCAAACTATTACAAGTGAAAGAGCTTCTTTTTGGGAATTATAATTTTGACTTGGTGGAGTAAAAAGCATATCTTGTTGGATTTTGCAAGTATATCACGTAAAATAAGTGATGATAGTTGTGATAATCTAACATTAGATTTTTTTTTTTCAATTGGATATTTTCTTTAATAACGCAAACTATTACAAAACTCATTGAACATAAAAATTAAAATTAACAAATAATTGTATAGAAACAAAAAAATAGCAATCCAACTTTATTCCTTGTATTCAACTAATACTTACGTAACAAAAACTTTTCCTCCCATACACCATCACAGTTAAAAAATATCAAAAATTGCCAATCTCATCACCAAACAGAAGATCTTAGTTATGTATAATAGTTGCACTACAGATATTCATAACTTACAGTAACATAGGCCACCACCACTCTTTCAAGACACCCACGACAAAAAAGGTTTAGACCAATGGCAAATCTAGAATTAAATATGAAAGTAGACTTAAATGATTAAGGTTCATGGATAACTTTTCAATTTTTTATATTGATATTTTATAAACTATGACATAATATATCACCCTTTATAATAATGTATACCAAATGATACCATATAAATTCTATAATAATTGAAAACAAAATCAAGTGTAATAAATTTTTGAAAATTAAAAGCAATAATTAACATCTTCTCATAGAAGTAAAGTAAGAGATGCAGGGTTCGAATCCCTTCCCTGAACATGGATACCCTAGTTCTGATTAACCTAGGAATATGTATAAGGAGGAGTGTATATTTTCTATGAGATTAGTCGTGGTGCGCAAAAGCTGGCCCTGACACCCATGATATCAAAAAAAATCAACTCAAACCTTTTTTGACAAATTTATGCCGACTACATATGGATGAACGATGATGCCGACTACATATGGATGAACGATGCATCATTTGTTAATAACTGAGAACCGGCCGGCATTGCTTCGATTGGCATTACTAAAGAAGGGATCGTGAAACATAAAGTGTTGAAAAGCGCGCGAGTTAACTCAAGTACGGAGGGTGAAGCATGGGCCATTCTTCAAGCCATGAAATCTGCTGCAGACCTCAAGTACCGGAGCTGCTCTTTTTACTCCGATAACCTTGAGGTTGTTCAAGGTACTACTAATGGTGGGGCTTCCAATTGGAGAATCACACCAATGGTTAGCGAAACTCTCAGTTGGCTTAAACGTTTTCCATCTTGGAAAATCATACATTGTAAGAGGGACTTCATTTGTCTTGTCGACAAAGCTGCAAAACTTGCAAGGAGGAGGGTTGACATTTCGTCTTATTAGCCTATAAATATGTTGGAAACTTTTAGTTGGATGGATAGATTTATTTATTAGTAATTTGTATTTTTTCGTTCGACAAAAAAAAAACAAATTTATGCTCACAACAAAAATCAACAAAAATTCTTCCATTGCAACAACACAAATAGATAGGATATTTGTTATGTCCAAAAAAAAAAGATAAGATGTGTTTTCTTCAAAAATAAATACTTTTATTTTTGAATTCAGTAATTTATAAACAAATTTTCTTATACAATCTCTTGTTTAAAAATATAAATAAATATCTCTTCTTTTATTTCAACTTATTATCCAAAATAACTTTTTTGTCTGAAAAAAAATTAATAAAAAGATAACAAAGAACTAAAAGATACAGGGTAATACTTCCATCCAATATTGGATGGTCCAATATTTAAATCACGGCCATGGATTATTAAAACAAAACACATGTCATTAGATTAATGTGATAGTTACTTTTTCAAGTTTAAAACACGGGGTATGTGTATGAATGTAATTGGTGTAGGATCATCCAATATTGGATTGAAGAATTTTCCAAAGATACATGATACTAATGTAAAATAAATTTGATTGTGACGGTCTTGGAACTATAATTATAAGGTTAAAAATGATTAAAAAAATGTAAAAAGGCTAAAAAAAAAAAAGTAAATAGACATTACAAGGTTTATTTTTCTATAAAAAAAATTAAGGGTGGGCTTAAATCTACCTTTTGTAGGCCTAAATCCACCTCTGATTTAGACTCTAGAAGACAAATGAAATAAAATATTATCTATGTATTCACTGATTACAAAAATATATGACATCTTTACAAAGACAAAATAATTTTTATATTTTTCTCTTTCCTCTCTATTCTCTTGATAGAAGGAAAAAATTAGCTTTTTTCTTTATTTTTAATCAAGAGAGGAAGATAATATTATATTAATATATATCAACAACAAAGTTCAGTATTTGTTTGTAAGTCTAATTTAGATTTGTTTCGTTTCACATTTGCCCATGGCCGACGCTGGTTTAGGTTTTTTGGTCTTAGGCCGAATAGCGCGTAATATATTATAATAGTTAAACGCGTACGTTACTAGTTATATATATCATATTACTCATGGTATAACAAAATATAGAACATTATTAATTATGAAGTTTTTAATCTTTAAATGGTATTATAAGTTTAAGGTTAAACAATTTTATTTTACTCAAACTGACTCCTTCTTCTCCCCTTCTCCTTTCTCCTTATCCAGCAAGAACACCATTCCTTCTCCCCTTCACTTTTTCTTTTATCCGGCAACAACTCCTCCCTTTACCTTTTCCTGGCAACAATGTTCTCCTCTTCCAACTTCCCTTTTACTTCTCCTCGACAGTAAACCACCCCTCTCTCCTCTTCCCTATCTGGAAACACACGTTACATACACACCCTTTTCACGTTTCCAACGGAAAATAAACCAACCCCCACCACTTTTTCCCGTTCAGCCAATAAACAGTATCAACCCTTCCCTTCACTTTTCTTTCAGCATTAAACCCCCCCCCCCCATCCCCATTTCACCACACCTTAGCCTACTCAAAACGTGTATGATACCAAATTTTTTACCAAAATTATTAGCCCGATATTTACTTCGATTGATTAACTGCGTTAAATCTTCTCCTTCTATTTTAGTATAATCATATGTGTGTTAAGTATGTCTTAAGAAAGTAAAATGATATCAATACATCAACTCACAAAGCTAAATTTAAATCAAATTAAGTCAAACCTTTGAGATATGAAGATATCAGACCACTGCACTACATTAGAGAAAATGATCAACAACCTCTAAGTTTGGACATCCACATAATAAAAGTATTGATCACCAAATTCCGTATGAAAATTGGACCCATTAAGAACCTTTTTTTAACCTCTAACACACCTGTATATCAGACAATGAATTTGAGGAAATGGTTAAATGAATATGAAAATTGACACTCAAACATGGATATTAGAAACCAAGTTGGCCCTCTAACACGAATATTAGAAATAAGTGGGCCCTCTGACACAATAATAGAAATCAAGGCATCCATCTGACAAACCAAATCATCGGATTCCCAACGTATGTATGAGAAATCAAGTCGGTCCTAAAAAAATGTATAGTAATTAAATCAGTCATCCGACACACCAGATCCCCAGATTCCCAATGTCCATCTGATTATGTCTGAATATAAAGATGTCGAATTTATAAAGTGAAGAAGTCTGGAATCTAATAGTTAATTGTACAACGAGAAGTTATCTATAAACTAACTGTTGCAAGAGCAATCCTACAAGGATAGAGAAGTTAAACTTCTAACACTTGAATATCTAGCCTATCATTTGTTACCACATAGAATTTATTTGTTGGGATTTTGTTTGCTATAAATATCAGGTTATTATTCAGCCAAAATAACTCTTTTCTACGCCAAAATCAAGTGGTCAAGTGAAGTCCTTCTAGATCATTTGAAGCCAAAGTTGGGATCTTTTGTAATTGTTCAATAATCCAAATAGTTATATCTACTCATCAAGGAGTATTGTGTTAGGTAGTGTAGATTCAAATCTTTGACCCTATGTGTTTCCTCTTGTTATGTAATATAAATATATCTTTTTTAGACTAGAAAACAGAGAGTTGTGAATCCACGTGAAGGTATAGGCACGAGAGAAGGCTTTATGTGTGTGCATGATAGTTTATCAAGTGTGGCATGTATAAATGGGTCCTTGTGTTTCGATTAATGATGTATCCATTTAGTTGATAGATTAATATAGTCACAAGATTTTTTTACGGTTATATAGTGCTTATTTGAATGAGTATTCCCTATATTTGGACAGGTTCTCATCTCTTGTCTAGTTTTGGATAATTATTACTTTTAGAGTTATTTGTGCATAATTTGTGTGTAAAGTATGCAAATCTTAAGAAATTTGATGAAAGTAGATCCCAATAAAAGGATAAAAAGTATAGAAAGAAAGGTCAAACCCATATCAAGGAGTTTAAGGAACGAAGTTCCACTTTTGGAAATTAAGAGAACTTGACGGTTAGAATTGGAAATTGATAAGATGGAGTAATTACGTGCAACTGATGAAGATCTTGGAGGATATTTTTAGTTTATAGATATTCATTGGAGTTAGGAGCGTGTGAGAATTGACGGTTAGTGCTTTGGAGCTCAGATGAAGAAGTTAAATAAAAAAGCAGTTGTCGTGGCTCGAACTAATTCCCTTTTCCTTGAAAATGTTTTTGTGTTGGCTTAGGGGACCCACAACCAATAAAACATAATTGGGCCTTTATATATAAGTTTTTATCATTATTATAGAGTCATTGGTCAGTTATAAGTCATATTATTTAGCAAAGAGAAGAGAAATCATTTGTAGGAGAAGAAAACTAGAAGTTGAAGCCCTATTACATCACTTCTACACTATTCCACCTGGACTTCAATATTAGGGTAATTTGTATTAGTTTCTTGTCTTAAACATGATTCTAATTTGTTTACCATCTACTTTTATTATTTTCATTATGAACTAATTTGATTTAGCTTGAGTTTTCAATTATGTATGAACCTTAAATACTATTTTTTTTTTGCTTTTATGTTATTTGGGATCGTTTGATGTTCAACTGAATTGGGTTATGATTTATTAGTTTTTTATGAATTAAATTAATGGATGTTCTATATCCTAATCAAATATAGATTGGCCTAGTATCTTAAAATGTCACCTCGGTGGGGAGTTTAGGAATATAACTAGTTTATTTACATCTGGTGTGCGGTAGTGATCCCGACGGTCTTGCCTAATCAGATAAACATATAGGTTAAATTCTTTGTATCATTGAGCTTTTGCGTAGAAATATCACCAAGGACTCTTGTAATTGTTAGGCAGTCTTCAAAGGTACCATGGTAGGAGATTGGAGGAAGTTAGGATCCCGATTAGCATAACAACCTAATCCACCCTTATAACTAGAATCATTGACTTGGTAGAATAGGGGAATACTAGCAAGCTCGAGTTATATACTCTAATCTTTTATCCTTCGTAGTTTGTTTGTTTATTAGTTAATTAAGTTGTTTAATTATTTGCATCTTTAGTCATTAAACGAAAACCAAATAAATATTTATAGTTTATTTATATGTTTAGTAGTTAGAAACTAAAAAAATTGTCAGTTAATACATAACATCGAAACTAAGACAACTTATCTGATCCCATTATTCCTACATAAATTTTCTACATATCTAAATATATCAATAACCGAGCAACATTTCTGATTGGGCATATCGACGTGCAGTCTTGTGCATTTTGTGGCATAAGCCACAATCTTGTTCATCTCTCTCTTAATGAGTGAAACTTTCCAATTCAGGAACATCTTCGTCCATTTTCAAATCTCATTAATGATCGGAAGGATTCTCCAATTAATTCTCATTTTTTTCTGAATCTCTTGAATAACTTCAAGCTTATTCGAGTATAAAGAACTACTCATAAAAGAACGACTACCTACTTCCCTCATTGAAAAGAGAATGTCCTACTCATCCGCTTTTCTACATGAATTGACGCTTCATTTTCGTAATCTTATGTGTTGTAATCCCATCATTATTGATCGCTACTTCCACCCCTGCTACTTCACATTCCTTAGTAAAAGACGCAACATTAAGCCAAATTATATCTGGTTCATCATGGTTGGTGTTGCCTAGGGTGATAAAATAATATAATAAAAGATAGATAAACGATGCACAAATCACCCAAGATAAGCACGGTACTGCAAGTATTACAGGACGTATGCAAGTTTTAATGATAAGAAAGTTCGTTCTCAGGGACTTAGTGTGTTACTCGAATGAGCAATAATTAGGAGTAGCAAGTAATTAATTAAAAGACAGAAAGTAGATAAGAATAATTGAGAGATAATTAATTAAACTAAGAAAAAGTAAAGACGATAAAATAAATACGAAGAAATACGAGATGAGAGACATAGCTTAGGTTTTTCTAGTATTCACTAATCCTTCTAATTCTTTCTATCAAATTCTAGTTTATAAGGGAGATAAAAGCTCTTATATACTTAGTCAGGATTCTAAATTCCCATACCCTAGACCTTGAGAGCGACTAGGGGGGCTACGGCACAACCACGAGGCAGCCTAAACTTAGGGTTATCAAGCGCCACCAAGGCCCTAAACAAATCAATTCCTAACATGGTGATAGTGGTTAAAACATACCCTAATGACTATCTAGTTAGAGTCGGTGTTGTCAGGACCAATATCAGATACTAGACGTTATGTGGTGTTTCAATAATTAGACACCCCTTCCGGGCGACCATCTAACTACTATTAAGAAAGCCTAAAGTGATCAGGTTTAGGACAGACAATAATTCAAAACACATAAACAAATATACGGGTAAGCATCTGATATCACATTAAAACATATAATTCCCAAAGAAACTTAGATAGAAAGAAAATAGAATTTATAGGTTATACATAATGCAAAACCCAAGATATGGGAAAATTAGTTCATACCTGAAGGAAATAAACTAAAAGATTGAATAAAAGACTTCATCTTGCTCTCTACAATAACTCTAATGATATAAACCTTAAGGACTAATTTATGTGAGGCAAGGATTAAACCTATGCCTTGGATTTGAGCAAGAATGATTTACAAGTGATATAAGGGTGTATTTATAGGTGTAGAGAAACTCTAATTCGTTTTCTTGGAGTAGAAGACAAGTAATGGACTTCTAGCCCAACTCAAATTCGTAACCCTAAAATATAGTAAAGGTAACAATCAGCCCCGTTTTTGTTTTGGTCATAACTACTTCAATACTTATTCGCTTGATGCGTTCCAATAGTCGAAACTGATCGTCTCGGAAAGCTCTTTAACTTTGCTCTTGACCATTCTTCCAAATTCCTAGCGAATCTTGAGATATAATCCCATTTGTGGTCGTGGGTGCTGGAATTCAGATTTATTTGGCAACTTTATCTTTCCATATCCTAGCTTTTCCTTTCTTTTCTCCATTTTCCATGTATATCTTCTTTCCTTTATCTCTTAGAATTGACTTAGCAACGAATTAATCTCCATATATATCTTTAAAGCTTCACACTAAATAAATAATTAAACCCCATATGCTATAAAAATAATAATTCCTTAAATCAAGACTAGAAATAGGAAAGTGTACTATATCATGTGAAAATCGAGTATTTAGACTTCTAAAACACTAAAAATGAAGTCACTAACTAATATTAATTCATGAAAAATGAGGAGACATCAATGGTAAATATCTGGGAACTCCATATTCTCTTGTCCATAAATTTCACCGTTTGATATACCCTTATTGTCACTTTTCTCCTCAATATAAATCCTTTATGAGGCTATTAAATTTCAAATTAATCTCTGATATGTCCCATTTTTCATTCTCAAAAAATCCCTCCACTCTAACTTTCCAAATTGACCAAAAAGTATTGAGAACAATATAAATTGTGTAATTTTTGCCCTACCCATTACTAGACACACTTCCGACCGTATTTGGGGACCATTTTTCAAATGTGTCATCACTATTTCAAATAATTTTTAACTGTAACTTCGAATACACCCACACAACACAGCTAAGTGGACACTTAAGGAAGAGATGTTCAACAGTTTCATCCCCCATCTCACACCATTCACACATTAAGTTTTTAACACACTATCTTTCCCTCAAGTTTTTTAGTCGGAATTGCTCCATCAATGATCTTCAAGGCGAAAAATATTATTTAGTCGGAACATTGGAGTGGCAAATGTTTTCCAGGATTCACCGTTTCCACTCCCTATCATTACAATGTTGTCCTTCCTTATCGCCCTCCTACTTGAACTAGAGCGTGGTATCCCGACTTAGTGATATACGTACAATTCTTTGTATGTGATGTCTCCTCATCTGTGATAGATTTATGTTAGGATGAGACATCATTTTAAGTGATTTAGAAGTCAATAATGTCGATTTTCTTGAGTTTTAGTGCACTTTCCTGTTTTGTGTCTTGATTTGTAGAATTAATGTTTTTAGAGCATATTGGGTTTAATTGTTTATTTAGTATGTAGCTTTAAAGATAATTATGGAGCTTAATTAGAGTCCAAGTCAAAGACAACAACTTATGGAAAGAGATTTGCATGGTAATTGGAGATAAGGAAAGAAAAGCTAAAAAGATGGAAAAGGAAAAGCTGCCTAAATCTGGGATTCTGCATACACGTCCAAAGATAGGCGTTTTTACCTAAGAAATAGGCCGAATCTGATGATTTCCTTCTAAAGGGCCTAGATAATTCTGTTGCGATTCTTTTGGTATCTTGTGGAGCAAAATCCGACCAATAACAAAGAAGATACACTCAAAACGGTGCAGCAGTGTTTATCTTTATTTCCATACGAATTTGAGTTGGGCTAGAAGTCCATTACCTTAACTCTTCCTCAAGAAAACGAATTAGGTCTTCTAAACACCTATAAATACACCCTTATATCACTTGAAAATCATCCTTGCCTCATAGTAATTAGTTCTTAAGGTTTTATTCTTCCAGTTTATTGTAGAGAGCAAGATGATGTCTTTTGTAATTTCTTTTAGTTTATTTCCTTCAGGTATGGACTAAACTTCCCATAGCTTGGGTTTTGCATATGTATAATCTATGAATTCTAATTCTTCTATCTAAGTTTCTTTGAGAATTATATGTTTTAATCTGATATTAGCTTCTTACTTTATATTTGTTTATGTGTTTTGATTTAATGTCTTTCCTAGAACTGATCACTTTAGGATTGTTTTAAGAGTAGTTAGATGGTCTCCTTGACAGGGTGTTTAACTATTGAACCACCACATAATGTCTAGTGTCGAAACATACTTCTAACTAGATAGTCATTAGGGTTTGTTTTAACCACCGTATCACCAAGATTGCAGTATTTGCTTAGGGCCTTAGTGGCGTTTGATAACCCTATTTGAAATCACTTCTTGGTTGTGACGTAGCCCCCTTAGTCGCTCTCAAGGTCTAAGCTTGGGGATTTAGAATCCTGACTAAGTATTACCAAGAGCTAATATTCTCCCTTATGAACTAGATTTATAGATAGAATTAGAAGGATTAGTGCATACTAGCAAAACCTAAGCTATACTTCTCATCTCATATTCCTAATCTTTTATTTTATTGTCTTTATTTTCCTAGTTTTAATTCATAATTTCGAAATCTATTTGCTTTAATTTACTGTCTCTTGATTATTTACTTTTACTCGTCATTGTTTCCTACGCGATTAACACACTTAAGTCCCTGAGAACGAACTCTACTTATCATTAAAACTTGCATACGTCCTGTAATACTTGCAGTACTGTGCCTGTCTAGGGTGAGAGTGCATAGTTTTCCATACTTAAATTGATCTTATTTTTATCACACCCTAGGCGACACCAGTATGCAACCATATAATTTTGTCGTCATTATCAAACACAAGATAGGAATCCTAACAATATCGTTAATAATGTTTTGGGGCGGCTTTTGTTAATGTTCATATTTTCAGTTCGTCAATTCCTTAATAAACAATTGTGCCACAACTTCTATCTTACAGTTGGTTGTCTTGTCGATTTTAATTTTTTTACCAACCCAAACATCCTCCCAAGCCTTTGTTATCAACTCAATACCTATCTTCCATACACCTTATTTCTTAAGTAGTTGAAGACCCTTGAGGATACTAGACTAACTCCAAGATCTCCTCAACTTCAACTTTGCATCACACAGTGAATACTCTGGATGATAAATGTCTTTCAAAACCTTAGCAACCAATGAATCTGGTTTGTTCATCAGCTTCCATGCTTGATTTACAAGCAAATCGATATTCACCTTATGGAAATCTCTAAATCCAATCCAACCTATATTCTTAGATCTGGCGACTTGTTTTCACACTACCTAGTGAATTTTCTTTTTTTGCTCTGTATCCCACCAGAAACAAGCGATCATGATAGAAAATTTTCGATAATGTTCTTTTGATGATTCAAATATTGACATTGTGTAGTTTGGGATTGCCTGGAGAACTGCTTTAATAAGGTCTTCTTTACCTCCTCCGGATAAGAGATTTGATACCCAACTAGCTTATTTAGACAACAGTGTATCCTTGATGTACTTTAGATTTTCATTTTAGGCTCTCTTAAGGGTTAGCAGATACCCAGATATTTTTCGAGTGAGTGAATTTTCATCTACACTTCTTGAGAACACGATTTTTTATAAACAAACTTAGTCCATGTGGAGACAATATTCTTTCGTACCTACTTTAATTACTTGTCAACGATCTGTACACTTGTGATTAGTTAAACACTCTCGAGTTGTTAAATTATTAGCTTATTTTATTACACCCTGGGATACAAAATTTACACAAGAGAAGGCTTCACAGGTTTGTGAAGTGGTGTTTTAAAATTTTGTATCATCACATAGGTTGAAGAGAAACATGAAATTAGTGGAGATATTGAAATTGTAAGGGTCAAATAAATCTTAGATAGTGAACTTAGCCTTCGGAATTTGAACCACCATAAAGCGTTGTGTATTGCTTCTTATCCTTAGACTTTTAATTTCTTCATCCTTAGTGTTTGTTTTATTTCCTCTGTTAGTTTATCTCCATTCTTATATTTGTCTTTCTACCATGAGTTTGTAGAGATGTCTAAATGATTTTTAAAGTAAGATATTTAGTTGGTTAGAGTATTTATAATTGGTCATAGTCATTGCACCCATCCCCCCCTCTTCCCTCTAGTACTAAATCTTGGAAAAGAAAGACTACAAGTATTCACAACCCTCAAAAACTTCCCAATGTAAGAATATATATACCAAAATATATCTATGTTAGACTAAATATCATAATTTTATTGATGTATTGTTTAAAAAACATTGAGTAATGAACTTTATGATCGTGCGAGAGTGCCTAGATTTGGTATAGGAATTGTAAGTTCAAAATATCATGGAATTGGTGCTAAAACAGAGTCAGCGGGTGATGTCTCCGTATTTGTGATGAATTAATCTATTCATGAGACACCATTTTAGGTGCATTATATTAATTGTTAATGTATTTTTCTCTATTAGTTGATAGTTTTTTAATCCATGCCTTGATGTGGAGATTTATTACTTTAGAGTATCTTTGGTATAATTTGTGTGTTAATATGAAACTCTTAGGTAAATGGATTTAATTAGATTCCAAATCAACGTCAAGGATTTAAGGAAAGAAGATCTAGGGGAAAATCTAGAGTTAAAAGGGAAATAAAGTTAATTTAGGAAACGAAAAACAACCAAAATAATTTGTCCAGCTGTATAGACGTCCAGTGTTTCGATTCATTGAAAAACTGATGTCTCCCTAAATGTTCTAATTTAATTTCTTTGGGAGACATCATTTTTTTCGACTATTTAGATAGACTTTTGGTGTTAATATGCAATAAATCGATTTTCCTCTTTTAATTCTAGTATTTTTCATTTATTAAACTTTTGCGCGTAATATGGTTTGTTTTGAGTGAAAAGTTGTAGGTTTTATATACTAGCTAGGAGAGGAATCCAAGAATAAAGTCAAAGATCATGTAATGAAGTCAAAGCAAGTAGAAATATCCCGAAAGAATTGATAATTTCAAGTTGCAAATCTGGAAAATTGATAAAGATGGCTAATTTCGAGCCATCTAAGAGTGAATTTTGCCTCTGACTTGTGAAGAGAATTTGTTCCCCATTGAGTTACGGAAATTTAGCAACTAGAATGGGGTCAATCCGAGTTGAAACGAGCCAGTTAGAGCTGATTTAGTGTAGGTGGTGCAGTTGTTACGGGATTTGGGCTTAATTATGGACTTGAGCTTTTCTAATTTTCATTTAATCTTTAAGAAAAGCCCTAGTACGATTTTCATAGTATAAACAGGCTTTATACTCTTATTTTTACACACCATTGATATACAAGACATACGCTTAAGAGTCAGAACATTAGAGAAGAAGCTAGAGTAAGGAAGAGAAGAAGCAAGAGCTGGAGACGGTCTATCTCTCCGATTCTCAGCCAATTCAACTCCGTAATTAGGTTCTTTTGTTTTATTCTGTAAACCATGATGAACTTATTTATTTATTTAGTTTTCGTTATTCTAATTAGTATGAGCTAAATTTAATAAGTGCTTGAGAACGCATAATGGGTTAATCCCAATTTGATTTCGGTTCACGTGTTTGAATTTGGGATTATTATAATTGAAATCAAATTGGGTAAATTGTATTTTTCATTAATTTGCTTTTATTTACTATTATTGACGTAATTAACCTATCATAGGAATTAGTATCTAGGCTATTTCATAAAGTGGCATATGAATCACCTTGACGGGGGGTCTGGGTACGGAACCATTTAATGAATGTAGGATAGAATCTATAGACTTTGACGAGCTTAATTAATCCTATGGCCAATTGGGTAGAAATAGACTTAATCACTT
The DNA here is from genome assembly GCA_029959085.1 of Nemophila menziesii. Classification (NCBI taxonomy): domain Eukaryota; kingdom Viridiplantae; phylum Streptophyta; class Magnoliopsida; order Boraginales; family Hydrophyllaceae; genus Nemophila; species Nemophila menziesii. The sequence goes on from JARWIR010000031.1 coordinate 4,909,725, forward strand.
GAAGGTGGACTATAATCACCCTGACGGGATTTGTAGCACCTAAGAGTAGCTCCTTAGTCCACCCTGACGGGGGTAAGGAGAATTTCGAATCCCGACCATTACATATTTACCGATTTGTCCCTTAAACATTACATGAGATGAATGGTAATTAGGTGAAATCCTTGCGTCTCTCAAGTACTGCCTTTAATACCTTGCGTAGACTACTTTATTTTCTCGCGTCTAGTTTAATCTTTGCATTAATCTAGTCTTTTAATTTATTGTCTTAGTTATAGAAAACCAAAACAAACATTCTCAAAATCATTTACTTGCTTTTACGTGCAATTAATCACTATTCGATAAGCATTAGAGTCAACCAATCCGTCCCTGAGAACGAATCTGTTTATCACATATATTACTTGGGATAACTGTACACTTGCAGTTGTGGTTCTCTTATCCTTATTTGAATTTTGTTTTAGAACACACAAAGGAACCACCAAGTTTTTGGCGCCGCTGCCGGGAACGGTAGCGTGTGACCACGGTGTTTATCCTTAAATGTTAGTTGCATTTTTATTTTGCAGTTTTACGCTTTGTTTGTTCATATTTTTCAAGTTTTTAGGTTTGGTGTATTCGAAGGAAGCTATTTAAGGATATAGAGACATTACCTCCGATCCTTGATAATCCTGAATCATTAGTTAGACTTGCTAACAAGAAAAGGAGAGAAGAAAAAGAAGCACAAGAGTTAGAAGATAGATTAGCTAGAGAGATGGTTGACCCTCCGATTGATAACAATGGTCATAACGGCCTAGTCCCACCTCCTAATCCTCCTAATCCTCCAGTTGAAGCCCAAGTAGTTGATCCATGGTTCATTAATGGTCCAACACAAAAAGCATTCCTTGCTCCTCCTCTTGGGATTGGCCCAGCCAATATTGATGTTCCGAGATTCCGTCCAGATTCGGGTATGTTAGCTCAATTTCAGAATTTTGGAAATTTTCGTGGCAAGCCCGGAGAAGATCCTATTCGCATAGTACAAAAATTTATGCAAATATGCGATTCGTACATCACTCAAGGAGTAACAAAAGAGCAAATGTATTTTGCTACATTCAGATTTTCGTGATCGATGGAGCGAGTGATTGGCATGATTCACAAGAGCCTGGAAAGATTACAATTTAGGAACAGTTACAGGCTGCGTTTTTCGACAGATACTATCCGTCCAACATGAGATTAGATGCTCAACTCGAATTAACACAATTCCGACAAGAATATGATGAAGCTTTGGCTAGAAGTTGGTCGAGATTTCAGAATTGTTTGCGAAGAGTCCCTGATCATGGTCTTTCAGAACAACAACAAATGAAAATCTTTTACAAGGGCCTTGAGGGGAAATGAAGAAAAGATTTAGATTTATTATGTGGTGGTGGATTTTTGCAGGTTCTACCAGTTCACGCGAAGATCATCTTGGATAGAACGGTAACTAATGAAGTGGGGTGGAATACTGTGAGAACACCTGTTAAAAGTGGAGTTAATAACATATCAAAGAAAATTTCACCTCCTTAGAGAACACAATGCAAACCACCTTGGAACAACAATTGAAACAACTCACGTTAGCCGTGAAAGAAGGTTTTTTGAGTAAAAGGGTTGAAGTGAATGCTACGCAAGAAGTTTATGGATCTTCGTATTGTGGTGTGAATGATCATGAATGGGAGAATTGTCAGAATAATCAAGAGTCCGTGATGTGTGTCTCCAACAGAGGAAATTACAATTCGAGTGGTCAAGGGTATCAACCTAACAGAAACCATCATGGGTTTCAGTATTCAAATCTTAATGGGGCGGCAAATCCGACATATGCGTATCAGCCACGTCCCTAAGGTAACAACTATAATCCAAGACCTCAGAATAATTATCAAGGGGGACAACACCAAGGAAATTATGTTCAGAGACAACCTCCTCAAGACAATTATAATGACACCATGAACCAGAAAGCCATACCTGCTCAACCACAAGAAGGTACAAATAACCTTCAAAAAACCATAGAAGATTTAATCTCACTTCATTGACAGTCAGCCAAAGGCAACAAGCTTCTGAAGCACACATTAAGATGGTAGAGAATCAACTTGCGCAAATGTCAAAACAACTGAATCAGCGTCCACAAAGGCAACTCCCTAGTGACACAGAAAATCCGAAACAAAAAGAAGATTGCAATGCTGTGACTCTCAGAAGTGGTAAGAACCTTCCTCCACCTCCTTTTCCTGTTATGAAAGAGAAAGAAGTTACTAGAAAAGAAAAGGATGTGGTCTATAAAAATGATGAAGTTGAGGAAGTGGAGAGGCCTATTGAAACTCCAAAAAAGAAAGATGATGTGGTAACAAATCGTCCTCCTCCACCATTTCCGTCTAGAGTTCAAAAGAAGGGTGATATGACTGAATATCAAACGTTCTTTAATAGAGTGAGAGGTCTTAGCATTAACATTCCGTTGTTAGAAGCTATCAGAGATGTACCCAAGTATACGAAATTTCTGAAAAGATCTCTCACCAACAAAAGGTTGTATTGCGATAATGAAATGATTGGTTTACTGGAAGAATGTAGTGCTATTTGTCAAAGTAAGATACCTCCGAAGTTACTTGATCCTGGGAGTTTCACAATTCCTATGTCGATTGTAGAAGAATGTAAAGGTAAAACACTATGTGATTTGGGTGCAAGCATTAATCTTATGCCCAAATCAATCTTTGAAAAATTGAAAATTGGAGTAGCAAGACCCACTTCCATGGTCTTGCAAATTGCGGATCGATCCCTTGCATATCCTGAGGGTCGAATAGAAGATGTCCTCGTCAAGGCAGGTACTTTAATATTTCACGTTGATTTTGTTATTCTTGAATACGACGCGGATAGAAATGTCCCCATTATTTTGGGAAGACCATTCCTAGCCACTGGGCGTACTTTAATTTATGTAGAAAACGAAGAATTAACGATGCGAATCCAAGACGAGGAAGTGAAGTTCAACGTGTTCCGAGCTATGAAGTTTCCATATTCTCAAGAGGATTGTTTCCGAACGGATGTAATTGAGCGTGCCACATAAGAGGTATATAATGAATTTACTTATGATGATGTTTTTCAGGCAGCCTTGACACTTGATCTACCTGAATTGATGGAAGAGCTTGCCGAAACAGTGGCAGCTCTTAACTCTGAGAATCCAAAGTATAGGCGTCTAGCCTATGAACGTGTGAGAGAACCGGGGGAGATTGTAACTAAAAAGAAACCTTCAATCGAATCTCCTCCGCAACTGGAAGAAAAGCCTTTGCCATCACACTTGAGGTATGCATATTTAGGTACTAATGAAACTCTACCTGTTATTGTTTCAGCAAATTTAACAGGTCATCAAGAAGATAAATTGTTGCGTGTGTTAAGAGCTAACAAAGAGGCAATAGGGTGGACTATTGTCAATATCAAAGGCATTAGCCCCTCCTATTGTCAACACAAAATTATTCTTGAATATAATAACGCACGCTCAGTTGAAGGTCAAAGGAGATTAATGCCAGCCATGAAGGAAGTTGTAAAGAAGGAGGTTATAAAGCTGTTAGACGCAGGGATTATCCATCCCATTTCGAGTAGTGAATGGGTGAGCCCGGTTCAGTGTGTGCCGAAGAAAGGAGGAATTACTACAATTCTTAACAATCAAAATGAAGCTATTCCTTCAAGAACTGTTGTTGGTTGGAGAGTATGTATGGATTACTGCAAATTGAACAAGGCCACCAGAAAAGATCACTTACCTCTTCCCTTCATAGATAAAATGTTAGAAAAGTTAGCTGGTAGAGAGTATTACTGCTTTTTGGATGGTTATTCCGGATATAATCAAATTTATGTGGCTCCAGAAGATCAACATAAGACAACCTTTACATGTCCCTTTGGTACGTTTCCATATCGCAGAATGCCATTTGGGTTATGTAATGCACCTGCTACGTTTCAAAGATGTATGATGGCAATATTCTAGGATATGATCGATGACTTCCTTGAGGTATTTATGGACGATTTCTCTGTATTCGGTGATGACTTCGATAAGTGTTTGCAGAATTTAGAGAGAGTTTTGATTAGATGCAAGGAAAGTGACTTGGTTTTAAATTGGGAGAATTGTCATTTTATGGTTCGAGAAGGTATAGTATTGGGTCACAAGGTTTTGAGTGCTGGTTTAGAGGTTGATCGCGCAAAGATAGAGGTAATAAAAACGCTTCCACCTCCTGTTTCTGTAAAAGGGGTGAGAAGTTTTCTTGTCCATACTAGCTTTTATAGGAGATTCATTAAAGATTTTTCTTATATTGCTAAACCACTATGTAACTTACTTGAGAAGGACACCAAATTATTTTCAATGAAGCTTGCATGGTGGCCTTCAAAGCAATCAAAGAAAAACTCATTACCGTTCCTATTGTATTACCACCTGATTGGAATATGCCATTCGAAGTTATGTGTGATGCTAGTGATTTAGATATGGGAGTTGTTTTAGGCCAAAGAAAAGATAAGATATTTCATTCGAGCAATTATGCAAGCAAGACTTTCAATGGTGCTCAAATTAACTATACTGTTACAGAGATAGAATTGCTAGTTGTTGTTTATTCATTCGATAAGTTTCGTTCCTATCTCCTTGGAGCGAAAGTTGTTGTTTATACAGATCATATGGCTATTAGATATCTTATGGAGAATAAGATGCTAAACCATGGTTAATAAGATGGGTGTTATTGCTAAAAGAGTTTGATTTAGAGATTAAAGATCGAAAGGGTTGTGAGAATCAAGTTGGAGATCATCTATCTCGTCTTGAAGGATCAGAATCAAATGGTGGACCTAAAGTAGTTAGTGAAGAATTTCTTGATGAAAGCTTATTCGCGATTCACCTAGACACTACTCTTTGGTATGCTGATATTGCAAATTTAATTGTAAGTGGTTCATTCCCTGAAGGTTCTACTTGTCAAGAAAGAAAAAGATTAGCTCACCGTGCTCGACAATTCATTTGGGAGGGTCCTTTCCTCTACAAGGTATGTGTTGATTAAATGGTGAGAATATGTATACCAAAGGAAGAAACTGAAGCGATTATAGCTGGTTGTCATGACTCACCTTATGGTAGACATTTCAAAGGAGATCGAACTGCTGCTAAGGTATTACAGACAGGTTTTTACTGGCCTTCAATAATGAAAGACTGTCATGAAGATGTTAAGAGGTGTAAAAGATGTCAGTTTACGGGAAATATATCCAAGAGGGATGAGATACCACGTAATAATGTTCTTGAAGTAGAGATATTCGATGTATGTGGTATTGATTTTATGGGTTAGTTTGTTCCTTCTAATGGAAACCTTTACATCTTGTTAGCTGTTGATTACGTGTCTAAATGGGTAGAGGCTATTGCTCTACCATCTAATGATTCACGAGTAGTGATTAAGTTTCTAAAATCACACATCTTCACAAGACATGGTACACCTAGAGTAATTATAAGCGATGGAGGTTCTCATTTCGTGAATAAATACTTGAAGACAGTTTTAGAGAAGTATGGAGTGAGACATCGTGTATCTACCGCTTATCATCCACAAGCCAATGGTCAAGCTGAAGTCTCAGATCGTGAGGTAAAATCTATTTTAGAGAAGACTGTTGGTCCTACAAGAAAAGATTGGTCAATGAAGTTAGAATCCATTATGGGCTTAGCGTACTGCGTTCAAAACTCCAGTCGGTGCATCCTCGTATCGAATGGTTTATGGTAAGTCTTGTCACTTACCTCTTGAGCTTGAAATGGGTGCATATTGGGATATTGTGCAGTTAAACTTAGACCCTACTTTAGCCGGTTAGAATCGAATGATGAAACTTAATGAACTTGATAAATTACGATTACATGCTTATGAAAATGCTAAGCTTTACAAAGAAAACACTAAGAGGTGGCATGATTATCGTATTCGTGAAAAGAACTTTGTAGTGGGACAGAAAGTATTGAAGTATAACTCAAAGTTTAGAAATTATCCAGGTAAATTAAGATCGAAGTGGTCGGGTCCTTATATTGTGACCAAGGTTAAACCTCATGGGGAAATTGAAATAAAACATCCACTCGAGAACCGTACTTTCATGGTGAACGGTCATTAATTAAAGATATACCATGGAGGTGAATACACCAACCGCTCGGAAGATCCACATCCCGGGGAGATCATGTATCTCTTCGAAGCTCCTTAGAAGCGTGAGGTAACCAGTCGAGCTTAACGACGTTAAACAAAAGCCAATCCATTGTATATTAGCTTGAGTCTTTTAATTTTGGTAGTGTATAATAGATAAATTTCGTTAATTTAGTGTTTATTATTAAGAAAGGAGGAAGGGTAGTTGTTTTTGATGATTCCAGGGGTAAAAAGGTCGTAAGTTTGGGGTCGAAACGATGAAAAAAACGAAAAAATTGGAGTTCGAAGACTGCGCTCGCCGGCAAGCCGGTAGCTGACCGGCAAGCCAGTCAAGCGCACTGAAGACCACCCCCAAACTCTGACTAGTGCGTCAAGTTTGACGCATGACGTAGCGTCCATGTTTGCGCCAGCGAGACACCACCGGCATGCCGGCCAGCGAAGGGGAAAAGTTCTGACTAGTGCGTCACGTATGATGTAAGGTGCTGCGTCTAAGGTTACGCCAGCGAGACGCGACCGGTATGCCGGTGGCTGACCGGCTTGCCGGCCCGCGAAGTTGGATTCTCTGGTTAGTGCGTCATGTATGACGCAAGGAAGCTTGTGTCTGAGGTTAAAAAAATCAATTTTGGAAAGTTAATTTGCGCCGACACAGCGACCGGTATGCCGGTCAGCCGCCGGCTAGCCGGTCCGCTATTGCGAGAGGCGGTTTAAAGGGTTAAAACCATATATTTTTAGCTTCTTTTTCAAGTTAGCCTCCACCAACGAATCCTAGCCTCCACCTACTCCGGAAATCATCAACAAAACACTATTTAATCATCAAATCAAGCCCTCTTTCCTCACAAAAACACACAATCAACTAATATCCTCTCCAAAACACTATCAAATTCTCACTTTTCTCCAAGATTTTTCTTCTTCCTAGCATCAAATTAAATCCAATTCCTTCCTAATTCTCATCAACTAGCCTTTAACCATCTTATATTCCACCATATTCTTCAAGTTTTAAGCCTCAAAACATCAAAGTTCTAAGCTTTTCTCTAGCTTTTCACTATTTGAAGTTTTTAGTTTGGGGTGAAAAAAGAGATTACTAACAGAACCGATTCCATGTGTACTTATCGAAGGAACTTTCCAAGAAACAGAAACACTGTTGGTACTAGTCCAGAACAAGCAATTGATATTCCTGATTCGCGTTCCAAATGCAAGACTGAAGAAATCCCAGCTGCTCCGAAAAGGAAAGAGAATCTGATTAAGGCTAATCCTAAGAAAAGTAGACTAATTGATGAACCAGAAAGTGAGGAAGAATCTGAAGAAGAAAATTTGCAAGCACCCGTTCAAGAACAAAGATCCACAAGAAGAAAGATGTTTGCTCAGAAACCGAAAAGAGTTGCTATGACTTGGAATGATCAGGTTCGTGACAAAATTAATTACTTGAAATTTGGTATTGATAAGGGTCTTCCAAAGGGTATTTTGAATAGTGATTTTAAGGATTATGCTACTACTTGTGACAAGTTTGGGTGGAAAGAGTTGAGAGAAAGAAAACTTGAATATATTCCTACCTTGGTGCGTGACTTTTACGAGGGTCTAGCTTTTTCAAAAGAAGCAATTATTATACGCAAAAAGGTAATACCTCTCTCTGCTGAGCTTATTCGGAAATCATTGAAATTTCCCGACTTCACTGGCCCTTGCCCTTTCCAAGAAACCCTCACCGATCCCTCATTCAATTTCGAATCTCTTTGGGGAAAAGTGCTTATTCCTGGGACCCGCCCAATTCCAGCAGGAGAGCGTTATTACGGACAGATTTATATCAGCAATTTGTTGCCTTGTGCTAAGGTTTGGTCGCGTTTCATAGTCCCTACCTTCTTTGGTATAACACACACTTCAGAATTGAAAAAGGAACATATTATATTCATCAAGTATATTGTTGAGAACAAACATATGGATGTGGCTCGTGTGCTTTATGACAATATTACGGAATTCGAGAAAGCTCCTACTACTCAGCAGAATCTTAAATTTCCTTGTACCATCACCACCTTGTGTCTAGACGCTAAAATTCCGCGTAGGTGTGAAGAAGCTGAACCTTCCGTAGTTGGGGAACAGATATATTTAATCTCGATTCAGAATGCCCATGACGAAGCCACACAAGCTGTAAGAACTCCTAGGGCTCCTCCGCCAAAGAAGAAGGTACAATCCAATAATGAGTTGAAATCGAAAATCAAAGTGTTGGAAGAGAATCAAGTGAAGATGATTACTACCTTAGGGAATGTTACAAAAGAGCTGGACCATATCTGAAACATGCTACTCGGTGTGAGCACCATTCAACACGCCACCTATGGTTTACTTACGAAGGATAAAGTCCATGGACGCAACACCGATGACCAGACACGTGCTGGTTAAGCTACGTTTTCTATCCCTTTCCCGTTTAGTGTAGATTAGTTTAATTTCTTTGCGTCTTTTCGAGTCGTGGGGACACGACTCATTTTTGAGTTTTGGGTGGGGTTTGTTGCCTCATCCCAGTTTTTACGTGTTATTTGTTTTTAAATGCTTTCAATAAAATATTTAGGAGTTGCGTTTGACTGTAGAATTTTTTAAATGTCCCTTTTAAGCATACTTTTGATGAATCTATGATAGTAAATAGTGTACTTTAGGAAATAACATAAAATGCGCTTTAATTGCATGCAAACATAGATAATGAATAGGAAAAATTAATAAAGAATGCAAAAGAAGTAAGCTTGTACTTAAGGAAAATGTTTGGTTTGTAGAACGTGAGATCTAAATTAGTAGAGAACCCACTTAGATATGAACTATAAACGAACCATGTAACTAGGAAAATGATAAGGGCAGTTCTTTGTTAGCCATTTGAAGCCTTTTTAGCCTGATATCCCTTATATTAATATTATCCGTCTTAGCCCAATTTTGAGCCTTAAGCCTTTTCTTTTGTAGCCACAATATAAGCCCATTATCCCTTAGATTATTAGGCATGACCAAATGACCCGCACTTAAATCACGATCATGAGACCTGTCTCGAACTTGAGTTTGGGGTGGAGGGTCCACATTTGGGAAATTACATTGGGAGGGGATTATATGTGTTTGTATTGAGGCACAAAAATTCAGATGATATTATTATTTGTAACCCTTTGCCGGGATTGGAAAAAAAAAGAGAAAAGAAATGAAAAAGAAAAAAATAAAAAGAAAGAAAGAAAGAATAAAATAACCGGCAAAGTGGAGTGTTTTGAAAGATCATCTTATTATATATTGGGTTGACATGGGGATATATTAGTGCGTCAAATGGGTTGAGTGAGAACATTATATGAGTGTAAACTCAAGCCCGTGGACAGTTGTTGATGGTAAGTGAGGAGAGAGCCAAAAGCTCACTTCAAATTTACCAAATATACATACCACACTGTCCCTAAACCTACGCTAAAACCGTAAAGTCTTCGTGATTCCTAGGTACATGGTAAGTTAATAGGGAGTATACTAAGTGGAGCGTTCAAAGCAAGTAAAGACCGAGGAACAAACTATAGCCATCATATTGAGATAAATACAAGTGTAACCTTCTAGCATTGCAAAGTTAATTTTATGATTGGAGTTATTTGTGTTTGATGTTGCATGATTAGTTTATGTGTATGCTAGTTCTTAATGTTTGCTCTATGAGGTTTATCTCAAGAATTGCTTTAGGGTGTATTTACTAGCTTCTATTTTCTCTTGCATCTACTTCATTCTCCTTCTTTTTAAGTTTGCTTTGTCGGGACGACAAAGGTTTGAGTTGGGGGTCTTGATGTCTCCCTAAATGTTCTAATTCTATACCCTTGGGATACATCATTTTTGGTGTTTATTCGACTATTTAGATAGACTTTTGGTGTTAATATGCAATAAATCGATTTTCTTCTTTTAATTCTAGTATTTTTCATTTATTAAACTTTTGCGCGTAATATGGTTTGTTTTGAGTGAAAAGTTGTAGGTTTTTAGTACTAGATAGGATAGGAATCCAAGAATAAAGTCAAAGATCGTGTAATGAAGTCAAAGCAAGCAAAAATATCCCGGATGAATTGATAATTTCAAGCTGCAAATTTGAAAAGTTGATAAAGATTGCTGATTCGAGCCATCTAAGAGTGGATTTAGCCTCTGACTTGTGAAGAGAATTTGTTCCCTATTGAGTTACGGAAATTTAGCAACTGGAATGGGGTCAATCCGAGTTGAAACGAGACGGTTAGAGCTGATTTAGTGAAGGTGGTGCAACAGTTACAGGATTTGGGCTTAATTATGGACTTGGGCTTTTCTAATTTTCATTTAATTTTTAAGAAAAGACCTAGTCCGATTTTCATAGTATAAATAGGTTTTAGAAGCTTATTGTTACACACCGTTGATATACAAGACATACTCTTAAGAGTCAGATCATCAGAGAAGAAACTAGAGCAAGGAAGAGAAGAAGCAAGAGCTGGAGACTGTCTATATCTCCAATCCTCAGCCAATTCAACTATGTAATCAGGTTCTTTTATTTTATTATGTAAAACATGATGAACTTATTTATTTCTTTAGTTTTCGTAATTCTAATTAGTATGAGCTAAATTTAATAAGTGCTTGAGAACGCATAATGGGTTAATCCCAATTTGATTTCGTTTCATGTGTTTGAATTTGTGATTATTATAATTGAAATCAAATTGGGTAAATTGTATTTTTCATTAATTTGATTTTATATACTATTATTGACGTAGTTAACCAATCATAGGAATTAGTATCTGGGCTATTTCATAAAGTGGCATATGAATCACCTTGACGGGGGGTCTGGGTATGGAACCAATTAATGAATGCAGGATAGAAATTATAGACTTTGACGAGCTTAGTTAATCCTATGGCCAATTGGGTAGAAATAGACTTAATCACTTGAAGGTGGACTATAATCACCCTGACGGGGTTTGTAGCACCTAAGAGTAGCTCCTTAGTCCACCTTGACGGGGATAAGAAGAATTCCAAATCCCGACCATTACATATTTACCGATTTGTCCCTTAAACATTACATGAAATGAATGATAATCAGGTGAAATCCTTGCGTCTCTCAAGTATTGCCTTTCATACCTTGCATAGACTACTTTATTTTCCCGCGTCTAGTTTAATCTTTGCATTAATTTAGTCTTTTAATTTATTGTCTTATTTATCGAAAACTTTTCTCAAAATCATTTACTTGCTTTTTCATGAAATTAATCACTATTCGATAAGCATTAGAGTCAACCAATCCGTCCCTTAGAACGAATCTGTTTATCACATATATTACTTGGGATAACTGTACACTTGCAGTTGTGGTTCTCTTATCCTTATTTGCATTTTGTTTTAGAACACACAAAGGAACCACCAAAAACCTCCTAGGAATTTGAAGGAGCCATTTGATACTCAGATAGGTCTTTGAACTACTGTCGTTTTGATGGGTAGATCACTGAATTTGGCCCAATAACGAAGGAGTTATGAATCTTACAAACTCAAGAGGTCAACCAGTCCTACAAGTTAGGAAAACAAATTTGAGTTGGATTAGGATTTTAATAACTTGGCCCATACTCCAGGATTTCGACCTAGCACCTATAGATTTACCTATTTACCTTTGTGAACATGTCCTTTCTTGTATACACATCCTTATCAATTTTTATTATCCATAGAAGCATTTGACAATATGTATCTATTTCTTAGTTTTATTTCTTCTAGTACGAACTAATTTTTCCATAGCTTGGGTTTGCATACGTATAATCTTTGAGTTTTATTTCTTTAATATATATTATTTGGGATAGTGATAGGTAATTTATTGATTTTCTTATATATTTTACGTATATTATTTATGTGCTTAAACTTATTCTAGCTTAATCTTGATCACTTTAGGACTGTTATTTTGTAGTTGGATTGTCAACCTGACGGGGAATTCAATTATTGAAACACCACATAAACGTCTAGTAACGGGCTTGCCTAACTAGAAAGTCACTAAGGTTCGATTTAACTACCAATCGTTGCGCAGGGTCCCCTTACCCAAGTCTCTTGGTAATTGTTAGGTTTCCACCTAAGTTCACCCTAACTGGGGTTAGTAGTAATATAGAATCCTGACTACGTATACTTCCCAAGAGCTTAAAACATGCTTATAACTAGAAAAAGATTTAGAAGGATATGTGCATACTAGCAGACCTAAGCTATATCTCTCATCTCCATTATATTAGTTTATTTATCTACATTATTTTAGTTATTTCTTTTATATTATTATTCAGAAAACAAAACAAATATCTATCTCTTTATTATTGTCTTTAGTTTAGCAATTAATTTTTTCTACATTTCTATCTCAAACGCATTTAAACCTAGCAAACTAAATCCCTGTGAACAAACTTTACTTATCTTCAGTAACTTGCAAACGATATATGCACTTCCAGTGAGTTTCTTGTGCTAGTAGTAGGTGTGTGCTTATTTATTATCTTTTGTGATCATTATTTTATCACACCTATAGCCCTACCAAGTTTTTGGCACCGCTGCCGGGGATATTTCTAGTTACTTTATTTGTCTTTAGTTTTAGTGTAGTATCTTTTACTTGTTTCAGTTTTGCGCTTGCTTTTTGTTTTTGCCTCTTTCAGGTTCTTTGGGTATTAGTGAATAGTCTCAGATTTGGACCAAAAAAAAGAATAGTCTCAGATCATGAGGAACTACTACGAGCTTATAGGAAACGCCAAAGTGAGGAAAAGAAAAAAGAAGCAATGCCTGGAGGAGTAGTTTATAACGTAGATCCACCTGGATAGAGCTATAATAATCCACAAGTTCCTATCCCCCAGGTAATAGCACCACAAGGAGGGAATCCCCTTAATAATCAACATCGCGAACAAGATATTCTAGGTTTGGGACCACCTTTTAGTACAACCATCAAGGTTCGCCCTCCAGTGATCCAAGCCGTGAAATTCAGGCCCGATAAGGGTATGCTTAGTCAGTTTATGAGCTATAGACACTACAGTGCAGCACATCAAGATCTAGTAAGACCGATTCAAAATTTTATGCGGATTTGTGATGCCTACATTACTCATGGAAGTACACACGAGCAGTTGTATTACTTCATGTTTCCATTTTTCTTGACTGGAGGTGCTAGTGATTGGTAGGATAGTCAACCCGCATGTACGATTACGTCTTGGGATGAGCTGCGAGTTGCATTCTTTAACCGCTATTATCCAAAGAGTACGAGAATAAAAGATCAAATGGCACTTGTAGGTTTTTGCCAAGAGAATGATGAGAGTGTAGGAGAGGCATGGACAAGGTTTCAACAAAAATTATCAAGATGTCCACTTCATGGTTACACCATAGCACTTCAATTAGCAATGTTCTATCAAGACATCGATGCAGAATGTAGACTGAGGGTAGATAATCTTGGAAGAGGAGGATTCGTGTCCATGGATCCTACAGAAACTACAGAAGGTATGGATCACATTATTGAAACTAAAAGGAGTTGGTCTGTGTGGGATCTCCTATTACAAATACCAAAGGCACGCTGCGATTGGGAGTTGAGACTGCTCTAAATGCTAAAATCTCCATGTTGGAGAATCAAATAAAGCAGATGACACTTACGATAGAGAAAGGCTTCCAAATGAAATCCATAATGTATTTTAATGAGTTTAATCTCATGACAAAATTTTCATCAGTATCTTAAATTTCAATGAGTTTGACTACCAAGCAATATATAAGTCAAAAGTTTGTTAATATTTTGGAGGAAGATTTTCATTTTATCAACAACGTTAGGAGCATACACAAAAGAAACTTGCCAAAAGGTACTAAGTGATATTGGTAGTGGACGTAATTATAATAATTTCTAAATATAAATTTCAACCTAATTTCTAACATAACAAGATGTCACGTGAAAGGATGGTGAAATTAATGAAAAATGATTTTCAAAACAGTCAAGGAACTTAGAGAATCGACACCCCAAGATTTATAACATCGAGCTTTATATTCAAATATATGGCCCAAATACTCAACTTTTAAGAAGATTTAGAGCTCGTACAAGTTTTCCAACGCATTTGAGACTCTATACTTGGTCTCTACTCAAACAAAATTAGTTAAAGAAAAAAAGAAAAACATTCCACCCAAAAAATATGATTCATCGTGTTTAGATTTAAATTTGGGTTTTAGTATCAAGACTTCAAATGAAGCCTTAGTACTAATGACTATTGAAAGTATTTGGTTAAAAGTTATCTCAAGGGCCCAAAATAGGGTTCTTTTTGTTTATTTGGCTCTTTATTCAGTTGTAAAACCCAAACTTTGATTTAATATCCTAGGTGTAAATTCTCATAGGCCTAATAGTCTTCATATTTATAATTTGTTACGTTTTTAAAAGATGAGATGGTGATCGAAAGGGTCTTGGAACTTACTCCTCTAATTCTGAAGAGAACAAAAAGATTATAAATTCTTCTTAGGGGTCAAATAAATTTATTTTTAAATCGCTATTATAATATTTCCCAAATACCCCACATATATAATATTACAACCCCTGATACTATTATAAACCCTAATGCACACATAAAAATACACGTAGACACACACAAACATAGAGTGTGTGTGTGTGTGAGAGAGAGAGAGAGATGGATGCTCATATTTGAGATTAGCAAAACTTCCTGTTGGAGAAAGATGGTGAGATTTGTATTGGTTTGAAATGGCGAGCTTCGAGAACAAAGATTGCTTAGAACAAGCGGACAATAGTCGGCGCAAGCTTGGAATTCACCTTGATAGATTAAGTAGACATGGTGTAGTGATAGAGCTCATCATGATGTTGCTTGAGATATCGAATTAGTCGGAGCTTCTGGTGGATTATCTTGAATGAGAACTCAGAACGGAATGGAACGATGCTCACAACTTGAGTCATGGCTAAATCCTCGGATTTGATGGTGAGCTTGTGGCTGCAAGCTCCTGGTGAACAAAAATTGCTAGGATAAGGTGACGTCACTTGCATGGTTGGCGTTCTTTTTATTTTTCTTATATGCATTAAAAATTTGCTTAATACTAATATCTATTTTAGTTTTACCTTAGTGTAAATTGATAAGTTAGATGGCTATTTTAACTATAATTTCTTTGTTAAATATCGATTTTAAGCGCTAAGTGTATTAATAAAACCCGACAGTTCTGCTCAGTGTTTAACTACAGCGTCTAATGTTTTAAACAAAAATATTCAGTTTTCAAAATAAATTGGGCTAAGTGTTATTAATTTTTTGTTTAGTGTTTTTTACTCATTGTCGCCCTCGAGGTGTTCAATGTTAATAATTATATTAACTAAAAATATTGATATAAATGCTCAGTTACACCACCTATCGTGTTCAATATTGAGTGTGTTCGGTGTCTCGGTCAGACATGCTTAATATCATCATTGTTCATGCTTAGTGTTAACATTAAACTCTGGTCATACTTATTAAAAGTATTTTATATTATATTTACAAAAAATTTGAGTATATTGTAACCCCTTAACATATAACACGATTTCTTTTTTATACTTTGGATAAATTAAAACTCTAGATAAGTTTAGATTAATTAATGATTCTATAAAAAGTGAAAGGAATTAATTGAAATATCAAACCAGTTGTTGATGAAATTTTGAAATGAATGAATATATTTAAAAAAGAAAAATAATCTATATTAAAAGAAATACAACGGCTTCAGGTTAAATATGTAAGAAAAAATATTGACATATCATAATGGAAGATAATGGAAGACGTCATTTCTAGATAACTTTTTAGCATGTGTAAATTTAGGGGAATAGGTTGACTAGTTCTTTACTGATTTTTTTTAGTTTTTGGTATTTGTATTTTTTCTTGTTTTTTCAATTGAAAAATAAAAGGAAGAAAAGAATAATATATTGAAGTTGTTAGATATAACAAGGTATTTTAGGAAAAATTAGTTCACAATTTTAGGCCACCTACCAAAAAAACAAACAATAAACCAAAACTATTTCTATATCTCCGCTTAACATCACCTCATCACCTCACACCGTAAACACACTATAATCTTCGTGATCTTCGCCACCCTCTACCTCTCTTTGTCACTCTCTCTCTCCAATGGCCTCCACCGCTGGTTCCTCTGTCACCATCTCTTCTTTCTCCCTCAAGCAAAACCATGTAAGAAAAATCATATCTATTTTCATCTTCACTCTTCTTGATCACTTCTACAATGTATATATATGACTATTTTTCACCCTTTCGTATCCTGTTTTGTTAAATGCTGAAGCTTGTTAACAAATATACGCATGCAAGTGTAAAATTGTGTTTGTTATAGTTGTAATTGGATCCGATGTACTATTTGTCTCTTTTTTTCTAATTTTTTGTGTTTTCCTTATATTTAAGTGTGTGGACTTTGATGACAAGCTACGAATTGTTGATTATTTTATTTTCTTCAAAGATTAAATTTTTCCCATAAAAGTAGTTTAAGGGGTTTGGTTGACCAAAAAAAAAGTTTAACGGGTTTGGTTGATCCATCTATTTTGAAGTGTTTGTTAATTGGAAAAAATGTTATTATTTATTTTTGCTAACAGGTGTTTTATGATCCAGCTCTTTAAGTATTTATTTATTTGGAAAAAGATGCATTTTTTTCTTCATTTTTGCTAGTTGGTCTTTATAAAAATTCTCATATGGTCATTTGTTTCATTAATGGTTCCTTGAGCTTCAATAGTGGATTTGTACAGGCACTTAACAGATTGTCAAGTTTGAATACCGTTTCGCTTTCATTCAACAACAAGACCTTCTCATCTCTCAAATTTCAGGCACCTCTTCGCTTCCGTATTGCCTGCCAGGTGTCACCCTATTTGTTTTTTTAGACTAATTGTTTGTATCTTAATTTAGGAAAGTATTATTAAATGACCAAGATAATGCTTTTTGTAGGCCAAACCAGACACTGTGAAAAAAGTGTGTAAAATAGTGAGGAATCAACTTGCTCTTGCTGAAGATATGGCAGTATCTGGAGAGTCAAAATTTGCTGCACTTGGAGCTGATTCTCTTGACACGGTATCTATAGAGCTTATTATTAGTCTAAATACAATATATAATTATTTATTAATTAAATATATTGGAAAATATTTGTTCAGGTTGAGATAGTAATGGGACTTGAAGAGGAGTTTGGAATTAGTGTTGAGGAAGAAAGTGCTCAGACCATTACTACTGTTCAAGATGCTGCAGATTTGATTGAAGCGCTTATTCAAAAGAAGGCTTAAACTCTTTTTAGCTGCAATCTTCTTTAAATCGTTTTTTAGGGGTGTTAGTTTTATTATGAAATTGTCTTTCCTTTCTGCATTAGGAAACTCAACAGTCGCTCATTTTATTTTTATTTTTATTTTTATCAAACTTATAGTATGAGGTTTTACATTAAAGGTTTGTTATTGAGTTACAGATTTCTTAATATGTCTTCATTTTAGTAAAAGATCGATTATATTGCCTAATAATAATATTGTGACACAAATAATATAGACCAAAGAAAAGGGGAGGGGAATTGTATTTGTGCCACAGTATAGAATTAACCCTTATTAAGTATAATCTGATGACCCATTTTGTTAGAGTATTATCTAGATGGCAGATCGATCAGTTTGTTAGAGTTGATAAAGTTATCAATCTTATTAGATTTTCCTCGAAAAAGTTGGGTGGCAATATTGATAGTATTAAAAGGAGAAATATGGCCTTATTCAATGACTTTATTAAATCAAATGAATTGATAGAATTAGAATCATAATGATGTAGTTTTTTTTGGTCTAACAAGAGAAATGACAATCTTTTGATCAAATAAATTCTTGATAGAATTTTGGTAAACAAAAAATAGTTTGATTCTTTTCCAAATTCGTGGTGCTCGTTCTTACTACCTACTGGTTCAGATCATACACCTGGTTTGCTGAATTTTAGAATTACAGTTTCAAAAAATAATAATAAAAGATTTCTATTTGAAAAAGGTTGGTTTTTTGATAAATCATGTGTAGTCTTATTCTTTACAAATGGAAAGACAAAAATCTTGATTATTTGAGAGAAATACAAAGATTTGGCGTTAAACTTAAAAGAATACATAAGAGATAGATAGAAAAAGAATCTTAAATAATAAAATTCTCATCTCGAAAATCTTTGAAAAATTAGAGGAGATTTTTAATGCTCCTTACTCATCTGATAATGAAAGGGTTTTTAAGAAATTAAACACTGACCTTGAATTTTTTTGGAAGAAAGAAGAATTATATTGGTCCTTGAGGTCTAAAAATACTTGGTTAAAATTGGGAGATAGGAATACCAAATATTATCATGCTATTACTAAACTCAAGAGAGTTAGAAATAAAATATGCAGACTTAAGAAAATGGACGGTTAGTGGACTGAATCCGATCCAGAAACAGTAGAGGAAATTACCTCATACTATAATAATATTTTCACCTCGGTGGGCCCTAGAAACTATGATCCTATTTTCATTGTGTGAAAAAAGTGGTTACTCAAGATATGAACAATGAGTTGATAAAACCAGTTAATGAAATAGAACTCAAAAAAGTTGTATGGTCTTTGGGTGGTGATAAATCCCCTGGACCAGATGGTTTTAGTGGCTTCTTTTTCAAAAAAATCTGGAATGATATTAAATTAGATCTTATAAAACTGGTTTCTGATTTCATTATGCAAAACTCTTCTCTTGAAGAAATTAATGGTACAATTATTGCTTTGATTCCAAAGTGTACTAATCTTGATTTTATCTCTTCTTTCACGCCAATCAGTTGTGCAAACTTTATATATAAAGTGATTTCTAAAACTCTTGCTAACAGGTTACAACCTTGGCTTTGTGATTTAATCTCTGAAAATCAAACTGCGTTTATTCCTGGCAGGTTTATTTTTGAGAATATTATGATAGCAAGAGACTAGTCATTTTCTGAAGAACAAAAGAACATCTTAAAAATATAGCATTGCTATCAAGGCAGATATGAGTAAGGCATATGAGAATATAGAATGGGACTTTTTATTAGATCTCTTAACAAAAATGGGTTTTCATAACAGATGGATTTATTGGATTCATAACTGTATATCCACTGTTACTTACAAAATAAAAATCAATGGGAAATTGTATAATATCAATAGTCCTAAGAAAGGACTAAGGCAGGGTGACCCCTTATCACCCTATCTATTTTGTTTGGTAACACAAGCACTAACCTCACTTATTGATCATTATATTCAAATGGGATTACTCAAAGGTATTAAAATTGCGAGAGGGGCCCCTATGATTACTCATATTCTCTTTGCTGATGACAGTTTGTTCTTCTTGGAAGCTGATGATAATAATCTTGATATTTTTCTAAATATTTTGAATTGGTACTCTTTGAGCTTTGGACAATGCATTAATCTAAATAAAAGTGGTATATTATTTAGTAAGAATACTCCAATTGAGGAGAGAAACAAATACTCATCTTTGCTAAGAATGAGAAAATTTAATGATCTTGGTAAATATCTTGGGATTCCTTCAAACTGGGGTAAGTCAAAGGTCAAAGCACTGGAATGGCTTGTTGAAATGGTTTTAAAATAGATGGATAATTGGGAGACTAAAATGCTATCTAAAAGTGGCAAAGGAATTCTTATTAAATCCATTATTGGAGCTATTCCCAACTTTATTATGTCGGTTTTCTTGATTCCTAAAAAGGTAATAACTCATTTAACTTCTCTTATCTCTGATTTTTACTAGAATAATCAAGGTGAGAGTAGATGTCATTGGGTGAAATGGCAAACGCTAATGAATAGTAAAAAAGATGGAGGATTGGGGTTTAAAGAGTTTCACACACAAAATGAAGCTTTATTAGCCTCAAATGCGTGGATGATCTTTAATAACCAAAACTCTCTATTATTCAAAATTTTAAAAGGGAAATACTTTCCTAATTCAAGTTTCCTTGAAGCATCATTATGTAATAACTGTTCCTGGGCTTGGAAAAGTATCATTACAGGTAGAATTTGTTTAAAAATGATCTTAAATGGACTGTTGGTGATGGAAAAAATATAAACATTTGGGAAGATTCATGGCTCCCTAATGTTAAACATATTATTAAACCTTTTCAGTGTAATGTTGAAATGGTGTATGAACTTTTTACACCTAACCTTAATGAGTGGAATAAGATCTTGATTAACTCATTATTCTCATCTGACAGCAACCATAAGTAAAGTTCACATTCCAATTTATTATTGTATAGATACACCACATTGCACTGGCTCTATTAGTGGTGACGTCACAGTAAAGGAAATGTACACTTTACTATGGAGGGCTCAACAAAAGAATGAGAAGGTCAAGAATAAAAAAGAGGGTGAATCTTCTATACATCTAGAAGAGAAAGATTGGGACTTTTTTTGGAAATCTAAATCCTATCCTAAAATTAAAAAATTTATCTAGGAAATGTTGCAATAAAGTGCTAGCTACTAATGAGAACAGATATATTAGAAAATCTATCCAAAGCCCTTTATGCAAAATTTGTGGAGAATACAGTGAATCAATCAAACATTTACTTTTTCACTGCTCTTGGGCAAGAGCAGTTTGGCTTGCCAGTCCACTGTGTTTTAATTCACTTTCAGACCCTACTTCAAATGTGAAAAGATGGATACAATTTGTAAGGCTAAGTTAGGAAGAAAAAATTGAAGGAAAATTTATAGGAGACTTGGCTTTCTTTATTGCGTGGCATATTTGGAAGACAAGAAATGAATTTATTTTTAACGGCATTACCCTTGACCCTCTGATCACGGCAAAAAATGCATTACTAGCCTATGATGAGTATTACTCAGCAACTGAGCACACTACTGAGGCTATAGATAATACCATTTCTAATGGTAAAGAGAAGGTGATACAAAATGCTGGAATTAGTATTAAAAAAAAAGGAATATAGAAAAATAGGGATCAAAACTCTATCTTTGATGGTAGTAAACTTAAAATGGGTTGTAACAGTTGGAACCCCCCCCCCCCCCCCCCCCCCTAATGGAAAAGTTAAAATCCATTGCGATGCTTCTTTTAATCTTATTACTAACACAGCTTCAATTGCTTGTATATTACGTGATTCTACAGGTTGTTTTTTGGAAGGAAAAGCTAAAGTTATCCAAGCTCATTCAATATTAGAAGCAGAAACTAGAGGAATCTTGGAAGCTTGTGAAATGGCTAGCAAGAGACCAATAGGAACTGTGGAAATAGAGAATGATTGCCAATTAGTCATTAACCATATTAATTCGACAACTTGTAATAATTATAGTTTTACTAAATTAGTGGTTAAGAACATTCGTTTTTCTGTATTAAGGGACAAAATATTTATCTTCTTTGCTAGGAGAGTTAACAATAGAAGTGCGGATTGGAAGCTTGTGAAATGGCTAGCAAGAGACCAATAAAAAATGTGGAAATAGAGAATGATTGCCAATTAGTCATTAACCATATTAATTCGACAACTTGTAATAATTATAGTTTTACTAAATTAGTGGTTAAGAACATTCGTTTTTCTGTATTAAGGGACAAAATATTTATCTTCTTTGCTAGGAGAGTTAACAATAGAAGTGCGGATTGGGTGGCTAAACAAATGCTAAAAGGCAAATTGTTTAGCCTTTGGAGTGTTTCTCCACCTCCACAATTAGCCAACTTACTTAGGGGTGACTTTGAAGCTATAGGTGTAGGATGCTTTGTAACTACTTTGGGGCTCTATCTAATGCAAGTTATTTTCGACTTAAAAAAATTGATATCTACGTGTCCCATTTTTCATATGATTTTGCAACTTCATTGAAATCATAAATCCCCGACTTAGAGATAGATTCTATCCAATTGTATAGTTGATTCCAAAGGTTCAAACTATCTTTGAAATATGCTTTGAGCAAAAATAAAAAAGATATACCAAGAGCTATAATCATATTCCAAAACTTTTCGATATCACAATATCTTTTTCCCACCTTTATACTCCCTCCGTCCACTTTTGTTTGTCCACTTTTTTAGTGCATAAGGATTAAACAGAACATTTAATACTCTCCCTATTTACACAATTACCCTTAATTAATATACATGTGTACATTTATTAGAACAACTTTTCTACTATTTAATTAGGGGTAATATTGGAAAAAGTAGACAAAAAGTGTCTTGATATTGAGAAATAGACAAACAATATTGGACACCATATTTTAGAAAGTTGAACAAATAAAAATGGATGGAGGGAGTACCACATAAGTGAGATACCTCCCAACTTACCCTTGATCAAATTTTCGCCTTAGAAATAATTTTATCGGCAATATTTCCATTGAGACGAGACTTAAACTAGGAAACAATATTTGGATGATAAAAAATGAGAAATTATATATACCACCCAAATCATACCACCCATGACGTGGCGTGAATTGGTCGGCTAAAAATCGTTAATCTTTTTATTTTCTTGATTTGATTAACTATTTACTTTCAACCAATTCATGACACGTTATGGGTGGTAATTGGATGATATTGATGTCTCCCCAAATGTTATAATTTTATGCCCTTGGGAGACATCATATTTTGTGTTTATTCATTTATTTTGATAGACTTTTGGACTAAATATGCAATAATACGATTTTCCTCTTTTATTTCTAGCATTTTTTATTTATTAAGCTTTTGCGCGTAATATTGGTATTTTTAGTGAAAAGTTTGTGGGTTTTGGATGTTAGCTAGAAGAGGAATCTGAGATGAAAGACAAAGATCGTGATATGGAGTCAAAGCGTGAAGACAAATCCCGAAAGAATTTCATTTTAGAGCTGCAAATCTGGAAAACATGCCAAAGATTGCTGATTTCGAGGTACTTAAGAGATGATTTAGCCGCTGACCTTTGAAGAGATTATGTTCCTTATCGAGTTACGGAAATTTAGCAAGTGATTTCAGGTCAATCGGAGTTATAAAGAATCGGCTAGAGCAGTTTTAGTGTAGGTGGTGCAGCAGTTACGTGATTTTGGGCTAAGATAATGGACTTGAGCCTTTATTCTTTCATCTAACTAATAACCGAAAGGCCTGGTCCGAATTTATAGGTATAAAAGAGGCTTTTGACTTCTATTTTACACACAATTCACTTTTTACAAAAGAAAGCACCAGAGAGAAGTCAAAGCAAGGAAGCAGGAAAGCTAGAGAACTGGAGACGGTCCATATCTCCAACTCACAGCTAACTCAATTCCGGAATTAGGTTTTTCTTTAGTTTTCATTCTGTAAAACAATATGAATTCATCTTTTAATTTAGTATTTGTTTTTCCTTTAATTATGAGCTAAATCCTTTTAGTACTTGAGAATGCTTAATGGGTGATCCCTAAAACTATTGACTTTCATATGTTTGCAATTGGGTTTTTATGAATTAAATCAAATTGGGTCATTTACATTATTCGGTAATTTATGATTATTTACTGTTTTTGGAGTACCTAACTAAGAACAGGTGTTAGTACCTAGGCTATTCCACATATGTGGCGTGTGGATCATCCTGACGGAGGGTTTAGGTATGGAATCAATTACTCAATATAAGGTATAAACTATTTGACTTTGACGAGCGTAGTTAATCTAAGGGCCAATGAGGTAATATAGACTTAATCATTCGAAAGTGGATCATATTTACCCTGACGGGACTAGTGACACTCTAGAATAGCTTTGTAGTCCACCCTGACGGGGGTACAAAGACTCTTGAATCCCGACCAATGTTATTTGACCGATTTGACCCTTTAACGATATATGAGATAAAATAGAATTAGGAGGATCCTTTGCATTTCTCGAGTACTGCCTTTCTTATTTGCGTCTAGCTATTTATTATTTGCGTCTTGTCATTTATTTACATTTTCATATTAGTCTTAATCATCTTAGGAACTATAAAACCAACCAATCAATCATTACATCTGTTATTTGCTTTCATAAGTGCAATAATTCATTAATCGATAAGCATTGTAGTTAACCAAGCCGTCCCTGCGAACGATCCTAGAATCATTATTACTACTTGGGACAACCGTACACTTGCGGTTGTGGTTCAATTACTTTTGCATTATTTTTAGAACACACAAAGGACCACCAAGTTTTTGGCGCCGCTGCCGGGGACGGTAGCGTGTGACCACGGTGTTTATCCTTTAGTGATAGTTGCATTTATTTTATTTTTTATCAGTTTTACGCTTTTTGTTTGTTCATCTTTTTCAGGTTTTTAGGTTTGGTGTATGCGAAGGAGACTCTTTAAGGATCTAGAGCCATCACCTCCGATCCTTAATAATCCAGAATCATTAATCAGACTTGCTAACAAGAGAAGGAAAGAACAAGAAGCTAGAGAGGTAGAAGAACTAATTAACAGAATGGAGAACATTAATCTTCAGAATCAACAAAACAATAACGGACAAGTTCAGCTGGACGCGAATGGCCAACCAATAGCGCCACAAGGTGTTAATCCTCAGGTTCCTCCAGTCAATCCTAATCCTCCAGCTCAAGTCCAAATAGATCCATGGTTTGTTAATGGACCAGAAGAAGTTTCATTCCATGCTCCTACTTTAGGAGTAGGTGCTCCAAATATAGATGTTTCGAGGTTTCGTCCAGATTCGGGTATGTTAGCTCAATTCCAAAATTTTGGAAATTTTCGAGGTAAAGCTGGAGAAGATCCTATCCGAGCAGTACATAAATTCAAGCAGATTTGTGATTCTCTTATATCACACAAGGAGTTTCAAAAGAACAAATGTATTTCGCTGCGTTTCTATTTTTCGTTATTGATGGAGCGAGTGAATAGCACGATACGCAAGAACCTACGAAGATAACAAACTGGGACCAATTAGAAACTGCTTTCTTTGACAGGTATTACCCAAGCAACATGAGGTTAGATGATCAACTTGAATTAACGCATTTCCGTCAAGAATATGATGAAACTTTGGGTAAAAGCTGGACAAGAATTCAGATGTGTTTGCGTAGAGTTCCTGATCATGGCTTTTCAGAACAACAACAGCTAAAAATCTTTTACAAAGGCCTTGATGGGACTTCAAGAGAAAAATTGGATTTGCTATGTGGTGCGGGATTTCTTCAAGTTCAACCCGTTCATGCGAAAATCATATTGGAAAGAACAGTAAAGAATGAAGATGGGTGGACTTCAGTAAGAACCCCGGTTAGAGACGTGAATAAGGTTAATATCGAAGAAAAGTTCGCTACGCTTGAGAACAAGATTCAAACCACCATAGAGCAACAGTTGAAACAGCTCACTTTGGCTGTAAAAGAAGGATTTTCGGGTAAGAAGGTAGTTGTGCAAGCTGCACAAGAAGTGTATATGTGTTCGATCTGTAGGGTAGGTGATCATGATGAGGAAAATTGTCTGAATAATCAAGAAACTGTGATGTTTGTCTCCAACAGAGGTAACTTTAATTCGAGTGGTAATGGATATCAGCCGAACAGAAACCATCCTGGGTTTCAATACTCAAATCCTAATGGGGCAGCCAATCCTACATATGCGTATCAGCCGCATCCCCAAGGTAACAATTTCAACCAAAGACCACATAATAATTATCAAGGAGGACAGAATCAAGGGAACTATGTGCAAAGACAAGCTCCTCAAGACACCTACAATGAAACCATGAACCAAAAAGCCTTACCTGCCCATCCACAAGAAGGTGTTGTTACACTTCAGAAAACCGTTGAAAACTTAATTGCTCTTCAGACGCAAGCTATGCAGAATCAACAAGTGTCTGACGCAAATATCAAGCTATTACAGAATCAAATGGATCAAACTGCGAAACAGCTTAATCAGCGTCCACAAGGGCAACTCCCTAGTGACTGGTGGTCCTTTGTGTGTTCTAAAATAAATGCAAATGCTAATCGAACCACAACCGCAAGTGTACGGTTGTCCCAAGTAGTATAACTGATAAATCAGATTCGTTCCAAGGACGGAATGGTTGATCACAATGCTTACCTATTAATGATTGATGCACTTATGTAAACAAATAAAAGTAAAATGTTTATTTGGTTTTGTTATTAGAACTAATGGATGGAAGACAAATATTAAAATGCAAGTAAAAGATAAGACGCAAGTAAAATAAGTGAAAACGCAATATGAGATGTAGTACTTGAGAGACGCAAGGGTTTTCCTAACTATCATTCATTTCATACATTGTTTAAGGGACAAATCGGTAAATTTGTATTGGTCGGGATTCAATAATCTCCTTACCCCCGTCAGGGTGGACTAAGGAGCAACTCTCAAATGCTACAAACCCCGTCAGGGTGATTATAGTCCACTCTCAAGTGCTTAAATTCAATTTACCCAATAGGCCATAGGTTTAATTAAGCTCGTCAGAGTCAAATAATTTCTAACCTACATTCATTAACTAGTTCGGTACCTAAACCCCCCGTCAAGGTGATCCAATCGGCACTAATTGGAATAGCTTAGATACTAAGTCCTATCATTGATTGATCGGGTCAAAAATAGTAATTAAAGTGCAAATTAAAGAAAAATACAATTTACCCAATTTGATTTAAATAATAATAATCCCAAATCCAAATGTATAAAACGAAATCAAATTGGGATTAACCCATTATGCGTTCTCAAGCACTATGTAAAGCTTAGCTCATATTAAATGCAAAAACTAAATTAAAAGAAATTGAATTCATATTTGATTACAAAATTAAAATTGAAAGAACCTAATTTCCGGAATTGGAATGACTACGAACGGAGCTATAGACCCACTCCAGCTCTTGTAGCTTCTTCTTTCTTCCTTCTGTTGCTTCTCTCTGGTGTTTAATCTTGTAGAATGTGAATTGTGTGAAAAATAGAAGTTCAGACCTCCTTTTATAAGCATAAATTCGGACTAGGGCTTGGACCAGAAAATAAAAGACTAATTAAATGTCCAAACCCAATTTCCAAGCCCAAAATCCCGTAACTGCTGATACACCTTCACTAAAACGGCTTTTCCCGATGCGTTACAACTCTGATTGACCTCATTCCAGTTGCTAAAGTTCCGTAACTCGATAAGGAATGATTTCTCTTCAAAGGTCAACAGCTAAATCATCGCTTAAGCACCTCGAAATCAGCAATCTATGGCCTGGAAAATGGATTTTCAGCTCTAAAAATAATATCTTCGGGATTTATCTTCAAGTCTTGACTCTAATTCACGATCTTTGACTTTCTCCTCGGATTCCTCTCCTAGCTAACATCTAAAACCTGTAAACTTTACACTAAAAATACCAATATTACGCGCAAAAGTTTAATAAATTAAAAATGCTAGAAATAAAAAGGTAATTCCGGATTATTGAATATTTAGTACAAAAGTCTATCAAATTAATTAAATAAACACCAAAAATGATATCTCCTAAGGGTCGAAAATACGAACAATTAAGGAGACATCAAGACCCCCAACTCAAACCTTTGTCGTCCCGACAAAGCAAAACAAAACAAAACAAGGGGTAGAAGTAAACGCAAGAACAAATAGAAGCTTAGCAAATAAACCTAAAGCAATTCTAAAGATAAATCTCATATAGCAAAACTTTAAGAACTAACATATACATACACTAATCATGCAACATCAAACATAAGTAATCTCAATCATAAAATTAAAGTCGCAATGCTTGAAGGTTACACTTGTACTCATATCTGTATGATGGCTATAGGGTGGTCATTAATCCTAACTCGCTTTGAACTCTCCACCTAATATATTCCCTATCAACAGAATTATAAATTCACTATGTACTTAAGAATCACGAGGTCTTTATGGTTTTAATAATGGCTTAAGGACGGTATGGATGTATATTTGGTAAATTTGAAGTGAGCTTTTGGCTCTCTCCTCACTTACCATCAACAATGTCCTCGAGCTTGAGTTACGCTAAAAAATGTTCTCACTCACCCATTTGACGCGCTAATGTTGCGTCCCCAATGTCAACCCAAATACAACTAAGATGATTTCCAAAAATATTCCACTTTGCCGATTTATTTATTTTTTTCTTTTTTTTTTTCTTTTTTTTTTCTTTTCTCTCTTTTTTTGTACAAGATACCCATGACTATTATTTTAATGTGAAAGGTCATGTCTCTTATATTATTTTTTTTTTCTTTTCAAATTTCGGCAAAGGGTTACAAATAATAATCTCATCTTTCATTTTTGTGCCTCAATACAAACACATATAATTCCTTCCCAATATAAATTCCCCAAATGTGGTCCCACCACCCCAAACTCAAGCTCGAGACAAGTCTCAGGGTTGTGATTCAAGTGCGGGTCATTTGGTCATGCCTAATAATCTAAAGGATAATGGGCTTATATCGTGGCTACAAAAGAAAAGGCTTAAGGCTCAAACTTGGGCTAAGACGGATAAAATTAATATATAAAGGATAGCAAGCTAAAAGGCTTCAAATGGCTAACAAAGAACTGCCCCTATCATTTTCCTAAGTACATAGCTTGTCTTTAGTTCATATCTAGGTGGGTCTCTACTAATTAAGATTACACGTTCTACACACCAAACATATTCCTTAAGTACAAGCTTACTTCATTTGCATTGTTCATTAATTTTTCCTATCAATTACCTATGTTCGCATGCAATTGTAAGTGCGTTTTATATCAATCCCTAAAGTCCACTATTTACTATCATAGATTCATCAAAAGTATGCTTAAAGGGACATTTAAAATCTTCTATAGTCAAACGCAACTCCGAAAATTATTTTTATTGAAAGCAAATAAAACATATAACACATAAAAAAAACTGGGATGAGGCAACGAACCCCACCCCAAACTCAAAAATGAGTCGTGTCCCCACGACTCGAAAAGACTCAAAGCAATAAAATAATCTACACTAAATGAGAAGGGATAGAAAACGTATCTTAACCAGCGCGAGGCTGGTTGTCGGTGTTGCGTCCCTGAACTTTATCTCGCGTCTAGACATCGTAAGTTGTGCTTTGAACAAATAAAGTTCAACTTGTTTGTAACGTTTCCCAAAATAGCGCACCTCGTATCCTGATTCTCTTCCAACACCTTGATTTTCGATTCCAACCCATCATCGGATCATTTGCTTCCTCACTTTCAGGTTCCTCAATCACTTTCCTCTTCTTCGGATTAGCCTTAATTTGAACCTCTTCAGTCTTGTGAAATAGGAATCTCAATAGCTTGTTCTTGAATAGCACCAAAAGCGTTTCTGTTTCTTGGAGAATTCCTTCGATAAGCACACATGAAAACGGTTTTGATAGGCATCTCTTTCCACCCAAACTCAAAACTTCAAATAGTGAGAAGCTAAGGCTTAGAACTTTGATGTTTTGAGGCTTAAGACTTGAAGATTATGGTGGAATATGAGATGGGTAAAGGCTAATTGATGTGTGGGAAGAGGGAATTGGATTTACTTTGAAGTTTGGATGAAGAACAATTGAAGAAAAGTGGGAATTTCATGGTGATTTGGATAGGAGATGAATTGATTGTATGTTATTGTGGTGGAAGAGGGTAAGATTTGAGGTTTGTGTGGTTGTAGATGATGATGTTCAGGAAATACTGGGTCTTGGGAGTGTTTTTGGAGGCTGGGTTGAAGGAGGAGGTAAAAATCTAGGGCTAAAAAGCTTCAAACGGCCCTGTCACAGATGAAACCGGGTACCCGCATTTGCAAATGCGGGGCCCCAGTTTCGCGTCGCTGTGTCGATGCGAAAAGTTTTTTTTTTTTTTTTTTTACCTCAAAACGCAGCCAAAACGCGGGACCCAAAACGCGGGGTCAGAGAATTGCCCTTCGAAACCGGGTTCCCGCATTTGCAAATGCGGGTACCCGCATTTTCGTCGATGGCGCGAGCCAAGACGCACCAAAACGCGACCTCCCAAAACGCGGGGTCAGAGAAATTGGAAAGTTACAGCTCCGAAACCGGGTGCCCGCATTTGCAAATGCGGGTACCCGGTTTGTGTCGATGGCGCGAATCCAAAACGCAGCAAAACGCAGTGGTGACGCAGCATAACGCGGGACCCAAGACGCAGGGTCAGAATGTTGGAATTTTTAGCTTTCGAAACCGGGTACCCGCATTTGCAAATGCGGGGACCCGGTTTGGCCCCTGGAACACCACAAATTTTTCTCCTATTTTCGCCCTTTCGACCCCAAACTCATGACCTTTTTATCCCTGAAATCATCAAAAACAACTATCCTTCCTCATTTCTTAATAATAAACACTAAAATTACGAAAATCAAACTAATCTAAATTGCAAAAATTTAAAAACTCAGCTAATATACAAAGAATTGGCTTTTGTTTAACGTCGTTAAGCTCGACGTGTTACCTCATTCATTAGTCATTGACATAACCTCCCCAGCAGTGAGTGAGGTTGTCAATATTCGCAACTCGAAATTTGCATCCCTTTGCTTTTATTCCCACTAGTTTATCTGAGATAACTTTCGCGACCATGAATGGTCCTATCCAAGAACTTTTGGGTTCATGTACCTTTGGATGGGGGTTCGGTTTCTTCATAGCTACTTCTTCACCTACTTTGAACCCCTTTTTCTTTCTTTCTTTCTCAGGTTCCTTCGGAACTTTCGTGGTACGTGCTTTCTCTTTCTTCTTTGCATGGTTGAGTTGTGGATTTTTAGGATATGGAGGAGCTTTAATTGGTGGTTTCTTTCGTAGCTCTTTCTCCTCCCCCCCTAAAGTGTCCACAACATTACTTGGCTCTTTTCTTACCGGTTCCCTTACATCTATACGAAAACATTCTTCCTTGGAATCCGGAAACTTCATAGGTCTAAACACATTAAACTTCATCTCCTCGTCTTGGATTCTCATAATCATTTCTCCGTTCTCTACATCAATCAAGGTACGCCCCGTGGCTAGGAATGGTCTTCCCAAAATAATGGGGACATTCCTATCCGCGTCGTAATCAAGTATAATGAAATCAGCGGGAAAAATTAACGTACCTGCCTTAACGAGGACATCTTCGATTCAGCCTTCTGGATGTGCAAGAGATCGATCCGCCATTTGCAAGACCATAGAAGTGGGTCTTGCTTCAATATTAAGCTTATCAAAGATCGATTTGGGCATTAGATTTATGCTTGCACCCAAATCGCATAGCGCTTTTCCCTTCCACTCATTACCAATAGATATCGGAATCGTAAAGCTTCCAGGATCAACTAACTTTGGAGGTAATTTACCTTGACAAATAGCACTACATTCCTCAGGGAGACCAATCATCTCATTATCACAATACGGCCTTTTGTTAGTGAGGGCTCTTTTCAGAAACTTAGCATACTTGGGTACATCTCTAATAGCTTCTAGTAGCGGAATATTTATGCTAAGACCTCGTACCTTATTAAAGAATTTTTGATAATCAGCCATATCGCCCTTCTTTTGAACTCTCGATGGAAATGGTGGAGGAGGACGAATAATCATAGTATCATCTTTCTTCTTTAGAATCTCACTTGGCCTCACTATTTCTTCAACCTCACTATCTTTCTCATTCTCTTTCTCTTTCTCTTTTTCACCCCCTTCCTTTTCTTTTCTTGGGACTTCTTTCTCTTTCATAACGGGAAAAGGAGATGGAGGAAGGTTCTTACCACTTCTGAGAGTAATAGCCTTACAATCTTCGATTTGGATTGGATTCTCAGTATCGCTAGGGAGTTGCCCTTGTGGACGTTGATTCAGTTGTTTATTAATTTGACTCAGCTGATTCTGTAACAACTTCATATTTGCTTCGACTGCATTTTGACGTTCCAAAGCTTGTGTCTGAAGAGCAATTGAACTTTCAACTGTCTTCTGAAGGGTAACTCCTTCTTGTGGATGGGCAGGTAAGGCTTTCTGGTTCATTGTGTCATCATAATTGTCTTGAGGAGCTTGTCTCTGAACATAATTTTGATTTTGTCCTCCTTGATAATTGTTTTGTGGTCTTGGATTGTAGTTATTACCTTGGGGATGTGGTTGATACGCATATGTAGGATTGGCTGCCCCATTAGGATTTGAGTATTGAAACCCAGGATGGTTTCTGTTCGGCTGATATCCATTACCACTTGAATTAAAGTTACCTCTGTTGGAGACAAACATCACGGATTCTTGGTTATTTTGACAATTTTCCCAACTATGATCATTAACACCGCAATACTCACATCCATATACCTCTTGTGCAACCTTTACCTCACCTCTTTTATTCGAAAAACCTTCTTTCACGGCTAAAGTGAGTTGTTTCAATTGTTGTTCTAATGTGGTTTGAATCTTATTCTCAAGCGTAGCAAATTTCTCTTCCATATTAACATTATTGACTCCTCCTCTAACTGGTGTTCTTACTGAATTCCACCCAACTTCATTCTTGACTGTTCTTTCTAGGATGATTTTAGCATGAGCCGGTTGAACTTGAAGAAAACCTGCACCACATAACATATCCAATTTCTCTCTTGAAGTCCCATCAAGGCCTCTATAAAATATTTTTAATTGTTGTTGTTCTGAAAAGCCATGATTGGGGACTCTACGTAAGCACATCTGAAATCTTGTCCAACTCCTACCCAAAGTTTCCTCATATTCTTGACGGAAATGCGTCAATTCTAATTCAGCATCTAACCTCATGTTACTTGGGTAATACCTGTCAAAGAACGCAATCTCTAATTGGTCCCAATTAGTAATCTTCGTAGGATCTTGCGTATCGTGCCATTCACTCGCTCCATCAATAACAAAGAATTTGAAAGCAGCAAAATACATCTGTTCTCTTGAAACCCCTTGTGTGATATAAGAATCACATATCTGTTTGAATTTCTGTACCGCTCTAAGAGGATCTTCTGATGGTCTTCCGCGAAAATTTCCAAAGTTTTGGAATTGAGCTAGCATACCCGAATCTGGACGGAATCTCGGAACATCTATATCTGGAGCACCTACTCCTATAGCAGGAGCGCGGAATGGAACTTCTGGAGGACCATTAGTAAACCACGGATCTTGATTCATCACGATCAGAACTTGAGGATTAGGAATCACTGGTGGAGCTGGAGGAATAACGCCTGGAGCTATAGGTTGGCCATTTGCATCTAGCTGGCCTTGTCCATTCTGTTGACCTTGAAGGTTGA
Organism: Nemophila menziesii; assembly: GCA_029959085.1. NCBI lineage: Eukaryota > Viridiplantae > Streptophyta > Magnoliopsida > Boraginales > Hydrophyllaceae > Nemophila > Nemophila menziesii. The sequence continues at coordinate 4,942,755 of JARWIR010000031.1, forward strand.
TATTCTCCATTCTGTTACTTAATTCTTCTACTTCTAAAGCTTCTCGTTCTCTTCTTCTTCTGTTCGCAAGTCTGATTAACGATTCTGGATTACTAAGGATCGGAGGTGTTGGCTCTAGATCCTTGAATAGCCTTCTTCGCATACACCAAACCTAAAAACCTGAAAAAGCTAACAAACAAAAAGCGTAAAACTGATAAAATAAAATAAATGCACTTATCACTAAAGGATAAACACCGTGGTCACACGCTACCGTCCCCGGCAGCGGCGCCAAAAACTTGGTGGTCCTTTGTGTGTTCTAAAATAAATGCAAATGCTAATCGAACCACAACCGCAAGTGTACGGTTGTCCCAAGTAGTATAACTGATAAATCAGATTCGTTCCAAGGACGGAAGGGTTGATCACAATGCTTACCTATTAATGATTGATGCACTTATGTAAACAAATAAAAGTAAAATGTTTATTTGGTTTTGTTATTAGAACTAATGGATGGAAGACAAATATTAAAATGCAAGTAAAAGCTAAGACGCAAGTAAAATAAGTGAAAACGCAATATGAGATGTAGTACTTGAGAGACGCAAGGGTTTTCCTAACTATCATTCATTTCATACATTGTTTAAGGGACAAATCGGTAAATTTGTATTGGTCGGGATTCAATAATCTCCTTACCCCCGTCAGGGTGGACTAAGGAGCAACTCTCAAATGCTACAAACCCCGTCAGGGTGATTATAGTCCACTCTCAAGTGCTTAAATTCAATTTACCCAATAGGCCATAGGTTTAATTAAGCTCGTCAGAGTCAAATAATTTCTAACCTACATTCATTAACTAGTTCGGTACCTAAACCCCCCGTCAAGGTGATCCAATCGCCACTAATTGGAATAGCTTAGATACTAAGTCCTATCATTGATTGATCGGGTCAAAAATAGTAATTAAAGTGCAAATTAAAGAAAAATACAATTTACCCAATTTGATTTAAATAATAATAATCTCAAATCCAAATGTATAAAACGAAATCAAATTGGGATTAACCCATTATGCGTTCTCAAGCACTATGTAAAGCTTAGCTCATATTAAATGCAAAAACTAAATTAAAAGAAATTGAATTCATATTTGATTACAAAATTAAAATTGAAAGAACCTAATTTCCGGAATTGGAATGACTACGAACGGAGCTATAGACCCACTCCAGCTCTTGTAGCTTCTTCTTTCTTCCTTCTGTTGCTTCTCTCTGGTGTTTAATCTTGTAGAATGTGAATTGTGTGAAAAATAGAAGTTCAGACCTCCTTTTATAAGCATAAATTCGGACTAGGGCTTGGACCAGAAAATAAAAGACTAATTAAATGTCCAAACCCAATTTCCAAGCCCAAAATCCCGTAACTGCTGATACACCTTCACTAAAACGGCTTTTCCCGATGCGTTACAACTCTGATTGACCTCATTCCAGTTGCTAAAGTTCCGTAACTCGATAAGGAATGATTTCTCTTCAAAGGTCAACAGCTAAATCATCGCTTAAGCACCTCGAAATCAGCAATCTATGGCCTGGAAAATGGATTTTCAGCTCTAAAAATAATATCTTCGGGATTTATCTTCAAGTCTTGACTCTAATTCACGATCTTTGACTTTCTCCTCGGATTCCTCTCCTAGCTAACATCTAAAACCTGTAAACTTTACACTAAAAATACCAATATTACGCGCAAAAGTTTAATAAATTAAAAATGCTAGAAATAAAAAGGTAATTCCGGATTATTGAATATTTAGTACAAAAGTCTATCAAATTAATTAAATAAACACCAAAAATGATGTCTCCTAAGGGTCGAAAATACGAACAATTAAGGAGACATCAGTGACACAGAAAATCCAAGACAACATGAAGAGTGCAAAGCTGTTACATTGAGAAGTGGTAAGAACCTCCCTCCACCTCCTTTTCCAGTTATGAAAGAGAAAGAAGTTCCGAGAAAAGAAAAGGATGTGGGTGAGAAAGAGAAAGATGTTGAGGTTGAAGAAATAGAGAGGCCAAGTGAGAGTCCGAAGAAGAAAGATGATATTGTGAGTAATCGCCCTCCTCCACCATTTCCATCTCGAGTTCAGAAAAAAGGTGATTTGGCCGATTTTCAGAAGTTCTTTAATAGAGTGAAGGGCCTTAGTATTAACATTCCGTTATTGGAAGCTATCCGAGATATTCCCAAGTACACGAAGTTTTTGAAGAGAGCCCTCACTAACAAAAGGCCATACTGTTATAATGAGATAATTCGTCTTCCTGAAGAATGTAGTGCTATTTATCAAAGCAAATTACCTCCCAAAGTTAGTTGATCCTGGGAGTTTCACAGTTCCGATATCGATTGGAGAAGAATGGAAAGGTAAAGCACTAAGCGATTTGGGTGCAAGCATCAATCTTACGCACAAATCGATCTTTGATAAGCTAAAAATTGGAGAAGCAAGACCTTCTTCTATGGTCTTGCAAATGGCAGACAGGTCTCTTGCACATCTTGAAGGCCGAATTGAAGATGTCCTCGTTAAGGCAGGTACGTTAATATTTCCCGTTGATTTCGTTATACTTGCATACGACGTGAATAGGAATGTCCCCATTATTTCGGGAAGACCATTCCTATCCACGGGGCGTACATTGATTGATGTAGAAAACGGCGAATTGACGATGAGGATCCAAAACGAGGAAGTCAAGTTTAATGTGTTTCGAGCTATGAAGTTTCCAGATTCTCAAGAAGATTGTTTCAGAATGGATGTAGTTGATGAGGCATCTCAAGAGGTATTTGATTGTTTTAATTATGATGATATTTTGCAGGCCGCTTTGACATTAGATTTACCTGAGATGATAGAAGAGCTTGCCGAAACAGTGGAAGCTCTTAATTCTGAGAATCCGAAGTATAAGCGTCTTGCCTATGAACCTGTGAGAGAACCGGGGGAGATTATTCCTAAAAAGAAGCCTTCGACTGAATCTCCTCCAGAATTGGAAGAAAAGCCTTTACCAGCACACTTGAGGTATGCGTATTTAGGTACTAATGAAACTCTACCTGTTATTGTTTCAGCAAATCTAACAGGTCCTCAAGAAGATAAACTGTTGCGTGTGTTAAGAGCCAACAAAGAGGCAATAGGTTAATCAATTGCTGACATCAAAGGCATTAGTCCCTCCTATTGTCAACACAAAATCATACTCGAAGATGATAACGCACGCTCAGTTGAAGGTCAAAGAAGATTAATGCCCGCTATGAAGGATGTAGTAAAGAAAGAGGTGATCAAGCTTTTAGATGCGGGGATTATTTACCCCATATCAAGTAATGAATGGGTGAGTCCTGTTCAGTGTGTACCGAATAAAGGAGGAATGACAACAATTCTTAATGATAAAAATGAAGCGATTCCTTCAAGGAAGGTAGTTGGTTGGAGAGTTTGCATGGATTACAGAAAATTGAACAAGTCCACCAGAAAAGATCATTTCCCTCTTCCCTTCATTGATCAGATGTTAGATAAATTAGCTGGAAGAGAATACTACTGTTTCTTAGACGGTTATTCCGGGTATAATCAGATTTACGTGGCTCCAGAAGATCAACATAAAACAACATTTACATGCCCCTTTGGTACTTTTGCATATCGCAGAATGCCATTTGGGTTGTGTAATGCTCCTGCTACCTTTCAAAGATGTATGATGGCTATCTTCTGGGATATGATCGATAATTTTCTTGAAGTTTTTATGGACGATTTCTCCGTGTTTGGTGATGATTTTGATAAATGTTTAAATAACCTGGAGAAAGTGTAAATCAGGTGCAAGGAAACAGATTTGGTCTTAAACTGGGAGAAGTGTCATTTCATGGTTCGCGAAGGTATAGTTCTGGGTCACAAGGTTTCGAGTGTTGGATTAGAGGTTGATAGAGCGAAGATAGAGGTAATCAAAACTCTTCCCCCTCCTGTTTCTGTTAAAGGGGTAAGAAGTTTTCTGGGCCATGCTGGGTTTTATAGGCGTTTCAATAAAGACTTCTCTAAGATTGCTAAACCGTTATGCAACTTACTCGAAAAGGATTCCAAATTCCTTTTTGATGAAGCTTGTTTAGCGGCATTTCAAGCAATTAAAGAAAAGCTTATTTCTGCTCCTATAGTATTACCTCCAGATTGGAGTTTACCGTTTGAGGTTATGTGTGATGCGAGTGATTTGTGTATGGGAGCCGTATTGGGACAAAGAAAAGATAAGATACTTCATTCAATTTATTACGCTAGTAAAACTTTCAGTGGTGCTCAGATTAATTATACAGTTATAGAGAAAGAATTGCTAGCATTAGTGATTCATTCGATAAGTTTCGTTCTTATCTTCTTGGAGCGAAGGTTATTGTTTATACAGATCATTCAGCGATTAGATATCTTATGGAGAAAAAGGATGCTAAACCGAGGTTAATCAGATGAGTTTTATTGCTTCAAGAGTTCGATTTAGAGATTAAAGACAGAAAGAGTTGTGAGAATCAGGTTGCAGATCATCTATCGCATCTTGAAGGGTCAGAGATGAATAGTGGTACTGAAAGAGTTAGAGAAGAGTTTCCTGATGAGAATTTGTTTGCTGTTCGTGATTATGAAGCTCCTTGGTATGCAGATATTGCGAATTTAGTGGTAAGTGGTTCTTTTCCTGAAGGTTCAACTTATCAAGAGAGAAAAAGATTAGCTCACCGTGCTAGACAATTCTTTTGGGAGGACCCTTTCCTCTACAAAAAGTGTGCTGATCAAATGATACGAAGATATGTAGCCAAGGAGGAAACTGAAGCCATTATAGTTGGATGTCATGATTCTCTATACGGAGGACATTTCAAGGGTGATAGAACTGCTGCTAAGGTATTCCAATCAGGTTTTTACTGGCCTACTTTTGTTAAAGATTGTCATGAATATGTTAAGAGATGTAGTAGATGCCAGTTTACGGGAAACATATCCAAGAGGGATGAGATGCCACGTAATAATGTGTTAGAAGTTGAAATATTCTATGTTTGGGGTATAGACTTTATGGGTCCTTTCGTTCCTTCAAATGGTAACCTCTACATCTTATTAGCCGTCGATTACGTGTCTAAGTGGGTAGATGCTGTGGCTTTACCTACCAATGATTCACGAGTAGTGATTAAGTTCTTAAAGTCACATATTTTCACTAGACATGGTACACCTAGAGTGATTATTAGCGATGGAGGATCTCACTTCATTAATAAATATTTGAAGACTGTTCTAGAGAAGTATGGAGTAAGACACCGTGTATCCACTGCATATCATCCACAATCCAATGGTCAAGCTGAAGTATTGAATCGTGAAGTTAAGTTAATCCGAGAGAAAACCGTTGGTCCTACTAGAAAAGATTGGTCCATGAAGTTAGATGATGCGTTGTGGGCTTATCGTACTGCGTTTAAGACTCCAGTTGGTGCATCTCCGTATCGAATGTTTATGGTAAGGCTTGTCACTTACCTCTTGAGTTAGAAATGAGTGCCTATTGGGCTATTGCACAGTTAAACTTAGATCCTACTTTAGCTGGTCAGAATCGAATGATGAAACTTAATGAGCTTGATGAATTCTGCTTACATGCTTATGAAAATGCTAAACTTTACAAAGAGGATACCAAGAGATGGCATGATAATCGGATTCGAGAGAAGAACTTTGCAGTGGGGCAAAGAGTATTGAAATATAACTCAAAGTTCAGCAATTATCCGGGAAAGTTAAGATCAAAGTGGTCGGGACCGTATATTGTAACCAAAGTTACACCTCATGGAGCAATAGAAATAGAACATCCACTTGAGAACCGTACATTCATGGTGAACGGTCATCGTTTAAAGATATACCATGGAGGTGAAGATACCGATCGTGCAAAAGACCCACATCCCAGAGAGATCATGTACCTCCTCGAAGCTCCTTAGAAGCATGAGGTAAACCGTCGAGCTTAACGACGTTAAACAAAAGCCACTTTCTTGTATATTAGTAAGTATTTCAGTTTTTAGTAGTGTAAATTAGTTGATTTTCGTTAAATTTAGTGTTTATTATTAAGAAATGAGGAAGGGTGTTTGTTTTTTATGATTTCAGGGGTAAAATGGTCATGAGTTTGGGGTCAAAACGATGAGAAAACGAAAAAAATTGGAGTCCACGGTAGGTCTGACCGGCTAGCCGGCGAGTTGGCCGGCATACCGGCCAAACGAGCTGAGAGACCCCAACTCTCTGACCACTGCGTCAGCAATGACGCAGCGTAGCTGCGTCTCGATTTGCGCCAGCGACAACCGCCGGCATACCGGTCAGCGACCGGCTAGCCGGCCGATGAGGAATGAGGTTCTGATCACTGCGTCAGCAATGACGCAAGGATGTTGCGTCTTCCATTGCGCCAGCGACATGCCGCCGGAATACCGGACAGCGACCGGCTAACCGGCCACCGAAGGAGGACTTTCTGATCACTGCGTCAGCAATGACGCAAGGTAGCTTGCGTCTGAGGTAAAAAAATCGAGTTTAGTAATTTTTTATTCGCCGCCATCGCGACTGGCATGCCGGTCAGCCACCGGCTAGCCGGTGCGCTGTAGCGAGAGGCGGTTTTGAGTGCATTTAACCTAGTTTTTTGCCTCCTTTTCCAAGCCTACCTCACATTCCGAATCCTTGCCTCCACCTACTCCGAAAATCATCAATAAACAGCTATAAAATCATCAAACTAAGCCTTCTTTCATCACAAAAACACACAATCAACTCATATCTTCTCCAAAACATCACCAAATTTCATCTTTCTCCACAAAATTTCTTCTTCCTAACCTTAAAATTAAACCCAATTCTTCCACAATTCCTCTCAATTAACCTTAAACCATCTCATATTCCACCACATTCTTCAACTTTAAAGCCTCAAAACATCAAATTTCTAAGCTTTTCTCTAGCTTTTTCACTATTTGAAGTTTTGAGTTTGGGGTGAAAAGAGATGACTAACAGGACCGATTCCATGTGTACTTATCGAAGAAACTTACCAAGAAACAGGAACAATGTTGGAGCTAGCCCAGAACAAGCAATTGAGATTCCAGATTCGCGTTCCAAAAAGACTGAACAAATCCCAATTGCTCCGAAAAGGAAAGAGAATCCAAGCAAGGCTAATCCGAAAAAGAGGAGGTTAATTGATGAAAGTGACGAAGAGAGTGAAGAAGAAGTTGCAGAATAGATTGAGGAAGAAACAGAACAAGAAGTTCCCGAAGAACTCGTGCAACAACAGAAACCTCCGCGTAGGAAAACATGGGCTCAAAAGCCAAAGAGAGTTTTCGTTCCTTGGGCCGATCAGGTGAGTGATAGAATCAATTTCTTGAAGTTTGGTGAGGAGATGAATCTTCCTAAGGGTATTATGACTAGTGCTTATAAAGATTATGGTATTACTTGTGATAAGTTGGGTTGGAAAGAATTAAGAGAAAAGAAGCTTGAGTATATTCCTACCATGGTGCGAGATTTTTATGAAGGAATCGCCTTCTCAAAAGATGCTGTTGTGATTCGCAAAAAGGTAGTTCCTTTCTCCGTTGAGCTTATTCGAAAATCGTTGAAATTACCCAATTTTTCTGGACTATGCCCTTTCCAAGAATCTCTTAAAGAACCATCTTTCGATTATGAATCCCTTTGGGGGACGGTACTTATTGATGGGGCTCGCCCAATTCCCGAAGGAGAGAGATATCCTGGACAAATGTATAGCAGTAATTTGTTACCATGTGCTAAGGTATGGTCCCGTTTCATAATACCTACCTTCTTTGGAGTTAAACACATATCAGAAGTGAAGAAGGAGCATCTTATGTTTATCAAGTGTATTGTTGAGGAGAAACCAATGGATGTTGCTCGCGTGATTTATGATACCATCATGGAATTTGCTAGAATTCCAATGGTGTCGCCTAGGGTGTGATAATATTAATACAAATAAAGGTCAAGAAAACTATGCACTCTCACCTTAGACAAGCACAGTACTGCAAGTATTACAGGACGTATGCAAGTTTTAGTTGATAAGTTGAGTTCGTTCTCAGGGACTTAAGTGTGTTAATCACGTGGGTAGAAATAACGAGTAAGAAGTAAATAATTAAAAGACAGAAAATTAAAGAGAAGAATTCGAAAATAGCTAATTAAAACTAAGAAAATTAAAGACAGTAAAATAAAATACTAAGAATATGAGATGAGAGATATAGCTTAGGTTTTGCTAGTATGCACTAATCCTTCTAATTCTTTCTATTAGATCTAGTTAATAATGGAGAATAAAGCTCTTGTATGCTTAGTCAGGATTCTAAATTCCCATTCCTTAGACCTTGAGAGCGACTAAGGGGGCTACGACACAACCAAGAAGCTGATTCAGATAGGGTTATCAAACGCTACTAAGGCCCTAAGCAAACAATTCATTCAATTGGTGATATGGTGATTAAATCATACCCTAATGACTATCTAGTTAGAATCAGTTTTGTCAGGACTAATATCGACACTAGACGTTATATGGTGGTTCAATAGTTAAACACCCAGCTAAGGTGACCATCTAACTACTATTAAGACAATCCTAAAGTGATCAGTTCTAGGACATGCAATAAATCAAAACACATAAACAAATATAAAGGTAAGAAGCTAATATCAGATTAAAACATGTAATTCCAAAAGAAACTTAGATAGAAGAATTAGAATTCATAGTTTATACATGATGCAAAACCCAAGATATGGGAAGTTTAGTTCATACCTGATGGAAACAAACTAAAAGAAATTACAAAAGACATCATCTTGCCCTCTACAATAAACTGGAAGAATAAAACCTTAAGAACTAATTACTATGAGGCAAGGATGATTTACAAGTGATATAAGGGTGTATTTATAGGTGTTTAGAAGATCTAATTCGTTTTCTTGAGGGAGAGGTAAAGTAATGGACTCCAAGCCCAACTCAAATTCGTATGGAAATAAAGATAAATTCTGCTGACTTGTCTTGAGCATATCTTCTTCGCTATTGGTCAGTTTTCGCTCCACAATATACCAAAAGAATCCTCAGCGAATTATCTAAGTCCACATTAAAGGAATTTACCAAAATCGGCTTGGTTTTGGAGTTATCTCCACTTCTTTAGGCGTTGATGCAGAAATTCAGATTTAGGCAGCTTTTCCTTTTCCATATTTTTAGCTTTTGTTTCCTTATCTCTAATTACCATGCTAATCTGTTTCCATTTCTTGTAGTCTTTGACTTGGACTCTAATTAATCTCCATAATTATCTTTAAAGCTTCACACTAAATAAACAATTAAACCCAATATGCTCTAAAAATAATAATTCACTAAATCAAAACTCAAAATAGGAAAGTGCACTATCTCTCAAGAAAAATTGACTATTATGACTTCTAACTCACTAAAAATGATGTCTCATCCTAATATAAATCTATCACAAATGAGGAGACATCAAGACCCCCAACTCAAAGTTGTATCGTCCCGATACAATAAAGATAAAAACAAAGGGAAGTCTATAAATACACACTTATGGATTTTTCAACACAATGAGAAAAACATAGCAGAATATATAGAATAATCCTAAAGCAACAAATCAGAAAATTTCATGCAATAATATTCATAAACTACATACCTGTACACTTCTCATATCCACAGTCAACATGGCTTGAATTCAAGATCAGATTAGTTTCGCAATGTAAGAAGGATTGGGACTTTACTCAGTTCTCCAATAAAGCTATAGATTGTTCATCAAACCTCACTAGTATTCAAAGATCCATTCAACTACTCTCTAATGGCTCAATCACTTCTCTATTACATATCAAAGAATCACAAGGTCTTTAAGGTTGTAATGTAGGCTTAGGGACGGTATGATAGTATATTTGGATAATTTAGAGTGAGCTTTTGGCTCTCTCCTCACTAGCCATCAACGAATCGCCCTAGAGCTTGAGTTACTCTCATAAAACGTTTCTCACTCAACCCAATGAATTCCTTGATGCACAATTTAGCATCCCCAATAACCCAATTAAAGCATAAGATGTTCACATAAAAATTCCTCTTTGCCGGTCCGAATATATATATTTAATTCTTTTCAAATCAATTTCTTTTCTATAGCTATGACTCTCTTTTTAATGTTGAGATATCATGCTAATTTTTCTCATATATATATATATATATATATATATATATATTTCTTTTAATGCCCTTGTTGGCAAATTTAGCTTGTAGCTTCTTTTTCATTCACTATTACGCCGGCAAAGGGTTACAATAAAAATCTGTGAATCATCATCAAGATAAAGCACAAAGCACAATTAATAAGCTCAAAAATATCATCCCAATAATATTTCCCATAATGGTGGACCCACCACCCCAAACTCAAGCTCTAAAATAATTGTCTATGCATCGCGATTCGAGTGCGGGTCATATGGAAAAGTCCTATAATCTAAAGGATATGGCTTATAATGTGTTTCAATAAAAAGGCTTTAGAAAGGCTAGAAGGGGCTGAGAAGGGTATAGCATATAAAATCAAAAATCACAAGGTGAGAAGGTATAAAAAGGCTTCAAGGGCTTCAAATATGAAAGAACCGTCTTGATCACTTTCTACACTATGTAATTTCGTTATTTTGTTAGCTTTAGCACTTTCATCAAATGGTTTGTCAACTAGCCTGGATCTCACGGCCTACACACTTCTCAAGGTTCCCTGAGATCGAACATACTTTCTATCGCATTGCTCACTAATCTTTTCTTTACTATCAACGTGTGTTTTCCTACAAATACTCAAAGGATACAAAATACATAGCTCATAAACATACTATTTACTATCATTTATTCACTGAGCTTATGCTTTCAAGCTATTAAACACACTCTACATCTAATTCCCATGTATCAAAATTTTTAATTTCTACCTAAAAACAGAAAAATGGAGATGAGAGACAACGAATCCCCACACCCCAACTCAAAATTGAGCCGTGTCCCCACGACTCAAAAAAGACTCGAAACAGAAATTAAAATTAGCAGATAAATGCATTTACAGAAATGGTAAGGAAGAAAGAGAACATACTCTCGAGGCTTATTGCCTCGCATCATTGACATCCGAGGTTGGATTTGCTGGACCTTTCGTTAATTGCTCAAGGAGTTTCATGATGTGCACTTGATTAGCGTTGATTTGTGCCACATCGTTGACTAAAGAAGTTTGAGCTGCTTCGAATTTTGTTAAACGCTCCTCCATCTTCTCTTGCCAATTTTGCTCCTTTTCTTCTTACGAGACTTGCGTAGAACCCGCTCTTCGAAAGATATCTTTGATCCAAGCATTATCAATATAATTCCCTTTAAACTCGAGTTTCTCTTCTTCACCCAATATAACATTCGCTTTTCGCACAAGACACATGATCATGGTAGGAAATTTAACATTATAAACCGATTTAGGAGAGACCGAAAATCGCATCACCTCCTCATAGATCAACTGTGCCACATCTACTTCTTCTCCTCTCAAAATACAATCCAACAGTAGAGCGTTCTTCATAGTCACATCCAAAGTTCGTGTGTTTCCAAAGACATTAGGAATAAGGAAATTGTGCCAAATTCTTGCATCTGATTGAAGATATTTGTAAGGCCAAGGTGCCTTCAATTCTCCCTTATGTGATTGCACTTTCTCCTTGTCTAAAACATGTTCAAAAAGTAATTCCTCATCAAATATTTTTCGTTTAGCAACCGCTTCATCATACTTGCAACAACCTTTCAATTTCTTGAACTTGAAGTGGTTTTTAATCTCCTCAACTGTGAAAGGAACTAGCTTTCCACTAATCGGAACACAACTTTACTATCTCGGCTGAAGAGGCCTAAATATAATTCCAAAACTAACTCATGACATAATTCAGAACGTCTTACCATGAACATAGACCAACCCAATTTCACACCAAGCTCTAAGAATCTCTTGTATTCTCCTTCACCAACTTCTTCCTTGAATACTTTCTCATAAGCAAAAGGTAGCTCTTTTAATTGTTTCTCTGCAGAAGCTTTCAGAGCCCTTGAAGCTTCCTCTTTCTCCTTGGGTGTAGGACCTTGTGGAAGTTATGTTTTCTCCTTTGCATAAAAGTAGAGCTTTTTACCATTACGATTAAACAAAGGTATCGTACCTTCATCTTCAGCATTGTCTTTAGCCTTTGATTTAGAACTAGAACCTTTGTTATTTGATTTCTTCTTGATTGGATCCAAAACTTGCTTTTCTTCACCTCCCTCTTGTTAGCTAATGTTGTTGTTCTATTAGTCATCCTCAATTAACCCCCAACTCAAAGATTTAACAACTCTTGAAATTTGAACTTGTGAATTTTTGGTTGAACAAGCTTGAATTGGCTTAGGAAAGATGAATTGATGATGAATCTCTATGTGGGTGAGGTGGATTCTTAATGGATTGGCTTGTATTTAAGAAATTGTATGATGAATTTTGAAAATTTAAGCCCTTGATTCTTCAATTGGATGTGTTTGGTGAGAATTGGTTGTTTGAATCTCCTTTATAATGAGGAGGAGAGAAGATTTGATGTGTTTTTCTTGATGATTGGGTAGTGTTTTGATGATTGGTGAAGGTTTTTATGAGCTTTACTGGAGTTAGGAGAGTTTTGGAGAAGGAAAAGAGGCTTAAGGTTTAGTGAATTCGGAATAATGAGCATTAACCCTCTTTTATAAGCTTGAAACCCGTTTTTCTCTCTCCAGGCGGCGACCTACGGTGCACCGTGCCTATCCTGCGGTATACCGCAACTTCTGTAGCTTCAAAATTTTTGTCTCGTCAAAATACCCGCGGTACATTCCCGTGGCACGGGTTTTGGACCCGCGGTACAGGGGTGCGGTATAGGATCCGGTATACCGGACCTATCACCATGGTTTTTTTCTTGTCTTGGTATAAAACCCGTGGCTCCTACCCGTGGTGCGGGTTTTTGTCCTCTGCGGTATACCGCGGCTGAGGTCCGGTATACCGCAGCACTGGTCAGAATGCTCCGAAAAATTGTTCTACTTCCCTAACTCGATTTCTCCAATACCTAATCATCAAAAACACTAATACCTTTCTCAAATATGCAATATCAACTAAAAATAACTAAACTAAACTAAACATAAACTAAAAACGTTAAAGGCATAAAAACTTAAAAAATTGCGGGTTGTCTCCCGTACAACACTTTTATTTAACGTTTTTCAAAGTTAGACGTGTTACCTCTATCGAGACTTGCGAATATAGCCTCCCCAACAACGAGTTAGGCTATGAACGTCAACTAATCTGCGCTTGATCCCCTTCTTGGGTCGAATTTCTATCACCTTGGCTGAAACAACCTTAGTGACAATGAATGGTCCCATCCACGAGTCTTTGAAACTTCGGGGCCTATTCTCGCATTTGTGAGATTTCCATAGAACTTCATGGCCAACCCCAAACTCAATGTTTGGCTCATTATCCACAGGCTTTAAGTGGATCTTCTCAGGAGGGACTTTGTGCTGTGAAAGGTAGTGGATGACAGGAACGGTGGGATCTAACTTCCTCAGTTTCTTGCCCAAGACATAGAAGGTCTCGGATACATTCTTTGCATGAAGGGTGATATTTTTAGCAAAGGAATTTACCAAAATCGGCTTGGTTTTGGAGTTTTCACCACTTCTTTAGGCGTTGTTGCAGAAATTCAGATTTAGGCAGCTTTTCCTTTTCCATATTTTTAGCTTTTGTTTCCTTATCTCCAATTACCATGCTAATCTCTTTCCATATCTTGTAGTCTTTGAATTGGACTCTAATTAATCTTCATAATTATCTTTAAAGCTTCACACTAAATAAACAATTAAACCCAATATGCTCTAAAAATAATAACTCACTAAATCAAAACTCAAAATAGGAAAGTGTATTATTTCTCAAGAAAATCGACTATTATGACTTCTAACTCACTAAAAATGATGTCTAATCCTAATATAAATCTATCACAAATGAGGAGACATCGTCCAACTTCGCAACAAAATCTCAAATTCCCTTGTACTATTACTACTTTATGCCTAGACGCAAAAGTTCTGCGTAAAGACGCAGAGATTGACCGTGTGGTAGTTGGAGAGAACATGGGTATAGCGTCGATTCAGAATGCTCATGATGAAGTGTTAAGATTAGTAAGAACTCCTAGAGCTCCTCCAAAGAAAAAGATGCATACCGATCACGAGTTGGAAGCGAAAGTGAAGGTGTTAGAAGAAAACCAAGTGAAGATGATTGCTTCTTTGGGAAACATTACGAAAGAGCTAGAACTTCTCCGAAACATGCTTATGGGGGTGAGCACAATTCAACATGCCACCTATGGTCTACTTACGAAGGATAAAGTTCATGGACGCAACACCGATGACCAGCCACGCGCTGGTTGAGATACGTTTTCTATCCCTTTTGCATTTTAGTTTAGTTTATTTTATAATCTTGCATTGAGTCTTTTTCGAGTCGTGGGGACACGTCTCATTTTGAGTTTGGGGTGGAATTCGTTGCCTCATCCCAGTTTTTATGTGTTACGTGTTTTAATTGCTTTCAATAAAATAATTTCGGAGTTGCGTTAGTTTGTAAAAGATTTTAAATGTTCATTTAAGCATACTTTTATTAAATCTATGATAGTAAATATTGGACTTTAGGGAATAATATAAAGCGCACTTAGAATTGCATGCGAACATAGGTAAGTGATAGGAAGAATTAATAAAACAATGCAAATGAAGTAAGCTTGTACTTAAGGAATATGTTTGGTGTGTAGAACGTGAAATCCTAATTAGTAGAGAACCCACCTAGATATGAACTAAAGACGAACTATGTACTTAGGAAAATGATAGGGGCAGTTCTTTGTTAGCCATTTGAAGCCTTTTAGCCTGCTATCCCTTATTATAATTTTATCCGTCTTAGCCCAATTTTGAGCCTTAAGCCTTTTCTTTTGTAGCCACGATATAAGCTCATTATCCCTTAGATTATTAGGCATTACCAAATGACCCGCACTTGAATCACGATCCTGAGACCTGTCTCGAGCTTGAGTTTGGGGTGGAGGGTCCACATTTGGGAAATTTCATTGGGTGGGATTTATGTGTTTATATTACGGCACAAAAATAAAAGATGATATTATTATTTGTAACCCTTTGCCGGGATTTGAAAAAAAAAAATTATAAGAGACATGACCTTTCACATCAAAATGATGGTCATGGGTATCTTGTACAAAAAAAAGAAGAAAAGAAATGAAAAAGAAAATAAAAAGAAAGAAAGAATAACATAAACCGGCAAAGTAGAATATTTTGAAAATCATCTTAGTTTATATTGGGTTGACATGGGGACGCAACATTACCGCGTCAAATGGGTTGAGTGAGAACATTATATGAGTGTAAACTCAAGCTCGTGGACAGTTGTTGATGGTAAGTGAGGAGAGAGCCAAAAGCTCACTTCAAATTTACCAAAAATATATACCACACCGTCCCTAAGCCTACGCTAAAACCGTAAAGTCCTCGTGATTCCTAAGTTCATAGTGAATCTATGATTCCGTCGATAGGGAATATACTTAGTGGAGCGTTCAAAGCGAGTTAGGATTGAGGAACAACCTATAGCCATCATAAAGAGATAAGTACAAGTGTAACCTTCAAGCATTGCTAATTTAATTTTATGATTGATGTTATTTATGTTCGATTTTGCATAATAGGTGTATGTGTATATTAGTTCTTAGAGTTTTACTATATGAGATTTATTTTAAGAATTGCTTTAGGTTTATTTGCTAGCTTTTACCTTCTTGCGTTTACTTCTACCCCTTCGTTTTGTTTTATTTTGCTTTGTCGGGACGACAAAGGTTTGAGTTGGGGGTCTTGATGTCTCCCCAAATGTTCTAATTTTATACCCTTGATAGACATCATTTTTTGTGTTTATTCGTTTATTTTGATAGACTTTTGGACTAAATATGCAATAATACGATTTTCCTCTTTTATTTCTAGCATTTTTTATTTATTAAGCTTTTGCGCGTAATATTGGTATTTTTAGCGAAAAGTTTGTAGGTTTTGGATGTTAACTAGAAGAGGAATCCGAGAAGAAAGTCAAAGATCGTGATATGGAGTCAAAGCGTGAAGACAAATCCCGAAAGAATTTCATTTTAGAGCTGCAAATTTGGAAAACAGGCCAAATATTGCTGATTTCGAGGCACTTAAGAGATGATTTAGCCGCTAACCTTTGAAGAGATTATGTTCCTTATCGAGTTACGGAAATTAACAAGTGATTTCAGGTCAATCGGAGTTATGACGAATCGGCTAGAGCAGTTTTAGTGAAGGTGGTGCAGTAGTTACGGGATTTTGGGCTAAGATAATGGACTTGGGCCTTTATTCTTTCATCTAATTAATAACCCAAAGGCCTGGTCCGAATTTATAAGTATAAAAGATGCTTTTGACTTCTATTTTACACACAATTCACTTTTTACAAAATAAAGCACCAGAGAGAAGTCAAAACAAGGAAGCAGGAAAGGTAGAGAACTGGAGACGGTCCATATCTCCCACTCACAGCTAACTCAATTCCGGAATTAGGTTTTTCCTTAGTTTTTATTCTGTAAAACAATATGAATTTATCTTTTAATTTAGTATTTGTTTTTAGTAGTTTAGTTTATTATATAAAAACCAAATACAAAGCTTAGTATTTGTATTTAAAAGATTTTTAATGCCCCTTTTAAGCATACTTTTGATGAATCTATGATAGTAATTAGTGGACTTTAGGGAATAACAGAAAACGCGCTTCAATTGCATGCAAACATAGATAATGGATAGGAAAAATTAATGAACAATGCAAAAGAAGTAAGCTTGTACTTAAGAAAAATGTTTGGTTTGTAGAACGTGAGATCTAAATTAGTAGAGAGCCCACTCAGATATGAACTAGAGACGAACCATGTAACTAGGAAAATGATAGGGGCAGTTTTTTGTTAGCCATTTGAAGCCTTTTAACTTTCTATCCCTTATATTAATATTATCCATCTTAGCCCAATTTTGAGCCTTAAGCCTTTTATTTTGTAGCCACGATATAAGCCCATTATCCCTTAGATTATTAGGCATGACCAAATGACCCGCACTTGAATCACGATCCTGAGACCTGTCTCGAGCTTGAGTTTGGGATGGAGGGTCCACATTTGGGAAGATACATTGGGAGGGAATTATATTTGTTTGTATTGAGGCACAAAAATAAAAGATGATAATATTATTTGTAACCCTTTGTCGGGATTTAAAATGAAAAAGAAAATAAAAAGAAAGAATAAAATAACCGGAAAAGTGGAATATTTTGAAAAATCGTCTTAGATTAATTGGGTTGACCTGGGGACACCATTAGCGCGTCAAATAGGTTGAGTGAGAAAATTATATGAGTGTAAACTCAAGCTCATGGACAGTTGTTGATAATAAGTGAGGAGAGAGCCAAAAGTTCACTTCAAATTTACCAAATATACATACCACACCGTCCCTAAGCCTACGCTAAAACCGTAAAGTCCTCGTGATTCCTAGGTGCATGGTAAGTTAATAGGAAGTATACTAAGTGGAGCCTTCAAAGCGAGTAAGGATCGAGGAATAAACTAGAGTCATCATATTGAGATAAGTACAAGTGTAACCTTCTAGCATTGCAAAGTTAATTTTATGATTGAAGTTATTTGTGTTTGATTTTGCATGATTAGTGTATGTGTATGTTAGTTCCTAATGTTTTCTATATTAGATTTATTTTAAGAATTGCTTTAGGGTATATTTACTAGTTTCTATTTTCTCTTGCATCTACTTCATTCCCCTTGTTTTTAGTTTTGCTTTGTCGGGACGACAAAGATTTGAGTTGGTGGTCTTGATGTCTCCCTAAATGTTCTAATTTTATGCCCTTGGAAGACATCATTTTTTGTGTTTATTTGACTATTTAGATAGACTTTTGGTATTAAAATGCAATAAATCAATTTTCCTCTTTTAATTCTAGTATTTTTCATTTATTAAACTTTTGCGCGTAATATGGTTTGTTTTGAGTGAAAAGTTGTAGGGTTTGAATACTAGCTAGGAGAGGAATCTAAGAATAAAGTCAAAGATCGTGTACTGAAGTCAATACAAGAAGAAATATCCCGAAAGAATTGATCATTTGAAGCTGCAAATCTGGAAAGTTGTCAACGATTGCTGATTCCGAGCCATCTAAGAGTGGATTTAGCCTCTGACTTCTGAAGAGAAATTGTTTCCCATTGAGTTACAGAAATTTATCAACTGGAATGAGGTCAATCAGAGTTGAAACGAATTGGTTAGAGCTGTTTTAGTGGAGGTGGTGCAGCTGTTACGGGATTTGGGCTTAATTATGGATTTGGGCTTTTCTTAATTTCACTTAATCTTTAAAGAAAAGCCCTAATCCGTTTTTTACATTATAAATAGGCTTTAGACTCTTATTTTTACACACTTTTTTCATAATATTACATACGCTTAAGAGACAGACACCGGAGAAGAAGCTAGAGCAAGGAAGAGAAGAAGCAAGAGCTGGAGACTGTCTATATCTCCAATTCTCAGTCAATTCAACTCTGTAATTAGGTTCTTCTATTTTATTCTGTAAAACATTATGAACTCAATTATTTCTTTAGTTTTTGTCTTTTCAATAATTATGAGCTAAACTTAAATAGTGCTTGAGAACGCATAATGGGTTAATCCCAATTTGATTTTATTTCATGTGTTTGGATTTGGGATTTTTATAAACTGAAATCAAATTGGGTAAATTGTATTTTCATTAATTTGCTTTTATTAACTATAATTGACGTAATTAACCAATCATAGGACTTAGTATCTAGGCTATTCCATTTAGTGGCGAATCCATCACTTTGACGGGGGGTTTAGATACGGACCTAGTTAATGAATGTAGGATAGAAATTAGAGACTCTGACGAGCTTAATTAATCCTATGGCTAATTGGGTAGAATAGACTTAATCACTTGAGAGTGGACTATAATCACCCTGATGGGGTTTGTAGCACTTGAGAGTTGATCCTTAGTCCACCCTGACGGGGGTAAGGAGATTTCTGAATCCCGACCATTACATATTTACTAATTTGTCCCTTAAACAATGCATGAAATGAATGATAATTAGGTGAATCCCTCGCGTCTCTCAAGTACTGCCTTTCCTACCTTGCGTAAACACTTTATTTTCTTGCGTCTAGTTTAATACTTGCATTAATTTAGTATTTTAATTTATTGTCTTAGTCTTAGGAAAACCAAACAAACATTCTCAAAATAATTTATCTGCTTTTACGTGCAATTAACTACTATTCGATAAGCATTAGAGTCAACCATTCCGTCCCTGAGAACGAATCTGTTTTATCACATATATTACTTGGGACAACCGAACACTTATGGTTGTGGTTCTCTTATCCTTATTGCATTTATTTTAGAACACACAAAGGACCACCAACTACTCTATTACGATCTTTGCTACACCATTTAACCAATGGGGTACAATGTTCCGAGATCATATAAATACTACTAATAATATTACAAATAGTGGAATTAGAAAATTACAAACATCTCTCATGTGATTTCATAACAAGAAGGCTATCACTTTCCACTATCACCCTACAAGGAGCTTCGGGGCTAGTAGACAATTTTTAAGAATTCTTAACGCCTCCGCCTCGAGAGAAGAATCTGATGAGATGTCCCACGCATTGTAGTTCCTAGTATTTCCAAGATGGTCCCTGGTAACACAAGAAATAGTAGCTTTGTTATCTTTGAAATTGGCATCACTATTAATTTTATGCATATTCATAGGTGGTGGTTCCCACTTTTTTCTCTTTTCCTCAACAGTTTCATTAATCATGTTATTCTGTGGAGTAATGTTTGTGACATTTTCATAAAAAGAGTTATACTTTCCCTTCAGTACATTAGTATCATCCTTAGGGATGTTACAATTTTCCTATTCACTCCAATTAAGAAGATTCTCTTCATTGTTTCCCGAGGGTCCAGCTTTATGAAGTTATATTTGTAATTATTTCTATCTTTCCATACCTGTCATGCTATATTGCAGAATTTTCTATTGTTTTTCCTTTTAAAACTTTATTATTCTTTTGTAGTTCATGAGTACTAGCCGTCCAACTGTCCATTATATTGGTACAGTGGTTGCTTGTATAAAAACTTAAAGGTGAAGCAAACCATACTGCTCTCGCCATTCACAATCAATCAATAAGTGCTCCACATTTTCCACTGACTTGTTACAAATTTCACAAAGTGGGGGGTTTTGATTATATTTTTTTTATACAAATTATCATTTGTGGGGAAATGTTTTTAAACACTCTCCACATAAAGTTTTTCACTCTAGGGGCAACTTTAAGGTTCCACATTAGTTTTCACACTTTAGGGTCAATTATTTGAGATGTGGAAGCCTTAATGTCGCATCTCCTAGATTTATCTTTTTCTTCTATGTCTTTAAGCATTTGGTAACCTTTATTAACTTCATATATTCCATGTTTATCTTTCTTCCAAACTAGTTTATCCTTACCACCTGAGAGTGGTATAAATGTGTTGAGTATACATTTAGCTATCTCAGTGGAGTAGTTAGTATTTATTAAATCCACATTCCAACCCCTTTTATTAATCAACATTAGGTCAACTACCTTTCTCAACCTAATATCATTAGGAGGGATTATATCATCACATTTTATTATCCAGTTATCATTGTATAGATTAATGTAGTTACCTTTCCCTATTTTCCACTTTATATCTTTAATAAGTCTTTCTTTTCCTGCCACCAGGCTTCTCCATCCTAGGAGTGAGAGTTCCCAATTTCAGCTTCTAAAAGAGTATCAATAGTATTTAATAAATTCCATACTTGTTTCCCAAGTAATGCCAAATTCATAGGGTGGAGGTCCCTAAAACCTAATCCCACATTGTGTTTACTCTTAGTTAAGGAATCACAAGATCCCCAATGAATTTTTTTTATTGCCTTTACTTCCACACCAAAAGCCTGTAATTAAATCGAATCACAGATTTTTTCGAATTTAGAAAGAAGACATTAAATAATTCGGCATACTAAGAAGTACAACTTTTATTAAAATTTCTTTACTAGCTTCAGATAGGTATAAGTTTTTCCAGTTCTCAGTTCTTTTTAATCTTTTTTCTACAAGTATATCTAAGTCCTTTACTTTTGATCTCCCCCATTCAGTGGGTAGACCTAAATACTTACCTAAATTGTTGGTAATTTTCATACTAAGCTTAGCAGCAATGTTATTTTGTATGTATCCAAGGGGTGTTGGTGCGAAATTCAATGCCACACTTAATATAATTTAATTTCATTCAAGTGGAATATCCATGCTTATTTATAATATCATTGAAACTCTCTATTCTTTGTTATTCGTTTTCATAAAAAAGATGTTATCATCGGTGAAAAATAAGTGAGTTATATTAGGGGCAAACCTAGATATTTTTATACCTTCCATCAAGTGGTTGTAACTTTATCTTTTATAAGAGTTGATAGCAATTGAGTTATTATGGTAAAGAGGAAAGGTGAGAGGGGGTCACCCTGTCTAAGCCCCCTCTTAGGTCTAACAAACTTCTAAGGTGTTCCATTTATTAACATAGAGTATGTTACTAACTTAACACACCTCATTAATTTATTCACCCAAGTTTTACTAAAATCCATTTTTTCTAGCATAATTTCTAAAAAAATTCCACTCTACATTTTCATATGCTTTCTGAATATCTGATGTCTCCTATTTTTTTCTAATTATATGACATTAGGAGACATCAAATTAGGTTATTATTTGACTAATTCGATAGAATTTTAGTATTAATTTGATATATTTCATTTTCTCTCCTTGAATTTTAGTATTTTTTATTTATTAAACTTTTGCACGTTAAATGATTTTTTAGTGTAAAGCTTGTAGGTTTATAATACTAGCAAGGAGAGGAATCAAGAATGGAAGTCTTAGATCGTGTAAAGAAGTCAAAGGCTAGAAGAAATATCCCGAAGTGTTGACAAATTAGAGCTGCAAATCTGGAAGGCTGATGGTAATTGCTGATTTCGAGCTACTTAATCATGGATTAAGCCTCTGAGTGGTAAAAAGGATTCGTGCCTTATCGAGTTAAGAAGAATTAGCAAGTCGAATGAGTCAATTCGGAGTTAAATTGAGAAAGTTACAACTGTTTTAGTGGAGGGTGTACAACAGTTACGGGATTTGGACTTGAAGAGTGGACTTGGGCCATTAATTATTTCATAAATTCACTTAAAATAGCCCAATTCCGAATTATTTAGTATAAATAGGCTTTTTGACTTTATTTTTTACATACAGTTCATTTTACACAAAGTCAGAGCGTCAGAGAAAATAGCAGAAGCTAGGAAAAGGAAGAAGTCAAGAGCTGGAGAATTCATCCTCTCCAAATCAACAGCCAAATCCAACATCCTAATTAGGTCTTTTATTTTATTCTCTTTCTTTAAAACATGAACTCAGTTAATTTTATTTCTTTTGCTTTTACTGTAATTATGAGCTAAATTTCCATTGTACTTGAGAATCGCAACATGGGTTGAACCCAAACTAGTTTGATTATTGTTTTTCCAATTTGGGATTTTATGAATTTAATTTGAATTAGTATTTTACGTTGGCTTTTATTTTTTGATTATTTATTATCTTTAGAGTCATGAACTAAGTATAAGTTTTAGTATCTAGGGTAATTAATATAGTGGTGTATTTCTCACCTTGACGAGGAGTTTAGATACAGAACTAGGTAATTGCCATTGGTATCCGCCAATGACCTTGACATGCTTGACTAGCCAATAGCCAATGTGGTAAGTTTTAATCATCCGAAAGTGGTTTTAATCACCCTGACAGGGTTTAGATGACCGTAGGAGAGCTTTTAGCTCCACCCTGACGGGGGCTAAGAGACTTTAGAATCCCGACAAGCGTAAGAATAATAATTCAACCCTTAAAGGAAGACATTAATTAAGAAAGTTTGTGGTAAAACCCTAGCGTGACTCAAGTACCACTTTATTCTTGCGTCTACCTCCATTGCTTTCATTATTGACATTCTAGTTTAATTAATTTAGTATTTAAATTTTTTGCATCTTAGTTTTAGAAAACCAAAACAAATATCATATCTTTTACTTTTCCGGTATTTGTAATTATTCTACTATTTGATAACATTAGAGTCAACCTATTCCGTCCCTGCAAACGAACTTGATTATCATATATTACTTGGGACATATGTACACTTGCAGTTAGTGGTTCCTCTATTCTTAGCATTTATTTTATAACACACAAGGACCCACCAATATCCGCCTTTATAGCCATATGATATGTTTTAGTATATCTATTTTCTTTAATATAGTTAATCACTTCATGCGCTATATAAGTGTTATCTTGAATATGTCTTCCTGGTATGATAGCTTATTAGTTTTCAATTAGCATATTCATACACAGTTGCAATCTATTAACAATATTTTTGCCATAATTTTATAAATAAAGTTAGAGCAACTGATGCGTCGAAAATGTTTCATATTATTGCGATTTTTAATTTTTGGTATAAGGGAAATAAAAGTATGATTAATCTCATCTAAATATTCCCATTATACCAAAAATTATTAATAACTCTAATAACTTCGAGTTTTATAATGTCCCAAATTTCTTTATAGAAAAAGCCCGGATACCCATTGGGGCCCGGCGCTTTGTGGGCCCTTAATTCATTAATAGCTTTAAGAATTCATTTTATTTCAAAAGGTTTTTCAAGGTTATCGTTCATATTTTTATTAACTTTATAGGGGATCAAATCACTAGTAGAGCTAAAATATCTATCTCCCACTGTGCTAAATATGTTATTAAAATAATTACGAATCTCATTATTTACTTCATCCTCAGTTTCTAGCCAAATACCATCCTCCTTAGTAATTCTCGTGATTTTATTAATTTTTCTCTATTCTTTAGTGAAAGAATGGAAGAAAGATGGGTTCTTATCCCCTCTTTTGAGCCAAGATACTCTAGACCTTCGCAATAATCCTCTTCATCCTTCCATGTTTTCTCAATTTTTTTAACTATACCATTATACTCATCCCAAATTTTAGTATTAGGGTCATTGTATATATTTTCAATTTTGGCTATATATGTATCAATCAATTTCCTATTATTTTTATATTTATTCTTACTCCAAATGGTAAGCAAAATACTACTTCTTTTAATTTTACTATTCAGAGCATTTTTATTATTGTTGGGATTATTTTTTTTAAATTCCCACACTTTTTAATGATTTCATAACATTTCTTTTCTTCTGTCCCGTTATTCTCAAAATAAACCTTTTTTACTTTTTTTTATTGTCATTCATATGTAAAATCTAGGGGAAGTGGTCAGAGCCTACTGCAGGGAGTAAAGCAACTCAGGCATTAGGGTACTTCTCATTCTATTTATTTATTGCAGAAATCCCTATCAGTAAGGGATTTAATCATTTCATTATTACTTCTCTTATTAGTCCAAGAGACTCAACACCGTTTATATCGATTTCATCCAGTTTATTATGCTTCAAAAATCCATTAAACTGTTTCATGGATTTTTTACACTTATCATCCCCTCATTTCTTCTCTAGGAGGGATATAAAATTATTAAAATCATCTTTTAAATTCCAAGCCTCATCTTTTTTAGGTCTACAACTGCTAAAAACATCAAGGCAAGCTTCTTTGTTTTTATCAGCAGGTGCTCCATACACAAAAGTGGTGAACATTTTTTCATTTTTGAAAATTATTTCACAGTGAATATGATTAATAGATTTACTTATAATTTTAATATTAATTTCATCTTATACAAATAAGGCCAGAGCACCCCTAATACCTACTGGTTCAACAATAGCTATAAGGGTCATTTTAATAACACTTTCCAGATTTTTAACAGTTTTATAGGGTTTTTTAGTTTTTGAAAGAAATAATACCTAAGTCTGGTATTTGGAAAAGATACGAGTTTGGGTCTGGTCTGTCAGGGTTGCGCCAATACCCTAACAGTGTCAGGCTGTTTGTGTTATTGTTCGTTTTGGGGTTGATATGGGTCAACCCCGCAAACCTCTTCATTAGCCTTAATCATTTTTACTTCTTATTCTTTTTTCGTACCATGTGTCTCCTCATTCTGGTTTTCAATCCTTGAAGCCCATAGAGTTTTTTGCCTTTTAGTATTTATATGTGCAGCTCCGTCTCTCTTAGCCTTTCTACTTTTAGCTTTAACCAATTGTCTAGCTATTACTTCTCTTTTGCTCATATCTTTATTAACTTTCATAGTTTTACTACTGGTGATTTCATTTATTGTGTCATATGCTTGAAATAAACTCAGACAATCTAAATCTTCTCGTTGTTAATTGAGTATATAGGGGTATTGTAATCATCTAGGTTTATGTTCTCTGGTTTAGAAGATGCAGAGAAGCTAGGGTTAGGGTTGATGTTGTTTGGTGGTGGTGTATTATCTAGGTTAGGTAAAGGTTGGTCGGAGACGATGAGATTAGGGTTTGAGAGATTGAGGGATTTTTGTAAGAGGGGAGAAGAAAGGTCGGGAGTTGAAATCGGCTGAGTGGTATGGTCTGATATAAGATTAGTCTTATACACAATACCTTTTGGGCTAGCTTTATTAATTAGTTGATGGATAATAACATTTGGGCTCTTGGTAGCTGGACTTGGACTTTCAAATGAACCAAAGAGAATATCCTTGTTTTGGGCCAGACTCTTATTAAATTTAGAAGCCATTTATTGGGCCAGTTAAGTAAGCCTTTTTTCTTTTTCCAATTATAGTCGGTACTTAGGACCTTCTCTCTCATTTCATACGCAGACAAAATACCTTCACCTCCACCATCTTCGTCCTTTTCGTACCCTTTCTTTTTGTCTCTTACTAGCCCCTTACTCATACCACTACCACTACCACTACCTTCGTTCGTACCGAATTCAGAAAACCCATTAGTACTTTTAACTCCATTTAAACTATAGTTATCCTTAGCATTAAGCTGAAGTGGAACCGATTCCTCTACTCGGTAACTCTGTATTACTCTGGTATGCTTAATTTCTTTGTTAACTTTATTAAACGTCATGGTTGTTCATGTAACTTGCTTTCATACATATGATTGTGAGGGCCCTCTAGTTGAGACTTTGACCCAGCCTCCTAATCGTTGTTTAACTTTAGGGTTCGAGCATCCCTTCTCTTCGTGACCAAAAATTCTGCAGCCATAGCACACTTGGCCTATGTTTTTGTAGCAGAATTTGATCCATGCTGCTTTGTTTTTGTTCTCCCAGAAATTAATTACAGATATTAGTGGCCTATCAAGGTCCAAATCAAGTTGAACCCGTGTGATTGATTAATCATAAATTTCAAGTGATACAGGTTAAATTACTTGATGAACTTTACCAAAATAGCTGAGCAATTTACTAAAACAATTAACTGTAAAGAGGTTAACTGGAATACCTGAGAGTTGAACCTAGAGTGTAGTGTTATTAACTTCTTTTCTGTAGCTTTGTATTGACTCAGTACCAAATCGAATAGCAACCGTGTTGTTTACTATCTTTTCTACTTCAACTTGTTTTTTTAGCGCCCAACACTTATTACTATGATTCTTGATGAAAGTGTGGTTGATTTTCTCCTTATTCATAAGATTTGCTAGTAATTTTGGTTCATTGATAACTCTATAGATAATATCCTTATCTGGTGTTATTACTAAGTTTTGTCTTTTGCTAGTGGATGAGATGAATCAAATAAATCCATAAGGAGTTTGTACAGAAAGACGATGGAAGGGAGGTGGAAAGGATGGCCGAAAAAGAGGAGATAAAGCTGAACAAAGAGATAAAAACCGAAGGGAAATAATTGATTCAATGATTTATTGCAATTTTGTAATGGAAAATACTGAAAGGAAGAGTTAGATCACCTAAAATGTAAAGATTTCAGAAGATTTGTGTAGGGTTTATTGGTTTTTTGGTGGTGGAAGATTTAGGATAGAGAGAGAGAGAGAGAGAGAGAGAGAGAGAGAGAGAGAGAGAGAGAGAGAGAGAGAGAGAGAGAGAGAGAGAGAGAGAGAGAGTTTCATAGTTTCTCTGACAACCTTCACGTTGGGAGAAGGTAAAGCCAATTATTTTTTTTGGTACATGGGTGATCCGGGATTGCTTGCGCGCCTCACGACTTATCCCATGAGTAAATACAAGCCTCCTCATGTATATTCCCAGGTAAATCAGAACTAGATTACCATGTTCAAGGAGGAGTTCGAGCCTTGTACCTCTTACTTTACACCCGTTAGGGAGGAAATTCAAACTCAAGACCTTCCCTTTAAGTGCTGAAGAAATAGCAAGGCTCTGGCTATTATTATTGATAAATAGTTGGGTGAAGCCCTCGTGTAACCTTTAACTATCCCAAAAGTGCACGAACCGCCCCCGATCTTACGTTTTACCATTTTTGGCCCCTGATGAACCCATTTTGTGACACCGTTAGCCCTTTTTCCATTTTTTTTCCAGTTGACCGTTAGTCAATGCCACTTGGCACCATGTCACCGCCACCTCTGCGCCACCTCACTGCCAACCGTCTTCGTTATCATCGTCCCTAACTTTTTTTTACAAAAATCCTTTGAATGTTTGAATGCTTCAAACCTTCAACAATGGAGGAAAAATAAAAAATGCTTCGATTACACTCCATATTCTTTCATCAACCATATATCAAACTTATTAGGATCGTTACTAACATTCCCATGTATTAAACAAACAGAATGGTCAACTAATGGTCAACTAACAGAAAAGTGAAAAAAGGGCTAACAGTGTCATTAAATGGGTTCATCAGGGGCCAAAAAGGGTAAACCATAAGATTGGAGGCGGTTCGTGTACTTTGGAGATAATTAAAGGAATACACGAGTGCTTTACTCTAAATAGTTATCGATATAGTTTTGAATTTTTTTATAATAATCTAATCTGTTGTCATTCATAGATATTATATAATGAACACTTGTTTTTTATCTAACCAATTTTTTCTTTTTTCCAAAATCAATCACTCTTTGAAATTAGAAAAAAATAACATATCAACTTTTAAATACAAACTTTTCTAATCATGTTTCAAATGGACATATTCTCTTTATATAAATGAACACTTTTGAAATAAAGAAAATCACTTTCCTTTTACCCCACCAAAATCAATCACCCTTTTAAATTAGAAAAATGAAATTAAAAGAACAAACGATTTTATAATTTTAAAATGGGTGAATTATATATAGGGTCTTAAAGACAAATTGTCTTCTCTATAGAGTAGTTTTTTAAATGGCATTCTTCTTAGGGACCTAAATTTTGACAATTGTCTCTCCTACCCTTACTACCACTAAAAGCCAAAAAGTGTGATGTCACTGTTTCTCTCTCCTCTACCACTACCCACCTACCTCCAACCCACCTACCACTTATCTCCGACCTCCGGCCACCGACCACCGACCTGCAGACCACCGACCTCCGACCACCAGTCACGGTCACCGGAAAAAAACATAGAGTACTCCGAGAAAAACATAGAGTACTCCGAGAATTTGCTGAGTACTCTATATATCCAAACACCAATCACGAACTTCCAACCACCTACCTCCGACTGCCAGAAAATCTCGGAGTACTCTAAGAAAATCTCGGAGTACTCTTAGAAAATATTGGAGTACTCTTTAAAAAAGTCAGAGTACTCTTAGAAATTGGGGAATACTATTAAAACACACACAAGGTATAAATGAAGAATGTTGAGAAAAATAAAAATATTGAATATTATTTAAAATAAGCATATTTACACAATTTATTACACAAAAATTAAAAAAAAAACTAAAAACCCTAACTGGTTTGACCAGATCTAGATCTGGTCAACCATTTCAAACTAAACAAAAAAAAATAAAAAATAAATAATGCTTCACGCGTGAAACTGCAGCAACTGCAGCAAACCTCCGGCGACAACTGCAGCAAACTCCGGCGTGGAACTGCTGGAGCTCTCTTTTTCCGTCGTGAGACTGCTGCTCTTCTTCTCGACGAGCAACACCACCGTTTAGTCTTCGTACCACCGTAGTAACTGGAGAGGAAGAACCAAAGCTGTCCAGCACCTATCTTCGCCGGAACAGTGGGAGGGAGGATCAGATCTGTTCGTCGGTGGAAGAATAAGGTGGAGGAGGGAGCTCGGTGTGGTGGTGCGCCTGGATCTCGATCGAAAAATGCAGGAGGGAGCTTCGCCGGACTGGTGCGCCTGGATCTCGATTTAAAATTGCAGGAGGGAGATTCGCCGGACTGCTGCTTCGCTGGACTGAAGCTTCGCCGGAATTGCAGGAGACCAAAGGAGCCGCTGCTCAGTGGCGGTGGTTGTCTGGTGAGCTCACCTTTGCAGATGTGGCCATCTTAGATGGCGGTGGTGGTGGGTGGTGGCGGCGTTTTTATGGTGGAGGTGGCTATTTTAGGTTAATGAGGGAGGAGGGAGGTGGGGGTGGCTATGGTGGAGGTTTATGAGAGAGGAGAGAGTTTTTGGTTTAGAAATGATTCACGTATAAAGAAATGAGATTTGGTTTAGAAATAAAATGTAATGTTAGTATATATAAGTCTAAAAGGGTAGAAAGGTAACAAGGGTTTTGGGGTTCATGTGTTAAAAACTTCATGAGGTCTTTAGTAAGAAGAGGCTCTAGGCAGGGTCCCCATCTTGAAGAGGGGGGGTGTGGTCAAGACCCTAGGTGTAATTATCTCTTTTAAAATTTGAGATTTGACCTCCAAAACAACCCACAACCACTAGAAAGTAAATACCACGAGCTTGACACCATTAAAATGCGAGCTTGTCTGGACCATTTTATTCTTCAATATTATTCAATACGGTCTTCAAGATTTTTTTTTTTTTAAAAAAAAGTTAGGGACGATGATGACGAAGACGGTTGGCGGTGAGGTGACGCTGAAGTGGCGGTGACATGGCGCCAAGTGGTATTGACTAACGGTCAACTGACTGAAAAATAGAAAAAAGGGCTAACAGTGTCACAAAATGGGTTAATCAGGGGCCAAAGAGAGTAAAACGTAAGATCGGGGGCTATTCGTGCACTTTAGAAATAGTTAAAGAGTTTTACACGAGAACTTTACCCTAAATAATTATCGAATTTTTTTACAATAATCTTTGTCATCCATAGATATTATATAATGAACATTTGTTTTTTACCCAACCAAAATCTAATTTTTTTGTTCCAAAATCAATCAACCTTAAAAATTAGAAAGATGAAATTAAAAGAGGCAAACTATTTTATAAAATAAAAATTTGAGATTTCACCTCCAAAACCAACCCATGCCACTAGAAAAGAAATCCGCCAGCTTGACACCATTAAAATGAGAGCTTGTCTTAACCATTTTATCCTTCAATATTATTCCCATATCTCTACTTCCGTGATGTTCTAATGAATTTATTTAGTTGCTCCATGTTCATGTCATGCAACCACATTTGGCCCATGTTACCTCAAAGATCAAAAACCTTGCAAGATCCGGTCACATCGCTTGCGCCAGAAAACTATTCGATGAAATGCCTCAAAGAGACTGCATTGCTTGGAATGCTATGCTCAGCAGCTATACTCAACTTAATCATCACCAAGAAGCTTTTTCATTGTTCCTTCACTTAAGAACTTCTCAACTTAAACCTGATCACTTCACTTTTACCTCAACACTTAGCGCCATAGCAAGCTTAAAGGACTCACAAAACGGGCAAAAAGTTCATACCCTAATTATTCTTTCAGGATATTGTTCCTCATTACCTGTGAACAATGCGCTTATTGATATGTACGGAAAGTGTTTAAGCCCTTATGATGCAAAAAAAGTTTTTAATGAAATGGGTTTTATTAGAAACGAAGTATCATGGTGTTCAGTATTATTTGCTTATGTAAGTGCTAATGAACTTTTAACTGCACGTGGGTTTTTAAATTTAATGCCTAAAAAAACTGTTATAGCTTGGAATACTTTAATTATTGGTTACGCTCAAAATAAAGAAGTAAAATTATGTTTCAAAACATTCAAGGAAATGTTAATGGATTCATGTAAACCAGATCAATGGACTTTAAGTTCAATCATGAGTTCTTGTGCAGAGTCAAGAGATTTTAACCATGGTTATATGTTACATTCTTTTATTATTAAAAGTGGTTGGAATAAAGCAATTGAAGTTAATAACTCAATTCTTAGTTATTACACAAAATTCAATTGTCAAAAGGAGGTATTTAAAGTAATCGAGCGTATCGAAATTTTTAACCAAGTATCTTTAAACGCAATTATCGATTCCCATATGAAAATCGGTAATGTTCAAGAAGCTTTTTCAACATTTCAACAAAGTGATAAAAACAATATTATTTCATGGACTTGTATGATTAATGGGTTTTCAAGAAACGGATTTTCAGAAGATTCGATAAGTTTTTTTATTAAAATGTTTAGAAATGGTATAAAACCTGATGATATTACATTTGGAGGTGTATTACACGCTTGTTCTAACTTAACTAGTTTATCCCATGGTTCAATGATTCATAGTTGTGTGTTTAAATTAGCGTTCCATATTTACCCTTATGTTGGAAATGGATTAGTTAACATGTATTCAAAATGTGGAGATTTGGGTAATTCGTATAAAGCATTTTTAGATATTATTAAAAAAGATTTAATCTCTTGGAATACTATGATATTTGGATTTGGTTTACATGGTTTAGGTAAAGAAGCTTTAGAGATTTTTAATGAAATGTTAGTTTCTTCTGTAAAACCTGATCGAGTAACATTTATAGGGCTATTAATGAGTTGTAGTCATTCTGGCTTAATAGAAAAAGGTAAGGTTTTATTTGAAGAAATGAGTGATATTTATGGAGTTTCGTTAGAGATTGATCATGTGAGTTGTATGATTGATATATTGGGTCGTGGTGGATATTTAGAAGAAGCGAAAGGACTTGCAAAGAAATATAATTTATATGAAGGTTTATTTGGGGCGTGTTTAGTTCATGGGAATGTTGAGATAGGTGAAGAATCTGGAGATTTAGTTAAAGTTATGAAACCTAGGAATGAGATGAGTTATGTTTTGTTATCGAATTTGTATTGTGTTAGTGGGAAATGGAAGGAATCGGAGAATTTGAGGAAGAAAATGATGGATTTAGGTGTGAGTAAAATTGTTGGGATTAGTTGGATTGAATTGAGTAATGGGAATGTAAGTTTTGTAGCGGGGGATAAATTGTATTTAAATAATGTTGAGTTGTGTAAGATTATTAATGTTCTTGAATCTGAAATGAGATATCCTATAGCGTTGTAATGATGTTTTGTTTTGTATCTTATGTTGTAGAAAAGTTTGATATATACTAAAGTTTATCTTTTTAAGTAAAGAAAACTGTGATTAAAGTTTAAGAAATTATAATAGAATATTAGATTAGCTCAAGAATTGAGTTTTTTAGTTTAAATTAGAAGCATTGGAGTTGAATTACAAGATAATATAACTTTTAGAGCATTGAAAAGAAGAGAGAGACAAATTGCTGAGGAATTTTCTGAAAAAAGTTGCATGTTCATCTTCTATTAATTCTCGATTACAAAATTCTAACAAGTAGTTTCAATTTTGAAGGCTTGAACAAGGTAGAATTTCTTACATCATGGAGGGGTGGAGGTTTTTTTCTTAATTTGAACACTTTTTTGACTTTCATACATCATGGCTACAGAAAGTGGTCATACCTGAGCAAACGCTTATTTGGTTGTTTTTCTTATGCCTTTAACAATGTCAATTTATGGATTCAAAGGTCTGGCAGATGAACTTGTTGCAACAGTGACAGTATTAAATCCCAATCATTTTGATATTGGATATTAATGATGTATAGATTTACATAGTCTAACAATATTAATATTCGGTGTTTGGTCTAGTGGTATGATTCTGGCTTTGTGTGCGAGAGGCCCTGAGTTTGATTCTTGAGATGTCTCTTTTCTAAATGAGAGGTTACAATAACACAAATACTTCTCTAAGGTAACTTTTTCGATGAAATATATTAATTAAATAAAAACTTTTTTTTTTATACAAGAGAGGTAAAAAAGATGACCGGGAAGATGAGCTCCTCCTATTTATTAACTAGTTACAATGGTTCTCGATATAGTCCAACCACATCTGTCCATCGCTAATAACCGCCAAAGTCCATCCGGCGGGTCCTTCAAACGACCCCCTCACTCCTAGCTCTGTACTTTGTCAACCAATCCGCACACCAATTAGCTTCCCTATAACACGAAATCAGCTCAAACTGCTCCCTAGACTCAAGAATATCGCAACAGATTCTTACATTATCATCAACACGGATCCTTGAGGTCACACCGCCCTTCACTAGCGCGTGTAACTCACACGAATCCGTCTCAATAATTAACGACGTAAGACCCTAATCAACCGCCATCAGTAACCTAAAAAGTAATGCAAAAAGTTCGGCCTCAAAATGGGAGGATGCAACACATTGACCCGCAAATCCATCTAAGTAATCACCGTTATTATTCCTAAAAATACCACCTATACCCGCACACCTTCTCTCCTCATTATATGACCCATCTATGTTAAGTTTTGCCCACCGTTAGGATTAACCCACTTAACAAGTATACTCCTCGCGGAGGTAATCAAACCGCCGTCCTTTTCCATACCCCAAGCTCTTACAAAATCACAAGCCGAATTCTTAATCGCCGCGCGAAGCTCACTAATCGATTTCTTTTTTGCATCCGGATCAAACAACCTCTTATTTCTCTCTACCCAAACATTCCACACATATCCCGCAAAAACAATTCGCCATTCGATTCCATTAATACACTCCGTACTACTGATCAAACTCGTCCACCAGCTATTATCATCCAACCCGCTCCAAGCCCAAACCTGCTCACGCAACCGCTGTCCAATAGCTGCAGAAACTAAATAAAACTTTTTAGAGATGATTAACCTCTAAAAAGTGTACGATAACTAATTGTAGTATTTGTAAAAAATTGTATTGAGATGACAAGTGTTCACAAGTTAAATGGAAAACTATTTGTATTCTGAAAGAATAAGGTTGCCTTGGTTTTAAAGACTTTGGGGCTTGGATCAAAGCACTACTTATGAACATGTTGTTGAGAACTATTAACCAAAAAGATTCACTTTGAATAAAATAGGTGCACGAAGAATATTGAAAAATGGACTCTCCATTTTTGGAACAAATTCGGGAGTGATGATGTGATATTGAAACTTTACTCAGAAATGTGGAAGTGAAAAATAATATCAAGATGGTTTTTCTCTACCAACGATCTTTTCACTATCAACTATCTATCTAGTCTGAATACTAGGCTTTACATAAGAAATCTTATGATGTATTTTATGTTCGTCGTTTTCAGAACTTGGGTATATATAGTGTAGGATAAACCTAAGCATCCAAACCTTAGCATCCAAACCTAAGCATCCAATCATTATTTGGATGACGTCACAAAAGAGTTTTAGAACAAAAGATATGTTGTAAAAACACTTAGTAAAACGTAATAATCTTTGGCGAAAAATAGATCAAATAGATCTAAGGTTGAAGAACTAAATCAAACCCAGAAAAAGAAATTGCAGAAAATGAAGAACACATGATATATCGTGGTTCAGCAATAATGCCTACATCCACGTTGAAGCCACCCTCAGATGATGCTTCGCACACTATTAGAACACGATTACAACTTCAGATCTGTCTCAAGTACACGATTACAAGAATAGAACACCACAAGATTTTCAGCGTGAAACCCTAAGAATCAATCGAGAAATCTACTCAACCTTCAAGCAATAGGCTTGATCTTATCTATTCTAATTAACAATCTTTATAGATTAGATTGTTAATGTACAAGAAACCCTAAAAAAATATCTGAAGAAGATGAGAGAGAAGAGAGCGAAGAGTCAAAAGACGAGAAGAGAAGAATAACCAAGTCTGAAGACTTGGGCTTTTTATATGACAAATATAAGGGTTTTAATCTGAGTCGTTCATGATATAATCCATCAACGCGTATTATTTGGCCACGTTGATAAGTCGGTGTAATATTAAAGCCGAGAAAGTAATCCACTTCCAAAGCTGAAGTGCTGCTCCACATAAGCTGCCAACTCAGCTTTTGACCATAATACTTTGACTTTACCAAATATCAACAATATCCACCTTAAAGTCAAATCCATATACTTCCTTCAAATCTTCTCCTTGCACCTTCATCATCAGTTGTCTCCAGATGTTCAAGTGTGCTCAGCACCATCTGGTTGCTTCAAAATAATTACCTGAAATAATTACTAAAAAACCACAAGTTTAGTAAATAACTTAAACAAAATAATCAAAGGAAATTACTGAATGTTTAGCAAAGTCAAGCAATGCTTAAACTTGCTAACAGTTAACACTTTAGTCCCCATATCAGCTGGATTTTCTTCAGTTGGAATTTTACAAAGTTTAATATCATCAGAACCAAGCCAATTCCTAATAAAATGAAACTTAACATCCACATGTTTAGTTCTTTCATGATAAACAGGATTTTTGCTCAAGAATATAGCACTTTTACTGTCACTATATATGGTAGCAAAGGACTTAGTAAATCTCAACTCTTTTGTTAATCCATGTAACCAAATACTTTCCTTAAAACAATCACATATAGCAACATATTCAGATTCAGTAGTAGACAAAGCAACTAAGGGCTGCAATTGAGATTTCCAAGTGATACAGTTTCTACCAAGTGAGAAACAGTAGGAAGTAGTTGACTTCCTAGTATCTCTATCACCAGC
Source organism: Nemophila menziesii (assembly GCA_029959085.1). Classification (NCBI taxonomy): domain Eukaryota; kingdom Viridiplantae; phylum Streptophyta; class Magnoliopsida; order Boraginales; family Hydrophyllaceae; genus Nemophila; species Nemophila menziesii. The sequence goes on from JARWIR010000031.1 coordinate 4,978,352, forward strand.
AAAGTCTGCATCAACATAACCTACTAATTCAAAAGGTGTATTCAAGTTTCCATAACTCAATCCAACTTCTAACATACTGTTAACATAAGATACAACCCATTTCAAAGCATGCCAATGTTCAAGTCCAGGATTGGACATATATCTACTTAATAAAGAGATTGCATAAGCTAAGTCAGGCCCTGTACTAATCATAGCAAACATAAGTGAACCTATAACATTTGAATATGGGACATAACTCATTTTCACTTTCTCAGTAGCAGTTTTAGGACATTGATTCTTACTAAGGATAAAATGACTAGCTAAGGGCATCTCAACATGCTTACCATCTAAATTACCATATTTGTCAACCAACTTATGCAAATATGGCTTTTGATGAAGTTTAAGAGAACATACCTTCCTGTCTCTTTCAATACAAATACCAAGTATCTTTTTAGCATGGCCTAAATCCTTCATATCAAACTCAGAACTAAGGTCAGTTTTAAGTTTGTTAATTCTCTGCACTGAATTACTTATTAAAAGCATATCATCCACATATAGTAAAAGGAATAACATAGTATTAGGCTCAAATCTCATATACAAACAGTTATCATATTCACTTCTTTTAAACCCAAGACTTAAAACAAAAGTATCAAATCTTGTATACCATTGCCGAGGAGACTGTTTCAAGCCATATAGGGACTTTTTAAGTAAACACACATAATCAGAATGTTTTGAGTCAACAAATCCTTCAGGTTGATGCATATATATATTTTCATCAAGTTCACCATTCTAAAATGCAGTTTTTACATCTAATTGTTCCAGTTCCAAGTCATAACAAGCAACATAGGCAAGCATCATTCTTATAGTTTTAAATTTAACTACTGGAGCAAAAATCTAATGAAAATCTATGCCTTCCCTCTGTGTATATCCCTTAGCTACTAATTTAGCTTTAAACCTAGGTGGATCATTATCATTTATACCTTCTTTAAGTTTAAAGAGCCCTCTATATTCAATGATTTTACAGTCTAAAGGTGGTTTAATCAGAACCCAAGTTTTATTAACATATAATGAGTTCATTTCCTCTTTCATAGCTTTTATCCAACTATCTTTATATTCAGATTTAACAGCTTCACTATAAGACTCAGGTTCAGCCTTACTTACCTCAGAAGCTGCAAATAAAGTTGTATACACTAGCTCTGCATATGAATACCTTGAAGAGGGTCTAGGTTCTCTTCTTTCTCTATCTCTTGTTAACTGATAGTTGTTTAAGCTTTCTTGAAGTGACTCCTGAGGAGTCTCAGTCTTAGTGTTATGCACAGTTTCAGCTGGCTGCTCTGGGTTCTGGACTCCTTCAGTGTCATCTCCATGTGCTGAATCAGGTTGACTCTGGTCAACTTCATCATCTCCAGCAGTTGATAGGGGCTCCACCACAATTGTAACATTCTCAAGTGTAGTATCTGTCTTATTAGAATCATTTCCTGAAATCACAGAATCATTCTTGCAAGGGAAATTAGTTTCATCAAAAATTACATCTCTACTTATAATAATTTTTATCCCCCTAGAACTTTTATCCCACAATATATAGCCTTTAGTGCCATGCATTGTTTGATATCCCAAGAAAACACATTTAATGGATCTAGGGTCTAATTTTCCTTCCCTATTATGAGCATAAGCAGCACAACTAAATATTCGCAAATCAGATAAATCAGGTTTTTTATTATTCCAAAGTTCCATAGGACATTTCATATTAATGGACCTATTTGGGCTTCTATTTACGAGATAAGTGGCAGTATATAAAGCTTCACCCCAAAAATATTTAGGCATACCAGATGTGAATAAGAGGCATCTAACTTTTTCTAATAAAGTTCTATTCATTCTTTCTGCAACACCATTTTGTTGTGGTGTTTTTCTAACTGTTCTATGTCTTAATATACCACGCAATTTACAAAAATTATCAAATTCTTCATTGCAAAATTCAAGTCCATTATCAATTCTAAAAGTTTTAACATGTTTGCCAGTTTGGTATTCATGTAATATAAGCCATTCTTTTATAGTATCAAAAGTATCACTTTTATTTTTCAACAAGAAAGTCCAAACACACCTAGAATAATCATCTACAAGGGACAAGAAATATTTTCTACCTCCATGTGTTTCATACTTATCAGGACCCCACAAATCAGCATGTATATATTCAAGTATAGATTTAGACATATGAACACCCACATTAAATTTCATTCTATGTTGCTTTGCTAACACACAAGGCTCGCAAAAAGAAAGATTAGAGATAGTATCCTTACCAAACATTCCCTCTTTACTTAGCACATTCAAGCCTAATTGGCTCATATGGCCAAGTCTCAAATGCCATTTTACTGTTGCTGCATTCTCAAGGTTAGTACTAACAGAATTCATATCATTTTTTATACACATACCATCAAGAATGTACAAAACCAGATATTTTCTTTCCACATAAAACAAGTTTGTCATTTTTAAACACATTTATCAAACCATTTGAAACTTTATAAACACAACCCAAATCATCTAAAACACCTAATGAGATAAGGTTTCTTTTTAGATCAGGTATCCACCTAACATCAGTAAGGGTCACAATTTTTCCATTATTAAGTCTCAAATTAATTTTTCCAATACCAGCTACCTGACATGTATTATTATTTCCTATATAAACAGTGTCAACATTTGATTCAATTAAAATTCATAAACCAATCTTTATTTGGACTCATGTGAAAAGTACATCCTGAATCTAAAATCCAATTAGACTTACAAGCAATGTCTGAAACATTTAGAACCTCACAAGTATCATCAATCTTATGGGGCATACATGCAATATTGGTTTCATTGTTATTATTGTTATTCTTGTTCTTAAGCGCATAGCAATTCTTCTTAATATGGCCAGGTTTTCCACAATGATAACACTTACGAGTTTCTTTGTTCTTATTTCCCTTATACATTTTCTTATTCTTAGTATTTTTAACAGGCTCATGTGTTTCATGTTTATGATTCACAAACAAGTTATTTCCAACAAGTTTATTATTCTTTAATTCAAGTTCTCTAGTTTTTTGGGAGGCAACAATTTGATCAAATGTAGGAATAACAGTAGAATATTGAAACACATCTTTTACTACTTGATAAGAATCAGGGATAGCATTCAAAAGAATCATACATTTAGAGGTCTCGTTTAAAGCCATATCAGAACCTTTCAAAACCAAATTAAGTTTTAAAAACTCATCAACATTTTCATCAATAGTTTTTGAAGAATTCATTTTATACGAAAACATATTTCCTTTCAAGAAGGCCAAATTGGGAGCAGATTGAGAAGAGTAAAGAGATTCTAGCTTACCCCATAAATCAAGTGCAGTTTCTGCTCCATCCACTTTTCGTATAACGTTATCAGAAAGATTTAAGAACAAGAGATTATATGCTTCTTCCTTTACTTCATTTACACGCTTTCGTGCTTCTTCTGGCCAATGATCCATGTTTGGTTCAAGAGCACTTAAGACTTTATTATGCGACATCAATACTTTCATTTTCTTTTTCCATATACTGAAATCTCCTTTTCCATCGAACACAGATACTTCTAGCCTTGTTGTTGCCATTTCTTAATATCACTGTATATAAGAAACAAGAAGAACAACACATGCAACAAACTATTAGGGTTAGTTTATAAGGAAAAACCGTAGAAAATTATATTCTAGGATCTTTAAGTTTCGAAAACCCCTAAAACTTTTAGATCCGTGAGTTACAATACAAGATAAAGAACATATATTGTTTAGAAAATATTTTCAGAAATTTTACACCGCCAAAACACAGATCTGTAAAGATTAGTAACAAATCTTTTCTTTAAAACGTTTTTAAAGATCAAACGAACAAAGCTCTGATACCACTGTTGTAAAAACACTTAGTAAAACGTAATAATCTTTGGCAAAAAATAGATCAAATAGATCTAAGGTTGAAGAACTAAATCAAACCCAGAAAAAGAAATTGCAGAAAATGAAGAACACTAGATATATCGTGGTTCAGCAATAATGCCTACATCCACGTTGAAGCCACCCTCAGATGATGCTTCGCACACTATTTGAACACGATTACAACTTCAGATCTTTCTCAAGTACACGATTACAAGAATAGAACACCACAAGAGTTTCAGCGTGAAACCCTAAGAATCAATCGAGAAATCTACTCAACCTTCAAGCAATAGGCTTGATCTTATCTATTCTAATTAACAATCTTTATAGATTGGATTGTTAATGTACAAGAAACCCTAACAAAATATCTCAAGAAGATGAGAGAGAAGAGAGCGAAGAGTCAAAAGACAAGAAAAGAAGAATAACCAAGTCTGAAGACTTGGGCCTTTTATCTAACAAATATAAGGGTTTTAATCTGAGTCGTTCATGATATAATCCATTGATGTCTCCCTAATTGTTCTTATTTTCGACCCTTGGGAGACATCATTTTTGGTGTTTATTTACTTAAATTGATAGACTTTTGGACTTAATATGCAATAATCCGGAATTACCTTTTTATTTCTAGCATTTTTAATTTATTAAACTTTTGCGCGTAATATTGGTATTTTTAGTGTAAAGTTTACAGGTTTTAGATGTTAGCTAGGAGAGGAATCCGAGGAGAAAGTCAAAGATCGTGAATTAAGAGTCAAGACTTGAAGATAAATCCCGAAGATATTATTTTTAGAGCTGAAAATCCATTTTCCAGGCCATAGATTGCTAATTTCGAGGTGCTTAAGCGATGATTTAGCTGTTGACCTTTGAAGAGAAATCATTCCTTATCGAGTTACGGAACTTTAGCAACTGGAATGAGGTCAATCGGAGTTGTAACGCATCGGGAAAAGCCGTTTTAGTGAAGGTGTATCAGCAGTTACGGGATTTTGGGCTTGGAAATTGGGCTTGGACATTTAATTAGTCTTTTATTTTCTGGTCCAAGCCCTAGTCCGAATTTATGCTTATAAAAGGAGGTCTGGACTTCTATTTTTCACACAATTCACATTCTACAAGATTAAACACCAGAGAGAAGTCAACGGAAGGGAGAAGAAGAAGCTACAAGAGCTGGAGAGGGTCTATATCTCCGTTCGTAGTCATTCCTATTCCGGAAATTAGGTTTTTCTTATCTTTAATTTTGTAATCAAATATGAATTCCTTTATTTTTAATTTAGTATTTCTTTTTAATATGAGCTAAACAATTGATAGTGCTTGAGAACAAATAATGGGTGAATCCCAATCTTATTAATTAACGAATGTTAAATTTGGGTTTTTATTGAATTAAACTAAATTAGGGCTTTTACTCTTTTCAATAAATTGAGATTATTTTACTGTTTTTGGAGTAGCTAACTAAGAACAGGTTTTAGTATCTAGGCTATTCCAATTAGTGGCGATTGGATCATCCTGACGGAGGGTTTAGGTACAGAACCATTTATTCAATCTAGGATAGAAGTTAATGATTCTGACGAGCTTAGCTAATCCTAGGGCCAATGAGGTAATAAAACTTAATCATCCAACGGTGGATCATATTTACCCTGACGGGACTAGTGACACTTTAGGATCGCCTTATAGTCCACCCTGACGGGGGTATAAGGAATTTAGAATCCCGACCATTGTAATTGACTAAGTTAGCCCTTAAACAACATAAGTTAGGAAATAGGATTGGGAGGATCCTTGCGTTCTCAGGTGCTACATCTCATATTGCGTTTTACATCATTTTCCTTGCGTCTTAGTTTTTACTTGCATTTTAATATTTGTCTTTCATTTACTTAGTCTTATAACAAAAACCAAACAAACATATTATTGTCTTTTATTTTCATAAATGCATCAATCACTATTTGCTAGACATTGTGATCAACCATTCCGTCCTTGGAACGAATCTGTATTATCAGAAATACTACTTGGGACAACCGTACACTTGCGGTTGTGGTTCGATTAGCATTTGCATTTATTTTAGAACACACAAAGGACCACCATCCATCAACGCGTATTATTTGGTCACGTAGATAAGTCGGTGTAATATTAAAGCCGAGAAAGTAATCCACTTCCAAAGTTGAAGTGTTGCTCCACCTAAGCTGCCAACTCAGCTTTTGACCATAATACTTTGACTTTACCAAATATCAACAAGATAGAACAATATATGTAGTTGGATCTTCTTTATGAATTTTGTGGTGAGGATTTCAAATCGAATAATAATTTATTTTTCAATATGGATTTTATAAAGATATTTGGAATGAGGTGAGAAACTGTATGCGAATTTATAAAGAAATGAACATCATCTAAGGCTTATTTAAATGGATTAAGAAACTTAAAACCCAAGAAAATTGGAGGAGAAAAGCGCGGCGAGTTTATTTTTCGACTACAATTTACCATATTTTGCGAGCACAAATCATCTTGTTATGAGAGAAGTTATACCTTCAAAGGAGACGAGTATCAATGAGGTAAAGTTGTGCACATTTTCTATATTATTCGCTAAGTTCCCTCATCGTGCCTTCATGGATAAAAGTGAGATATTAATTATAACTCATTGAGAAACTAAACTAGCGTGTAGATAAATACTATCTTAAACTTTTGGGTCTAGGTAGATATTCTATTGTGTATAGTGTGAAGTTTATCGCATATTAATGACCCCGTTAACCAAGACAAAAAAAACCATTGGAACTAAAAGTTTTACAGATCAAAACATCAAATTTTTACGGTTAAAGTCCAATTTTTTTTGTTTATGGCTTAAACATTTGAGTTTTATGCTAAATGGATTACGTTTTCATTTTTTGTCACAATTTTTCAGACTACGGATTTGGGTTTTTCTGGAAAGAGAGAAAAAACATTACAAGTAAAAACCACCACTGAAGCTAATTTGGTGGGTTTGGGAAGATTTTAGGCGCGACAACATCAATCCACCAATGAATAAACAACTTGTTGAACATAAACTACCATTAAAGGGAATATGGTTATCAATCTCACGATACTAGGTTTGTAAGGTAATTGTTTGCGCATCTTGTCCATATTTTCTCTTATTTATTGATTTATATCTAAACAAACCCTAACTGGTGAAAATATATGTTTTTAATGGGTATTTACAAAATGAACCTTAATCAAAGAATTAATTTTTTAGTTTATTTGATTTTTTCTTGTTTTGTTTGTGTGTAATTAGTTATTTATTGAGCAATTATTTTGTATACCAACAAAAGTCATGAAGTTGTAGTGGTGGCTTTATACCCTTTGTGAATTTGTTAGTGACATATATTTTGTATGGACTCATAGTGCAATTTGAAAATAAAGTTCCATGAGGTGCAGGGTTTATACCTCAATGTCTGACATAGAGTTTTCAAGGACCTATAGAGAAATTTGTTAACAAAAGGACCTTGTAGTTTCAGTGGTTGGTTTATACCCACTTTGTATCTAGGAAACTGAAACTTCTCTCTTTTTGTATGAAAACCTTTAACGTTGAAATGAGATATTAATTTTAAAACTTGTTTAAAAACACGTTTTAGTTACGAGAATAATATTTTAGTTAAAGATAATTTTTCGAATATTATAACAAAATAAAAAATAAGTATTAGGGCAACACGTTGTTTTTCTCCCTCTCTGAATATGGTGTTTGTTTGTACAAATGTTACATTTGTTGAGTCCACATCATACTATTCATCTGACATATCTGATACTACTATATAGTCGTTGTCTCCTTCAGACCCTACCTTTATTTCCACAAACTCTTGTTCCCATCCCAGTCTCTTTACATGTTTGAGTAGTCCTTTCAGTTACATCATGATTAGATCAACTTGATTTACAGGTTTATACTCGTCGCACTCGTCCATCGTCGCTACTCTTACCGCTTGTACCACTTTTCTCGCCATCTTATGATTCAGTGTCTTCTGACTTAGATGTTACTATCTCTCTTCGGAAAGTTATACACTGACCCGCGAGGTACAAAAGAATATTTTGGAAGCTTAACTATATCTATCACACACGACCATATGTCTCATTTGTTATTAGTGTTGTTACTCGTTCTATGGATTCACCATGTGAGAGTCATTGGGAGGCATTTACATATTATTATAAATATCAAAGGTGCTCTCGAAAAAGGATATTATATAGTGATCGAGAGAATACAGAAATTGTTGGTTATTTTAATATTGATTGGGAAAGTTTCCCATATAATTGATGCTCACCATATTGTGTCTTCATTTGTGGATATCTAGTTTCACTGAAACGAAAGAAAAAAGACGTGGTAGAAAGGTACAGTGCAGAATATGAATATCGTGCTACGTGTTTGACACTTGTATGGCTTAAAAATTTACTTGCATAAATCAGAGTCAACTGCTCTAATCGCATGAAACTTGTATGTTATAATTAGGTCGCCATAAATATTTCTTCAAACCTGTTTTTTCATGAGCTTATCAACCCCATCGAGGTTGATTGTCACTTCACCAAAGATAAGATTTTATCAAAAAATAATTGTAACATCTCATGTTAGTTCTAGTGAACAGTTAGTTTACTTATTTAAATGTATGAGAGGTCCTAGCGTTGAGTATATATATGTAAGAATCTAGGAACGTATAATATATAGCTTGAGGGTGAGTGTTAAAGTGTAGTACAAGTAATACAAAGTATTCTATTCCCCATTATTAGATTAATCCATATCATGCTTTTATCCAGTAGATAGTATGCCCTATTATCTATTGTGTAATAACTAATGTGTATTGTATTGTTATGTATTTATCTATATATGGGAGATCTACGTATTAAGGCACTAATGTAAAATAACTAGGATTTGACATTGTGACAATATAGAGTTGTTGTGTTAAATGCCAATTTTATCATAATTTTTTTTTCACCAAACTATAATTTAAGAAAATGGATATAAATATATTAGGTTATTGTTCAAAGCTCTCTAAAAGAATTATTCAAGAGTTTGGTCTTCTATTTTGCAAGGAAAAGTTTAATTATTATATATTTTTAATTAAATCTAAGTTTTTGAATCTAAGTAAACGAGTCACTGAAAATAAAATTCGAGTGTTAAAGTAATGGACAAAGAAAAAATGAAAGTAACAAGAAAAAAAAAATTGTATTTATTTATTGACGAAGAACATATTAAATGTCAAAGAAAAAATATACCCTTTTTTTAGTCTAATGTAACCAACAAAAAAAGAAGCTTAGAAAAAGAATATCTTAGTAGCCTATAAAATTTCTAGTTATAAATATTTTTAGAAAAAAATTTATAAAGAAACATTGACACAAGTATTAAAATAAATAATAAAAAATTTATCTAAGTACATTAATTTTAGAACAAAATTGTAAAGAATAGATGGCATATAATATTTTTTTCTAAAAATTAAAAAAATAGTATTTAAACAAAAATACTAAATTAATATTATTAACACCCCATCCGAACAGTACCACTCGATTTTAGAAAAACTTATCAATGGTCCAACACTCAAGCCGATTTCCGCGGATTCCATACAAATTTCCTCCTCATTAGCTAGTCGAGCACAATGGTATGATGTCCAATTAACCTACCACGAGAGTATTACAATAAAATAAAATACTAATTTGTTGAAAGTGGATATGTAGTCTATGTTACATGTCTTGGTTTTAATTAATCCAACTCATCCTGATAGAATGGAAGACAATTTATTGATATATTTTTCCAAGACTTAGACCCCTTCCAACTACAAACCAAACCAATCATTAGTATCAATAAAAAAAGAATAGTCTAATAGAGATAATAGTAACCTTGTGCCAAAATAAATAAACAATTATAAAAAAAATTCTAAGATAATTACTCTCACTTTCGAAATTCTCCTTAAGCCACGTAAATCGTAAAACAAACATCCAATCCATCTGGTCTAGGACTCCGATAAGAATTCGTCTACACTCTATATCTAAGTCTATTGCGGTGTCATTGCATATAACATGTTCCCTATCAATGGGTAATCCTAGAATCATGGCGACATCTTGTAATGTCACTATCATCTCACCAACCTGCAAGTGAAACATGTGGGTCTTGCGCTTCCACCTTTCTACCCATGCGGTGCACAAAGCTCGGTCATTAGTTACTTTGGGTATATATAATTTTAATTGATGAAAGTGATGAGCGACGCTGCAATACGGAGGGGAGCTTTTTTTATTTGTTAGGGTAAACAATGGAAACGTTGTATTTTAATAGCCAAAAGGGGATCCTAAATCTGGTTTGGTTTATAAAGAAGGGGCTCATTCGGGGAGAGGAGCGCATATGTGTTCCTTTTTGTAATTATTATTTTAAAAATGTTAAAAATAAAATAAACTCCAATATTTTACCAATAAAAAGAATTAGACATTTTGTTGTAATTTTTAATGTACTTATACTTCTATTTCTAGTGGAAACTTAAGCTATAATCCTTTTATGTTACCATGTATCGTTTTGATTACATAGAAAGAACAGAAGCTGGTGAAAAAGTGATAATTTTGATGGATTTCCTTGTAATTGTTTCATAAACTACTCATCTGTAATTTCATCTTCCCACACAAGAAACTAATTCTAACCACACGGAAAAGGGTAACAATGAAAACATGCAAAAGCTACAAGACTAAGTCATCAAACGCTGAAATTCAAAACTTAAAACTTGATACACTGAAAGTTTATCAAATCAATATTATTTACAAAACTTGAATCTTCAGAGATATTACACCTATTTAGGTTCATACATATAACCATTTCTAAATGTTTCCAAAATAAAGTTTTCATTTGTTCACAGATAAAAGAAGCTATTTTTTAACTACTCCCATAACTCAGTTTGCATAGTATTCGGAGGAGGATTAAATGTGTATTCTTCTTGTGTTGTGACGAATTGATTACAGGGAGGTCCAATGAATTGCCTAGGAGTAGGCATGGACAAAGTAGCACGTGGTGTTATCATCATTATAGGAGCTCTGTAACCTGACAAAAAAATTCATCTAATTTATTTAGTAATCTAAATTTAATATCTTATGGGAATAATCAAGAATCTATTTTAAAGAAAATCTATATTTTATACCTGTAGTTGAATTTGGAGCAGGATTGAATATGTATGGCGCTGCTTGTGCACTAGGGGGAGGAAGATGCCCATTGAATGGGAAAAGGATGCCCATTGAATGGGAAAAGGATGGAAGACCCTGTTTGTGGTGTCATCATCATCGTAGGTGCTCCATTACCTTAGAAAAAACCATCAAATCTATTTACTAACCTAATCTTTTTATCGTCATAGTTGAGCAAGAACGAGAGCAAAATAGCACTTACATTAAAAACCTTGCTTTATAAAAATAAACTTAAATGCGCTAAAGATTTAGAAAGTATCATATTTATTTAATTTGCAACAAAGGGATCCTATGTGTTTCACATTAACAATTATAAAATTAATTGGAAGTTACCCACCAGAGCCTGTTCAGCGGGTAATAATTTTAAAACTAGGACCTCTTTTCAAAAAAATCATATAATAACAAAAAAATTAAATTTGTATTAAATTTTAAAATTTTAAAATTACATTTTGATAAAACATAACTTTAGTTCAAGTTTAATAATAAAGAATATGCATGCCTATAGTTTCATTGTGAATATTAAAAATATATAAGCAACTTTCTAAATACAAAATCTAACAAAAACTTAATAAAAATATCTTGTTACATACCATCCATTTGAATTTAAAGAAAGTTGGTTGACCAATGACCATGTAATTAAATTATTTAAATATGGTATTTTACAATTTTTAATAGATCATGCTTTAACAAAACAATTAAAAATATAAATTTGAAGTAAAATTTAAACAAACTTTCGACATACAGTAACCTTCTAAATAAACTTATATAAGTAACTAAGAACATCGTATAGACGAACTTTTCTTTTATTGGGTAATTTTGGTGATTTTTTATAAATGTGAGTTGCCTTTCATAAATAATATAGGTAATTGTTCATTAATGAAAATAATTTTCTATAAAATGGTCCCTATCATTTAAATATATGTCACTTTTCTTAAATGATAGGTGACTTTTTATAAATAATATAAATAACTTTTTATAAAGTGAAATCCATCATTTAAATTAGTATAGTAATAAAAAATCTTTATGTATAGACACGAGTGATTAAAAAACCATTACTCTTCAATAAAATAAATGTTAAAACCAAAATATAAATGATGAGGACTAATAAATATTTTTATAAAATTATATAAACACTTAAAAATATAAATTAAAATTAAAATTAACGTTTGGATACAATACCATAATTCTACCGCCAGTCTACGTAAATATTTACCTAAAAATGTGAGTATTTTTCGATAAATAAAAAAGAAAATGGATTAAAATTTTAAAATGATGAGTGGTTTCTTTTAGTTATTTGAGTTGGGTGTACTGGTCCAATATTAAATATGTAAGAAAGGATATAATCTTCTAAAGATTTATCGTGGACTTGAGTTTAGTATTTACAAGATTATGTTAATCGTAGATTATTTTTGTCTAAATAGTAATAGTAGAAGTAAATAAAAATAAAAATAAGCCTTACATAAATTATTTAAGGCATAGTAGAATTAAGATGGTATTTTAAGTTGAGTTCATGAGAAATTATATAAAAATCTAAATTGTTTGACAAGTAGGGGGTGGTCAGGTGGTGGCATGAGGGTCTTCCTGTTATTCATTGGGTGGGCCCAATATACATGTACGGAGCTCAAGTCAAACTAAATTCGACCATGTATACGTGTTACTCTTTAATACACGCGAACACATTTAAGTTGTATTTCAAGACAATCTATAAGCTATATACAAACCTGGAGCACTAGGAATAAGCTTCGGAAAAATGTGACGGGAAACACCTGCAGGATAAGGAAAATCTGGAGGTGGTACCATTGAAAAGTGGGGTTGTTGTCCAGTTGAAGAAGAAGTAGCAAGGTTTTGATTATGAACCGCAACAATTTGTTGGTTAACGACTACTTGATCTATGTGTTCCTTAATCTTCTTATCAGCCAACATTTGTTTTTGCTCGTCAACAAATCTTTGATAGTAAGCACACACATTTGACTAAAAATACTTATTATCAACACAAGTGCTAGAGTAATGGGATAATGAACTTTGTTATCATGTATACCTTGAGCTTGAAACCGGCATTATGTTGTCGTCTCACAAAAGGCTGAAAACACGAGTTAGCACAAACGCAGTAAGTCTAAATAGGGAAGGTTAAAATTAAAATTTATCTCTCAAAATATAGCTTTAAGACTGTAAAAATCATAATAAAATTTATGCAAAACCAAACCCAAACCCATACCCACACCTATACCCCATTACTTAAAATATATTTGTAGTAGTTTTAATATACACTTTTACAAACATATAATATTTATTTACATTTACGATCTATAATTATATTTTACCCATAATTTTGTTCATGGAATTTAATAATCAACATAGTTTAGCCAGATTCCCAACAATTTAAATATATCAAAATTATGTCACATACAAGTATAAATTCTAATTACACAATTTACCTGCTAAAAATCCTAACTTAACAAATGAAAGATACAATAAAAGAATAATAACTTACATAATTATGCGCTAAGTATGAGTCGCAATAGTCACAATAATAACTGTAAAATACAAAATAAACACTTTATATCTTTCTACAAATCGATCATATATTTATTTATATAGATATATTATATATAGATAGATTTTGCGTACCTCGGCATGGACAACTTGTTAATGAAAACAATGGAAAATTGACAATGGAATGTAAAGTGTCTTACACGGGCAAACTGGGAAAGAGATCTAATTATTTATTGTAGGAGAAGGAAAAAAGGAAATGGGCTAAAATTGTGGACTTTGTCAATATTAGTATTTAGAATTAGGTCATAGAGTTTTATTTTTGGAGGCCCAATCTCCGAACTTAAAATTATATGACGAGGGTAATTATCAAGTGATCTTCATGTTTGAGATTTTATTACACTTCGGCCCAAGACATAAATTGAATTAAGAGTACAAAGCACAAACTCTTTAAAATGGATTAATAAGATGAGACCATGGTGGGTCCTTGTGTGTTATAAAGTAATGCGATAAAGATGAAGGACTCACAAACCGCAAGTGTACGGTTGTCCAAGTAGTAAACCGATAAATCAGATTCGTTCTTAGGGACGGATTAGGTACAACTCAAGTCTGAATCAAATAGTAAATTAATTGCACGTATAGAAAAGTAAAAGATATAAAGTTTGTTTGGTTTTTGTTTTATAACTAAAGTGCAAGAAAATAAATTACGGAAATGAATTACTGAAATAAAATAATGCAAAGAAAAAGATGTAGATGCAAGATGAGAATGGTACTTGAGTCTCGCAATGGATCTACCTATATTTATATAATCAATGCTTATATTGAAAGGCTGAATTGGTATTTAAGTATTAGTCAGGACTCTATAATCTCCTAACCCCCGTCAGGGTGGACTTGGGAGCTATCCTATAGTATTTTAAACCCCATCAGGGCGATTATACCTACTTTCGAACGGTTTAAGTCTCTTACCCAATTGGATATTGGTTAGATAAGTCTGTCAAGGTCATTGGCGAATACCAACGGCTATTACCTAGGTCTGTATTTAATCCCCCCGTCAAGGTGATCATTACGCCACTATAATGAATAGTCTAAATACTCAATCCTATTTCTAATTGGCCAGAATAAAAATAGTAATCAAAATGAAATAATAGTCAATACAAAATACCCAATTCAATTTAAATCAAATAATCCCAAATTCAGAAAAACATCAATTATGATAAACAAGGGTTTAACCCATAATTGCGATTCTCAAGTACTTATGAATTAGCTCATGTTCAGAGGAAAAACTAAAATAAAATAAAAGGAATTCATAATCGCAGATTCTTCACCTTTAGCTTCTTCTTATGCCTTCTGCTCTTGACTTTAGTTCTCAAATTTAAGCGTAGAATGAATTGTGTGTAAAATAAGAGTCAAAAGGTCTACTTATGATGTTTAAAATCGGACTTGGGCTTGGCTTGAGTAAATTAGTGAAATATTAAATAGCCCAAGTCCAATTTTCTAATTAAAATCCTGTAACTAGTGTGCAACTTTCACTAAAACAACTCCAAATTGACTAATTCCAGTTTCTAAATCTTCCTAACTCCATAAGGAATTAAACCTTGTTTCACGACTCAAGGCTAATTCCATGTTTAAGTCGCTCAAAATCAGCAATCAATATCAGCCTTCCAGATTTGTAGCTTTCCTTATCAATTCTTCGAGAAATTTTTTCGCGCCTTTGACTTTTCCACACGATCTAAGACTTTAATTCTCGATTCCTCTCCTTGTATTGGTGCTCCCTAGCATCCATGGACCTACAAACTTTGCACTAAAAACTACCCATTTAACGTGCAAAAGCTTTAAAAATGAAAAATAATAAATTCCAAGGAGAGAAAATGAAATATAACGAAATAAGCCTAAAAGTCTATCATATTAGCCAATTATTCACCTAAAATGATGTCTCCTAAGGGAATAAAATTAGAACAAAAAAGGAGACATGAAGACCCCAAACTCAAACATTTGTCGTCCCGATAAAGTAAAACAAAAACAATGGTCTAAGGTGAATGCAGAAATGCAAAATCTAGTAAATGCACCCAAAGCAAAACTTAAGACAAATCTCATATAGTAAAAATTAGTAATTAATATACACATACACTTATCATGAAAAAATCAAACTCAAATAATATCAATCTTAAAATTAACTTCACAATGCTAGAAAATTACGCGTGTACTTATCTTAATATGATGGCTATAGGGTGTTCATTGATCCTCACTCGCTTTGAATGCTCCACTTAGTATACTCCCTATTAGCTGAATTATGAACTCACTATGCACCTAGGGATCACGAGGACTTTACGGTTTTAGCGCAGGCTTAGGGACGGTGTGGTAAGTATATTTGGTAAATTTGAAGTGAGCTTTTGGTTATCTCCTCACTTATTATCAACAACTGTCCACGAGCTTGAGTTTACACTCGAATAATGTTCTCACTCAATCCATTTGACGCATTAATTTAGCGTCCCCAAGTTAACCCAATACAAACTAAGATGATTTCACAAAGATTCCACTTTGCCGGTTACTTTATTCTTTCTTTATTCTTTCTTTTTCATTTCTTTTCTCTTTTTTTGTACAGTCATAACCGGGTTCCCGGTTAGTGATGGCCAGGTTCCCGGTTGTCTACTGTTTTTGACAATTTTTTTTCACTTTTTTTTCCTTTTTTTTCAATCCCGGCAAAGGGTTACAAATTATATATCATTAGAAATTGTGCCTCAATACAAACAGATAAGTTTCCTCCCAATGTAATTTCCCATATTTGAACCCACCACCCCAAACTCAAGCTCGAGACAGGTCTCAGGATCGTGATTCAAATGCGGGTCATATGGAAATGCCTAATAAACTAAGGGGATATGGGCTTATGTTGTGGCGACAAAAGAAAGGCTAAAGGCTCAAAATTGGGCTAAGAAGGATATAATTAATTCATGGGATAGAATGCTAAAAAGTCTCAAATGGCTAACAAAGAACTGCCCCTATCATTTTCCTAGTTACATAGCTTGCCTATAGTTCATATCTAAGTGGGTTCTCTACTAATTTGAATCTCACGTTCTACAAACCAAACATTTTCCTTAAGTACAAGTTTACTTCTTTTGCATTGTTCATTAATTCTTCAGACCAATTACCTATGTTTGCATGCAATCAAAGTGCGTTTTATACTAACTCCTAAAGTCCACTATTTACTATTATAGATTTGTCAAAAGTATGCTTAATGGGGACATTTAAAATATTCTACAGTCAAACACAACCCTCAACTAATTTTATTGAAAGAAATGAAAACACATAACACATAAAATTGGGACGAGGCAACGAACCCCGCCGCAAACTAAAAAATGAGTCGTGTCCCCACGACTCGAAAAGACTAAATAATGCAAATAAACTAATATACACTACTAAATGAGAAAGGATAGGAAAATATATCTGGATCGACACTAGGCCGATTATGTGTAGTCTCAGGTTGAGGTTCTGAATACTTCTTTATCAAGCTCTAAAGATCATTACTTGTTGCATTCATCTTGAATAAAGTGTTCTTAATTACCACGAACTCTTTTGTCAAATTTACCAAGTTTTCATCTTTTCCTAGCTCTCTAAATCATCATCTCTTCTACGAATTTCTTCCCTCAATACCCAATTTTCTTTCTTCATCATGTTCTTCGTACCTTTTCCAACCTTCATGGTCATCTCTGATGACCCCAAACTCAAAGCTTCAAGAACTCTAAAGGTGTTGGATGAAATTTGTGATCTTGGTGTTCTTGAAGGTGTATGGATATGAATATTGGTGTATTCTGAGCTGGGTTATAAATATTTCAAGGTTTTGGAAAGGTTTAATGGATAAATTTTAAGCTTTGGTGAAGGAAAAATTTGGATTAAAGTGTGAATTCTTGTGTGTTTTCGGAAGATTTATGATATGATTGTGTGTTTGGAGGATATTTAGAGAGAAGGATTGATGATATTTTGGTGTTTTGATGATGGAATTTTGATGTTTTTGGAGCTTTGGTTCGTCATCAATGGTGTTTCATGTGTGGGAGGCCAAAGGAAAGGGAAAAATAAGGTTTTCTCAAGGTTTAGGTCAATTTTCGCCGACAGAAACCAGACTCCCGTTATTGGAAATCGGGTACCCAGTTTTGATTTTTTTTTTCAGATGCAAAAAGTAGGTCGCGTTCCCACCGCGGAGGTAAGAGAGTTGGCTTTTGAAACCGAGTTCCCGACTTGTGAAAACGGGTTGGGTATTCTGCGCGAATAGCCAACTCGCCGGACACAAAGTGTTGTGTATTCGCGCATAAAATTTTCATCTTTTTTTTTTCGATTTCTAAATGCCTACACCTCGGATTCTTGCGAACTTTATACTCATTTTTATTGGAAATCGTGCTCCCAATCCATTGGACTACTCATAATTTCCATTGGAGGTACCATTGTTTCTCAAAATTCTGATTTCTTCCTTTTGCACCACGAATTGCATTTCCACCGCACAGGTCAGAAACTTTTAGATGTTCATTCGAACTTCTTGACTTCACCATTGGATAGAGCTCGAAATGTTATGTGGTTTAGGCACAAAGAAATCCGAATTCCGACATCCGAGCGTTCAGTTATGATCTTCTGAAGTTACTGATAACCGGGTTCCCGGTGGCTGTCGATGGGCGCGAATCCAGACGCACCAAATACCCTGTGTCTCCACCGCATAGGTCAGAAAGTTTGGGGGATACAGCTCCATAACCAGGTTCCCGGTTGTCTCCTGTTTTGACAACCAAATTTTTCATTCTTTTTCGCGCTACCTACCCCAAACTTAAAACCTTTACTCTTGTAATCATCAAAAACACCAACCTTTCTCATTTCTTAAAAAACTAAACACTAATTAAATGAAAATTACTCTAATATACACTAATAATTTAAAAGACATGAAATAAATAAAATAATATACAGTTGAAATGGCTTTTGTTTAACGTCGTTAAGCTCGACGGGTTACCTCATGCATCATTCCTTAACATAACCTCCCCAACAGTGAGTGAGGTTATCAACATTTTCTATACAAAATTTTCATCCTTTGGCTTTGATTCCAACTAGTTTTTCAGAGATAATTTGTGTGACCGTGAATAGTCCATGCCAAGAACCCTTGGATTTCCGCACTTTTGGAGGAGGTTCAGGCCTTTTCAATGAGACTTCATCTCCCACTCTGATCTTCCCCTTCTTTCTTTCTTAGGTTCTTTTGGAACTTTCATGGCACGTTCCTTACCTTTCTTCTTCGCACGATCAAGGTGTGGGTTTTCTTTAGGATTTGGAGAAGATTTATTCGGTGGTTTCTTTCTTAGCTTTTTCTCCTCCATTCCTAAGATTTTCACTACCTTGGTTGGTTCTTTCTCTCCTTGTTCAATGGTCTCCAACCGGAAGCATTCCTCCTTGGAATCTGGAAACTTTATTGGCCTAAACACATTGAACTTTACCTCCTCGTCTTGGATACGCATGATAAATTCTCCATTCTCTACATCAATAAGAGTACGCCTAGTGGCTAGGATTGGTCTTCCCAAGATAATGGGGACATTCCTATCCGCGTCGTAATCAAGTATAATAAAATCAACAGGAAAAATTAAAGTACCTGCCTTGACAAGGACATCTTCTATTCTTCCCTCTGGATGTGCGAGGGATCTATCAGCCATCTGCAAGACCATAGAGGTCGGTTTCGCGTTTCCTATCTTCAACTTCTCAAAAATTTATCTATGCATGAGATTAATACTCGCACCCAAATCACGTAAAGCTTTCCCTTGCCATTCATCACCAATAGAAATAGGAATAGTGAAACTCCCAGGATCAAATAATTTAGGTGGCAACTTTCTTTGGCATATGGCACTACATTCTTCTAGCAGACCTATCATTTCATTCTCAAGATATTGACGTTTGTTGGCGAGAGCTCTTTTCAGGAATTTCGAATATTTCGGTACATCCTTGATAGCTTCTAAGAATGGTATGGTAATGTTAAGACCACTCACCATATTCAATAATTTCTGATATTCAGCTGTATCTCATTTTTTCTGAACTCTTGAAGGGAAAGGTGGAGTGGACGATTAACTTCCACCACAACATCTTTCTTCTTTGGCTTTTATGGATTTTTCTCAACTTCCACCTCAACTGTTTCTGATTCACCTTCTTTCTCCACCAAATCTTCCACCGTTTTTGTTTTTATAGTTGTTTCTTTTTCTTTCATAACGGGAAAAGGTGGTGGTAGGAGCTTCTTACCACTTCTGAGCGAAATAGCATTACAATCTTTGTATTGGATAAGGGGCCTCTGTATTACTGGGTAGTTGTCCTTGTGGACGCCGCTGTAACTATTTTGCCATCTGAGCTATTTGGTTTTCTAACATCTTAATCGCTGCTTCAGAAGCTTGCTGATTTTGGATCGATTGTGTTGAAGCGCGATTAATTTCTCTACATTTTGACCAAGATCACTCGTACCTTCTTGAGGTTGAGCAGCTAAAGCTTTCTGATTCATAGCTTCATTGTAGGTATCTTGAGGAGGTTGTCTCTGAACTTGATTTTCGTAATTATGTCCCCCTCGATAGTTATTCTGTGGTCTTGGGTGATAGTTATTACCTTGGGGACGTGGCTGATATGCATAAGTAGGATTAGCTGTCCCACTTGGATTCGAATATTGGAAACCCGGATGGTTTCTATTTGGTTGATATCCTTGACCACCTGAATTGTAGTTCCCTTGGTTGGAAACAAACATTACCGACTCTTGATTGTTTTGACAATTCTCCCATTCATGATCATGTACACCACAATAAGAACATCCATATATTTCCTGTGTAACATTAACATCTGATCTCCTACCTGAAAACCCTTCTTTAACAGCTAAAGTAAGCTATTTCAATTGCTGCAATAATGTATTCTTCAATTTATTCTCTAATGAAGAGACTTTCTCATCAATTACAACATTAATTTCTCTTCTACCTCGGATAGGTGTTCTCACTGTATTCCAACCTTGCTCATTCTTCACCGTTTTATTCAAAATAATCTTTGCATGTGTTGGAGCTACCTGTAAGAATCCACCACCACATAGTAAATCGAGTTCTTTTCTTGATCCTCCATCAAGTCCTTTATAATATATCTTCATCTGTTGTGGTTCTGTAAGGCCATAATCAGGAACTCTTCTCAAACACAACTGAAATCTTGTCCAACATTTTCCCAAAGATTCTTCTTGTTCTTGTACAAATGATGTTAAATCAACATGTGCATCTAATCTCATGTTACACGGATAGTAACGATCAAAAAATGATGTTTGTAGCTCATCCCAATTGTTTATTGCTCTCGGTTCTTGTGAATCATGCCACTCACTAGCTGCGTCTATCACGAAAAATATGAAGTTTGCATAATACATCTGTTCTCTTGTTACTCCTTGCATTATATATGCATCAAAGATTTTCATAAACTTCTGTACTGCATGGATTTGATCTTCTCTAGCTACTCCTCTAAAGTTTCTGAAATCTCTGAATTTAGTTATCATACCAGGATCGCATCTATATCTTGCGAATTAATATCTGGAGGACCAATACCTAGGGCAGGAGCATGATATGGAATTTGTTCAGGACCTTGTAAAAATCATGGATCATTGAACATTTGAGGTTGAACTTGTTGAACATGAGGTTGAACATTATCTTCTTCATCCATTTCTGCTTCTCTGGCTAATCTTTCTCTTTCTTCCTTTTCTTCTTTCTTTCTTTTGTTTGCAAGTCTGATTAATATCTTAGGATTATCGAGCATACACCAAAACCGTAAACCTGAAAAAGGAAGAACAAACAAAGCGTAAATCTGAAAATAAAAATACAATTAATCACCAAAGGATAAACACCGGTGTCACACTCTACCGTCCCCGGCAGCGGCGCCAAAAACTTGGTGGGTCCTTGTGTGTTATAAAATAATATGATTAAGATTAAGGACTCACAAACCGCAAATGTACGGTTGTCCAAGTAGTAAACCGATAAATCAGATTCGTTCTCAGAGACGGATTAGGTACAACTCAAGTGTGAATCAAATATTAGATTAATTGCACGTACAAAAAAGTAAAAGATATAAAGTTTGTTTGGTTTTTGTTTTATAACTAAAGTGCAAGAAAATAAATTACTAAAATGAATTACTGAAATAAAATAAAGCAAAGAAAAAGATGTAGACGCAAGATGAGAATGGTACTTGAGTCTCGCAAGGGATCTACCTATATTTATATAATTAATGTTTCTGTTTAAGGGCTGAATCGGTATTTAAGTATTAGTCGGGACTCTATAATCTCCTAAACCTCGTCAGGGTGGACTTAGGAGCTATCATACGGTATTATAAACCCCGTCAGGGAGATTATACCTACTTTCGAATGGTTTTAGTCTCTTACCCAATTAGATATTGGTTAGTCAAGCCTGTCAAGGTCATTGGCGAATATCAACGACTATTACCTAGGTATGTATTTAAGCCCCCCGTCGAGGTGATCATTACGCCACTATAATGAATAGCCTAAATACTCAATCCTATTTCTAATTGGCCAGAATATAAATAGTAATCAAAATGCGATAATTGTCAATACAAAATACCCAATTCAATTGATGTCTCCTCATTTTTGATAGATTAATGTTAGGATGAGACATCATTTTTAGTGATTTAGAAGTCTTTAATGTCGATTTTCTTGAGAAATAGTGCACTTTCCTATTTTGAGTCTTGATTTAGTAAAATAATATTTTTAGAGCATATTGGGTTTAATTGTTTATTTAGTGTGTAGATTTAAAGATAATTATGGAGCTTAATTAGAGTCCAAGTCAAAGACTACAACTTATGGAAAGAGATTAGCATGGTAATTGGAGATAAGGAAACAAAAGCTAAAAAAAATGGAAAAGGAAAAGCTGCCTAAATCTGGGATTCTGCAGCACACGCCTAAAGAAGTGCTATTTACCCCAAGAAATAGGCCGATTTTGGTAATTTCCTTTCATAGGGACAAAGATAATTCTGTTACGATTCTTTTGGTATCTTATGGAGCTCAAACCAACCAATGACGAAGAAGATATGCTCAAAACGGTTCAGCAGTGTTTATCTTTATTTCCATATGAATTTGAGTTGGGCTAGGAGTCCAATACTTTATCTCTTCCTCAAGAAAACGAATTAGGTCTTCTAAACACCTATAAATACACCCTTATATCACTTGTAAATCATCCTTGCTTAGAAAAACCTTATAATTATTCCTTAGTCATTGTAGAGAGCAAGATGATGTCTTTTGTAATTTCTTTTAGTTTATTTCCTTCAGATATGAACTAAACTCCCCATAGCTTGGGTTTTGCATAATGCATAATCTATGAATTCTAATTCTTCTATCTAAGTTTCTTTGGGAATTATATGTTTTAATCTGATATTAGCTTCTTACTTAATATTTGTTTATGTGTTTTGATTTATTGTCTTTCCTAGAACTGATCACTTTAGGATTGTTTTAATAGTAGTTAGATGGTCTCCTTGACAGGGTGTTTAACTATTGAACCACCAAATAATGTCTAGTGTCGATATTAGTTCTGACAAAACATGATTCTAACTAGATACTCATTAGGGTTTGTTTTAATCACCATATCACCAATTGATTGTTGCGATTGCTTAGAGCCTTAGTAGCGTTTGATAACCCTATTCTAAACCACGTCTTGGTTGTGCCGTAGCCCCCTTAGTCGCTCTTAATGTCTAAGGTATGGGAATTTAGAATCCTGACTAAGTATACTGATGTCTCCTCATTTGTGATAATATAATATAATTCTGAGACATCATTTTAGGCTTATTTATTAGTTTATAGGTTGAATTGAGCTTAGTTTAGTGCACTTTCCTATTTTGGGTCTTGATTTAGTAATATAATATTTTTAGAGCATATTGGGTTTAATTGTTTATTTAGTGTGAAGCTTTAAAGATAATTATGGATATTAATTAGAGTCCAAGTCAAAGACTACAACATATGGAAAGAGATTTACATGGTAATTGGAGATAAAGGAAACAAAGGCTAAAAACATGAAATGGAAAAGCTGCCTATATCTGAATTTCTGCAGCAACGCCTAAATAAGTGGTAATTACTCCTACAAGGAAGACGATTTTGGAAGATTCCTTTCATAGGGACATAGATAATTCTGTGACGATTCTTTTGGTATATTATGGAGCTCAAACCGACCAATAACGAAGAAGATATGCCCAAACGGTCCAGCAGTGTTTATCTTTATCTCCTTACGAATTTGAGTTGGGCTTGGAGTCTATTACTTGGTCTTTCCTCCAAGAAACGAATTAGGTCAACCTATACACTATAAATACAGCCTCTTAACACTCTTAAATCAACCTTAGGCCACACCAAGTTTTTGGCGCCGCTGCCGGGGACTACATCGTTAGTCCTTGTGCAATTATCTTGTGCTTTTATTTTAGGTAGTTCTATTTTACGCTTTTCTTTTTAGTTTTTGTTTTACAGATTTTTTTTAGGCGAGAGCATATTTATTAGGAGATAAAGGGAAGTGTCGTTTTATTGGATCCTACAAAAGCTAATTATGGAGTACATTCTCGAAACCAAGAGAAGTTGGCAGATTCAATCAGAAAAACAAAAAGAGACTTTAGAATCTCTAAAGCTCAAAGAGTTAAACCAACAACTTGAGGAATTACGAGAACAATCGCGAAAACTAGCTCAAAGGAATCTAGTACATACCTCACCTTCATGTCCTAGTTGTGGAGCAAGAGATCACTCGTGGGAATATTGCATGAATAATCCAGCCTCAATTTCCTTCATGCCTTATCAAAGAGACCATTATTATGATGGTTATTATCAATCCCAAGGAAATTACGCTGATTATCAGCCCCCACAAAATTACAATTGGGTCGGAGATCAACAGACTTATTATCATAATAACCATTATCATGATGATTATTATCAACCACGACCACAATCTTACTATCCTCCACAACCTATCTATCAAGAAGCGCCGATTTATAATGAAGCTTGTCAAGAACCACCTCCTTATTCAATGCAGCAAACCGTACAAGAACAACCTTCGAGTTCGAATTCAACCATGGCTAAGATAATGAACCTAAAGTAAGATATGGAGATTAGGCAGCAAGAATTCCAAAACTCACAGAATGCGCTTAAGAAGATGGAGCAGACAGTGTCACAAATGGTCAATAAACTTCAAACCTTTGCAAAAGGGCAACTCCGAAGTGATACTAGTGCTCCAGAAAACAAAGTTTGTCATGCAGTTGAATTACGAAGTGGAAAACAACTACCTCCACCAAGACCAGAACCAGAACCAGTCCCTATTCCAGAAACGGGGGGAGAAGAAACAACAGAAGATACAGTCGAAGAGGTAGTTGAACAAAAAAGTGTCCAAGAGAAGACACCAGAAAAGAAAGAGAGCCCAGTGGTAACCAACACATGTCCTCCTCCACCATTCCCTTCACGTGTCAGAAAGGACAATGACCTGGAATTCAAGAAGTTCGTTGACATGGTGAACAAGTTAGAGATTAAAATACCGTTTGTAGAAGCTCTCAAGAGAATGCCGAAATATCTAAAATTCATGAAGGACATTCTTTCTAACAAACGAAGTTTAGAAACCAAAAAGATGAATGGATTGCCAGAGGAGTGTAGTGCTACAAATGAATTAGAGCTACCACAAGAAACACCCATTCCCACGAAATCTTGGATGGCACCATCCATGATTATGAAGAATCGAGCTGAAAAGTTCGTGGGAATTAGAGGCAAAGGGTGGAAATTTCGTCATCCTTAATCGAGGTAACACGTCTAACTTTAAAAGACGTTAAACAAAAGTGCTGTACGGGAGACAACCCGTAGTTTTTTTATATATTATGTCTTTTACGTTTTTAGTTTATATTTAATTTAGTTAATTATAGTTGATATTGCATATTTGAGAAAGGTATTAGTGTTTTTGATGCTTAGGTATTGGAGAAATCGAGTTCGGGAGGAGAAATAAAAAATTTTGGAAAATTCTGACCATCAGAGCGGTATACCGGACCTCAGCCCTGGTATACCGGAGAGGACAAAAACCCGTGACACGGGTAGGTAGCTCGGGTTTTATACCGAGAAGAAAAAAGATTAATTCGATGGGTCCGGTATACCGGACGATATCCCCGGTATACCGCTGGAGCAAAAACCCGTGCCACGGGTTACTAGCGCGTGTATTTTAACAAGACGAAAATTTTTGAGCATCAGATGTTCCGGTATACCGGGCCCCATGGCCGGTATACCGCCCACACTCGCTGTGTCAAAAAAAAAATTGACACAATCTGAGAAAACTTCGGCAAGTCATATCTTTGCGCTCGGATGTCGGAATCAGGTGATCTTTGAGCCTAAACTGCATAACTTTTCGAGATCTAGCTGTTGGGGAGATTTTCGTTCCCGACCGGTATACAGGCCAGAATCCCGGTATGCCGGCCAGAAAAACCCGTGCCACGGGGTGTCACCACGCGTTTTATGCCGAGAGGAAAAATTTCGAAAGCCAGAACTCTGGTATACCGGGCCCCACGGCCGGTATACCGCCCGGAACTGCTGGAGAGAGAATAAAAAGCACGTTTTTCAGGTTATAAGGGTGAGGAGGTTGCTCTATTACGAATTTTTCAATCCTTAAGCTTCTCCTTCTTCCGCAAAACTCTCCCAACTCCTTTAAAGCTTCATAAAACCTTCCCTAATCATCAAAACACTACCCAATCACCATAAAAACACATCCAATTCATTCTCCACATCATTACAAAGAAGATTCAACCACCCATATATTACCAAAACACCTTGAATCCAAGAATCAAAAGCTTAAATTTCAAAAATTCATCCTACAATTTCTTAAATCCAAGCCAATCCATGAAGAATCCATCTTACCCACATAGAGAATCATAATCAAATCACCCTTCCTAACCCAAATTAAGCTTGTACAACAAATAATCAAGAGTTTCAAATTTCAAGAGTTGTTAAAGCTTTGAGTTGGGGGGTCAATTGAGATGATTAAGAGAATATAAACATTATTTACTGTAAGGGAGATGAAGAAAAGCAAGGTATTGGGTTAGTTGAGAAGAAATCAAGTGAGAAAAGTCCTAGTTCCAATTCAAAGGGTAAAACAAGTCAAGAGAAGAGAGGTTAGCATGCTGTGTTGATTCAATGGGCAAAAAGACTCCAACTTTAGTGAAGAAGACAACACAACCTCTACAAACCAACGACCCTACACCCGAAGAAAAAGAGAAAGCTTCAATGGCCATGATAGCTTCTCCGAAGTAACAATTAAAGGAACTACCTTTTTCTTATAAGATAGTATTTGAAGAAGAAGTTGAAGGAGAATACATGAAGGTTCATGGAGATTTGGAATGCTTGGGTTGTTTGTGAATTGTATTTTGTAAGGAGACGAAGAAGATGTGGCACAGTTGATCTATGAGGAGGTGATACGAATTTTCGATCTCTCCCATGACGTTATATAATGCAATATCCTATTATGATCACGTGTCCTGAACGAAAAGCGAATAAGAAGTTGGGTGAAGAAGATACATTAGATTTAATCCGAGTATAGATAAGGCGAGGTGATAGCCTCGAAGAGTATGTTTTCTTTCTTCCCTACCATTTCTTTATGTGCAATATGTCTGCTAATTTTAAATTTTATTTTTTTCTTGAGTCTTTATCGATTCGTGGGGACACGGCTCATTTTTGAGTTGGGGGTGGGGATTCGTTGTCCTCATCTTCCTTTTTGTTTTTGCATAAAATTTAATTTTTTTTTTGGGTTGAAATAGGCATAGAATATCTTTGAATGTACCTATTGAGCATGATTTAATGATAGTAGGTAGTATGTTTTTGAAAGATGTCATAAAGATGTTTAGTTTGCATGTATGAAAACAGGAAATAAAAGATAGAAAAGTTAATAAGCAATGCTAAGAAGTTACGTTGAAACTTAGGGATAGTTATTTGGTGTGTAGAACGTGAGGTTTAAAATTAGTTGAAAACCCGCTTATCTATGAACTAATAGTGAAAAAGTAACGAAATCCGGTAGTTAGAAAAATGAATAAGGCAATTAATCATGATTAAAACACTTGAAGCTTTTTATACTTTCTCACCCTTTTACTTGATTATTGTTATTATTTATCCGTCTTAGCCCCTCTGAGCCTTTCTAAATCCTTTTATTTAACCACATTATAATCCATACCCTTAGTTTGTAGGACTTATCTATATGACCCGCACTCGAATCGCAAAACCTGAAACAATTCGTTTTAGAGCTTGAGTTTGGGGTGGTGGGTTTCATCATTAGGGACATTGGGTTTGGGTATTATATTTGTGATTTTATTGATGGTGAAATTGTTATTATTGTAACCCTTTTCCGGGGTAATAGTGAATGAAAAAGAAGCTACGAGCTAAATTTGCCAACAAGGGCATAAAAAGAATGAATATATATAGGAAAAAATAGCATGATATCTCGAACATCAAAAAGAGAATCATAGCTATCTAAAATGAAAAAAATGATTTGAAATGAAAATATATATTCGGACCGGCAAAGTGGAATATTATATCATCAAAGGTTTTAATTGGGATTATTGGGGATGCAAATCAAAAGCATCAATAAATTGGTTTGAGTGAGAACATCTTCGAGTGAAAACTCAAGCTCTAGGGCGATTCGTTGATGGGTAGTGAGGAGAGAGCCAAAAGCTTACTTTTCATTATCCAAATATATGATATCGTCCCTAAGCCAAATTATAACCCAAGACCTTAGGATTTCTAACTGCTTGGTGGAGAAACAATTGAGCTATTAGGTAGTAGGTAAGTGGTAAGTGGACCATTGGATGCTATATTGGGACCTATGAACAACATACAGCCATTAACATGAACTAAGTTATCATCCTCTCCTTCTGGCATTGCGAAATTCATCTGGACTTGAATTTATGGATTGTTGATTACATGTGTATTAAGCATACTTGTGCATTATTTCTTGATCATTACTACATGAGACTTTTTAGATTTTTTGCTCTAGGATCATTCATTATGTTCTGTTCTTATTCTCCTCCTACTTCTTCTTCTTGTTTATTTGACTACCCTATTGTTCTTTACTTTTATTGTATCGGGACGATACAACTCTGAGTTGGGG
The DNA here is from genome assembly GCA_029959085.1 of Nemophila menziesii. Lineage (NCBI taxonomy): Eukaryota > Viridiplantae > Streptophyta > Magnoliopsida > Boraginales > Hydrophyllaceae > Nemophila > Nemophila menziesii. The sequence goes on from JARWIR010000031.1 coordinate 5,007,003, forward strand.
GTCTTGATGTCTCCTTATTTGTGATAATATAATATAATTCTGAGACATCATTTTAGGCTTATTTATTAGTTTATAGATTGAATTGAGCTTAGTTTAGTGCACTTTCCTATTTTGGGTCTTGATTTAGTAATATAATATTTTTAGAGCATATTGGGTTTAATTGTTTATTTAGTGTGAAGCTTTAAAGATAATTATGGAGATTAATTAGAGTCCAAGTCAAAGACTACAACATATGGAAAGAGATTTACATGGTAATTGGAGATAAAGGAAACAAAGGCTAAAAACATGGAAAAGGAAAAGCTGCCTAAATCTGAATTTCTGCAGCAACGCCTAAAGAAGTGGTAATTACTCCTACAAGGAAGCTGATTTTGGAATATTCCTTTCATAGGGACATAGATAATTATGTGACGATTCTTTTGGTATATTATGGAGCTCAAACCGACCAATAACGAAGAAGATATGCCCAAAACGGTCCAGCAGTGTTTATCTTTATTTCCTTACGAATTTGAGTTGGGCTTGGAGTCTATTACTTGGCTTTTCCTCCAAGAAACGAATTAGGTCAACCTATACACTATAAATACAACCTCTTAACACTCTTAAATTAACCTTAGGCCACACCAAGTTTTTGTTGCTGTGGCCTAAGGTGTGATAAAAAGATGATATAATTTAGATGCAAATAAATACCCTAAGCTAACACAGTACTGCAAGTATTACAGGACGTATGCAAGTTTTAATGATAAGAAGATTCGTTCCTCAGAGACTGCCGAAAGTTAGAGAGAACTTATGCAAATTATCAAGTGCAGATATAAAAGATAGAAAAGATAATACGCAAAGAAAGAAAAGGAAAATAGATTTTTATTTGGTTTTTATAAAGAAAGCTAAACTACTAAATAAAAGACAGGAGATAAAAGATATGAATTTCGAAGTAACTAATTAAAACTAAGAAAATAAAAGAGAATAAAATAAATATGAAGAATATGAGATGAGAGATATAGCTTAGGTTTTACTAGTATGCACTAATCCTTCTAATTCTATCTATTAGATCTAATTTATAAGGGAGAATATTAGCTCTTGGTATACTTAGTCAGGATTTTAAATTCCCATTCCTTAGGCCTTGAGAGCGACTAAGGGGGCTACGGCACAAGAGAAGAAGTCTGGAAGGAGCTGTGCATCAATCATGTCTCATTCAACCTCTTATTTTGTAATTCTTTTCTCTTCTTTTCTTTGTATGAATTGATTCTATTAGCTTGGATTTTGCATCATGTATAAACTATGAATTCTAATTCTTCTATCTAAGTTTCTTTGGGAATTATATGTTTTAATTGATACTAGCTACTTACCTTTATATTTGATTATTTGTTTTGATTTAATGATTGTTTTCCTTGCTAGTGCACGAGTATAGGATTACCTTAATAATAGTTAGATGATCACCTTAGCTGGGTGTTTAACTATTGAACCACCACATAGCGTCTAGTGTCGATATTAGTTCTGACAAAACATGATTCTAACTAGATAGTCATTAGGGTTTGTTTTAATCACCATATCACCAATTGATTGTTGCGTTTGCTTAGAGCCTTGGTAGCGCTTGATAACTCTAAGAGTGTAACCACGTCTTGGTTGTGCCGTAGCCCCCTTAGTCGCTCTCAAGGTCTAAGGTATGGGAATTTAGAATCCTGACTAAGTATACCAAGAGCTAATATTCTCCCTTATTAACTAGATCTATATATAGAATTAGAAGGATTAGTGCATACTAGCAAAACCTAAGCTATATCTCTCATCTCATATTCTTCATATTTATTTTATTTCTTTTATTTTCTTAGTTTTAATTAGTTACTTCGAAATTCATATCTTTTATCTCCTGTCTTTTATTTAGTAGTTTAGCTTTCTTTATAAAAACCAAATAAAAATCAATTTTCCTTTTCTTTCTTTGCGTATTATCTTTCTATCTTTTATATCTGCACTTGATAATTTGCATAAGTTCTCTCTAACTTTCGTCAGTCTCTGAGGAACGAATCTTCTTATCATTAAAACTTGCGTACGTCCTGTAATACTTGCAGTACCGTGTTAGCTTAGGGTGTTTATTTGCATCTAAATTATATCATCTTTCTATCACACCTTAGGCCACACCATATACCAAGAGCTAAAATTCTCCCTTATTAACTAGATTTATAGATAGAATTAGAAGGATTAATGCATACTAGCAAAACCTGAGCTATACTTCTCATCTCATATTCTTATCTTTTACCTTATTGTCTTTTATTTTCCTAGTTTTAATTAGTTTAATTCTTAATTTTCGAAATTCATATCTCTTTATTTTTCTGTTTTTAATTATTTACTTTTACTCGTTATTTCTACTAACGCGTTTAACACACTTAAGTCCCTGAGAACGAACTTAACTTATCATTAGAACTTGCATACGTCCTGTAATACTTGCAGTACTGTGCCTGTCTAGGGTGAGAGTGCGTAGTTTCTTGACTTAATTTTATCTTATTTTTATCACACCCTAGGCGACACCAAGTTTTTGGCGCCGCTGCCGGGGACTTGTGTCTCGTTAGCGTGTGGGTTATCTATTTCGAGTAGTAGTTTTTAATTAGTTTTTATTTTTCAGTTTTAGTTTTTATTTTTCCAGATTTACGCTTGTGGTTTGCTTTAGTCTTTTTCAGGTTTCACAGTGTTTAATTCTTGGCCTCCTTTATCGGAGCCTGAGAGGAGCTTCAGACCTTACAACAAACGAGTTCGTGAGGAAAGAGCCTTAAGAAGAGTAATGGCAGCCCAAGATTCACAACTTGGTGACCAACTTGGAGAAAATCCGAGAGGACCACCACCACCTGGTGGACTACAGCAAAATCTACCAGGAATCCAACAACAGAATCTACCTGGTGTACAACTACCAGTAGGAGGAGGTAATGGGCAGAATAACCTTAATAATCAACAGAACCGAGTTGAACAAGACCTTCCTGGCCTTCATGTACCATTCCATGTTCAACCAATCGGTTACCGCCCTCTAGAGATTCCGAATATTAAATTCAGACCCGATCCGGGTATGCTCAGTCAATTTCAAAGTTTTGGACTCTATACTGGTACAGCAATTCAAGATCCGGTAAGATCGATTCAGAAGTTCATGCAGATTTGTGATGCCTACATTACTCCTGGCATTACACGCGAGCAACTGTATTGTCATATGTTTTCGTTCTTCTTGACCGGTAGAGCTAGCGATTGGCTAGAGAGACAACCACATGGAACCATTCATTCTTGGAGAGAACTTCAAGCCGCATTCTTTAACCGTTTTTATCCGAAGAGCATGAGACTTAAAGATCAAACCGAGCTTGGAAGATTTTGCCAAGAAGATGGAGAAACAGTGGGAGAAGCATGGACAAGGTTTCAACAAAAATTAGCTAGATGTCCACTCCATGGTTATACCCCTGCTCTACAACTTGCTATATTCTATGAAGGTCTTAATGATAAAGGTAGAGAGAAGGTGGATAACATTGGAAAGGGTAATTTCGTGTCCATGAATCACAATGAAGCTTCCGAGGTGTTAGGAAATATTATAGAACAAGAAAGAAGTTGGCCTTCAACGCGAACTTCTGTAGCAAAGACCCGAGGAATGCTTCGTTTAGACGCAGAAACTGCGAACTCAGCTCAAATATCCGCATTAGAAAATCAAATCAAAGAGCTGAAGTTGGAGATGCAAAGGAATTTAGCCGCTGCAAACGTAGTATAAGAAGCACAAGGTTGTCAACAATGTGGGGTTAACAATCATACATGGGAAGAGTGCGAATCAAATCCGCAATCTGTTTACTTTATATCCAATCGCGGAGGTTATCAATGGGGTAACCGAAACCATCCGGGTATGCAGTATTCAAATCCACAAGGGGCCGCTAATCCTGGTCATTATCAACTACGCCCTTAGAACAACTCATTCCAACAGAGAGGTCAGTATCAAAATCAACATCAAAATAGACCTGCTCCCCCTCAACAACCTTCTCAATATGCATATACCGATTCCTTAGATCAGAAAGCTTTACCTCAGTACCCTCAAGAAGGATCTATGGACAATCAACAGATAGCACAAGCTCTAGACCGTTTGACCACGACTATGAATGCTCAGGAAGAGAAGGTCAGAGGACAAGATGCCATACTTCAGATATTAGGTACTCAAGTAGAACAGTTAAACAAAGTTTTAACAAATTTAATAGAACAAAAGGAAGTAAAGGCAATCGAAGGAGGTGAAAACAATGTTGGGTTCGAAGCTTGCAAGGCTATTTGCCTTGAAATTAAAGAAAAAGAAGAGGAAGTACCGCATGCTGCCATTAGTGCCGTGGGAGTTCCGAGTACCGAAGAAGAACCAACCAAGTCTAGCCCCGTGGAATCTGACTGTTCTGAGGTTTATGTGGAGGATGATCAAGAGAAAGCCGAATTTATACAACAGTTGAGGAAGATGCAAGAGGAAATTTGATCGGTTGTAGATTATGCAGCTGAGCTGGCTAAAGAGAAAGAGAAAGAATGATGTCTCCTCATTTGTGATAGATTTATGTTAGGATGAGACATCATTTTTAGTGTTTTAGAAGTCAATAATGTCGATTTTCTTGAGTTTTAGTACACTTTCCTATTTTGTGTCTTGATTTGTAAAATTATTTTTTTTAGAGCATATTGGGTTTAATTGTTTATTTAGTGTGTAGATTTAAAGATAATTATGGAGATTAATTAGAGTCCAAGTCAAAGACTACAACTTATGGAAAGAGATTTACATGGTAATTGGAGAAAAGGAAATAAAAGCTAAAAAGATGGAAAAGGAAAAGCTGCCTAAATCTGGGATTCTGCACACTCGTCTAGAGATTGGTGTTTTTACCTAAGAAATAGGCCGAATTTGGAGATTTCCTTCTAAATGGCCTAGATAATTCTGTTGCGATTCTTTTGGTATCTTGTGGAGCAAAATCGGACCAATAACGAAGAAGATACGCTCAAAATAGTGCAGCAGTGTTTATCTTTATTTCCATACGAATTTGAGTTGGGCTAGAAGTCCATTACCTTAACTATTCCTCAAGAAAACGAATTAGGTCTTCTAAACACCTATAAATACACCCTTATATCACTTGTAAATCATCCTTGCCTCATAGTAATTAGTACTTAAGGTTTTATTCTTCCAGTTTATTGTAGAGAGCAAGATAATGTCTTTTGTAATTTTTTTTAGTTTATTTCCTTCAGGTATGAACTAAACCTCCCATAGCTTGGGTTTTGCATATGTATAATCTATGAATTCTAATTCTTATATCTAAGTTTCTTTGGGAATTATATGTTTTAATTTGATATTAGCTACTTACTTTATATTTGCTTATGTGTTTTGATTTAATGTCTTTCCTAGAACTGATCACTTTAGGATTGTTTCAAGAGTAGTTAGATGGTCTCCTTGACAGGGTGTTTAACTATTGAACCACCACATAATGTCTAGTGTCGATAGCAGTTCTGACAAAACATACTTCTAACTAGATAGTCATTAGGGTTTGTTTTAACCACCGTATCACCAAGATTGCAGTATTTGCTTAGGGCCTTAGTGGCGTTTGATAACCCTATTTGAAATCACTTCTTGGTTGTGACGTAGCCCCCTTAGTCGCTCTCAAGGTCTAAGCTTGGGGAATTTAGAATCCTGACTAAGTATTACCAAGAGCTAATATTCTCCCTTATGAACTAGATTTATAGATATAATTAGAAGGATTAGTGCATACTAGCAAAACCTAAGCTATACTTCTCATCTCATATTCTTAATCTTTTACTTTATTTTCTTTATTTTCCTAGTTTTAATTAGTTTAATTGTTAATCTCGAATTCCTACTTGCTTTATTTTCTGTCTTTTAATTATTTACTTTTACTCGTTATTCTTACCTACGCGATTAACACACTTAAGTCCCTGAGAACGAACTCTACTTATCATTAAAACTTGCATACGTCCTGTAATACTTGCAGTACTGTGCCTGTCTAGGGTGAGAGTGCATAGTTTTCCATACTTAAATTGATCTTATTTTTATCACACCCTAGGCGACACCAAAGAAGATGAGGTTGCACCTGCTGTGCATGAAGAGAAAGAAGAAGAGAAGGTGGAACCGCCGCCTATTGTTCAAACAGAGTCATCAACTATTCCTGATACAAATCCTAAGGATGACACTGCACTCAAGGCATTTGTAGAGGCGTACCAACCTGAAAATATCAACCCCCAAATGCTTGAGATTGCAAAGAGAGGACTTACACCGCAACAAGTTTATACGCAAGTTATTCCTGAGAAAGAGGCGAGTATAGAGATCCCAAGAGAGAACCTGAGGGTTTCGAGAAGAAGTGAAAGAGAGCTACCAACAAAGCTTAAAGATCCGGGAAGTTTCAACCTTCCTATTCAATTACATGGTATGCTCAAAGTGAAAGCTATGTACGATGTGGGTTCTGGTGTGAATCTTATGCCTAAGTCCGTGTTCGAGAGACTTGGACTTCAGAAATAAGAGAAAACTCCAGTGAAGTTGCAGTTCGCTGACAACTCAGTTAAAAGGACATGGGGAACAGTGGAGGATGTCTTAGTCCGTACAGGTAATATCGCCATCCCTACTGACTTTGTTATTCTTGAGTTTGATGCAGATAAGTAGGTTCCAATCATACTTGGACGGCCTCTCATGGCCACAAGTCAAAGTGTCATCAAATTCCAAGAAGGGACCATCACCCTTCATGCAAAGAATGTATCCGAGACCTTCTATGTCTTGGGTAAGAAACCAAGGAAGTTAGATGCCACCGTTCCTGTCATCCACAGCCTTTCACATCACAAAGTCCCTCCTGAGAAGATCCACTTAAAGCCTGTGGATACTGAGCCAAACATTGAGTTTGGGGTTGGCCATGAAGTTCTATGGAAAGCTCACAAACGCGAAAATAGGCCATGAAGTTTCAAAGACTCGTGGATGGGACCATTCATTGTCACTAAGGTTGTTTCAGCCAAGGTGATAGAAATTCGCCCCAAAACTGGGGTCAAGCGCAGATTAGTTGACGTTCATAGCCTTACTCGTTGTTGGGGAGGCTATATTCGCAAATCTTGACAAAGGTAACACGTCTAACTTTGAAAGACGTTAAACAAAAGTGCTGTATGGGAGACAACCCGTAGTTTTTTAGTGTTCATGTCTTTAATTTATGTTTAGTTTAGTTGTTTTTAGTTGATATTGCATATTTGAAAAAGGTATTAGTGTTTTTGGTGTGTAGGAATTGGAGAAATCCAGTTAGGGACGCGAGCAAATTTTTCGGAGCAGAAGAAAGCCCTGCACGGACTACCCCCGCGGTGTACCCCTATACCGCAGGGTAAAAACCCGTACCACGGGTGGAGCCACGAGTCTTGTCCAGAACCGAGAAAAAATTGACCCGCGGACTACCCCCTGCACCGCACCATGGTCCGCACGGTTAAAACCCGTGCTACGGGGTAGGTCCACGGGTATTTTGGCGAAGAAGGCGCGGGGTACCCCTGCGGTGTACCCCCTAGTCCGCGCCATGGTCCGCAGAGCCAAAACGCGTGCCACGGGTCCTACCACGGGTATTATCCAGTGGGTAAAAATTTTCGAGCAACAGATGTTGCGGTGTACCCCGCGGTACACCCATGGTCCGCAAGGATGGTCCGCGCCGCGCTATTGGAGAGAGAAAGTTACGGATTCAAGTGTATAAATGAGGTATTAAGCCATTATTCCAAATTTTATAAACCTAAAGCCTCTTTCTCTTCTCCAAAACTCTCCCAACTCCATTGAAGCTCATCAAAACCTTCACCAATCACCAAAACACTACCCAATCATCAAGAAAAACACATCAAATCTTCTCTCCACATCATTACAAGAGAGATTCAAGCACCCAATCATCACCAAATCCATCAAATTGAAGAATCAAAGAGCAAAATTTTCAAAATTCATCCTACAATTTCCTAAATCCAAGCCAACCCATTACAAATCCACCTCACCCACATAGAGATTCATCATCAATTCACCTATCCTAAGCCAAATCAAGCTTGTTCAACGATTATTTCACAAGATCAAATTTCAAGGGTTGCTAAAGCTTTGAGTTGGGGGTTAATTGAAGATGACTAATAGAACAACAATTTTAGCTAACAAGTGGGAGGTGAAGAGTAACAAGGGATTGGATTTAATCAAGAAGAAATCAATTGACAAAGGTTCTAGTTGTAAATCAAAGGGTAAAGATAAAGTTGAGAAGAGTGAAATACCTTTGTTTGATCGTAATGGTAAAAAGCTTTACTTTTATGCAAAGGAGAAAACACAACCTCCACAAGGTCTTGCACCCCAAGAGAAAGAGAAAACTTCAAGGGCCCTAAAGACTTCTGCAGAGAAACAATTGAAAGAACTACCTTTTGCTTATGAGAAAGTATTCAAGGAAGAAGTTGGTACAGGAGAATATGCGAGATTCTTAGAGCTTGGTGAGAAATTGGGTTGGTCTACGTTCATGGTAAGATGTTCTGAATTATGTCATGAGTTAGTTTTGGAATTCTATTTAGGCCTCTTTAGGCGAGATAGTAAAGATTGTGTTCCGATTAGAGGAAAACTAGTTCCGTTCACAGTTGAGGAGATTTGAAACCACTTCAAGTTTAAGAAATTGAAAGGTTATTGCAAATTTGAAGAAGCGGTTGCTAAACAAAAAATCTTTGATGAGGAATTACTTTTTGAGCATGTATTAGACAAGGAGAAAGTGCAATCACATAAGGGAGAATTGAAGGCACCTTGGCCTTACAAATATCTTCAATCGGATGCGAGAATTTGGCACAATTTCCTTGTCCCTAATATCTTTGGAAACACACAAACTTTGGATGTGACTATGAAGTACGCTCTACTATTGGACTGTATTTTGAGAGGAGAAGAAGTGGATGTGGCACAGTTGATCTATGAGGAGGTGATACGATTTTCGGTCTCTCCTAAATCGGTTTATAATGTTAAATTTCCTACTATGATCACGTGTCTTGTGCGAGAAGCGGATGTTACATTGGGTGAAGAAGAGAAAGTCGAGTTTAAAACAAGTTACCTTGATAATGCTTGGATCAAGGATATATTTCGAAGAGCGGGTTCTACGCAAGTCTCGAAAGAAGAAAAAAAGCAAAGTTGGCAAGAGAAGATGGAGGATCGTTTAACGAAATTCAAAGCAGCTCAAACTTATTTAGTCAATGATGTGGCACAAATCAACGCTAATCAAGTGCACATCATGAAACTCCTTAAGCAATTAACGAAAGGTCCAGCAATTCCTACCTTGGATGTCAATGATGCGAGGCAATAGCCTCGAGAGTATGTTCTCTTTATTCCTTACCATTTCTGTAAATATGTCTATCTGCTAATTTTAATTTCTATTTTTCGAGTCTTTTTTGAGTCGTGGGGACACGGCTCATTTTTGAGTTGGGGTGTGGGGATTCGTTGTCTCTCATCTCCATTTTTCTGTTTTTAGGTTGAAATTAAAATTTTTGATACATGGGAATTAGATGTAGAGTGTATTTAATAGCTTGAAAGCATAAGCTCAGTGAATTGATGATAGTAAGTAGTATGTTTATGTGCTATTTTATTTGTATGCTTTGAGTATTTGCAGGAAAACACACGTTGATAGTAAAGAAAAGATTAGTGAGCAATGCGATAGAAAGTATGTTCGATCTCAGGGAACCTTGAAAGTGTGTAGGCCGTGAGATCCAAGCTAGTTGAAAAACCCATTTGATGAAAGTGCTAAAGGTAAGAAAATAACGAAATTACATAGTGTAGAAAGTGATTAAGGCGGTTCTTTCATATTTGAAGCCTTAGAAGCCTTTTTGCCTTGTGATTTTTGAATTTATATGTTATATCCTTCTCAGCCCCTTCTAGCCTTTCTAAAGATTTTTATTGAAACACATTATAAGCCATATCCTTTAGATTATAGGACTTTTTTATATGACCCGCACTCGAATCGCGATGCATAGACAGTTGTTTTAGAGCTTGAGTTTGGGGAGGTGGGTCCACCATTATGGGAATTGTTATTGGGTTGGGATTTTTGAGCTTATTAATTGTGCTTTGTGCTTTTATATTGATGATGATTCACAGATTTTTATTGTAACCCTTTGCCGGGGTAATAGTGAATGAAAAAGAAGCTACGAGCTAAATTTGCTAACAAGGGCATTTAAAGAAAAAATATATATGAGAAAATAGCGTGATATCTCAACATTAAAAGATAGTCATAGCTTAAGAAATTGATTTAAAAAGAAAAATATATATATTCGGACTGGCAAAGTGGATTTTTATGTGAACATCTTAGGCTTAAATTGGGTTATTGGGGATGCTACATATGCGATTTGTTGACGGCTAGTGAGGAGAGAGCCAAAAGCTCACTCCAAATTATCCAAATATACTATCATACCGTCCCTAAGCCTACATTACAACCTTAAAGACCTTTTGATTCTTTGCTATGTAATTGAGAAGTGATTGAACCATTAGAGATTAGTTGAGTGGATCCTTCGAAACTAGTGAAAATCGATGAACAATCTATAGCTTTCTTGGGGAACTGAGTAAAGTCCCAATCCTTCTTACATTGCGAAACTAATCTGATCTTAAATTCAAGTCGTGTTGACTGTGGATATGAGAAGTGTACATGTATGTAGTTTATGAATATTATTGCATGAAATTTTCTGAGTTATGTGCTTTAGGTTTATTCTATATATTCTGCTATGTTCTTCCCATTGCGTTGAGAATTTTATAAGTGTGTATTTATAGACTTCCCTTTGTTTTTATCTTTATTGTATCGGGACGATACAACTTTGAGTTGGGGGTCTTGATGTCTCCTCATTTGTGATAGATTAATGTTAGGATGAGACATCATTTTTAGTGATTTAGAAGTCTTTAATGTCGATTTTCTTGAGAAATAGTGCACTTTCCTATTTTGAGTCTTGATTTAGTAAAATAATATTTTTAGAGCATATTGGGTTTAATTTTTTATTTAGTGTGTAGATTTAAAGATAATTATGGAGCTTAATTAGAGTCCAAGTCAAAGACTACAACTTATGGAAAGAGATTAGCATGGTAATTAGAGATAAGGAAACAAAAGCTAAAAAGATGGAAAAAGAAAAGCTACCTAAATCTGGGATTCTGCAGCACACGCCTAAAGAAGTGCTATTTACCCCAAGAAATGGGCCGATTTTGGTAATTTCCTTTCATAGGGACAAAGATAATTCTGTTACGATTCTTTTGGTATCTTATGGAGCTCAAACCGACCAATAACGAAAAAGATATGCTCAAGACGGTCCAGCAGTGTTTATCTTTATTTCCATACGAATTTGAGTTGGGCTAGGAGTCCAATACTTTATCTCTTCCTCAAGAAAACAAATTAGGTCTTCTAAACACCTATAAATACACCCTTATATCACTTGTAAATCATCCTTGCTTAGAAAAACCTTATAATTATTCCTTAGTCATTATAGAGAGCAAGATGATGTCTTTTGTAATTTCTTTTAGTTTATTTCCTTCAGGTATGAACTAAACTCCCTATAGCTTGGGTTTTGCATAATGTATAATCTATGAATTCTAATTCTTCTATCTAAGTTTCTTTGGGAATTATATGTTTTAATCTGATATTAGCTTCTTACTTAATATTTGTTTATGTGTTTTGATTTATTGTCTTTCCTAGAACTGATCACTTTAGGATTGTTTTAATAGTAGTTAGATGGTCTCCTTGACAGGGTGTTTAACTATTGAACCACCACATAATGTCTAGTATCGATATTAGTTCTGACAAAACATGATTCTAACTAGATAGTCATTAGGGTTTGTTTTAATCACCATATCACCAATTGATTGTTGCGATTGCTTAGGGCCTTAGTAGCGTTTGATAACCCTATTCTAAACCACGTCTTGGTTGTGCCGTAGCCCCCTTAGTCGCTCTCAAGGTCTAAGGTATGGGAATTTAGAATCCTGACTAAGTATACCAAGAGCTAATATTCTCCCTTATTAACTAGATTTATAGATAGAATTAGAAGGATTAATGCATACTAGCAAAACCTGAGCTATACTTCGAATCTCATATTCTTATCTTTTACCTTATTGTCTTTTATTTTCCTAGTTTTAATAAGTTTAATTCTTAATTTTCGAAATTCATATCTCTTTATTTTTCTGGTTTTAATTATTTACTTTTACTCGTTATTTCTACTCACGCGTTTAACACACTTAAGTCCCTGAGAACGAACTTAACTTATCATTAAAACTTGCATACGTCCTGTAATACTTGCAGTACTATGCATGTCTAGGGTGAGAGTGCGTAGTTTCTTGACTTAATTTTATCTTATTTTTATCACACCCTAGGCGACACCGTCAATTTAAATCAAATAATCCTAAATTCAGAAAAACATCAATTAAGATAAACAAGGGTTTAACCCATAATTGTGATTCTCAAGTACTTATGAAATTAGCTCATGTTCAAAGATAAAACTAAAATAAAATAAAAGGAACCAAATTGAGGGGTTGGAATTGACTTCCGGTGGAAGAATGAAGGTTCTTCACCTTTAGCTTCTTCTTCTGCCTTCTATCTTGACTTTGGTTCTCAAATTTAAGCGTAGAATGAATTGTGTGTAAAATAAGGGTCAACAGGTTTATTTATAATGCTTAAAATCGGATTTGGGCTTGGCTTGAGTAAATTAGTGAAATATTAAATGCCCAAAGTCCAATCTTCTATTTAAAATTCCGTAACTGGTGTGCAACCTTCACTAAAACGGTTGTAACTTTCTCAAAACAACTCCAAATTGACTAATTCCAGTTGCTAAATCTTCTTAACTCAATAAGGAATCAAATCTTGTTTCACGATTCAAGGCTAATTCCATGTTTAAGTCGCTCAAAATCAGCAATCAATATCAACCTTCCAGATTTGCAGCTTTCCTTATCAATTCTTCGGGAAATCTTTTCTCGCCTTTTACTTTTCTACACGATCTAAGACTTTAATTCTCGATTCGTCTCCTTGTATTGGTGCTCCCCAGCATCCATGGACCTACAAACTTTGCACTAAAAACAACCCATTTAACGTAGAAAAGCTTTAAAAATGAAAAATTATAAATTCCAAGGAGAGAAAATGAAATATAATGAAATAAGCATAAAAGTCTACATATTAGTTAATTATTCACCTAAAATGATGTCTCCTAAGGGCATAAAATTAGAACAAAAAGGGAGAAATCAGACCACTACCTCGAAAGCTAGCCCGTTTCATTCCATTAAAATAGAATAGATTGTAACTTCAAAATCATTGTGCCTTGTCTTCATCTTCCATGATTCTCCAACCTTCATCTTCTTAAGCCATTTGAGAGCACTAGGGCAGTGCTCATTTCCCTAGAAATTCCTAACCACCACCTCACATCCCTTGACAAATCACACTAGTAAAGTAAGGGCCTAAGCAAATCAAAATCACCCCACAAATACCACAAATTGGGTCTAACTCCATAAACCAACAAATACTTTGTCTAATGTATACCTAGGGGAGCCATACATATGATTACAACATGTTTGGGAGTAATACAAGGATACCAAACTATGTATGCTCGAGGGTTGGGTAAAAAACGCCTTGGAAAAACATCGTACAATGTGTAGAATAGGGTGATATACACCCTACCAATTACATTATGACATGTATACTACATCAAAGAGCTATGTTGATCTTGATCAACATACATACTAGTTAGCAAAAGTGTTTCCTTATAAAGTCATCACACATGCTCGCACGCATGGAGCCTTCACTAGGCATGTCTCCTTTACCCGTGAAACTCTATATTAAGCTAGATTATATAAGTTATTTATTCGGATACTATTTACCTTCAACTAGGGTGTTAATCTTTAACCATAGCATAATATATGGAATTGGATTTATTTTGTCCAATTATTGTTGGCGCTTCATTTTCGCATATCAGTTAGGAAGGTATTTTCTTTGAGAAGGGAGATTTCTTAAGCGATATTATGAGGGACCACTGTTAAGATGTGTAGAAAAGGAGGAAGGTCAAAAAATATTTGCAAGAAATCTATGATGGTGTTTGTAGCAACCACACCGGATCGATTGATCCTAAAATTTGATTCGTTATGGATTAGTATATTCCACTACAATGGAGGACACTTGAAAATGGGTGTGATCTTGGAAAATATGTAAAAAACGCAATCGATACAAAGACAAATTGCTACCGAGATGACCCCAACGTCAAGCCCGTGTCTTTTATGCCGATATGTACTACAATATGTTTGGGAGTAATACAAGGATACCAAACTATATATGCTCGAGGGTTGGGTAAAAAACGCCTTCGAATAACATCGTACAATTTGTAGAATAGCGTGATATACACCCTACCAATTACATTATGATATGTATATTACATCAAAGAGCTATGTTGATCTTGATCAACATACATACTAGTTAGCAAAAGTGTCGCCTTCTAAAGTCATCACACATGGTCGCACGCGTCGAGCCTTCACTAGGCATGTCTCCCTTACTCGTGATACTCTATATTCGGCTAGATTATTTAAGTTATTTATTCGGCTATTATATACCTTCATCTGGGGTGTTAATCTTTAAACATAACATAATATTTGGAATTGGCTTTATTTTGTCCAATTGTTATTGGCGCTTCATTTTGGCATATCAGTTAGGAAGGTATTTTCTTCGAGAAGGGAGATTGTTTAAGCGATATTATGAGGGACGACTGTTAAGATGTGTAGAAAAGGAGGAAGGTAAAAAATATTTGCAAGAAATATATGATGGTGTTTATAGCAATCACATTGGATCGATTGATCCTAAAATTTGATTCGTTATGGATTAGTATATTCCACTATAATGGAGGACACTTGAAATGGTTGTGATCTTGGAAAATATGTCAAAAACGCAAATCGATACAAAGACAAATTGCTACCAAGATGACCCAAACGTCAAGCTTGTGTATTTTATGCCGATATGTATTATCAGGCCACAACCCACCAACATGGCAGAACAAAAATATAATCCTTGTTGATTACTTTACTAGGTGGATCAAAGCCAATGTCGAGCCAATGATCACTATCGTCTACCAAGGTGTGATAAAATATTACAAATTAAACACACACCTCGATAGAACGAGACTTTCCGCAAGTGTATAGATCGTTACCGAATAAGTAAGTAAGTAGAGTATCGTGTACACATGGAATACAAAATTTATCTTTGAACAGTGTTCTTAGGAACTGTACTAGAATAAGTTGCTAGATTTAATACGCAAAAGAGAAAACAATTATTTATTTGGTTTTTGTTCATAAAACTAGAATGAAATAAAGATGAATAAATAGTAATTAAGGATTGAACTAAAATCAAGTAAATAAACGAAGGAGAGCGATATAAGAGTACAGCTCAAGACCACACAAGTAATCCCCACCAATATGTATTTTAGTTTTTATTAAAGGGTGAATTTTGTAAACATGCAATAGCCAGGATATAAGGCTTTTTCTTAATTGAAAACCTTTTTAACTTTCATACATGGTCATACCTGAGCAAATGACTATTTGGTTGTTTTCATGCCTTTAACAATGTCAATTATGGATCCAAAGGTCTGGTGGATGAACTTGCGACTGTGACAGTATTGGATCCCAACCATTTTGATATTGGATATTCATGATGTCTATGATTTACATAGTCTAATAACATATATATTGGGCGTTTGGTCTAGTGGTATGATTCTCGCTTTGGGTGCGAGAGGTCCCGAGTTCGATTCTCGGAACGCCCCTTCATTGACTAGTGTAACTTGGTTTTAGATATTCCTACAAAAGTTAAAGATAATAGTGCTCTTATTATTGAAAAATCGATGACGATAATATTCTATCTTATGTAAAAAATTGAGAAGTTATAATAACAAAAGTATTTATCAAAGGTGTATTTTTTTGACAAATAAACAACGAAACACAACTTAACCGATACCTCGGTTATTATTACAAATATTAATTAAACTACTAAAGAAATCCACTATCGTCCCACACCGGCAGTCTGAAATGTCAATATTAAGTCTTATGCACTTGGCAAATCGATGACGGATTATAGTGCTTTTATCTTCGAAAAATTGATGACAGATAATATTCACCTTATGTAAAAAATGTTTTTTTTGTTACATTGGAGAGCCACTTTTGGACTCGGTGTCATTGACAAGGTTTGAACCTATACCGCCTAGAATGATAAGTAAGGCTCTAGCCAGTTGCGGTAACCCCAACTGCTTATCTTATGTAAAAAATGTTGAGAGGTTACAATAATAAAGTATTTCTCAAAGGTGTATTTTGTTTTTTTCATAAACTAACAACAAAAACACAACTTAACCGATACCTCGGTTATTATAAATAGTAATTAAATTACTAAAGAAATCCACTACCGTCCCACACAGGCAGTCTGAAATGTCAATTTTAAGTCTTATGCAGTTGGCGAACTTATTAGCGACCCCATTGAACTCTCTATTGATGCACACAACTTTCCATTCAGGGAATCTATTCATCCACCTCCACGTCTCATTGACCAATGGGAGAATCCTCCAGTTTATTCCCTTTTTTCACAAGATACCTTGAATAAATTCAAGGTTGTCAGAGTAGAAAGAACAACTCTGTAATTTGAGATCTGCTGCAGATCTCATAGCCAAAACAACGACCCACATTTATCCCTCAAGGATAGAGTTAAGCTTACCTCGCCTAGCAATCTTATGTTTAATTTCTCCGTGTTTGTTGATAGCAATTGACACCATACTGGCTGGCTCCCATGATTTATTGAAAGACGTGTCGGCTAAGCCAAATTATACCTGCCTCGTCATTTAGTATCTCGTTATCTCTCGTGAGATCTTTATCACCATAATTCTCTTGTCTTTGTTCCCCTTACCCACCACCAATATTGTCACCAAAAAGATGTTTCATGAGGTTTTTGTTCCGGTCATTGATTTTTCAAATGTTCCAATCTTTTTTCTTATAAAAACCTTTCATTCTGGCTTTCCAAATATTCTACAACGTACCGAAAATAATGGCTGTAACCCTTGTTTCTCAAAGGTGTATGGTCAAAGTAGAATTGTGCAAGTTTTATGATGCAGTTACGTGAGACTTTCGTCTCGATATTTTTAAGGGTTTCAACTTTCGGATGAAATATATTAATTGGATAAAAACTTGTGTAAGAACTCATACTTATTTTGTACTATTAAATGATGGAATGTATGGATTTATCAAGTGTGAAAAAGGTTTGAGGCAAGGTTAACCTCTTTAACATATCTCTTTATTTCGTGTCTTGAATATTTATCGAGACTTTTGGCAAAAAAATACGAATTATGAATTTAAATACCACCCCAAATGCAAAAAATAAATATTACTCATTTAACATTTTTCCATGATCTCATGTTACTAGATAAAGAGATAATACTTCGATAAAGATTCTCATGGGTAGTTTGAAAGAATTTGAAAATGCTCGAGTCTTCATTTGGATGTTGAACATTTATTATGTGGGGATAAAAATGACCCCATTGAACTATCTATTGATGCACACAACTTTCCATTCAGGGAATCTATTCATCCACCTACACGTCTCATTGACCAATGGGAGAATCCTCCAGTTTATTCCCTTTTTTCACAAGATACCTTGAATAAATTCAAGGTTGTCAGAGTAGAAAGAACAACTCTGTAATTTGAGATCTGCTGCAGATCTCATATCCAAAACAACGACCCACATTTATCCCTCAAGGATAGAGTTAAGCTTACCTCGCCTAGCAATCTTATGTTTAATTTCTCCGTGTTTGTTGATAGCAATTGACACCATACTGGCTGGCTCCCATGATTTATAGAAAGACGTGTCGGTTAAGCCAAATTATACATGCCTCGTCATTTAGTATCTCGTTATCTCTCGTGAGATCTTTATCACCATAATTCTCTTGTATTTGTTCCCCTTACCCACCACCAATATTGTCACCAAAAAGATGTTTCATGAGGTTTTTGTTCTGGTCATTGATTTTTCAAATGTTCCAATCTTTTTTCTTATAAAAACCTTTCATTCTGGCTTTCCAAATATTCTACAACGTACCAAAAATAATGGCTGTAACCCTTGTTTCTCAAAGGTGTATGGTCAAAGTAGAATTGTGCAAGTTTTATGATGCAGTTACGTGAGACTTTCGTCTCGATATTTTTAAGGGTTTCAACTTTCGGATGAAATATATTAATTGGATAAAAACTTGTGTAAGAACTCCTACTTATTTTGTACTATTAAATGATGAAATGTATGGATTTATCAAGTGTGAAAAAGGTCTGAGGCAAGGTTAACCTCTTTAACATATCTCTTTATTTCGTGTCTTGAATATTTATCGAGACTTTTGGCACAAAAATACGAATTATGAATTTAAGTACCACCCCAAATGCGAAAAATAAAGATTACTCATTTAACATTTTTCCATGATCTCATGTTACTAGATAAAGAGATAATACTTCGATAAAGATTCTCATGGGTAGTTTGAAAGAATTTGAAAATGCTCGAGTCTTCATTTGGATGTTGAACATTTATTATGTGGGGATAAAAATGAAGTGCGTAAAGAAATACTGAAAACTACACAACTTGGGGAATATTCCTTTTTGATATATGGGTGTGCCTCTTGGAGTTTCGATTTTACTTTTTAGAGATGATTAAACTCTTAATAAAAAAGAGAGTTATGTTCGGTCTTGGAGCACCACTTCCTTTTCATATATGGGTCAGTTAGAGCTCATTAGATTGGTGCTTTAAGGTGTAGTATTTTTTGTTGTTGTCTATATTTCTGATTCTGGTTTCTGTATCATAACGAATTGTAGTATTTGTAGAAAATTGTATTGGGATGACAAGTTTTCACAAATTAAATGAAAACTATTTGTATTCTGAAAGAATAAGATGGCCTTGGTTTGAATACTTAGGTGTTTGGATAAAGTCCCTACTTATGAACATGTTGTGGAGTGTTGATAAATAAGATTTACTTTGAATAAAATGGGTGCATGGAGAATATTTAAAATGTAAGGTGTTTGGTTGTGGCATGTAAAGAAAACAGACTCGCCACTTTTGGAACAAATTTGGGAGTTGATGATGAGATTGGAACTTTACTCTGAAATATGGAAGTGAAAAATATTATCTCTATGGCTTTATATAAGAACTTTTATGATGTATTTTGTCGTTCATCTTTTTCAAAACTTGGGTATATATAGTGATGGATAAACCTAAGCATCCAATCATTGTTTGGATGACGTCACAAAAGGGTTTTAGACCAAAAGTTAGAATGGTATATATGGAATTGGATCTTCTTTATGGATTGTGTGGTGAGAATTTCAATTCGAATAATCATTTATATTTTGAATATGAATTTTATCAAGGTATTTGGAATGAGGCGAGAAATTGTATGAGAGTGGATAAAGAAATTAACATCATCTGGAGCTTATTTAAATTGATTAAGAAACTTAAAACTCAAGAAAATTGGAGGAGAAAAGCGCGGTGAGTTGATTTTGCGACTACAAGTTACCATATTTTGCGAGCACAACTCATCTTGTTATGAGAGACATTAGACCTTCGAAGGAGGAGACTGTTCCTTTTAATCTTGTTTTAATATGTGCTAAATCGCGTTTTAAAATCCCCGAAATAGTGTATTACACTTAACCTATTTTTCACTATTTGTAAATGCTTATTTCCACTCTTAACAACCTTTTTCTAGCTATATTTTTAGGACCGACCTAGCATACCGGTGCCAGGACCAGCAAACCGGTGGGAGCCATTACCCCAATGGTCTTATGACGTGTTTGATTCTGTTGTTGGATTAGAAGACAAACCAGATGTCGGAGGACCGGCTATGCGGCGCAAGGCATAATTGTTGGCTACAAAAGGGAGCTTATTGATTTTCAATTCTACACCTCTTACCAATACAATTGTTACAAGTTTATACATCCATTAGAGGTCTCAAACTAGCAAAGTTAATCAATCCAAGCTTGATCATTTAACTTGTCTATTCCACTCAATGAAAGATTTAATCCAAGAAGCATTCAAATTCTAATCTACTCAAGAGGAGTTTGAAACTGTAAGTTATATCCACTCATCAGGTGTTTTTAGCAAAGTTAATAACACCAATCAAACACTTGTTTATGTCCTCTTAAGTCTAGTCTTTATAATAGATAGATTAAGAGAGAGTGTGAGCATAGGGAGTATACTTGTTTCCTTGTGTTATGATAGCACAAGAGTTTGCTTCGTGGTATCGAAGTGGTTGTAAGGGTACTGTGTTCTCGCCCTGGATAAGAGAGACACAAAATCTTAGTAAAGAAGCTTGGAAATCTTAAGGTGGCTACCTTAGGTAGTGGAGTAGGAAAACCGAACCATTATACGTGATTGTGTACTGTTGATCCCTTAACTCTTTACTTATCGTATTTCAATTACTCGTACTGCTTTTATATCAAACCTCTAGTTATCCCTTGCATGATCCTGTAAGTGTTTGATATATTACCTTAAATAAGTTTTTAAACTTGTAATTGTCCAAAAGATTTTTAAGTAGGCATTAATTATATTAGTACCCTATTCACCCCTATATGACTTTCAATTGGTATCAGAGTCTAGTCCACGGTAATTTCTTAAACAATAGTAGAGTAAACAACATAAAATTTAATATTTTGGAAGAGTCTTCTTCTACAAGACCTTCATTTTTTGTAGGCACTTATTATTTTGTTTGGAGAAGAAGAATTGAGAAATTTATCAAACTCGAAGATCCTAATCTTTGGAGAATTGTTATGGAAGGTCCATTTGTGCCTTACAAAGAGAAAATCAATGAAGTTGTATTTCATGTGTTAACTCATGAGGTAAAGGAAGAAGATGGACTTCCCAACGATGATAAATCCAAACTTACCTAAAGCGCAAAAGCCATGTATAGTTTAATGTGTGAATATCCATAGACATTTTTACAAGGATGTTAGAATATGATTCGACAAAAGAATTTTGGGATCGTTTGGAGTACTTATATGGCATCATTGAGATTGACAAAGAAGAAAACAAAAATAATGATTCAAAATCAAACCATGAGATAGTGCTCTATCCTAACTCCTTGTCATTTTCTTATGATTATCATGTTGATCTTGACGATATGTATATTACATTCCTTCTCTAAAATCTCGATATTAAAATCAACTCAAATAATATTTTATTACAAGAGTTAAAAATTGAGCAAAGAATATGTTTAACTTGTTGTCCTACTTTAGATGATATTTTGGAAAACAATGAAAAATCGTGTTTTGAAAGCATTTTTGCTTTTGATGAAAATCAAAATATCTTGAAAGAAAATACCTTGGTATCTAAGAAAGTGGTGATATTTTCTTTATCATTTTTAATCTCGTAAAATAATCATTCTTATCTAAATTTTACTCCCTTTAATGAAAATAGATTTCTTGACAGAAAATTTTTTGGAGTGAAATTTTGGTAAAACAAAAGATTGAGAAAACCCGTGTTTAAAATCATCTCACCACTTTCCTAGTCGCAAAATAATGTTAATACTTATTGCGTAAAAGTTGGTCATCGTGATTCAAAATGTTGTTATCACAAACAACTAGAAATTGGTTCATTATACCTCCATGGAAAGAACCGACGTGGATCGTAAAAAGCACTAACTATTTCCTCGGATCTACTCCACCTTTGATACCTTGACAATATTTTTTGTGATTGTAGGTGACGAGCGTCAAGGAAACAAAATAATATACAAAAGTACGTTCAAATCATGTAAAAGGAAAATCCGGTGATTTCTTTCCTTACCTTGTTTTATTTGCGAAAATTGTTGGTGTATTTGTTTCCTCTTATGCGGTAGTTTTTTTAATTTTTTCCTTATTTATATTAGGCGAAATAGTTTAGTCCTTATTTGGTCCTTTTTATAAAATATAAGGATCTTTCTGCAAATCTTAGTTTTCTTTAATTTTGATCTTTCTACATACTAGTTTTTAAAATAAAAAATCGTTTTAGGCGTTTTTGAACATTCTCTAACTATTGGGGAGTATTTGGGTTGGTTTCGGCGCACATTTGTTCTTCACAGTTTTCCCTGACCGACATACCGGCTGACAGATCCAGAACAAAAAGACGTCGGGTTTAACTCATATTTTTCCCAATCTTTTCAAAACTTTCTCATTGTATTCCTATTCTCTCTCTAGAAAATTCGATTCCTTTATCTTCTCCCCTCAAAATCCTTCAAAATCCATCTCAATATCACTTTTAAGGCCTCACTATGCCTCCAAGGGAAGATTCTTCAACATCAAAAGGAAAGAAGGGAGCTGGTTCTTCTAGGTCTCAAGAGCACGACCAACCACTTGATCCTCATGGCAGTAAACCCTACGAAGTTAAAACGGGAAGAAAAATTGATCGCTCGGCTTTTGTGAAAGGGCCTTTCTTCTACGATTTTCAGCTGTCAAGGTTTATTACTTTTCTATCTATTGAAATTTCTCTTTCCATCATGTATTGTGTTGAGCTCTATTCTAATTCGAATATAATTGCGATACAAATTCCATATGGTCTAATCTTCATGGAAAAAATGTGTCAATCGATCAAGCAGGTTTAGCACGTATTTTCAAACTCAAATATTTCGGTTTTGATAATTTTTGGGGTGTTGGTTGGGGGGGGGAGTCTAGATGCTAATACTACCAATATTTTTATGTCTTTTATGGAATCCCATATGGTTCCCCCCATTTCCACCACTTGGAAAACCTATAATTTTACACCCGATTTTCAAGTAGCCTATAAGCTCATTTTGAAAGGCCTCTTTTGTAAAGAAAATCATGATGCTATAATCTCTCCTTATGAAGCTTACTTAATGTATCACATTAATAATTTCGAGCCTAGTAATTTTTTATCTATTATGATTAAGATTATGAATTATGCTCGAAATAATACCATAAATGTTACCTATGGTTTAGCCCTATCTTCGCTTTTAACTCAAAATTTTGGTCTCGGTCCCTCTTATTTGAAAAACACAAACTTAAATCCTAATTGTGTGTTTGATTATGAAGCCATTAAAAATGAGATTTTTTATTTACAACAACGAGTACGTTCCCGATAAACATCTTCATAATTTAGGGGATGCACAAATTATTTTAAACATCAACTATTCTTCCGGTCCTTCTTCGGGAATTCCTATTCTGCCCTCTCCTATCCAAAATGATCCCATCCAAGATCATCCTAGTCGATGACAACCCCTCTCCATTGTCACACATTAAATCCACACTGAATTGATGCATAAACTTAGTGGAACGTAAATTTGAGGTTTTGGTAAAGAATATTGAGGACCTAACAAGCAAAGTGTCATGTATTAGTCACTCTACCGGTCACCGTTATTGAAGCCGCTCTCCCCGAGAAACTCGTTAATTTAAGGATTTAGACATTTTGGGTTTATCTCTTGTTTATCTTGATTTTATCTTGATTTTATCTCGTTTTGATTGCATCTTTATTTACGTTGTTTTGGACTCTAGTTTTCAAGTTGTAATAGTGTTGTTTTTGGATGGTTATTGAACTTCCTTTTATTTAGCTTGTAATAGATTTAAGGCTTTAAACTCTCTATTTTATATGTTGATTTTTCTTTGTTTTAGGTTGGTGGATGTATCTTTAAAATGCTTCTTGTTGATCGTATATCTAGTATTTTGTTTTTAAGTGTTTATTAATGTAAATGGTTATTTATCCTCTTTATTGCTTAACTTTGTTTCTAGAATAATATTGAGTGTTGATCTTGCTATTATCGAGTGTTATGCTAGTACTGCTCGTCACTAATTCCTATTTCTCTATCTTATAAGCGACTTTGCACTTTTATCCTTCTTAGTTGGAATAATTGCATTATGGTCTTTCTAGTTTGAAAATTTACTTTTTAAAATCCTTTAAATTGCATACAAGTATGTTTAGGTAAATTGCACTTTAGCTCCTCTTATTTGAAAATTGCAGTTTAGTTCCAAAAAATTTAAATATAGTTTTTTAGTTCTTATTTTGGGAAACTACACTTGGTCCCTTAAAATTTGTATTTGACCTTAATTTATTCACATTATTTTTGGAATGTTTAAAATTGGAAACCTTTTTTTTAGTCTTTGAAATTGCGAAATTGCGAAATTGCAAGCAGTGATTGGGTGAGTCCAGTACAATGTGTTCCAAAGAAAGGAGGTATCACTACCTTCCGTAATGACCAGAATAAAGTCATTCCATCAAGTACAGTTGTGGGGTGGAGAGTATGCATGGATTACAAAATCTCAACAAATCTACATAGAAAGATCATTGCCCTCTACCGTTCATTGATCAGATGCTTGACAAACTCGCCGGAAGAGAATATTATTGTTTCCTTGACAGATATTTAGGCTATAATCAGATTTGTTTGGATCCCGCTGGTCAACACAAAACGACTTTTACTTGTCCGTTTGGAACCTTTGCTTACAGAAGGATTCCCTTTGGTTTATGCAATGCACCTACCACGTTCCAGAGGTGCATGATGGCTATATATTGGGACATGATTGATAAAACTTGGAGGTTTTTATGGATGATTTATCGGTTTTTGGAGATAGTTTTGATGAGTGCCCCAACAATCTCGAGAAGGTACTTGTGCGATGAAAAGAAACAGATCTTGTGCTCAATTGGGAAAAATGCCACTTTATGGTTCGAGAAGGAATTGTGTTGGGACACAAGGTTTCGAGTGCAGGGATGGAGGTTGATCGTGCTAAGATTGATGTTATAAAAACCTTACCACCTCCGGTCTCCGTTAAAGGAGTGAGAAGTTTCTTGGGTCACGCGGGATTTTATTGAAGGTTTATCAAAGATTTCTCCAATATTGCAAAATCTCTTTGTTCTTTACTTGAAAAGGATACTCCTTGTAATTTTAATGACTAATGTCTCAAGGCATTTTTACGATTAAAGAGAAACTCATCTCCATACCAGTTGTCATACCTGCAGATTGGAATGCTCTGTTTGAACTTATGTGCGATGCAAGTGATCACGCAATGAGTGTTGTGTTAGGCCAAAGAAAAGAAAAGATCTTCCATACAATTTACTATGCAAGTAAGACCTTTAATGCCGCACAATTGAATTATACAGTAACATAGAAGGAATTATTAGCCGTGGTATATGCTTTCGATAAATTTTGTTCCTATTTGCTTGGAATGAAAACTATTGTATAAACGAATCATTCAGCAATCAAGTATCTCATGACAAAGAAGCACGCTAAGCCGCGTATTCTCAGATGGATATTGTTGTTACAAGAATTTGACATAGATATTCAAGACCGAAAAGGATGCGAGAATCAAGTAGCTGATCATTTATCCAGGCTCGAAGGATCTGATGCCAACAAGGAGCCATAATTAGTTAAAGAGGTATTCCCTGATGAACAAGTTTTTTTATTAACGATTCGGTTGTGCCTTAGTATGAAGATATAGTTAACCTCATCGTGAGTGGTGTATTCCCTTCAGATTTTAACCCACAACAAAGAGAAAGGTTGACACATAGAGCTAGGCAATTCTTTTGGGATGAGCCATACCTCTTTAAAGTTTGCAGTGACCAAATTATCAGAATATGCGTCCATGAGGGCGAAATTACTAAGATAATGGCAAGATGTCATGGATCACCGTATGGTGGTCACTTTAAAGGCGATAGAACTACAACTAAAATTCTTCAATCTGGTCTCTATTGGCCTACCCTACACAAAGATTGTCATCAATTTGTCCAGACTTGCCAAAGATGCCAGTTCACTAGCAATATATCAAAAAGAGACGAGATGCCGCTTAATAATGTCTTAGAAGTTGAAATATTTGATGTATGTGGAATAGATTTCATGGGACCCTTCATATCTTCACATGGTAATCTTTATATTTTGCTAGCAGTAGACTATGTGACAAAGTGGGTAGAAGCAGTGGCAACACCAAAGAACGATGCTAAAACGGGCATATCATTCCTGAAATCAATATATTTTCAAGACATGGTACACCACGAGTTCTTATCAGTGATAAAGGTACCCACTTCATCAATGTTCAGTTGAGAGATGCCCTTCGTAAGTTGGGGGTGAGACACCGCACTTCAACTGGTTTTCATCCCCAAACTAACGGTCAAGCTGAGGTTTCTAACCGAGAAATCAAGTCTATTCTGGAGAAGACCGTTAACAAGAAAAGGAAGGACTGGTCATTAAAACTAGATGATGCTCTATGGGCCTACATAACAGCATCCAAAACACCAGTTGGGGCATCTCTCTATCGCATGGTCTACAACAAAGCATGCCATCTTCCTATTGAGATTGAATCTCGTGCCTTCTAGGCTATTAAAACTCTGAATCTAAACCCAGACCTGGCGGGGAAGCAAAGGATGATGCAGTTAAATGAATTAGATGAGTTTCGCTTCCATGCCTATGATAATTCACGTCTTTACTAGGAGAAAACAAAAATATGGCACGATAAACATATTCATCAAAAGAGGTTCGAGAGAGGACAAAAGGTATTACCATACAACTCTAGACTCTCGAACTATCCGGGTAAGCTTAAGTCCCGTTGGGGAAGACCTTATATTATTACGAAAGTCACACCTCATGGAGTGATCGAAATTGAACATCCAACTGAACAAAAGACATTCATGGTGAATGGTCGACGCTTGAAGATATACCATGATAGTGAGGATTTTGGACGATAGGAGACGATCCATCTCAAAGAATACGCTTAACCCGAGGTACACGTCTAGCTTTAAAAGACGTTAAACAAAAGTGCCTCTTGGGAGACACCCCCTGTTTTAATTGCTTTCTAGTTAGTTTTATGTTTGGTAGTCTATAATGCTAAGTTAGTGTATATTATTAATGTGTATACAAGCTAATAGGAGAGAAAGGTAGTGTGTTACATGTGCATGAATTGAGTTTGGGGTCTAAAGAAAGAAAAAATGTGCTAACCAGCAGCTAGGTGCGGTATACCGCACCTCAGCTGCGGTGCACCGCAGGTCCAAAACCGTGGCGACGGTTTGTCACCACGGTATATTGCCGAGAACACGAGATGAAAAAGCGTATCGAGAAATTGCGCCTACGGTTTTTCCAGAACAGGTCCGGTGTACCGCAAGTTATGTCTAGTGCACCACAAGGAAGAAAATCGTGGTGACGGTTTTTCAATACGGTTTATTGCCGAGAAGACCATATAGAAACCGTAGCGACATTTTTCGCCCACGACTTTCCTAGTACTTATGTCCAGTACACCGCATCATATGTTCGGTGCACCGTGCCATGGCGGTTTAAGAAGAGATAAAAAGTTCTAATTGAAGTCTTACCTTATCATAGCTAAACCTAGCCTCTTCCAACCTCTTCAACACGAAATTTTAAGACCCGAACCTTATAAATACACCTTGAAGCTTGATTAAACCTCCACACAAACACAAAAACAACATCAAATCTTTCCTCCATCCTCCATAAACACATCTTCTTCATCAAATCCATTACACTACACCATAAAACACCACCAAAGATCATAAGAAACTCAAGCCACACCACTCTTTCTTAACTTTATCCTTGGTATAGCTTGAGTTGTGAGTTATTCAAAGATGACAAACAGAACGGATACTATGGATTATATAAGAGGAAGTGTTCAATCTTAGGGAAGAACAAGAAAGTGCCTAGAGCCACAATAAAGAAATCCATTGACCTTTCCTATTGAAAAGAAACCAAAGATAGAGGCACCAACACAACCACAACGAAAGAAATTAACAGATCGAATGAGTGTACCACCAAGACCTAAAGCAAAGACACCAATCCAAGATCAAAGTTCATATCTTAATGAGTTAGGCATGCCACCAGCATGGACAATTAAAAGTAACAGATGAAATTAATTATTTAAAGAAATAATTCGGTGCTTGCTGGGAGGAAATTGAAAAAATTAATCAGGTATTAAACACAGTAACTGAAGACTTGGATATTGGTAATTATTTTTCTTCTTCTTCGGAGGATGACTTGCTGGATCTTTATGGTCAGGTACCCAGTTCTATTTGTTCTTCTTAATTGCTTGTATGCATTAGTATTAGGTATTTTTAAATTGTATTGCTTTATTGAGTCTTTTTCGAGTCATGTGGACACGACTCACTTTTGAGTTGGGGGTGGGGATTCGTTGTCCTCATCTTCCTTATCTATTTTTGTATAAAATTTAAATTTTTTAGGTTTGAATTGGCATAGAATATAGTGAAATGTATCTATTGAGCATGATTTAATTAAGTCAATGTTAGTAAGTTGTATGTTCTTGAACGGTATCACAAATATGTTTAGTATGCATGTATGAAAACAGGAAATAAAATATAGGAAAGATTAATGAGCAATGCGTAAGAAGTCAAGTTGAAACTTAGGGAGAGTTATTTGGTGTGTAGAACGTGAAGTTTGAAATTAGTTGAAAACCCGCTTTTCTATGAACTAATAGTGAAAACGTAACAAAATCCGGTAGTTACAAAAGTGAATAAGGCATTTCTTTCATATTGAAGCCACTTGAAGCCTTTTTAGCTTTCTCACCATTTTATTTGATTATTATTATTTATCCGTCTTAGCCCCTCTGAGACTTTCTAAAGACTTTTATTTAACCACATTATAAGCCATACCCCTTAGTTTATAGGACTTATCCATATGACCCGCACTCGAATCACAAAACCTGAGACAAGTCGTTTTTAGAGCTTGAGTTTGGGATGGTGGGTTTCATCATTAGGGAACATTGGGTTTAGGAAATTGTAATTGTGATATTATTGATGATGAAAAAGTTATAATTATATCCTTTGCCGGGTAAGAGTAAATGAAAAAAGCTGAAAAGCATTGAAAAGAAAAGAATATATAAGAAAAAAACTGCGTTATATCTCAACATCAAAAAAAGAGTCATAGCTATATACAAAAGAAAAAAATGAATGAAAAAAAATATTTGGACCGGCAGAGTGGAATTGTTATATCATCATAAAAAGGTTTTACTTGGGTTATTTAAGAATGCAAATCAAAAGCATTAAAATTGGGTTCAGTGAGAATATCTTCTAGTGAAAAACTCAAGCTCCAGGGCAATTCGTTGATGGAATGTGAGGAGAGAGCCAAAAGCTCAGTTTTCATTATCCAAATACACCATACCGTCCCTAAGTCACGTTATAACCGTAAAGACCTTAGGATTTCTAGCTACTTGGTGGAGAAACGATGGAGCTATTAGGTTGTAGGTGAGTGGACCATTGGTTGATATATTAGGACCTATGAAAAACCTATAGCCATTAACATGAACTGAGTTGAGACCTCTCCTTCTGGCATTGCGAAGTTAATCTAGACTTGAATTTATGGAATGTTGATTAGGTGTATATTAAGCATACGTGCACATTATTTCTTTAGCATTACTACATGAGACTTTTTAGACATTTTGCTCTAGGATAATTCTTTGTATTCTATTCTTCTTCTCCTCCTACTTCTTCTTCTCTGTTTATTATTTGACTACCCTACTGTTCTTTATTTTTATTGTATCGGGACATTACAACTTTGAGTTGGAGGTCTTGATGTCTCCCTATTTGTGATGAAAATTAAACCATATTAGAGACATCATTTTAGGTGTATTTAATCATTTAATTGTTGATTTTTATTCATATTTCTTTATTTTCCTATTTCTTGTCTTGATTTGATGATTTATTATATTTAGAGCATATTGGGTTATATTGTTTGTTAATTGTGAAGCTTTATAGATATACAGTAATTAATTAGATGTCAAATCAATTATAAGAGATAATGGAAAGAAGATAATGATGAAAGTTGGAGATAAAGGAAGTAAAAGATAAGTATAGAAAGATAAAGTTTCCAAATAAATCTGAATTCCAGCAGCTACGTCCATCAAATTGATTATAACTCAAAAACGGCTGGGAATTTGGAAGAATGGTTTGAAGAAAAGTTATATAGCTTTCCGAGACGACCATTTTTTATATAAAGAACGCGTCAATCAGAGTTGTATTGAAGAAGTTACGGCCAAAAGAAAACAACAACAGTTTATTACCTTTTCTAATTTTTAGGGTTACGAATTTGAGTTGGGATAGAAGTCCAATACTTGTCTTCCACTCCAAGAAAACGTTTTATGGAATTTGGAATTTGGAAGAATGGTCTGAAGAAAAGTTATATAGCTTTCTGAGACGACCAGTTTTGATAAAAAGAATGCGTCAATCAGAGCTGTATTGAAGAAGTTACGACCAAAACAGAACAACAACAGTTTATTACCTTTTCTAATTTTTAGGGTTACGAATTTGAGTTGGGATAGAAGTCCAATACTTGTCTTCCACTCCAAGAAAATGTTTTAGGGTTTCCTATACCATATAAATACACCCTATAGTCAGTAGAAACACATCCTTGTCCAATCCTTAAGCCAAGAGGAAGCTTACAACAAGAGAAGAGAAGTCTGGAAGGAGACGAACACCAAATCATGCCTTCACAAGCCTTCAAATTTGTAATTATTTTCTTTTCTTTCTCTTGTATGAAATAAGTTAGTTTAGCATGAGATTTAGCATATGATTATGAACCCTAGACTTGTTTTACATCTATTTTTATTTGGGATACCATTATATTGAATTAATTTTTTATTCTCTGTTTTATGTGCTTTGACTTATTGTTTGTTTTCCTTGCGGTTGCAAACATATAGGATTACCTTAATAGTAGTTAGATGGTCACCCATAAGGGGTGTCTAATTATTGAAACACCACATAAACTTCTAGTGTGCGGTAGTGATCCTGACGGGCTTGTCTAACTAGATAGCAATTAGGGTACGATTTAACCACCGATCATCATCAGAAGGCTAGTCTTATTTAGGAACCTAGTGGCGTAGGAGCACCCTATTTAAGTCCCCTCGTGATTGTGAGATCGCCACCCTAGTCCTCCCTGACGGGGGTAGGGAGGAATTTAGAATCCTGGTTATTGCAATTCTACATAATTCACCCTTACATGATTAGAATAAACAAGGCTAGTAGGAATTACTTGCTATATCTCGAGCTAAACTCTCGTACTCTTTGCTTCTCTTAATTAATACTCAGTCTTTATTTCAGTAGTTAATTTTATTATCAAAAACCAAATAAAAATCTATTTAGTTTTTATTTCTTGCGTATTATTTCCTTTAGCTTTCATATTTGCACTTGATATTTGCATAAGTTCTCTCTAACTTTCGTAGTCTCTGAGGAACTAATTCTCTTATCATTAAAACTTGCATACGTCATGTAATACTTGAAGTACCGTGTTTAGACTAGGGTGTTTATTTTACACTTATTTTATCTATTATTTTATCACGCCCTAGTCGACACCAGTTAGCATCTTGGAGGAGGTTCTTTGAAAATAGTCCATCTACAATAGTAACATATATATTCAATAATAAATTAGAAAAAGCTGATGTCTCCCTGTTTGTTCTAATTATTATCCCCTAGGAGACATCATTTTAGGTGAATATTTTACTTATTAGATAGACATTTTTGCTTATTTCGTCATACTGCATTTTCTCCCCTTGGAATTAGACTATTTACATTTTAAGAGCTTTTGTGCGTTAATTTGTTTGTTTTAGTGCAAATTTAGTAGGTTTATGAATTCATAAAGAAACCACTAAAAGGAGGAGAAGTGAGAATTAAAGTCTTAGATCAAGTGGAGGAGCTAAAGGAAAGAAAAGAATTTCCAATAACTTAATTAAAGAAATTGCAAATCTGAAAGACTGTTAAAGATTGATGTTTTTGGGCACTTAAGAGCAGATTTAGCCGTGGACCGTGCAACATGGTTTGATAGCTTATTGAGTTAGGAAGGTTCTCCAAGTTAAATCAGCCCATTTGGAGTTGTTATGCAAAAGTTACAGCCGTTTTACTAAATCAGCCCAGTTACGGGAATTAAAAGAGCTGATGGGCTTGGGCTTTTTATAATTTGACCTAATCCTCTTAACCTAAGCCCTAATCCGTTTTTTGAGCACTGTATAAGCTCCTTTAGACTTCATTATCCAGCACCTCTCATAAAACCTTCAAATTAAATCATCCTTAGAGAGAGAGTCAAGAGGCAAAAGCAAGAGCAAGAGCTGGAGAATCCTTTCCCTCCTACAACAGCTCAAGTCAATTCCTCTATCTATGTTCTTATTTTATTTATGTTATTAGGAACATGTATATTATTAACTTCTTTATTTTTCTTATTTCAAATATGAGCTAAACCTTAATTACTTGAGAATCGTAATGGGAAGAACCCTAATTTATTCAATTTATGTATTTCAATTTGGGATTAGTTTCTAATTTAATTTGAATTGGGTATTTCATATTGGATACTATTTTGTTCTTATTTACTATTTCTGACCTAGCTAATTATAATAGATTTTAGTAATTGGGCTATTCACTTTAGTGGCGAAGTGATCATCCGACAGGGAGGGTTTGATTACAGACTTAGGTAAAATTCGTGTAATGTACGTTATTGACCGACAGGCTTGACTAATTACATAGCCAAAGAGGTAAATACATATCATCCGAAGAGACATATTCGCCCATATAGGGGTTTATAGTACTTTAGGATAGCTCCTAGGTCCACCCTGACGGGGGCTAGGAGACATTAGAGTCCTGACTAATATAGAAATATCAATTCATCCCTTAACGAAAGCATTACTTACGTAAGGTTAGGTAATTCCCTAGCGAGACTCAAGTATAGCTCATATCTGCGTCTTAGTCTTTTAGTATTTATTTTCAGTAATTTGTTTCATTGCGTCTAGTAGTTTAATAACTCGAAACCAAACAAATATCTTTTATCTTTTATTTTCTTTATTAGCAATTACTACTACTTATCTATTGAACACTTGAGTTATACCAGTCCAATCCCTGAGAACGAAACCCGATTTATCGGAGTATTACTTGGACAACCGTACACTTGCGGTATTGTGGTTCCTATTTATTTATCGCATTATTTTATATCACCCCATGACTCACCAAAAGCACAACATATAAATTGCTGAAACAAATACAAATTGTTATTTCCAACATACCTTACTACTTCTTTGCAAATATTCCATTATGTTTTCATATATTTTGGTGAAATTAAAGTCATATCACCATTCTAAGTCTAAGCCCTATATATGGATGTTAAAAACCATTCTTAAATTCATACACTCACATATATGGATACCCAGATATATACATAATTTGTGTGTTAGAATTCGTGTCCATAACTAATGGATTATGGATGTAAGAGAGTTACGACTACAAGGTTGAGAAATAAGAGTTCTTGAGACTTAGAGGTTTTGACTATGTATTTCTAATTTTTAAAAATCGAAATACTATAGAGCTAATTATTGCTAATGATTTTTGTGATCTGCGTTAATTTCATGGGAGATGTGGGTAACAATTATATCTCGTGAGGGGCTTTGGAGATCAAATTTAAAATCATGGTGAGTGTTGAGATAAATAGACCACCAGAAGATAGCTCATCTCAGTGATTATAGAAGACATTGTAAAATTGGTTGCTTATCTTCAATGATCATTAATTATTATTGTCTTCAAATACTAAATATTACAATACCAACTCGTGTCTTGAAAGAATATAAGACAATTAACAACACACACATACGCTAAAGCATATAAGAAATTTTACTCTCGTGCTCTTCTTTACTCCATCTATTAACTTTTTGATAAGGCAAACCAGATTCTTCTTGATGTCCCAACTCAATAGGGGTATTGTTAGGGATGGACATATGTTGATGAATTTGACTCCGTATCCACGTCCTGGTCATATTCTTTGCATCTAGCTGCAACAGAATAAGAAGCAGAAGTAGAATCAGATGCAGGCTTTCATCATAGCTCTGCGTAACACTGCTCATCTCATTTTGTCGACAATTTTAGATTAAGTAAGAAGACAATTCTAAAATTTGGAGCACCGAAGCCATCAATGAGATACTGATGTCTCCTCATTTGTGATAGATTTATGTTAGGATGAGACATCATTTTTAGTGATTTAGAAGTCATAAATGTCGATTTTCTTGAGAAATAGTGCACTTTCCTATTTTGAGTCTTGATTTAGTGAAATAATATTTTTAGAGCATATTGGGTTTAATTGTTTATTCAGTGTGTAGCTTTAAGGATAATTATGGAGCTTAATTAGAGTCCAAGTCAAAGACTACAACATATGGAAAGAGATTAGCATGGTAATTGGAGATAAGGAAACAAAAGCTAAAAATATGGAAAAAGAAAAGCTGCCTAAATCTGAGATTATGCAGCACACGCCTAAAGAAGTGCTGATTACTCCTACAAGGAAGCCGATTTTGGTAATTTTCTTTCATAAGGACGTAGATAATTCTGTGAGGATTCTTTTGGTATCTTATGGAGCAAAAACCGACCAATAACGAAGAAGATATGCTCAAAACGGTCCAGCAGTGTTTATCTTTATTTCCATACGAATTTGAGTTGGGCTAGGAGTCCAATACTTTATCTCTTCCTTAAGAAAACGAATTAGGTCTTCTAAACACCTATAAATACACCCTTATATCACTTGTAAAATAATCCTTGCCTCATAGTAATTAGTTCTTAAGGTTTTATTCATCTAGTTTATTGTAGAGAGCAAGATGATGTCTTTTGTAATTTCTTTTAGTTTATTTCCTTCAGGTATGAACTAAACTCCCCATAGCTTGGGTTTTGCATTAATGTATAATCTATGAATTCTAATTCTTCTATCTAAGTTTCTTTGGGAATTATATGTTTTAAATTGATATTAGCTGCTTACTCTTATATTTGATTATGTGGTTTGATTTAATGCTTATTTTCCTTGCGGTGCACAACGTTTAGGATTACCTTAATAGTAGTTAGATGGTCTCCTTAAATGGGTGTCTAATTATTGAAACACCACATAACGTCTAGTGTCGATATTAGTTCTGACAAAACATGATTCTAACTAGATAGTCATTTGGGTTTGTTTTAATCACCATATCACCAATTGATTGAAGTGTTTGCTTAGGGCCTTAGTAGCGCTTGATAACCCTATTTGAAACCACGTCTTGGTTGTGCCGTAGCCCCCTTAGTTGCTCTCAAGGTCTAAGGTATGGGAATTTAGAATCCTGACTAAGTATACAAGAGCTAATATTCTCCCTTATAAACAAGATCTAAAAGAATTAGAAGGGTTAGTGCATACTAGCAAAACCTAAGCTATATCTCTCATCTTATATTCTTAGTATTTTATTTTATTGTCTTTATTTTCCTAGTTTTAGTTATTAATTCCGAACTCTATTTACTTTTAGTTTCTGTCTTTAATTATTTACTTCTTACTCGTTATTCCTACTCACACAATTAACACACTTAAGTCCCTGAGAACGAACTCAACTTACTAACTAAAACTTGCATATGTCCTGTAATACTTGCAGTATTGTGCCTGTCTAGGGTGAGAGTGCGTAGTTTTTTAGACTTTATTTTATCATATTTTTATGACACCCTAGGCGACACCAAGTTTTTGGCACCGCTGCCGGGGACTTGTGTCTCGTTAGCGTGTGGGTTATCTATTTCGAGTAGTAGTTTTTTATTAATTTTTATTTTTCAGTATTTAGTTTTTGTTTTTCCGGATTTACGCTTGTGGTTTGCTTTAGTCTTTTTCAGGTTTCACAGTGTTTAATTCTTGGCCTACGTTATCGGAGCCTGAGAAGAGCTTCAGATCTTATAATAAACGTGTTCGAGAGGAAAGATACTTGAGAAGAGTAATGGCAGCCCATCAAGATCCACCACTTGATGACCAACTTGGAGTAAATCCGAGAGGTCCACCACCACCACCACCTGGTGGACTACATCAACATCCACCTGGGATCCAACAACAGGATCCTCCTGGTGTACAAGGACAACAACAACATCCGTTAGGAGGAGGTAATGGGCAGAATTACGTTAATCATCATAATCAAATACAGCAAGACCTCCCTGGACTTCATGTACCATTCCATGTTCAACCAATCGGTTACCGTCCTCCAGAGATCCCGAATATTAAATTTAGACCCGATCCGGGTATGCTCAGTCAATTTCAAAGTTTCGGACTCTACAATGGTACAGCAATTTAAGATCCGGTAAGATCCATTCAGAAGTTCATGCAGATTTGTGATGCCTACATTACGCCTGGCATTACACGCGAGCAACTGTATTGTCATATGTTTTCGTTCTTCTTGACCGGTAGAGCTAGCGAGTGGCTAGAAAGACAACCACATGGAACAATTAATTCTTGGACAGAACTTCAAACTGCGTTCTTTAACCATTTTTACCCGAAGAGCATGAGACTTAAAGATCAAACCGAGCTTGCAAGATATTGTCAAGAAGATGGAGAAACAGTACGAGAATCATGGACAAGGTTTCAACAGAAATTAGCTAGAAGTCCGCTTCATGGTTATACACCCGCTCTACAACTTGCTATATTCTATAGGTCTTAATGATAAAGGTAGAGAAAAGGTGGATAACATTGGAAAGGGTAATTTTGTGTCCATGAATCATAATGAAGCTTCTGAGGTTTTAGAAAATATTATGGAACAAGAAAGAAGTTGGCCCTCAACGCGAGCTTCTGTAGCAAAGACCCGAGGAACGCTTCGTTTAGATGCAAAAACTGCGAACTCAACTCAAATATCCGCATTAGAAAATCAAATCAAAGAGCTGAAGTTAGAGATGCAAAAGAATTTAGCCGCTGCAAACGTAGTACAAGAAGCACAAGGTTGCCAACAATGTGGGGTTAATAATCATACATGAGAAGAGTGCGAATCAAATCCACAATATGTTTACTTTATATCCAACCGCGGAGGTTATCAATGGGGTAACCAAAACCATCCGGGTATGCAGTATTCAAATCCACAAGGGGCCGCTAATCCTGGTCATTATCAACCGCACCCCTAGAACAACTCTTTCCAACAGAGAGGTCAGTATCAAAATCAATATCAGAATAGACCTGCCCCCCCCCCCCCCCCCCCCAACAACCTGTTCAAGATGCCTATACCGATTCGTTAGAACATAAAGCTTTACCTCAGTATCCTCAAGAAGGATCTATGAACAATCAACAGATAATACAAGCCTTGCACCGTTTGACCACGACTATGAACGCTCAGGAAGAGAAAGTCCGAGGACAAGATGCCACACTTCAGATTTTAGGTACTCAAGTAGAACAGTTAAACAAAGTTTTAACAAATTTAATGGAACAGAAGGAAGTGAAGGAAATCGAAGGAGGTGAAAACAATGTTGGGTTCGAAGCTTGCAAGGCTATTTGCCTTGAAATTGAAGAAGAACAGAAGGAAGTACCGCATGCTGCCGTTAGTGCCGTGGAAGTTCCGAGTACCGAAGAAGAACCAACCAAGTCTAGCCCCGTGGAATCTGACTGTCCTGAGGTTTATGTGGAAGACGATCAAGAAAAAGCCGAGTTCATACAACTTCTGAAGAAGATGCAAGAGGAAATACGATCGGTTATGGATTATCAAGCTGAGTTGGCTAGAGAGAAAGAGAAAGAATCCTCTAAGGAGGAATAAAAAGTCGAAGATGAAGTTGCACCTGATGTGCAAGAAGAGAAAGAAGAAGAGAAGGTGGACTCGCCATCTGTTGTTCAAACAGTGTCATCAACTATTCCTGATACAAATCCTAAGGATGACATGGTACTCAAGACATTTGTAGAGGCGTACAAACCTGAGAATATCAACGCCCAAATGCTTGAGATTGCGAAAAGAGGACTTACACCGCAACAAGTTTTTACGCAAGTTATTCCTGAGAAAGAAGCGCGTGTAGAGATCCCAAGAGAGAATTTAAGAGTTTCAAGAAGAAGTGAACGAGAGCTACCAACAAAGCTTAAAGATCCGGGAAGTTTCAACCTTCCTATTCAAATTGATGGTATGCTCAAGGTGAAAGCTATGTATGATGTGGGTTCTGGTGTGAATCTTATGCCTAAGTCCGTGTTCGAGAGACTTGGACTTCAGAATTCAGAGAAAACTCCAGTGAAGTTGCAGTTCGCTGACAACTCAGTTAAAAGGACATGGGGAATAGTGGAGGACGTCTTAGTCCTTGTAGGTAATATCGCCATCCCTACTAACTTTGTTATACTTGAGTTTGATGCAGATAAGCAGGTTCCAATCATAATTGGACGGCCTTTCATGGCCACAAGTCAAAGTGTCATCAACTTCCAAGAAGGGACCATTACCCTTCATGCAAAGAATGTATCCAAGACCTTCTATGTCTTGGGTAAGAAACCAAAGAAGTTAGATGCCACCGTTCCTGTCATCCACTGCCTTTCACATCACAAAGTCCCTCCTGAGAAGATCAACTTAAAACCTGTGGATACTGAGCCAAACTTTGAGTTTGGGGTTGTCCATGAAGTACTATGGAAAGCTCACAAATGCGAGAATAGGCCACGAAGTTTCAAAGACTCGTGGATGGGACCATTCATTGTCACTAAGGTTGTTTCAGCCAAGGTGATAGAATTTCGACCCAAAACTGGGATCAAGCGCAGATTAGTTGGCGTTCATAGCCTAACTCGTTGTTGGGGAGGCTATATTCGCAAATCTTGATAGAGGTAAGACGTCTAACTTTGAAAGACGTTAAACAAAAGTGTTGTACGCGAGACAACCCGTAGTTCTTTTTAGTTTGTATGTCTTTTACGTTTTTTAATTTATGTTTAGTTTAGTTATTTTTAGTTGATATTGCAAATTTGAGAAAGGTATTAGTGTTTTTGATGCTTAGGTATTGGAGAAATCGAGTTAGGGAAGAAACAAAAAAATTTCGGAAGGGATACACCATCGGTGCGGTATACCGCAAAGAACAAAAACCCGTACCACGGGTAGGAGCCGCGGGTTTTATACCGAGACGAAAATTGACCCGTGCGGTATACCCCCTGCACCGCACCCCTACACCGCACGCCTAAAACACGTGCCACGGGGTGCTACAATGGGTATTTTATCGAAGGAAGCCACAGAAGCCGCGGTGCACCCATGCGGTGTACCCCCTATACCGCGCCCATGGTCCGCGTGCCCAAAACCCGTGCCACGGGGTAGGTACCACGTGTATTTGGCCGAGGCAAAAATTTTGGAACAACAGAAGCTGCGGTGTACCCCTGCGGTACACCCATGTACCGCGCCTATGGTCCGCACGGCGCCGCCAGAGAGAGAAAGTTTCGGGATTTAAGTGTATAAAAGAGGTATGAAGCCATTATTCCGAATTTTATAAACCTCAAGCCTATTTCTCCTCTCCAAAACTCTCCCAACTCCATTAAAGCTCATAAAAACCTTCACCAATCATCAAAACACTACCCAATCATCAAGAAAAACACATCAAACCTTCTCTCCACCTCATTACAAGAGAGAATCAAACACCCAATCCTCACCAAATCCATCAAATTGAAGAATCAAGAGCTTATATTTTCACAATTCATCCTACAATTTCTTAAATCCAAGACAACCAATTAAAAATCCACCTCACCCACATAGAGATTCATCATCCATTCATATTTCCTAAGCCAAATCAAGCTTGTTCAACCAAAAATTCACTAGTTCAAATTTCAAGGGTTGTTAAAGCTTTGAGTTGGGGTTAATTGAGGGAGGTGAATAAAAGGGTAAAGATATTAGAAAGCAAGAGGGAGGTGAATAAAAGCAAGGGATTGGATTTAATCAATAAGAAATCAAATAACAAAGGTTCTAGTTCTAATTCAAAGGGTAAAGATAAAGTTGAAGAAGGTGCAATAACTTTGTGTGATCGTAATGGTAAAAAACTTTACTTTTATGCAAAGGAGAAAACACAACTTCCACAAGGTCCTACACCCAAAGAGAAAGAGGAAGCTTCAAGGGCCCTGAAAGCTTCTGCAGAGAAACAATTGAAAGAACTACCTTTTGCTTATGAGAAAGTATTCAAGGAAGAAGTTGGTACGGGAGAATACGCAAGATTCTTAAAGCTTGGCGAGAAATTGGGTTGGTCTACGTTCATGGTAAGACGTTCTGAATTATGTCATGAGTTAGTTTTGGAATTCTATTTAGGCCTCTTTAACCGAGATAGTAAAGGTTGTGTTCCGATTAGAGGAAAGCTAGTTCCTTTCACAGTTGATGAGATTAGAGACCACTTCAAGTTTAAGAAATTGAAAGGTTATTACAAATTTGAAGAAGCGGTGGCTAAACGAAAAATCTTTGATGAGGACTTACTTTTTGAGCATGTATTAGACAAGGAGAAAGTGAAATCACATAAGGGAGAATTGAAGGCACCTTGGCCTTACAAATATCTTCAATCGGATGCGAGAATTTGGCACAATTTCCTTATTCCTAATGTCTTTGGAAACACACGAACTTTGGATGTGACTATGAAGTACGCTCTACTTTTGGACTGTATTTTGAGAGGAGAAGAAGTTGATGTGGCACAGTTGATCTATGAGGAGGTGATACGATTTTCAGTCTCTCCTAAATAAGTTTATAATGTTAAATTTCCTACTATGATCACGTGTCTTGTGCGAAAAGCGGATGTTACATTGGGTGAAGAAGAGAAACTTGAATTTATGACGAGTTATATTGATAATGCTTGGATCAAAGATATCTTTCGAAGAGTGTGTTCTACGCAAGTCTCGAAAGAAGAAAAGGAGCAAAATTGGCAAGAGAAGATGGAGGAGCGTTTAACAAAATTCGAAGTAGCTCAAACTTCTTTAGTCAAGGATGTGGCACAAATCAACGCTAATCAAGTGCACATCATGAAACTCCTTGAGCAATTAACGAAAGGTCCAGCAAATCCAACCTTGGATATCAATGATGCGAGGCAATAAGCCTCGAGAGTATGTTCTCTTTCTTCCTTACCATTTCTGTAAATATGTTTATCTGCTAATTTTAATTTCTGTTTCGAGTCTTTTTCGAGTCGTAGGGACACGACTCATTTTTGAGTTGGGGGTGTAGGGGATTCGTTGTCTCTCATCTCCATTTTTCTGTTT
This sequence comes from Nemophila menziesii, assembly GCA_029959085.1. Lineage (NCBI taxonomy): Eukaryota > Viridiplantae > Streptophyta > Magnoliopsida > Boraginales > Hydrophyllaceae > Nemophila > Nemophila menziesii. The sequence goes on from JARWIR010000031.1 coordinate 5,047,848, forward strand.
TTAGGTAGAAATTAAAAATTATGATACATGGGAATTAGATGTAGAGTATGTTTAATAGCTTGAAAGCATAAGATCAGTAAATTGATGATAGTAAGTAGTATGTTTATGAGCTATTTTATTTGTATGCTTTGAGTATTTGCAGGAAAACACACGTTGAGAGTAAAGAAAAGATTAGTGAGCAATGCGATAGAAAGTATGTTTGATCTCAGGGAACCTTGAGAAGTGTGTAGGCCGTGAGATCCAAGCTAGTTGACAAACCCTTTGATGAAAGTGCTAAAGGTACTATATCCTTCTCAGCCCCTTCTAGCCTTTCTAAAGCTTTTTATTGAAACACGTTATAAACCATATCCCTTTAGATTTTAGGACTTTTCCATATGACCCGCACTCGAATTGCGATGCATAGACAGTTGTTTTAGAGCTTGAGTTTGGGGTGGTGGGTCCACCATTTGGGAATTGTTGTTGGGTTGGGATTTTGGAGCTTATTAATTGTGCTTTGTGCTTTATATTGATTATGTTTTACAGATTTTTATTGTAACCCTTTGCCGGGGTAAGAGTGAATGAAAAAGAAGCTACGAGCTAAATTTGCCAACAAGGGCATTACAAGAAAAATATATATGAGAAAATTAGCGTGACATCTCAACATTAAGAGAGTCATTGCTAAAGAAATTGATTTGAAAAGAAAAGAAAATATATATATTCGGACCGGCAAAGTGGGATTTTTATGAGTACATCTTATGCTTAATTGGATTATCGGGGATGCTAAATTGTGCATCAAGGAATATATTGGGTTGAGTGAGAACGTTTTATGAGAGTAACTCAAAATCTAGGGCGATTCGTTGATGGCAAGTGAGGAGAGAGCCAAAAGCTCACTCCAAATTATCCAAATATACTACCATACCGTCCCTAAGCCTAAATTACAACCTTAAAGACCTTTTGATTCTTTGCTATGTAATTGAGAAGTGATTGAGCCATTAGAGATTAGTTGAGTGGATCTTTGAATACTAGTGAAAATCGATGAACAATCTATAGCTTCCCTGGAGAACTGAGTAAAGTCCCAATCCTTCTTACATTGCGAAACTAATCTGATCTTGAATTCAAGCCGTGTTGACTGTGGATATGAGAAGTGTACAGGTATGTAGTTTATGAATATTATTGCATGAAATTTTCTGAGTTATGTGCTTTAAGTTTATTCTATATATTCTGTTATGCTTTTTCCCATTGTGTTGAGAATTTTATAAGTGTGTATTTATAGACTTCCCTTGGGTTTTATCTTTATTGTATCGGGACGATACAACTTTGAGTTGGGGGTCTTGATGTCTCCTCATTTGTGATAGATTTATGTTAGGATGAGACATCATTTTTAGTGATTTAGAAGTCATAAATGTCAATTTTCTTGAGAAATAGTGCACTTTCCTATTTTGAGTCTTGATATAGTGAAATAATATTTTTAGAGCATATTGGGTTTAATTGTTTATTCAGTGTGTAGCTTTAAAGATAATTATGGAGCTTAATTAGAGTCCAAGTCAAAGACTACAACATATGGAAAGAGATTAGCATGGTAATTGAAGATAAGGAAACAAAAGCTAAAAATATGGAAAAGGAAAAGCTGCCTAAATCTGAGATTCTGCAGCACACGCCTAAAGAAGTGCTGATTACTCCTACAAGGAAGCCGATTTTGGTAATTTCCTTTCATAGGGACGTATTCTGTGAGGATTCTATTGGTATCTTATGGAGCAAAAATCGACCAATCACGAAGAAGATATGCTCAGAACGGTCCAGCAGTGGTTATCTTTATTTCTATACGAATTTGAGTTGGGCTAGGAGTCCAATACTTTATATCATCCTCAAGAAAACGAATTAGGTCTTCTAAACACCTATAAATACACCCTTATATCACTTGTAAAATAATCCTTGCCTCATAGTAATTAGTTCTTAAGGTTTTATTCATCCAGTTTATTGTAGAGATCAAGATGATGTCTGGTGTGGCCTAAGGTGTGATAAAAAGATGTATAAAATAAGTGCAAATAAACACCCTAAGCTAACACAGTACTGCAAGTATTACATGACGTATGCAAGTTTTAATGATAAGAAGATTCGTTCCTCAGGGACTGACGAAAGTTAGAGAGAACATACGCAAATTATCAAGTGCAGATATTAAAGATAGAAAAGATAATACGCAAATAGAAAGAAAAGATAGACAGATATTTATTTGGTTTCTTAAATAAATAAACTAAACTAATAAACTAAAGACAGAAAATAAATAAAAGAAAAGAAGATAGTATGAAAGTTAGCTTGAGTTATTAGCATGCAATCCCCACTAGTTTTGCCGTTCTAAACATGTAAGGGTAAATTATGTAGTATTTCCCTAATCGGTCTCAATATGCTATCGGTAGTTTAAAATAGGATTTACCTGTGTCAATAAGGCTTCCTAAGCAAACTTTTCCTGTAATTGGTAAATAGTCACAAGAACTAAACCATAGTGATTATCTAGCTAGGTTGGGTTGTCAGATCAGACCTAATACTAGACGTTATGTGCTAAACATGCAATTAAACACCGTTGTCATTGGTGGCCTAATTACTAGATGGTAATTCTATATGGGCGCGCATCCTCAAGAACACAGAATATAAATTCAAACACATAAACAGAGAATAAAAACTATAATTCAATTTAAAACATTAAGTTCCCAAATTAGATAGATGTCAATCAAAACTTGGGTTCATACATATATGCTAAACACTCAAACTAAAAGGAATTAATTCATACTAAGAAGAGAAGAGAAAAGAATTACAAAATAAGAGGTTGAAGGAGACATAGTTGTTGCACAGCTCCCTCCAGACTTCTTCTCTTGTGTTGCAGCTTCCTCTTGGCCTTAAGGTCTGGCCAAGGATGATTTATGAGTGTTAAGAGGCTGTATTTATAGGGTATAGAAAGACCTAATTCGTTTTCTTGAAGGAGAAGGAAAGTAATGGACTCCTAGTCCAACTCAAATTCGTAAGGAAATAAAGATAAACACTGCTGGGCCGTTTTGAGCATATCTTCTTCGTTATTGGTCGGTTTGAGCTCCATAAGATACCAAAAGAATCGCAACAGAATTATCTTGACCCTATAGAAGGATATCATCAGATTCGGCCTATTTCTTAGGTAAAAACGCATATCTTTGGACGTGTATGCAGAATCCCAGATTTAGGCAGCTTTTCCTTTTCCATCTTTTTAACCTTTGTTTCCTTATCTCCAATTTCCATGCAAATCTCTTTCCATAAGTTGTAATCTTTGACTTGGACTCTAAATATCTTCATAATTATCTTTAAAGCTTCACACTAAATAAACAATTAAACCCAATATGCTCTAAAAATAATAATTCTACAAATCAAGACTCAAAATAGGAAAGTGCACTAAATTAAGCTTAGATCGACCTATAAACTAATAAATAAGCCTAAAATGATGTCTCCGAAGTATATTATATTATCACAAATGAGGAGACATCAAGACCCCTAACTCAAAGTTGTATCGTCCCGATACAATAAAAGTAAAGAACAGTAGGGTAGTCAAGAAGAAAAAGTAGGAGGAGAATAAGAACAGAACACAATGAATGATCCTAGAGCAAAATATCTAAAAAGTCTCATGTAGTAATGCTTAAGAAATAATTCACAACTATGCTTAATATACATGTAATCAACAATCCATAAATTCAAGTTAAGATTAATTTCGCAATGCCAGAAGGAGAGGATGATAACTTAGTTCAGGTTAATGGCTATAGGTTGTTCATCGGTCCCAAATACAGCATCCAATGGTCCACTTTCCTACTACCTAATAGCTCAATTTTTTCTCCATCTAGAAGTTAGAAATCCTAAGGTCTTGGTTATAACTTGGCTTAAGGACGGGTGTGGTATATTTGGATAATGAAAAGTGAGCTTTTGGCTCTCTCCTCACTAGCCATCAACGAATCGCCCTAGAGCTTGAGTTTTCACTCGAAGATGTTCTCACTCAAACTAATTTATTGATGCTTTTGATTTGCATCCCCAATAATCCCAAATAAAACCTTTTATGATAATATACAAATTCCACTTTGCCGGTCCGAATATATATTCCTTTCATATCAATTTTTTCTTTTGTATAGCTATGACTCTCTTTTTGATGTTCGAGATATCACGCTATTTTTCATATATATATATTCTCTTTTTTTAATGCCCTTGTTGGCAAATTTTGTTCGTATCTTCTTTTCCATTCACTATTACCCCGGCAAAGGGTTACAATAATAACAATTTCATCATCAATAAAATCACAAAGATAATTCCCAAACCCAATGTTCCCTAACAATGAAACCCACCACCCCAAACTCAAGCTCTAAAACGAGTTGTCTCAGGTTTTACGATTCGAGTGCGGGTCATATAGATAAGTCCTAAAAACTAAGGGTATGGATTATAATGTGTTTCAATAAAGGCTTTAGAAAGGCTCAGAGGGGCTAAGACGGATAAATAACAATAATCAAATAAAAGGGTGAGAAAGTATAAAAGGCTTCAAGTGTTTTAACATGAAAGAACTGCCTTAGTCATTTTTCTAACTACCTGATTTTGTTACTTTTTCATTATTAGTTCATAGACAAGTGGGTTTTCAACTAATTTTAAACCTCACGTTCTACACACCAAATAACTATTCTTAAGTTTCAACGTGACTTCTTAGCATTGCTCATTAACTTTTCTATCCTTTATTTCCTGTTTTCATACATGCATCTAAACAAACTTATGACATCTTTCAAAAACATACTACTTACTATCATTGACCTAGTTAAATCATGCTCAATAGGTACATTCAAAGATATTCTATGCCTAATTCAACCCAAAAAAATTTAAATTTTATGTAAAAACAAAAAGGAAGATGAGGACAACGAATCCCCACCCCCAACTCAAAAATGAGCCGTGTCCCCACGACTCGAAAAAGACTCAAGAAAAATAAAATTTAAAATTAGCATAATATTGCACATAAAGAAATGGTAGGGAAGAAAGAAAACATACTCTTCGAGGCTATTACCTCGCCTTGTTGATACTTGGATTAAATTCTAGTGTATCTTCTTCACCCAACTTCTTATTCGCTTTTCGTTCAGGACACGTGATCATAATAGGATATTGCATTAAATAACGACATGGGAGAGATTGAAAATTCGTATCACCTCCTCATAGATCAACTGTGCCACATCTTCTGCTCCTCACAAACTACAATTCAAACAAACAACCCAAGCATACCAAATCTCCATGAACCTTCATGTATTCTCCTTCAACTTCTTCTTCAAATACTTTCTTATAAGAAAAAGGTAGTTCCCTTAATTGTTTCCTTGGAGAAGCTATCATGGTCATTGAAGCTTTCTCTTTTTCTTCGGGTGTAGGGTCGTTGATTTGTAGAGGTTGTGTTGTCTTCTTCACTAAAGTTGGAATCTTTTTGCTCATTGAATCAAACACAGCTAGCTAACCTCTCTTTTCATGACCTATTTTACCCTTTGAATTGGAACTAGGACTTTTCTCACTTGATTTCTTCTCAATAAATCCAATACCTTGATTTCTTCATCTCCCTTTCAGTAGATAATGTTCATGTTCTCTTAATCATCCCAATTGACCCCCAACTCAAAGCTTTAACCACTCTTGAAATTTAAAACTCTTGATATTGGTTGTACAAGCTTGATTTGGGTTAGGAATGGTGTTTTGATGATAATTCTCTATGTGGGTAGGATGGATTCTTCATGGATTGTCTTGGATTTAAGAAATTGTAGGATGAATTTTTGAAATTTAAGCTTTTGATTCTTGGATTCAAGGTGTTTTGGGATGATATAGGTGGTTGAATCTTCCTTGTAATGATGTGGAGAATGAATTGGATGTGTTTTCATGGTAATTGGGTAGTGTTTTGATGATTGGTGAAGGTTTTTGTGAGCTTCACTGGAGTTGGGAGAGTTTTGGAGAAGAGAACGAGGCTTGAGGTTTAATAAATTCGGAATTAAAAGCTTAATACCTCCTTTATACACTTGAAATCCTTTCTTTTCTCTCTCTAGCGGCTCGTGCGGACCATGCTGCGGACCATGGGGTGTACCGCGGGGTACATCGTAGCATCTGATGGTCGAATTTACCCACTGGATAATACCCGTGGCACAACCCCGTGGCACGTGCTTTTGCTCTGCGGACCATGGCGCGGTGTACCGCGGGGGTAGTCCGTGGCTTCTACGTCAAAATACCCGTGGCACCTATGTCGTGGCACGTGTTGACCTGCGGACCAGGGCACGGTGCATGGGGTAGTCCGCGGGGCAATGTTTCTTGGTTTCTGGTCACGACCCGTGGCTCCACCCGTGGTACGGGTTTTTACCCTGCGGTGCACCACGGCTGAGGTCCGGTGTACCGCACTTGGTAAAAACCTCCCCAACAGCTATATCTCGATAAGTTATGCAGTTTAGGCTCAAAGATCACCTGATTTCGACATCCGAGCGCAAAGATATGACTTGCCGAAGTTTCCGTTCCGAAAAATTTTGCTCGCTTCCCTAACTCGATTTCTCCAATACCTAATCATCAAAAACACTAATACCTTTCTCAAATATGCAATATCAACTAAAATTAACTAAGCTAACCATAAATAAATAAAAAACTAAAAATGTAAAAACATAAACGAAATTACGGGTTGTCTCCCGTATAGCACTTTTGTTTAACGTCTTTCAAAGTTAGACGTGTTACCTCGATTAAGGATGACGAAATTTCCACCCTTTGCCTTTAATTCCCACGAACTTTTCAGCTCGATTCTTAATAATCATGGATGGTGCCATCCAAGATTTCGTGGGAAGGGGTGAATCTAGTGGTAACTCGATTTCAAGTGTAGCATTACACTCCTCTGGTAATCCATTCATCTCGAATCTTCGTTTGTTAGAAAAAATGTCCTTCATGAATTGACCGTATTTTGACATTCTTGTGAGAGCTTCTACAAACGGGCTACTGATCTTTAACTTGTTCATCATGTCAACGAACTTCTTGAATTCCAGGTCATTGTCCTTTCTGACATGTGAAGGGAATGGTGGAGGAGGACATGTGTTGGTTACCACTGGGCTCTCTTTCGTTTCTGGTGTCTTCTCTTGGACATTTTTTTGTTCAACTACCTCTTCGACCTTATCTCCTGTTGTTTCTTTCCCCCCGTTTCTGGAATAGGGACTGGTTCTGGTTCTGGTCTTGGTGGAGGTAGTTGTTTTCCACTTCCTATATCAACTGCATGACAAACTTTGTTTTTTGGAGCAGTAGTCTTACTTCTGAGTTGCCTTTCTGCAAAGATTTGAAGCTTATTCACCATTTGTGACATTGTATGCTCGATATCCTTAAGCGCATTTTCTGAGCTTTGCAATATTTGCTGGCGAATCTCCATTTTTTCAGTTAGGTTCATTATCTGAGCCTTGATTGAATTCGAACTCGAAGGTTGTTCTTGTACGGTTTGCTGCATTGAATAAGGAGGTGGTTCTTGATAAGCTTCATTATAAATCGGCGCTTCTTGATAGATAGGTTGTGGAGGATAGTAAGATTGTGGTCGTGGTTGATAATAATCATCATGATAATGGTTATTATGATTATAATTTTGTTGATCTCCGACCCAATTGTAACTCTGTGGGGGTTGATAGTCAGCGTAATTTCTTTGAGATTGATAATAACCATCATAGTAATGGTCTCTTTGATAAGGCATGAAGGAAATTGAGGCTGGGTTGTTCATGTAATATTCCCACGAGTGGTCTCTTGCTCCACAACTAGGACATGAAGGTGATGTATGTACTAGATTCCTCGGAGGTAGTTGTTGCGATTGTTCTCGTAATTCCTCAAGTTGTTGGCTTAACTCCTTGATCTTTAGAGATTCCATCATATATTAGCTTCTTCAGGATCTAATAACACGAAACCTTTATCTCCTAATAAATCTGCTTTCGCCTAAAAAAATCTGTAAAGACAAAAACTAAAAAGAAAAGCGTAAAATAGAACTAACTAAAATAAAAGCACAAGATAATTGCACAAGGAATAACGATGTAGTCCCCGGCAGCGGCGCCAAAAACGAGATAAACACCCTAAGCTAACACGATACTGCAAGTATTACAGGACGTATGCAAGTGTTAATGATAAGAAGATTCGTTCCTCAGGGACTGACGAAAGTTAGAGAGAACTTATGCAAATTATCAAGTGCAGATATTAAAGATAGAAAAGATAATACGCAAATAGAAAGAAAAGATAGACATATATTTATTTGGTTTTTTAAATAAATAAACTAAACTAATAAACTAAAGACAGAAAATAAATAAAAGAAAAGAAGATAGTATGAAAGTTAGCTTGAGTTATTAGCATGCAATCCCCACTAGTTTTGCCGTTCTAAACATGTAAGGGTAAATTATGTAGTATTTCCCTAATCGGTCCCAATATGCTATCGGTAGTTTAAAATAGGATTTACCTGTGTCAATAAGGCTTCCTAAGCAAACTTTTCCTGTAATTGGTAAATAGTCACAAGAACTAAACCATAGTGATTATCTAGCTAGGTTGGGTTGTCAGATCAGACCTAATACTAGACGTTATGTGCTAAACATGCAATTAAACACTGTTTTCAATGATGACCTAATTACTAGATGGTAATTCTATATGGGCGCGCATCCACAAGAACACAGAATATAAATTCAAACACATAAACAGAGAAAAAAAACTATAATTCAATTTAAAACATTAAGTTCCCAAATTAGATAGATGTCAATCAAAACTAGGGTTCATACATATATGATAAACACTCAAACTAAAAGGAATTAATTCATACTAAGAAGAGAAGAGAAAAGAATTACAAAATAAGAGGTTGAAGGAGACAAAGTTGTTGCACAGCTCCCTCCAGACTTCTTCTCTTGTGTTGCAGCTTCCTCTTGGCCTTAAGGTCTGGCCAAGGATGATTTATGACTGTTAAGAGGCTGTATTTATAGGATATAGGAAGCCCTAATTCGTTTTCTTGAAGGAGAAGGAAAGTAATGGACTCCTAGTCCAACTCAAATTCGTAAGGAAATAAAGATAAACACTGCTGGACCGTTTTGAGCATATCTTCTTCGTTATTGGTCGGTTTGAGATCCATAAGATACCAAAAGAATCGCAACAGAATTATCTTGACCCTAAAGAAGGAAATCATCAGATTCGGCCTATTTCTTAGATAAAAACGCATATCTTTGGACGTGTATGCAGAATCCCAGATTTAGGCAGCTTTTCCTTTTCCATCTTTTTAGCCTTTGTTTCCTTATCTCCAATTTCCATGCAAATCTCTTTCCATAAGTTGTAATCTTTGACTTGGACTCTAATTAATCTCCATAATTATCTTTAAAGCTTCACACTAAATAAACAATTAAACCCAATATGCTCTAAAAATAATAATTCTACAAATCAAGACTCAAAATAGGAAAGTGCACTAAATTAAGCTTAGATCGACCTATAAACTAATAAATAAGCCTAAAATGATGTCTCTGAAGTATATTATATTATCACAAATGAGGAGACATCAATGTCTTTTGTAATTTCTTTTAGTTTATTTCCTTCAGGTATGAACTAAACTCCCCATAGCTTGGGTTTTGCATTAATGTATAATCTATGAATTCTAATTCTTCTATCGAAGTTTCTTTGAGAATTATATGTTTTAAATTGATATTAGCTGCTTCCTCTTATATTTGATTATGTGTTTTTATTTAATGCTTGTTTTCCTTGTGGTGCGCAACGTTTAGGATTACCTTAATAGTAGTTAGATGGTCTCCTTAACTGGCTGTCTAATTATTGAAACAACACATAACGTCTAGTGTCGATATTAGTTCTGACAAAACATGATTCTAACTAGATAGTCATTAGGGTTTGTTTTAATCACCATATCACCAATTGATTGAAGTGTTTGCTTAGTGCCTTGGTAGCGCTTGATAACCCTATTTGAAACCACGTCTTGGTTGTGCCGTAGCCCCCTTAGTCGCTCTCAATGTCTAAGGTATGGGAATTTAGAATCCTGACTAAGTATACAAGAGCTAATATTCTCTCTTATAAACTAGATCTAAAAGAATTAGAAGGATTAGTGCATACTAGCAAAACCAAAGCTATATCTCTCATCTCATATTCTTAGTATTTTATTTTATTGTCTTTATTTTCCTAGTTTTAGTTATTAATTCCGAACTCTATTTACTTTTAGTTTCTGTCTTTAATTATTTACTTCTTACTCGTTATTCCTACTCACACAATTAACACACTTAAGTCCCTGAGAACGAACTCAACTTACTAACTAAAACTTGCATACGTCCTGTAATACTTGCAGTACTTTGCCTGTCTAGGGTGAGAGTGCGTAGTTTTCTAGACTTTATTTTATCATATTTTTATCACACCCTAGGCAACACCAGATACATAAATAACAATAAAATTATACTATTATATGAATGGAAACTAGTGTAATTTTACACGAATATACAAGTTACAAGGTAGCACAAAGTGTTATCTGAACTGCAAATATGTACGCAATTCAGCAGCGGTAACCCTTTTCTCTCTTGCAGTTGCGCTTCCAACCACTGAGACGCTTTTACCTGCTAAAATAAAAAATTTTAGTCTCAACATTGTGCTAAGCCTTCAATATTTGTTAATTGATATACTCATCTATCTAAGAATCATATCCATTACACAATAGTATGATATATTGGAATCAACCAAACAAGAATATATATTAGTCTTCTTTAGAAAATAGGGTGGACCGTGCAATTTTTTGCTTTAAAAAGGATTTAAATTGCACCATTGGTCCAATTGTTGTGACAAACAATCAAATATCCTCATGTTTCAAATATTCCATAGTCTATATAAACACTATAGGTTGCAAATTTTCCGTGTTGAGAGATGAATGTTGTAACTTTTAGGATAAAAAATCTGGTATAAATGCAATTTTTTAAAAGAGATGCGAATATGTCTAGCTAGGAAGCATTACAAGGGAAGCATTCTGATAAAAATAAGCTCATTAAAAAGAGTTTTGAGGCCATATGAAGAGTTTTTCATGACAAACAAGGTCCTTGACCTAAATGGTTTTGGGCAATATTCATTATAATATTGAACTAAACTTAACCTATAAAAACAGGTATGACATCTAACAAAAATTACCTCTTCGCGACACTTCGAATATATAAAGAACTCTTTGGGTGCCTATGAGAATATTATTCCCTATAAATACTTCATATTCCCAAAAAAAGGAAAGGGATGTCATATCTTTTTGATCTAATTGCCTCAAATATTTATATCTCGAACAAACTTGACTTTCATAGTACCATCGGAATGAGAACCTCCCATTGATGAATAACCCATCATTTGTAGGTACCAGACCTTAATCTCTTGGACATAGACTAGCAAAATTCTTGCCTAAGAAAGCTGACAAAAGAAAACCGCGAAGTCAACAAGCTCCAATTATTTTGGTAGATCATTGTACTATAAGTGGTGTCTTTTTTGTGAATCAATTAACTTTCCACCACAAAAAGACTCATAGATATACCGTGATGAAAAGGTGTGGTATAAGGCGAAAAGGATCCAGTTGTTTGGCATCATATATAGAGAAAAGACTAAACAAAAATAGAAAGTGTCACCCTAAAAGATATCCTTCAATTAATGAAATAATTAATTATGACGAGAAGCCTCACATGTCCTAATATCCCCCATGATAATCTACCCATCTCTGTAGACCTCATTGGACAAGAGCTACATTCTGTTAATTTGTTGACACTGGAAGTTTTATTTTTTACAATTCTTGCTCACCCTCAAACGAGCACATATTGATCCTAAGGAGTTAGAACCTTTACAAAAGGGTCAACAAATTAATGGACAAAGACTTCATTCGGTGGGAACTCAGAATTATGTGTCATTGATTTCTCATAGAAAGACTACTGGGACAATCTAGTTCTAGCAGAAAAGTTAATTATTGTACCTAGCTATCAGAAATTTGAAGACTAAAGTAAAAATATAGGGATATCTTAAAATTGGGATGTGAATAGCCTTACAAGACAAATTTGAAGAACATAAACATTTATTCACATGGTTTATTAAGGACATGGTAGGCATCGATAATCGTATCGTCAAACACCACCTCAACCTCAATCAAATTACCTAACCGGATGCCTAAAAATAATGATATTCTCTACAAAAATAAAATGATAATTAAGGAAGTGGTCGAGTGACTACTAAAAGGCGCATAAATCAGAGAAGTGTATTTTCCATAAAGTATGTCCTCATTGCCAACTATGATGGGAAATGGAAAACGTGGGTTGATTACAAGAACATGAACCTGACATGTTTGAAATGTTATTTTGGTCGATTTTACTACCAACTAGATCATTTTGTCATTAACAGACACCTTCGTTGGGTAAGTAATTTAGAGGATCTTTCATGACAAAGAGATAACATATTACATCAATGAGCAAGGTCTATACTGTTTTTATGTTATACCCTTCATATTTAAAATTTTTGTAGCTACATATCAAAGGTTAGTATATAATATTTCTTAAAAATAAATTAGAAAGTATATATATACACTACATGCTCATACAAATAAATAAATGTGCGATGATTTTCTATAAATAACATGTAACAGTCTATAGTACGTAGTATTACTTACTATTTACAATTGAAATGGCATGACCAACGATCATTTCCTTAATAATAAAATAGTTATTCTTTTAACCAAATATATGACCTGTAAAAAGATTAACAAAAATTATTATACCCGTGTATTTCTCTAATGTTTAACCTATAACTTATTTCAAAAAATTGAACATTTATAGATGTAACTTTTTACTACTAAAGAAAACTCAAATTCTTGATGTCAATTAGCAATGAATAAATTAGATTGTTTATAAGAATACTAAAATTTATGTACGACATATATCGATACATTCAAGTAAAATATATTTGTATGTGTATAACTATAATAATATTTCACAAGTATACAACCAATTTTTATTTTGTGTAGATTAAACTTAACAATAAACTAATATACATACACAAAATACACACATCTATTGTGATATAATGGTTATCTAAGATTTGAAAAATGTTTCGATCCATGCCCCAATATTTAAACATTCTATATGTATATTTCTAAAAAGTTAACAACAAAAATTAATGGAATTTTCCCAAAATATTTAAGTTAACCCTTTTGAAAAAGATCATGAAGTAGTTATACCGAAAAAATGAGTATTTTTTAATTAAAAGAAATTATAAATTACCTAATCATAGTATGACTTACTTTTTTTTAAAACATTAAAATGTTGAATATTCAAAATTTACAAGAGAAAATTTTGAATATATATTAGCATAAAAATAATTATATACAAATAACTATTTCCACATAAATTATTATTACTATTTTAAAAATAAATAACAACTAGATCTCTATAGTAAACTTGAGATATATCTCTAAAAGATAGTTGAAACGACAATTATCAGTATAAATTATTGAAATAAGAGTTGCGTATAAAAATATCGATTACTTACAATTATATTCGCAATCAAAGTTATGGTGTTGAAAAATAACATACTAGGAGATAGGAATGATAAAAGTGAGCAGGTACGGAGAAAGAAAACTGAAAGAGAACTAAATTGTGGAAGAGGCAGAGAACTAGGGCATAGTTAAATTAGGGAAAAAATAAAAGGTTATTTATATTAAAGGAAAATTTCTCAAATGGTATGTGAACTATACACCTTTTACCGAGTTGGTCCTTAAATTTAAAAAATAAATCTAAATGGTCATCGAAATTGATTTTTGTCACACTATTAATCCTTGCGTCTAACACTGTCAAGTATTTACACTTGAATGACATATGTCAAATATTTTTAAGGTATTTTTGACTTTATATAGAATATATTATATATATAGTTTTTATACACATATATATAAAAGGAGTCAGGGAGAGACAAATAGTTTTTGAATATAATGTTGCCTTAAAATATGTCATAAGGGATGGTGTATATAGGACCACATTATCTCAATGTCAAAGATAACAAACAAAAATTTAAAAAATCTCTTATTGACTTATTATATATTTTCGCCCATTTTAACTTCTTTTTTTCACATTTTTTCACTTTATCACCCAATATGATCCTTGAACTTACCAAGTTTGTCTTTGAATTACAAAAATATCTAAATGGTCGTCAAAATTGATTCTCAAATTGTCCGGTTTTTACCCTTGAATGTCATGTGTCATGTGTCACTACTACGTACTTGAATTAATTTTTATTCATTTTATTAATTGGGTTGTAATAATTATTTATTTTATTTTCATATGAATGTAGTTGCCTAGTTATATAAAATTGTTGCTAAGAGATGGCTTCGGGCATGTATAAGAGTTGGATCATTACGAAGAATTTACTCACGCAAAAATATATTTTTGGGGTTTTGGAATTTGTCACATATGCTGAAAAACAAGATGATTATACTGGTTATATGTCTTGCTCGTGTAACTATTGTAAAAATAATCGTCGATTTCCCACCCAGGAGGCTAGGGGCCACCTTCTAACAAATTGGTTTATGCATACGTATCAGGTTTGGACAAAACACGGTGAAAAGTTGGTAATTCCCAAAGAAAATCCTATGTCGAATATAAATAATGAAATGCATGAAGTTTATGATGATGTGAGACACAGTTACGATGTTGGTGGATATCAGGGTGACACCGAGATGAGAGACGCAAATATTCCAAGTCGGAGCAGTTTCGAAAAACTGTTCGACGAATTGGAGACAAAATTATATCCTGGTTGTATATCGATGAGTTCGTTGAACTTCATTGCCAAGCTTATGCATGTGAAAGTAAAGAACAAGTGGACTAGCACATCATTCACCGAGCTACTGGAGTTGGTTGGTCGTATTTTACCCAAACCTCGCAATTTACCCAATTCTTATGATGCATGCAACAACAAGTTGAAAAGTTTGGGTATGTGGTATATTACTATCTGATGTCTCCCCATTTGTGATGATTTAATCTATCTTGGAGACATTATTTTAGGTGTATTTATTAGGTTATAGGTCGTTTTTCTCATGATGTAGTACACTTTCCTATTTGTGTCTTAATTTGATTATTTATTATTTTTAGAGCATATTGTGTTTAATTGTTTGTTAATTGTGAAAATTTAAAGATATATGGTAATTAATTAGAGGCCAAGTTAATCCTACGAGATAAAGGAAAGAGGATAATCATGGAAATTGGAGATAAAGGCAAGAAATATGAAAAAGGAAAAGATAAAGTTGCCAAATAAATCTAAATTCCAGCAGCTACGACCACAAAAGGGCTTATATCTCAAGATTGGATAAGAATTTGGAAGAATGGTCTAAATCAAAGTTAAAGAGATTTCTGAGACGATCAGTTTTGACTATTAGAACGCGTAAAATGGATAAGTATTGAATCAGTTACGGCCAAAACAAAACAACATCAAAATCTTACATTTACTATATTTTAGGGTTACGAATTTGAGTTGGGCTTGGAGTCCAATACTTATCTTATACTCCAAGAAACGTTTTAGGGTTTCCTTGCGGATTTATTGATTTTAGGGTTACGAATTTGAGTTGGGCTTGGAGTCCAATACTTATCTCATGTTTTATTCTCTATTAATGTGTTTTGATTTATTGTTTGTTTTCCTTGCGGTGTACAACGTATAGGATTACCTTAATAGTAGTTAGATGGTCAGCCGGAAGGGGTGTCTAATTATTGAAACACCACATAACGTCTAGAATAAGGCTTAGACCTGACAAATCAACCTAACCAGATAATCAGTAGGATATGTTTTAACCATTATCACCATGTTTGGAATTGAATTGCTTAGGGCCTTGGTGGCGCTTGATAACCCTAAGTTTAGGCTGCCTCATGGCTGTGCCGTAGCCCCCTTAGTCGCTCTCAAGGTCTAAGGTATGGGAATTTAGAGTCCTGGTTATTTCATATTACATAATTCACCCATACATGCTAGAATAAACAAAACTAGTGGGGATTACTTGCTAATATCTCGAGCTAAACTATCATACTATTTGTTCTTCTCTTTTATTTATTTTTCTGTCTTTTAAATTATAAGTCTATTTTTCTTATTGGAAAATCAAGCAAAAATCTCTTTTCTTTTATTTTCCTGCGTATTAATCTGATCTAGCTTTCATATTTCCACTTGATAATTTGCACAAGTTCTTCCTTACTTTCGTAGTCTCTGCGGAACGAATCTTATTTATCATCTAAACTTGCATACGTCCTGTAATACTTGCATACGTCCTGTGATACTTGTATAACCGTGCTTAGCCTCGGGTGTTTATTTGCGTTTAATTATCTATTATTTTATCACACCTTAGGCGACACCAAGTTTTTGGCGCCGCTGCCGGGGATTACATCGTTAGTCCTTGTGCATTTATTTAGTGCTTTTATTTCAGTTAGTTCTATTTTACCTATTTTTTTAGTTTTGTCTTTATAGGTTTTTATAGATGGAAAGCCCAAGGAGACTTGATCTTCCCATCTCATTCAGAGTGCAACCACGAGGATCTGCACTCCAGAAATCCAAGCCGCAAAATTTAGACCAGATACAGACATGATAGCGCAATTTGCGAGTCATGGATAATTTAGCGGTGTTGCACAACAAATTGGTAATTCCTTCGATTTGATATGAAGTATATTGATGTTGGATTTCCTTCACACTCTTCCCATGTATGATTTGGTACTTCACAACGTGGACAACCTTGTGCTTCTTCCACTAGATTTGTTGTAGATAAATTTTGACGTTTTTGTTCCATCTCAAGCTTCATCTGCTTGACTTGATTTTATAATGATGTTAATTTAGCTGAATGAGCAGTTTCTGTACTTAATGAAAGTTTTCCTTTAGTATTTGTAATAGGAGCTCGTGCAATTGGCCAACTCCTTTCTGTTTCTATAATACGTTTCATACCTTCTGCAGCTTCTATAGGATCCATGGACACAAATCCTCCTCTTATAAGATTATCAACCCTCAATCTACTTCCTGCATTAATACCTATATAAAACATCACTAATTATAAAGACATGATGTAACCGTGGAGTGGATTTCTTGCTAACCTCTGTTAAAACCTTGTCCATGCATCTCCTACTTCTTCATCATTCTCTTGGGGAAACTCGCAAGCCCCATTTGATCTTTTAATCTCATACTATTCAGATAAATATGGTTAAAAAATATAGCCTGTAGTTCATCCCAAGTGTTAATTGTATTTGGTGGTTGTCTATCTAACCAATCACCAGCATTGCCGGTCAAGAACAACGAACACATATGACATTGCAGTTGCTCGCGTGTAATGCCTGGAGTAATGTAGGCATCACAAATCTGTATAAACTTTTGAATCTCTCTTACCAGATCTTGAATTTTTGTACCACTATAGTGTACATAGCTTGTAAATTGACTAAGAATACCCAGATCGGGCCTGAACTTTATATTTTGGATCACTGGAGGGCGATATCCTAACGTTTGAACTGGAAAATATGCTCCCAAGCCTTGGAGTTCTTGTTCTTGGCGTTAATTATTTCTGGGCTCTCCTCCTGGTGGTGCTATTACTTGAGGAATAGGTAATAACTAGGTAATATGTATTCTTTGATTGCTAGTATTGTTAAGATTATTTTCCTTAAGTGGAATTAAATCATCCTCAATGTTAGACATGGCTTCTCTTTGTTCCTTCCCTTCTCTTAAGAGTTTGTTGTAAGCCCTTAATACACTTTCAATATTCTCGAGCATACACTAAAACCTGAAAGAAACAAAAACAAAAAGAAAACGTAAATCTGAAAAAATAACTAAAAACTACAACAGTAAAAACTAAACCCACACGCTAATGAGACACAAGTCCCCGGCAACGGCGCCAAAAAATTTGTGGGGCAAAGGTGTGATAAATAGACAGATAAATAAGATAATAATAATAATAAAGGACACACCCCTGACTACCACGAGAAACTCACTGCAAGTATTAATGATCGTTTGCAAGTTTAGTTAGTAAGTAAAGTTCGTTTGCAGGGATTTGATTAGTTAGATATACTTGTATTCAATAAGCGTAGATGAACTTAGATGTTTAGATTAAATAGAGATAAGGTGAATAATTATTTTATGTGAATAAATAAATAATAATACAGATAAATAAATATTAATGTAAGTCAGATAAATTAGGGTTACCAATATAAGCCTATCTTACTAAGTTGTTATTCTAATCTTAAAGGTGAATTGAGCATTATATATTAACCGGGATCCTAAATTCTTTCTAACCCCTATCAGGGTGAACTTAGGAGCAACATCTCCACTACCAGAGGACTTGGGTAAGAGGACCATGCGTAATGATCAGTGGTTAAATCGAACCTTTATAGCTATCTAGCTAGGCAAGCCCGTCAGGATCACTACCACACACTAGACGATTATGTGGTGTTGTCAATAATAGAATCCCCTTTCAGGTATTAACTCAATTACTGAGGATAGTCCTAAGATTGGACAAATCTAGGGCTGGAAACAATAAGTCAAAGCACATAACATAGATATATGCCAAGCTCAAATCTATTAAAATAACAAATAGTATTATGGAATTTAGACAAAATAATAACGGGTAAACTATGTATAAGGGCCCTTATAACATCTTTTTTCTGAAAAAGGGCCCAATTTGGATACCAACTATCCAGTTGGGATTCAACTAAAAAAAATTAATAAAACCCCACCCACCCACCCACTTGTTTCTCGACAGAAAATCCCTCCCCTCCCCCAGATTCTTCTTCTCTCTCTCGACCCAAATGCTCTCCTCCCCGCCACCACCCATCGCCACCCCTCCCTTCTCCGAGCGCGAGCCACCACCCATCACCACCCTTCCCTTCTCCGAGCGCGAGCCACCACCCATCACCACCCCTCCCTTCTCCGAGCTCGAGCCACCACCCATCACCACCCCTCCCTTCTCCGTCGAGATCCACCAACCAGATCGAGATCCACCACCACGTTCGAGACCCACCACCACCACGTTCGAGACCACCACCACCACGTTCGAGATCCACCTCCACGTTCGAGATCCACCACCACTTTCGAGACCACCACCACGTTCGAGATCTCCACTACCCTCGTCGCCGCCAGCTCGAGGTCCACCACCACCGGCATCTTCGATGACCACCAACACCACCATCCATCATCAACAAGCTCACCACCGGCATCTAGCTAACCAGCAGAACTCCGGCGAGGTCAAACCAGACCGAAGCCGCTCAGATCTGTTCCCAGCGCACCACCACCACCTATTCGAGCTCTGCTGACATTCGAGATCACCCACCACCCTCGAACCACACCCACCCAGCGCACCACCACCAACCATCACGCCAACACCACCATTAACACCAGCTGCGAGCTTCCCAACCCACCAGTGACCTTCCCAACCCCACCAGCGAGCTTCACAACCCCACCAGCAACACCACCACCAACACCAGTTTATTTTAGGGGGTATTTGTGGTATTTGTGATATTTAGGGGGTATTGGTGGTATTTTAGGGGGTATTGGTAGTATTTTAGGGGGTATTGGTGGTATTTTAGTGGGTATTGTGGTATTTTAGGGGGTATTCTGGACAATTAGGGGGTATTCTGGACAATTAGGGGGTATTTTGGACAATATTGACTTAAAGGACTTGAATAAAAAATGGACTTCAATTAAAAAATGGTGGGCGTGTACCCCCGAAAAATAAAATAGGGGGATCTACCCCCTAAAAATTCAAAAAATAGCGGGTGCGAACCCCCTAAAACGTGAACCTAACCAGCCAAAAAATCTAGTTAGGCCCTTAAAAAACATAAAGAAAAACTGGGCCCTTAAAATTCTCTTTTTTGAATTTTGGGCCCTAAAAGGTATATTCCTCAAATAATAACCCAACAATTAACAATAAAAATTACAGAATAAAATCTTATAAATATGGTTAAGCCACAAATATATAGCTAATTACCCTAAATATAGAGAAGGAGAGGTGGAGAAGATGAGTTTGTCACTCTCCTGCTTCGTGCTTCTTGTCTTCCTCTACAGGTCGGCTTGCTTCTTTGGATGATAAACTTGATACTAAGCATTAATATTCGAGCAAGGACTATGAGTAATTAATCAAGGACATGTTTACAATGATAAGAGGGTGTATTTATAGGTGTTTAGTTGACCCTAGGTCTAAATCTTGGAGTAGAAGGCAAGTAATTGTGATTCTTTTCCAATTCAAATTCGTTTCCTAAAATATAGGGAAATATAAACACTGCTCACTGTTTTGGTCATATCTTATTCGTTACCGAGCTAAAATTTTCCCACTTTTTATCAAACCGATTGCAACAAAAAGATCTATCTAACCCTTTGAAGTCTCGTCTAAAATCGCAGCTGATTTGGAGTTATATTCACTTTAGTGGACGTAGCTGCAGATTGGAAATTTTATTTGACAGCTTTTCCTTTCCTAATTCAACTTTGCTTCCTTTTATCTCCTAAATCTTCATTCCTTAACTACTTGGAATTGATTTGGAATCTAATTATAATTCATAAACCTTATGATCTTCACATTAACACACAAATTAACCCAAATATGCTCGAAAAGTAATAAATCATCAGATCAAGACATGAATCAAGAAATTATCTAATAACAGGGAAAATTCCCTTAACATTTAATCAATTACACCTAAAATAATGTCTCAAACCTAGATAAATATATAACAAATATGGATACATCAATAATGTGTTAGTGACAACTAACAAATGATCTCCAAAACAACACTAAACCTTATCCTTAAAAATTCCATTACACATAATTTTAAAAAACTTAGTATTTAGATTTAGTATGTAGATCGTTGAAAAAACATTAAGGACCGTAAAATTATCCACTATATAACAAAAAATTACAAACAATTCAAATACATCACGAGATGAACATTTATATTCATTACACAATTTAAATCATACTTTTTTTAATACATGAGAGAGCCACTTTGGACTCGGAGTAAATGACTCCAATGAGATTTGATCCCAGGACCTCTTGGTCTCTGCGGAGTAACCTAACCACTAGGCCAACTATCGATCTCCAATTCAAATCATTCTACCAAATACCATCAATTGTTACTATTACAAAACAACAAAAACACGCAATTCAACTTTTTGTGACCTGCCCTAGCAACCCGGGCAACCTGGGTGTTGTTCAATGTGACATCATCGATTTCAACATGAGATGCCTCATCCTCTTGTACTCACCCACATCATTAAAATACTCTTCAACGAACACCTAGATATACCCATTTATCCTGCGATTAAAACAAAAATCACATTACAATTTATATTTATAAATCCACTTAACCATAAACAGCCTATTAACTACTGCAATAGGGGGCACATACACATTTATAGCACGGGTATATACCCCCTATGAACAACTACTAGTGGGTATATATCCCATGTATAAAAACCAAAAGCGGTTTATTCCCCCTTTTACGGTAAATAAAAGTGGGTTTATACCCCTTAGCGTAAGAATTACCAGGTACATCCTCAAAATACACTGAAGTATAAAATATGGTTTATACCCCCTACAGTAAGAACTACATGTTACATACCCAAAAACAGTCATAAACATAAAAACCTAATATGATAACCCATTAAAACCCCTAATGTAGATCGAATTCGGAAATGAAGAACATGATTATCTATAAACCATCCAATAACACATTAATTTGAAAACTCATTCAAAAACCCTAATCATATCATACTTCTTTTTCAAAATAAACTGAAGTATAAACCTAAATATAACTTAATCTTAATGGAATCAAACCCTAAAAAACTAATTTAACCTATCCTTATTTAAATACCATAGATTAACTAACAAAACTATTTTGTATTATCTATAAATGTTGCAAGGAAAAAAATTACCTGCAAAGAAGAAAAAATTAACCAGATTTTCATTCTTTCTTCACTTGCTTCGTAATGGTTTTCTTCTTCCAAACGTTTTTTATATAGTGTGAGGAATGTAATAAACGAAAAAAGAACCTTTGACAATGAACCATCATTATAGGGAAAAAGGACGTGACTGATTTTTTGTTTTTCATCATAAACGTAAAGAAAAAGGGGCTGACTTGACGTTTGTAAAACAACTACATGGTCAGACTAATGTAAAATCTGTCATGAGAGAGTAAACAATATGAGGGGTTTACGGTATGAGGAAGGTACAAATACCAGCCCAAATAACCCCAAACCTATATTTAAAGCCCAACTGAAAAAACCTTATATATAAAGCCTATTCTAATTTTCTGGTTAGACTCTTCTCTATTATACCTTTTTCAATTATTTTTTTAAAATTAATACCCTTGTACTTTCTTTTATTCTTTTAATTAATTCGACGGGAAGGTGCGTACCTATGCCGTTTATTAAATTTTATAATGCGTTTTTGGTTATGTAGTTGTCCATGTCAAAGCTTAGGAAATATCATTCTTGTTTATGTCAAATAGTTGTGGCCCCTAGGGAATGTACCTATGTTGTGGATCCCCCCGCCTACGCGCTGCCATGGCGTCAACTCCCCCCTCAGCCGCTTACGCCTAGTTAAAATTCTAGGCGTTTTTGCCTAGCGTCTAAGTCGCTGTGGAATAGGCGCCTAGACTAGGCGCCTATTAATGGAAAAGAATGGTCGCCTAGGCGCCAATTAATGGAAAAACATGCCTGCATAGGCCTTCTTGTTATTTTTCTTATTCTCGAGAATTCTTCAATTGATATTATAACTTAATTTTTTAGTATTTTTATATTTACTATAGTGTTGTTAGATGAATTTTATGACTTAAATAGTTAAAATTTCTACAATTATTACATATATAGGACTAAATATACAAAATCACACACCGGGATTCAAAACTTTATAATTCCGCCTAGGCCCCGTGTAATCCCGCCTAGGCGCTAGAGCCCGGTCGACCACCTAGGACGCAAAATCGAGATCTATAGCATAGAATGTACCCAAACCCAATACCATATTCACATCCACATACACCTAAGAACCAAAAAAACAATCTCTTGGGGATGTGCCCCTCTTCTCTATTTTCACACACACATAGGAAACAAAAACAATCAAAAATGAAAAACCCAACATGTCTGTACCCCAGGGTCTATCATGGGTTGCACCCTAATGGGCTATAGCAATCTCCAGCAATTGAAACATTCGCTTGCCTGGTCTGTACCCCAGGGCCTGGCCATCTGCAATTCAAATTGTTAATAAAACATTTTTTTATGTTTATCAACAACCATGAAAAAGGAAAGGAATCTGATTCGAACAAAATATGAGACCTCAGATCTGTTTTGAAAAACGAGATCTGAAATGAAGGTCAGAAATTGTCCACGAACGGTGCAGGCCTTATAAAGAAGGACGTCAGAAATGGTCCACGAACGGTGGTCCAGCCTTGTCCAAGAGAAATGGTCCACAAACATGGTGGAGAATGGGTTTAACATAAAATATGTGCAAATCTGGGTGGAGAGTGGCACGAACGGCGGCGACGTTACTTAGCAGTGGAGAACAGAGTGTGTAGGTTTGGTGGTGATGGTGGGTTTCTTCTGCAAGATAGCAGCGGGGGTTTGTGCAAGCGACGGCGGCGAAGGCCCTCAGATCCACGTCGGCGAAGGTTCGAAGAGGGGCCACATGTGACGGCGATTTTCTGCTATAGAAGGGTTGTCGCAGTTTGCTCCAAGAGGACTGCGAAGGTGGTCTTCTGTGTGCAGCAGAGCTTGTGGAGGTGAGATGGTGGAGGTTGGTCATGGCGGTGACGGAGAGATCTGGTGGGGAGGGTTTATGGTGGAGAATGGGCGTCGGGTGGGTTTTGGTGTGGGGTGAGAGATATAGAGAGAGAGAGAGAGAGAGAGAGAGAGAGAGAGAGAGAGAGAGAGAGAGAGAGAGAGAGAGAGAGAACTGAAGAGAGAAGGAGGGTAGGTTTTGTTTTGAAAACCCTAATTGGGTAGAAGCTTTCTACCATGATAAGAAGTGAATATGAGGGCTTTTTGAGGGGTTTTTTTTAGTTGGGTTTGAATGGGTTAATTGGGGCTAGTTTGGTTTAGGCCTTAAATTATTAATCACAAGGTCATGCGTCAGCATGGCTAACGTGCCAGTCCGAACCGGCTCGGTCGGGTTCTTAGCGTTACTAGGCCTTACCGGACCACTCCGGTCCACCGGTCCTGTCCCATAACAGACCAGTCCGGACCGGTTACATGTGGAGAACGGTGAGGTGCGAACCAGTAAGTAGAATTGGTTGGACCGGTTCCGGTCCGTGTCTAACCGGTTCTGGCTATATTTTTTTTCTTATTCTTTGTTTGTATTAAATTTTTTCCGTTAAGTGTTTTTTGTATGGATATATAATCTATGGCAATAGAAAAAATCTAAAATCATATGTTTCTTCAATAAATCCAATTGTTTGCAAAACTGATAAATAAAATTAGAAAATATAATAAAATATCTTATTACAAACATAATTTAGCTAAGGAATACAATATTACAATCTCATTTCACCAAAAACCCCTATATAATTTCACAAATCATAATATTTGCCCAAATTTTTTTTTCAAAAACTTCAAGTAAAACACCTTGGCTATTAAATGTTACTTTGCAAATAAAAAAATTACAATTTGAAATATTACTGTAATATCATCAAAAAACCGTCAAAGAGCACTTAGACCAGAAAAGCATCTCATAAAAGTTTACAGACCATTTTGTATATTTTCAGAATTATAATCATCATTTCACAAATTTAAAGAAAATGTTTTAAACTCATTTTGGTCCACTTAATGCATTTTATAAACCTTTGGGGTAATTTTGTAAAGTATGTTCTCTTTTATAAAGTTACTTCATCATTTTTGTATAAAAGGTTTTTTTTTAACTTTCTAAAACTTTTCTCTCGTTTTCGAAAACGTTCGTTTAAATCCGTCAATTCCAAAAATCCCACAAAATCGTTCTGTCATTTCTATAAACCCATCAACAAATTTCCACAACAAATTTACACAAATCAGGTAGTATATTGATCAATTTCGCAAACCAAGGGGGCTAGAAGTAACTATTTCGCATAACATAAGGACTTATGATGTCAAATTCCCATAGCACTTTGAATTACAAACTCTAATTCACACAAACCAGTGAATTTTACTATCAGTTTCTCATAAAACATGGAGTTATAGTATTAATTCACATTAATCAAGCACTAATAGTATAAATTTCACACATAATATGGACTTCTCATATCAAATTCACACAAAACATGGGCAAATCCGCATAACAGTCTCATTTTCGCATAACATAAGGGACTTTAACAACAATTTTCACATAAAAGAGGGACTAAAAAGAATACTACCCATAACTCCATCATCATTCCTTCAACCCAATCCAGAAAATCCACATAAGAATCCAGAAAATCAACCATGCACAAGAGAAATCAACATAAGAATCTC
This sequence comes from Nemophila menziesii, assembly GCA_029959085.1. Taxonomy (NCBI): domain Eukaryota; kingdom Viridiplantae; phylum Streptophyta; class Magnoliopsida; order Boraginales; family Hydrophyllaceae; genus Nemophila; species Nemophila menziesii. Next base: position 5,073,276 of record JARWIR010000031.1, read on the forward strand.
ATTCTTCAACACAAAATATATATATAACTAGAAATATCAAATAAATACTTACACTATTCAAATTTCTCGATTAGGATTTAAGAATACAAGATAAAACCAACAAGAAACCCTCCTAATGAAAAATACCAACTTCCAATCCACCATGGATTAATAATGGATGATATTAGAGATTAGAGGACAAGAGAATAGAGATTGAAGACTATAGATTCAAGAGATCAAGCGTAGACGTGTAAGAATGAAAATGATAGATTAGAGTGGGTGAAAGAGTAAATGAGACGAGTGAGTTGAGAGAGTAAATAAGACGGGTGGGTTGGGTTAGGGTAAATTAAATGAGACGGGTGGGGTTGACAAATCGGTGGGTTATTATAAAAAAAATATCTTAAACGGTCCGATCCGGTTCGGTTCCTTACTTTATCATTGTCTCGTTCCCAGTTCTGGAATCGGCCGATCCGGTCCGGTCCGTAGAACCAGTAGGACCGGTCCGATAGCCAGGCTGAATCCTAGGGCCTTATTTTGTTATTGCCCTTTTTGGTTTTGACTTTCACTTAGCCAGAATCCAATTACATAGTAAAGGGATACTTAACGCATTTGTTTAAAACACTATAGGACGAAGTTGACGCTAAGGCCTTTATAAATTTTTTCCCTTTTCTTTTCATGCTAAGTACATATTTTGAATTGTGCAATTTTAAGCTTTCATAACAATGAAATTCTTAGTGGATTCACATCAATGAAATTCATAGTGAATTGCACCAAATCATTGTATGACAAAGCTGAACGTATTAAAAAAAAACTTTTTATCTCCAAGAACCAAAAATCAATAGCCTGAAGTGATATATATCCCAAAAACAAATCCTCCACATGCATTTTACACAGTCCATTCCTCCTTCTATGCAAGCTCGGTTGTATACAGCTGGCAAATCCAGTTTTCCAACCCGGAAACTTTTGCCTTTCCATTACATGAAGTGTATGAACATACGGAGCTGCTTCAGCACATCCCATTACAAAACAATTAGACGTACGTGAAACACTCACTATTCTTGCTAAAGATAATGAACAATTACACATACGTGAAACACTCACAATTTTTAAAGCCCCTTTGTTCCAAGCTTTGCTTTTCTGTGACCAGGGTAAACTAATTTTGTCTTTTCATTTATGAACAACTCGAATAACCAGGGTATCTTTTGCCTTTCACTTGATTAAACTGCCCAAGAATCTAACACCGTGGGGCCCATTACATGGTATGAGATTCGTTCAATCATTAGTTTTTAACAATTACATAATTTTTCTCCATCCGAGTCCTAAACCAGTTTCGTAGCTTCGATTGTGACCCATCAATAACCTCGTATTTCAATGACATTTTGCAAAATTCACGATCAAATTGATCAAGATAAATGTTGAACAATATAGTAGATAAAACTCCCTCTTGTTGAAGACCATGGCCTTGGTGAAACTCCCCAAATTGAAACTTGACTACTTGAGTATCAAACATAAGTCGAATCATATGATATAAAGTAAGATATTTTACTTTCCAAACACAAGACTCTTATCGATAATGTTAATATCTAGTTCTGTATTGAGAGTCAATGAGAACAAATATCTACATTTATGTGAAATCTTTGAAAAATGTGGACGATAAACAATTTCTGATACAATTCTTATAGCTTCTTGAACAACTCTTAACTTAAGGTTGGGAAACACAAGTAAATCCTTTATTCTACCACATGTTGAAATGGTGTATGAATTTTCTCCAACATTGAAATTTCCACAACGTAGCTCATCTGCTATGGATATGAAAGGAAGATCATCACCTTTCTATGATGCTAAATCGATATTATTGTTTAACCTTGTACAATCATAAGAATCTTGAAGAGTATTTGGATTAGAAATTAACAGTGTCATAAGTTCATGATATTTACCATCTTTGTATTGTTGTTTTAATTTACTTTGTTTATAATCCTTAGTTCCACTTCATTTCGATTCTTTTACGTCTTTTCTGTTTCATTACTAATACAGGATTCTTCAACCAAAAGTGCTAAGTCCTTGAAGTCCTTGGCCAGTGTCATTTTTCCAGTTTCTTTATTATCATTTGTAAGTGCTTGACTTGAATGTTACAATACACACACAAATTTTTTTCTGCATAAAGAAATACAAGAGAACTCCTAAAATAACATATGGGAAAAAACTATACATTATCTAATGGGGGAGAAAGAAAGAAAGAGTCTAAACAATCATTAAAAATTTCTCAATTATGAGTTGGATTCACTTTTATTTTTTTAAATTATTCCAATTATTTGGTTTATTGAACTTTACTATTAATAATTTAAACAGAGAGCTTCATCATATGTGAATTGTTTGGTTAATTGATTAATTCCATAATAAAACTTGTATTAAGATCCTCATAACTATATGCACATGATAGAGTAGGATTCTTTTTGAAGGGAACGAGAGTTCTTTGAGAAAGTGGGTTATCTATTACAAGAGTACTTCACAATAATGTGTTGTGCTAGCGGGTGGCTTCTACCTCTCCGCTAACAAAGTTCAAAAGATATCTAACATAACAATCGGTTTAGAAGTGTAATTTTATCTGTTTAAAGGATTATAAAAATAGAAGATTAAAAATATTAAAATCTATTAAAATCTATTAAAATCTATTGAAATCCATTTGAATATTAGTATAACAATCTGTCAAACTTTAAAAAAACAAAAAAAAAAACTTTTAAAATCTAAATAGAATTAAAAACAATAACGTCACTGAAAATGAACTCTTTTAAAATCCATATATTAGAGTTAAGCTTTTGCAAAGGGATATTTTTAGTATAGTGAATGCCGTCTCCCGTCAGCCGATGATTTCAACACTTGTTATCAATCTAGACACACTCTATTTTTCTTCTACTACTGTTGTTGATGATTCAGAAGGCAGTGGTGGTGTTATTGTAACGATTAAGCTTGTGATGATTAAAATGTTTGACTCTTTCTATATAATAATTCATTAAATTTTCTTCCGAATTTTTATGAGGCACAAGAGAGATTGATTTTGGTGCAAATGCCAATTCACTTTTCTATTAATGAAACCAATAGCTCTTCTTCTTTCAATCATTTTTTGTATATGAGCTCGTATATGTATGTATATGTATATGTATAGACTTCAATAGTAGGGAATGCTGGTGCAATTTTTTTTCATTACATTTGAGAGCCATTTGAATCTGGACACTGAAGATATCTTATGGTCTTCTTATTAAACAGTAAACAAAAGATAAAATAGAATCCAATTTTGAGATCCTATATCTTGGCGGGTAATTATGATGGTATGTGTTAAGGAACTAAGGGTGTGATTGGTACGCAGTAATAAAATTAGGAATTGAATACTAATTCTTAGTTAATTTTAATCTCATGTTTGTTACAAGTTAAAAAGAGTAGGATAAATATTACCAAAGGATATAAAATCTCATAAATATGGTAATATCCATTGCATCCACCTCCCATGGTATTAAATCATTCTAATTGCATTACGAATGAAAATTTATTTATAATAAATCAATTTAAAACCTTGACAATTTTAATAACATAGCAATTTTTATATCAAATATTTTTGTCTTCTTAGATACAATTTTTTAGCAAATAATTTTAATTTTTCAATACAATTTCATGAATATTTTATTCGATCAATTTTCTTTATAAGGTTATAATAATAATTATAAATTCTTAATGATTCACCTCAAATGCACCTAGAAGGATTTTTTTTTAATTATACTAAAATTAATTATTACGAAATTCATCCTTAACATTAAGTTTGAACCTTTTGTTGGGCTCTCATATAATTAACACAACTTTATCAAACTTTTCAATTCTTATTTTCTCGACCAAAAAAAAATCATTATTATAATTTTTGTTTATATAACAATGAATTTTCAATATGAAAGTATGTAAATGAGTTACAACTTTTAAAATTAATATAAAAAAAATTCATTTAAAATAAAAAAATTCAAAGATCTCTATTTACTTAAGAAATAAATTAATGATAGAAATTAACAAAATAATTTTAATATATTTGGATGGATTGTTATAAGAGTATTGTAATATAATAAAATTTATGCCTAATCCTGAAAAGTTATAATATTTTACCAAGTATGTGCTTAGATGTATTTCCACGACTATTCACATGACATACCAAGTATACTATTATGATTAACAAAATTATTTTTGTCCCACGGTAATTATATTCCTTACTACATTCCATTCCTGTCTAAATTCATTACCGCATACCAATCGCACCCTTAGGGTTTGGTTTTAAAAAGTGAAACCGATTGATAAAACCGTTAGGTTATGGTTTTAGATTAAAAAAAACCCGAAAAACCGAAAAACCGTTTTATATATATATAAATATGATTTTATTTTACCTACTAAAGGCTAAAATCCATGTATTTTTATATTTTTGAAATCCATCTTTCTTATATTTTTTTGATTTTTAATTACCAAAAGGCCAAAGTATCAACCTAACTATAGATAAGGTTGGAAATGGTTATGGTTTAAAATAAAAATCGATGAAACTTTGAACCAATTATAAATCAATTATGCAATCATGGATAAAACCGTTAGGTTATGGTTCTGAAAAATGTAACCGATGGTTAAATCCTTTAGGTTAAGAATTTAGATAAAAATGAAACCGAATAACCAAAAACCCATTTATTATCAGCTGTTTTTGTATATTTTATAGTACTATTGATAAAAAAGTATTTTCATATCTCAAAACTAAAATCTAAATATTAGAATTAACAAAAGAAGTGACAAAAACGTTATTTAATTAAAGATCAACATAATATTTTATATATTGGATATTTGCCATGTATTTGTGATCTTGTTTCAATATTTTCAATATATTTAGAGAGTTATAGTTTGGCATGTCACAAGAGCGAGGCGAGGTTATGGTTAAAATCCAAAAAACCGTTTAAAAAACCGAATTCGAATTATTCGGATAAGATTTTGAAAAGTAAGTCCGATGGTTAAATCCGTTAGGGTTTGGTTTTTGATAAATTAAATGGATATGGATATGGTTTTGGATTTTTTTGCAATAATCCGATCCGTTGCCATCCTTAGAAGAGACCATAGACCCCTTCAGGTATACATGGCTCTACCCTTGGCATGAAACCAAGGAGCGTCTTTTTTTTTTTTGACAAGGTGAAAAAAATAAGTTACATATTACAATATTTAGATAGAAAATGATAAGAACTAATAACAGAGAAATCCTTCAATTCCAATAAGCTTTAATTCTTTCTTGTACATTTTGCTACTGTGTCTGTAATTGTGTTATACTCCCTGCTTATTTATGTAATTTTCCACGATGAAATCAAGTTAATCCATCCTTTAATTAAGTTATTTTTGTATTTGTCCCATAAAATTTTCATGCAATTATATTTATCAAAAAAGTTAAAGAAAAACACTAAAAAATAACTAGCGTGCGCGCGTTTTTCTTAAACTAGGACGAGTACTTAGAAATTAACCAACCACAAAGTGCTACTCACTTTTGGATAAATTTGAGTAAAACTTACTAAAATAATTTGTGGTTTGGGCCTTTAGACCATTTTATAGCTTGGTCGGTTTTTAGATTTTAACTTGTACTTTGGCATGTTGGTTATTTTGATTGTTCGGGCTATCTTGTTTAATTTGCTAATTCTGTCAAAAAAAGAAAAAGAATGGTAGTCTTAATTTATTTCATACATCTAAGACTTAAAGTCCATTACTGTTTGAACCTAAACATTCTCTTTCTATCTCTAAATTTTTTTCTCTCAAATCTCATCTGCAAAACAATGGTGAACAGTTAATTTTAGCCATTAACATGATCTTTATTTAGAGTCTACTCATATCACTTGCTAAATTCCTCTTCACCACTCCACAATTTACTTTGATCCAGGTCCTTGGATCTTCTTCAAATCATCACAAGATCAGAGTTCTGGGACCCTTGGTCGGATTCTTCCTCTATTAACATGCAATGGTGTTACAATGGTTTTACAGTCTCTTCAATGGTCAAAGACTCCATCAATATCTTTTCTACTTCAATTAGACTACTGACTCATTACATGCAACATCTTTTCTGGTCTGTACTATTTTCGAAATTTTGTGTGTTCTACCCTTCTTACTTATTTATTAACGATGCTTATTATCCTGACTGGCCTAGTGTTATGATTATTTACATCTTACTTTTTGGATTAATTGTACTACTCTACCGGAATTGTTGGTTTCTATTTTCTCCTTATGATTTTATTTATAAATCTTCTCTTCACATTTGGACCGCTTCCTTTAAATTTATATTACATAAAGAATATGAGGCCATTATGAAGCTAAATAATGCTCAGGGAATCTCTCTTATTATGCGCCATATTTCTTTACAAATTTGGCTTTTGTCCGCTGGTATTTTTATGCATCCATTTTTATGCATCCCGTACAAGTATATTTTCTATCTCTACCCTTCAAGATTGTATATTCATTTGTATACAGGTGTTCATTTACAAATGGTGTGCATATGAGGTTAATAAGATGGGTAATAAACATTTTATATCTATTAATCATCCTATGGAAACGTTTAGCTCAAATACTCTTTGGTTATTTTTTATCAGCCATCTAGATAAATATTGCAATCTTAATAGAATTTATTGCTTCGGGTTTCTAATTTTTTTTTTCTTTTTTGTCAAGTACAACAAAAGTTGATCATTATTACAACACTTTAGATAATGGTTTAGAAACTCTATGCTATCAGATATATTCCTTAAGGTCCAATGATCTAAACTGCCCGTTTTCCTAATGCATTTTGCAGCTAAATCCACTATAGTATTACGTTCCCTTTTGATGTGATACACCTTCCATTCTGAAAATCTTGCGATCCATGTCCAGATCAACTCGATCAAAGGTCCGATCTTCCAATTGATTCCCTACTTGTGATAAATTCCTTAAACAATTTCAAGGTTGTCAGTATAGAAGGAGATCCTTCTATAATTTAAATTTTCCGATGCTTTCATTGCTTGTAGAATTGTCCACGTTTCACCTTCCTTTGCACTTCTAACGATCCCTCTTCTGCATTGTTTCCCGCATACCTTACCGTCCTTACCAATTTCTATCGAAGCTATCCCTGCTGATTCGTTCTTATTAATAAATGAGGAATCATTGTACCAACTAATATCTGAAGAATCAATTATGTTATTATTTTCGTTGTTCTTCGTATTTTGATCTTCCTTATTGTTGATACATGTTCCCATATTACCTTGCTTCATCTTGTATATTCTTTCTATGATTCGACTAGAGTTATTTATAATTATCGTGATATCCCATTTCCTCAGCTCGTAGAAACCTTTCATTCTGACTTTCCATAAACTCCACATGATCGTTATCATGGTACTAATCAATTTTTTCTTGTCCCACCCATTACCCGAGTAGCTGTCTATAGTATTGACAAACCAATCTTTGAATTCATACTTTTCTTCTTTATCTATCTTTAATTGTAGCGGAGACTCTGCCCAAACTTCTGTACTAAATGGGCATTGAATGAAAAGATGTTTGATTGATTCTTCGCCATTTTCACACCATTCGCAAGTCACATTCTTAATACATTTTTTCCTTTTTAAATTTTTCTTAGTCGGTATCGCATTCTTGATTATTCTCCATACAAAGTTTCTCATTCTAGTTGGAACATTAGATGACCATACCATTGACCACAACGAAGGCTTACCTTCTTGAGGGATTTTTGTTGATGTATTTCCTTCCTTGCTTATTTCTTGATTAACTAAGAGGTGATATCCCGATTTGGTGACGTATTCTCCGTCTTTGGTATACGGCCAAATGATTTTATCTTCCTTTTGAATATTAATAATTTGTGTTCAATCATTTTCCTGTATCTCTCTTTTATTACATATTAAATTAATTAAGCTCTTATTCCATCCCGTACATCCATTATTAAATAATTCTGCAACTTTCTCTATTGGTAACCAATCACATTTATCCATTTTCATTCCCGGCCCGATCCACTTATCCTCCCAAATATTTGCCATAAGTCCATTCCTTATTTGCCAACAACATTCTTTTTTCAGGAATTGTAGTCCTTTTATTATGCTAGCCTAGCTCCAAGATTTTTTTTGTTTAATTTTTGCATTCCACATGTCCGTATTAGGGTGATAAATTCCTTTAATAACGTGTGCCACTAGTGAATTTGGGTAATTTACCAATCTCCACGCTTTCTTTGCTAACATTGCCAGATTCATCTTCTGAAAGTCTCGAAAACCTAATCCTCCCACTTTATTCGACCTAGCGATATTCTTCCATGAAATCCAATGAATTTTCTTTTTATCCTTCGAATCCCAATAGAAGTTTGAAATAATGCTCGAAAATTTTTTACAAAGTGCTTTTGGAAATTCAAATATAGACATAGCATAATTCGGTATAGCCTGTAAAACTGCCTTTATAAGAACCTCCTTCTCTCCTTCAGATAAGTATTTCGATGTCCAGCTTGATGCTTTACTGATTAATTCACTATTAGAAACATCACGTTTACCAACGGAAATTTAGCGGCGACCCGTACTTCGCTGCTAATTTTTCAAAATTAGCGACGACAAGATCTTACTGGCGAAAAGTATACAGTTGTTAATTAGCTACGCGGAAATTCGTCGTTGATCTGGTGTTTTTCGCCGCTAATTATTTTTTTTATTTTTTTTAATCTTTGGTGTGTCGTCGCTATTTTGTTGATTAGCGACGATACGAGGGGGTTACCGACGATTTACTGGTCGTCGCTAATTAAAAATCCTATTTAATAGAGACAGTAGGTTTTTTAACTCACAAAACACCCAAAAACCCCAAAAATTCCTCCGATTTTTTCTCCCAAAAAACACAACTAAATTTTTTTATTTTTTTTTATTTCTAATTGCTTCTCCACTTCATCTTGGACCATTCCCGGTTTAATAATCAAGGTGGGGCACCATCAATATCCAATTTCATCACACAATTTAAGTTAATTGCATGAAATTCACTTTTTAATTAACTTTTTTTTTATTTCTAATTGTGTTTTATTCTTTCTATATGGTTTGATTAGGTGAATTAATACATTTTCAAGGTGGGGAATTATCATCATTCTTAATCTTATCCATCCAATTCAAGGTATTTTCATTAAATTTCATGCTTTTTAATTTTTTTTATTATATTAGCTAGTTGATATAACATATGATTAGGTTCATGAATTACATGTTTGTTGGTTGATTATGCATGTGTTGTGTTATTTATATTTTGTGCTCATATATTTTTACTTGTTTAATTAATTGTATGATTTTTTATATTATTGTGTGTTTTTAATTTTATTTATTCAATGGTTTGTAATATTTATTCATTCAATGGTTTTGTAATTTTTATTATGTTATTTATTGTGTTGTAATTTTTATTCTTTTTTTTTCAATGGGTTGTAATAATCATATATTTTATTTTTTATATGAATGTAGTCGCATAGTTTAATAAAATTGTTGATAAGAGATGGCTTCGAGTATGGACAAGAGTATGGATAATAGTTGGATCGAAACGACGAAATATTACACAGAAGAATATGTTTTTGGGGTTTTAAAGTTTATCGAATTTGCTAAGAAAAGTAAAGGTTATACCGGTTTCTTGTCTTGCCCGTATAAGAAGTGTAATAATTATTGTCGATTAAAAACCGAAGTGGTTAGGGCCCACCTTCTAAACCATGGGTTTAACCATACATAGGTTTGGACAAAACACGGTGAGGATGAGATACAAACACATACACCCCATGCAAGTAAAGATCCAATTATAGTAAATGAATTTCAACATGTTTATGACGATGTGAGACAAAGTTACGATGTTGGTGGACATCCAGGAGATACCGAGATGAGAGATGCACATCTTTCAAGTCGAAGCAGTTTTGAAGCATTGTTCGAAGAATTGGAGACATAATTATATCCTGGTTGTACATCGATGAGTTCGTTGAATTTCATTGTCAAGCTTATGCATGTAAAAGTAAAGAACAAATGGACTAACACTCATTCACCGAGCTATTGGAGTTGTTGGGTCGTATTTTGCCCAAACCTCACAATTTGCCCGATTCTTATGAAGCATGCAACAAAAAGTTGAAAAGTTTGGGTATGGGGTATATTACTATCGATGTTTGTTTGAACGATTGTACCATTTTTTACAAAGAGAATAAAGACCTCGACAAGTGTCCAGTATGTAGCGAGTCTAGATGGGATCCAAAGAAGGGTATCAAAGTACCGCATAAGAAGCTTTGTTACTTTCTGATTGCTCCAAGATTGCAGCGACTATACGCTTCGAAGCACACCGCTGAAGACATGATATGGCACCATATGGGAAAGAGTGTCGATCCAGATGTGTTGCGTCATCCAGTTGATGGTGATAGTTGGAAGAGATTTGCAGCGCTACATCCTGAGTTTGCTAGCGAACCTCGTAATGTATATTTGGGTCTCGGAATCGACGGGTTTTGTCCTTTCTCTATGCAGAACAACTCGTACAGTATGTGGCCTGTCATATTGACCGTCTATAACTTGCTACCGTGGGTATGCATGAAGGAAACCACATTCCAGCTTTGTTTGTTGATTCCTGGACCCCGTTCACCTGGTAAGGACATGGATGTATTTCTTCGACCTGTTATAGATGAGTTGGAAGAGTTGTGGGATAAAGGGATCCTTACGTATGATGCCCACAAGAAGGAAGAGTTTACGATGAAGGTTTGTTTGTTATCGACGACTAATGATTACCCCGCTAGGTCATACACTTCAGGATGGTCGGGTCAAGGTTACTTAGCTTGTCCAGAGTGAATGGATTCTACTCCGTCATTGAGCGTGAAGAAAGGGATTATTAAACTTTGACCATAGACGTTGGTTACTAATGTCTCCTCATTTGTGATAGATTTATGTTAAGATGAGACATCATTTTTAGTGATTTAGAAGTCTTTCTAATCATTTTTCTTGAGAAATGTTACACTTTCCTATTTTGAGTCTTGATTTAGTAAATTAATATATTTAGAGCATATTGGGTTTAATTATTTATTTAGTGTAAAGCTTTAAATATAATTATGGAGATTAATTAGAGTCCAAGTCAAAGACTAATAGATATGGAAAGAGATAAGCATGGTAATTGGAGATAAGGAAAGAAAAGCTAAAAACATGGAAAAGGAAAAGCTGCCTTAAATCTGAATTTCAGCACCTACGACCACAAATCAGCTTATATCTCAAAATCGGTGTGGAATTTGGAGAAACAGTCAAGAGAAAAGTTTGAGATCTTTCCGAGACAATGAATTTAGACTACTCATACGTGTCAAACGGATGAGTATTGAAGCTGCTAGGACCAAAACAAAAACGGGTCTGATTTCATGTTTTAGGGTTACGAATTTGAGTTGGGCTTGGAGTCCACTACTTACCTTCTCCTTCAAGAAAACGAATTAGGTCTTCTAAACAACTATAAATACACCCTTATATCACTTGTAAATTATCCTTGCCTCATAGTAATTAGTCCTTAAGGTTTTATTCATCAGAGTTATTGTAGAGAGCAAGATGATGTCTTTTATTATTTCTTTTAGTTTATTTCGTTCAGGTATGAACTAAACTTCCCATAGCTTGGGTTTTGCATCATGTATAATCTATTAATTCTAATTTCTTTCTATCTAAGTTTCTTATGGAATTACATGTTTTAATCTTATTAGCTTCTTACCTATATATTTGTTTATGTGTTTTGATTTAATAACTGTTTTCCTTGCTAATGCACGAGTATAGGATTACCTTAATAGTATTTAGATGATTGTCTTAGTTGGGTGTCTAATTATTGAAACACCACATAACGTCTAGTGTCGATATTGGTCTTGACAACAATAATTCTAACTAGATAGTCATTAGGGTATAATTTAATCACTATCACCATGTATGGAAATTGATTGCTTAGGGCCTTGGTAGCACTTGTAAACCCTATTTGAACCAGCCTCGTGGTGTGTCTGTAGCCCCGTTAGTCGCTCTCAAGGTCTAAGGTATGGGAATTTAGAATCTTGACTAAGTATCTAAGAGCTAATTATCTCCCTTATTAACTAGATTTGATAGAAAGAATTAGAAGGATTAGTGCATACTGGCAAAACCTAAGCTATACTTCTCATCTCATATTTCTTCGTATTTAATTTACTGTCTTTTAATTTCTTAGTTTAATTAATTAGTTTGAATGATTCTCTATTTATTTACATATCCTTTAATTAATTACTTCTTACTTGTTATTGCTACCCATTCGATTAACACACTAAGTCCCTGAGAACGAACTCAACTTATCATTAAAACTTGTATTCGACCTGTTATACTTGCAGTACCGTGCTTGTCTAGGGTGATAGTGCGTTGTTTTCTGACTTATTATTTATCTTATTTTATCACACCCTAGGCGACACCAGTTACCTGCCAGACATCGATTTAGAAGCGAAAGGGTTTTGTACAAGAAATCCGATCATAGGAGCCCACCGAAGTAATATAGTCCTGCCGATATTCAGACACAGTTAGATGGGCTTCCCATTGTGTTTCCCGGTAACACAAGGATTTAGGGGGAAAGATCGTGAAGCAAACTGTTCCTCGGCGATTCAATTGGAAGAAAAAGAGTATATTCTATCGTTTACCTTATTGGTCCGAAAATTTGTTGAAACATAACATTGACGCTATGCATTGCGAGGAAAATGTGTGTGATGCTCTTCTCGGTACCGTTATAGGTCTTGATGGGAAAGTTAACAAAGATAACGTGAAAGGGAGAATGGATCTTGAGAAAATGAACATCAGGAAAGAATTGCGGTTGACATCGAGAAATGGTAAACAAATATTGAACCGGGGAAAGTACACTTTAACAATGAAAAAGCGAACAATATTTCTTGACTGGCTGAAGGCACAGAAGTTTCCCGACGGTTTCGAATCTAGTATGAGAAATAATGTTCAAAGTGATACGGGAAAGATTATCGGAATGAAATCTCACGACTGTCATGTGATGATGCAGTATCTTTTCGCGGCTAGTCTCCCAGGGCTCATTGATGACAAAGCGATTAGTAATGTGATTATTGGGTTAGCGAACGTTTTTAGAGTCGTTTATGATAAAAATCTTAGCAGGAAAGAGTTAGAATCGGGAAAGAAGAAAGTGGTTGAAGTTTTGTGTAGGCTGGAAATGATTTTGCCTCCCGCGTTTTTTGGTATAATGATCCACTTAGTGATACACTTATACGATGAAGCATTGTTAGGGGGCCCGGTCCAAATGCGGTGGATGTACCCATTTGAAAGGTATCTGAAAAAGTTGAAAGAGTATATTCGAAATCCGGCTAAACCAGAGGGTTCAATAGCCGACAGCTACGTTGCGGAAGAGACGTTGAATTTCATATCAAGGTATCTTAATGAAGAAAAAACAAAGTTCAACGATCCAGGTAGATACAATGCAATTTTGAAAATAAATTAGTTTAAGGACTAAAATAGAATATTTAAAAAAATAAGGACATATTTGCAATTTCATAAGGACTAAAATGCAATTTTTCAATAAATTAGGATTTATTTGCAATTTTATAAATAAACTTTTGTAAGGACTAAAATAGAATTTTAAAAAAAAAATAAGGACCTATTTGCAAATTTAAAAGGACTAAATTACAACTTTTAAAAAAGTAAGGAATTATTCGCAATTTTATAAATAAAATTTTATAAGGAGTAAAATAGAATTTTTAGAAAAATACGGACCTATTTGCAATTTTAAAAGGACTAAAATACAACTTTGAAAAAAATAAGGACTTATTTGCAATTTTATAAATAAAATTTTATAAGGACTGAAATAGAATTTTTTAAAAAATATGGACCTATTTGCAATTTTAAAAGGACTAAAATACAACTTTTAAAAAAATAAGGACTTATTTGCAATTTTATAAATAAAATTTTATAAGGACTAAAATAGAATTTTTAAAAAAATATGGACCTATTTGCAATTTTAAAAGGACTAAAATACAACTTTTAAAAAAATAAGGACTTATTTGCAATTTTATAAATAAAATTTTATAAGGACTAAAATAGAATTTTTTAAAAAATATGGACCTATTAGCAGTTTAATTAAATTTTATGAAAAAAATAATAGTAAAGGACTAATTAGTAAATATTTCCTTTAAATTATAGATGGCTGCTGTTATGGGTCGTGGACACGACGGAGACGGGATGGGTAACGATCCCCCGAGGACATAAAATAATAAAAAATAAAAAATTCAATTAATATAATTTCAATTAAGAAAATATATAATCAATAAATATTTTTCAATAAAACAGGTCAACGTAAAACAAGACGCCCTAAAGCTGCCACGTCTATACGAACAGCTCCGGAGACCTTGAAGAGAGTCGGCTGGCCCATTCCAGTTGACTTTAAATTATCGACGGCACGTGGAACTTCGTTGGCCCACATAGCAAACACGTGGGTCAGATGGTGGGGAATGCAGTTCGCGAAGCCGTGCCTCCGTGCTACAAAGGATGGATAGAGGTCCCCGACCATAACAAATGGGTTATTATGCAGCGACTGCACGAGTTTTTTAATTTAGAGGAGTGGAGGCGGCGAGACGATTGGGAGGATATTATTAAGAGGTTGACCACGATAACATCTACGGCCTACAGGCGATGGAAGTCGGATTTGAAGAACGACTACTACCTCACGAATACTGATCCACCAGATGTTTTACCGGAGTATTGGGCGTTGGAGAAGAAGATGTGGGATGACGAGAACAAACATGTAGAATATAATAATTTATTAATTATTTTATACGTCTTTTTTTTATTAATTTTATAACTATTTATTTATTATTTGTAACAGAGTCAGGCTGAGATTAATAAGAAAAATTGAGAGTTGCAGATAGTTCCGAGCAAGACAGGGTCAAGGAACTTATCCCAGACTCGGGAGAGGTGATTATAGAGGTATGATTTCTAATAATAAAAATTTAATTTACTATTTTCTAAAATTTAATTTTTAACTAATTAATATTTGTTATTGTATACTTTCTAGGGGAAGCTGAAGATGGTGACGAAAGAGCCGTTAAATTTTTTCGATGATGATACCCAAGAGGAGATGGAGCTTCCTCCTTTAAGCAACTATTTAGATCACATGTCTTACGATGCAGCTACTGATAACTGGCGTGACGAGCGTCTGAAGAAAGCTAGTGCAAGTTTTTTTTAAATTGCTTTAAGTTAATTATTTATTTTTAACTTTACGTTTTTATTAATTTAATTTATTTTTAATTTGAAATCTAATTACAGGGTGTTCTTCGGGAGAAGATGAAGAAGAAGGTTGTGCAGGCCGGAACGGAGGGAGCTGAAGTTTCTGTCCAGGAGCAGATGGATGCCATGCTCGAGACTATCATGGAGGTCCTGCACCCACCCAAGACAAAATACTGGGTGCACACCATTGGTCCGATCCGAAAAAGAGCCAGGACTCCTACACAACCGGATAGGCAGAACGAGGAGCTGCTCAAGGCGATTCTGGCTGGAATGAACGAGTTTCGCGTGGCTCAAGGACTTGAACCTATACCGGATCCAGCCTCCACATCGAGCGGGCCCACAACTTCTTCGAGTCGGCCGAGTCTACCCCCGAGCATGGCGGACACGCTCCTGGAAGCGTTAAACGGCATGAGAATTGCCCAAGGACTTCCACCGATCAGCATACCCGGGCCCACTAGTGAGGAGAGAGGAGATGAAGAGAGAGAAGATGAAGACGAGAGCTTGAGTGGTGATTGATTTATATTTATTTTATTCGGATGGTTTTGTAATATTTGACTTTACGTTTTTTACTTCTGTTTGACTTCTTATTTGACTATGTTTGACTTTGACTTCACGTTTAATTTTAGTATCGAATGATCGTATATTATATATATTTTTGGATTTTTATTTATTTGTAAATTTTGCATTATATTTAAAATAAAAACAAAAATCAAAATCCAAACTAATTTTAAAAACAAAAATAAAAATGAATTTAAAAAAAATAAAAATAATAATGAATAGCAGCGACAATGGTGTCGTCGCTAACAGATAAAATAAATAGATAAATAATCATTTACGGTGACATAAAAAAATAAAAATATAAAAAAAATAATAGCGACGACTTATTCGTCGCTATTATTTCGTGGTTAGTATATTAAAATATATATATATATATAATAACCGAGTAAGAAAAAAGAAAAACTAATTCATTAATTAGCGACGACCTGGTCTCGTCGCTAACCTGTAAACTTTGCGACGCCACGCCTCGTCGATAATCGTCTGAGTGATTAGGGGCGAAATCACAACAATTCGTCGCTAATGGGCCATATAGCGACGAAAAGATAGAGACGACAGATTAGCGACGCGCGGGGAAGGACTTTTTTTACTTCCTGCCAGAATACGGGTTATTAGCGACGAGGGCTCTCTTCGCTAAACAAAGCGAACCTAGCAGTGATTTGTCTTTAATATAATTCAAATTTTCTATTTTAGATCTTTTAAGTGTAAGCGGTATTCCCAAATATTTTCCTAAGGAGTTCGTACTTGATATTCCCAATTTACCTTCTAATTTCTGCTTTAAGTTATCATCAATACCTTTATTAAACAGTATAGAAGACTTTCCATAATTAACTGTTTGTCCCAAAGCCCGACAATATTTATCTAGAATTTATTTGAATTTGTCAAATTCTTCTAAATTAGCTTCCATAAAGAATAGGGCGTCATCCGTAAATAAGAGATGAGTTAATACCAGACAGTTTCAGGTTATTTTCAAACCCTTGAAATTCTCATTTTCCATATATAATTTTATGAGGTAAATCAAAGCTTCTGTCACAATTGAGAACAAAAGTGGTGATAATGGATCACCTTGCCTGATACCTCTCTCTGGGCTAAAATTCCCAAGTCTTTCGCCATTAATCTTGATTTGCATACTAACTATAAAAATGCACATGAAAACCAATTTTCTCCATTTCTCACAAAAACCAATTTGTTTTAATACTTTCATCAAAATTCCCAATCAACTCAATCGTAAGCTTTGGCCATATCAATTTTTATCGCGGTTCAATAATTCTTTTTTGATTTCCGTTTGCAATTTAAGAAGTAGGATACCTCTTGAGCCACTAATATATTGTCTTGGATGCTTCTCCCTTTTATAAAAGCCGATTGCGTTGGTGATGTTATAGTGTCCATATATGGTTGTAATCTAAGTGCAAGTATTTTGACGATGATTTTATAAATGAAATTGATACATGCTATTGGCCGATAGTCCATCGATTGTTCTTGTGTTTCTCCTTTAGGTACCAAGGTTATTAGTGTATCATTAATATCTTCAATATTGCAATTGAGATTAAAAAAATCCAAAACGATTCCAGTTACGTCTTCTTTTACAATTTCCCAAAATTCCAGATAGAATTTACCCGTTAGCCCATCTGGCCAAGGAGCTTTCGAGCCCAACATACTAAACACAGCTTTCCTAATTTCCTCAATATCTGGCGCCTTAACCAATTCTTCATTCATCTCATCAAAAACTTTATATAGAATAAATCCCGTGATATCTTCATCTTCCATTTTCTCTTCTTTGTTGAATAATGTAATATAGTATTTTTGAAAAATATTTTTAATTTCATCAATTTCCTCCCTCCATCTTCCACATTCATCTTTAACAGCTACAATCCTATTGATATTTTTTCTGACCCTTGTGCTATTATGAAAATACGCTGTATTTTTATCTCCGCATTGTATATGTTGATCTCTCGCTTTATCTGCCCAATATATCTCTTCCTTTTCCCAGAGATCCTTCATTTCTTTCTTAATCTCTTTAATTGTGTCATATTGGTATTCAGAATTTTCTTTATCTTGAAGCATTTCCAACTTTTGTTGTAATTCAATGATCCTTTTTTTTTGAGTTAGAAAATGTATTCTTGCTCCACTTCATTAATAAATTGCAAGTTTTATTTTTCTTAGCTTGAAATTTACCAATTGAGTTACCATTATTATGTGTACACCATGAGTTTTTTACCACTTCATGGCATTTTTCATCGCTCAACCATCTAGAGTAAAAAATAAAGTGTTGTTTGTTTGATTTGCTTCTAGATTCGCTTTCAAGTATTAACGGGGAATGATCCGAACCCACCGCCGGCGGCACCTTGATAATAGCATCCGGAAAAAGTTCTAAAAATCTTAAATTGCATAGTCCTCTATCTAATTTTTCTCTAACATTTTCTTTTCCCTCTTTATTATTATTCCATGTATAAAAACACCCCTTTGATTCTAAATCTATTAAGCAATTATCATTAATGAAACTGTTAAGCTTTAAGATTTTGTCAATGTTGGCTTGGTTTTTACCTTCCTTCTCGTTGAATTTTTCCACTTCGTTGAAGTCTCCCAACAACAGGACAACTTCATCCTGGCTTGATATCCAATTCGTTAGCTCATTCCATAGTTCATATCTCGCAGATTCATCACAAGGTGCATAAACAGACACCAGGAGCAATGTCCTATCTCATACTTCATTAATTTTGCATATTACATACGAACAACATGAAAAGTAAATACTTAAACTGATACTTTCTTTCCAAGCCACTACAATCCCTCCTGACTTTGAATGAGAGCCAGTTGGATCAACATAGTGGTTGTACTTGAAAGATTTAAAAGCTTTAACAGTACTAACAAGACACCTTCTTAACTTAGACTCTAGTAGACATAAAATAGACACATTAAATCTAGATAGTAGGGACTTTAAACTATGTTGAGTAAAGGTTGCCCTCACACCTTGGCAATTCCATAAAATACAATTATCTATTAACCACATTGACATTTGGAACTCCTCCCTCCTCCATCATGTAATTGATGATGCCACTTCTCACAGGTGGAACCTCGGAAGTAGCAGCATCATTGGAATCTCCTTCACTCTCAAAATCTTTCTCGAAGTGACCATCACATGAAATACCCTCGCAATAATACATCTTGTTATTATTGTTCTGGATATTCACCATCCCCCCCCTTTGGCTGAGGGTACAAGCCTTCCTTCAGCATGAATTGGTGCTTGACATCACTTAAACAGTCATAGAGATCATCCATGAATAGTTGAATCTCTCCTATCTTCTTTCCCATGAGCTCGATCTCTTCTTGCCTTCTTCTCTTACTTACAAATATCTCAGAGTTTATCTCCTCAGGAATCTTCCTTTTTTGATTGTTATTGAAGTTCAGATCAATCAGTTTTCCAGGTCCTTGAACTGTCACTCTAGTCGAATACTTTTCTCCCACACTTTTCTCAATCTAAGGAACAATATTTTGATAATTATTCATCTCCAGCTGAGAACCATAGTTGATATCAGGTACAATTGCAACATCAATTTCAAAATTATTCATCATTCCTGACCTCCCATCAACCCTGAATTTTGTTCTTCGTTCACGCTCCTCAGTTGTTTCAATAAATATAGCCTTTCCCTTGTCCTATATCCCTAAACCTTGTCCATTTCTCGCTTCATAGTTTCCTTTATTACCATGAAGAAAATCCTTATAGAGATCTTCAATACTACTATACTTATCATTCATCACATCCTTCACGCTATCACTATTAACTATGTGACTTTTCCCCACATCTTTCCATTCATTCTGAAATTCCATGTACAGTCAAGGGAACCTTGTTGCAGAGATTTCAAAAGGCTTGTCAGGTAATTCTATTTCATTAGTTATATCACCCAATAAACCTGTATTTTCTCTTTTCCTTTTGCTTGACTCAGAACCTTCATTCTTCTTTTCTTTGTTGGTAGAATCAAAAGCAGCTTGGACTGGTACTTGGATAGTTCCAACTTTAAAGCTCGAGATGTTTCTAGTTGAACCTCCTTGTCGCGAGTCCCCATCAGTATCTTCATCATCTCCATCAAACCTCCGAAATGGATAAAAACGGATTATCTCATCGAATACTCCCCACCTGTCTCTTTTCCTAATCACAAATAAAGGTTTGTTTTTACTTTTAACTGTTAAATCTTTGCTCCAATTAGTGTATTTGAAGGAACTATCGTTCCATCTAGGCTTCACAATGCAGGTAAAACAATCATTTTCGTTGTGTCCTAGCACTCCACAGTTGAAGCAGTACATTCCAATATTCTCATAAATGAAAGCCACCCACGCAGGGCCTTCAATTTTTTCTATATATACTACAGTTTTTAACGCCTTACTCGTATCAAACTTGACCCTAAATATGATAAGTTCCTGATCATCATTGTCTACCATAGGGTGATCCACACCTGTTACTTCGCCAATGAAATTCCCCAGTGTTTCAATCATATCAATTTTACATTGAAAGTCATCCAAACCATTTACTCGAATCCAAGCAAAAGAGTTAATGAGGTCCAAGTTATTTACCTTCTCCCCTTCGTTTAATTTGACAATCACCACATGCATTGATTAGATGAGGCAAGGCCTGATAAAGTACAAGCGGTTCGCCTCTTCTTCATCATCCAACGTAATTTTGAAGATGTTTGGAGAGACTTCTTCAAAGATCAGTCGACACCTAACTTTCCAGTTATCCAACACAGCTTTTCTGAACCCTGGCAATAGAATGATTCTCTTAGAAACAATTCTAGCAACCAAGTTGAACTCAAGAACTTTTGGTTTTACCGCCGCTTCCTTAGTCGAGAGTGAGAGGATGACAAATTTCTCAAGATTTTCTTCAGATATTTTTGCAATTGGTAGGGCGTGGTTTACTTTCGTAGCCATTGTTGAAGGGTTTTTTGTTATATGAATGTAGAGAAGTAAATAGTTTTTTCTGCAGATGACATTAAGACTCCAAATATATAGGAGATGAAGAGACTCTGTGATAACTACCGCAACTCCTTTATTGCATGTGAAACAGAGTTTTTTTGACACACGTTCCATTAGTTCATTGAGATATGTGAAATAGGGCATGCATGATACTATAATGATTTCAATATAGGCTAAGTACATATTTTTGATTATTCTTCTTAAATGGATACCACACACAACACCTGAAGAATCACTCCATATCCTACTCAACGTATCCAATCTAGGTTTATTCTTCTTGGTTATCGCATAGAGTGATTTCGGGGATAGCAAATTTACATGCTCGATGCAGTAATTAAAGATTGTAATAAGATTAAAACCAGCATATGAAGAAACTCTTTTACTATTAACCTCTATAATACACTTATCATACCTTATGTAATTAGATATAACCCAAGCCTTGATCCAGCCCATTGGCCTTGCAATTAAACGTCTAAACAGCCTAGAAGTCCAATTAACCACATTAGCCACATTAGAATTCCATAGCCCATGTTGATACAACCCAAATATCTTACACCCAACGCCCAATCTTCGATTGATCTTTCCGATCCTTAAACCTCTTTGCATGTGTCTGCATGTTCTTGACTCATCAGTCCACAAAGTCTTCCATGAATTACAGATTATCCATCCATAATTTCCATCACAGCAATTATTATAAGCCTGATTGTGGTCGTTGAATCCCAATCCAAGAGGATTAAGACCCACAGAACAGTTACTCCGGATTTAGGTATAGAAATCGCCATCTTAAAACCATACAGAAAACAAGTAATTTAAGTAACCGAAGTGGGAATTGGAGTTTAAAAGAAAAGAGAAACAAAAACAAAAGGGAAAAGAAGAAGATGAACTGATGTTTTGAAGAAGAAATTTTTCGAATTTTATTTGGTTTATGAAAGTTTGATTTGAACAGTAAAAGTTTAGGGAGAGAAAGAGAGTTTAGCCCATTCCGATGGTAAGTGTAAGTCCCTAAATTTTTTCTATCGTTGCCATAAGTGAGCTATTTTCTGCTACAATAGTATATTACTTTGTAGAGTTCTTTATTTTAGTTTTACCAATATGGAGGCTATATATATTTTGTTTGCTCATGGAGAAGATTCGAAATCAGGCTATTGGTATAAAATATACCACCTAAAATACATATAACGTGCTCTTATCCCATCTTGATCAGAGCAAAAGAAATTTTCAATACTTTCTTCTATTAGCATCCTTATTATATTGGACAGATTATAAGCTTTCTTGCCAAGATATTCACGTTTCTTTATTTCTATTCTCCACACCTGAGACATGTGGCTTATTACCATTCAGCGGCGACGGTGACCTTTCATTTACCGTTTGTTTCTTATTCTTCTATTGCCAGAAGTATAATAGTATATATGGGCTCTTTTATATTCAATGTTCAGTCATCTACCACTATCATTGTTATTCGTATCAATTCTACAAAATGTAAGAGAAAAAATTCAAACATTATGGAGAATATTTGCAACAAAACTTCACAATTAGATGGTCCTGTTGAGTTGTCAGAGAAAAAATACCTTACAATCATTAAGATCTTTCACAAAGAATTGGAAGATGTGGGAATGAGCATCATGGTTAATAATCAAACTAGTAATGAGGTTGATTTCGACATGTTGTATAGGAAATATACTAGTATAGTAGTTCAAGAGAAGGAGGGTATCTACTCTTGTTCAGCAAACAATATTATACCTTCAATGGAAATTCTTGATTCAGGTTTCGATATATATGTTGGTGGTGGTCTAAATTCGCAGATTCAAGTTGTTCCAACTGGTATTACTGATTTTAATATGGATAAAGGAATGAAAGTGGGAGAAAATGTTCAGATGAAAGACAAAGGGAAGAATAAGGTGGTTTATGATGATCTCGAAGCTGAATTCTATGAATCTGACGAAGAGTCTTTTGATTTTCAATCTGTGCATATTAGTCATCTTGCAAAACCTAATGATACGAGGAAATTTGAGGGTAAGCTTACACCTAGGAGATGTGTTTTTAGTCCTAAAGAGAAGTTTATGTGGCCAATAGAACTTAAGCGCATGACGACGCCGGTGACAAGTCAATTGGGTAGATCAAATAAAATCCAGAATTTTAGCAAAAATGATTTTAAAATCATTGAAGGGAGAATTAATTATATGTAAACTTTTGTGGACGAACACTATTCTAATTTTTACGACGTGAAAGAATAAGTTCTTAGTGCTTATGTTTGTTAATGACGTGATTGGTGATAAGGGTGGGGAGGAGCTAGAAAAATGTTACTTTTATAAGGTCCGTGACTGTGAATGCCATTTGGGAGAGGAATCTAGTGGTGACTTGAGTTCGAATGAGGCGACAAGTACCAGGGTTTTTCCGTGATGGAAGTTCGTTCTCAAAATTTACTGGTGGATGGCGGCCCATCCCTTAATAGGGTCGGGTTCAATGGATAATATACTTGTTTAGAATTGTCGAGGGGCGAGGGAACCCACGACAAAGAAAATATTTAAGACCCTTATCTCTAAGTATCGTATTTCCATTGCTTGTTTGATTGAGTATAAGGTTAGAACTAAAAGTCTTAAGCCGTGTAGTCATTTCAACTCATTTGATAATTCACATGTGGTAGAACCCAGGGGAAGACCTTATTTGTCTAGGGGTATATACTATTATTGTGGAAGGAGTCTGTCAAGCTTAGAGTGGTCAACTCTTTGCCATCTTTTATCGTTGCTAAAATTGAGAAAATCGAGCTTATTTCATTGGTACCTTGTATGTGTCTATGCACCTAATGATGAAAATGAATTACAACAACTTTGGAATACTATCACTTCTTGGTATTCGAAAGTGGATATTCCGACTTTGTTTATGGGAGATTTCAATGATATTTCAAGAGTATCGGAAAAGAAAGGTAAAAGTGATCCAAATTTTGATAGGATCATCAAATTTGATAAATTCATCAATGATGTCTCCTTAATTGTTCTTATTTTCGACCCTTAGGAGACATCATTTTTGGTGTTTATTTAATCAATTTGATAGACTTTTGGACTAAATATGCAATAATATGATTTTTCTTTTATTTCTAGCATTTTTGATTTATTAAGTTTTTGCGCGTAATATTGGTATTTTTAGTGAAGATTTTACAGGTTTTAGATGTTAACTAGAAGAGAAATCCGAGGAAAAAGTCAAAGATCAAAAGATAGAGTCAAGACTGAAAGAATAAATCCCGAAGATATTATTTTTAGAGCTGAAAATCCATTTTCCAGGCCATAGATTTCTGATTTCGAGGTGCTTAAGCGATGATTTAGCCGCTGACCTTTGAAGAGAAATCATTCCTTATCGAGTTACGGAACTTTAGCAACTGGAATGAGGTCAATCGGAGTCATAACGCATCGGGAAAAGCCGTTTTAGTGAAGGTGTATCAGCAGTTACGGGATTTTGGGCTTGGACATTTAATTAATGTTTTATTCTTAGGTCCAAGCCCTAATCCGTTTTTCCACCTATAAAACCAGCCTTTGACTTCTATTTTACAGACAATCCACATTCTGCAAGATTAAAAACACCAGAGAGAAACAACTGAAGGAAGGAGAAGAAGCTACAAGAGCTGGAGAGGGTCTATATCTCCGTTCGTAGTCATTCCGATTCCGGAAATTATGTTCTTTTATCTTTTTAATTCTGTAAACAATATGAATTCCTTTACTTTTAATTTCGTATTTCATTTTAATATGAGCTAAGTTTTCCATAGTACTTGAGAACAAACAATGGGTGAATCCCAATCTTATTAATTAACGAATGTTGAATTTGGGTTTTTATTGAATTAAACTAAATTAGGGCTTTTACTCTTTTCAATAAATTGTGAATGTTTACTGTTTTTAGCGTCATGAACTAGGAACAGGTAGTAGTATTTAGGCTATTCCAATTAGTGGCAATTGGATCATCCTGACGGAGGGTTTAAATACGGAACCATTTATTCAATCTAGGATAGAAGTTAACGATTCTGACGAGCTTAACTAATCCTAGGGCCAATGAGGTAATAACACTTAATCATCCAACGGTGGATCATATTTACCCTGACGGGACTAGTGACACTTTAGGATCGCCTTATAGTCCACCCTGACGGGAGTATAAGGAATTTAGAATCCCGACCATTGTAATTGACTAATTTAGCCCTTAAACAACATAAGTTAAGAAATAGGATAGGGAGGATCCTTGCGTTCTCAAGTGCTACATCTCATATTGCGTTTTACATCATTTTACTTGCGTCTTAGCTTTTATTTACATTTTGATAATTGTCTTCCATTCATTAGCTTTAATAACAAAAACCAAACAAACATATTATTATCTTTTATTTTCATAAGTGCATCAATCACTATTTGTTAAACATTGTGATCAACCATCCCGTCCTTGGAACGAATCTGTATTATCAGATATACTACTTGGGACAACCGTACACTTGCGGTTGTGGTTCGATTATCTTTTGCATTTATTTTTAGAACACACAAAGGACCACCAATCAATAATAATAATCTTATTGACCTTCTGAGAAAAGGCTATTTTTTATGTGGTCTAACAAAAGGAAGGGTGAGCACAATGTGAAAGAGAGATTTGATAGAGGGCTTGCTTCTTCATCATGGTGTAATCAATTCTCAAATTTTTCACTTCAAGTTCCACCGGCCATAGGATCCGACCATTCACCTCTTATTATTACTAAAGATTCATCCTATCCTGCTTATGATAAATATTTTATGTTTGAGTCGAGATAGATTGAAAATGAACAATGCAAAGAAATAATTAGTAAATCATGGGGGAGTTATTGTAACATTAAAAGCATTCAAGAATTTTATTAGTAAGAGAGATGCGACTTGCCTTGCTATATCAGGATGGAGCAAAAAAACATTTTGTAACAATAGGAGACTAGTTAACGAATATCAAAAAGAACTTATGCGAACTCAAAACGCGCCATCCTCTGAAGAAAATTGGAAGAAAGAGAGAATCATATCTGAAAAATTGGAGAAAGTTTGGAAACAAGAATAATCTCTTTGGGCTGATAAAGCAAGAGACATCAATATTAAAAAAGGCGATAAGAACACAACATATTTCTTTGCCAAAACTATGCATAGATGAAAGGTTAATCGTATTTCCAATCTTAGGAAGGATGATGATACTTGGACAGATAATCCAGGTGACTTTAATAAAATTATTAGAGATTTTTATGTGAAATTATTCTCTAGTAAAGGAGATTCTAATTTAGACAAGGTTCTTAACTCCATCCCATGTAAAATTACCTCTATTATAAATGACATGTTGACTAAATTACCTGATTTAGATGAAGTTAAAAGAGTGGTGTTTAGTATGTCTGGCTCTAAAGCCCCAGGACCAGATGGATTGCTGGATAATTCTTATCAAGAATATTGTATATTATTAAAGAGGACATCCTGACAATGGTCCTTAATTTCTTTAATCATAATAATCTACTTCATTGAACTAATGATACACTTTTTTACCTCATTCCTAAAGGTGATTACCAAGAAACTATAGCTGACTTTAGACCAATCGTTTGTATTAACTTCAGCTATAAAATCACTGCAAAAATTCTTGCACTCCGTCTTCAGCTTTTTATGGAGGAAATTATCTCGCCGACTCAATCAGCTTTCATTAAGAAGAGAAGTATACAAGATAATATTTTAATTGCTCAGGAAGTTTCAATATATATGAAAAATAAAAGGAAAAATAAGAAAAATCATGATGCTGTTAAAATTGACATGGCCAAGGCTTATTATCAAGTTAACTGGAGTTTCCTTATAAATTCTCTTAAAAGTCTTGGCTTTTGTGAAAAGTGGTTAGAATGGATCTTCAATTGTATCTCCTCTGTCTCGTTCCAAATCAAGGTTAATGGTCAAATATTAGATAAGTTTAATCCATCTCAAGGGATCAGACAGGGTGATCCTTTATCACCACTTCTATTCTCCCTTTTGACAGGGAGTCTTATCAGTATGATTAATCTTCAATGCAGAGAAGGTAATATTAAAGTTATAGCTATTACCCAATCATATGCCCGAAACTCACTCATCTACTGTTTGCGGATAATTCTCTATTTTTATCAATATCTAAGATCAAGAGATAGATTCATATAAGAGCATTCTTTCAGAGTTCTGTCAAGCTTCAGGTCAAAAAAACAATTTCCATAAATCATCTATTCTTTTCAGTAAGGGGACACCGGAGAATATTTGTGACCAAGTCTTTTCTTCTCTTAATATTAAGAAGTCCACCTTCTTTGGTAAATACTTGGGAATTCCTATCTCGCTTAAGATAGCAGAATCCGAGAACCTAAATTATATCAAAGACCGCCTAATATCTAAATCAACTAGCTAGGTTTCTAATCTCCTCTCGGATGGAGGTAAAGAAGTTCTCATTAAAGTTGTCCTTCAGGCTATACCTAATTATGCAATGTCTATTTTTGTAATCCCTAAGACATTATGTAAAAAGCTCTCTAGGATTATCTCTAACTTTTGGTGGAACTCTAACACAAAAAAAGAATATATTGGCTTTCTTGGGAAAAAATTGCGAAGTAAAAAAAGATTGGTGGTATAGGATTCAGAGATTTTCAGAAAATGAACATTGCTCTCCTGGCCAATCAAGCATGGAGAATTATTAATAACCCAAACTCTTTAGTTGCCAAAGATTTAAAAGGAATTTACTCTCCCCACATTAGATTATTTGATACTAAGCTTGCTAAAAAGAGATCTTGGAGTTGGGCCAGTATTCATAAAGGTATTCAGTTTCTCAAGCAACATGCTATCTGGTAAATTGGTAACGGTTTTAATACAAACATATGGGAGCATAATTGGATCGGGAGCAGATACTCTATTGAAAAACCAACAGATTGTAAATATGAAAGAATTGCTCATCTTTTCAATGATTAAATGACCTCATGGAATATTTAACGACTCAAAGAACTATTTCATCCAAATATAGTTAATAACATTCTTAAAATTCCTATCATGAATATTAAAGAGGATGATAAATTGATCTGGCCAATGACAAAGGATGGATGTACTCCACAAAGTCAGGATACCATACTTTAGTTGATATAGATATTCAAAAAGAAGCACAAACTTCTAAAGAAGGAGAACATAATGATAGTCTTTTGTGGAATGTTACTTGGCATTCTAATGAACCGTTAAAGGTAAGATTTTTTGGATAGAAAATTTGTAATGGAGCTATTCTCACTAAAAAGAATCTTCACCTTAGAAAATTTGCCACAAACAAACATTATGAATGGTGTGAAGCCAATTGTGAGGATATTGAGCATCTCTTTCTCCAATGCCCGTTTAGCATGTCGGTCTGGGCTAACTCAATAATGCAGATTAAAATTAATAAAGGACAAAAAAATTAGAATTGGAGATTGGTTAATTATAACTATTGATGATTACGCGAAGAATGGTTGGGAAAGAAGAGAAATTACGGCGCAGTTGCTTCTTAGGAGAATAGGGAATGGAACATTTATTAGATTAATCATATTGTGAAACAGTAGCTTAAAAGGCTTTTTGATAATTGTCAAGTTCCTTCAAATAAGGGTAATATTTTGAGTACTCTGGCAAGTAAGTTGGATAATATTAATAATCCCCTACTCTCTAACGATGTTGATATGCTTTGGCTTTGTGATGCATCCTTTAATAAAGAAGGGGAGCCGGATGGTATTGCATCCCTTGGCATAAATAAACAAGGAATGATCACACAGTAGATTGCTAGAAAAGGAATGATCAAGAGTGCAATTGAAGGAAAATGTTGGGCCGTCTTACTTTCCATGATACTCGCGGGTAGTCTCAATATTCAGAGTTCTTCTTTTTTACTCCGACAACCTTGAATTAGTTCAAGGAATCTCAAAAGTAACAAGATTTCGTTGGCAAATTGCTCATATCATTGCCGAAATGAAGAACTGGCTTGCCAATTTTCCGGAATGGACGGTTATCCATGTTAATCGATCCTTCAATTCTGCAGCTGATGCGTTGGCAAAGTTTACATGGCGGAATGTTAATCATTCCCAGTGGCATAATTTCTCGTTATTTGGAGCTTTAATTTTATTAATTTGATGTGTAATAACAGTTAAATTTTCTTTTTCTGACAAAAAAAAAATCTAAGACTTAAAAGTCATAGTTAATAAAAACTAACTATACCCTCAAAAGAAATCTAATACAAGTATAGGGATCACTCAACTATTTATATTTCTTGTTATACTACTCCACAAATAGTCTAGTGGATCTTCATGCTCGCATGGACCATCGGGCGAATCGACTCCTTTCTTTTGCCAGCAAATCTGCACATATATTAGTTTCTCGGAAAATGGATTTTACCTCAAAACTCGGATAAATTTCGTAGAATCTCAATGCAATCTCGTTCGATATGACAAGCCCAATTTTTAAATCTACCACTTCCCTTTATTAGCACATGAAGCTCCCTCAAATCAGTCTCTATGTACAAGTCCCTAATACCACGATTGACCTTCCATCTCAACCCATAATGTAGTGCCAAAAACTCTGAATGAAAAGGTGATTTCACCCCACAAGCTTCTGAAAAGCCCGCTAGAAACGGTCCATTTCGTCTCTAAGTATCCCTCTTATCCCGACCTTACTTTTAGCTAGATCACAGGTTTAGACTATATTTAATTTATTTTGGCCTTGGGGTTAGCCCATCTAACCAAGTTACTCTTTGCGGACATGATAACCCACCATCACGTTCCTTTCCCCCTGCCAAAGCAAAATTATTAGCCATCCTAACAGGTGACCTTCTTTAACACATCCATTCAGGGAGTCAAAGACGAACTATTAAACATAACTTCATTTATTCTGTACTATATGATTCTGAGCGTTGCAATGAAAAGTAGGGGCCACTCCATGCCCTCATACCTGAATTTTGCAGCGAGATGAGATCCCGGCCACTTCTAGTGACTCGCTTTCTTCCAGCTCCTGCCAAGTACTTGTGCTGTTACCGGACTGTCTAGGCCACAAAATCATCGTCTGGTGTGATTGCAACAACTCCTCTAGAAATTTAAGTGACCAATCAACCTCGACCATGGTGAGCGCTGCACTTACAACTTCATCTGATACAGTAGTACCGCGTCTCCAGGAGGTTGTGCTCAACCATCCTAGGTCCCGCCAAGTTGTTGTAGCAACCACACAGCCTAAGGATACATGGTGCACATCCTTACTCACAGCCCCACGAATAGTTCATGTCTTATCCTCTAACACATCTCTCTTATACAATTTTTTCATAGTGGGAAGACGATATCTCGCAGTCCGCCATAGAATGAGTCTTAATTTCTAAGGGCATTTAACATTCCAGATCCTTTCCCAATTAAAGGTTACATCAGGAGTACTATCAATATGTGCGAAGGCTAATTTAACTGAAAACTGGTCTAAAGGCTCGTGTCTCCCTTTAGGACTTACACCATACACTCCAACCACCTATACTACATCGTCCTTAAGCAAAGTCACACATTTAAGAATATCTTTGCATATATTCAAGTCAATATCCTTTTTACCCTATATAACAACCCATCTTTGAAATATTTATTCTTGAATACCTCCACCCATGTAACTTTATGAGCTTGGAGTAGCTTCAACCCGAGTTTTTCTATGAGAGCAATGTTATAATTTTTTGCACCTCGTATCCCTAATTCTCCCGCTGACATTGTCTTACAAACTTGCTCCCAATAAACCCAGTGAAGTTTTCTCTTTTCATTCGAGGACCCCCATATAAAATCCCTAACAATCTGGTCTATCTCATCCCATACAAAGACCAGGAGCTTCATCAATTGCATTTGGTAAGTTGGTATTGCACAAAGAACCGATTGAGCTAATGTGACAAGACCGACTAAAGATAGAGTTTTCGCCTTCCATGCTGCTGATATCCCCCTCATTATTTCCATAATTTTCTTGTCGACCCCTTTAGGTAAACGTCCAGATTGGATATGTGCTCCAAAATAAGTTCCAAATGACTCGCTGAGGCAAAAACCACTCACACTCTCCAAATCTTGTTGTACCTCCAAAGATACATTTCTAAAAAAATATATAAGTGACTCCTCCGCACTTATATTTGACCGTCTTCTTTACAAAACAAATCTAGCGTCTCGTGAATTAGGTCCACCTATGAAGTGGAAGCTTCACCAAACTGGATTAGATCATCAGCAAAAAAGATATGAAATAGCTTTGGACCTTGTCTCCCTATATGAATTGGTTCCCATCTGCCTTTATCATATAAATTTTGTATAAGAAGAGACATATTCTCCCAACACATGATAAAAATATAGAGAGGGTGCAGGTCTCTATGGAGAATTCTGCGGAAAGGATTAAACTATGGCAAGGGATCACCATTCCATAAATTCTGCATTTCATTCTCCGCCATGCTCGACATGATAAGAGACACCAAACTCGTGGGAAACCCAATTTTTTTTATTATATCTTCAACCAAATTCTTCCATATTTTGTCATACGCCTTTGCTAAATCGATTTTTACCACCATGATACCCTTTTTCCCCTTGAGTTTATATTTTTTATGATCCACTTCATGAACTAGAACAATGTTATACATTGTGAAACTTCCTGGCAAGAAACTACTTTGACAAGTGCCAATTATATCAGCAAGCAAGGGACTAAGTCTATTGACCATGACCTACATAATAAATTTACAAGGTGAATTTATGAGGGTAATCGGTCAAAATAAACTTACCCGGTTTGGATCCGAAACTTTTGGAATGAGGTGAACGAGTGATCCATTAAGAGCTGATGGCAGGCAACCGTCTCTATCGATTCTCAAACCATAGAACCTATAAAGGGTCCAACTGTCCCCCATCATTTTTTATAAAAGGCTGCAGACTTACCATCAGGGTCAGGAGCATTCATAGGGCTTGACTGGAACACCATGTCCCGTATCTCCTCATTTTAAAAATAAGCCCTAAGGACCTGGACAACAACCTCATCCCCAATTAACCCTACCTGGGGAAGAGAGAATACCCTAATGTGGTTCCCAAGCGCTTTATACAACTACTCAAAATAATCCCGAATCAATCTTCTTAAGTCACCCTCACCTTCGATCCATTCATTATTTACATTCATGAAACTTACTCATTTTGACCTCTTTTTCTTTATTATAAAGGAGAGGTGATATAAGTTGTATTCCACTCACCTGGAGCTATCCATTTCTCTTTTGATTTCTGGCAGCACATTATCTCCTCTTATTACAACACGCTCTCATATTCATTCATTAATTGATTATCCAGGTGACGAAGTGACAAATTGTACAAGATATGTATGGTTTTCTAGATGCCCCTTAGCTTTGCTGCCAAAGACCGCTTCCTACGATTCCACTTTAAATTTATTAAGGTGTCTTTGAATGTCCTCAATCCCTAACCCAATAGAGAGATTTACGTTCTACCATTATTCTTTAACAAATCTCTAGAAGTCTTTGTGAAGGAACCAAGTCGCTTCGAATCAGAATCGACGAGGGTGCATTCTTGGTTTCTGAAAAGGACATACTTTTATCAAAATTGGCATGTAATCCGTATGTATCTAAGATAGAGAGAGTTACATGTGTTTGGGAAAAGTGTCTTGCCATTCTGTATTTCCATACACCCTATCCAGCCGCTCCATAATATGTTGACCCATGTTCCAAGAGTCACACCATGTGAAGCGTGGCCCTTCCAATCCTAGATCAATCAAACCACAACTTTGTCTCCACTCTTCGAATCTTTTCATACATATCGAAAAACCCACAACCCTTCCTCTTTTATCTTCTTCCCCCCTATTTTGTTAAAATCCTACACCACTAACCACATAGTCTTTAAGTAATGAAACTCTTGATGGAGTGCATTCTATAACTTCTTTCTTTCCTTAAAATGAGTACGCGCGTAAATTATTGAAAACACCCACGATTTGTATCCCGATTTACCCTCTTCTATATTAATCACTTCTCATCCAGCTAACAGAATCCTAACCATTATGCCTGAGTTATCCCATATAAACCATATACACCACCTTTGTAACATTAAAAATCGACAAAGATAGAATTATCATTTTGTTGGTATTAAATAATTTATCTGCCTTGACCCCACTCAGACGTGGTTTGAAGATCACTGTAAGCCATACATTCTAACTTGCCATCATATTTTAACGACTCGTCAAACTTTCGGATTGGCCGCACCATAACAATTCCGTACAAGAATATTAAGATATTGCTTTGAGCTACCCCAAATATTATATATACCAATTAGTGTACACTTAATAAATAGATGATTAACAAGTGATAGTATAGAAACTACCTTAATGCATGTTACATCAAAAGTGTGGCCATCTCCATATCGTCACTGCTACGCTACCTTTCTCCATCTAGCAAATCTCCTATAGGTGAGTTCGACACCTAGCGCTCCAGCATTTGCTGGTCCAACTCACTGTCTGTTACAGTCTCAGTTTAGGAGATGTTGAATAGTTTGGAAGATCGCCACCAAGGTCTGAACTGAGGGTGGTGTCTTTGAAAAATTGCTTCTACGAGGGGTGTTGTATCAGATATAACAGCATCAACTTCTGCTTTTGGGTATTTTTTTCATTAGGTCCCTCGCATCCTCCCTTTGCCAAAACATAATAATAATAATAATAATAATAATAATAAAAGAAGAAGTACCACACCACAAACCTATTCTATTGCCCCGCCATAATCCTTGACACCAAACCACTACCAAGATAGAAAAAAAACTGAACACTTTAAACCAAATCCGCTCATGCATGATGGGAATTGTTGAATTTCAATTTTAGTAGCGGAGTCAATTCACTAAAATGAAATTAAAAAGTTTGCTTCTCCTTCAAATTTAAAAAAAGAGATTGAGCTTAAAATTAATTATAATTTATATTATTCGTGAAACAAAACAAGCGAAGAAGATAGAAGAAAGAAGAACTACACTAGCTAACCAACCACCTAGGTGTTGTTTCAAATTCCAACACCTGAAGAAATATCACTTGCCCATTCAGTATTACCCATCCCATTAACCTTTTAACTGCAATGCAAACACCCTAAATAATACCAAAACTTGACAAGCAAGTCACTGATTATTAACATAGAATTTATAATCATCATTATATCCACTACATCATTCTAGATTATAGATCTAATTTTTCTCATAAATCAATGTGAATTTTTATATTTATATGTATAAATTTTTTTAATAAAATTATTCAAGATCTATAATATTTTTTATATATATATATATATATATATATATATATTTGATAATATTAAGTATATATGGTACATATGATTTCAAATATAAATCAGCAATTTAGTATTAAACATGTTAAAACTTTTGAGATTTGTTTGTTATTAGAGTAATTATAAACATTGAACTATCTAATGCATAACAAGAACTCTGCCTTTATATCTTATAGTAATAATAATATGTGTGTATGCGTGCATGTGGACAAAAGGTTTTTGCTTCATGAAATCATCATCTTTCTTTTTGGTATATGGAGAAACCGGTTGAAAATGTTTCTAGAAAAGAAAATACTACTCTTTACATGAATGTAAATGTAAGTTTCGTTGTTTTCAATTTATTTTGATAGTGTAGTTTTACTTTTAATTGAAAATCGTTTCTTTTAAATAAATATAAAAAATATATTTTTTACTTTTCTAGTGATACTGTTAGATTTTTCCAACCGAATATCACTTGAATATTTAGCTAAATATACATGTTAAATCACTCTAAATCCAGCAATATACGAATGATATTATAGAAAAAGATACGACATACCATAAAAGGCTGTATATAAGAAAAATGGATATATTATAATTTCATATTTAGGCAAGAAGGTGAAAAAATAAAAATGATCCAAGAAAGAAGAGAGAAATAAAATATCACAAATCTCATTCAAACCCTAATAGCCGTCTCCAAAAGGCCTTTTTTCGAACCAAACTAGAGTTGTTCACGAATATTTGTTTCTTAAATGGTGAAGCGGAACTTCCTTGAACACGTGTAAGATGTTATAGGTTTTTGTTTAACTTCTTCGAAAGATCTTTTTTTGAACCAAACTCGACTTGTTCACAGATAAATTGTTTCTTAAATGGTAAAGCGAAACTTCCTTGAACACACGTAAGATGTTCTAGCTTATTTGTTTAAATTATCTAAATGATCTTTTTCAAACTAAACTTGAGATTCATGAACAATTTGTTTCTTAAATTGTGGAGCGAAACTTCCTTGAACAATTGATAATGTATGAAATATATAATCTATAATCAAAAGTTAAATATTAAAAAAGAAAATCAAATCTTAAGAAATTATAAAATCATATTTAATATTTGAAATTCATTAATATATTTAAAAATAAATAAAATATTAATTTATAAATCATTATATAAACGATTAATTAACAAACTCGTTCGAACCAACTCAGTTCATACAAAGCTTTAACCGAACTCAGTTCAAACACACCTTGAATCGAACTCTGTTTAAACAAAACTTAAATTAGAGATTAAACTTATTTATAAACTAATGAGTTCGAAAGAGTTTCTCATTTATATCCTTAGTGGCAAAAATTCTTTTCTCTTTGGAGGGAGGTTTTGAAAAAGAGACAAGCCATAGTTGAAAAATAGTTGGGAAAACTATACCATTAGATAATAATAATAATAATAATAATAATAATAATAATAAAAGAAGTACCACGCCACAAACCTATTCTATTGCCCCGCCATAATCCTTGACACCAAACCACTACCAAGATAGAAAAAAAACTGAATACTTTAAACTAAATCTGCTCATGCATGATGGGAATTGTTGAATTTCAATTTTAGTAACGAAGTCAATTCACAAAAATGAAATTAAAATGTTTGCTTCTCCTCCAAATTTAAAAAATAGATTGAGCTTAACATTAATTATAATTTATATTTTCCGTGAAACAAAACAAGCGAAGAAGACAGAAGAAAGAAGAACTCCACTAGCTAACCAACCACCTAGGTGTTGTTTCAAATTCCAACACCTAAAGAAATATCACTTGCACATTCAGTATTACCCATCCCATTAACCTTTTAAGTGCAATGCAAACACCCTAAATAATACCAAAACTTGACAAGCAAGTCACTGATTATTAACATAGCATTTATAATCATCATCACCAAATCATCATTATATCCACAGCATCATTCTAGATTATAGATCTAATTTTTCTCATGAATCAATGTGAATTTTTATATTTATATGTATTAATTTTTTTAAATAAAATTATTCAAGATCTATAATACTATATATATAAATATATTTGTTAATATTAAGTATATATGGTACATATGATTTCAAATATAAATCAGCAATATAGTATTAAACATGTTAAAACTTTTGAGATTTGTTTGTTATTAGAGTAATTATAGACTTTGAACTATTTGGTGCCTAACAAGAACTCTGCCTTTATATCTTATAATAATAATTATATGTGTGTATGCGTGCATGTGGACAAAAGGTTTTTGCTTCATGAAATCATCATCTTTCTTTTTGGTATATGGTGAAACCGGTGGAAAATGATTCTAGAAAAGAAAATACTACTCTTTACATGAATTTAAATGTAAGTTTCGTTGTTTTCAGTTTCTTTTAATAGTGTAGTTTTACTTTTAATTGAAAATCGTTTCTTTTAAATTTAAAAAAAAAAATATTTTTTACTTTTCTAGTGATACTGTTCGGTTTTTCCAACAGAATATCACTTGAATATTTAGCTAAATATACATGTTAAATCCCTCTAAATCCAGCAACATACCAATGATATTATAAAAAAAGATACGACATACCAGAAAAGGCTGTATATAAGAAAAGTGGATATATTATAATTTTATATTTAGGCTAGAAGGTGAAAAAATAAAAATGATCCAAGAAAGAAAAGAGAAAGAAGAAGCATACAAGGTACTATGGTCGGGTTTTAATAGATAAGGGGGAGGACAAAGTTATTAATGGGCCTAGGGTATATATAATACCTTATTTATACACAATTTATCTGCCTACAAAATATCACACATCAAGATTCAAACCCTAATCGCCGTCTTCAATTTTACATAAAGACATACAAAAACCATACCATTTGTACACCGCCGTTCCATTTTCTCCTCTCCAAAAATCAACTTCTTCCATTCTATTCCACCATTTTTTTTCTCCAAAACCTACATCCTTCTCTTTCTTTGTATAAAGCTTTGTTTTCTTTGACCGCTTTGTTGTAGGGCTTCTATCTCTAACCATGTTCTGTTCTTTAATGGTTAATATATCGATCTATGGCCATTACATTTCAAATATAGATTATATGTATAAGTTTTTCAACCCGAACCTTCATTGGAGATGTGAGTTTTCTTATTTCCATATTCTAAATTATTTTCATTATCTTATTATTTAGAAAATATAAAATAATCTTGTGGAACAGTCAGATTCTTAATTTTAATATGTTAAAACATGAATATTTGTCAATTTTTATTCTTTTAAAGAGTTTTATGTACATTTCTTTAAAAATAATTATTTCTGAAATTATAATTTAAGGTCTTAGTAATAATATTGCATAAAGAAATACATATCATTTGGGTTGTAGCCTTAGTTTAGGGGCGGACTAGGGACTATAAAAAAAAATTCCAATTTATTTTTCTTCATTTGTCATCTTTAATTGCATTCTTGTTTTAGAATTTTACTCCAAGCAATTACATTCACATTAAACTACCAAAATAAATGAATTATTTAGGAATATCAGTCCAAGGGCACTACAGTTTCAAGATAGCAATTACTCTAAGGAGGTTTCGAAAGGTCTCAAGGTTTGCGCTGTGTATGAAACATAAAAGGACATTTGATCTTAGATACTAAGTCACCATTGTCAAATCACTGAGATTTACTTTTATTTAATTGATTGAATTAATTATTATTTATATTTGGAATTAGAGAGTTTAATTCAATTAAATTAATTATCCTAAATTTGATTGAGAAACAATTGTATTTCTATATGCCAGAGGTCTTGTGGATATAATTTAAATATTCTCATATATAACTTTTTATCTAATACTTTAGCTTAGGATATTTGTTTAACATTTTTCAAATTATATATTTGTTAGATGGAGAAGAGAAGTGTTTGTGCACTTTTATAGTCCGAAACCCTAGCCATTGTAACCATAAGTAACATTGTATTTGCTACTAATGTCCATCCAAAAATTGCTATCTTCATAAAGTTTGAAAATAATAAAATCAGTCAAAAGAAGTGTGGTTCATCGTAGCTTAAAAGATTTTAAGGCTCCGAATCGAATCAACACGAGACAAAGGTCTGATTTCGAGTGCTACTATTTTTGTGATTTGTATATGTTTAAGTACTTTATAATACAAACTAAGAGTTTTTATTACAATCTATAATTTTGTATTATAGGAGTAATTAGTAAAAATATTCAAGAGTGGGTCGAGGAGATAGATGTTAGAGGGGAGGGATCTCGAAAAATATTTAAAGGTTCTGAATCAACATGTGGCAAAGGTCTGATTTCGGGTGCTAATTTTTTTGTCATTTTTTTATGTTTAAGTACTTCATAACACAAACTAAGAGTTTTTATCACAATCTATAATTTTGTATTGCATGAGTAATTAATACAAATATTCAAGAGTGGGAAGAGGATAGGGATATTAATGAGTTATTTGGTTCAAAATACATGAGAGCTAGACTTAAAAGAGATTTGATTGTGGTTTTTAAATAGAATTAGAAGGAACTTAAGAAAAGGTTCATTAATGAAGTGAAAGGGGATCTTCTTTGACAAGAGCCAAACAATTTTTTCCTAGGTGCCCAACTCGTAGTCATTTTTAAGAGGTCAGTCTTAAGGTATCTTCTAGAATCATTTTGGAATAATAAAAGATTAAAAATTTAGTACGAATTTTATCAAGCTCAAAATGAGATAAACATGTTTCTAGCTTGGATTGCTACTTTATGAATCGTATTATTTGATGATTTTGATATTATGAGTATTTGATTGAATTGATTGCTGGTCACTGAATATATACATCTCTTATGTTTAGTATATATATTCCTTACAAGTTAACCATCAGGAATTGCCCCAGATCTTATTCTATCACTTAGGATGAAGTATATGAATTGAAAAAGATATATAATTGTGTTAGGTGATATAGAATCCATAGATTGTAACAACCGTAATATCTAATATGGGGTTAGAATCTATCGCTCTTACTAGACTTAGGATCACTGGGTAAAGGTATCTGATTTTAATAAATAGCCAGGGTTAGATTCTATCACTCTTACTAGACTTAGGATCACTCGGTAATGGTATCTGATTTTAAGAAATAGCCTCTAGCGTACTTGAAAGAGACTTAGGTAAAACTTTGATTCCTGACTAATGGGTTTAACCTGATTTCCCCTTAATTAGAATACATCATTTGCATAATAATTTGTGGAGCTACGCAATTCGAGCTTTATCTAATGGATACTCGTTAATTTCTATATTTTACTTGTTATATTATATTATTACACTAGTTGAACATTTTATATTAATTTTAAATTCCCCGTAGAGAATGATTTTCTTACTATTATATTAATTATAACAATTTATGAGTGTGGAGAATAAACGTATCTACTGTGTAAATTATATCACTCCCAAGGCCCAATAGAAACCGCCATGAAAGCTGGCTATTTTCCTTTACCCTTTATGTTAAAAACTCACACTCTAACTAAAGCCTTTGATCAAATACAAACAAAAAAATCTAGATATGTATGGATAATAGATTTTTGCTTCAAGAAATCACCATATTTCACTTTTGGATATATAAAGAAACCAATGGAAAAGACTTGTAAGCTTCATCTATGGATATTAATTTGTATAGTTATAACATTAAGGGGTGCAACTTTTCATAGGAGAGTAAGAAATAAAAAGTGAGATGAGATTATAGTGTTTTTAGGGAAGAAAAGTCAAAAGAAATGCAAGTGGTGGCTGGAACATATTTGGTGCTCTATCAATGGTG
Organism: Nemophila menziesii; assembly: GCA_029959085.1. Classification (NCBI taxonomy): domain Eukaryota; kingdom Viridiplantae; phylum Streptophyta; class Magnoliopsida; order Boraginales; family Hydrophyllaceae; genus Nemophila; species Nemophila menziesii. Next base: position 5,113,059 of record JARWIR010000031.1, read on the forward strand.
GTTGTAAACTAGTTGTATCGTAAACTAGATGTGCAAGCTTGTTTTAATTTCTCGAGACGACCGAACTCACGTAAGCAAGACGTTCAAGCTTGTTTGTATAACTTATCGAAAAGGTCGTTTTTCCAACCAAACTAGAGTTGTTCACGGATATTTTTTTCTATAATGGTGAAGCAAAATTTCCTTGAACACACGTAAGTTGTTCTAGCTTGTTTGTTTAAATTCTCCAAATGATCTTTTTTTTTAAGGGAAACTCGACCTTTTCACAATTAATTTGTTTCTTAAATTGTAAAGCGAAACATCCTTGAACACAAATAAGACTTTCAAGGTTGTTTGTCTAACTTCTCTAAAAGATCTTTTTTTGAACTAAACTCGAGATTCACGAAAAAATTGTTTCTTAAATGGTGAAGCGGAAGTTCCTTGATGTATGAAATATACAATCCATAATATGAATTTTAATGTTAATATTTGAAATTCATTAATATATTTGACATTCATTAATATATTTACAAATAAATAAATATTTGACATTCATTAATATATTTACAAATAAATAAAATATTAATTTATTATTCATAATAGCTTGAACCGAACTTAGTTTAATAAAACCTTGAACCAAACTCTGTTTAAACAAAACTTAAATTAGAGAATAAACTTATTTATATACTAATGAGTTCCACAGAATTTCTCATTTATATCCGTAATGACAATAATTTGTTTACCTTTGGAGGTTTTGAAAAAGAGACAAGCCAGAGTAAAAAAATAGGTGTGAAAACTGTATCACTAGATAGTAATAATAGTAATAATAATAGTAATAATAGTAATAATAGTAATAATAATGATGAAAGAAGTACCACAAAAGAAACCTATTCTATTGCACCACCATAACCATTGGCACCAAACCACTACCAAGATAGTAACTAAACTTAACACTTTCAACTATATCTGCTCATGCATGATGGGAATTGTTAAATTTCAATTTTAGTAACTGAGTCAATTTACATAAATAATAATAAAATTTTGTTGTCTTCTCCTCCCAATTTAGAAGAGAGAGAGAATGCACATAATCAATTATAATTTACATTTTTCAAGAAACAAAACAAGTGAAGGAGAAAGAAGAACCACTAGCTAACCAACCATTGATGTGTTGTTTCAAATTCCAAAACCCAACCAAATCTCACATGCCCATTCAGTGTTACCTATCCTATTAACCTTTTAACTACTATGTAAACACCCCAAATAATAACAAAACTTGACAAGAAAGTCACTGATTAATAACAAATCATTTATAATCATCATCATCGCTGAATAATCCTTCTATCCACAACATTATTCTCATCCAACGATCCCGGAAATATCTCATTCGAATACCACCTAGTCAAAGATGAATTTCCCGATTTACCCGTTCACCAATCTGACCACCACTTCCTTGCGACCCCGAAGTACCCGAGTGGTTTCAATCTACTCCCTCCCGCTGAATCGGTGGCATAGCCACCACATCCGATGAACTTTGCCGCCCGCTTCCAAAAACAGCAGAATTCTATGACCCACGAGAGCTAGAAGTTCTAAGCCTTGCTGAGCTAGTATGGCTTCTCTACCAAACTTTAATAGATTATCAAGAGCTTTCAGTATTTACCTCATTAATGGTCATCTTGTTGGTTTTGGATTAAGACAAGATCTAGCTACTATAGCCATTGCCCATACTTCTTCTAGTAAATCCTCATCTATTATTATAGAAGGGTCAAGAATAGTTGTTACTTGCTCTTTATCATATATTCTTATATAAGGTAATGTACTTCTAACCACTCCTTAACTATTATATCACTCACCCTACTCATACCCACTGTTCTTATTACTAGCTTAGCAGAAGCTTTCTAAAACAATGCACATCATACGCACATGTACAATTAGGCATACCTAGAGAAAAAAATTATTGGATTATGAACTTCGTAAGTAAATCACCTTATTATTTAACTATTTTTAGTTTTAAACTTAAGATTTATTTTATTTTATTTATATCTAAAATAATTAATACTATAGATCTAATGTTCTCATGAACCAATGTAAATTTTTATATTTATGTGTATAAATTTTTTATAAATATATATCTATAATACTATATATACAATACTATATATATATATGTGTATATTCGATAATAGTAAGTATATACGGTATATTAGATTTTAAATATAAATCAGCGATTTAGTATTAAACATGTTAAATTTTTTTAGATTTGTTTGTTATTAGACTAATGATAGATAGTGAAAGGGACTAACTTGTCTCTAACAAGAACTCTACCTTTACATCTTAGAGTAATAATATGTGTGTATGTGTGTGCGTGGACAAAAGGTTTCTTCTTCATGAAATCATTAGCTTTCATTTATTATATGGAGAAACCGGTGGAAAATGTTGCTACAACTCCATCCATGGATACTTAAGTTACATTTCTATAATAAATGTAGATAAATGAAGAGTTAGATGATAATTTGGTGTTTATAGGTAATAAAAATAAAACAATATGCACATTAAGGGTGCACCATCCATGTCGACAACAAGGATTGTTTTTACAATAAAAAAAAGGGAAAGATTATTTTTGTAAAAAGATTCCAGGAACTGGAGATTAAGTATAAAAATTATTCCATTAGATAATAACAATCAAATTATTTGGGATTTTCGCTACTTTAAGCAATAAAGAACGAAACAGTCCTGCATCCTTTCATCAGATCCCGATATGCCTGTACATGCGAGCTAATATCTTAAAAAAGTTTGCTAGGTGGCGGGCTACGGGTTTGTAGGGGTCTTCTGATAAGATTTTCTATTTTTTAAGACTTGGAATCAGATAAGTTAGGGACGAACAGTAGTTTAAGTAACCGACAAGAAAAGACACCAAACCTATTGTACCAAACCATTACCAAGAAAACACATCAATCACTTGACCATTAACCTTATACAAATATAAAATTAGGAGAATGTTAACCATTTGGGTAAACCACCACACCATCAACAACGTACGCATAATCGTCCACCATAAATTTAGAAATTTGAAAATAAATAAAAATACATAATACATTTTACTAAAAAAAATAACATTTAGTATTTTTAATTCTAATAATGTTATCACAAAAATAATATAACTTAAAATTTATTTGAAAAGGAAAAACTACAGGAAAAAGAAATACAAAGTTTTTCATTTATGAATTTGTAATCATGACATCGTAATATCTGATCACGTTTAACTACAATATATTAGAGGTGTGAACGGGCTAGGTTTACCCCAGTTTAGGGTCCTCGATAAGGGTAGGGTAATGTAGTCGGGTCTACAATTTGTCAAAATTGAGGGTAGGTTAAATATATATCATACCCTCGGGTTATCCTTAGTTAACCTTAAGTTTACCCAAGGTTACTTTATCTGGATATTTTTAATAACACTTATATAAATCATACAAAATACTAAATCCAACAAAATACATGTCATTTGAAGTACATTCACAAAATTATTTTTAAATCATCACATGCTCGTGTAATATACACTTTCAGGGGTTCAGATATTGTTGGAAAATGACCCGAAAATTCCAATAACCCAACAATACCTCATGATCAGATTGTGCTTCAAATACGTGCAACTACTAATGGATACCAAATACATGTTGATAAACATAATGATAATGAGGAAGGGATTGCCTATAAATACTGAATATTCTGATTGATATTTATCCAACATTTTCAGTAGATTTCAAGTCATATCCCCTAAACAGAGTTCACAAAGAATAGAGAAAGTAATAATTACAATCTGTAAGTACAAAGTAAATAAAATTAACCAATATATGTGATAAACGTACCAAACTCAACCTCATGTTCTGAAACTCAATCTGAAATTAGAAATCACATTAACCCGGTTGGAGTCTAAAACTAACAACGACAAATAATATAAAAGATCTCGACCATATTGAAAGTCTATATACGTCCTAGAAGGGGGGGTTGAATAGGACCACGGAAATTAATCGGCTAATTTTAATTCAAGTAAATAAAATTAAAAGATAATTTAAATCCTATTCTCTTACTAAACTAGATGACAATATGTTTAACTAATGAACAATAGATAATAAGAACTACGATATTCATACAAGCATATAATCAAACATATAGAGTACGGAATAAAATAGTTTAGGGAAAGAGAATACGCAAGCATGTATAGTGGTTAGGTTTCCCTACTCCAGTACCTAAGGTAGCCACCTTAGGATTTCGAAGCTTCTTTAATAAGCTCCCTGTCTCTCTTAACCGGGGCAAGAACAAAATACCCTTTTACAACCACTTCAAAAACCCGAAGCAAACACTTGTGTAATCACAACACAAAGATACCAAGTATAATCCCTATACTCACACACTCTCTTAATCTATATATTACAAAGACTAGACAAAGAGGAATAAACAATTGTTTGAAAGGTTTAACAATAGTAATGAACTCCTAAAGAGTGGATATGACTTATAGCACACTAAGAATGATTTTGACTATTATTAGCTCTCTACACCTTCTTGAATGATAACAATTTAGCCCCTTGGTATTGGTAGATGAGTGGTGTAAGTTGTGTCTTGAATGAACTCCATTTTATAGGTGAAAAATGCTCCAAACGGTCATAAGGAATGTGTCTAACAGATATAAATAAAATTCCAACGGATATAATAAATATAGTCAATTTGCTGCAGAAAACCCTAACATGCGGTGCAACGCAAGGTCCATGTGGTGTACTGAACGAAATCTCAGTCCACGCTCTAATAAGTACAACTTTTACTACGATGCTCGGATAAAGAAACTTTCTTCATGAGAGTTGTTGTCTAATAAACTTTGTAGTTGATCATGAAGGCTAATTCTCAATGTACACAGAGATATGAATAAAAGTATTTGTATGAGAATTAGTTTATTAAGATAAAATATTAAGGTATAATAAGAATGATATTAAAAGTGTTTTTGTTGAAAATAGTGCAAGATATAATATATATATAGTAATGAGCACACTAATCACAAGACGATTTGTCACATTAAGACAACCTATGGAAGGAGGTAGTATGCCGACAATCTCCCCCTTTTTGATAATGACAAATCCTTCACTAAAACACCTTAAGAATGATATGAAAATGATAAAACTAAAGGAGTTATGATCCCTTATCAACGTGCATATAAGATGTGAAAAGATAAAGCACATATGTAGTCTAACAACCCCTCACAACAACCATTAAGTAAAAGTGTATTTTTATGAAAATGATATGCATTTGTGAGGTTTGTGAGGTTTGTAAAGTGCAATTGGAAAGTTTTAGTGCACATATTTCTCCCTCTTTGTCTTCATCAAAAAGACGGGATGATAATTTAACCAACTACATATAAATAAAACAAGATGAGCCATAACTCAAGTTAATAAATTTTAGTAAACAATTTTGAAATCATAAGTTTAAAGCATTTAAATCTTTTTAACCAATTGAATCGCAGAAATATCAAACATGTAAAGCATGAACAATATGGAAAAAGAGATAAAGGATAAAGACATTTTACCAACTCCAAAGCCAAAATGATTTTGCATCTTTTGAGTTTTCTTTTAAAAGCTGATATATGTGGTGATAAAATGATACACTTTAAGCTCTAAAAACATAAGAGATTAGTGCAATCTTATAACAATCACAAGAGATAGATAGTAAGGCTAAAAAATTTCATTCAAATGAGTTAACGACCATTTAATAGAGTAACTCCCCCTTATTATATGCATAAAAACATTTTTGAAATACTATTCGGAAATATATTTTGTAAATCAATTCTTTAAAAACTTCCCCTTACACAATATCATATACATACAAATTTGTGTTTAAAGATACTTTAAGGTTTGAAAGTGTAAACTAGTATCTTTTGTCTTTCTCCCCTTTTGTCAACAACACAAAGAATCAATGGGAACTTTTGAATGTTATATAAACTTATAAGGATAAAATGTGCAATTCTTTATAGTTGAGGGACTTAGGTGTGAAATCTTAAATTTTTAAAAACCTAAGTGTTTATTTTCAAATAATTATGATTCAAAAAGGTAAGTTCTAACAAGAAGAGTGTAGAAAATAATTATCAATAAAGAGAAGGGACTATTTTGTCAAATAAAAATTGTAAGGACCAAAAAGCATTTTTGCAAAGTATAGAGACCAAAAAGCAATTTCACATCGTAGAGACTAAAAATATAAATTTTCAAAATATGCACAATCGAAAGATAGAATCTTTTCTAATTGAAGGATAATATGCAATTTTTAAAATATATGAATTCATAATGCAAGATAGTATGTAATTTCAAAGGAAGATATTTAAAATTCAAATGTTCAAGATAAAAGGACCAAAAAGCAATTATACAATTAAGAAAGACCAAACTGCAAAGTCACCTATAAAATGAAGATGAGATTAGTGACGGACAATAAGTAGAATAACTCACTCAATACATACTAAATCCAAAACACATTTACAAAAAATAAAGATTCAATTAATAAGAAAAGGAAAGAATTAAATTCACTGAATACTCCTTTCATGTGAATTAAGCATCTTGTTGTATATCAATCTGTTTCCTTGACGCTCATCACCTATAATCGAAAAGAATGTCTAAGGTATCCATAGTTGTGTGGATCCAAGGGAATGGTTAATGGTTTTTACGATCCACTTAGGCTTTTTCCATAGCGGTATCAATGATCCGTATTCATGTTGCTTGCGATAAAAATATTTTGATGCAAAATGACCGATTCTTTCGCAATAAGTGCAAGAAACCTTTTTGCGATTTTGAAAGGAGTGGAAAGATTTTAAACAAGGCCTTTCCAAATTATTTTGTTGAGTTAAGGTGTTACAACAAGACACTTTTTCTTTAAGATAATTTTGATCAAAAAGTGGTAAATTTAAATAAGGATGATTAAAGAGATTAAAATAGTTAAAATAAAAAATCATCCACATTCTTAAATAACAAGATATTTTCGTCCAAGAGTTTTTCATCTTTTTCAAGAGAGGAAATAATTTTAAGACAAGAATTTTCATTGTTTCCCAACAAATTGTTTAAAGCATCTCTTTTGTTCAAATTTTAATTCTTCTAATAAGAGATTATTTGAATTGATATGAAGTTCAATAGTTTCTAAAAGAGATGCAACGAAGATATCATCATGCTCATCATAATAATTGTAAGAAAATGAACAAGAGCTAGGATTAGGTACTACCTCATATTTTGACATTGAGTCATCATGACTTTTATCATCATTGTTGTTCTTATTTTTGTCGATATCAATGATGCCATACAAGTGTTCCAAACGATCCCAAATTTCATGGGCCGATGAATATTCAATAACTCTTCTAAATATCTCATCCGACAAATCGCATATTAAGATATTCATTACTTAGCATCTTGGGTGAGTTTGGCCATATCATCATTAGTGAGTTCGTTATAATCTTTTTCTTCTCGAGTTAGTACACTAACTATGATTTCATTTATCATTTCCTTGTAGGGCACAAATGGACCTTCCATGACGATTCTCCAAAGCTCTTGATCTTCAAACTTTATAAACTCCTATATTCTATTTCTCCATAAGATATAATAGGTACCTACAAATCCCAAAAAAAATTCCATGTCGTTTATTCTACTAACGATTAATCTATTTACGAAGAGTTATGCTCTGATACCAATTGAAAGTCTATATACGTCTTAGAAGGGGGGTTGAATAGGACCACAGAAATTAATCGGCTAATTTTATTTCAAGTAAATAAAATTAAAAGCTAATTTAAATTCTATTCTCTTACTAAACTAGATGACAATAAGTTTGACTAATGAACAATAGATAATAAGCACTACGATATTCATACAATCATAAGTGTGGAATAAAAAAGTTAGGGAAAGAGAATACACAAGCATGTATAGTGGTTCAGTTTCCCTACTCCACTACCTAAGGTAGCCACCTAAGAATTTCCAAGCTTCTTTAATAAGCTCCGTGTCTCTCTTAACCGGGGTGAGAACACAATACCCTTTTACAACCATTTCGAAAATCCGAAGGAAACTCTTGTGTAATCACAACACAAGACACCAAGTATAATCCCTATACTCACACACTCTCATAATCTATCTATTACAAAGACTAGACTAAGAGGAAGAAACAAGTGTTTGAATGGTTTAGCAATAGTGATGAACTCTTAAAGAGTGGATATGACTTTATAGCACACTAAGAATGATTTTGACTAATAATAGCTCTTGACACCTTTTTGAATGATAACAATTTAGCCCCTTGATGTTGGTTGATGAATGGTGTACGTTGGTTCTTGAATGAACTCCATTTTATAGATGAAAAATGCTCACAATGGTCATAAAGAATGTGTCTAACGGATATAAATAAAACCCCAACGAATATAATTTAGTCAATTTGCTGCAGAAAACCCTAACATGCAGTGCAGCGCAGGGTCCATGCGGTGTACCGCACGAAATCTCAGTCCGCGCTCTAATAAGTACAACTTTTTTTACGATGCTCGGATAAAGAAACTTTCTTCACGAGAGTTGTTGGAAACATCATTCTAATAAACTTTGTATTTGATCATGAAGGCTAATTCTCAATGTATACATAGATATGAATAAAAGTATTTGTATGAGAATTAGTTTCTTAAGATAAAATATTAAGGTATAATAAGAATGATATTTAAAGTGTTTTTGATGAAAAATAGTTCAAGATAGAATATATATATATATATATATATATATATATATATATATATATATATAAAAGAGTAATAAGCACACTAATCACAAGTGGATTTATCACATTAAAACAACCTATGTAAGGAGGTAATATGCCAACAATCTCCTCCTTTTTGATGATGACAAATCCTTCACTAAAACACCTTAAGAATGATATGAAAGTGATAAAACTAAAGGAGTTATGATCCCTTATCAACGTGCTTATAAGATGTGAAAAGATAAAGCACATATGGAGTCTAACTCCCCCTCACAACATCCATTAAGATAAAGTGTATTTTCATGAAAATGATATGCATTTGTGTGGTTTGTAGAGTGCAATTGGAACGTTTTAGTGCACATATTTCTCTCTCTTTGTCTTCATCAAAAAGACAGGATGATAATTTAACCAACTACATATAAATAAAACAAAATGAGCCATAACTCAAGTTAATAAATTTTAGAAAACAATTTTGAAATCATAAGTTTGGAGCATTTAAATTTTTTAACCAATTGAATCGCGGAAATATCAAACATGTAAAGCATGAAGAATATGGAAAAAGAGATAAAGGATAAAGACTTTTTACCAACTCCAAAGTCGAAAGGATATACTTTAAGTTCTAAAAACATAAGATATTAATGTAATCTTATAACAATCACAAGAGATAGATAGTAAGGCTAAAAAATTTCATTCAATGAGTTAACGACCAATTAATGGAGTAACTCCCCCTTATTATATGCATAAAAATATTTTTGAAATACTATGGGGAATTTTAAAATATTTTCGGAAATATATTATGTAAATCAATTATTTAAAAACTTCTCCTTACACAATGACATATATATACAAATTTATGTTTAAAGATACTTTAAGGTTTGAAAGTGTAAACTAGTATCTTTTATCTTTCTCCCCTTTTGTCAACAAGACAATGAATCAATGGAAACTTTTGAATGTTATATAAACTTATAGGGATAAAATGTGCAATTTTTTATAGTTAGGGACTTAGGTGTGAAATCTTAAATTTTTATAAACCTAAGTGTTTATTTTCAAATAATTATGATTTAAAAAGGTAAGTTCTAACAAGAAGAGTGTAGAAAATAATTACCAATAAAGAGAAGGGACTATTTTGTCAAATAAAAAATTTAGGGACCAAAAAGCATTTTTGCAAAGTATAGGGACTAAAAAGCAATTTCACATAGTTGGAACTAAAAATATAAATTTTCAAAATATGCACAATTGAAAGATAGAATCTTTTCTAATTTAAGGATAATATGCAATTTTGAAAAATATATGAATTCATAATGCAAGATAATTCATAATGCAAGATAGTATGTAATTTCAAAGGAAGATATTTAAAATGCAAATGTTCAAGATAAAAGGACCAAAAAGCAATTATACAATTAAGGAAGACCAAACTGCAAAGTCACCTATAAGATGAAGATGATTAGTGACGGACAATAAGTAGCATAACTCACTCAATATATACTAAATCCAAAACACATTTACAAAAAATAAAGAGTCAATTAATAAGAAAAGGAGATACTTAAATTCACCGAATTTTCCTTTCATGTGAATTGAGTATTTTGTAATATATAAATTTGTTTCCTTGATGCTCATCACCTATAATCGAAAAGAATGTCTAAGGTATCCACGGTTGTGTGGATCCAAGGGAATAGTTAGTGGTTTCCTTTTTCTTGATTCTTCACCATGATTCTCTTATCCTCCACCTCCTCACCTTCACCCGCCTTCTCACAGTGTTCCTCTGGTGTCCTCTCAAATTTTCCAGCACTTTCCAATTTAAAAAATTATTTTGTTTAGTTTTCTTATAGGTTCATCCTCTATTTTTTATTACTTAATTACTCAACTGAATCTGAGAGCACTAATGGATGTCAACCATTAATGTGTTATAAAGCTCTCCATTGGTTGGGTGCAACACACGCGAAATAGATTCAAAGCTTTCCATTAATGTGTTAATTAATTAGTAATGTTTGTGAAGCCAGGTTAGACTTTATATAGTGAAATAAATTAACCAAGAGGATGAAAATCGTTTGTGAAGAGATCAAATGATTGCATATTGAGAAACTATTAGCTTGCTAACATTAATTAAGTTTTAATACAAGATAGCCTAGATACTCATATCTATACACATGCATAGAGATTTATATAGATAAAAAGCATTAATAATAACTAACATTATATATTAAAGACGAGAAGTCAATGCAACAAGCAGACTTGAAGATATCAAAACATTATATGCAAGCATACTATGATGGATCATCACATTAACCTATCAACCCTCGAAACATAAACAAAGAGAACTCGTTTGATGAGAGAATAACAGTTACATACGAGATCAGGGTAATCAAACACCACCAACATGGATGAGAACTAAAACCCCCCAACAACTTAATCCTTGAGATAACACCACAACGAGATCAAGGTTATCAAACACCACCAACATGGATGAGAACTAAAACCTCAACAACTTAATCTTTGAGATAACACCACAATAAGGTTGCTTGCATTGTAAGGCAGTAAAACCTAAACTAAAAGACAAACTTGAATAATAATAAAAAGAAAGAATTGAAAAAATCTAACCAACATAGAATATTTGTATTAGAGTTTTAATTTTTTTTTACCTATGTATATATTTTATATTACTTTTTGTTCAATTCTAATCAACCTAATACCACTTACTGTTATGTAATTTTGTATCATCCCCCAATTTGTTCAACTAATCCATCGCATATATATTAGGGGTGAGCAAAACAAAACTGTTCGGTTCGATATAAGCTTTTTAAAAAACAAAAAAAAATTCGGTTCAGTACGGTTTTCCTATGTTAATCTGAACAAAAAAACAATACATAAATTAAGACATTCTTGAATTTAATTTGTATCTTTGAACAGATTATAACAATGGGGAAAAAAGGGGAATGTCAACGCATCTTGGAAAAACGATCGTAAAATAAAAAAGTTAGTATATATTTAGAAAAAAAACCAAGACTAGGAATATTTGACAAATAAGATCAAGAATCATTACTCTTTCGACACAAGAAAATGAATTTTATACACACCTATCTTGTGTCGACGACTAGGAAGATGAATAATCCCTTTTAGAAGTTCCAGAAATGAAGTTATTGAAAACAAAATGCTCATATATGACATGCACTGTCCCTTAAAATGTCATAATGTGCAACATATTCTTATACAAGTCATTAGTCAATATATTTTAAATCCTTTGTTCATTGTAATGTGTTGAAGGTAAAGCATACACGTTAAATTTCATAAATATTCCTCTTGAATTATTTATTTATGATTAATGCATAATATTTGAATTCAAAAAATGCAATTTTCCTACATGAGTCGCTAACAAAATCAAACACTTTATATATGGATTTGTTAGAAAATAATTTATTTCATGTAAACGGCCTTAAAATCTATCCAACTATTTAATTAAAAACATAGCAAAACCGGAAAAATATCGAACCGAACCGATTAAACCCGTTTGGTTTGGCACCGGTACCTCTAAAACCGAACCATTCGATTTCGGTTTCGGTTATGGCAAAAAGTCGAGCAGAACAGAACCGTGCTTACCCCTAATATTTGTCTCTCTAACAATGGTATCACATATCTATCTCTCTAACAATGGTATCACATATCTATCTCTCTAATAATTACAATATGTCATATCATCTTCTTTTGTCAAACATAATTTTTGTCAAACAACCATATCGTATTTCATGTCCATTAATAATCCTCTTTCCCATAAATATCTTCTCAGAAATCACCAAATCGTTAATGTATGCATGGTCGAACATCTTATACAACCAAAATACATTTTCCTTTTTTGTTCTCTTATCATGGGTTTTTACCTTGTATAGTATAAGATAGTTGATAGTGTATAACTTGTTACTACCTTAAACTTCGAGTTTTGATAAGTAGTTTTTTGTATACTAGTATATAATTTCTCTTTTATTTTAATATAACTGTTTACCCAAACAAAAAAAAATATTTTTTATATTTTAAAATAGACCATCTTGAAATATATATTTTTCCTTTAAAAATTATAAACCGAATAAAAGATATTCACACAGTATAGGACATCATCGTCATTATTAAAAGTGTCCACGTACTTTACATAAAGTTTTTCTTTTTAGTCAAAAGCATTAATGTATTTGACTAGAAAAATAAAAAGACATTAATGTACAGTAGTCTTTTTTATTTTGGTCAAATACAATATTAGTCTTTTTTCTTTTTTTTTTCAATATTAGCCTATATATATATATATGAAAACGTGGGTTAAGAACCTGCAGAACAGAGAGTTCATTAAAGATAAAAAAAGAAAGAGAGAGAGTAAGTTTTTAAATAATAAAAAAGAAATACTAAAAAGGAGTTAAATTTTATAACAGACTCATCTTCGCGCCAACCGATTGGCCGTTAACATGGTGGCTCAGTTCGACAGCCGAAGCAACAATCGATCCGCCGTTTGTGACGTCTCCGAGCTCGAGCTCGTACCGTCTGAAATTCAAAGACAGACGCGAGACGATGAAATTGAGAAGGCAAAGAGTATAATTTGCGCACTGAATTACCTGTCGCGTAATTTGCCGCTACCAGAGGACATTCTTGAATCAGTATCCAACATCGTCCAATCTAGCGATGATAACAATGAGGACTCCGATGCAGATCGTGTAGAGAATACTCCATCCACTGAGAAAGTAAGTTCTTTTGTTTGTTTTTTCATCAATTAATCTAAAACATTATTTTTGTAACTGCTATCTTTTACTCAATTTAGGCCATTCATCTATTTATTAGTTAATTTAACTTAAAAATTGTAAGTTGTTTTTATCTCTGAGAAAAAAAATGCGTGTATATAATATATGTGTGCGCTTGTGCGCGTGAACATTTTTCATTACGTTTAAAAAAAAAAAAATTGCTTTGTCGTAATGATCCTTCAGTTATTCATCTGTCTACATGTGGCCAAGGGAAAATCCAGGAATTTCTGTAAGTGGTGGCTAAAAGTTGAAGGACATTATTAGGTTGAGTTGAACATTGGGGTTTGGGGGCATTCGAAATTTGTATTTGGGGTAATTTTAATATATATGTTACTTAGTGGGGGCCAAAAATCACCAAAAAACAAATTTATACTCCTGGGAGGGTTAACATTTCTCCTGTAATATATATGATGAATTTGCCAAATATTTGTGTAATTCGTAAATTCCTATTTGGGAAACGTTGTTCATTTATTGAACACGGGTATAATGGGAATGTGAGAGATGTATGGAATTTCTTGTCTTCATTTACAGTTACTTGGATTTTATGCACACACTCGATATATTATATGAATGTTTTATAGTCTATTAATTTTGACATGTTTTGTTTTAATGATGCAGGATAATTCTAGATTTTCAAGATATGGTTATGTATTAACAGACTTTGACAATGCAGTAGTGCAAAAACAAGCGAATGTAAAATCAAGTCATGTATTAGCTAATCAAAGAGATCAACGATTTCAAAGCCACATTAATTATCGCTTAACAGATCTCGAAGGTACTTTTTGTATAATAATGATTTGTGCAAATATATAATTTGTTTACTAAGTTTTTCTTATGTTGAACCAGATTTACCAGCTACTAGGGGAGAGGATCTTCAGAGTAAATGCTTTCTTGAACTATACGGACTCAAGGTAATGAAAAAAAATAATAGTAATTTCAATAAATGATAAATATAATTTTTAAATTGATTCCTGTGTGTTTACAGTTAAAAGCTTTACAACAAAAAGTTCGTTCAGAAGTGAGTTCAGAATATTGGCTTCGCAACTTATTAGCTAATCCTTCTGAACATTTGTTTGATTGGGGCATGTCAAGATTGCCTCGACCTGTTTATGGTATTTCAGATGCTTTTGCTGTACAAAACAATGACTCACTTTATGCTGAGGTATATATTGCTTTATTATTATTGTAACTATGTTTATACTAATTTGCTAATTTTGCTTAATTGGTACAGAGACTTTCGATATTAGAAGCGAAAGAAAAGAACAGAATTGAACTAAAACAAAAGAAATTCTTCGCGGAAATAGTTAATGGAGCAAGAGAGCTTCAGTTACAAATGCAAGCTTCTCAGAAACGGAGAAAACAAAGATACGATGGTGTTTTGGTAATTTATCTTATTTTATTTATTAAGTAAAATTAGTTTCTTTGATATATTTGTGTTTGTGTTATGTAGTCATGGCATGGTAGGCAAAGACAAAGAGTTACAAGACAAGAAAAGTTAAGGTTTCAAGCATTAAAAACAGATGATCAAGACACGTATATGAAAATGGTTGAAGAAAGTAAAAACGAGCGTTTAAGAATGCTACTTAGTAAAACTAATGAGCTTTTATCTCGATTAGGAGCTGCTGTACAACGTCAAAAAGATACTCATTTTGATGGTATTGAACCTTTGCCACCTGGCGAAGAATCTTCTCTTCCTACTGTTAAGTCTGATGATTTACTTCAAGGTCAACGTGAGTATAATTCCGCTGTACATTCGATTCAAGAGAAGGTAAATTTTTAATTACTTTAAATTTTTCTACTTTTAACTAAACATTAAAAAAATTCTTTTTTATTTTTCAGGTTACTGAACAACCAGCTATGCTTCAAGGTGGAGAATTAAGACCTTACCAAATAGAAGGACTTCAATGGATGTTATCTTTATGTAATAACAATTTAAATGGAATTTTAGCTGATGAAATGGGATTAGGAAAAACAATTCAAACAATTTCATTAATTGCGTTTTTAATGGAAAATAAAGGTGTAAATGGTCCATTTTTAATAGTTGCCCCTAAAGGTGTATTACCAAATTGGATGCATGAATTCTCAACATGGGCTCCTAGGTATTCTTAAAAACTTTATCTTTTCTCTTAATAAATGACTTTATTTTAATCATTATTATTTATATTTTCAGTATTGTGGCTGTTCTATATGATGGGCGTATAGAAGAAAGAAAAGCGTTAAGAGAAGAATATTCAGATATAGGAAAATTCAATGTATTGGTAACACATTATGACCTTATTATGAGAGATAAAGCTTTTCTGAAAAAAATTCAGTGGTATTACATGATAGTTGATGAAGGACACAGACTTAAAAACCATGAATATTAAAGGGTACGTGGCTTTAAATATCTTTTTACACCCTCATCTTTCATGCTTTTAATTTTCTTTAATTTTATTTACGCAGTTATCAGATTCGTAAAAGACTTTTATTGACCGGTACGCCTATACAGAATACCTTACAAGAACTTTGGTCTTTACTCAATTTTCTCCTCCCGAATATTTTCAACTCAGTTGAAAATTTTGAGGAATGGTTTAATGCTCCGTTTGCGGATAAAAGTGACGTGGCACTTACAGATGAAGAGGAGCTATTAGTGATTAGGCGTTTACACCATGTAATATTTCATCTCTTATTCTTTTTTAAATGTTTCTCTATTGATTTATTCATTCTTTTATCTACTCTTTTAGGTTATTAGACCATTTATATTGAGGAGGAAAAAAGCTGAAGTTGAGAAATTTCTTCCTGGGAAAACTCAAGTTATGTTGAAATGTGACATGTCAGCGTGGCAGAAAGTTTATTATCATCAAGTTACTGGAAAAGGGAGAGTTGGATTAGATAATGGTAAATTCTTTCTTCGTATTTTATTTACAAAATTATATTTACCACTTAATTTTGAATTTTCAGGAAGTGGGAGATCTAAGAGTTTACAAAATCTAACAATGCAGTTGAGAAAATGCTGTAATCATCCGTATTTATTTATTAACGAATATAATATTTGTAAAAAGGAAGAAATAGTGAGAGCTTCAGGGAAATTTGAACTTCTAGATCGTTTACTTCCAAAGCTTCGTAGAGCAGGTCATAGAGTTTTACTATTCTCGCAAATGACTCGTTTAATGGACATTCTTGAAGTGTATCTTCAACTTCATGACTTTAAGTATCTTAGACTTGACGGGTCAACTAAAACTGAAGAGCGAGGGTCTTTATTAAGACAATTTAACGATCCGGATTCACCCTACTTTATGTTTATGTTGAGTACTCGTGCTGGAGGGCTAGGATTGAATCTACAAACGGCTGATACTGTGATTATATTTGATAGTGATTGGAATCCACAAATGGATCAACAAGCTGAAGATCGTGCACATAGAATTGGACAAACTAAAGAAGTTAGAGTTTTTGTATTAGTTAGTGTTGGATCTATTGAAGAAGTTATATTAGAACGTGCTAAACAGAAAATGGGTATTGATGCTAAAGTTATACAAGCTGGAATGTTTAATACTACCTCAACAGGTTTGTTATTTTTCTTTTCTTTTAATTGGTTTCTTTTTTTTAATTATTTATATATTTGTTTAATGTAGCTCAAGATAGAAGGGTAATGTTGGAAGAAATAATGCGTAAAGGGACAAGTTCATTGGGACAAGATGTGCCGAGTGAACGAGAGATTAACCGTTTAGCAGCGCGTTCGGAAGAGGAGTTTTGGTTGTTTGAGAAGATGGATGAGGAAAGAAGACAAAAGCAGAAATTTAAATGTCGTTTAATGGAGGATCATGAGGTACCTGAGTGGGCCCACGTGCCAGCGGAAGGTAAAGATGATAAAGGGAAAGGATTTGAGTTTGAGAGTGCTAATGTATCTGGTAAGAGACGTAGGAAAGAAGTTGTTTATTCTGATAGGGTTAGTGATGATCAATACTTGAATGCTGTTGAATATGGAGACAATTCAAAGGTATCTGACAAAGGTAAAAGGAGTAATGAGGCTGAAACTGAACAACCTGACTCAAGTATTGGATTGATTAGTGATGGAAATACTTCCCAAGAGTTGAGGAGTGAAAGTGTTGTTATAGCTAATGAGGTCGCGACAAGTGTCAATCCAAATTCAGAGACAAGTGAGTATCAAGGGGTTTCAGGTACTAATTTTGGTGATGGATTGTCTTGGAAGCCGTACAAAAAGAGACGAACCAGCTTTGTGCATATCTAAGAGATAGTGACTGCTATTTGGTTTGTAGAGGGGATTTTAATTTACTTTTTCTTTTTCTTTTTTAATTTTAGCTTACAGTTGGTGGTTGAGATAACCCGGATGATTTGAAAAAATTTGAGTGTGGTAGTAAGTGAGTGCCTAATGGCATGGGCTGGCTACCTGGATTTGCTTGGATGTTATGTCAAATATAAGTTATTTGTGGAAATGAATGTTTAGATAAATTATATATGAGCTCTTTGCTATCTCGTACATTTAATTACATGCAGGTTATCAATGAAATCTTCATACTGGGTTTTCAAATGCTATTTTGAAAATACAGTTCGATTTTGAGTTGTTAAAACAGAATCTTTAAAATAATCTTCTCATGCCCCTTACTATTAATGAAATTGAGAATGAAGTTAATGAATTGGGAGCCAATAAAGCTTCAGGATCCGATGATTTTCTTGGCTTTTTCTATAAAAAATATTAGAAAATTATTAAATTAGATACTATTAGACTTGTTAACAACTTTTGGTATAATAACCAATCACTTGAGGATATCAATCATACTTATATCTCTTTAATCCCTAAGATTGAAATTCCTGCTAATATAAAGCACTTTAGACCCATTAGTGTATCAAATTTCATTTATAAAATCATTGCGAGAATCCTTGTGAATAGATTACAACCCCTTATGAATTTTATCATAGATGAACAACAAACTGCATTTATTCCAGGTAGACATATTCAAGAAAACTCTATGATTGTCCATGAAGTTTGTAAATTTATTAAAGAACAAAGAAACACTAAAAATTATACCATGATTATTGAGGCAGATATTCAAAAGGCCTATGAATTTGTTGAATGGGACTACCTCTATGATCTTATGATTAAATTGGGTTTTGATAGGAGATGGTGTAATCTCATTTATAAATGTGTTACCTCGGTTTCTTACTCAGTTATTATAAATGGGAAGCCCCATATCCTTAATAAACCTAGTAGAGGTTTAAACTTAAATATGCTTGTAAATTTATTCTGTATTGTCTCTCAGACACTCTCTACTCTTGTAAATGATAAACTTAATCATGGTTTATTACATGGTATAAAAATTGCGAGAAATTGCCCCATATCAACTCACCTATTGTTTGCAGATGATAGAGTCTTTTTTCTTAAGGCAGATATAAATGAAACTAATAGTTTCAATGATATTATCAATAAATATGCTTATGCTACAGGTTTGACACTAAACTTAAATAAATGTGGGGTTAAATTCAGTAAAAATACCACTCTTTTAATGCAATACCTAATTGCAAATAAACTCAATATGAATACAACTAACAATCTTGGGGCCTACCTTGGGCTACCCACTGAGTGGGGCAGGTCTAGGGTAAGGGACCTCAGTTTGTCAGTGGAAAAAGTTATTAAAAACTGAAAATTAGAATAATTTATTCCTCAGTGAAGCTGGTAAAGAGGTCCTTATTAAATCTGTCATTCAAAGCATGCCTAATTATTACATGTCTTCTTATTTACTCCCCAAAAATACATGTGATAATATTAACTCCCTTATTGCAAAATTTTTATTGGGGTAATAAAGGGGAAAAAAGAATTCATTGGGGAAATTGGAAATCCCTCACCTGTAGTAAATTCAAAGGTGACCTCGGTTATAGGGATATCCACCTCATGAACCTTGCTTTACTTGGAAAACAAGCTTGGAATTTTTGTAACAAAACTGATTCTCTACTTTTTAAAATTATTAAAGGAAAATACTTTCCTGAAACTACTTTTTTCCAAGCTAAGATAGGTTGCTCTCCCTCTTGGGGATGGAGAAGCCTTTTAGCTGGAAGAGAGATAGTTACACAATATAGTAAATGGAAAATTGGTGATGGTAACACTATTAACCCACACACAGATAAATGGATTCAAAATTGTGAGAATATTATACCCCCTCGCAATAAAAATATTAAAAAAGTTAGTGATCTTATGTGCAAAGGCACTAGAAACTGGGATACAAAAATTCTTTATGAAAACTTCAATGATGAGGTGTGTAAAAAGATTCTAAGAACTTTTATACCACTTGTCCATTTAAAAGATACTATTTTTTGGGAATGCAATATCACAGGTGATTATACTGTTAAAACAGCTTATCAGATTCTTAAGGAGGAGAAGGATAAAGAGGAGGCTTTAAAAGCCACCTCTAAACCTTCATCTTCCAATACAGTGGACCCAATTATTTGGAAATGTATTTGGAATATAAAGGTACCACAGAAAATTAAGAATTTCTTATGGAAAGCAGTTAAGAACTTGTTACCTACTAATGAGAATCTATATAATGGGAAAGCTTGCGAATCAAACATTTGTACTATCTGTTATGAAAAAGTTGAAAGTATTGAACATTTGATTTTTGATTGCAATTGGGCTAGAGCAACTCGGTTATCTTCTAACTTATCTTTGAGAACTAGCAACCAGTGTACTATGAAAATAGACACTTGGATGACTCATATCATACTCAAAGATAAGGAAGAAACCCCTTTTGTTTGTGAACAGATTGCTATACTGGCCTAGCATATCTGGAAAGGTAGAAATGCTCTCATTTTAATAAAATAAGGCCTTGTCCCATCAATACAGTTACTAAAGCCCAAAATTTATGGATGGATTACCAAAATATTATAAAACCCAAGGATGAAAATACTATTCTGAGGGAATATCCTTTTGAGAATCATTTGGAAATCCAAAATGATAATCAATTGGAAAATCAATGTGGGAATATTAATACAGGAAAGGCCCCTATACCCAATGATGACTCATCTGGTCTGAGGGAAAAGAAAGAAAAGAAAGATAACAAGAAAATTGTTTATGAAAAGGAAAATACAAAACAAAATAACAATGAGAAAAAATGGAAGCCTCCACCTGAAAATTGGATAAAGATTAACTGTGATGCCACTTATAAATGTACTAATTCAAAGATTGCCTGTGTTGCTAGGGATAACAAAGGTAAAATTATTAAATATTGTTCATGGGAGATTGGAGCTGAAAATGCACTTGAAGCCGAGGCATTGGGAATCCTTAAAGCATGTTTGTGGGCTAGAGATTTCACCAACACGAAGTGCATTATCGAAAACGATTGCAAAACGCTGATGGATGCATTATCTTCTAGTCTCTCTTTTAGTAGTAATAGAGTTAAGAATATTATTTGTAGTATTTATTATGTTTCCGAACTTTGTTTACCATCTTTCTCTTGTATTTCGAGAAAGCAAAATGTAGTAGCTGATTGGATAGCCGAACACTCGCCACCTGGCATTAGTATAGGTTATAGTGGGGCCTCTATCCCCAACCAATTAGCGGAACTTATTGACAATGAAGCTACTCCTTCGGGAGTTGGCTAAATATTTTGTAATCTCTTATGTTTAATGAAAGCTTTTAGAACAAAAAAAAAATTGGATGTTTGACTCTTCAAAAGTCAATTTTGAAATTTCAACTTTTTATTTTAATTAGTAAACTAAGTTTTTTTTTTTAGTCAAAGAGAAACATTCCATTATTACCAAAAAATATTACACATTTTAGCCAATACCAGCTGGTTCAAAGTCAATGCAAATTAACCTAGCTAATTGGGAAGGAGGATTAAAGCTCCAAAGGCGAGACAAACTCCCACTAAGAGTTTGTTTCGTAACCCAATCCGCTACCCTGTTCTTGGATCTCTTTAAAAAAGAGATTTGAATATTATACAAATCTTTCAAATGCCTAACATTTGTAACTAACACCTTAGTAATACTATCAAGTTTACAACATTCATTAACTTGATTTACAAAAACAGAACAATCAGTTTCAATAGTAACACTTCCAGGAGGATAAAGTGATGCCATCTTACATGCATTCAAGACTGCCCTTCCTTCAGCTGCAGCTACTGAATTTGTGGTGATCTTGTTAGCAATGCCTTCAACCAATTGACCTGCAGAATTGCGCAAAATACAAGCATATGAAGCAAAGTTAGTTTTAGGTTTAACTGAAGCATCACATTTAATCTTAAACTTTCCACTTAAAGGGGGGGGGGGACCATTTATTTGCCTCATCAGAAAGAGAAGGATTATTCAAGTTCACATTTGTTCCATAAGAGATTATCAATCTATTAGGAGCATAACCTTGATGAGAAATCTCATCTTTAGCCTCAAGTTTTGTAGCATTGGCTAGCACAAACTCATCATAGGATATTAAAATTCTTTTGATCAAAAGTATAGGGTCAGGGACAATGCCTTTGAAAACATATTCATTTCTACCCTTCCAAATGAACCAAGCTGTAAAACATGCCAGTTCTCCCATATCAGGTGATAAATCCGTTCTTTCAGTTGAGCATTTTCTCACAAATGCAATCCATTTTTCAAAATTGAAGGATGGTTCAACATTTGAGTTAAGGTTCAGAGGACTAGCAAACCAGGCTGCTCTAGCCCATGGACATTGGAACAATAGGTGCTCCAAATTTTCTTCATATATCCCACATATATCACATAAAGGAGATTGAGTAGATCTCCTCTTAAATCTATTAAGATTTTTTGCAAGACCATTCTCACAACACATCCATATAATTTTTTTACTTTTGGTAAAGTTACAAGTTTCCAAATAAATTTCCAGTCAAGTACTTCAAGTTTAAAGGATGAACTACCTTTATCTTTGATTTTCTGACCCTCAGTCTCTTGTTGAGCCCTCCATAACTTTTGATAACACCCTTTGACTGTAACATCACCTGAACTAGAAAGGTTTCAGATTGGGATGTCATCACAACGTACAAAGGGTATTTTCATCTTAGTTATGGTTGCTACAACCTGAGGGTTAAATAATTCATGTAATAAATCAATATTCCAACTCATCTTGTCAACATTAAATAAGTCAGTAACAAGTTCAATCTCACAATTTTGAGGCTTAATAATTTGAACCCCAAGTGGAATCCATTTATCTGTCCAAACATTAATTTTTTTTCCATTTCCAATAATCCAAAAAATTTCATTATTAAAACAGTTTCTTCCCTCAATCAAACTCTTCCAGCCCCAAGAACAATTTGAATGAAGAGTAGCATTAATGAAATCCAAGTCAGGAAAGTACTTTTCTTTAAGAACTTTAAAAACCAGAGAGTTTTCATTATTCATGAATTTCCAAGCATTTGAAGCCAAAAGGGACAAGTTTTGGGAGTGAAAATCTTTAAATCCCAACCCTCCATCATCTTTTGAAGTCATTAATGTTTTCCATTTAACCCAATGGCATCTTTTTTCCCCTTTATTATTCCAATAAAAATCAGCCACCAAAGAAGTTAAGCGAGATGTAACTTTTTTGGGGATTAAAAAAACTGACATGATGAAATTAGGAATAGAGCCTATAATAGCTTTTATGAGGTATTCCTTCCCACTTTTGGATAGCATAATTCTGTCCCAGCTATCCATTCTTTCAAGTACCATTCAATGATCCATTCCATTGCTTTAACTTTGGATAAACCCCAAGATGAGGGTATACCAAGGTATTTACCAAGATCTTGTAATTGATTCATTCTCATAACATTAAAAAGTTCATTCTTTAACTGATTAGGAGTATTTTTGCTAAATAACACCCCACTTTTGTTCAAGTTAACTTTCTGACTTGAAGCAAAGCAATACCAATTCAGAGCAGTGATAAAAATCTCAACATTATATTTAGTAGCTTCAAGAAAAAATAAGCTATCATCTGCAAATAACAAGTGTGTAATCATAGGGGCTCTTTTTGCAATTCTAATACCTTGCAATAGCCCTAGTTGCACATAATAATCTATCAAGGAAGATAAGGCTTCAGTGACTAAACAGAACAAGTAAGGTGACAAGGGGTCTCCTTGCCTTATGCCTTTATGAGGTTTATTAAGATCATATAATTGTCCATTGATTTTAATCTTATATGTAACAGTAGTAACACAATTAAAAATCCACTCAACCCAAGTTGGATGAAAACCCATCTGAGTAAGCAAATCAATAAGAAAATCTCATTCAATGTTTTCATAAGCCTTGCTCATATCTGCTTTCACTGCTAAAAAACACTTTTTAGAAGTTGTTTTATTTTTCAGAAAATGACTAGTTTCCTGGGCAATAATAATATTCTCAAAAATTGACCTTCCAGGTATGAAAGCTGTTTGAGATTCAGAGATTACTTCTCTAATCCACTTTTGAAGTCTATTAGATAAAATTTTAGAGATAACTTTATAGATAAAGTTAGCACAACTAATGGGCCTGAATGAGCTAACCAAATCCGGGTTAGAGCATTTTGGTATGAGAGCTATAATGCTTTCATTGATGTCAAGAAGAGAAGCATTATTGATCATGATATCTTCCACTAAGCTCAAGAGATCAAGTTTAATATCTTCCCAAAATTTCTTGAAGATGAAACCACCATAGCCATCAGGCCCTGCCGCCCTGGTGATTTCTCACTTCCTAGGGACCAAACTGCAATTTTAATTTCATCCAAAGTAACTTTTTGAATCAAATTATTATTCATCTCCTCAGTAATTACTTTCTTTACCTTACACAGGATAGGATCATAGAATCTCTTACCATTTGATTTGAAAATCTCATTATAGTAAGATTTTATTTCATTAATCACTTCATTGTTCTCATGTACCCATTCTCCATCTCCTTTTTTAATTGAGAAGATGTGATTAATATTTCTTTTCAGTTTAGTCAAAGCATGGTAGTACTTAGTGTTCTTATCACCCAACTTTAACCAAAAATTCCTGGACCTGACAGCCCAATAGGCTTCTTCTTTCTTCCAAACCTCTTCAAGGTTCTTATTAAATATTTCCATCTCATTTTTATTAGAATCCGAGTAAGGGGCATTAAATAGCTTCTCCATCTGAGCTAGATAAGTTGTTATGAGTACTCTATTGTTGAGTACTCTCTTTCTAGCCCAGGGAGAAACATATTTATTAATATGTTTAATCTTGCAACCAAATTTAATCAGACCTGTACAAGAATCAAAGGTTTTAGTCTTCCATTTGTCATAAATAATTTGACAAAAAGAGTCTTCAAAAAGCCAATTTTTATCAATGATAAATCTGTTATTCTTACTCAGATTTGAAATACCAGGATTGATAACAATAGGAGAGTGGTCAGAGCCAGCAGGAGGAAGCACTGAGCACCATGAATAAGGAAAATTAAACATCCACTCCGAGTTAACAAGGATTCTATCTAGTTTTTGCTTGATAAGTTGGTTGCCACTTCTCTTGTTAGACCAAGAGAAGTTACATCATTTACTTACCAGCTCCACTAAATTATCCTTAATAATGAAAGAGTTGAAAAGATCTATATTGTGTCTATGTGATGTTCCAATATCACCCCCCCAAATTTCTCAGAGGGGTATCTTATCAAATTAAAATCTCCCAATACACATCTGCAAGAAGAAGTATTAGGAAGTTCTGAAAGAGCTTTAATAAAACTTGGTTTATCTATATCCAAAGGAGGGCCATAAACGAACACAATTTCACAATATTCCATCAAGTTGAACTCATAAGAACATGAAATAATATTCTTATTAAGGCTCAAAATCTTAAATTTATCCGGATTTTTAACAAATAAGGCTAATCCTCCAGATAAACCTTCAGGGTCTATATGAGTTACAAGGCTCATATTAATTTTTTTGCACAATTTAGACACAAAAGACAGTTTATTTTTAGTTTCAGAAAGGAAAATTACCTCAAAATGATGAACCTTAGCCAGATCAGTAAGGCTCATTTATGTCAAGGGAGTTCCTACCCCTTGACAGTTCCAGGAAAGGATCATTGATTGAGGTGGGGTTGATTTGGGTCAACCCCGCAAACCACTTCATTCTCCAATCCTTCTGAATTCTCTTCATAATCCCATTTATCTTCAAATTCAGCATTTTCATCCTTATCAAGTAAATTAGCCTCTGCCATCTCATCATCTTCCCCATAGATGGGGTTGATAAGAGTTGCAGGGACTTGAGAAATAGTTTCATCTTCAGCTGGTAACCCTAAGTCAAATCTGACCTGTTGGGTTCTAGACTTATTTCTTTCTAAGGACCCAAAGCAAATGTTCTTATCCGTATTAGCTGTGATAGAAGAGTTGATGACCACCTTAGGGTTGTTCTCTTTTGTTGGGCTGGAGACAGGCCCACACAGTTTATTTACTTCACCTTGACTTAAAGGTATAATAGAGGAAGAGAAAGTAACTTCTTCCAGACATTTTGGGCCCAAGTTGATTTTAGGGAGTAGGAGTAAAGATTGGACCACATTCACTTGACCCGGCTTAACCTCGGCATCTTTATCTTCTTTAATACTATTTTTCGAAAACTGTTGTTTATTCTTGTTTTTCAACGGTTTTTTGTTCTCTTCTTAACTGAATTACCACCAACCTCAGCTTTAAAGACAAATTCTTTTTGTTTCTTATCAGTTTCAGAGAATCTAATCCAGTTACCAAGTTTATTGATTAATTTATCTGGGTTATCACACTTCTGTTCATCATGTGAAACAATACCACAAATATAACAAAAGTCAAAGAGCTTCTCATACTTAAATGAAATCCAAACTGAGTGACCATTAGAGATCTTAAACATATATCCTGATAGTAAGGGTTTGTCTATAGAGCAATTGATTCTTACTTTAACTACTGAGCTTTCCTTATACTTATCAGGGTTAGGGAGCTCCAGATCAGTAACAAATCCAAGCCTAGAAGCAAATTTTCTAACATTTGAATTATGTAATATAATATATACTAGATTTGGTGAAGAAAATAGAGATTGAGTCCACATTTAAATTAACATAGATGTCTATTATGTCTGAAAGTGGTTTAAGGTATTCAAATTTAACTTTTGGATACTCCATCAATAATGTTTATAAAAGATTAGAAATCATTGCTAACTAATCAGGTAAAACACCGACCATAAAATTATGCAACCCAAGCAGTCTGAGCAAAAGTAACGCTTTGACTCGATATAACTTTTTTATATCCTGTAAATGGGAAATGTTAGTCTAGTATAAGTAGGATCCTGCGAAGTGGTTGTACTGACAACTAAGACATCACTTTCGAAAAGTAATATTAGGAAACATAAGAGTTTGAGATGGATATACAAGCACTTAAGAATTAAAATAGCGTTGGCTATACCATGGTGTCATGGGTCATACTTTGCAAACATGCTATATTGCTATTATTCTTGCCCATTCTCTTTTTTTTGACAGAGAAAAAGAAAGAAATTTAGCTATTACAACGACTAGATAGAAATCTAAAAGAGCCTGAAGCCGAGAAGTCTGTCCATCCTGTCAGGTTAATGTTCCTTCTGACACACTTTACAAAAGCATCCGCAATAATATTATATTTTCTACTGATGTACGCGATTTTCCAAGTTGGAAATTCATCAAGCCATCTCCTGATTTCCTCAATGATTGGGCTGAGCTTCCAGTGAAGTAGAGTTTGATTTGTGATTCCTTGAATAAGTTCAAGGTATCAGAGTAAAAGGAACTACTCTGAATGCCTTTTGATCCATCCGATCTCAAGGCAAGGAGAAGCGCCCATGCTTCCCCTTCGGTGGTATTGTTAATTCTACATCTGATCGCCTTTCTCTGTGTAATCATTCCATCCTCATTAACTTAGACTACTGCAATAGCCGCAGGCTCCCAACTGGATGAGAATGAAGTGTCACTGAACCAGATCATGTCAGATGTGTCTTCAATTGATGGGTTAACTTTATCCTTTGTAGTCACCTCCATACCTCTATTTGGGAGCTTTGATTGTAGTTTAGTTTTCTTCTCATCAAACAATCGTTCTATAGTATCTCTTGTATTTTTTGTGATGTTGTTCACCCCCCATTCTCATAATTGGAAGCATTTAGCATCTCTCAAAAGAAATCTTAATCCCGTAACTAGGTTGGGACTAAAATCTATAATATTATCTTCCCTTCAAATATTTTGTGAGCCCAAAATTTATCCATGGGAGTGAATAAGATCACGTGAAAAGATAAAGAGTCCGTCAAAATTCTCATAGTTAGCTTGAATATTTTTGGTAATTGTTCGAGACTACGGTTAAATGTATAAAAGTCTAATATTTTTTATATCGAGATTTTAAATGATGATATTAAAAATAGTTTGGTACCAATACTTTTGGAAAAAGGTGTCATCCCTTTCCGTTATTTAGGTGTTCCTCTTGATTCTCCTGTTTTACTTTTAAGAGATTATAAACATCTATTTGATAAATTAAAAGGATATGTGAGATCTTGGAAACCTTCTTCTCTTTCATCCATAGGGAGATTGAAATTAATTAGATCGGTCCTCCAAGGTGTTATTTGTTTCTTGTTTACTATATTTCAAGTTCCAATTTGTGTTCTAAATCGTGTTATTAGTATTCGTAGAGTAGAAATCTTTATTGGGATAAAAAGCTGCCTCAAGTTTGTTGGAGTAAAATTTGTGTACCGAAAGAAGAAGGGGGGGCTTGGGTTGAAAGATTTAGGAGCATGGAACAAAGCATTACTTTTAAAATTACTTTGGAATACTGTGAAAAAAAATACTCGCTTTGGATCAAGTGGATTCATGAAGAGTATTTTCATATTTGTGGTTTTTGGGAGTGGAACCCAAAAAAGGGAGATTTCCCTCCCTTGAAATATGATTGGGAATTTAAGGATATTATTTGTGAGTCATTAGAATCTGAAGGTCGAGAGTGCATCTTGGCTTTGTGGTTCTCCTCAGAAAATGCACACCAAATAACTCATGAGGTATCGAGTAAAATTTGTTATGCTTTATTCCAAAAACCTTATGATTAATTTCACCGGAAAACTTTGTGAAGCCTTGGGCTAATATTATTTGAGACTCATGTGTAACTCCTAAACATGCAATTATTGTTTGGATGGCATTGACAGAGAGGCTTAATACTAAAGATCACATGACTAATTTGGAGTTGGATCCACTTTGTGTTTTATGTGGTGAAGAATTTGAGTCAAACAAGCATCTCTTTTTCAATTGTGCTTATGCGAGGAGATATGGGATGAGATAAAGACTTGGCTAGGGATAAATAAGGAAATGAATACTCTTCTTAGAACTTTGAACTGGCTCAAGAAACTTAAAGTTAGAGAGAATTGGAGAAGAAAGGCATGGAGGATTGGTTTTGGAGCTACCGTAGATTGTATTTGGAAGGCGAGAAATCACTTTGCTATGAGGGGTGATTTTACGTCTAAGGATACGGTTACCAAGGAAGTAAAGTGGTGTATTTTTTTCATTTTGTATTCCTTTTTCCCTCATCATTCATTTTTGGATGATAGTGGAAGATTAGCTTAAACTAGTATTAGTTAGTTCTTTTAGCTTCTTAGTTGATACCTTAAAACTTTCGGGCCTAG
The DNA here is from genome assembly GCA_029959085.1 of Nemophila menziesii. Lineage (NCBI taxonomy): Eukaryota > Viridiplantae > Streptophyta > Magnoliopsida > Boraginales > Hydrophyllaceae > Nemophila > Nemophila menziesii. The sequence goes on from JARWIR010000031.1 coordinate 5,142,093, forward strand.
GTAGGTAACTCTTATGTACAGTGTACAACTATTTTCTATTTATACAACCGTCTACCTAATAACGTGACTTTATACGGAATAATAACCAATTAATTTTACCTAACTTATAATTTTTCCCCGGAAGAGATAATTTTCTATAATAAAAAGTCAACAAGAGTTACAAACGACGAAAAACAAACAAAAATAGAAATGAAAAATAGTTCAGACCTAGAAAGAGATACCAGATCAACCAAAATCGCTGCTTTTGCACAGTGACGGGAGAAAATGGAGGTTGATTTTAAAACTATTTATCCTCCCAAGAGGATAAATCGATATTATGTCGAACACACTTCGCGATAGTATCGTTCATTTCGTTGTTCGATTTACATATGTGTTTGACTTTCCAATTTAGAAATCGACAAAATCATCTACAGAGTTCACAAATATACGGTCGAATACTCCACTTAGAACGAGACATCTTAGTAATACCTTAAATAATTCATAGGTTATCTGAGTAAAAGGAATTACTCTTAATGTTTGAGGTGTTTGCCAATTTGATGGTGCCAATAAGGGAACGAGTTTCAGCTTCAACGACAAATTTAAACATGATTTGTTTTTTGAGACAATTTTGAGATATGTTCTTGATTTCTGACCGCTATGGAAGCAATACACAAAGGTTCCCAGGAGTTAGGAAAAGAAGTATCACGTGACCATGATATTTAGTCGTTCTCTTTTTCTAACTGTTGGAATTGATTTTGAATCGATTGTGTACCCTAATTGCGTGCATTTTTTGGTGTGAGGATGAAATATCTTCCCTAGATAATTCACATCTCATCTTATTTGGCCTTGTGATAATTATATTAGGATTCCATATCACCTTATTAAATAGGCATCGCATCTTGCCTTTTTAGATATTCCATAAGGTACACATAATGTAAGTTGTTAGAATTTTGATATCCCAATCATTTTTAGCAAAAACCTGTGTAATACTAACAATTCAAACATCAATCTTGATGTGTTGGTTAGGATCTACCAATATACATTTCTATAGGGTGATATGATGTACCTATAAGTATCATTATATATGTTGGTAGTTTGACTTATTCACTCATAGACAATATTTTCAGTATCTAGAACAAAACCTTCTTATGGCCCAACTTACTTATCATAAATGAATTGCTCTCTAATTTATCTTTTAACTATATATTGACCAAGTTTGACTAAAATTACGAATTAAAGGATTATTATAATTCCAGATTCCATTAGATCTGGACCAAATTTATATTATTAGGAAAATTAATGATATATACCACCTAAATACGTACCATCCATTATATCATGCATATCGTGTCATGATTTGCATGGAATAAATCGTCAATCAAATTAAAAAAATAAATAGATTGGCAATTTACTTTCACTCAAATCACGTCAATATCATGGGTGATATATATCATTACTTTGTTGGCAATTAGATATAATGTTAAATAATTTCAAGTAGAATATATATTTAGAAGGAATTTAAATATTGTAAAGGTCACTTATGGTAATTGCAATTCAATGTTAAACGAATTGTATGATGTAATTTTAATCCCCAAGTAATTCATAATTATCCTTAAAAGTAATCAATATATTCAAATGGTCCCAAACTTTTAATAATTAAAACTAGACTATTGCGTAAAAATTAGGGTTGAGCAAAATAAAGCCGAAAACCGACCTGCCCCAAAAATCGGAAAATACGAACAAAAATTTCGAAAATAGAAAAAACCGTTTGGTATAAATTTTTTTAAAAACGCGAAAAGATTGTTTCAGTTCGGTTTTCCTATGCTATAAGGAACCGAAAAAAAAACTAATATCTGCCCTTAATTTTATTGAGTTTGAATGGTCTCCCCTCTGTCCTTACTTAAGGGATCCATGATTTTTCTTTTACTTTTTATAATAAATAATTACCCTCGGGGTCTTGAAGACTCCTCCTCAGGACCCAAGACCCCACCAAAGCCACTCTTCTTACTAAAGGCCACTAAAAATATATTACACTGTATACCTTTTCTCCACTTCCCATTACACCTTTAAATAAATACCCCATAAAATTAGGAAACCCTAATTTCTATTCACTCTTCTCTACCTCCCCGAACTAAGAAACTCTCTCTCTCTCTCTCTCTCAATCTCTCTCTCTCTCTCTCTCTCTCGTCCATGGATCTCTCTCTCTCTTTCTCTCTCTCTCTCTCTCTCTCTCTCTCACTCTCTCTCTCTCTCTTTCTCTCTCCATGAAACTTGTTAGAAGCTCCGAGTAGTTATTTCCAGGCAAACATGGATGAACGAAGTAGACCTGCAATGGCCAAGGTTCGACTATTTTGTGATTCTAGGTGAAGTCTTGAACTTCTGTTTGTGGTTCCTGACTAGGTCTTAAGCTTCAATGACCATGGATATCAAAGTTGTTTTGGATGAGTTTTATTAGTAGCCTTTGTTTTCATGGTTCGAGCTTTCTCTTGGTTTTATTGTTCGAGTTTTTGGTTTAATTAGTAGCTTGGCTCTATTTCCACGGAAGATGAACAAGAGAAAATAAAAAAAGTGACCATTAGTTAGTAGAACTACAAATAATAAAGAAGAGAATCGTGCATCTTTTGAAAGAGAATAATAAATATCTTCTGTTTTTCCGTTATTAAGTAGTAAAAGTTTTTTTGGACTTGATTTAGAAAGATTTCACATGTGTTATTATAAGGGGTTTTTTAGTAATGTTTTTTTACCGTTTTATTTTTAAGTAAAGCAGTCTTCTTTACTTTTTATTATTAATCGTAATTTTAATTTATTCTAAAAACAATATTTTTGATTTTTTTTTTTGTTTTACTCAGTTTTTTGTTAATACTCAGTGATTTTTTGGTCAATACTCAGTGATTTTGTGTTAATAATTAGTGATTCTTAAATAATACTCAATAATTTCAAATAATACTCTGGAATTTTTGAATAATACTTAGAGTTTTTGCTGACTATACTCAGTGATTTTTCCCAGTACTCAGATAATTTTCCAATTAATTAGAGATTTTACGAGTACTCAGAGAATTTTCCGAGTACTCAAAGAAATATCGGTGGCGGCACCGTGGGTGGTCCTTGTGGTGCCCGGAGATGACATAGTGACTTTGTGGTTTACATGTTTTTGTCTTTATATATTGTTGCCACTTGTCTTTCGTCTTTTTGTAATTTTTCAAGGGTATTATAGTATTTTACCTTTTTTCCTCTTTGAAGAAAGATTTATCAACAAATTGCCTATGTGGCATGAAGTTTGTCACCAACATAAGTCAATCCTCCTTTTTAAAAAGGATTATGATAACAGGATATAAAATGGAGTAAATTTCTGAATAAAAAAGTATTCACATATGACATGAGAAACCCCTTAAAAGGTTTTAATGTGCAAAATAACTTTGCATAAATAGTGGGCGATTCATTCAAAGAAATTTTTTGTTTATTGAAAAATAGTTGAAACTAAAGTATACAAAATAGATTATAGAATATTTCTCTCTAAATAATTTTTTACAATTTAATGCATAATATTTCAGCTCTAAGAATACAATTTTTCTACATCGGTCAACAATATAAAACCCGTACACTTTAGATAATAAAACGTCTCAATAGACGTCTTTGAGACTTATCCAGTTGTTGCATAACAAAACCAAAAAATATACCAAACCGAATATTTATCGAACCGATAAAAATTCGGTTCGGTAGCAATACCTTTAAAAACAAAAATATTCGATTTTAATTTTGGTTTTAACCTAAAACTGAAACAAATCGAACTATGCTCACTACCCCTAATAAAAATAAACATGTCATAAGAAAGTCATGTTTAAGATTGTCAAAACTTTTTACGTCATTAGTAATTGACCATGTTGTGTTTTAATTAACCAAAATCAAAATCTAAGATATTTTCTTCGTCGTCCAAAAAATAAAAAATAAAAAAAATAAAAAAAATAAAAAAAATAAAAAAATAAAAAAAAATATAAAAATCTAAGATATTACATATTGTAAATATTGTCTATTCTAATTTTGATTATATTGTTCCAAGTAAATCTAGATTTTATATAAATTAAGTAATTAACCTTTAACTAATTTTTTTGGTTAAATGGTAAATTTATATATTATGAAACAATGTTAATTTAATTATTTTTAAAATAAAATATATGGGGCAACGCCTAATTAATTACACAAAGAGGGTAAAAATTCATAATTAATTATAATTTCAACTTAATTCCTACTTAAGTACAAAAAAATGGAAGATTACAAAAATACCCATAAGCCTATTAATTATTTACTTTAATTATAATAATATTTATTTATTTTTATTTTTTAAAACTTTTTTTTAATTTTTTTTTCGATTTTTTTTTTCAATTTTTTTTCAATTTTTTTTTCAAGTTTTTTTTTTGGATATTTTTTTCAAATTTTTTAATGTGCTCCATGAATACACAATTCTGAGATTTGTGTGTTGTAGGAACACACAAAATTGGAACAATCAAAATCAAGTTTTTTGTATTCAAAGAAAACATAAATTCGAGTTTTATGTGTTCCATGAATACACAAATTTGAGTTTATTGTGTTTCATGAAAACACAATTTTGAGTTTTATGTGTTCCAGGAGTATATAAATTTGAGTTTTATGTGTTCCATGAATACATAAATTTGAGTTTTATGTGTTACACGAATACACAAATTTGAGTTTTATGTGTTACACGAATACACAAATTTGAGTTTTATATGTTCCATGAATACACAAATCTGAGATTTGTGTGTTCTAGGAATACACAATTATGCGATTTGTGTGTTCAGGAATACACAGAATTGGAACAAACAAAATCAAGTTTTCTGTATTCCAGGAATACACAAATTTGAGTTTTATGTGTTCCATGAATACACAAATTTAATTTTTATGTGTTCAAATTTGAGTTTTATATTTTCCATGAATACACAAATTTGAGATTTGTGTGTTTCAAGAATACACAAATCTGAGATTAGTGCGTTCCAGGAATACACAGAATTGGAACAAACAAAATCAATTTTGTGTATTCCAGGAATACATAAATTCGAGTTTTATGTGTTCTATGAATACACATATTTAAGCTTTGTGTGTTCCATGAATACAAAAATCTGATATTTGTGCGTTCTAAGAATACACAATTCTGAGATTTGTGTGTTTCAGGAATACACAGAATTAGAATAAGCAAAATGAAGTTTTCCGTGACCTGGAACACAAAATCCTAAAACATAAATACACAAAAATAACAAAAAAGTGTTGGACAAAAAAAGATAATATATCAAGATAGTTAAAAACGAGTAAAAATAGAGTATATGCGATAAATAAAGAGAAAAAAACAATTGTATTAAAGAAGAAAATAAATATCGAAATAAAAAATGCAATTCGAAAAAATCGCTATTTTATAGATGTAGATATGAACTTACCCTGTAAAAAATGAAAATTTATATTTTTTCTGAGTTTTCAGAATTAATTATTTCTTAAAAAAAATTAACAGACCAGCGCATGTTGTGGAATTTACAAATCTATTTTTCAGTGTTAAAGCAACACATAAAACGAAATATCAAAATCAAAATCAGAAAAATTCATAGACATAAATATGAATTTTCCTCGTTCTTTCATTTTTCTGACTTCAGGCATGCGTTTGATGGAATTAATTGGTGGTGATTGGTTGTGACGGTGGTGCTGGAACTAGTCAAGTGGTGGTTATGGGTGAAGGTGGTGGTGGTCGGCGGAGAATAATGGTGGTGGTGGGAGGTGGTGGTGGTGTGTGAGGGTGTGGTGGTGGTGTGTGGGTGGTGGTGTGTGAGGGTGTGGATGGGGAGTGGTGGTGGTGGTGTGTGGGTGGTGGTGGTGGTGATGGTGGTGGTGGGGTAATGGTGTGATGGTGGTGGGTGGATGGGTGGTGGTGGGAGTGGAGGTGGTGGTGAGTGGTTGGGGTGGTGGGTTGGGGTTGTGTAGGTGGTAATGTGTTGAACTTGTGGTGGTAGTTGTGGTGGCGGCAACGAAGGAGATGGTGGTGGTGGTGGGGGTTGTGTTGGCGGCGATGAAGACTGTGGTGGTGATGGTGGTGGTAGCCAGATTTTAAAATTATAAATAAATAAATAAATAAATATTATATAATAAATGATGAAGGTTATAAGAATTAAATGGTATATATAATAAATTTAATAATTAATAGGCTTATGGTTATTTTTGTAATCTTCTAGATTTTTGTTTTAATTATGAATTAACCATGTACTTTCAGTTAAAGGTGATTTACTAATAGAGTCCATGGACTTTAGTTAGTTGCCCATCAGGTCCAACCCACCCAAAAAGTCTGGATTGCACTTGTACACCAATTAATGTTTGTTGAGTTACCATAACCAAATTCCCTAATTCCATGCAACAAGTCAAATAATATTAAATAAGAAAAACAAAGAACCAAATCAAATATTCAAAAAATCAATTAACAATCCATCTTACCATAACAAAATTCCCTAATTCCAGGCAATAAGTCAAATAATATTAAATAGGAAAACAAAGAAAAAAACAAAAAATCAGAAAATCAATCAACAATCCATCGTCTTCTTTTATCCAAAACAATCAAATCCTACTAAAGAAACACCCCACCTCTGCAAACCTGCAAAATAACACAATAAATAACTTTCGTACATGCTGGTGTATGTGAGCAAAAGAAGTAGGTTGGTTGACTAGTGTGATGGTGTGTGTTTGTAAAAGCTATTCAGCTTGCAATGGTGTTTTAGAGTAATAATAGTGAGTCAGTAGGGGATTTGGGTGGGTTACATGTCTGTATGACATAAAGCGTGGTTTTGGATTAAAAGAGTCATACAATGATAACGATTTGAGGTTAATATGAAATAGTGGTGGGTTATATTTGCAAATTTGGTGGTGTGTATGACAAAATCAGTGTGTTATTCGTCGGCCTAAAAAAACTAAGTAAAATGTAGATGGGTTAGGCATGTAATTCTGATGGTGTGAAAGTTTAAAATGTTGGTGTGTGTAAAAATAAAAAGTAAAACAAATTACAAGGTATCTATATCTGATCTTTAGAAACCAAAACAAACATTTATTGAGAAATGCAAACCCATATCAAACCGTGTTATGTAATGCACTAGCATTCACTTATTACATGAGAACAAATACGAAAAGAAATCAGTTATAAAATGAAACTAACGGGGTTTTGGGCAAGTTGAACGGTTGTAATAACCGTGTGTGTGGCAGTTGCTACACATTATGCACTGGGAAGAATCTACACGCTTGTTTTCTGATGGAAACTGTTTCTTCTTAGCTCTGACGGGCCGCATTTGGTACGTTGGTGGGTTTACAACCATGTCACCATGAGCCTCGTGCTGGATTAGGAACGTGGTCAATGCTAGAATATTTCTCGCGTATGTTGAACGATTAACATACATATTTCATGTGAGTAAAATCATACATTAGAACGATTTGCTTCCGTGTGAGTTACAGAGAGAAAGACGATTTGAGGTTGTAACTGATGGAGTGAATATCTTTGATCATGATAGAGTGTAACAAAGTTTCCATATGAAGTTACTATGATTAAGGGATATTATTAGATATGCGATAAAAAAAGAATTCGTTACCTCCATATATATATGGCCAGAATCTAATAGAATAGTTTAATGCAGGGGTATCGATGATATAAGTTTAAAAATTTGGACCCTTTAGGGGAGGAAAATGGTGGACTCTATAGGGGTGGGTTATTGAGTTTTTAGACTTAAATGGCTAATATCTCTTTAGTTAATTAGGTATAATTTTATGTTTCGTGTAAAACCTATTTATAAAGTACATCGATTAGTTTGCCAATAAGATAAGATTCCAAGACTAGATTATGTTTCTATTTTGCTGCTACAAAATGCTTAACTGTACACAAATTGGACAACTTAGATGATTAAAAGACATTATCTATTTTCTTTTTATTTTGGACGCATCATTTAATTTTTTTCATAATATATCTTTTGAAATACCAGGCATTACCGTATGCGTATTAATTTTGAATATAATCACGGTCTAAAGGCTCGTTTGGAAGTGCTTATTTTAGAGTTAAAAAACGTTTTTATAATAAAAGTTAAAATTTAAAAAAATTATTAAAAATAATTTGGAACTCTCAAATTATTTTAAGTGTTTTTTTCAAGAAACAAAAATTTGGTGCTTCTTAGAAAAGTGCTTTTCAGATAAAAAAAACTCTTAAAATTCTAGAAACACTTTTAAGTGCTTTTCCAAAAAAGCACTTCCAAACGGACACTAATTCTATCAAAATATATATATATATACCAGGTATAAACCCGTTCCTGAAGGCACTCTGAAAATTTTAATTTATAGAAATAAATTTAATATAAAATAAATACATAATTCTTGAGATAGATGAATTTGTATAGTCGTATTTTTTATGTTCGTTTTTACAAAACAAAGACACCAATAGTGTAAATAACAAATTTCAGTTTATAAATAATTAGCAATAAAGGAACTGAAACAACGGTATTGTGCACTACTAATATGCATAACCCATTCCTTTAGGGTATACTCAACATGCTATTTCCTAAGGTTGAAACATATGTATCGTGTAGACAAATTAGTTTATCGATAAAAAATGCTCGTACCTAAGAACACTTCAAATTGAGCAACATCAATCAATTTACTCTATGTTATCTTTCGTTTAGATCGATAGAGTTAATTATATTTCTGTAAATAATAGTTTCAAATTTATAATTGCTTTGACGTATATAAAACAAAACAAATTGAATTCTACTTGACATTTATGAAAGAATAAAAACGATAGTTGATTAATGATTCGTAAAACCAATCCCTCCATCTCCGTTTGCCAACCCTTTGGAAAAGTTAATCCGCTGACCCCTCTGTATAAAACAATCTTGCTTTCTTGTCTTACACTGCCTATAAATGAAGAGCAGTAAACAATCTGCTTATAGTGTAGAGAAAGGTTAACAACATGTGTCATATATTTTCAGGAATTAGCGAGAAAAGGGAAGTTAATTACTCACGAAATATTTTCAATATAATATGTGGGAACAAGAAGTATGGGTGAGCAAATGAGAACCAAATAACCAAACCGAACCAAAAACTGGAAAAAACCGAACCAAAATAACCAAATGGTTCGGTTTTTAATTTTTCAAAAACCGAATTTTTTGGTTCGATTCGGTTTACTGTGTAAAAACCGAACAAAAAAAACCGAAAAAAAACCAAACTAACGAAGGAAAAAATAGGGAATGTGTGAACTTCTTTTATAAGAATTATGTGGGAGAAACTTTTGTTAAGAATTTATCATCTACGTAAAATTTTAGTTATACTATTCGATGGTGCTATTAGTGAGAATTTTTTTTATATCACTTAGAATTATAAGTATTCATTACTTGATTGATTTTATTAATCATGATTGTATGAAATAGGAAGTAATAAATTTAAATTTATTGTAGTAAGTATTTCTAATTGATATATTAATAGCCCACATGGAGAAGTAATAGTTGAATAATTACATTAGAATATTAGTCTCTATTGACAATGAATTTTAAGATATATGGTAAATATATTATTGACCAAGCACCTGAATTCGAAGAGAACCAAAACCGAACCGAAACAAACCAACTCGGAACCAAAAACTGAATGTGGAACCAAATGCGAACCACCCGGTTTGGTTATTAATTTATAAAAAACCGAAATATTCGGTTCGGTTCTGGTTTTGGCCAAAAACCGAGACGAACCGAACCATGCTCACCCCTAGCAAGAGGCTTGTTGCAGATTTCATCAAAAGTAAAATATGTACCTCTATTAACACCTGATCGCACCTGAGAATTTATCAATTGACGTCCAATTAATACAGTGAATTATAGTGCAATAAAATAAACCCAAAAACCAATTATAAGCTAATACAGTGACTTGTGACTTATAGTGCAATTAAATCATAAAAATAAATTCAGTAACTTATAGTGAAATTAAATCATATATATATTCAATGAAGAATAGTGCAATTAACTCAAAAATTGTATTGGACTCTAAGTAGTAATTACATATTATAGGGGATATATAGTGCAACTAACTCAAAATTTCTTTCCTGAGTAGTTTCCTTGACTAGGTCTGAGATTATTGTTAGCTTTCCAACTTCACGAAGATAAACACCCACTAGACTTTTTGACTTATAATCATCTTCACATGCAAACCAACAACAGAAAATTGATCCAGTGGGATCCTTAGAGATTAAAATAAGAGAAAAAATGACTAAAAAACAAAATTTAAAACATTGTCAACACCAATCATACACATAACTAACCCTGATGCTTCGTGGCTAAAAATCCAATGATATATATATATATATATATATATATATATATATATATATGAGCATGTGCCTGCAAATAAAGAGAAAAATGGTGCAATTAATACAAAAATATCATTATAGGAAGTAATCCTAAAAATGGTAATTTTGTTTAAAATTATAATAAACAACGCGACTGTAATTATACTTAGATCAGATAATTCTGAAAGCCACAATCATCGGCTAATTCCCCATTCTCTGACTTGAGAACCTTTCGTTTCTTTCTTGAAACTTCTTTCGATTTATTAAAAGATCCTTTATTTCTTTTGATATGTATTGATTCAATAGGAGAGTTACCTTGTTCTAAGTTATGCTCAACTTCACCTTTATCATCAACCTCTTTACTTTTCTCAATCTGAATAACATTGTTGAGTCTTTTTGCATCTTTTGCTTTCAGGACTAATGATTTTTTTGGTTGTTTTCTGAGATTTATATCAAATTAAACATGAAAAATACAGTATAATGCAAAATATTGTTCAAAAGTAATTTGATTAAGTTGAAAATTCATATTCATAACCTGGTGTAGGACCCATGAATCAAACTTCTTTTTAATAATTTGTTGGACATGGCTGAGGACAATCCAGATTGATGTAAGGCAAATGAAACTTTTTTTTTGAGTTACTAAAATTAATAACGAATAGTATACATACACCTTACCCATATATAACTGTAATCCAAAAGTATCGATAGAAGTACTCTTAACTCACTTAAGATGCGCCAAATAGTTCTTTACTGAAAATCAAATCAAAAAATGATGTATAAGAACAAATTGCTCACTCTAACAGTCACGACAAATCATGGGACTCAACTTGTCGTATGAAGAGGATTTTTTTCTTTTTTGTTCCTGGAAAACAATTCAAACAATGCAGTATAACCAAATAATTCACTCCAATAGTCAAGGTAAATCATGGGACTCACAAAATTTATAGTGCATCACTTCTTATTTGATACAAAAAAAGCGCATCACTTCATCAGTTCACATATAGTAAAAGGGTTTTCAACTGTCATAATCATACATTTGGAAAAGAAGAGACTGGGTTATAAATTAATTTTTCTATTGTTGATAAACAAATCAAAAAATGCAGTTTTAGACCAAATTACTCACTCTAATATTCCAGGTAGATCGTGAGACTCACTAGAAAATACTTATTTTTGTATTTGTTCCCAGTGATGCGAATATGAAGATATGAGTTTTAGATTGTAGGTTTTTAAAGTATATTAAATTTGATTATAATTTGTGAAAAGATGGGTTATAGGTTTTATCATGGTTCATTTTCTTTCGGTACATTGAAAAAATTCATTGAGGAGAGAGTGAGTGTCATTTTTTTGTTTTTCGAAAATTTGAAAATGTATAAAAATTGTAGAAATTAGTTATAAAAAGATGTTTTATTAAAAATAAATAAAGTATAATAAAATGGTCCACATATAATCTAACAGGTAGAAAATATAGACGGAAATCAAGACATTTTGAGCTGTCGATCTAAATTGAACAATCTGAACCATTAATTAAACATGATATAAAGGCCAAAAATCATAGAAAAATACTCTAACGGCTTAAAAATATGGAGGAGAATAGAAGACATTTCGGGTCGTTGACCCTCCTCCCATATTACCGTGCCTGAAGGGCACTTTAACCATTCTAATTTAAAAATATATATTAAATACAAAATAATTAAAAAAATCTTGAGATAAAAATAAACTTGAACAATGACTATTGACAATGACTTTTTCAAACTATCTATTTCACCAATAATACTTTACTATTGAACAAAACTTGAATTCATACGATATAGCAAATTTAAAAAGTGCTATGGAACAATACAATTTAGCATATTAATATATATATATATATATATATATATATATATATATATATATATATATATATATATATATATAAGATAATATCTAATTAAGTGCAAAAACTCAATAACCCACCTCTATAGAGTCCAGGAATTTTTTTCATCCCCATGAACGTCCATTTATTTTTTCTTATACCATCGATACCCTTATTAATTGATAATGTTATATCATGCAATTTTTATATATTAGTAACAGATTCATGTTTTATCGCCCATCAAATAATATCCCATAATAATAGCTAATAATTATGGTAATCTTGTTAGTGTATTTCATGTTTGAAAATACACCGATCTCATGCCACTTTCAGCCAATGAAGATGATGAATTTATGGGTTTACTCTTCCACCATTGATCTTTCACCCAACTAAAAAAATATTATATTGTATTTGCAACAAAGAAATCAGCCAATGAAGATGATGAATTTATGGGTTTGCTCTTCCGCCATTGATCTTTCAACCAAATCAAAAAAAATTATATTGTATTTGCAACAAAGAAATTAGAGATCAAAGATTAGCCACTAATTCTTTCACCCAAATCATAAAACTTATATCTGTAAAAAACCTCAGCCACTGATCTTTCTATTCCTCATCAACATAACAGGTTTGTGTTGATTTTTTTCAAATTAATCCCAAACCATTGACCCTTTTATCCCATATCAAACCAATTGAGTCTCATTTCTTCTTCTTTTGATTGAACGGATAAAAACTGAAGAATATATAAACTGCCGTTTTATGTAAGTAATATAAGTTTCTGTTGTTGTTTTACTGCAACCCATCAAATGCTTCAGTCAACCCGCTTATATTACACGCTCACACCACTATTATTTATCTCAGTGTTTTATGTAACCCACCAATATATTCACATAACCCACTAAAATTACTCGCACACACCACCAATTGTAGACAAAGAATTTTTGCGCTAAAAAATAACACAGAAATCACAGTTTAAGGTATGGATTTTCTCTAAAAAATATGTGTTCTAATATGTTTTTGTCAATAAACCACGTTACTAATTGTATATTTCAACAAATCAAGTTCTTGTACTTTTTGGTAGCTAGTTTCTGTTGTTGTTTTACTACAACCCATCAAATGCTTCAGTCAACCCACTTATGTTACACGCACACACCACTATTTTTTATCTCACTTTTTTATGTAACCCACCAATATATTCACGTAACCCACTAAAATTACTCGCACACACCACCAATTGTAGACAAAGCATTTTTCGCTCACATACACATTCAGGTTATTGCACTTATATGCACCTTCATATTATTGCACTAACCCATGTTTTGTACTGATATGCATTTTCAGGTTGTAAATGGATACAATATCTCATCGGTGAATTTGCATCATCTTTTTTTTCTTCGTTCGAATTATACCTTCTCCAACGTCGTTGGGTTGCTGTTGTCCCTTTGTCTTCGCCATTGTAGTTTTTCCGGTGGTGTATTAATTAGTCGTTAGGGTTTGTTAGTTTAGAGTGAAGGAGACGATGGGTTGCTTGTTTTCTAATTTTTTTACGCTTTATTTGTTTATTTATTTATTTATTATTAGTTGATTATTTTAGCATAAAATCAGGTAATTTTGTTATGGTAACTTAACAGACATTCAATGGTTTAAGGAGGGTAAATCAGACTTTTGGGGTGGGTTGGACCTGATGGGCAACTGACTAAAGTCCATGGACTCTAATATTAAATCACCCTAAATATATATATATATATATATATATATATACTAGGTATGAACCCGTGCCTGAAGGCACTCTTACAATATTGATTTTAAAAACATAATTTACACAGAATAAAAAATAAACTATTATCTATCTATTAAACTATATTATATGTTATTTGATAATGATCAAATTTCACAAACTTCCAAATAATGAGTATAAAAGCTAAATGTATTCGATCTTCCACTTCTCTCCTAAACCTTCCTAAATGTATTCAATCTTCCACTTCTCTCCTATATAGTTTATCACCAACCTGATAAAAAAATGTTTACACATTTAACCAAAATTAAATAAATATAGGAAATGTAATAAAAGTCGCATTTAGAGTAAAGACTGAAGATTTCACACCCATAATACTGCACAATGTTTGGATGTCTTAAAAGGCTCAGCATAGCATTTTTCTGTATATATTTTCAACTCATAATTATTACTCTAAAAATGATAGGTTTTTTTTTATTACAACGTTAGTAATTTCCTGTATATATACTCAAAATGAAAAGATGAGTTCAAATGGATATTATTAATCTACCCCAGCATAGCAATTTCCTGTATATATATATTCAAGTTTATAAACCATAGGGGTTTTTTTGACCTTTCGTCAAATTACCGGGGATATATTGTATTTTACTCAAAGATAATATTGAAAAAACAGAAGTTAAAGAAGGTTTGACTAACCAACATCTTTTATAGAAAGAAATATGTGATCTATAACCATGGAGACTAAAGATCGTCCTGCTGCTTCAGTAGAATTATTTGTATGTAATCTGATCATAAATCATCATATTTGTTAGGGACGGAAAATAATAAATTCAGTAAATCTAAGGGTAAAATACCAAATACCCCATGTAATTACCAAAAGGGACAAATATTCCCAACTCGTGACAATGTCACAACTTGGGAAACTAAGGGGTTTTTTTTGACCTTTTGTCAAATTAACGGGGGTAATTTGGTAATTTTACACTATTGAGTAAATTTTTTATTACATAAGCTTCTCCTGATATTCCTTCAATAAATCTTTCTCCACCAAAAAATTCTCTTTTTGCTCCATCTTCATCTTTACTATGAGATCCATTTTGTGAAGACTTAAAAAGTGCATCCGAAAATGTGGTAAAAGATCAATAGACAAACATTCCCATTCAAGTTCCTGACAGTAAAAAAGAAAAAAAAACTTTATTTACTAAACAAACCCCTATAGTTTATAAACTTGAATATATATACAGGAAATTGCTATGCAGTATAGGTCACTGTATTGTGCAAAGTCGCACTATATAGGTCCCTGTATTGTCCAAAAATCGCATTATAAGTCCATGAAGCACTATAGGTCCTGTATTATGCAAACATAACACTATAGGTCCCTGTATTGAGCAAAAAATCACACGGTCATTGTATTGTGCGAAATCATAAACCCACTGACCATACCATGGATGTCCATGTATAACAGCATGAAGTAAGCGAAATTCTAACCCAAACTTCTTAGAGACATCTATAACACTAATCAAAATAATATTTACGCAAAAATATAATATTTTTACTGACTTGATTGTGTCTTCTCTTTGGCCACTCGCGTATGCCCAATTAACTTTGATAGGCTGTCCAAACCTAAAAAATACAGTGTATTAGAAATAAATATGGAAAAATTCAGGGACTGTAAAAAGATATTACTTATAAGTGTCTTCCGTTAAGAGTTAATATGGCGAGTGTAGCTGAACTACGGTCAAAATAATGTACAAATCCATACGATGACTGTGTAATGAGGAAAAGTAATTACAAAAAGGGGACTTTTTTGAAAGGTTTTATTTATTTAAAACTATATAAATTACCTTTTCTTTTCTGATAAGTTTGCAACTTTCAACAGGACCTGTACTCGCGAAAACCTCTTGAAGAAGCGGTTCAGTCACTTGTGTATGTATATTCCCAACATATCTGTGAAGAAAAAATACACATAAGAGTAAAGAATATATAAAAATCATTTTAATTAGAAAATTATAAAAGTAAAAAAATTGAAAACACACATACACACTACGGCATGCAGTTGGATCAAACCCAGGAGGTAAATTTCCACTTGGAATTGGTTCAATCTGTAAAATTAAAATTAAAGAAATGAAAATGAATTTCAAAAAAAAAGTGGAAAAAGAAAATTCCTTGATTATATACTCATATTACGTGTTTATCTTTATCTTATGTATGGTGTCCAATTATTTACAGAGTACACCTAATTAGTTCACGATAACTTAATATAGTGTACTCTCTAACACCTAATTAGTTCACGATAACTTTATATAGTGTACTCTTTAACACCCAATTGAGACCTTGTATACCTGTGAACAAATTAATTTTAACATTATACAGAAAATTAGATAAAATTACGTAAGTAAGTAAAGAACAACTAACAAAGATCAATAGGAAGTAAATTTGAACTAAAATATCAAGTTTATGATGAGTTTAATAGATAATTCTTACCTTACCATGGAGCGTAATACAACGTTTTTAATCAGTATATTCTTTGAAGGCTTTCCATAAGCAATTCCGTATTGATCCCACCCACTCTTTATTGCAATACCATCATCTCCGACACTTATGTAACAGTCCTCAATCACCATATTCACATGAATCTGTTTGATGAAATGAATTTAGATTTGAATAAATATTTATTTGAAAGAAAAGAACTTACCGGGATCTATTCCATCCGTATTGGGGTGGGAAGATTTAATTTGGCTTTTGCTGTCCGGTAAGATAATGCAATTCGATAGTTGAGATAACCAAGCCATATTATTCAACTGTATACAGTAAACAAATTGATCAGAAAATAGAACACCTGGAATAGTTGAAGATTATTATCTCTCTGATGATCATAGGGGTGAATCGAGGGACTAATTAATCAATTAAAAAAATTACCCCAAGTTGATATCTATGTAATCACAAAATTGAACAAATAGCGGTCTATCCTCCTGTAAATTTAAATTAAAAACAATAATCAAGCTAAATTCATGAATAAAAATACAGTTACAATGAATAGAAATTACCTTACAGGTGGTAAATTCTTGAGAGCGATGCTTTTCGTTTTCATTAAAAATGCGGGAATGTAGCATATTATCACGACTGTAATTATACTTAAATCAGATAATACTGAAAAATTCAATTTTTACCTTAATTTTGGTTCTTCGCTAATCCGGGTTAAAGAGAGAGTGCAGGTGGGAATTGGATTTGACCGATACTTGTTGTTTTTGTGGCGGCGGTGTTCGTGTGGGGGAGAGCGGCTTGGTGGGAAGGTAAAAGATTACCTTGATTTGGGTTCTTCGGTTGTTGATGGCGGTGGAGGCCGAGTGGCGACAGACTTCTTATGCTGGAGAGCGGCTTCCTAGGAAGGCGATTTCCAAGCCGGGTTGCTGATGATGGTGGAGAATGGTCCTCAAGCGGGGAGGTTTCTTCGATTGTTGTGGGAGAAAGAGAGAGTGCAGGTGCAGCGGTAAGGTTTTTTGTTTTTTGTTATTAATTTTAAATTTTAAAAATAAGTAATCCAAGGGCTGAAAAATATAGAAGAGACATCAAGACATTTTAAATCGTAGATTGAATTTAGACAATCTAGACCATTAATTGAAATCGATCTAAAGGTCGAAAGTGATTGAAATTTGATCCAAAGGCTGAAAAATGTAGAGAAAAATGAGAGACATTTCGGGCTGTTGGCCCTTCTCCAATATTATATAGATATATACTGCAACCTTAATTGTACATATAAGATTCATATAACTGATTTGATACAAATGATAGTAGAAATTGAAAGTCGGGTTGTAGATGCACACTATAAGTATTATTCTTCATTTTTCTTTATGTATTCTTGTATTATTTTCAAATTATTAACATGAATACTTCAAATACCATACTATGCTCAATATTCCTTGCTCGATCAACCTTTTCTTTCTCAGTCTATTTCAGAGTACTCTACTTTAGAATCCTGCAACTAACAAAATTAGGAAACCAAAGCAAAATCAACACGATGTAATTAAAATATTCAAATTAATTTCTCATTTATTATTGACCTTGTGTAGAATATAGAAACAAGGTGAATAAAGAAAAAGGAAAAAATTAATAATGTAAGAAGCATTTTACAATACTTACTTAACAACTGAATAAATTATTTCATGTCATTTCAAATTCATCTTCATTGCAAAGATCTCAAAAAAAATATTTGATTAATTCACTTATTTTTAAGTTAGTTCCTAGAAAAAAAAGATAAGCTAAGAATTTGATAATTAGATTTATAAAAAAAAAAATATTATGAATTAGGAAAAAAAATTTATTTATGAGTCCACCATTTATAGGTGTCATGGGTGTTGGAGAAGTTGGCGTAGGAGTAGTTGTAGGCATTTTTGTAGATAATACAAAGTGACAACTCCCACTACCTGCAATAATTTCAGATAAAAATTAGATAATTATATTTGTTATTTTACATGAGTAGAATTAATCAGATTAGTTAATGATGATTTACACTTTACTATAGAGGAATAATGAAGTAGTTTAATCTTACTTGGATCTGTGTACGTAATCTAAGCCGTTCCACCAAAGGAGCAACTTGTAGGCGTCAGATTGTTCTGATAATATGAATTATAAGCATAAGAAGTATGTAAATATACTTATCTCGCATCACTTCTCATTTGGCAAAAGGTTTCCAACAGTCATATTATCGGCCATCGTAGAATTTGTATAAATATATAATAATATATAAGACCAAGCAAATTTACTACAAAACAAATCAAAATATGCAGAATAAACTGTCATATTGGCCGATTAGTATAGAAATATAATAAATATATCTAAATTAGACGATTCTAAAAATTTGTAAAAATTATAAGATTAGGGTAAAAATAATTTCAATTTTCACCTTAACTTGAGTTCTTCGTCATGCGATTGATGATAAGTTTTAATTTATTAGAATTAGATTATAAAAAATTTAAATATTTAAAAAGTAAGAATAAGATAGAATTAGTTTTAATGTATATAAAATATGAGAGATTTAAGGTATTATACGTGATAAACTGATAATGTGATAGAATTGGTTTTTATTTTAAAAATAGAAATACTTAAGTGATTTATATGAATTAAATAATTTATTTTTATATGATTATAATAGAACGGGTCCCACAATTAATTTAACGGCTGAAAAATATAGACGGAAATCAAGACATTTTAAGCTATCGATCTAAATTAAACAATCTGAAAATCATAGTAAAAGAATCTGACAATTTAAAAATGTGGAGGAGAATATGAGACATTTTGGGTCGTTGACCCTTCTCCAATATTATATATATATATATATATATACTAGGGATTGCCCGTGCCCAAGGGCACTATATAAAGACCGATTGATTATTTAATTATCAAAGAAACATTATGGGTCTTTACGTAAATTTACAGTAGTATGATTTAGTAAAATTACACGCAATAGAAATTTATTTTAATAATCCTCTTTATCGAATCTCTTTCTTTTCCATTGTAACTCAATTGTCGCTACTCACGGGTCTTGCATCACTAGGTACCGAAGACACTTTAATGTTATAAGAGAATTTATTCTTCTTAACAAATTGTAAAGAAATTAACTGAATTTCAACTTTAGTTATTGTAATGTCTTCAATTACTTGCTATTTTTATGTCTAAATGTAGTAAAGCATTTAGGAATTTGGTTAAATTAAGCAAACTCTGTAAATTCGTACACTCTATATATATTTTTTAAATAAACAATTTATCCATATCTATATTATAAGCTAAATATCTATAAATCAGTAATTGCTAGTTAGAGTTAGTGGAGATAGTTGGGAAGGCCGAATAGATGGTTGTGATTTCACAGGTTCAATGGTTTACTATTTGTGTAACATCAAGTATCAACACTTGAGGGCCACTTCAGAGTAATACCTTATTACTTCTATTCTCATTACTCCTATTCTCCTTTAATATGCAATTGTTAAAGTAATCTCATGATTTTGAACCTTAGTTACTTCAGTGTACTATACTAATGAATCTAAATTATGAATGATCTAAATTATTCCACAAGTAACAACAGCATAAGGTAGATTTCTTATTTTAATTGTATCTTTGGTTCCTGATTAATTACTTTGTTATGTATCAAGAAATGCAGATTAATGTGTGATTTCATTTGAGCTAAATTTTGGAATATAATTTATACGCCAGAGTAGGTGAATTGAGAAAATATTGAAATCACAATTCTTAGTATTGGATGGGCAATAAACACAAATCTAAAAAATATAACATTTATGATAGGAAAAACAAAAATCTAATATAAAACTTATACATATCTTCGCACTTCAAAACTGTAGAAAATTATAAACCATCCATAAACTACTATAATTATTATTCAACACATTCACATTAATTCAATTTCATGGCTCCCACAATTATTTCTTTTGTTTCTATAGGCACCTTGGAATATTCAGGAACATCTTTCTTTATTTACATCAAATGGCTGATTGTTAGGCCATTTGCTTGAACATCTCTTGGAGAGATTCAGTATCATCTTTCAAAACCAGATTATATGGTTTTAATAATAAATAGTAAATCACAAACAAACAATATAAGTAAGGAAGTAATGCATAGGAGAAAATGAAATTGCTGCATAGGAGAAAATGTATAGGAGAAACTAATAGTATAATTAGCTTTGTTGAAAACTCTTAAATAATATATTCAATTAGGAATCTTGAACATTCTCATTGTGGATCATCTGAGTTCACGTAAATTGCAGACTATAATCTAATGATAATAATGATAAGGTAGGAGATATATTACCTGGAACTACCTATTATTAATCATTATAAACTCATCGAACTATTCAAACAACAAAATACCAAAATTTTGCAAGAAGGTTCCTGATTTTTTCATTAAAAATTCAACAAAAAATTTCTTCTAAAAATTTCTTAAATTCTCAAACTAAACTCCATAGTCAAAGCGGAAGTTGAGTTGTGAACTCAAACTCCATAACAGAACAACAACAAAATCAAAAACAACAAAATCAACGTCTCCAAGAACTGAGAACCTTTGATGAATCCAAAATCGGTGTCAAAGGTTTAGTAGATTGGGGAGTCAAAAATCGTCTACGAATACCCTTTCCCTACCGATCCCGATCTCAAACCAAAATTACAAAAAATAATAGTTTTCTTAAACTTGAAGGGTTTTCTTAGATGTTACCTTGATCATCATTGAGGTAGAACACTTAGAAAACAGAAAATCACCTTTTATCTCTTAAAGTTCGTTAAAAAGATTTCTCCTTTTGTGTAACTGGATTAAAAAATGTTCAGAAATAAACTTCTATAAAATAAGAGGTGAAGGAGTTTTGTTTGAGAAAGTGTTATGAGATGAAAAGGTTGGTTATAAAAAAAATAGTGGTTAAGAAAAGTAGTGGAGATAGTGGGTTAAAAAGAGGTAGTGGAGTGTATGGTTTTTCGACATATGTCAAGATCTTAATTCTTAGAGAGTCCATATATTTTTATTGTAGGACGATCCAGACCGTTGTTTGACTTTCGAGTTGTCCCATATAATATAGACTAGGGATAACCCGTGCCCGAGGGGCACTATTTAAAGACCGTGTGATAATAATTATCAAAGAAACATCATGGGTTTTAGTAAATTTACATTATTATGATTTAATACGCAACATAAATTGATTTTAACAATACTCTCTATCCACTCGGTTGTAATACTTATGACAAAGTCCAAGAATCCAAATTATCTATACACAACATTTACAATAAAAATTTAACAACATAAGAGAAAAATAATCAAAAAAATTACAAAAAAATATAATTTAGCAAAATATCCACCATAAAAACAAACGAATACAATTTAACAAACCTACACCATAATGTATAAGAGAAAAACATTATCTAATAGAAAAACATAATCTTAGAAATTTCAACCCTAAAGAAAATAAAAAAGCATAATCTAAGGATGTATTTGAACATCATTCAAGTCGTGCATATCTCTCATAACTCTTCACCATGTGTTTACATCGACATAGATATATTTTCCAATAACTGGAGCCGCAACAACAACCTGGTTATTTGAATATATTGAATCTAGTGATCATGTGATGAATAATATGAATAGATCATATGAAATAAAATACATGATGAAGTTTCATGCCATATGATTATAATTCCATCTAGCTAAGCTTTTTCCCTCTATCCAATCAAGACGTGCCCTCATCTTCCAATCCTATAAATATTACAATTATACAAATTAATTAATACTAATATTGATGATTTTATCAAATATAAAGTAAGCAAACAAATATTTATTACATGTGGTGACTTGATGCGATATAAATCCTCCTCGTCACGTAATGTAATAATAACATTTTTTGTCTGAAGTTTCTTAACCTACACATGAATGAAATGTTATATTATATTATATTTGACAATGTGATGTTGATAAGAAATACTTGACTTACGATACACTCGAGTTTCTTGTGATACTGCTAATACATCTCTAGATAATCCACCATTTACTGGTTCCTATTTTTTGTGATAAATCTAAAGTTAATTTTTTTCATGCAGGTAGTTGAAATTCTGATATGGTAAAAAACAAATAAGATAGTGTACCATTTCTGAATTCTTTCTTTTTGATTTTGATTTAACAGTTGGGTTGACCTTTTCCTTACCCTTTCCGTTTGTTGTATCACATTCCTGATGAATTATTTAAATTAGATATACTAAAAGTAATGAACAATTTTTTTAGTAATATTTTTCGTACTTGTTGAATTGTTTGTCGAATAATTTTTGTTTTGGCGAATATTTATCCGATCAGGATTATTGTCATCAAGTATAACAATACCCTTATTTTTTTGGATAGACAATTTTACCTATAATTTCAATACAATATTACATCTTTAAAACATTTGAAATTAATAAGACATTTTGAAACAAAATTAGTAACATTTTGTTAACTTACTTGTTGAGCATTTGGACGAAAAAGTGAGTTTTTATGAATTTCACTTGTCTCTCCTTCATCAAATTTATTCATGGCCTTCATTAGTGTTACCTGAGTGTTAAATCTATATTATATATCTCAACAAACTATTAAACAAAATAAAACATAAGTTTGATATATTAAAAAAATTCGTAATATAACTAATGCAATAGTTTATCTTTAAAAAATTAACAAAAAAAAAATAAATAAAAGAAACATGGGTCAATTTTGGGATAAAGTTACTTTATATGTGCGATTTAATATAAACACCCTAAGTTGGAAAATGTGTTGCAAAAAAATATTATCTGGATCATTTTTAGGATCAAGGTACGTGGATCTTATGAAACCTCATTTGCATTAAATTATTGATATAAAAATTAGGATACCATTATAAAGTTCAACTAATCAGTATTTCACAAATGTATTTTTTTATTGATATAAAAATAGGATACCACTTAATAGTTCATTTAAAGCAAAGTCCTCTTTCATTCATAGTATTTGGAAAGCAGGTAGAGTAACTTACTTGAACTTTTAAAAATATGATTTGGATTGAGTTTAATTTATATCTCCATTATTCATCTATTTGCAATGACAATAAAAAAAAAAGATGATCAAATCTAGTTAAAAAAGGAATGACAATAATGCACAACTTCAGTAAAAAAAATGTTAAACGGATGAAAAAGTCTTGCCTTAATATCTTGCTTCTGATATTGATAATGAACGATGATTGCTTGGCTGATGTTATTTAATGGTGAATTTGCCTTATTATTGTTCGTGTATAATATTTTTGGATATTGATGATTAATAATGATTGCTTCTAATTTGAATAGAGAATGTGTTAAACGTGGGGAAGTTATTAGTTTGTAAAAGAAAGTGGGTAGAAGTTATTAGTTTCTAATGGAAGTTAGAATAGTTTAGTTAGAAAAGAAGTTAAGAGTAGTAGTAATTTGATACTTCTACACATGGCATGATCTTATTTCTCGGAAGGGTCATATATTTTTGGTTTAAGAAAATCAGAACCGTTGATTGACTTTCGACTTGTGGAATATAATATAGACTAGATATTACCCGTGCTCGAGGGCACTACTAAAAAATGGTTCATTATGAACACAAACCATAACCAATGTTTCCCTATTTAATTGCTTATGCTAAATGATTGATTATTTAACAATGTATTATAAATTACTTATTCAAAATTTCATATCAAACAAAGACCAAATGTATTTATGTATATATTAATTAATAAAAACTCTAAACTTAATTTGACATAGTAACTACTAAACCAAAAATATTTTTTATTTTATTTTAATCTCATATATATTCTAAGAGGTGCCTAGATTTCTAGTTGGTATATCTAACCCTTGCCCTTCAAAAATAAAGTATGGATTGACATCATTCCATAATTTATTAATTTCTAAACATAGTAGATGTCAGAATTTTTTTTCAGATTTTTTTTCTTAAGATTGTTGGTTTAGTGGTTAGACTACTCCGTAGAGATTAAGAGGTCCTGGGATCGAATCTTATTGAAATCAAAATGAAGTCCAAAGTGGGTCACATATGTATTTAAAAAATCCAATTTTTAGATCCTAATTTTGAATTGTAATAAATAAGTATCAATTCAAGATAAATTGGAAGAGAAAAAAAAACGATTGTCCCCATCTTCTCACTCTTTAACTATTCTTAATCCTATTTTTCCATAAGACATGGTGATCCACTAAGAAAAGTGTGTCTTCCCTGAAACTATAATAAATGAGTGTTCATTTTTGTTTTAGTTTCGTATTTTTTATGTCAACAATTTATATGGGAACTATGTTTTAATAAACAAAAAATCACTAATTAGTTATTTTTTTAAATAAAACTATGTTCTTTATTTCTATTCTCTATCTCGTCTCTCTTAGAGCATCACTTCTTCTTTGTCATACTTGTGTTCTACAAATCAAGATGCTCTACAAAATAAAATGTTAGTTCCCTCAAAAGTATAATACACCTTTTCGGACTTCATATTTATAATTTTCTCTACAAATCCAATAAGAGCTCACAAAACAATCATTAATTAATAAAAATTACATACTTATTTGATGTATAAACTATTTTTAAAAAAAATATTATTTTTGAAATTTTAATTTGATATTTTTTTTAAAGAGGTTCCTAGTCTTGTATAGTAGGTATATCTTACACTTAACCTTTAACAATGAAGAAATTGAGTACATAAATATAGTATCTATTGACATCACTCCACGATTTAACAATAACTAAACATAATAATACCAATTTATAGATCCTAATTTTGACTTTGAATTAATAAGTGAAAAATATGTAATAGTGAAAATATATAATAAGACACGAACTAACTTTTATCAGAGCATGAAAGAAAAAAATGAAGATGATTTATTATTTTAAAAAAATCAGATACATTATCTTCTTCAATGATTAGAAAAACAAACAAAAAAAACTCAATGATAAAGATGGTTAAAATAACACAAATAGGAAGAAAGTACAAAATTATTTATAAACAAAAAAATCTAATTGTCTCCTCTAAGTCCTTATTATGCAAAACACAAAAAATCTCCTCTAGTATCTATCTAGATAGTGTTTAAGAATGGTAATAAAACAAACATATATAAAAATAATAATAACCCTAATGATACCTTTAAAAAATAGAGTTTAAACATGCACTTATTGAATAAATTTCATTTAGAGAAAAAAATGAAATAGGTTTTGTGGTGATTAAAGTAAAAATAGGCTTTAATTTTATATAAGGCTAATATAATTTTTTAGGATCCAAGTGAAACTAAATAAGGGGTTACAAACCCCCATTTACCAAACAATTCTATTTTTTCAATAAAGAATGAAAAAAACTTAAATAAAAAATGATTATATGGAATGAAATTGAATTCATGTGAATTCAATAAGAATAATTATGATTAAGAAAATACACCTCAATATATTCCCACCATCACCCTATGAATATACACTATAAAAAATTAGGAATTTTAAACAAACATAGCAATAGTAGTAGCAATAAAACATCAACTACAATTTATATTGTTAGTTTTTCATACAAATCTAATTATTGAATTTGATAAGTAAGAAGAAAGTATTAAATGTGAAATTAAAAGATTAGCAATCTAGTCATTTAGAGTATCTCCATTGTAAATGAAATCAAGTAAGATGGAAGTGGAAACTATATTATGAAATAGAATCAAAGAGGAAAGATGTTGAGAAAACCACCAATGGTTAAATTTAGTAATTTCGTGCCCTTCAAAACCTGATATCAAGTGAAATATAAATGTGTTATTGGTAAAACAAAGAAAACATAATTAATAGGCCTGCACATGAATTATCTAAGACCAAATGCAACCCATATTTTTTTACAATTAAGTTATATCCTTTATTAAGAGAAAATAGTTCCAACACATAATGAAATTAAAATATATAAAATTAAAATAATAAATTTCCAAAAGCAACTAAACTAATTCATTGTTATTAAACCATCTAAACAGTATAAGTTTTGATTCTTACAATTCTTATTGAAAACTAAATAAGAGGAAAAATATCACATTTTATACAAAATTCTGTAAAACAAACTTTTGTTGATGAAGATATTGATCTTCAAAGAATTTGCCGTGTCTTTGTCAAAATTAATCCTATTTTAGACATCCTTTTTGCAAACTAAAAAATATTAACGTATCTACAATATTGATTTAAATCTAGAAAAATTTAGATAATAAGTAGAAATAAATAACAGAACAAATCAATTGAATATTAGATATACCTAGAAAGAGGTGATCATTAAATAGTTAAAAGATTTAGAACTTTCAAAACCAACCAAACATTGAGGCAGAACAAAGAAAGAAAGTATTAATGAAAAAAGAGTTGTAATTAGTTTTATTAGGAGAACCTGGTTAATTTATAGTAGTTAGAAATAGTGGGGTAAAAGTAATGGGTGGTTAATAGAATTTTCTTTTTTGTAATATAATTTTCTTTTTGTAATATCTGACACATGGCGTCATCAACATCACTGGAGGGGTCATATATTTTTGCTCTAAGAATATTTGGACCGTTATTTGACTTTCAAGTTGTCCCATATAATATAGATATATATATATATATATTATGTTATTTCTCGATCTTTTTAGTTTGATTCGACATTTGCAATACTTTAATTAGTGTAAGGAAATAAATATAATAAAAAAGAAATCATAATTTTCCAAACTTAGTTTTAAGGGAAGATTTTCTTTTGGATGCCCACTATTTCAAGATTTGGACAAATAAGTACCCCAAGTATACAAAAGTGATATATAAGGTACCTATGTTTACAAAACTAATATCCAACGTTCTGTTTTTTGCCTTTCGTTAGTACCTGCCATGAAATTTTGGCGTCAAATGTCACGTGTCAATCAATAACACAAGGGACGACCTATTTGAAAATAAAGAACGTTTGGTACTTGTTGTCCACTTTTGTAAACTTGGGTACTTAATTTTGGAAGGAAAAAGTAGACACGTCATTGACACGTGGCATTTAACGGCAAATTTTATGGCGGGTACTAACGCGAGACAAAAAACAAAATATTGGATACCTACATGTCACTTTTGTAAATTTGGATACTTTATTGTAAAATTTTGAAATAATGAACATCCACAAGGAAATTTTCCTTATTTTAGAAAAGAATATTTTGAAATAGTATAAAACTAAACGTATTTTTTAATTTTCATTTTCTAGCAATAATCGTTTTTGTTAATCCAAACACGTTCTGTAAAAATGTTGATAAGGAAAATGACAATTATTTACCAAAAATCTATTTTTGGAAAATAAAACATATTTTAACGAACTAAACGGAGCCTAGGGATTCCTTAAATGTCGGAGTAGGAATATGATTTTTTATATTTTGTAATGCTTTGTAGTCTTGTTATTATTGTCTTGTGAATTTTTTTTATTTCATTCAATATATTGCTTATTATCATTTCAATGTAACTAGCGAACTCTTACTTAGGGTCCGTTATTAATTTGTTTTTTAAAATTAGCAATAGTGACCAATCCCGTTGTCGCTAATGGGTGATACGTTTCTAGCGACCACTTTGGTGGTTATTAACAAAATCTCATTATTTTTTTTAAATATCCCATGACCAGTAATAGTTGCACTAATCCTTACAACTAGCGACCGTGCAGGCTGTCGCTAAAGGTGTGGTTGCTAAAAGTGCCATATGTAGTAGTGTTAGTATAATTTGAGTACTTCAAGGGAAATGACCGATGCCAAGCCTTGTATAAGCATATGACCATATCCCTCGCCGATGCTTCTCGTATTCTGCCTCCTTTCTGGAGGTCCGTGATTTAAACCTATGGAGAATACGTAATATTTTTCTTGACATATGAGAATTTAGAGAAAAATGATACAAATAAATTATTTTAAAGCCTTATGCAGATATAATACATATGTTGCCTTTCAAATAGCTATATTGGAAGACACAAACTAAAAGAGTATGCAAATGGAATTCGTTTGCTGCTGCTGCCTTATTGTTTGATCACCTTGCCATGTCCAAACAATGTATTTTAAAGCTAGTCTTATCTCCTGCTTCCTCATCTTCTGATATTCCAATATATCTCCATTTGATTTTTTCACCCCAACAAGGTGAAAATCCGGAGTAATCTCAATGATCACTGCATCAACAGTGAGTGCGCCTTTACTTCCTTCACTTAAACCCTCTAATATTTAGTATCCTTTTATCATTCTACATCTCTTTCATCTTCCGCATCTTAGCTACTTCCTCCATCTTTGACATCATACTCTTTGCCAGGATAACAAGCTAATAGCACGTATAAAATCACCCACATGACCAAATATATGTTTTCAAACCACCATAGCCTTTCCCGATGAGTACTTCTGGGGCCACATAAGTAGGTGTGCCACAACTTGTATGAAGTAATTCATCTTCTTGCCTAGATTCTGATAGAGCGCTCAATCCAAAATCTGAAATCTTTAAATTTCCATTTTCATCCAAAAGCAAGTCCTCCGGTTTGAGATCGCGGTGTTAAACAACTCTGTTATGGAAAATATCAGCGACAATAATTAGCTGTTGGAAGTAATTTCTTGCGACATCTTCTTTT
Organism: Nemophila menziesii; assembly: GCA_029959085.1. Classification (NCBI taxonomy): domain Eukaryota; kingdom Viridiplantae; phylum Streptophyta; class Magnoliopsida; order Boraginales; family Hydrophyllaceae; genus Nemophila; species Nemophila menziesii. The sequence continues at coordinate 5,171,107 of JARWIR010000031.1, forward strand.
AGACTCCTTTTGCCACTGGACTTATCTTGAAATGTTCCACCAATCCCTTATTCCAAACTTCTTAAGCCATTTTATAATCAACCTTCACCATGATAAATGAAAAAGATTTAAATATTAAGTTGTCATATTATAAAAATTGATAAACGATAATGAAATTTCATTATTGATATATGCGTTTATGGATATATATGATATATAACATATATTTCTATTGAGAGTATTTCCTTATGATGATCAAACTTGGTTTGAAACGGACTTGTGTATGGAAATTATCGAGCAAGCCTCCCTGTTTTTGCCGATGTCTCTCGCCTTCATATAGTTATATTTTCTAAAAGGATGAAAAAAATTGCTTTGGAAGAAAATGTAGATCAAATATTAAAAAACAAAAAAAATATTGAATCCTTGAAGCTTGGGAAGTTAATAAGTCTAAATATTGATCAAGAGCCCTTAGAATTTAGCGATAAATCTATATAACCAATGATATTAGATATTATTGGTCTCATGATTAGTAGTATTGGTCTACAAGAGACAAACTGAAAAGGTAGAAATGAAAGATAAGATATTCGTTAACCAACACGCATTAGATCCTCTTTTATAACATGCTTCTTATCAAACTAACATTTTTTAATTCCAAAATTTTAATAAACCTACTTTACTTTTCAAATTCGACTTATTTCTTTTACTAATGTAATATACACAATATTATATAAATATATATATGAATATATTAATTCCGCTTATTAATAAATCATTTACTTTTAAGTATTTATAAACCTCTATTTGTCAAAGGTTGGAAAAAACTAAATACTATAAAGATAGTTCATAAAATCCTTCCTAAAACATAAACGAAAGGAAAAAATAATAAACTACACCTACGACCTTCTTTGGAGAATTTAGAAAAAAATATTTATTTAATAATTTGGTGTGTCTCTTTTATAAAAAGTCGATTCCCTTTATATTATATTGTATATAGTGTATTTATGGATGATAAATGTTTAAATACTTTTATTCTCTTTAGAAATTAATCATTTGTTATTTTATTATTTTATTAATGCTACTAATGCCATCTAAAAATTTGATTTATCAAGTTCGTAATTAAAAACAAAAAACAATCTTGAGCAGAATAGGCCCTAAAACGTAGTTATTAAGGTCATATGACAAATTAGCATGACAAACAAGGTCTTTGACCTAAGTGGTTTTGGCTCAAATTTATTATAATATTGAACAAAAAACTTAACCTATAAAAATGGGTATGAACTCTAACAAAAATTGTCTCTCGCGCCTATGAGCATATAATACCCTATAAATACTTCATATTCCAAAAAAAGGAAAGTGATCAAATATACCTATACCTCGTACATACTTGACTGTCATAGTACCATCAGAATGAGCACCTCCATTTGATTACCAACCCATAATTTGCAGGTACTAGACCTAAATCCATTGGGCATAAACTAGCCAAATTATTTCCTAAGAAAACTAATAAAAGAAAGTAAATTGAGGGGTCAATGAGCTCCAATTATTTTTATAGATAATTGTATAATTAGCGATTCTTTGGGAATCGATTAACTTTCCACCACGAAAACACTCATAGAGATACCATGATGCAAAGATGTGGTATAAGACAAAAAAGAGTCAGCAATTTAGACTCATATAGATAGAGAAAAGATGTAAACAAAAATAGAAAGCGTCGTCCTAAAAGATATCCTCTAATAATTGATATTGTTAATTATGACGAGAATGCCCTCACATGGCCTAATATTTCCCCATGATAATTCACTTATCACACTACTCCTCATTGAACTATATATACAATATGTGAATTTGTTGACACTAGAAATTCAATATATTTACTATTCTTACACACCCTCGAACGAGCACATATTGACCCTAAGGAGTTAGAACGCTTTACAAAAGGATCAAGGGATTAATGGACGCGTCATTGATTTCTCATAGAAAAACTATTAGGATAATCTAGTTCTAGCTGAAAAGTTAATTAATGTACCTAGCTATCAGAAATCTAAAGACTAAGTTAAAAATAGAGGGATATCTGGAAATCAGGATGCAGATAGCCCTACAAGACGGTTATGAAGAACATAAACATTTATTCACCTAAGAGTCTGAGGATATGGTAGACTTTGATAATTGTATCGTCATAAACCACCTAAATTTCAATCACATTGCCCGACTGGATGCGCAGAAATAATGATATTCTCTACAAAAGATATCATGATAATTAATGAAGTGGTCGAGTGGCTAGTACAAGTCATACACATTAGAGAAGTGCATTTTCCATGGTAGGTTGAAAATCCTAACCTCATAGCCAAACATGATAAGAAATAAAGAATGAGTGTTGATTACAACAACATAAACCTGACATGTTCGTAGTGTCATTTTTCCTCACCAAAGATTGATTTGTTGGTCGATGTCACTACCAACCAGATCTTTCGGTCATTAATAGACACCTTAAGGGGTGCAATTTAATTTAGATGGCCTTCATGACGAAGAGATAACACGTATCATCACCGAGCAAGGTCTATACTAATCCTAGGTTATGTCCTTCATATTTAAAATTATCGTGGATACATCTACCGGTTTATAGTAGTATTACTTACCAATTTACGTCGTCGCGACATGATATTCAATTGAAATGACATGAACAACGACCTTTTCTTTGATACGAGGATAGTTAATCTTTTTACCAAATATATGACCTGTCCTCTAATGGTTAACTAGAATCTTATTTCAAAAGGTTAAACATTTATAGGTGTAATTTTTAAATTTTATGGAAAACTCAAATTCTTGATTAAGCAATGAATAAATTAAATATTTTTAAGAATACTAAAATTTACTTACTGACAAAACTATATACCTAAATATTCAAGTAAAATATATTTACATATGTACAAATATTATGATATTCTATAAGTATACAACTAATTTATTTCTTGTGGTATATTAAACCTAACAATAAACTAATAGACAAACACAAAATAAACAAATCTATTGTCAAATAATGGTAAATCTGATGTTTGATCAATATTTCAACCCATGCGTCAATTTTCAGTCATTTTATATGTACATGTCTAAAAAGGTAATAAAAAATTAATGGGATCCTTTCAAAATAACTAAGTTATCCCTATCGAAAATATCATGAAGTAGTTATACCGAAAAATTTAGTTTTTTAATACAAGAAAAGTATAAATTACCTAATCATATATAGTATAATTTACTAAAAAAGTTTCAAAATCTTGTTGATTAAAAAATCACAAGAGCAATTTTTGAATCAATATATATTAACATACAAACAGTTATTTCTACACAAATAATTATTACTATTTTTAAAAATACATAACAACCAGATTTCTAAAAAAACTTGAGATCTATCACTAAACGGTAATGAAATGACAATTATCATTATAAATTATTGAAATAAGAGTTACATACAAAAGTATCGAATACTTACAATTATGTTTGTAATCAAAGGTATGATTTTGTAAAATAACACACTAGGCGATATGAATGAGAAAAGTGAGCAGGTGTATGAAAGAAAGATGATTGAAAGAGAACTAAATTGTGGAAGAGGCGGAGAGCTAGGGCATAGTTAAATTAGGGGAGAAATAAAATATTATTTATATAAAGGAGAAATTTCTCAAATGGTCCATGAACTATATACACCTTTTACCAAGTTGGTCCTTTGAATTAAAAAATTATTTAATTCGTCGGCAAACTTGATTTTGTCACACTATTAGTCCTTGTGTCTAACATTGTCAGGTTTTCAACCTTGAATGCCACATGTCATGTTTTTTCAATGTATTTTTGACATTTTATAAAATATATATATATAGAGAGAGAGAGAGGATCTCGAGGGTAAGCCGAAGAGGCAATCACTCCGAATCTTCGATTTTTTGGTATTTTTTGGAATCCTCAATTTATGAACTTTTTTACATAAATGAGTCTCATTCCGTAAATTCGCTTTGGGTCCTTGACATGACTGGCCCTATATATAACGGGGGTATAAAGAGGAGTTTAGATCGATTTTTAGCAAAAAATGTGTTACAAAGTACGATCCAAATTATTTCGTTTCTTGAAAATTTTAAAAAACATCTAAAAATTCGCCTATTATATATATAAGCTAGAAATTCTAAAAATAATACTCTCTCCACCAAAATTAAAAGAACAAAAGCAAACCACTCATCTCACACACTCACGCACGATCACACAAAAACATCTCTCCTCAACTCATTTAACCTCACCACACTTAGAGGCTGATCCAACTAAACAAATGATAGACTTACGCCCGCCCTCAAATCTGTAAAAAATAACAATTTAGCCTATTTAAGTGTTCTTAAAATTCAATCTATTATTATATTTATAATCTATTTAACTTTAACATTAACTTTAAAATTATATTTGGTTACATCATAATTTTTACCCGATTAATAAATTATGATCATGTATCAGGTATTGTATAATCTTTTGTTAATTTTTTTAATATCATAATAAACATTAGTTGGTAAGAAATTATTCATTTATACAATTAAAATTATCTCCTAATTGATTAAATAAAGAAAAAAATTGAATAGAATATTATCGACAGGTGTAATTTTTTTAATCTCTATACGATTTTATTAATAAATTTATTTGTTTTATGTGATTTATATTAAATAGCAAGAAAATAATTTTTGGGGCGTTTCCCCTACCCTCTTATTAATTAAGTCCACACTTATTTATAATTCTAGATTTGTTACTGACCACACTTATCGGCAAGTTCTCACGGCTAGCTTCTAATCGGCGAGCTTCTCCTCTCCAAAACAACTCACCGGCGACACCTTCATGCCGCATCAACCCTCCGCTATCCCTATCTCAGCTCAACAACACTAATGAACAACGAAAACAATTGGTGATTTGTTGATATGGCGTCAGCGATGAACTGAATACTCAGTTTTAAAGGGCCATCGATATCCAACAATATCACAGTGGAGTCCAAACAATAATGTTGCACCAATATCAGTACTGCACAATATCTGTTCAATAAAATCACCTAGCATTGTACCTTTTATCTCGATGAATAACAACATGAATTATGTTAGGTTTTTTTATAAGTCCAACTACATTAGCTGATTAAATAGTGGAATATTTAAAGTGAAATAACATTGATGAGATGTAGTAAATTTTTCATAATATAGGGACGTGCAGTGCAAATTTTACATATTAAAGGGACCTAAAGTGCAATTTTTACATAATATATGGACCTACAGTGCCAATCAGCTCTAAATTTTGTCGAGATGGCTTCAACATCTGATCCACTCGGCTCAGCATCTTCAGCACCAGTGGTTCTTACTATTATAATTCCTTTCAAATTATGCATATTTTATCCAATAATCTGTTAATGTTTATGTTTAAATTTAATTAAATTACAACGCACAACTCGAGTTTCTAGCTGAGGATGAAAAAATTGAGATTGTACCCAACATACGGATAGACACTATAAATTTAATATCGGTAATTTATCTTTCAATTCTTTCTTTGTTCTATTTGGCAGTTATGTTAGTGTTGATATTGGGTAATTAATTAATTTACTTGAATAATAAGGAGATTTTGGGCCATCAGATGGAGGTAGCATAAGTCTTCAAAGGGAGGGAGTGTAGCTACAACAAAGACATCAGATGGCCCCATAGGTCTTCGTGTGAGTAAAAAGCTTTCAGTCTTTTGGTGAAGGTGTTCAGATCCTCCTCCTTCTGTGTTTGCTTTTGCAACTTGGCCATTTCCATTTTTCTCTATTGAAATTTTGATCTGCAAATATGACCAAAATTAGAACTTTGATGTATTATAACCAATCAACTCCTACATTTAAAAGTAACTACTCAAATACACAAGATAAAATTGCATACTTTGACAAAAAAGAAAGAGTAGGGTTTCGAATGAGAGCAGCGGTTAAGAATTCAATAAAGTTACTTTTGGTATTTTACAGTAATCCGATAGATAATCCGAAATTCGAATAAAATATAAAAAATAATATAAATAAATATATGTACTATATATAAAGTTATTCTATACATAAATATCGACCAAATAAAAAATTTCAATATATAAAGTACTAATTGATTATTGTCTATTTTATACTATATTGTCTAATATTTATTTATGGTCTTCCAATAATTCTGTAACCAATTTCAATAAATATTTTACTAGATTATTTTATTTAAAATCTATTAAACGATTACGAATGCGGATTAATCGTGGATGAACCACATCCGCCGCGGATGCGGATATGGTAAATAATTTTAAAATTTAATGGTTAATGGATTCAGATTTGGTTATCGTTTTTCTTAATGGATGTGGATATAGTTATACAATTTTTCGAAGATATCCGATCTGTTGTCATCCCTACTGTTGGCAGAAAATATACAATACCCATATCAATATGGCTAAGATCATGTGTATACTATTATTTTGTCATTTAACACACATTTATTTGTTTTTTTTATTATTTTGCATGTCACCGGGACAATAAACACCAATATTTAGAGTATTTTATGAAATATTTTACACTTTAACTGTATACACATTTATTTAAGGCTTGTGCTTAGCTTGTTAGGCATAAAGATAAATACTTTTCCTGTGAAATTAATCCTGTCTTTTGACCTCAGTTTCGTTCATTCTCTTATATTGTATTATCGTTAGGGAAGATCCAGTTTGCTTTCAGTGGGGATGTAGAATATTTTTTTAGTGAAGACTAATATGAAAAATGAAAGAAATAAAATAAATTAAAAGTTATTTTATTCCATGTCACCCATGATGGGGTGACATGAACGTATTGTGGGAAGTTAGTCAGGAAGTTACAATGGTAACTTCCCCACTAAGAGACATGGAAATAATGGAGATAGTGGAGTGATGGTTTATTATTAGTTAATAAACCAACGCTCCTATCCCTCTATAAATAAGAGTCTGCTTCTCCTCTCCAGACACAACAAACACAACAAACAAACACAACAGCAAAAATTCTTCTCCCGTTAAATCAATCTTTTCTTATACACTTACCAAGAAATTCTCAGACACTTAGGTGGTGAAAACAAAGGGCTTAATTCTAGTAATTAAGTTCACGATCAGAAAGCAAGAATTCAGAAATCAATCCGCTGCGTAAAAGGTTTGTCTAAAACCTTTACTATTTAATTTAATAGGTAACAATTGGTATCAGAGCATGTTACCTGGATTAATTTTTGCTTCGTCTTGTTTCTTCTGTAATTGCGATTCATGTTTGATTAAAAAAAAAAAAGGTTGTCGAATAGATACGTGCTAATATATATTCTTTTGGGCCGAATTCTGAATTTTTTTTATGGGTCGAAATTCATATAAGAATTCCTTTATTTAATTAATTTTCTATTGGACCTTAATTAATTCTTTTCTTTGGGCCGAGATTTAATTATTTTTGTTTGGGCCGCAAATTAATCTAATCTGATCATATTATTTTTGGGCCGGATTTTATTTTATAGATTAATTTCTGAACGAGATATCACCCCAAATCTCATCGCCTTTATATCGCCTCCTAGGTGGATTTCAAATTAACCAATCATATGATTTCTCTTTCCTATTTATTATTTTCTCTCTCTTTTGTGATTGGTCCACCTAGGAGGCGATATAAAGGCGATGTGATTTGGGGTGATATCCAGCATTACTCTTTCTGAACCCAATTTTTTTTTTGGCCGAATACTTATGGCCGATTTTTTTTGAATTATATTTAGTCCGGGCCCGTTTTAGTTTAGGATCAAATTGGATAGTAGTAAAATTGTTTTGCATGTAAGGGGTTCGAACCCTTACCAACCCTACCAATGACTAGTCACTTAACCACTTCTTCTATACAATTAGTTGTTATTTAAAAGAATATATGTTTCATTTATAACGAATTTCATAAATGTATTATTTTAATTCAAAAAGGTGGTGAATTATTTTTTGTTCTTAATTTTTCTATTGAGAAAAATTGTGATTACACGATCCCGGGGATTACGTGCATTCAGACGCGACCTGTTGATGAACTACATGACTGATTACAAGAACATAAAGAATACTAATAAACCAAAATTGGTTTACACCGCCAAAGAAACCGAGTCAGATGGACAAAGGGAAGATTTGAAAAACAAAATAATGACACTTCGAAATTATAAGATGAAATCATCACATTCTTTAATACAACACGTGAAGATTGTAAATGATATGATACAAGGTGTCATAAAATATGCCTATCACATGAATGAGAATGACAAGGTTGATGCCCTTCTCAGGACTTTGCCAAAAGACTTGAAAAAAGACCTCCTTGGTCTATGGAGGAATGTGAATCCCGAAAATTATGTGGATAGGAGATCAAAAACATATGGTTGGGTCGTATATGCCTTCACTGAATCTCATATGTGGAATCATTTTAAAAGGCATACAAGTTTTTTCAAATGTCCTTGTGAGATGAATTCGCCTACTAAGTATGATCCGATAAGTCTCTATGTAAAAGAGGGTTTTGAAAAATCGATTCCTTTGAAAACGAGATACGAGTGATTGTCATGTATAAGTTAGAGTTTCTTTGCTAGGTAGTTTATTTTGGTAGTTCGTTTCAAATGTTAGTCTTTGATTTTATTTGGTTATTTGTTTACCAAACATGTTTTTTTCATTTATGTATGAATTCAACTAGATTATTTGCTTTTATGTTATTAGTTGTTTAGTTTTCATACATTTTTTGCTCTATTCATGTTAGAGTTAGTGGGAGTTCTTGAAGAACTTAATTTTGCAGTTAATGAAATTGATTAAATGATTAAGACAAACAAAATATAGTGGTTCATGATTGGGAACATAGTGAACTTTCTTTATCACTTATTTTGTTATCTTTCTTATTCATTCCGTTTGCATTAATAGCATAGAGTTGTTAAATAAATGTATGATATTAATGAAAATCTCTTACTTTATAGAGAAAATGGCATCGAAAACCATCATTGCTGATCTCAGCAAGGGAGAAAAGATGAATGGTGAGAACTATAACCTTTGGAAGCTCAAGATACACTATGTTCTAGAAGAGCAAGATGTTCTTGAGACTGTTAACAATGTCATGGCTCAGCCTGAGGAAGGCAACACAGCTCAAAACAGAAGGGACATGGAGGCTTATGAGAAGTGGAAAAAGAAAGATTCCACTGTAAGAGGCATCTTGATAGGCTCCATGAATGACGATCTTGTCTATGAATATCAACGATATCTCACTGCTCATGAAATGTGGAATGCTCTTAAGGAGAAGTATGGGGGTACGACTGTGACTAAGTTGCGTCAATTGACCATTAATTTTGACACTTGCAAGAAGAAGCCTAATAAAACCATGCATCAACATCCCCGAGAGATGTCTAACAGGATTAGGGAACTTAAGAATGCATGTCATAACCTTACTGATGAACAACAGGTTCAAGCTGTGATCCGATCTCTTCCAAATAACTGGGAGCATTTGAAGATAAACTTGACTCACAATGACAACATCAAAACTTCTGATGATGCTGCTCGTCATGTGACATTGGAAGATGAACGTCTAGATGCAATTAAGCCTCAGGGTCAGGCTTATGTTGCTGAGTCAAGTTCCCACAGAGTTTCTGGCAATAAGCGCAAGAACAATGGGAAGAAGAACGGAAATGAGCATGTTTCCAAGAAGAACAAGAAGGGTGGTAACAATAATGGAAAACGTTTCCGTAAGAAGAAAGACAAGAGTAAGATGAAATGCTTTAACTGTGAGAAAATGGGTCACTTCGCTCGCGAGTGCAGCGAGCCCAGAAAGGTAGCAATGTCATTTACTTCTTGTAATTTTACTTATGTTACCAGTACTGTATTGCTTGCTGATTCTAATCCTTTGTGGACTGTGGACTCAGGAGCGACAGACCATGTAGCCAAAGACCGAGAGGCATATGTAGAGTACCGTCGGATTCCAGAGGGATCAAGGTGGATATATGTAGGAGACAACAATAAGGTTGAAGTCAAAGGAGTTGGCACTTGCAAGTTGAACTTGCGAGGTGGTCAAACCTTGTACCTGCATGATATACTTTACGCACCTGATATTCGACGGAACTTAGTCTCGGTCACTGTTCTTCTAGGATTAGGTTTTAATTTGCATTTTCATAACAAACAAGTAGATATCTATTATGATGCTAGGTATTATGGTTCTGGTTTTATTTCGCATGGTTTAATTATACTAGATGATGATAACTCGTTTAATAGTTATTGTTTAAGTAGTTGCTTTTCCACTAATACTTCTTCTTCTAGTAATTCTAATGTAGAAGAAAATGTATGGCATGCTAGATTAGGTCATATTGGTCAAGACCGTATGAATTTGTTGGCTAAGGCGAACCTTTTGGGTTTGTTGACTAAAGTCAACTTGCCAACTTGTGAAAATTGTCTAGCAGGTAAACGGAAACCATTTGGAAAGGCTAAACGAGTCGAGTACCCATTACAAGTAATTCATTCAGACATCTGTGGCCCAATGAGTGTTCAAACTAGACGTGGGGAACGTTATTTCATCACTTTCATAGATGATTTCACTAGGTTTGGTTATGTCTACCTGATTTCTCTGAAATCTGAAGCATTGAAATGTTTTATGACATTTATCAATGAAGTGGAAAATCAGTTAGAGAGGAAGGTGAAAAACCTAAGAACCGATCGAGGATGTGAATATCTATCTGATCAGTTTAAAGAACTGTGTGATGAAAAAGGGATAGTAAGGCAACTTACAATTCCTAGAACACCACAACAGAATGGTGTGGCTGAAAGGAGGAATAGAACACTCCTAGAAATGGTTAGGTCTATGATGGCACAAGCAAATCTTCCAATATCTTATTGGGGAGATGCCTTGTTAACCGCCTGTTATATACTTAACCGAGTACCCACAAAGACTATTCCATCAACTCCTTATGAACTATGGACAGGTAGGAAACCTAATCTGTCATACTTGCGACCTTGGGGGTCGGCAGGCTATGTTCATGATCTATCTCATAAGTATGGGAAGTTAGGTCCAAGAGGTAAGAAGTGTATCTTTATTAGATACCCAAATCACTCTAAAGGATATGTGTTTATTGGTGAACATAATGATGGAGGTCTTACTGAAATTGAGTCACGAGATGTTACATTCTTAGAGAATGATTTTCCTAGCAGAGGCGAGGTTGACAGAAATTCCATTTTATGTGAATTAAATGAGATTCAGGAAGATGATATGCAAACAAATATGACGCCTGATGAGGTAACACATACTCAAGAAATAGAGACGGACACTCCTATAAATCTTGAAACGGAAGAAACTATTGCATCATCTAGTGATCCTATTTCTCAAGATTCTCAACTTAAGAGAAGTGCTAGAGGTTTAGTTCCTCGTCTCCGATTTGAAACCGAAGGAGAAGTCTTTATGATAACTCCACAAGACGAAGAGGAACCTCGAACAGTTAATGAAGCACTCTCATGTCCCGCTAAGAATAAATGGAGGAAAGCAATGGAAGAAGAAATGGAGTGGATGAAGAATAACAAGGTATGGAAACTGGTTGATCTCCCAAAAGGACGTAAAGCAATTGGGAACAAATGGGTTCTCAAAATAAAGAGGAAACCTGACAATTCCATTGACAGGTATAAAGCTCGCTTGGTAGCGAAAGGCTATACTCAACGGGAAGGAATAGATTTTGAGGAAACTTTTTCTCCTGTTGTTAGATTTACCTCAATACGTCTTATTTTAGCTATAGTGGCGCATCTCGATCTGGAGTTGCACCAAATGGATGTTAAAACTGCATTTCTAAATGGAGATTTAGAAGAGGTAATTTTCATGGAACAACCCTCGGGTTTCATTGCAAAAGATCAAGAGAATAAAGTATGTAGATTGTTGAAATCAATCTATGGTCTTAAGCAAGCCTCGAGACAGTGGAATTTGAGATTTCATGAAGTTATCTCATCGAATGGATTTGAGATGATAAGTGAAGACCACTGTGTTTATATTAAACGTTCCAAGAAGAATTTCATGATTTTATCTCTATATGTGGATGATATCCTATTAGCTGGGAATGATAAAGAGTTTATTCAAGCTAACAAGGAGTGGCTAGCTTCTCAATTCGATATGAAAGATATGGGAAAAGCAAATTATATTCTTGGTGTTAAGATTCATAGAGATAGGTCTAGAAGACTATTATCTTTATCTCAAGAACCTTACATCATGAATGTACTTGAGCGCTTTGGTATGACTACGTGCAATGCCATTGACACTCCTGTAGCAAAGGGAATAAACTTAACTCTCAACATGTGTCCTAGTACTACAGAAGAAAAACAGAAAATGTCAACAGTACCATATTCTAGTGCCATTGGCAGTCTTATGTATGTTATGATGTGTACGAGACCAGACATTTGTTATGCAGTAGGTTTAGTTAGTCGTTTTCAATCGAACCCGGGACAAGAGCATTGGAAAGCTGTGAAAAGGATATTGAGATACCTACAAGGCACCAAAGATCATGCCTTATGCTTTCGAGGAGATAGATTACGCCTAGAGGGAAATACAGACGCTGATTGGGCTGGTGATATAGATGGGCGTAAATCCACTTCAGGTTATGTATTCTTGCTAAATAATTGCGCAATCTCATGGAGTAGCAAGAAACAAACCTGTGTAGCTTTGTCAACGATGGAAGCTGAGTTTGTAGCTTGCTCAACTGCGGTTCAGGAGGCTGTTTGGTTAAAAAGGTTCTTTGAACATTTAGGATTCTCTGGTGATAGTGGGAGTCCAATAACAATATACTGTGATAGTCAAGCTGCAATGGCTTATGTGAAAGATCCAAAATATCACAGCAAGACCAAATTGATATAAAGTATAACTTCGTTAGAGATATAATTGCACAAAAGGATGTTACTTTGCAATATATACCCACGCGCAATATGCTTGCTGATCCATTCACAAAAGCTATCCCAAGGGATGTATTCATGGATCATGTTAGATTTATAGGATTAAGCAAGATATAATGTATGAATTATTGCTAGTTTATGTGCATTCATGTATATATTTCCATTAGTATGCTTATTTAACTGTTTATTTTAATGATATCATGTTTGATATGTATTATATATATTGCGTGTGATTTTGTAAGTATGTATGTCCTATAGACTGAGATTGGCCCTGTCACACGGGCAATCGCCTTTGGCATAAGAAGTGCGCAAAGATGAGACTAACTCATAGTAGTGAAGAACCCTTAAGATAACTTGAGTTAAGATAGTCGCCTTAACTAAGTGTTAAGATGAGATCATAAACATGGATAAACCATGTTAAACTTATATTATGATCGAAGTAGAATCCCACTATCTACTTAGTCTATAATAGCCAGATATGAGTTGCTTGATTGATTTCATAGAAGGGTTGATCGATCGAAAAATTCATCTTAGGCAACGAGGCTTGTCTAATTATATATCTGTATGGTATTTGTAAAATTGTGACATACAATTTGAGATATATGAATAATACCATAACACGTGTGTCATACCACGTGTGCTTTCGACCAAAAGGAAGTGAAGAATTGATCCCTGTTTCTTCACTGTGTGATACCTTTGATTTGTTCCCTTATTACTTTTGACTATATCTTGATATTTTGATTAGGTGTATGCTACTTTGAACACATTACCAATGATCATGAGTGATTCGGTCTAATGGGGTATGTTTGGGAAAGCAACCTAATCAATATAAAAGGATATAAGTGTAAAGGGAAGACTAGAATTGTGTATCAAATGTGTGCTTGCAGGTTAACCGATCATGTAAGTCAATACGGACTATAACATGATAGTGAGACACATAAACGAAATGACAGTGAACTCTTTTTCACATAGAAGTTGTGATATAAATTTGAAGGGGTCAGAGTTACTATAATATGATACAACATATTGTTAGTCTGGGGTACTACAAGATATGTAAGGAATGAGATTTCATTTGAGCAACTATGTACCCTAACAGGTTAATAGTAACATATGCTCGTATGCTTGTCGGTCGCACGACCTATTTGTCAAGTATGATGAATTATTGTAGTAGTGTGTATATAAGAGAATTTTGAGAAATTTTGATGTATGGGACATTGTGATGCACGTACCTAATAGTACGATGGTAACCCCATCATATGCAAGTGGGAGAATGAAAGAAATAAAATAAATTAAAAGTTATTTTATTCCATGTCACCCATGATGGGGTGACATGAACGTATTGTAGGAAGTTAGTCAGGAAGTTACAATGGTAACATCCCCACTAAGAGACATGGAAATAATGGAGATAGTGGAGTGATGGTTTATTATCAGTTAATAAACCAACGCTCCTATCCCTCTATAAATAGGAGTCTGCTTCTCCTCTCCAGACACAACAAACACAACAAACAAACACAACAGCAAAAATTCTTCTCCCGTTAAATCAATATTTTCTTATACACTTACCAAGAAATTCTCAGACACTTAGGTGGTGAAAACAAAGGGATTAATTCTAGTAATTAAGTTCACGATCAGAAAGCAAGAATTCAGAAAGTAAGAATTCAGAAATCAATCCGCTGCGTAAAAGGTTTGTCTAAAACCTTTACTATTTAATTTAATAGGTAACAAAAAAAGTAGTGTGCTAGTATAAGAATTTAGGTTAGGTCACTGATTTTTGTTCTCAATACATTTTTGCCCTGATTTCTCATGACAGTGTTATTGAAGTAGGCGAGAAAAGAATATGGATACCGAATGTTAATTGCATGTAATATAATCCTTAAATATGGTTCATAAATGCGGTTAAGTTCTCGGGATAGAGTTGGTTCTGCTCAAGTCTTGGCTTGAAAAGACAATCTCCTTTTCCTACATTTCAATTTTTTGTCAATCTATCTGATTATGTTGCTATTATTGCAGCAAAGTTGTTGAAATATTTTTAGGCATATTATGTGGGAAGAGTTCTGACTCAAAAGGTTTAATGTTACTATTAATCTATAAGCATTTTTGAGAAATCAATTTGAAGTGGACACTTTGGTCGTATTGTCACTGATAGTTCATTTACGTTTTTGTTGATAGTCAAAGTTATTAAAGTCCCGTGCCACATACATGGCCATTATTTTGTCAAATAAAGTGCATTTTTAACTTTCAATTTTATATTTAAAGTATCTATTCAATTTTATCCTAAATATTGATCAATTTCGTCCAATTTTTATGTTATAAAGTATCAAATTTGTCCAAATATAAACTTATAAAATAGAGATAATATCAAATTAAGTCCAAAAACACAACATTCCACCTCTATAGGGTCCAGGAATTTTTCCACCCCCATGAAAGTCCTTTTTTTTAGTATTCCATCTGTACCCCTATTAGTTACTACGTTTATAGTTACACAATATCATTTAAATTATTAACAGATTCCTATTTTTTAGCTAATCAAATAATATCCCTTAATAATAGCTAATAATTATAGTAATATTGTTATTTTCTTCCACGATTCATTATACACCATCGTCCATTCTTCGCCACCAGCAGCCATTTTCATTCGCTCTCCATACACCACTCAAGAAATCCATCGTGTCTCTCCCTTCATCTGCGGTAGCTGTCGCTGCAGCAACTCAGAAAAATGTCGGTCTCCTTATTCATAAGCCATGTTGCTCTCCTTCTTCATAAACCAAGTCGCTATACTTCTTCAAAAGCCATGGCAATGAAGATTTAGGTGGTGGTGGTGCTCGGCCGGAGTTACGTATGGAATATCAGTGGTGTGTTAGGTAGTGTCGATGGTTGGTATGGATGGGTTACGCATGAAGACATTACTGCACATTCCTGAGAAAAATGTAACCCATCAATTTTACCGCACACACCATCAAAACAACAAAGGTAACCCATCAATTTTAACGCACACACCATCAAAACAACAAAGGTAACCCATCAATTTTAACGCACACACCATCAAAACAACAAAGGTAACCCATCACTATATTTTTTGTAACCCATCATATTTAACAGTCACATCACCGAATTTTCAAACATTACCCACCCAAATGACATATATATTATACCAATCTCAGCCACAAATTGAGACCAACACACACAGGTTTTCTGGTAGAAAGATTATTAAAACACAGTCACCACTCGTTTGCCCATGAACCATTACTTTCTTGCCTTTCTTATTCATTTTCAGAATACCTTCTTCATCGCAATCAATTGCCTTTTGTTTTGATGGGTTAGTTGGAAACTCTTCAACGAACTCATCATCGCTTATTTGATGGGTCGTCGTCTTCTTCTCCAGACCCTTCTTTTTTCTACCATCATCGGCGGGTTGCATCTTCTTGGTCGTGTTCACAGCAGAGTTCTTAGTCATCGCCACCAGTTGCCTTTTTTTTGACGTTTCAAATTTCAATAATCCATTTTTGACTGATTGCATGGAATCAGGACAATTTGTTTTGGTAACTAATTCCTAATTAATGGGTTACTAAGGGTAGGAATGTAAATTGCGCCGGGCTGGACCTGATGGGCAATCACACATCCTTCGTGGACTGTATAAGTAAATCACCCTATAAAATAACTATTTTACAAAACCTTTTATCTTAAATTGTTTGCATTTCTAGATCAATTTATCTTAAAAGATATATTATCTGATAAAGTCCAAAATCTTAATAACCCACCCCATACAGTCCACCTAAGTATTACTCACCCAAAAGGTCCAAAATGTTAGCATTATCCCAGTTCCACCTTTACATTAAACGAATTAATTAGATTTTATGCCATTATTATCTTATATAACAGATTTTATTTTTGGTGCATATCATTTAAATCCCATAATTTAAGCATTACCCAATGGAAAGTTGTTTATTGTCACTATCATTCTTATATGGTTACAAACCCACCGATTTAACCAACTCAACCGGGCAGAAGATGAGTGGAAAGGTGATTGTGAAGATATTTCTTTTCCAGCGGCGGAAGAAGATGGTGGAGAGTGGTCCCCGAGCAGCGGCAAAAGATGGTGGAAAATGGTACTCGGGCGGTGAAAAAAGATGGTGGAGAATGTTTCTTGAGTGTCGACAGTTTTCTTTTGCAGTACATCGACTAGGTGGAAAGGTGATTGTGAATATGGTGGAGAATGGTCCTTGAGCGGCGGCGGTAGATGGTGGACAATGGTCCTCGAGCTACGTCTGTTTTCTTGTGAGATTATTCTGTAATAAATGAATGCTAGTGCACCACATGGTTTTAGCTCGTATTATCAATGTCATTTTGTTTCGATTTACTTTTGTTCAATAACTGTTTGTTTGTTTTTCAACAATATTCACTTTAACCATTTTTGCATTATTCATATTTTTTAATGCGTTTGTATTTCACAAACTACATACGCCTCCAGTTACAGCTGTCGGACCATTAAAATAAAACGAATAACCCACCTCATTTTGATCTCTATTCTAGCTCCCAAACTACACACCATTTATTTTTTTATACTTTTGTAATATAATAATCATAATATAATCTTTATTTATTTCATTTTCTTTTTATTATAAAATCCGGACATCTGCCACCGTCCACCACCACCACTTCATGCATTTATCACCGACTACCACCACCATTTCATACATTTTTCACTGACCACCACCACCACCTCTATTATTTTCCGGTGACCACCAGCACCTTCGCCCATAACCACCACTACCTCATGCATCCACCACCACAAACACCTCATGCATCCACCACCATCCCTTCATGCATCCACCACCACCACAACCACATGAATCCACTATTACCACCACCTCATGCAACATCCACCACCACCATCTCATGCATCCATACCAACCACTACCACATGCATTCACCACCACCACCACTTCATGCATCCACCGCCACCACCTCATGCATTTCACCACCGGCTACCACCACCACCTCATACATTCTCCACCTACCACCATAAATACCTCCATTGTTCTCCATCTACCACCACCACCTTCGTCCATAACAACCACCTACTAGTTCTACCACGACCGCCACCGCCAATCACCATCAACTAATTCCATCACACACCTCGTCCGTGAATTTTGTACAAAAGTTCATAATAAATTCAAAAAAAATCAGAAAAATAAAAAAAATTGCATTTTTTACGAAGAAAATTAATATTTACATCTATGAATTTTAATGAACTCTTTCTGAATTTTAATGATTTTTTTATTTTTAAATTTCGATATTCAGTTTTATGTGTTGCTATAACATACCAAAACAGATTTGCCAATTCCACCACATGTGTGCGCCCGTGAATTTAAAAAAAAATAATAATTAACTCCAAAAAAATCAGAATAATTAAAGATTTGTATTTTTGGACGGGGCAAGTTCATATCTACATCTGCGATTTTTTTAATTCTTGCGATGTTCAGTTTTAAGTGTTCCTACAATACTCAAAAATATATTTTTGTATTTCTTACAATATACAAAAATATATTTTGTTTTCATGTAACACACAAAATTATAGAATCAATATAAAATATTTCCTTCTGTAGCAAAATCATTTTTTTTACTCCATTAGTCGCATATACCCTTTTTTAATCATTTTTAACTATCTTGATGTATTATCTTTTTTTTTCTAACCCCCTTTTGTTATTTTGTGTGTTGATGTAATACACAAAATAGTCATTTGTGTATTACAACAACACACAAGTTCCCTTTTTCTCTTCTAGTCAAGCCCCTTTATGTCTGTCATTTTGTGTGTCACAAAAACACACAAACCGACTCTTTTGTGTAATGATGTGATAAAAAAAACTTGAAAAAATGTGTAGATATTGGATTATATGTATTTTTTATTCTATGTATTAATCTAACACACAAAATGACACATCATATTAGTCCTTTTTCTTATCATATGTAATTTTGTGTGTTACAAGTGTACATGAAAATTAGTTTTGTGTAGTACTGTAACACACAAAATAACAGACCATATCATACTAGTACTTTATCTCCTCTGTGATTTTGTATGTTACAAGAATACACAACACTCAATTTTGTGTATTCTTGTAACACAAAAGTCAAATTTGTGTGTACCAGTATAATGTATTCCTGGAACTCACAAAATAACATACTCTATCATATTATTCAATTTTCCATGAAGTTTGGCGTTAAATGTCACGTGCCAATAAATAACAAAAGAGTCCTATTTGAAAATGAAGAACGTTTTGTACCTGTTTGTCCATTTTTGTAAACTAGGGTACTTCATTTTGGAAGGAAAGGGTAGAAACGTCATTGACTCCTGATATTTAACGACAAATTTCACGGCATGTACTGACGTAAGGAAAAAAACAAAACGTTGGATACCTATTTGTCACTTTTGTAAATTTGAGTAGTTATTTGTCAAAATTTGGAATAATGGGCATCCCTAAGGGAATTTTCCCTATTTTAAAAAAGAATATTTTGAAAATAGCGTAAAGCCGAACATTGATTTCTCCGCATTTGTGATGAATTAATATTAGTTAGAGACATCATTTTAGTGTTTTAGATGTCCAAATACTTGATTTTCACATTATATAGTGCACTTTCCTATTTCTAGTCTTGATTTAATGAATTATTATTTTTAGAGCATATTGGGTTTAATTATTTAATTAGTGTGAAGCTTTAAAGAGATATATGGAGAGTAATTAGATGCCAAGTCAATTCCAAGAGATAAAGGAAAGAAGATATACATGGAAATTGGAAAAAAGAAAGGAAAAGCTACGATATGGAAAGATAAAGTTGTCAAATAAATCTGAATTCAAGCACTCACGACCACAAAATGGCTCATAACTCAAGATTGGTTAGGAATTTGGAAGAAATGTCTGAAGCAAAGTTAAAGAGCTCATAACAGATTTGTGATGCTTATGTTACTCCAGGCATTACACGCGAGGAACTGTATTGTCATATATTTTCGTTTGTCACATATTTTCGTTCTTTTTGACCAATAAAGCTGGTAAGTGGCTAGATAGGCAACCGCCATGAACTTTTAATACATGGGCAGAACTTCAAGCCGCATTCTTTAACCGTTTTTATCTGAAGAGTGTGAGACTCAAAGACCAAAGCGAGCTTGCAAAGTTTTGTCAAGAGAGTGGAGAAGAAGTAGGAGACGCATGGACAAGGTTTCAATAGAAGTTAGCTAGATGTCCACTCCATGGTTACACCCCGTCTTTACAGTTAGCTATATTTTATCAAGGTATCAATAGAGAAAGTAGAATGAGGGTAGATAATCTTGGAAAGGAAAATTTTGTGTCCATGAATCCTGCAGAAGCCGCCGAAGGTATGGAAAATATTATTGAAACAGAAAGTAGTTGGCCACTTTTGCGAGCTCCTATTACAAATACGTAAGGTACGCTTCGATTAGATGCAGAACTACAAACTCGGCTCAATTATCCGCATTAGAAAATCAAATCAAAGAACTTAAGCTTGAGATAAAGAGAAATTTAGCCACAGCAAACATAGTGCATGAAACACAAGGTTTTTAACCGTGTGGGGTTACAAATCATATATGGGAAAAGTGCGAAGGAAATCCAACATCTATTTATTTCATATCCAACCGAGAAAATTATCAATTTGGTAACAGAAATCATCCGGGTATGCAATATTTAAATCAACAGGGGGCCGCTAATCCTGGTCATTATCAACCTCGACCCCAGAATAACTCTTTCCAACCAAGAGTTCAAGTTCCATATCAAGGAAACCAGAATTATAATCGACCTGCTCCTCCACAAAAACCAATTAATGACGCCTATGCCGATACATTAGCTCAGAAGGCTTTACCACAGTATCCTCAAGAAGGAGCTGTGTTTGATCAACAATTGAATAATTTTATGGATCTCATGACCATTAATATGCATTCACAGAGCAAGAAGTTAAGAGAACAAGAATCTTCAATTCAGATTTTAGGTACGCAAGTAGAACAAATGAATAAAGTTCTTAAAAATATTATGGAAGCAAAAGAATTGAAGGCTAGAGCTGATGCCAATGTTGGGTTCGAAGCTTGTAAGGCTATTTGCCTTGAGATTTAAGAGATGAAGGAAGTACTGCATGCTACCAAAAGTGTCGTGGAAGTTCCTAGTACCGAAGAAGAACCAATTAAGTCTAGCCCCGTGGACTCTAACTGTTTTGAAGATGATGAGGAAAAAGATTCAGAAAAATCCAAATTTATACAGCTTCTGAAAGATATGAAAGACGAGATTAGATCGGTTATGGAGTTACAAGCTGAGCGAGCTAAAGAGAAAGAGGAAAAAGCCTCAAAAGAGAAACTGGAAGTTGCACCTGCTGTGCAAGAAAAGAAAGAAGAAGAGAAGGTGGAATCGCCACCAGTTGGTCAAACAGTGTCATCAACCATTCCTGATACAAATCCGAAGGGTGACATTGAACTCAAGACATTTGTAGAGGCGTACACTCCTGAGAATACCAATGGCCAAATGCTTGAGATTGCAAAGAAAGGGCTTACACCGCAACAAGTTTTCGCGCAAGTCATTCCTGAGAAAGAAGCGAGTGTAGAAGCCAATAAAGAGACTGTGAGAGTCTCAAGAAGAGTAGAGAAAGAGTTACCATTGAAGCTCAAAGATCCTGGAAGCTTTAATCTTCCTATCCAACTAAATGGTATGCTTAAGGTGAAAGTTATGTGTGTTGTTGGTTCAGGTGTGAATCTTATGCACAAGTCCGTGTTCGAGAGACTTGGACTTCAGAAATCAGAGAAAGCTCCAGCGAAGTTGCAGTTTGCTGACAACTCAGTTACCAAGACATAGGGATTAGTGGAGGACATTCTTGTCCAATTAGGTAATATCACCATCCCTACTGACTTTGTTATGCTTGATTTCGATTCAGATAAGAAGGTTCCAATCATACTTGGAAGGCCTTTCATGGCCACAAGTCAGGGCATAATCAACTTCCAAGAAGGGACCATTACCATTCATGCTAAAAACGTATCCAAGACATTCTATGTCTAGGGTAAGAAACCAAGGAAGTCAGATCCCACCGTTCGTATCATCCACAGCCTTTCACATCACAAAGTCCCTAAAGAGAAGATCCATGAAAAACCTGTGGATAGTGAGCCAAACATTGAGTTTGGGGTCGGCCATGAAGTTCTATGGAAATCCCTCAAACCAGAGAATAGGCCACGAAGTTACAAAGACTCGTGGATGGGACCATTCATAGTCACAAAAGTTGTTTCAGCTAAGGTGATAGAGATCAGATCCAAGAAGTGTATTAAGCGAAGATTAGTTGACGTTCATAGCCTCGCTCGTTGTTGGGGAGGCTTTATTAGCAAATCTTGATAGAGGTAACGCATTTGAGTAATTGTAGGAAAATGATTAGTTAGCAATGCGATAGAAAGTATGTTCGACCTCAGGGAGCCTTGAGTGGTTTGTAGGCCATGAGATCCAAGCTAGTTGATAAACCCATTTGCTGAACGTGTTAAAGGTAAGAGAATAACGAAATTGCATGGTGTAGAAAATGATTAATGCAGTTCTTTCATACTGAAGCCACTTGAAACCTTTCAACTTTCTCTCCCTTCTATTTGATTTAATATTGTATATCCTTCTCAGCCCCTTCTAGCGTTTCTAAAGCCCTTTTATTAACTACATTATAAGCCATATCCCTTTAGATTATAGAACTTTTCCATATGACCTGCACTCGAATCGCGATGCATAAACAGTTATTTTAGAGCTTGAGTTTGGGGTGGTGGGTCCACCATTTTGGGAATTGTTATTGGGTTGGGATTTTTGAGCTTATTATTTGTGCTCTGGTATTATTTAGATGATGATTCACAGGTTTATATTGTAACCCTTTGTTGGGGTAATAGTGAATGAAAAAAGATAAAAAGCATAAAAAAAATCTATGAGACAAATAGCGTGATATCTCGAACATAAAAAAGAGAGTCATAGAGAGTAGTTCCGATTGGGTTCTATCGAGAAGAAACCAAGTGAGAAAAGTTCTAGTTCCAACACAAAGGGTAAAATAGATATTGTAAAGAGAGGTGAGCTAGCTGCGTTTAATTCAAAGGGAAAAAAGGTTAACCTTTTATTGAAGAAGACAACACAACCTCTCCAATTCAAAGGTCCTACACCCGTAGATAAAGAGAAAGCTTCAAAGGCCATGATAACTTCTGCAGAAAAACAATTAAAGGAACTACCTTTTGCTTATGAGAGAGCATTTGATGAAGAAATTGGAAAAGGAGAATACAAGAGATTCTTATAGCTTGGTGAAAGATTGGGCTGGTCTACGTTCATGGTAAGACATTCTGATTTATGTCATGAGTTAGTTTCATATTTCTATTTAGGCCTCTTTAGCCGAGATAGTGAAGGTTGTGTTCCCATTAGAGTAAAGTTAGTTCCTTTCACAGCTAAAGCGATTAGAAACCACTTCCAGTTTAAGAAATTGGTTGGACCATGCAAGTATAGAGAAGCGGTGGATAGACAAAGAATCTTTGAATGGAATTTACTTTTTGAGAATGTTTTAGACAAGGAGAAAGTGCAATCACATAAGGGAGAATTGAAGGCACCTTCTCCTTACAAATATCTTCAACCGGATGCTAGAATTTGGCACAATTTCCTTATCCCCAATGTCTTTTGAAACACAAGAATTTTGGACGTAAGTAAAAAAGAACGCTCTATTGTTGAATTGTATTTTGAGAGCAGAAGAAGTAGATGTGGCATGGTTGATCTTTGATGAGGTGATGCAATTTTTGGTCTCTCCTACCTTGGTTTATAATGTAAAATATCCTACTATGATCACATGTCTTGTGCGAAAAGCGAATGTAATTTTGGGTGAAGAAGAGAAACTAGAGTTTAAAAAGAGTAACATTATTAACGATGATTGGATCTTGAAAGTCTTGAGAGGAGCGGGATTTACGCAAGTCTCAAAAGAAGAAAAGGAGCAAAGTTGGCAAGAGAAGATGGAGGAGCGTTTAAACAAAATCAAAGCAGCTCAAACTTCCTAAGCCGAAGATGTGGCACAAATCAAAGCCAATCAAGTGCACATCATAACACTCCTTGAGAAATTAAAGAAAGATCCAGCAAATCCTAACTTCGATGTCAATAATGCGAGGCAATAACCTCGAGAGTATGTTCTCTTTCTTCCTTACCATTTCTGTAAATGCTTTATCTGCTAATTTTGATTTCTTTTTCGAGTCGTGGGGACACGGCTCATTTTTGAGTTGGGGTGTGGGGATTCGTTGTCTCTCATCTCCATTCTCTGTTTTTAGGTAGAAATTAAAATTTTTGATACATGGGATTTAGATGTAGAGTGTGTTTAATAGCTTGAAAGCATAAGCTCAGAAAGTTGATGATAGTAAGTAGTATGTTTATGAGCTATTTTATTTTGTATTCATTGAGTACTTGCAAGAAAACACACATTGATAGTAAAGAAAAGATTAGTTAACAATGCGATAGAAAGTATGTTCGATCTCAGGGAGCCTTGAGTCGTTTGTAGGCCATGAGATCCAAGCTAGTTGATAAACCCATTTGATGAACGTGCTAAAGGTAAGAGAATAACGAAATTGCATGGTGTATAAAATGATTAAGGCAGTTATTTCATATTGAAGCCACTTGAAACCTTTTAACTTTCTCTCTCTGTTATTTGATTTATTATTTTATATCCTTCTCAGCCCCTTATAGCCTTTCTAAAGCCCTTTTATTAACCACATTATAAGTCATATCCCTTTAGATTGTAGGACTTTTCCATATGACCCGCACTTGAATCGCGATGCATAGACAGTTGTTTTAGAGCTTGAGTTTGGGGTGGTGTGTCCACCATTATGTGAATTGTTATTGGGTTGGGATTTTTGAGCTCATTAATTATGGTTTGTTATTATTTAGATGTTGATTCACATGTTTATATTGTAACCCTTTGCCGGGGTAATAGTGAATGAAAAAATCTAAAAAGCATGAAAAGAAAAAAAAATCTATGAGAAAAATAGCGTGATATCTCGAACATCAAAAAAAAAAGAGTCATAGCTATACGAAAGAAAAAAATTGATTTGAAAAGAATATATATATATTCAGACCAGCAATGAGGAATTTTTATGTGAACATCTTTATGCTTTAATTGGGTTATTGGGGATGCTACTTTGTGCATCAAGAAAATCATTGGGATGCGTGAGAAACGTTTTATGAGAGTAACTCAAACTCTAGGGCGATTCGTTGATGGCTAGTGAGGAGAGAGCCAAAAGATCACTCTAAATTATCCAAATTTAATTATCATACCGTCCCTGTGCCAAACTTACAACCTCAAAGACCTTTTGATTCTTTTCTATGTAATCTAGAAGTGATTAAGCCAATAGAGAGTAGTTAAGTGGATCTTTGGATACTAGTTAAGTTCGATGACCAATCTATAGCTTCCTTGGTGAACTGAGTAAAGTTCCAATCGTTATTACATTGCGAAGCTAATCTAATATTGAATTCAATCCGTGTTGACTGTGGATATGAGAAGTGTACATGTATGTAGTTTGTAGATATTATTACATGAAATTTTCTGAGTAGTTTCTTTATGTCTATTCTATATATTCTGCCATCTACTTTCCCATTGTGCTTAATTGACCAAGGTGTGTATTTAGAGACTTCTCTTTGTTTTTATCTTTATTGTATCAGGACGATACAACTTTGAGTTGGGGGTCTTGATGTCTCCCCATTTGTGATGAATTTATATTAGTTGGAGGCATCATTTTTAGTGTTTTAGAAGTTTAAATACTCGATTTTTCACATGATATAGTGCACTTTCTTATTTCTAGTCTTGATTTATTGAATTACTAGGTATAGCCCGTGCCTGAAGGCACTTCGAAAGATAAAATTCCACGTCATTTTCGGTGGGATTGGGAATATCATATGATGTACGAATCGTGTGTGCAAGATAGTCACATATGTTCACAAAAAACTCTATCCACAATTTGTGTGGATGAAGGAGGTGACACTGAGTTAATATGATCGCAAATAACCTTCTCAACTGATACCCGGTTTGCATATCTGAAGTCTCTTTCATACATTACACCCACTCGCCATCGTCCTCTAAGAGTCCTCTAGCTGAAAACGTGTCTGAAGACACTTTATGGTTCCGTTAACGGGAATCGAATATATAATTTGAACATTACACATAACCCATATAGTAATTATAGCACACTTTGAAAATTAAGACAAATGAATGATATGATTCAATAAATTATAAATGAATTTCTTGATTACTTGAAATCCAAAGAACAATGATCGTAATTTGTGATCTTGTCATTAGAAAATCTATGATACAATGAAATACAATTTACCATATTTCATATTTTTAAGAGCACAAAAAAAAAGATAAGTGTGCAATATTAATGAGGACCATACCAATCTCTTCTCTATCACGATTCCGATTTTCTTGCTCAAGAATTACATAGACTAATGGAAGAAGGGGTTAGGAGAAACTGTGAGCCATAATATTCCACCTCAAAGTTGTTTGACATGACTACATCTCCTCTAAGTTTCAAGCGACTTAATAAAAATTTATTTTGAATTGAACAATAAGATATTTTTTACTTTAAACATTTAAGATGAATAGTAAGTACATATCAAATTCATAACAGAAGACCTATATCTCTTACTACTTTCGCAAAAATAATTGTTGAAGGCTAAAACATAAGATAGACTTGAAACATCAAACACATCTCATCAAATTAATATCTAAATGCTAAAACATATGGCTCTACACAATAACCTAAGAACCAAATTAATAATATACACTCGTACACCGCCAAATTAGTCCATTTTGACAACAGTTGACAATTTTTTTTAAGACGCTTCTTTCGCGATTGTGTAATAATCGATATTTAATCACATCTAAGTATGAGGAACTGAATTTAAAAACTCTTCTAGTGTAGATAGATTTTAATTTTCACTATAACATATAATATAAGAGCCACAAAACTTGAGTGTACAAACAATGACTTTAAATCAGGAATGCCATAAATTAGCATATGATATTAGTATTACCAAGACAAAAGAAATATTCTCTTGTCCCAAGAAAATGTCAAGACCCTTTTGACCATAGTTCAAATCATTACCAAATACTTTTTTCATTTCAAAATCTCAAATTACTCTCAACTTGAGAAGATTGACATTCTCTTGTCCCAAGAAAATGTCAAGACCCTTTTGACCATAGTTCAAATCATTACCAAATACTTTTTTCATTTCAAAATCTCAAATTACTCTCAACTTGAGAAGTTTCAGAATGTCCAAATTCTTTAAGGTTTAGACCATTGTTTGTCCTTTTATTTATCATAGGTGTATGTGGGAACTATTGGAAACAAAAACTGCAACACAAAATTAGTAAATATGGGTTATGGGTTATGCCAAACTTTTTATCTAATACAAACAAATTATAGAAATATAAAATTAAGAAAGGAACCCACTACTAACAACATTAGGATTGTTTATTGATTCTTGTATTCTAGAGGTGCAATATTGATTCACGTTTTGGGTATAATTTTTGTGAGAATTAATGCAGGGACCAAACTGCATTTTCGCGAATTTATATGGAATACAACTGTTATAATTCATATGCATTTCCTAGTTATGGCTTTTGTAACTCGAGGGACTTACATGAAAATAGTTGATAATAAAGAGGTTGTGAATTCAGGTAACACTGGTGTTGCAATTATTGAAATCAATACAACTACGATATTATTTTCGAAGAGTAAAACAGTACAACACAATCATCTACTTTCGGCTACACCTGAGACTTATTTTGTTTCGATTAGGCTATCTTTTTCAAAGGGGTGACTTATCAACATTCTTTAAGCTGCGGTCTCACTCAAAAGTGTAAAAATCGGCTTGTCTTGAAATTTTTCGTACATGATGATCATAGATTGAAAATTCACGGAGTTGATGATCATTCTTCATATTACTAATGCTGAGCTTACACTATTGCAAATCTCTTTATCTTTTCCAGACCCGGTGTTTGTAGCGCGATTGGTTCTTACTCCAGTTAGATATTTCCGATCTCTAAGGCTGAAGAAGTACCATTCTTTTTCTTCCATCTTTTCTTTACCTAGGTATGAAAAATGATTAGGAAATACAGTTATTAAATTGGCTGGGTATTTCTGATCTCTAAGGCAGAAGAAATACCATTCTTTTAGCCACATAAACATATATTCGAACACAGGCTAGTGGTAAAGAAATAGTACCTTTACGGACCTTCGAATTGTGATGACTTATTTGTTGAAGCAGCTCCTTAAATACTAAGCCCTTTTTTCAGACTGTTACACCGGGTTTCTCTAAAGCTACACTCTGTTCTGGAAGAATAATAGTTGCAATGGTGTATGATTGATTAGTATTTATGACCTAAGATAAGAAGAAGTAAGAAATTAAACGCAAATTAAGTTATTTATATGATGAAATAATTTTTTCATCTTTAATTCATAAACAAATTAACACCATCATGTTGAAACCTGAAAGCGTTTGGATGATGCATTGGTATTACATGCCCTCGCCCAGCTGATCTTTGCTAATATGTAGAGTTTCCCAAATGTTGAGTATATCAATTTGTGATTGAAAGTGATAAATTCCTTTAACTACATATAAGGCTAAATTCTTTCTATTAACATGTGCCTATATAAATAAAAACTGCTATAAAACTGAGAAGTCGATTAAAAAGTTGAAAATTCAGTTGTCGATTAAAAAGTTAAAAATTCGGCTGTCGATTAAAAAGTTAAAAATTCAGTTTTCGATTAAAAAGTTAAAAATTACATTTCTGCAACAATTAAGGTTGTAATTTAGTCAATTATATCAGTTCAAACTAATTAATTGTAAAATCATCCTCCATTGTGATCAGCTGCACATCATTTTCTCAAATTAGGGCTAAAAAATAAACCTTTCTTTATCAGTAGTTGCTTTGCTTAAAATGGTGACTAATTGACGAATAAAAACAAAGGAGTGATGATATACTTTAGGAAGAATTTCTCTAAGAAGTTTAAATAAACAATTACTGAGAAACATAATATGATGTAGCTTTGAATTTTTTGTATATAAATAAACACTTTATGTTATTCAATATAGGTCCCTTTATTATGCAATAAAGGTAATAACATACCCGAAAGTTCAGCGATAGCTTTTTGTGTGCGTCTTTCAAACTTGTCAAGTTTCTTCGGTACATCTCTTCTAAGATCCCAATTAGGTTTCTTTAGTGCAATGTTTAGAAAAGGGTCCTGAATAACTCAACTATATTAGAAAACTCGAGGGGTGAAAATGCAATTGGAAGGAGATAGTAGTTAACTAAGTATCTCATCTTCTCTTTCAGGAGGAGGTGTTATTGCAATTGGGTCCTTGAATTTTGGTACTACTGGTGCAGCAAGTTTCCCTTCTTAAAGATGCTTATCTTGTAGAAGATAGTTTCAGAATTTCATACTAACACTGCTTTCAAAAAATTTAAAACATAATATAAATAACGAATCTAACTAAGTTATGATAAAATTACTCATTACAATCTCAAGTATTGTATTATAATTTCAAAAAATTTGAAGACAAATCCAAACTTTCATACTAAAACGGGTCTAATTTATTCTGCTACGAATCTTCCCGATTTTGCTAATTAGAAAATTAAAATTGAATTCAAACCAAATTGATTAACTAATAAGCTTAACAATAATATAACCATTTCTGTAACCCAAGGTTTTCTTGTTTCAACAATGAAATTTCTATTCAGGCCTGTAAGTGAAAAAACCAAAAAAAAAAAAAATTAAATTAAAATTTAAAAGAGGTGAGTATTCTAAATGGAAAAGGTTAAATTTTATACAATTTCTTTTGTTTTTCGTTCCTGCAATACAATTCAAAATATGCAGTATTAAACCAAATTACTCACTTCAATAATTCAAGTAAATCCTGGGACTCACAAAACTTACATCGTGTGAAGAAATTTCTTTTTGTTTTTTGTTCCTGCAAAACATTTAAAACAATGCATTATTAGACCAAATTACTCATTCCAATATTTTCAAAATACAATTGCAACTCAGGTCACAGGGACCAATAGTGCAATTAACATAATATAACTCAAAAATGACTGAGTCTTAATCTCTGTATACCCCTGTACAAAAGAATATAATACCCTCAAGCCATAGCCCGTTGCACAATAATGATGATATATCCACCTGACACAAACCATTAACTATTTTATCTATCAAATGGAAATAATAATAATTGATTAACATACCATGGACAAATATTACTTCCATTGACTCTTAGAATGTTCTCTCGCAAAGCTAACCACGTGTAAAGATATAACAACCAAGTTTGATATATTTGAACTGGTGAAGAAATGAAAGTGGCGATGGTCATCGAGTAGAGACCGTTTTCTTTTGCAAGAGAGCGGAGCTCGGTGGAAATGAAGGTGGGGCGGCTCGGTGGAAATGAAGGCGGTGAGGCTTGGTGGAAATGAAGGTAGGGTTTTTTTATTTTGTTTGGATATTAATTTTTTTTTTAATAAGAAATTAATGATACGTGGGGCCAGAATCAATCCTGGCCAACACTTATGTTTTCCCAGAATCGAACTTGGCCACCACTTATGTTTTCCCAGAATCGATCCTGGCCACCACTTAAGTGGGTAAATCCAGACCGTAGGAAAAACTTCGAAATATAATATAGATTTTTTTTAGAGCATATTGGGTTTAATTATTTAATTAGTGTGAAGGTTTAAAGATATATGGTGGGGGCAAAGGTGTGATAAAAAAATAGATAAATAAAGATAATAATAAAGAGTCACACACCCTTGAGAACCACGGAACTCACTGCAAGTATCACAGATCGTATGCAAGTTTTAATGATAAGTCAAGTTCGTTCGCAGGGATTGTATCCGTTAGATCAATTTATGTTTAACAAGCGTAGATGAATTTAGATGTTTGGATAAAATATGAAAAGATAAATAACTATCTAATGCAAATAAATAAATAAAACAATTAAACAAAACAGATAACTAAATATGAAAGTAAGTCAAATAGATTAGGATTACTAGGTCTAATACTCAATTGTTATTCTAACCTGTCACATTAAGCATTATATATTAACCAGGATTGCAACAAACCTTAGTGGCTATCTAGTCACACTAGACGATTATGTGGTGTGTCAATAACTAAGAATAATCCTAAGATTGATCAGATCTAGGAAATAGGTCAAAACACATAATACAATATACGCCAAGCTTAACCAATTAAAATAACAAATAGTATTTAAAGATCAAAATAATAATCCAACAATTAAGAATAAACTTACAGAATAACCGCTTAGAAATATGGTTGAGAATAGATCTATAGCTAATTACTCTAATATAGAGAAGGTGAGATGTAGAAGAGGGGTTGTCAGGCTCCAATCTTCTTCTTCTTGTCTTCTTCTATAGGTCAACTTGCTTCTTGGATGAATAGCTTGATTCTAAGGATGAATATCTATCTAAAGGACTAAGTTATTGTTTAAAACTAAGAAAATATAAGTAAAGACTAAGCCTATACTTTGCAATTGAGCAAGGAAATGTTTACAATGGTATAAGGGTGTATTTATAGGTGTCTTGGAAACCCTAATTCGTTTTCTTGAAGGAGAAGTAAGTAGTGGACTCCAAGCCCAACTCAAATTCGTAACCCTAAAAACATGAAATCAGGTCCGATCTTCTTTTGGCTCTAACAGCTTCAATATTCATCCGTTTGACGCGTATGAGTATACAAAATTGATCGTCTCGGAAAGCTCTTCAACTTTGCTCTTGACCGTTTCTCCAAATTCCATACCGTTCTTGAGATATAAGCTGATTTGTGGTCGTAGGTGCAGAAATTCAGGATTAAGACAGCTTTTCCTTTTCCATGTTTTTAGCTTTTATTTCCTTATCTCCAATTACCATGCTTATCTCTTTCCATAAGTTGTAGTCTTTGACTTGGAATCTAATTAATCTCCATAATTATCTTTAAAGCTTCACACTAAATAAATAATTAAACCCAATATGCTCTAAAAATATTATTTTACTAAATCAAGACTCAAAATAGGAAAGTGTAGCATTTCTCTAGAAAATCGACTATAATGACTTCTAAAATCACTAAAAATGATGTCTCATCCTAATATAAATCTATCACAAATGAGGAGACATCAAGACCCCCAACTCAAAGTTGTATCGTCCCGATACAGTAAAGATAAAAACAAAGGGAAGTCTCTAAATACACACCTAGGTCAATTAAGCACAGAAGACAGAAGATAGAAGAATATGGAGAATAGACTCGAAGCAACTACTCAGAAAATTTCATGTAATAATATTTAAAAACTACATACCTGTATACTTCTCATATCCACAGTCAACACGGCTTGAATTCAATATCAGATTAGTTTCGCAATGTAAGAAGGATTGGGACTTTACTCAGTTCCCCAAGGAAGCTATAGATTGTTCATCGAACTTCACTAGTGTCCAAAGATCCATTTAACTACTCTCTATTGGCTCAATCACTTCTCGATTACATAGCCAAGAATCAAAAGGTCTTTAAGGTTGTAATGTGGGCTTAGGGACGGTATGATAAGTATATTTGGATAATTGAGAGTGAGCTTTTGGCTCTCTCCTCACTAGCCATCAACGAATCGCCCTAGAGCTTGAGTTACTCTCATAAAACGTTTCTCACTCAACCCAATGAATTCTTTGATGCACAAAGTAGCATCCCCAATAACCCAATTAAAGCATAAGATGTTCACATAAAAATTCCACTTTGCCGGTCCGAATATATATATTTTCTTTTCTTTTCAAATCAATTTCTTTTCTATAGCTATGATTCTCTTTTTATGTTGAGATATCACACTAATTTTCTCATATATATATTTTTATGCCCTTATTGGCAAAATTAGCTCGTAGCTTCTTTTTCATTCACTATTACCCCGGCAAAGGGTTACAATAAAAATCTGTGAATCATCACCAATCTTAAGAACAGAGCACAATTAATAAGCTCAAAAATCCCATCCCAATAATATTTCCCATAATGGTGGACCCACCACCCCAAACTCAATCTCTAAAACAACTGTCTATGCATCGCGATTCGAGTGCGGGTCATATGGAAAAGTCCTATAATCTAAAGGGATATGGCTTATAATGTGGCTAAAAAGGCTTTAGAAAGGCTAGAAGGGGCTGAGAAGGATATACCATATTAAATCAAATAACAAGGTGAGAAGGTATAAAAAGGCTTCAAAGGCTTCAAATATGAAAGAACCGCCTTAATCACTTTCTACACTATGTAATTTCGTTATTTTCTTACCTTTAGGACTTTCATCAAATGGTTTGTTAACTAGCTTGGATCTCATGGCCTACACACTTCTCAAGGTTCCCTGAGATCGAACATACTTTCTATCGCATTGCTTACTAATCTTTTCTTTACTATCAACGTGTGTTTTCCTGCAAATACTCAAAGCATACAAAATAAAATAGCTCATAAACATATTACTTCCTATCATTAACTCACTGAGCTTATGCTTTTAAGCTATTAAACACACTCTACATACATCTAAACCTTCAAAATTTTTAATTTTACCTAAAAACAGAAAAAATGGAGATGAGAGACAACGAATCCCCACACCCCCAACTCAAAAATGAGCCGTGTCCCCACGACTCGAAAAGACTCAAAAATAAAAGAAAAGAAAATTAAAATTTAACAGATATTGCACATAAATAAAAGGTAAGGAAGAAAGAAAACATACTCTTCGAGGCTATTTACCTCGCCTGATCAATACCCGGAATAGGGTGCAGTGCTTTCATGTATGTAAATCTCTATGTATCACCAATTTCGCATTCCCTTACATCTTCTTATGCTCCATTCCAATTAATCACACTCTAGAAATCTCTTGTTACTCTTCTTCCAATTCTGCTCTCGAATACTTTCTCATGTGATAGTGTTCATCCGGGAACATGTTTTAGACAAAGCTACTAGCGTCCCAGAAGCTTTTATTCATCTCTGATATAGGAATCTCGATTGTAGAGGTTGTGGTGTCTTCCTTATGAAAGTTAAAACCTTTTTGTTCTTTGAATTTACCACAACTAGCTTTCCTCTATTCTCTTGATCCGATTTACCTTCTAATTTATTCCCAAACTAGTACCAATCTCAATTGAAATCTTCTAGATCTTACCCAATACCTTGCTTTGATTCTTTATATCCCATACACTTGATAATATCTCTATTCTCTTCATCATCTCTTTTGACCCCCAAGTCAAAGCTTTGAGCACTCTTGAAATTTGTAACTCATGATCATAGGTGGAACAAGCTTTATTGTGGTTAGGAAAGGTGTTAGGATGACAATTCTCCATGTGGGTATGATTGAATCAAGCTTTGATGATATGGGTTTAAGGAATTTGAGAAGAAGATCTTGAAATTCATGGTTTTGATGCTTGGTTTCTAGGTGTTTTGATATGATTTGGGTGCTTGACTCTTCTTTGTAATGATGTAGGGAAGGATTTGGATGTTAATTCATGGTGAATTGGTAGTGTTTTGATGTTAGGTGAAGGTTTGTTGAAGCTTTAATGGAGTTGGGAGAGTTCTGGAGAGAAGAAAGAGGTTTAAGGTTTGATAAATTCGGAATAATAAGCATTAGATCTCCTTATAAGCTTGAAACCCTTTCTTTTCTCTCTCTGGCGGCTCGTGCGGACTACCCTGCGGACCAGGGGGTGTACCGCGGGGTACACCGCAGCATCTGATGGGTGAAAATTTTTGCTCACTGGATTGGACCCGTGGTAGGACCCCGTGGTACGGGTTTCTGTAGTATAGTGGTAAGTATTCCCGCCTGTCACGCGGGTGGCTCGGGTTCGATCCCCGGCAGCGGCGCCAAAAACTTGGTGGGGGCAAAGGTGTGATAAAATAATAGATAAATAAAGATAATAATAAAGAGTCACACACCCTTGAGAACCACGGAACTCACTGCAAGTATCACAGATCGTATGCAAGTTTTAATGATAAGTCAAGTTCGTTCGCAGGGATTGTATCCGTTAGATCAATTTATGTTTAACAAGCGTAGATGAATTTAGATGTTTGGATAAAATATGAAAAGATAAATAACTATCTAATGCAAATAAATAAATAAAACAATTAAACAAAACAGATAACTAAATATGAAAGTAAGTCAAATAGATTAGGATTACTAGGTCTAATACTCAATTGTTATTCTAACCTGTCACATTAAGCATTATATATTAACCAGGATTGCAACAAACCTTAGTGGCTATCTAGTCACACTAGACGATTATGTGGTGTGTCAATAACTAAGAATAATCCTAAGATTGATCAGATCTAGGAAATAGGTCAAAACACATAATACAATATACGCCAAGCTTAACCAATTAAAATAACAAATAGTATTTAAAGATCAAAATAATAATCCAACAATTAAGAATAAACTTACAGAATAACCGCTTAGAAATATGGTTGAGAATAGATCTATAGCTAATTACTCTAATATAGAGAAGGTGAGATGTAGAAGAGAGGTTGTCAGGCTCCAATCTTCTTCTTCTTGTCTTCTTCTATAGGTCAACTTGCTTCTTGGATGAATAGCTTGATTCTAAGGATGAATATCTATCTAAAGGACTAAGCTATTGTTTAAAACTAAGAAAATATAAGTAAAGACTAAGCCTATACTTTGCAATTGAGTAAAGACATGTTTACAATGGTATAAGGGTGTATATATAGGTGTCTTGGAAGCCCTAATTCGTTTTCTTGAAGGAGAAGTAAGTAGTGGACTCCAAGCCCAACTCAAATTCGTAACCCTAAAAACATGAAATCAGGTCCGATCTTCTTTTGGCTCTAACAGCTTCAATATTCATCCGTTTGACGCGTATGAGTATACAAAATTGATCGTCTCGGAAAGCTCTTCAACTTTGCTCTTGACCGTTTCTCCAAATTCCATACCGTTCTTGAGATATAAGCTGATTTGTGGTCGTAGGTGCAGAAATTCAGGATTAAGGCAGCTTTTCCTTTTCCATGTTTTTAGCTTTTATTTCCTTATCTCCAATTACCATGCTTATCTCTTTCCATAAGTTGTAGTCTTTGACTTGGAATCTAATTAATCTCCATAATTATCTTTAAAGCTTCACACTAAATAAATAATTAAACCCAATATGCTCTAAAAATATTATTTTACTAAATCAAGACTCAAAATAGGAAAGTGTAGCATTTCTCTAGAAAATCGACTATAATGACTTCTAAAATCACTAAAAATGATGTCTCATCCTAATATAAATCTATCACAAATGAGTAGACATCAAGACCCCCAACTCAAAGTTGTATCGTCCCGATACAGTAAAGATAAAAACAAAGGGAAGTCTCTAAATACACACCTAGGTCAATTAAGCACAGAAGACAGAAGATAGAAGAATATGGAGAATAGACTCGAAGCAACTACTCAGAAAATTTCATGTAATAATATTTAAAAACTACATACCTGTATACTTCTCATATCCACAGTCAACACGGCTTGAATTCAATATCAGATTAGTTTCGCAATGTAAGAAGGATTGGGACTTTACTCAGTTCCCCAAGGAAGCTATAGATTGTTCATCGAACTTCACTAGTGTCCAAAGATCCATTTAACTACTCTCTATTGGCTCAATCACTTCTCGATTACATAGCCAAGAATCAAAAGGTCTTTAAGGTTGTAATGTGGGCTTAGGGACGGTATGATAAGTATATTTGGATAATTGAGAGTGAGCTTTTGGCTCTCTCCTCACTAGCCATCAACGAATCGCCCTAGAGCTTGAGTTACTCTCATAAAACGTTTCTCACTCAACCCAATGAATTCTTTGATGCACAAAGTAGCATCCCCAATAACCCAATTAAAGCATAAGATGTTCACATAAAAATTCCACTTTGCCGGTCCGAATATATATATTTTCTTTTCTTTTCAAATCAATTTCTTTTCTATAGCTATGATTCTCTTTTTATGTTGAGATATCACACTAATTTTCTCATATATATATTTTTATGCCCTTATTGGCAAAATTAGCTCGTAGCTTCTTTTTCATTCACTATTACCCCGGCAAAGGGTTACAATAAAAATCTGTGAATCATCACCAATCTTAAGAACAGAGCACAATTAATAAGCTCAAAAATCCCATCCCAATAATATTTCCCATAATGGTGGACCCACCACCCCAAACTCAAGCTCTAAAACAACTGTCTATGCATCGCGATTCGAGTGCGGGTCATATGGAAAAGTCCTATAATCTAAAGGGATATGGCTTATAATGTGGCTAAAAAGGCTTTAGAAAGGCTAGAAGGGGCTGAGAAGGATATACCATATTAAATCAAATAACAAGGTGAGAAGGTATAAAAAGGCTTCAAAGGCTTCAAATATGAAAGAACCGCCTTAATCACTTTCTACACTATGTAATTTCGTTATTTTCTTACCTTTAGCACTTTCATCAAATGGTTTGTTAACTAGCTTGGATCTCACGGCCTACACACTTCTCAAGGTTCCCTGAGATCGAACATACTTTCTATCGCATTGCTTACTAATCTTTTCTTTACTATCAACGTGTGTTTTCCTGCAAATACTCAAAGCATACAAAATAAAATAGCTCATAAACATATTACTTCCTATCATTAACTCACTGAGCTTATGCTTTTAAGCTATTAAACACACTCTACATACATCTAAACCTTCAAAATTTTTAATTTTACCTAAAAACAGAAAAAATGGAGATGAGAGACAACGAATCCCCACACCCCCAACTCAAAAATGAGCCGTGTCCCCACGACTCGAAAAGACTCAAAAATAAAAGAAAAGAAAATTAAAATTTAACAGATATTGCACATAAATAAAAGGTAAGGAAGAAAGAAAACATACTCTTCGAGGCTATTTACCTCGCCTGATCAATACCCGGAATAGGGTGCAGTGCTTTCATGTATGTAAATCTCTATGTATCACCAATTTCGCATTCCCTTACATCTTCTTATGCTCCATTCCAATTAATCACACTCTAGAAATCTCTTGTTACTCTTCTTCCAATTCTGCTCTCGAATACTTTCTCATGTGATAGTGTTCATCCGGGAACATGTTTTGGACAAAGCTACTAGCGTCCCAGAAGCTTTTATTCATCTCTGATATAGGAATCTCGATTGTAGAGGTTGTGGTGTCTTCCTTATGAAAGTTAAAACCTTTTTGTTCTTTGAATTTACCACAACTAGCTTTCCTCTATTCTCTTGATCCGATTTACCTTCTAATTTATTCCCAAACTAGTACCAATCTCAATTGAAATCTTCTAGATCTTACCCAATACCTTGCTTTGATTCTTTATATCCCATACACTTGATAATATCTCTATTCTCTTCATCATCTCTTTTGACCCCCAAGTCAAAGCTTTGAGCACTCTTGAAATTTGTAACTCATGATCATAGGTGGAACAAGCTTTATTGTGGTTAGGAAAGGTGTTAGGATGACAATTCTCCATGTGGGTATGATTGAATCAAGCTTTGATGATATGGGTTTAAGGAATTTGAGAAGAAGATCTTGAAATTCATGGTTTTGATGCTTGGTTTCTAGGTGTTTTGATATGATTTGGGTGCTTGACTCTTCTTTGTAATGATGTAGGGAAGGATTTGGATGTTAATTCATGGTGAATTGGTAGTGTTTTGATGTTAGGTGAAGGTTTGTTGAAGCTTTAATGGAGTTGGGAGAGTTCTGGAGAGAAGAAAGAGGTTTAAGGTTTGATAAATTCGGAATAATAAGCATTAGATCTCCTTATAAGCTTGAAACCCTTTCTTTTCTCTCTCTGGCGGCTCGTGCGGACTACCCTGCGGACCAGGGGGTGTACCGCGGGGTACACCGCAGCATCTGATGGGTGAAAATTTTTGCTCACTGGATTGGACCCGTGGTACGGGTTTCTGTAGTATAGTGGTAAGTATTCCCGCCTGTCACGCGGGTGGCCCGGGTTCGATCCCCGGCAGCGGCGCCAAAAACTTGGTGGGGGCAAAGGTGTGATAAAATAATAGATAAATAAAGATAATAATAAAGAGTCACACACCCTTGAGAACCACGGAACTCACTGCAAGTATCACAGATCGTATGCAAGTTTTAATGATAAGTCAAGTTCGTTAGATCAATTTATGTTTAACAAGCGTAGATGAATTTAGATGTTTGGATAAAATATGAAAAGATAAATAACTATCTAATGCAAATAAATAAATAAAACAATTAAACAAAACAGATAACTAAATATGAAAGTAAGTCAAATAGATTAGGATTACTAGGTCTAATACTCAATTGTTATTCTAACCTGTCACATTAAGCATTATATATTAACCAGGATTGCAACAAACCTTAGTGGCTATCTAGTCACACTAGACGATTATGTGGTGTGTCAATAACTAAGAATAATCCTAAGATTGATCAGATCTAGGAAATAGGTCAAAACACATAATACAATATACGCCAAGCTTAACCAATTAAAATAACAAATAGTATTTAAAGATCAAAATAATAATCCAACAATTAAGAATAAACTTACAGAATAACCGCTTAGAAATATCGTTGAGAATAGATCTATAGCTAATTACTCTAATATAGAGAAGGTGAGATGTAGAAGAGGGGTTGTCAGGCTCCAATCTTCTTCTTCTTGTCTTCTTCTATAGGTCAACTTGCTTCTTGGATGAATAGCTTGATTCTAAGGATGAATATCTATCTAAAGGACTAAGCTATTGTTTAAAACTAAGAAAATATAAGTAAAGACTAAGCCTATACTTTGCAATTGAGCAAGGACATGTTTACAATGGTATAAGGGTGTATTTATAGGTGTCTTGGAAGCCCTAATTCGTTTTCTTGAAGGAGAAGTAAGTAGTGGACTCCAAGCCCAACTCAAATTCGTAACCCTAAAAACATGAAATCAGGTCCGATCTTCTTTTGGCTATAACAGCTTCAATATTCATCCGTTTGACGCGTATGAGTATACAAAATTGATCGTCTCGGAAAGCTCTTCAACTTTGCTCTTGACCGTTTCTCCAAATTCCATACCGTTCTTGAGATATAAGCTGATTTGTGGTCGTAGGTGCAGAAATTCAGGATTAAGGCAGCTTCTCCTTTTCCATGTTTTTAGCTTTTATTTCCTTATCTCCAATTACCATGCTTATCTCTTTCCATAAGTTGTAGTCTTTGACTTGGAATCTAATTAATCTCCATAATTATCTTTAAAGCTTCACACTAAATAAATAATTAAACCCAATATGCTCTAAAAATATTATTTTACTAAATCAAGACTCAAAATAGGAAAGTGTAGCATTTCTCTAGAAAATCGACTATAATGACTTCTAAAATCACTAAAAATGATGTCTCATCCTAATATAAATCTATCACAAATGAGGAGACATCAATATATATGGAGAGTAATTAGATGCCAAGTCAATTCTAAGAGATAAAGGAAATGAAATATACATAGAAATTGGAGAAAATAAAGAAAAATATAGGATATGGAAAGATAAAGTTGCCAAATAAATCTGAATTCCAGCACCCACGACCACCAAAGGGCTCATAACTCAAGATTGATTAGGAATTTGGAAGAAAGGTCTGAAGCAAAGTTAAATATCTTTCCGAAACGATCAGTTTCGGCTATTGGAAAACATCAAACTAATAAGTAATGAAGCAGTTATGACCAAAACAAAAACGTGACTGATTGTTACCTTTTCTATATATTAGGGTTACGAATTTGAGTTGGGCTAGGAGTCCATTACGTGTCTTCTACTCCAAGAAAACGAATTAGGTCTTCTAAACACCTATAAATACACTCTTATATCACTTGTAAATCATCCTTGCCTCACATAAATTAGTCATTAGGTTTATTATCATTAGAGTTATTGTAGAGAGCAAGATGAAGTATTTTATTCAATCTCTTAGTTTATTTTGTTCAGGTATGAACTAATTTTCCCATAACTTGGGTTTTGCATTATGTATAATCTATGAATTCTATTTTCTTTCTATCTAAGTTTCTTTGGGAATTATATGTTTTAATCTGATATTAGCTACTTACTCATATATTTATTTATGTGTTTTAAATTATTTCCTGTCATAAACCTGATCACTTTAGGCTTTCTTAATAGTAGTTAGATGGTCACCCAGAAAGGATATCTAATTAATGAAACACTACATAACGTCTAGTGTCCGATATTGGTCCTGACAACACCGATTCTAACTAGATAGTCATTAGGGTTTGTTTTAACCACTATCACCATGTTTGGAATTGAATTGCTTAGGGCCTTGGTAGAGCTTGATAATCCTAAGTTTAGGCTGCCTCGTGGTTGTATCGTAGCCCCCCTAGTCGCTCTCAAGGTCTAGGGTACGGGACTTTAGAATCCTGACTAAGTATCTAAGAGTTATTAACTCCCTTATTAACTAGAATTTTATAGAAAGAATTAGAAGGATTAGTGCATACTAGCAAAACCTAAGCTATATCTCTGATCTCATATTTCTTCGTATTTATTTTATTGTCTTTACTTTTATCTAGTTTAATTAATTATCTCTCAATCAATCTTAGTTATTTTCTATCTTTTAATTAATTACTTTCTACTCGTAACTATTTTTTCATTCGTATAACACACTAAGTCCCTGAGAACGAACATTCTTATCAAACTTGCATACGTCCTGTAATACTTGCAGTTCCGTGCTAGTCTAGGGTGAATTGTGCATCGTTTATCTATCTTTTATTATATAATTTTATCACAACCTAGGCAACACGAAACGTATTTTTTAATTTTCATTGTCTGGCAATAATATTTTCTTAATCCAAACACGTTTTTTAAAAATGTTGTAAGGAAAATGACAATTATTTACCTAAAAATATTTTTGGAAAATAAAAATGAAAAATATTTTCACGAACCAAACGGAGCCTAGGGATTCCCTAAATGTCGGAGCAGGAAAACGAGATTCTATAATTGTTTTGTAGTCTTTTTATTGTCTTTGATCTGTGTGTATTTTTGCATTCGAAATATTGTTTGTACTATGTGTGAATATATTCAAATACATAATATTGATTTTAAATATAAATTATGTTTATACTATTTAAACACTTAAAATATAATATAGTTTTACATTTGAAAATAAATTGTTTATCATAAAAATAATATTTATAGACTTCTTTTACACCATATTTTTTACAATTGTCGAATATGTCAAAAGATTAATAAAATAGATTTCAACAAAAGGATATTGCGTAATTCGTTTATTACCAATAAGGAACTAATAAGGATTAATGGATCATATCTGTTTTCGAGAATCTAACACTCAAATATATCGAAGTAGTATCAACAAAATAAGCCAAGTCCAAATGAAATCTGAGATAGAGAATGACAAAACCGTGCATGGACAATGTGTGTGATAAACACGCGCCAAGGAAAAAAGGTGGCACATGCATCACACTCCATAATTCTATCAATTTTTTCCAATTTTTGTTTGGTCGTAACAAGTTAATTTTTTCGTAGGAAAATCCAATAAATATTGGGGACAATTTTGTCTAGTGGTGCAAGAAATTGCATCACTCGGGCCAAAGAAGGGCCATGAAAAGGAGGCTCATTGTAAATAAAAGCTCTTCATGCCTCTTTTGATTAACCACACCAGAGCCTACGGGGCTGACTTTCATAAAATTTCTGTCGCAAGCCATAAATATGTTTTCATGTACTCAAGAAAGTAAAAATCTCCAATTTTCAAGTTTATTCGCAATAATTCATATTTTTAAACACCCCAATGTGACTTAGAAAATCTAAAAGTAACTTGAAAATTAAGATATAGAGTTTTAAATTTCAGGTATCATATATTTATTGAAAAAAAGGGATAATCACTTACATATTCTCATATGGGGACTTTATACCCATACACAACCTTTAATTTTAAGTCGTACGTCCATAGATGGTAAAAGACGGGCATACCCTAATGCTATTATTTTTTTTAGAATCATTGCAATTTCCCCGCTAAACACATTGTTTAGGTAGGAAAAACACACCAAACAAACCCTCTATTGTACGATGAAATAAGGCCTGCAAAATATTAAGAACATTTTGAACCTGTAAGACTTCTTTAGAGAGATCAGACCAAACCGTCCCTAGCCCATCGACTATCACGTACCCAACTACCTGACGTAAAGTTTATTGTGCTTTCTGATTTGATCTTGATAGTTTATTTTAACACTTTAACTCATCATTAGCCCTAATTTTCAAACACACAAAGCCTACTACATGTTTAACCAAAACACTAAAGCATTAATTCTCGTGGGAACAATATATCATTTCATTCAATATATTGCTTCGTATCGTTTCAATGTAACTAGTGAACACTTACTTAGGGTCTGTTTAATTCTTCTTATCAAGTTAGCAATAGCGACCAATCTCGTTGTCGCTAATGGGAGACACGTTTCTAGCGACCACTTTGGTGGTCACCAATAAAATTTCATAGTTTTTTTTATATATCCCGCAACCAATAACAGTTGCAAGAGTCCTTACAACTAGCGACCATGCAGGCAGTCACTAAAGACATGGTTCGTAAAAGTGCCATACGTAGTAGTCTCAGTATGATTTGAGTACTTTAAGGGAAATGACCAACGTCAACCTGCGATAAGCATATGACCAATTTCCCCGCTGACGCGTCTCGTATTCTGCCTCCTTGCTGGAGGACCGTGAGTTAAACCTATGGCGAATAAATAATATTTTCTTGACATATGAGAATTTAGAGAACAATGATACAAAAAAATCTTTTAAAGTCTTGTGCACATATAATAAGTATGTTGCGTTTCGAATAACTATATTGGAAGACACAAACTAAAAGAGTAACCAAATAGAATTCGTTTGTTGCTGATACATTGTTGTTTGATCACCTTGCCAAGTCCAAACAATGTATTTTGAATCTTGTCTTATCTCCTACTTCAGCATCTTCTAATATTCCAATGTATCTTTATTAGATTTTTTCACCTCAAGAAGGTGAAAATCCGGAGTAATCTCAATTATCACTGCCTTAGTAGTGAGTGCGCCTTTACTGCCTTCACTTAATCCCTCTAATTTTAGTATCCATTTATCTTTCTACATCTCTTTCATCTTCAGCAGCTTAGCTACAACCTACATCTTCGACATCATACTCTTTGCGGGGATAACAAGCTAATAAAACGTATAAAATCACTCTACATGACTAAATATCTACTTCCAAACTATCATAGCCTTTCCCGATGAGTACTTCTAGGGCCACATAAGTAGGTGTACCACAACTTATATGAAGTAATTGATGTCTCCTTAATTGTTCTTATTTTCGACCCTTAGGAGACATCATTTTTTGTGTTTATTTAATCAATTCGATAGACTTTTGGACTAAATATGCAATAATATGATTTTCCTCTTTTATTTCTAGCATTTTTAATTTATTAAGTTTTTGCGCGTAATATTGGTATTTTTAGTATAAATTTTACATGTTTTAGATGTTAGCTAGAAGAGGAATCCGAGGAGAAAGTCAAAGATCAAGAGATAGAGTCAAGACTTGAAGATAAATCCCGAAGATATTATTTTTAGAGCTGAAAATCCATTTTCCAGGCCATAGATTGCTGATTTCGAGGCGCTTAAGCGATGATTTAGCCGCTGACCTTTGAAGAGAAAACATTCCTTATCGAGTTACGGAACTTTAGCTACTGGAATGAGGTCAATCGGAGTCATAACGAAGTGAGAAAAGCCGTTTTAGTGAACGTGTATCAGCAGTTACGAGATTTTGGGCTTAGAATTTGGGCTTGGACATTTAATTAGTGTTTTATTCTTAGGTCCAAGCCTTAATCCGTTTTTACACTTATAAAAGGAGCCTTTGACTTCTATTTTCACACAATTCACATTCTGCAATATTAAAACACCATAGAGAAGCAACAGAAGGAAGAAAGAAGAAGCTACAAGAGCTGGAGAGGGTCTATATCTCCGTTCATAGTCATTCCTATTCCAGAAATTAGGTTCTTTTATCTTTTAATTT
The DNA here is from genome assembly GCA_029959085.1 of Nemophila menziesii. Lineage (NCBI taxonomy): Eukaryota > Viridiplantae > Streptophyta > Magnoliopsida > Boraginales > Hydrophyllaceae > Nemophila > Nemophila menziesii. Next base: position 5,216,010 of record JARWIR010000031.1, read on the forward strand.
TGTAATCAAATATGAATTCCTTTACATTTAATTTAGTTTTTCTTTTTAATATGAACTAAACATTTATTAGTGCTTGAGAACAATTAATGGGTGAATCCCAATCTTATTGAATTCCGTATGTTGAATTTGGGTTTCTGTTAAATTAAACTAGATTGTGTCTATTACTCTTTTCGATAAATTGAGAATATTTACTGTTTTTAGCGTCATGAACTAGGAACAAGTGTTAGTATTTAGGCTATTCCAATTAGTGGCAATTGGATCATCTTGACGGAGGGTTTAGATATAGAACCATTTATTCAATCTATGATAGAAGCTATTGATTCTGACGAACTTAGCTAATTCTAGGGCCAATGAGGTAATAAAACTTAAACATCCAAAAGTGGATCATATTTACCCTGACGGGACTAGTGACACTCTAGGATCGCCTTATAGTCCACCCTGAAGGGGGTATAAGGAATTTAGAATCCCGACCATTGTAATTGACCAATTTAGCCCTTAAACAACATAAGTTAGGATATAGGATTGGGAGGATCCTTGCGTTCTCAAGTGCTACTTCTCATATTGCGTCTTACATCATTTTACTTGCGTCTTAGCTTTTATTTGCATTTTAATAATTGTCTTTCATTTACTTAGCATTAATACAAAACCAAAACAACCATATTATCTTTACTTGCTTTCATAAGTGCAATCAATCATTAATAGATAAGCATTGTAGTCAACCATCCCGTCCTTGGAACGAATTTGTTTTATCAATTATACTACTTGGGACAACCGTACACTTGCGGTTGTGGTTCAATTATTTATTGCATTTATTTAGAACGCACAAAGGACCACCAAGTTTTTGGTGCCGCTGCCGTGGACGGTAGCGTGTGACCACGATGTTTATCCTTTAGTGATAGTTGCATTTATTTTATTTTATCAGTTTAACGCTTTTTGTTTGTTTATCTTTCTCAGGTTTTTAGGTTTGGTGTATGCGAAGAAGGCTATTCAAGGATCTAGAGCCAACACCTCCGATCCTTAATAATCCAGAATCGTTGATCAGACTTGCTAACAAGAGAAGAAGAGAACAAGAAGCCTTAGAAGTAGAAGAGTTAATTAACAGAATGGAGAATATCAATCTTCAGAATCAACAAAATAATGAACAAGGCCAGTTAGGTGCGAATGGCCAACCTTTAGCTCCAGGCATTATTCCTCAAGTTCAACCACCAAATCCTAATCCTCAAGTTCAAATAGTGATGAATCAAGATCCGTGGTTTGTTAATGGTCCACAAGAAGCTCCATTTTGTGCTCCTGCTATAGGAGTAGGTGCTCCAAATATAGATGTTCCAAGATTTCGTCCAGATTCGGGTATGTTAGCTCAATTCCAAAATTTTGATAATTTTCGTGGTAGACCAGGAGAAGATCCTATCCGAGCCGTTCAGAAATTTAAGCAGATATGTGATTCTTACATCACACAAGGAGTTTCAAAAGAACAGATTACTATGCTGTGTTCCGATTTTTCGTTATAGATGGAGCAAGTGAATGGCACGATACGCAAGATCCTACGAAGATAACAAACTGGGACCAATTAGAAACTGCTTTCTTTGAGAGGTTTTACCCAAGTAACATGAGGTTAGATGATCAGCTCGAATTAACGCATTTCCGTCAAGAATATGATGAAACTTTGGGTAAGAGTTGGACAAGATTTCAGATGTGTTTAAGAAGGGTTCCCAATCATGGCTTTACAGAACAACAACAACTAAAAATCTTTTACAAAGGCCTTGATGGAACTTCGAGAGCGAAGTTGGATTTGTTATGTGGTGCAGGTTTTCTTCAAGTTCAACCCATGTATGCTAAAATTATTTTGGAAAGAACAGTCAAGAATGAAGTTGGGTGGAATTCAGTAAGAACACCGATTAAAGGAGTGAATAATGTTAATATGGAAGAGAAATTTGCTACGCTTGAGAATAAGATTCAGACTACTATAGAGCAACAGTTGAAACAGCTTACTTTAGCTATAAAGGAAGGATTTTTGGGTAAGAAAGTAGCTGTACAAGCCGCGCAAGAGGTTTATATGTGTTCGATTTGTAGGGTAGATGATCATGATGAGGAAAGTTGTTCGAATAACCAAGAGCCTGTGATGTTTGTGTCCAATAGAGGTAACTTTAATTCGAGTGGGAATGGATATCAGCCTAACAGAAACCATCCTGGGTTTCAATACTCAAATCCTAATGGGGCAGCCAATCCTACATATGCGTATCAGCCGCGTCCCCAAGGTAACAACTACAATCCAAGACCACACAACAATTATCAAGGAGGACAGAATCAGGGTAATTATGTACAAAGACAAGCTCCTCAGAATACATACGATGAAACCATGAACCAAAAAGCCTTACCTGCCCATCCACAAGAAGGAGTAGTTACCCTTCAGAAAACAGTTGAAAGTTTAATTGCTCTTCAAACACAAGCTATGGAACGTCAACAAGCATCTGACGCAAACATGAAGTTGTTGCAGAATCAAATAAGTCAAATTAATAAACAACTGAATCAACGTCCACAAGGGCAACTCCCTAGCGATACTGAGAATCCAATACAACGTGAAGATTGCAAAGCTGTTACATTAAGAAGTGGTAAGAACCTTCCTCCACCTCCTTTTCCCGTTATGAAAGAGAAAGAAGTTCCAAGAAAAGAAAAGGAAGTGGGTGAGAAAGAAAAAGAGAATGAGGAAGATAGTGAGGTTGAAGAAATAGCTAGACCAAGTGAGATTCCAAAGAAGAAAGATGATATTGGGATTAATCGCCCTCCACCACCGTTTCCATCTCGAGTTCAGAAAAAGGGTGATTTGGGTGATTTTCAGAAATTCTTTAATAGAGTGAAGGGTCTGAGTATTAATATTCCGCTACTAGAGGCGATTCGAGATATTCCTAAGTATACGAAGTTTTTGAAGAGGGCCCTCACTAACAAAAGGCCTTATTGTGATAATGAGATGATTGGTCTTCCTGAAGAGTGTAGCGCGATTTGTCAGAGTAAATTACCTCCAAATTTAGTTGATCCTGGGAGTTTCACGATTCCGATATCGATTGGAGAAGAATGGAAAGGAAAAGCGCTATGTGATTTGGGTGCGAGCATCAATTTGATGCCCAAGTCAATCTTCGATAAGCTTAAAATTGGAGAAGCAAGACCCACTTCTATGGTCTTGCAAATGGCGGACAGGTCTCTTGCACATCCCGAAGGCCGAATTGAAGATGTCCTCGTTAAGGCAGGTACACTTATATTTCCCGTTGATTTCGTAATACTTGAGTACGATGCAAATAGAAATGTCCCCATTATTTTGGGTAGACCATTCCTAGCTACAGGGCGTACATTAATCGATGTAGAGAATGGCGAATTAACGATGAGGATACAAGACGAGGAAGTCAAAATCAATGTATTTCGAGCCATGAAATTCCCAGATTCTCAGGAAGATTGCTTCAGAATGGATGTAGTAAAGCAAGCATCGCAAGAGGTATTTAATTGTTTAAATTTTGATGATATCTTGCAGGCTGCTTTAACATTAGATTCACCTGAGATGATGGAAGAGCTTGCCGAAACAGTGGCAGCTCTTAATTCTGAAAATCCGAAGTATAGGCGTCTTGCCTATGAACCAGTGAGAGAACCGGGGAAGATTATTCCTAAAAAGAAGCCTTCAATTGAATCCCCTCTGGAATTGAAAGAAAAACCGTTACCAGCACACTTGAGGTATGCGTATTTAGGTACTAATGAAACTCTACCTGTTATTGTTTCAGCTAATTTAACAGGTCCTCAAGAAGATAAACTGTTGCGTGTGTTGAGAGCCAACAAAGAAGCAATAGGTTGGACAATTGCTGACATCAAAGGCATTAGTCCATCCTATTGCCAACACAAAATCATACTTGAAGATGTTAATGCACGCTCAGTTGAAGGTCAAAGAAGATTATTGCCCGTTATGAAGGATGTAGTGAAGAAAGAGGTGATCAAGCTTTTAGATGCGGGGATTATTTATCCCATCTTGAGTAGTGAATGGGTGAGTCCGGTTCAGTGTGTACCGAAGAAAGGAGGAATGACAACAGTTCTTAATGATAAAAATGAAGCAATTCCTTCAAGAACGGTAGTTGGATGGAGAGTTTGCATGGATTACAGAAAGATGAACAAGGCCACCAGAAAAGATCATTTCCCTTTGCCCTTCATTGATCAAATGTTAGACAAATTAGCCGGAAGAGAGTACTATTTCTTCTTGGATGGTTACTCTGGGTATAATCAAATTTACGTGGCTCCGGAAGATCAACATAAAACAACATTTACATGTCCCTTTGGTACTTTTGCATATCGCAGAATGCCATTTGGGTTGTGTAATGCTCCTGCTACCTTTCAAAGATGCATGATGGCTATCTTCTGGGATATGATCGATAACTTTCTTGAAGTGTTTATGGATGATTTCTCTATATTTGGTGATGATTTTGATAAATGTTTAGATAATTTGGAGAAAGTGTTAATCAGATGCAAAGAGACAGATTTGGTTTTAAACTGGGAGAAGTGTCATTTCATGGTTCGAGAAGGTATTATTCTGGGTCACAAGGTTTCGAGTGCTGGATTAGAGGTCGATAGAGCGAAGATAGAGGTAATTAAAACTCTTCCCCCTCCTGATCCTGTTAAAGGGGTCAGAAGTTTTCTTGGCCATGCTGGCTTTTATAGGCGATTTATCAAAGACTTTTCTAAAATTGCTAAACCGTTATGCAACTTACTTGAAAAGGACTCCAAATTCCTTTTTGATGAAGCTTGTTTAGCGGCCTTCAAAGCAATCAAAGAAAAGCTTATTTCTGCTCCTATAGTATTACCTCCAGATTGGAATTTACCGTTTGAGGTTATGTGTGATGCGAGTGATTTGTGTATGGGAGCCGTATTAGGACAAAGAAAAGAGAAAGTTTTTCATTCGATTTATTATGCTAGTAAAACCTTTAATGGTGCTCAAGTAAATTATACAGTTACAGAAAAAGAGTTGCTAGCGGTTGTGTATTCATTCGATAAATTTCGCTCTTATCTTCTTGGAGCGAAAGTTATTGTTTATACAGATCATTCAGCGATTCGATATCTTATGGAGAAGAAGGATGCTAAACCGAGGTTAATCAGATGGGTTTTGTTACTTCAAGAGTTCGATTTAGAGATCAAGGATAGAAAAGGGTGTGAGAATCAGGTTGCGGATCATCTATCGCGGTTAGAAGGTTGTGAGATGAATAGTGGTACTGAAGCAGTTAGAGAAGAGTTTCCCGATGAGAGTTTATTCGTTTTTCGTGATTATGAAGCTCCTTGGTATGCAGATATTGCAAATTTAGTGGTAAGTGGCTCTTTTCCTGAAGGATCAACTTATCAAGAGAGAAAAAGATTAGCTCATCGTGCAAGATAGTTCTTTTGGGAGGATCCTTTCCTCTACAAAGTTTGTGCTGATCAAATGGTAAGAAGATGTGTAGCCAAGGAAGAAATTGAGGCGATTATAGCTGGGTGTCACGATTCACCTTATGGTGGACATTTCAAAGGAGATCAAACTGCTGCTAAGGTATTACAATCTGGTTTCTATTGGCCCTCTATTATAAAAGATTGTCATGAATACATGAAAAGATGTGCAAGATGTCAATTTACCGGAAACATATCCAAGAGGGATGAGATGCCACGTAACAATGTGTTAGAAGTTGAAATATTCGATGTTTGGGGCATAGATTTTATGGGTCCTTTCGTTCCTTCAAATGGTAACCTCTACATATTGTTAGCTGTTGATTACGTGTCTAAATGGGTAGAAGCTGTGGCTTTGCCAACTAATGATTCACGAGTGGTGATTAAGTTCTTGAAATCGCATATTTTCACTAGACATGGCACTCCAAGGGTAATTATTAGAGATGGAGGTACTCATTTTGTTAATAAATATTTGAAGACGTTCTAGAGAAATATGGAGTGAGACATCGTGTATCTACTTCTTATCATCCACAAGCCAATGGTCAAGCCGAAGTATCAAATCGTGAGGTAAAATCTATCTTAGAGAAAACTGTTGGTCCTACTAGAAAAGATTGGTCTATGAAATTAGATGATGCACTATGGGCCTATCGCACTGCTTTCGAAACTCCAGTAGGTGCTTCTCCGTATCGAATGGTATATGGTAAGGCTTGTCACTTACCTCTTGAACTTGAAATGGGTGCTTATTGGGCTATTGCGAAGTTAAATTTAGATCCTACTCTAGCTGGTCAAAATCGAATGATGAAACTTAATAAGCTTGATGAATTTCGATTACATGCTTATGAGAATGCTAAACTTTACAAGGAAAATACCAAGAGATGGCATGATAATCGGATTCAAGAGAAGAATTTTGTAGTGGGACAAAGAGTGTTGAAATATAATTCAAAGTTCAGTAATTATTCGGGGAAATTAAGATCGAAGTGGTCGGGTCCTTACATTGTAACCAAGGTTACACCTCATGGAGCTATATAGATAGAACATCCACTTGAAAACCGTACATTCATGGTGAACGGTCATCGCTTAAAGATATATCATGGAGGTGAAGACACCGATCGTGCAAAAGACCCACATCCCGAAGAAGTCATGTACCTCCTCGAAGCTCCTTAGAAGCACGAGGTAACGCGTCGAGCTTAACGACGTTAAACAAAAGCCAATTTCTTGTATATTAGTTTAAGTATTTCAATTTCCGTAGTGTAAATTAGTTAAGTTTTCGTTGAATTTAGTGTTTATTTTTAAGAAATGAGGAAGGGTGTTTGTTTTTGATGATTTCAGGGGTATAATGGTCATGAGTTTGGGGTCAAATTGATGAGAAAACGAAAAAAAATTAGAGTCCACAGCAGGTTTGACCGGCTAGCCGGCGGGTTGGCCGGCATACCGGCCAAACCAGCTGAAGGATCCCAACTCTCTGACCACTGCGTCAGCGATGACGTAGCGTTGCTGCGTCACAATTCGCGCCAGCGAGAATCCGCCGGCATGTCGGTCAACTGACCGGCTAGCCGGCCAACTGGAGGAAAAGTTTCTGGTCCTTGCGTCAACGACGACGCAAGGTTGCTGCGTCTCAAAATGTTCCATCGACATGCCGCCGGCATGCCGGCGAATCCGCCGGCTAGCCGGCCAAGGATTTCAAGGTTTCTGATCACTGCGTCAGCGACGACGCAAGGTGCTTGCGTCTGAGGTAAAAAAAAAACGAATTTAGTAATTTTTCTGCCGCCATCGCGACCGGCATGCCGGCGAATCCGCCGGCTAGCCGGTGTTGCGAGAGGCGGTTTTGAGCTTACTTAACCTAGTTTGTTGCCTCTTTCTCCATGCCAACCTTATATTCCGAATCCTTGCCTCCACCTACTCCGAAAATCATCAACAAACAGCTATAAAATCATCAAATCAAGCCTTCTTTCATCACAAAAACACACAATCAACTCATAGCTTCTCCAAAACATCACCAAAATTCATCTTTTCTTCATTAATTCCCTCTTCCCAACCTTGAAATTAAACCCAATTCTTTCACAATTCCTCTCAAATAACCTTAACCCATCTTATATAACACCTAATTCTTCAAGTTTTAAACCTCAAAACATCAAATTTCAAAGCTTTTCTCTAGATTTTTCTCTATTTGAAGTTTTGAGTTTGGGGTGAAAAGAGATGACTAACAGGACTGCTTCTATGTGTAACTATCGAAGAAACATACCAAGAAACAGGAACAATGTTGGAGCTAGCCCAGACCAAGCAATTGAGATTCCGGATTCGCGATCCAAAAAGACTGTACAAAATCCAATTGCTCCGAAACGAAAAGAAAATCCAAGTAAGGCTAATCCGAAAAAGAGTAGGTTAATTGATGAAAGCGATGAAGAAAGTGAGGAAGAAGTTGAAGAAGAGAGTGAGGATGAAGTTGAGAAAGAAATTGAGGAAGAAACTGAACAAGAAGTTCCCAAAGAACCAGTGCAACAACAGAAACCTCCGCGTAGGAAAGCATGGGATCAAAAGCCTAAAAGAGTCTTCATTCCATGGGATACTCAGGTTCGTGATAGAATTCAATTTTTGAAGTTTGGTGAGGAGATGAATCTTCCTAGGGGTATTATGACTAGTGCTTATAAAGATTATGGTATTACTTGTGATAAATTGGGTTGGAAAGAATTGCGTGAAAGGAAGCTTGAGTACATTCCTACCTTGGTGCGAGATTTTTATGAAGGAATCGCCTTCTCAAAAGAAGCAGTCATTATTCGCAAAAAGGTAGTTCCTTTCTCCGTTGAGCTTATTCGTAAATCATTGAAATTACCCGAATTTTCCGGAATATGTCCGTTTCAAGAATCTCTAAAAGAACCTTCGTTTGATTATGAATCCCTTTGGGGGAAAGTGCTTGTTGATGGGGCCCGCCCAATTCCCGAAGGAGAGAGATATCCTGGACAGATGTATAGTAGTAATTTACTACCATGTGCTAAGATTTGGTCACGCTTCATAATCCCTACCTTCTTCGGAGTTAAACACATATCGGAAGTGAAGAAGGAGCATTTTTTGTTCATTAAATGTATTATCGAGGAGAAACCTATGGATGTTGCTCGTGTGATATATGATACCATCATGGAATTTGCTCGAATTCCTACTTCGCAACAAAATCTCAAATTTCCTTGTACCATCAGTACTTTGTGCTTAGACGCAAAGGTTCCGCGTAAAGACGCAGAGATTGATCGTGTTGTAGTGGGTGAGAGTATGGGTTTAGCTTTGATAAAGAATATTCATGATGAGGTGTTAAAAGCAACAAGAAATCCTAGAGCTCCTACAAATAAGAAGATGCATACAACCAATGAGTTGGAAGCGAAAGTGAAGGTGTTAGAAGAGAACCAAGTGAAGATGATTGCGTCTTTGGGAAACGTTACAAAAGAGTTAGAACTTCTCCGAAACATGTTAATGGGGGTGAGCACAATTCAACACGCCACCTATGGTATACTTACGCAAGAGAAAGTTCATGGACGCAACACCGATAACCAGCCTCGCGCTGGTTAAGATACGTTTTCTATCCCTTTCGCGTTTTAGTTAGTTTAGTTTATTTTTATTGCATTGAGTCTTTTCGAGTCGTGGGGACACGACTTATTTTTGAGTTTGGGGTGGGGTTCGTTGCCTCATCCCAGTTTTTATGTGTTATGTGTTTTATTTGCTTTCAATAAAATAATTTTCGGAGTTGCGTTTGACTATAGAAGATTTTAAATGTCCCTTTAAGCATACTTTTGATGAATCAATGGTAGTAAATAGTGGACTTTAGGGAATAACATAAAACACACTTACAATTGCATGCGAACATAGGTAATTGATAGGAAAAATTAATGAACAATGCAAATGAAGTAAGCTTGTACTTAAGGAATATGTTTGGTGTGTAGAACGTGAAATCCTAATTAGTAGAGAACCCACCTAGATATGAACTAAAAACAAGCTATGTACTTAGGAAAATGATAGGGGCAGTTCTCTGTTAGCCATTTGAAGCCTTTTAGCTTGCTATCCCTTATTATAATTTTATCCGTCTTAGCCCAATTTTGAGCCTTAAACCTTTTCTTTTGTAGCCACGATATAAGCCCATTATCCTTTAGATTATTAGGCATGACCAAATGACCCGCACTTGAATCACAACCCTGAGACTTGTCTCGAGCTTGAGTTTGGGGTGGAGGGTCCATATTTGGGAATTTACATTGGGAAGGGATTATATGTGTTTGTATTGGGGCACAAAAATAAAAGATGATATTATTATTTGTAACCCTTTGCCGAGAAAAGAAAAAAATAAATAAATAAATGAATAAATAATTTTTTTTTATAAGAGACATGACTTTTCACATCAAAATGATGGTCATGGGTATCTTGTACAAAAAAAAGAAGAAAAGAAATGAAAAAGAAAATAAAAAGAAAGAATAATTAAATCGGCAAAGTGGAATATTTTTGGAAATCATCTTAGTTTTAGTTGGGTTGACATTGGGGACGCAACATTAGCGCGTCAAATGGGTGAGTGAGAACATTTTTGAGCGTCAACTCAAGCTCGAGGACATTGTTGATGGTAAGTGAGGAGAGAGTCAAAAGCTCACTTCAAATTTACCAAATATACATCCACACCGTCCTTAAGCCCCTATTAAAATCGTAAAGACCTCGTGATTCCTAAATGCATAGTGAATTTATGATTCTGTTGATAGGGAATATCCTAGGTTGAGCGTTCAAAGCGAGGTAGGATTAATGACCACCTTATAGCCATCATACAGAGATGAGTACAAGTGTAACCTTCAAGCATTGCGACTTTAATTTTATGATTGAGATTATTTATATTTGATGTTGCATGATTAGTGTATGTATATGTTAGTTCTTAAAGTTTTGCTATATGAGATTTATCTTAAGAATTGCTTTAGGTTTATTTGCTAGCTTCTATTTGTTCTTGCGTTTACTTCTACCCCCTGTTTTGTTTTGTTTTGCTTTGTCGGGACGACAAAGGTTTGAGTTGGGGGTCTTGATGTCTCCTTAATTGTTCTTATTTTCGACCCTTAGGAGACATCATTTTTGGTGTTTATTTAATCAATTCGATAGACTTTTGGACTAAATATGCAGTAATATGATTTTCCTCTTTTATTTCTAGCATTTTTAATTTATTAAGCTTTTGCGCGTAATATTGGTATTTTTAGTGTAAAGTTTATAGGTTTTAGATGTTAGCTAGAAGAGGAATCCTAGGAGAAAGTCAAAGATCAAGAGATAGAGTCAAGACTTGAAGATAAATCCCGAAGATATTATTTTTAGAGCTGAAAATCCATTTTCCAGGCCATAGATTGCTGATTTCAAGGCGCTTAAGCGATGATTTAGCCGCTGACCTTTGAAGAGAAAATATTCCTTATCGAGTTACGGAACTTTAGCAACTGGAATGAGGTCAATCGGAGTCATAACTAAGCGGGAAACGTCGTTTTAGTGAAGGTGTATCAGCAGTTATGGGATATTGGGCTTAGAATTTGGGCTTGGACATTTAATTAGTGTTTTATTCTTAGGTCCAAGCCCTAATCCGTTTTTACACTTATAAAAGGAGCCTTTGACTTCTATTTTCACACAATTCACATTCTGCAAGATTAAAACACCAGAGAGAAGTAACAGAAGGAAGAAAGAAGAAGCTACAAGAGTTGGAGAGGGTCTATATCTCCGTTTGTAGTCATTCCTATTCCAGAAATTAGGTTCTTTTATCTTTTATTTTTGTAATTAAATATGAATTCCTTTACATTTAATTTAGTTTTTCTTTTTAATATGAGCTAAACATTTATTAGTGCTTGAGAACAATTAATGGGTGAATCCCAATCTTATTGAATTCCGTATGTTGAATTTGGGTTTCTGTTAAATTAAACTAGATTGTGTCTATTACTCTTTTCGATAAATTGAGAATATTTACTGTTTTTAGCGTCATGAAATAGGAACAGGTGTTAGTATTTAGGCTATTCCAATTAGTGGCAATTAGATCATCCTGACGGAGGGTTTAGATACAGAACCATTTATTCAATCTAGGATAGAAGCTATTGATTCTGACGAACTTAGCTAATTCTAGGGCCAATGAGGTAATAAAACTTAAACATCCAAAAGTGGATCATATTTACCCTAACGGGACTAGTGACACTCTAGGATCGCCTTATAGTCCACCCTGACGGGGGTATAAGGAATTTAGAATCCCGACCATTGTAATTGACCAATTTAGCCCTTAAACAACATAAGTTAGGAAATAGGATTGGGAGGATCCTTGCGTTCTCAAGTGCTACTTCTCATATTGCGTTTTACATCATTTTACTTGCGTCTTAGCTTTTATTTGCATTTTAATAATTGTCTTTCATTTACTTAGCATTAATACAAAACCAAAACAACCATATTATCTTTACTTGCTTTCATAAGTGCAATCAATCATTAATAGATAAGCATTGTAGTCAACCATCCCGTCCTTGGAACGAATCTGTTTTATCAATTATACTACTTGGGACGACCGTACACTTGCGGTTGTGGTTCGATTATTTATTGCATTTATTTAGAACACACAAAGGACCACCAGTAATCCATCTTCTTGCCTAGATTCTTATAGAGCGCTCAATGCAAACTCTGATATTTTTAAATTTCCATTTTCATCCAAAAGCAAGTTCTCTGGTTTGAGATTGCGGTGTTAAATACCTCTGTAATGGAAAAAATCAACGACAATGATCAGCTGTTGGAAGTAATATCTTGCGATGTCTTCTTTTAGCCTCCCTATTGCCACCTGACTTATCTTGAAATGTTCTGCCAATCTCTTTTTCCAAACATCTTAAGCCCTTTTATAAACAACCTTCACCATGATAAATGAAAAAGATTTAGATATTACGTTGTCATATTATAAATATTGATAAATGATAGTGAAATTTCGTTACCGATATATGCATCTATGAATATATATGATATATAATATATATTTCTATTGAGAGTATTTCCTTATGTTGATCAAACTTGGTTTGAAACAGACTCGTGTATGGATATTATTGAGCAAAGCCTCCTTCTTTCTGTCGATGTCTCTCGCCTCCATATAGTGATATTTTTTAGAGGATGAAGAAAAAATTGATTTTTTTCTTATTTGGAAGAAAATGTACGTCAAATCTTGCAAAGCAAAACAAAGATTGAATCTTGAAGCTTGGAAAGTTAATGAGTCCAATATTGATTAAGATCCCTTAGAATTTAGCGATGAATCTACATAACCAATGATATTAGATATTATTGGTCTCAGGATTAGTAGTATTGGTCTACATGAGCCAAAATGAAAAGGTAGAAAATGAAAGATAAGATATCCTTTAATCAACACGAATTAGATCATCTTTTAATAAGATCACAACAATCCAAAAAGGAGATGGATCGATCACGGACTGAAACACCAACTAAATTGAAGAACCTAGTTCTTTCATATATCAATGGAAATATAATTTATCAATCCTTGATTGATTGAATACAATGTCTTATCTCTCTAAAGATTAGTGCTAAATTACTGGAAATCTAATGGGATACATATGAGGAATTGAAGATGGCAGCTTGGTCTCTATCATAAGAGTAATGATATATACCACCCAATGACGTGTTGTGAATTGGTTGGTTATAAATCGTTAATTAGATCCAAAAAATAAATAGATTAATGATTTATAACCAATCAATTCACACTACGTCATTGGATGGTATTTGGATGGTATGATTTTAGGTTGTATATATCATTACTCCTATCAAAAACCATTCTATCATACCAAAGGGATTACTTTTCATCTATATTGTTCTTTTTGGAGAGGTAATTTATCATATGCTGCTTATCATATTAACATTTTTCAATTCCAAAATTTTAATAAACCAACTCTATTTTTCAGATTCGACCTATTTATTTTACTAATTTAATATACAAAATATTATACAAGTGTATATGAATAGACTATTTCCTACGTGATAACTGATTGGGTGGCTAAATAAGAGCTTAAAGGCTCTTTGTTTAGTTTTTGGAATTGCTTTCCACCTCAACAGTTAGCCAACCTTCTATTGAGTGATTTCCATCTATTAGGGATTGGATAATGATGTAAGGAATCATCTATTGATTTTAATGTATTTTACATTCGACAAAAAAAAGAATAAATTGTTTTCTCTTATCAATAAATCATTTACTCTTAAGTACTTATCAACCACATTTTGTCAAAGGTTATAAAAAAAATGAATAATATAAAGATAGTTCATGACATCCTCCCTAAAACATAGACGAAAGGAAAAAAATAAAACACTACACCTAGGACCTTCTTGTGAGAATTTAGAAAAAAATTATTTAATAATTTGGTATGTCTCTTTATAAAAAGTTGATTGCCTTCATATTATATTGTATCCACTTGTATATAGTGTATTTATGGATGGTAGATGTTTAAATACTTTTATTCTCTTTAGAAATTAAAGATTAGTTATTATATTTTTTTTTTATTAATGTTACTCATGCCATCTCAAAATTTAGATTTATCAAGTTTGTAATTCTTTTTAAAAAATAAAACCTTGAGCTGAATGGGCTCTCTACCGTAGTTATTAAGGTCATACGACGAGTTAGCATGACAAAATAAGTCTTTGACCTAAATGGTTTTGGCCCATATTCATTATAATATTGAACAAAAATTAACCTATAAAAATGGATATGAAGTCTGACAAAAATTGCTCTCGGTAAGTGACACTTCTAATCTACAGAAAGAACTCTCTCCGTGCCTATGAGCATATAATACCCTATAAATACTTCATATTCCTAAAAAGAGGAAAGTGATCAAATATATCTCTACCTCATACAAACTTGACTGTCATAGTACCATCAAAATGAGCACCTCCCTTTGATTACCAACCCATCATTTGTAGGTACTAGACTTAAATCCCTTGGACATGAACTAGCCAAATTATTGCCTAAGAAATTTGATAAAAGATAGTAAATTGAGGAGTCAATGAGCTCCAATTATTTTGATAGATAATTGTACTATTAGTGATTATTTGGGAATCGATTAACTTTTCGCCAAATAAACACTCATAGAGATATCATGATGCAAAGATGTGGTATAAGACGAAAAAGAGCCAGTAGTTTGGCCTCATATAGATAGAGAATAGATGTAAACAAAGATAGAAAGTGTCACCCTAAAAGATATCCTCCAATAATTGATATCGTTAATTATAACGAGAATGCCTTACATGGCCTAATATTTCCCAAATCGACTTATCACTCTATACCTCATTGGACAAGAGCTAAAATATGTGAGTTTGTTGACACTAGAAGTTTACTATATTTACTATTCTTACACACCCTCGAACGAGCACATATTGACCTATGGAGTTAGAACTCTTTACAAAGGGTCAAGGGATTAATGGACACGGACTTTCATATGGTGGGAACTCAGAAATATGTGTCATTGATTTCTCATAGAAAAACTATTAGGATAATCTATTTCAAAAGTAAAATTAATTGATATACATAGCTATCAAGAATGTGAAGAATAAGGTAAAAATAGAGGGATATTTGGAAATCAGGATGCGAATAGCCCTACAAGACAGGTACGAAGAACATAAACATTTATTCACCTAAGAGACTGAGGATATGGTAGACATCGATAATTGTATCGTCATACGCCACTTAAATTTCAATCTCATTGTCTAACCAGATGTGCACAAATCATGATATTCTCTACAAAAAATAACATGATAATTAAGGAAGTGGTCGAGTGTCTACTACAAGTCGTACACATCAGAGAAGTGCATTTTCCATGGTGGGTTGAAAATCCTGACCTCGTAGCCAAGCATGATTGGAAATAAAGAATGTGTGTTGATTACAATAACATGAACCAGACATGTTCGAAGTGTTATTTTTCCTCACCAAAGATTGACCGGTTGGTCGATGTCACTACCAACAAGGTCTTTCGGTCATTAATAGACACCTTCATAGGGTGCAATTAAATTTAGATGGTCCTTCATGACGAAGAGATAACATATTTCATCACTAATCAAGGTCTATACTGCTCCTATGTTATGTCCTTCATATTTAAAACTATCGTGGCTACATGTACCAGATTATAGTAGTATTACTTACCAATTTACATCGCCCTAACATGATATTCAATTGAAATGACATGACCAACAACCTTTTCTTTGATAGGAGGATAGATAATATTTTTACCAAATATATCACCTGTAAAAAAAATTAAAAAATTACTATAGTAGTTTTTTCCTCTAATGGTTAACTTGAAAATGATTTCAAAATGTAATCATTTATAGTTGAAATTTTTTAATTTCAAAGAAAACTCAAGTTCTTGATTAAGCACTGCATATATTAAATAATTTTTAAGAATACTAAAATTTACTTACGACCAAAACTATATCTCTAAACATTCAAGTAAAATATATTTGCAAGTGTACAAATACTATAATATTCCAAAAGTATACAACTAATTTGTTTCTTGTGTACATTAAACTAAACAATAAACTAATAGACATACATAAAATACAAAGATTTATTGTCAGATAATGGTAAATCTAAGATTTGATCAGTATTTCCGCCCCTACGTCAATTATTGATCATTTTATATGTACATGTATAAAAAGGTAATAAAAAAATTATTGGGATGCTTTCGAAAAATCTAAGTTATCCCTATCGAAAGTTTCATGAAGTTAGTTATACCGAAAAAATTAGTTTTTTAATACACGAAAAGTATAAATTACCTAATCATATATACTATAATTTATTAAAAAAGTTTCAAAATATTGTTGATTAAAAAAGTACAAGAGCAATTTTTCAATCAATATATATTAACATACAAACAATTATTTCTATATAACTAATTATTACTAATTTTAAAAATACATAACAACTAGCTTTCTATTAAAAACTTGAGATCTATCACTAAACGATAATGAAATGACAATTATCATTATAAATTATTTAAATAAGAGTTACATACAAAAGTATCGAATACTTACAATTATGTTT
Organism: Nemophila menziesii; assembly: GCA_029959085.1. Lineage (NCBI taxonomy): Eukaryota > Viridiplantae > Streptophyta > Magnoliopsida > Boraginales > Hydrophyllaceae > Nemophila > Nemophila menziesii. The sequence continues at coordinate 5,232,490 of JARWIR010000031.1, forward strand.
GTAATCAAAGCTATGATATTGTAAAATAACACACTGGGCGATATGAATGAGAAAAGTGAACATGTGTATGAAAGATAGATGATTGAAAGAGAACTAAATTGTGGAAGAGACGGAGAACTTGGGCATAATTAAATTAGGGGAGAAATAAAATCTTATTTATATAAAAGAAAAAATTCTCAAATTGTCCGTGAACTATATACACCTTTTACCAAGTTGGTCCTTTGAATTCAAAAATTATCTAATTGGTCGGCAAACTTGATTTTTGTCACACTATTAGTCCTTGTGTCTAACATTGTCCGGTTTTCACCCTTGAATGCCACATGTCATGTTTTTTCAAGGTATTTTTGACGTTTTATATATATATATATATATATAGAGAGAGAGAGAGAGAGAGAGAGAGAGAGAGAGAGAGAGACGGCCTCTTCGGTAGGCCGAAGAGGCAATCGCTCCAAATCTTCGATTTTTTGGAATCCCCAATTTATGAACTTTTTTACATAAATGAGTCTCATATTGTATATTCTCTTAGGGTCCTTGACAGAACTAACCCTATATATAAGGGGGTATAAAGAGGGGTCGAGATCGATTTTTAGCAAAAAATATGTTAGAAAGAACGATCCAAAATGTTTCGTTGCTTGAAAATTTTAAAAAAACGTCTAAAAATTACCCTACTATATATATAAGCTAGAAATTTTAAAAAATAATACTCTCTCCACTAAAATTGAAAAAACAAAAACAAACCACTCATCTCACACACTCACGCACGATCACACAAAAAACATCTCTCCTCAACTCATTTAACCTCACAAAACTTAGAGGAGGATCCAACTAAACAAAGGATAGACTCAAGCCCGCCCTCAAATCTTAAAAACAAATTAATTTAGCTTATTTAAGTATTCTTAAAATTCAATCTATTAGGTAGATTTATAATCTATTTAACTTTAAACATTAACTTAAAAGTTATATTTAGTTACATCATAATTTTTACCCGATTAATAAATTATGATCATGTATCAGGTATTGTATAATCATTTGTTAATTTTTTTATTATCATAATAAACATTACTTGATAAGAAATTATTCATTTATTCCATTAAAATTATCTCTTAATTGATTAAATAAAGAAAAAAATTGAATAGAATATTATCGACAAGTGTAATTTTTTTAAATCTCTATACGATTTTATTAATAAATTTATTTGTTTTATGTGATTTATATTAAATAGCAATAAAAGAATATGGGGCATTGCCCCTACCCTCTTATTAATTAAGTCCACACTCATTTGTATTTCCAGATTTGTTATTGACCGCACTTATCGGCAAGTTCTCACGGCTAACTTCGAATCGGCGAGCTTCTCCTCTCCAAAACAACTCACCGGCGACACCTTCATGCCGCCTCAACCCTCCGCTGTCCCTATCTCAGCTCCAACAATACTAATGAACAACGACACAATAATTGGAGATTTATTGATATGGTGTCCGCGATGAAGTAAATACTCAGTTTCAAAGGGCCATCATTATTTTCGGTATCCACCAATATCACAGTGGAGTCCAAAATATAATGTTGCAGCCATACTTACCTCGATCAATACTGCACAATAACTGTTCGATAAAATCACCTAGAATTGTACCTTTATCTCGATGAATAACAACATGAATTAAGTTAGGTTTTTCTAGTAGTCCAACTACATTAACTGATTAAATAGTGGAATATTTAAAGTTAAATAACATTGATGACATGTAGTGTAATTTTTGCATAATATAGTGACGTGCAGTGCAAATTTTACATATCATAGGGACCTAAAGTGAAATTTTTACATATTATAGGACCTGCAGTGCCAATAAGCTTTAAATTTTGTCGAGATGGATTCAACATCTGATCCACTCGGCTCAACATCTTCAGCACCAGAGGTTCTTACTATTATAATTCCTTTCAAATTATGCATATTTTATCCATTAATCTATTAATTTTTATGTTTAAATTTAATTAAATTACAATGCACAGCTTAAGTTTCTAGCTGAGGATGAAAAAATTGAGATTGTACCCAACATACAGATAGACACTATAAATTTAATATCGGTAATTTATCTTTCAACTCTTTCTTTGTTCTATCTGGCAGTTATGTTATTGTTGATATTGGGTAGTTAATTAATTTACTTGAATAATAGGGAGATTTTGGGCCATCAGATGGAGGTAGTATAAGTCTTCAGAAGGAGGGAGTGTAGCTACAACGATGACATCAGATGGCCCCACAGGTCTTCGTGTGAGTAAAAAGCTTTCAGTCTTTTTCTAAAGGTGTTCAAATCCTCCTCCTAAACATGTGTTTTCTTTTGCAGCTTGGCCATTTCCATTTCTCTCCATCAAATGTTAGGTTATTCAGGCCTATATCTTGTGTCAACACATCCTACAAAACATTGTCTAGGATAATATCTGAGAGATTAAAGGAGGTGTTGGAGTCAATTGTCTCGAAAAACCAGGAGGCTTTTGTGAGTGGAAGGTATATCTGTGACAACATCATTGTTGCGTAGGATGTGCTTCATGATTATGAGAATGAAAAAATCTCCCCAAGATGCACTATAAACGTGGACTTACAAAAAGTGTATGATAGCTTGAACTGGAATTTCGTATTCAAGAGTTTAAGAGCGTTTGGATTCCATCTGAAATTCATAGAATGGATAGTAACATGTGTATCAAATCCAAGCTACTCTATTGGTATAAATGGAGAGATGGTGGGATTTTTGAAGGCAAAAGTGGGTTGAGACAAGGGGACACTATGTCCCCTTATCTATATGTGCTAAGTATGGAAGTCTTCATAGATAACCACATTATGTTTGCAAATGACCTGCTAATCTTTATGAAAGCTGATCATTTGTCAACTGAAGTGGTTAAAGATGGGTTTAATATATTCTCCAGGATGTCAGGTTTGAAGCTAAAAAGTAGCAAGAGTGAGATCTACTTTGGGGGGACCTCAGATGCTAATATGGAGATAATAGTGGAAATATTAGGTATTAAAGAGGGAAGGTTACCTGTAAGATATCTTGGTGTTCCTCTGAATACAAAGAAACTGAGTTTGGGTGAGGCAAATAAGTTGGTTGATAAAATTTGAGAGAGTATCAATCATTGGAGTAATAGAATGTTAACTTATGCAGGAAGATTATAACTAATTAGTGTTGTGCTAATTAGTAAGGTGTTGTCCTGGTGTAGAGTATTCGTATTCCCAAAGAATGTCATATACAAGATAAATCAAAAGCTATCTAGTTTCTTATGGAAAGGGAAATTGGAGGGATCAAGGGTAGCAAAAGTAGCCTAGGAGAAGGTGTGTATTCCTAAATCAGAAGGTGGCTTAAATGTACCTAACATAGAAGTTCTAAATAAGGTATGTATGCTCAGTCTTTTTTGGAGAATATATAATAAATATGGTAATTTGTTGAGTAGTTGGGCTCACATGAATGTTATGAAGGATAATTGTATATGGGGAATGAGTGAAAGGCGGGATATGGCATGGATTTGGAAAAAATATTGAATTTGAGGGAGGTGGCATATAATTTTATCACTAATGAGATTAGAAGTGGATCAGAGACTTATTTGTACTAAGATATATAGGTTAAGGGTAAATTTTTTGGAGAGGTCTTAAATAAGGAGCTGGATTTGAATACTTTGTGGGTGAAAAAGACAGTGGAGAGCTGTTATACTAGAGGGAGATGGCACTTCCCTGGAGAGCTTAGTAGGTTGGCTGAGTTGATACCTAAGCCTAGTCAGGGTTTGGACAAAATAAGATGGTCAACTAGTTGCAAGAATAAATTCTCTTTTAAGAAAATAGTGCAGGAGATTAGGGATCAAGGTGATATTTTGGAGTGGATTAGTGGTGGGTCCTAGGCTGTTATAAAATTAAGTGATAAATAGAGAGGAACCACAAACTTCAAGTGTACAGTTTTCCCAAGTAATATATGATAATCAAGTTCGTTCTCAGGGACAGATTAGGTTCAACCCAAATATTAATCAGATAGTAGGAATAATTACTAAACAGAAAATAAAAGATAAGAATTTTTGTTTGGTTTTTTGTAAATTAAAGATCCAAATAAAGTAAAGACTAAAATTATATAAACAGAAAGGAAATAAAGCAAATAAACGACTAACTTCAGATAAGAGAGATACTTGAGTCTCGAAAGGAATTCACTTAATCAATGTAATCTATGCTATGTTTAAGGGTATAATTGGAATTATAATATTAGTCGGGACTCTAATTTCTCCTAGCCCCCTGTGGGTGGACCTAGGAGCTATCTTAAAGTATCATAAACACCTGTATGGTCGAATATGCCTCTTCGGATGATATGATTTTACCTCTTTGGCTATGTAACTAGTTAAGCCTGTCGGTCAATAACGGACATTACACGGGTATTACCTAGATCAGTATTCAAACCCCCCCTGTCGGATGATCACTTCGCCACAAAGTGAATAGCCCGAATACTAACAGCTAATTCTAGTTGTTCCTAAAAGAATTAGTAATGATAAAAAAGTAATATCCAATATATAAAACTCAATTCAATTTAAATATAAACAATCCCAAACTCAAAACATAGATTAATTAATTAAGGTTCATCCCTTTAATGCGATTCTCAAGTATATGGAAATTTAGCTCATAAGAAAATTAAAGACTGACATAAAATAAAAGGAGTTCATGTTCAAATACAAAAGATAAATGAAAAACATAAAGGGTAGGATGACTGTTGATGGAAGAACAGGATTCCTCCAGCACTAGCTTCTCCTTGCCTTCTTGCTCTGACTTGAAAACCTTAAGCCTCTTGTGTAATTCTGTGAAGTGTATGAAAAGAGGAGGCTAAGGGGTGTATTTATAGGTGTTAGGGAACCCTAGGTCGAATTTACTTGGAGTGGAAAACAAGTCAAGAACTCTCAAATTCGTAGCCCTAAAATCTAGGAAAGGTAAGATTTTGTTGCTGATTTGTTTGGTCATATCTCATTCAATACTTATCCGTTTGAGGAGTTCCAATATATGAAACTGCTTGTCTCGGAAATAGCTTTCTATTGGTACACACCACTCGTCCAGATTCTTAGCCAATATATAGTTATGGACTTATCTTTGAAACATGGCTGGAATTTCAGATTCATAAGGCAGCTTTATCTTTTCCTTCTTTGCATATATCTTTCCTAAATCTTCTTAATTCCATGTAAATCTTCTTTCTTTTACTTCTTTATCTTGACTTGGTCAATAAGTAATTACCATATATCTTTTAAAGCTTAAAATTAAATAACTAATTAAATCGCATATGCTTAAAAAGAATAAATCAATAAATCAAGAAATAGAAATAGGAAAGTGCACTAAAAATAGAAACTCAAGTAAGAACATTTCCTAACACACTAAAATACACTAAGACTTTAATTCTCACTTCTCCTCCTTGGATTGGTCTTTCATGAAATTCAAGAACCGATTAACTTTACATTAAAAACAATCAAATTTACGCATAAAAGCTGAAATTTCTGCAAATAGTTGTTTTTCAAGGGGAGGAAGTGCAATATGATCAATTAAGCCTAAAAGTATATCAAATAAGTCATTTATTCACCTAAAAAGATGTCTCCAAGGGGCTAATAATTTGAACAAATAGGGAGACATCAATTAGACTGGTGCGGTATAAAAAAATGTACCAAAGTGTAGTTTCATTACATGGTTGGCCTGTCTTTATCAAGGAGAATCTTGATAAAGTGTGCTAAAAAAAGTAGAGTAAGTTGGCCAGACTGTAGAACTTGTGAGGACCTGATTGAGTTTTTGCTTGAAAAAGCACAGGATAAGTTCTTGAACTTTATACATGGTGGATGGCTTACATCATTTGTGTATAATGTATGGATACATAGAAACGCGCTAGTGCATAATGATCATGCTAGAACTGAGGAGGTTATTATGCATAGCATGCAAAGTCTGCTATATATAAAATATAATAATTGCAGAAGATTTAAAATTAACAAGAGCAGGGAGGAGATAACAAATAAGTGGAAATTGGTTAATGTTTTTAAAGTAATAGAATAGATAGCTAGTTGTGTTTTTGTTTTTTATAGTTTTTGTTTGAAGCTAGCTAAAAGTTTGTAATGATACGGTTTGTAAAGCTATTAATAAAAAATTTACTTGTTTAGCGAAAAAAAAGCATTAATTTGCAAATATGACCAAAAATCAGTACTCTGATGTATTACAAGCATTCAACTCCTACATTTGAAAATAACTGCTCAAATACACGAAATAAAATTGCATACTTTGACAAAAAAGAAAGAGTATGGTTTTTAATTAGAACAGCTGTTAAGAATTCTTAACTCTGATTCGAATCATGACGAGGTATATTACACCACTGGTCCCCTTAATTTATGGGTTTAAGTTTATAACATGTTGGGGATATGTTTTCGGCCTCTTTTATGATTGATTTTGGTAATTATGTGGCGGCAGTTATGGAGGTAGGTAGGTGCTTTCAATAGAGACGTGATTACGAGAAAAAGAGAATAAATTTCAATGTTGTATAGAGGTGTTTTATTAGAGGGATCAAATTTACTGTGTTTGAAATCAAATTATTCAGGAAATTATTCATTTGTATGTTAGGAAAATATCAAGTCTCCAAATCAAATTTCCTTCAAGATGCATAGCAAATCATTTTGTGTTGCCAAGGTTCTGGTGTCTACAAGAGGATCTTTCTTAGGAAGGATGTGCAATTAATTTATAAAAATTAATTACATGCTCTAGGTAATGAATATCGATTGATCAAGCAGGTTATTTTAACCTTTAAAAGCCTCCAAAACTGTCTTTGATGAAGTTGTTTAAGATAAATATTTCTTTCCATGTTTACCTTTTAGCTTTAACTTTATATTAATGACATAATACCATTTTGAGGTTGAAGTAAAATATTATGATTGGATTTGCATTTTATTAAAGTTCTTGTAACTAAATCAAGTTGACGTTTATTGTGGTTCAAATTATTTACTCTTTTGAAAGACCAAATACTCTAATGGATTTTTCAGCCAAAACTATAGAATACTCAAACTAATGTCAATAAATCAAATGATGGATTTTTTGGATTTAAAAATAGAAAAGAAACAGATTGTTGGCGGTTGGTTATGGATGAAAATGGTTAAAATATTAAAACTGTAACCGATAGATCCATGAGAGTGTTTGGTTCTAACAAAAGTTAATCGGTGGATTTTCCGTAAGAATTTGGTATGTAACAGTATTCCGATAGATAATTTGAATTCCGAATACATTATAAAAAATGAATTAAATATATATGTACTATATATAAAGTTATTCTATATACCAAATTTCATACATAAATATCAACCAAATAAAATTATTCAATAAAGTACTTAATTGATTATTATCTATTTTATACTATATTGTCTAATACTTATTTATGATCTTCAATAATTTTGTAACCAATTTTAAAATTTTAATAAATATTTTATTAGATTATTTTATTTAAAGTCTATTAAACGATTGCGGATGCAGATTACTCGTGGATAAACCACATATGTTACGGATGCAGATATAGTAAATAATTCTTAAATTTGATGGTTAATGGACGTGGATTTGGTTATCATTTTTCTTAATGGATGTGTTATACCATTTTTCGAGGATATCCGTTGCATCCCAACTGTTGGCCGAAACTATACAATACACATATCAATTTGGCTAAGATCATGTGTATACTATTTCTTTTGTCTAAAGCACACATATATTTGTTTTTATTATTTTGCATGTCACCAGGACAATAGACACCAATATCTAGAAGAATATTTTGTGAAATATTTTACACTTTGATTGTATATTCATTTATTTAAGGCTTGTGCTTAGATTGTTAAGCATAACGATAAATACATTCTTTATGAAATTAATCCTGTCTTTTGACCTCATTTTCGTTCATTCTCTTATCTTACCTCGATATTATATTATCATTAGGGAAGATCCTGTTTGCTTTCAGTGGGGATGTAGATTTTTTTTAGTGATGACTAATATGAAAAATGTAGTGTACTAGTATAAGAATTTAGATTAGGCCATGGTGGGTCCTGGTGTGTTATAAAATTAAGTGCAAAAATAAAGGAACCACAATACCGCAAGTGTACGGTTGTCCAAGCAATATCCGATAAATCGGGTCTCGTTCTCAGGGACGGATTAGGTTCAACTCCAGTATTAATCAGATAGTAAGAATAATTGTTTACAGAAAAGTAAAATAAGATGATTTTTGTTTGGTTTCTTAAAAGTGAATATGCAATAAAATAAAGACTAAAAGTAAATAACAGAAAAAAAATAATGTAAGTAAAATACGACTTCAAATGTGAGAGATACTTGAGTCTCGCAAGGAATCCACCTAATTAATATAATCTACGCTATGTTTAAGGGTATAATAGGTATTAGTATACTAGTCGGGACTCTAATATCTCCTAGCCCCCTGTCGGGTGGACCTAGGAGCTATCCTAAAGTAATATAAACACTTGTATGGTCGAATATGCCTCTTCGGATGATATGAATTTACCTCTTTGTCTTTTTAACTAGTTAAGCCTGTCGGTCAATAACGGACATTACACGGGTATTACCTAAGTCTGTATTCAAACCCCCCATGTCGGATGATCACTTCGCCACTAAAGTGAATACCCCAAATACTAACAGTTAATTCAAGTTGCGTGGAAAAGAATTAGTAAATAAGAACACAGTAATATCCTATATCAAATACCTAATTCAATTTAAATCTAAACAATCCCAAATTCAAAACAAAGAAATAATTAATTAAGGTTCATCCTTTTATTGCGATTCTCAAGTATATAAAAGTTTAGCTCATAGCAATATTAAAGACTGAAACTAAATAGAAAGACATCATATTTAATTAAAGAAAATAAATTGATAACCTAAGGTTTGGATGACTTTTGTTGGAAGAATAGAATTCCTATACCTCTAGCTTCTCCTTTGTCTTCTTTCTCTTGAAGTCTTTGACTCTCTCTCTAAGTTTGATTTAATATGAAGGTTTAATGAGAGGTGGTTCTGACTCTCTCTCTAAAGATGTATATATTGAAGAATAATTGAGAGGTATTGAATTATGAGGTATAAGGGGTGTATTTATAGGTGTTAGCAAGCCCTAGGTCGAATTACTTGGAGTGGAAGACAAGACAAGAACTCTTAAATTCGTAGCCCTAAAATCTAGGAAAGGTAAGATTCTGCTGCTGATTTGTTTTGGTCATATCTCCATCAATACTTATCCGTTTGAGGTGTTCCAATATATGAAACCGCTTGTCTCGGAAACAGCTTTCTATTGGTGTAGACCACTCATCAAGATTCCAAGACAATATTAAGCTATGGACTCATCTTTGAAACGTGGCTGGAATTTCAGATTCATAAGGCAGCTTTATCTTTTCCTTCTTTGCATATATCTTTCCTAAATCTTCTTATTTCCATGTAAATCTTCTTTCCTTTACTTCTTTATCTGGACTTGGTCTCTAAGTAATTACCATATATCTTTTAAAGCTTCACAATAAATAAATAATTAAACCGCATATGCTTAAAAAGAATAAATCAAGAAATAGAAATAGGAAAGTGCACTCTAAAAATAGAGACTCGAGTAAAAGTACTTCCTAACATACTAAAATACCCTAAGACTATAATTATCACTTCTCCTCCTTGGATTGGTCTTTCATGAAATTCAAGAACCTACTAACTTTGCATTATAAACAATCAAATTTACGCACAAAAGCTCTAAAAACGCAAATAGTCAATTTCCAAGGGGTGAAAGTGCAATATGATCAAATAAGCCTAAAATTCTATCAAATAAGTCATTTATTCACCTAAAAGGATATCTCCAAAGGGCTAATAATTACAACAAATAGGGAGACATCAAGACCCCAAACTCAAACCTTTGTCGTCCCGACAAAGTAAAATAAAAACAAAGGATCTTTTAGGTGAACGCAGAAGGTAGAATCTAGCAAATATTCCCAAAGCACAACTTAAAATAAATCTCATATAGTCTAATCTAGGAATTAATATACACATACACTTATCTTGCAAAATCAAACACAAAATAATATCAATCCAAAATTAATTTCACAATGCTAGAAGGTTACGCTTATTACTTATCTCAAGATGGTGACTATAGGGTGTTCCTCGATCTTTACTTGCTTTGAACGCTCCACTTAGCATATTCCCTATTAACTCACTGTGTATATAGGAATCACGAGGTCTTTACGGTTTTAGTGTAGGCTGAAGGACGGTATGGTATGTATATTTGGTAAATCTGAAGTGAGCTTTTGGCTCTCTCCTCACTTACCATCAACAAACTGTCCAAGAGCTTGAGTTTACACTCGAATAACGTTCTCACTCAACCCATTTGTCAAGCTCATTTTGCGTCCCCAAATTAACCCAATAAGCACCAAGGATGATTCACCTATAATTTTCCACTTTGCCAGTCCAAATATATTTTCTTTGCATAGTAAATGTTTCTTCTCTTTTATAGCTATGACTCTCTTTTTGATGTTGAGATACCATGCTATTTTTTCATAAATTATGCATATTCATAACTTTAGCTCGTAACTTCTTTTTCATTTATTATTACCCCGGCAAAGGGTTACAATGTAATAAACCTGTGAATCATCATCAAAATATATCACAAAGTACAATTGATAAGCTCTAAAATCCCAACCCAATGTAAATTCCCAGATAGTGGACCCACAACCCCAAACTCAAGCTCAAGACAGAAAGTCTCAGGATCGTGATTCAAATGCGGGTCATATGGTCATGCCTAACAATCTAAAGGGATATTGGCTTATAATGTGGCGACAAAAGAAAGGCTTAAAGGCTAAAAATTTGGCTAAGACGGATATAATGAATTCAGGGATAGAAGGCCAAAAAGGATTCAAAGGGCTAACAAAGAACTGCCTCTATCATTTCCTATCTACACAGCTTGCCTCTAGTTCATACCTAAGTGGGTTCTCTACTCATTTAGATCTCACATTCTACAAACCACTCATTATCCTTAAGCACAAGTTTACTTCTTTTGCATTGTTCATTAATTCTTCCTATCAATTACTTCATATTTGCATGAAATCAAAGTGTAGTTTACACTAACTCCTAAAGTCAACTATTTTCTATCATAAATTCATAAAAAACATGCTTGATGGGGGCATTTAATATTCTCTACAGTCAACGCAATCCTAAGATTAATTTTATTGAAAGCATGTAAAACACAAAAAATTGGGATGAGGCAACGAACCCCAACCCAAACTCAAAAGTGAGTCGTGTCCCCACGACTCGAAAAAGACTGAATAAAGCAAATAAACAAATAAAAAAATAAGAAAGGGATAGGAAAACGTATCTGAACCAGCACGAAGCTGGTTTCCATGGTTGCGTGTAGGTTGAGCTCCTTGTGTTGCGTAGGTGGCATGTTAAACATTGCTCACTTCACGTAATATGATTTGCATAAGCTCCACTCTTTTGTGACTTTTCCTATGGTTGGTAACACCTCTTCATGAATATCCTCCAAAAATTTCATTCTTTCAACTACATCTTTTAACACTCAAAAGTTAATAAGAGGTTCTCCAACTTCTTCTTCCTCTCCATGGTATTCTTGTCTTCCCAATCTTCGACATCTCAATGAACCCCAAACTCAAAACTTCAAATAATCAAAAACTAAAGAAGAGTTTTGAAATTTGATGTTTTGAGGATTTGTAATGAATGATTAAGGTGTTATATGAGATGGGTAATTAATATGTAATGGCTTGGGGAAGATTTAATGAATAGGATTGAAGCTTTGATGAAGAGGCTTAAGGTTGAAGGAGAAGAATTCTTGATGTTCTTGAATGAAAGTGGTGTTGGATGTGTGTTTGGAATGGATTAGGAGGAAGGATTTAATGTTCTTGGGTGTTGTAGTGGTCTTTGTGCTGGTATATAAGGGTTAAGGTCTGAAAAATTCGTATTGGGGGAGGCTAGGGTTTGCTTTTAATAAGGTAAGAGTTGTATTAGGAATTAATCTCCTCAAAACCAACCTACTGGCCGGTATACCGGATTTCTGGCCGGCATACCGGTGCTGGAGGTCCTACTTTTTGTACCTCTCAGCATACAACCCGAGCCGATACTCGTGGGCACGTGTTTCTGGGCACCGGCATACCAGAGTTATGGCCGGCATACCGGTTGCAAACGACGACCTCCCCAACAGCTAGATCTCGAAAAGTTATGCAGTTTAGGCTCAAAGAGCAGCTGATTTCGACATCCGAGCGCAAAGATATGACTTGCTGAAGTTTTTTCTGATTGTGTCCAGAATTTTTTTTTTCTTTCGACACAGCGGGCCGGCATGCCGGTCAGATGACCGGCTAGCTGGTCCCAGTAAAGAACCCTTCGGCAAAAACCCCGATTCCAGAACCCGTGGGCTCGTGTTTCCTCCCTCTGGTATACCGGGGATTTCGTCTGGTATACCGGTGGCGCTGCAGATTTTTTTTTTCTTTTCGTTCCTTTTCACCCCAAACTCAATTTCTGCACACTTTGACACACCACCTTTGTCATTTCTTAAAAATATACGCTAAGACTCGACAATTACTTATAATATACACTAGGAATTGAAAAACATAAAGCAATTTAAACATGGGTTGTCTCCCAAGAAGCACTTTGGTTTATTACGTCTTTAAGTTCGACGTGTTGCCTTCCATGAAGATGGTATTGAGGCCCTTGCGGTTCTCCTCTGCTTGAATTCGCCTCGTCCTTCGCATGTAAGCTTTGAAACCTTCCCCTTAAAATTTTATTCAATCGATCTCTGAAAGGGGGAGGGTAGTATCTCTGTTTCGCCTTCTTACTTTCACGAAGAAACTTATTCTTCACCACACGATAGTAGATAACCGTCCTCAACGGTATAAGCTCGTTTTTATTCTCTTCAATATCGCGTTCCTCTTTAAAGTGTGGTGAGTAGATGCTTCTCCTTGCCGCTTTACTCTCGCGGTGTAGCACCTTTCTTGCGTAACACCTATTGATCATTTTTAGTAATAGAGGTGATTCTGGTTTTTCATCTCTAATGATGATTTGTGGTGGAGATGGTGATTGGTGAAGTTTTTGTGGCGGAGTATCAACTTCTATTTCATTGTGAACCTTGAATTCTTCGATGGATTCCTCAACCACTTCACATTCCTCTTCGCTTTCATCCCAATCTTCCACTATTACCTCATTATATCCTTGATATGTAATTTCTTTAACCTTGATCACCACCTCTTCCTTTTTGCGTTCTATATCTTGATCATGTGCACGCACCATAGGAATAGCAATCTCTGTGTTAACATCTAGAAATTGCGTTGCTACTCCTTCTTCCACCATGCTAAGAAGATTTTCAACCACATGGTGGTCTTCATTTATAACCGGCATGGTGGTCATATCACTATCAATAGTATCTTCCTTCAACATCTCCTCCTCAACTACTTCTTCCAGTTGATCTCTTCCATCCCTTGGGGAAGTGGAATCTTCATAAGACATGTTATTATTAGCAAAGTCATGAGAATTATATCTGGCCTCCATTTCGTCTAGAATCTGTTGTGTGGATGCACGGATGGGTCTTCTACTTCTTCTGCCTTAAGTTCCTCTGCTAGACGCTGAATTCTAGCACATGTCTCTTGTAGTGTCTCTTGCGGATAGTGATGAGGTGGATATTGTTGAATGTTTTCAAACCAGTGGATAGTGATATGATGAGTATTGTTGACTATTCTCAACCCACTTCTAGTTCCATGCTTGTTCTTGTTGATAGTGATAAGGCGATTGTTGTTGATTATTCCTGATCCATTGGTTTTTCCAATCCTGCTCTTGCGGGTGTTGATAAGGTGGTTGGTAGAAATTACTACCCCATTGTTGTTGTCCCGAAGAGTCTTCCCAATAGTCGTATGGATCTGCATCTGGGTAATGTCCTCTATACATCTTCAATAAAACCTCTTGATCATTACCTGAATAAAACTCTATACAACAAAAACAAAAACAAAAACCAAGCGTAAAACTGAAAAAATAAATAAAGAATTAAAACTACTAAAAATTAATACTGGGGTCTCACGCTACCGTCCCCGGAAGCGTCACCAAAAACTTGGTGGGTCCTGATGTTTCATAAAATTAAGTGAAAAAATAAAGGAACCACAATACCGCAAGTGTACGGTTGTCCAAGTAATATCCGATAAATTGGGTTTCGTTCTCAGGGACGGATTAGGTTCAACTCTAGTATTAATCAGATAGTAAGAATAATTGTTTACAGAAAAGTATAATAAGATGATTTTTGTTTATTTTCTTAAAACTAAATATGCAATAAAATAAAGACTAAAAGTTAATAGCAGAAAATAAATAATGCAAGTAAAATACGACTTCAGATGTGAGAGATACTTGAGTCTCGCAAGGAATCCACCTAATTAATATAATCTACGCTATGTTTAAGGGTAGAATTGGTATTATATACTAGTCGGGACTCTAATATCTCCTAGCCCCCTGTCGGGTGGACCTAGGAGCTATCCTAAAGTACTATAAACACCTGTATGGCCGAATATGCCCCTTCGGATGATATGAATTTACCTCTTTGCCTATGTAACTAGTTAAGCCTGTCGGTCAATAACGGACATTTCACGGGTATTACCTAAGTCTGTATTCAAACCCCACTGTCGGATGATCACTTCGCCACTAAAGTGAATAGCCTAAATACTAACAGCTAATTCTAGTTGCGCGGAAAAGAATTAGTAAATAAGAATAAAGTAATATCCAATATCAAATACCTAATTCAATTTAAATCTAAACAATCCCCAATTCAAAACACTCTCTCTCTAAAGATGTATATATTGAAGAATAATTGAGAGGTACTGAATTATGAGGTCTAAGGGGTGTATTTATAGGTGTTAGAAAACCCTAGGTCGAATTACTTGGTGTGGAAGACAAGGCAAGAACTCTTAAATTCGTAGCCCTAAAATCTAGGAAAGGTAAGATTTTGCTACTAATTTGTTTTGGTCATATCTCCTTCAATACTTATCCGTTTGAGGTGTTCCGATATATGAAACCGCTTGTCTCGGAAAGAGCTTTCTATTGGTGTCGACTGCTCGTCCAGATTCAAATTCAATCTTATGTTATGGACTCATCTTTGAAATGTGGCTGGAATTTCAGATTCATAAGGCAGCTTTATCTTTTCCTTCTTTGCATATATCTTTCCTAAATCTTCTTATTTCCATGTAAATCTTATTTCCTTTACTTCTTTATCTCGACTTGGTCTCTAAGTAATTACCATATATCTTTTAAAGCTTCACAATAAGTAAATAATTAAACTGCATATGCTTAAAAAGAATAAATCAAGAAATCAAGATATAGAAATAGGAAAGTGCACTCTAAAAATAGAAACTCGAGTAAAAGTACTTCCTAACACACTAAAATACCCTAAGACTTTAATTATCACTTCTCCTCCTCGGATTGGTCTTTCATGAAATTCAAGAACCTACTAACTTTGCATTAAAAACAATGAAATTTACGCACAAAAGCTCTAAAAACGCAAATAGTCAATTTCCAAGGGGAGAAAGTGCAATATGATCAAATAAGCCTAAAAGTCTATCAAATAGGTCATTAATTCACCTAAAAGGATGTTGCCAAAGGGCTAATACTTAGAACTAATAGGGAGACATCAGGCCACTGATTTTTATTATCAATATTATTTGCCCTGATTTCTCATGACACCGTTATTGAAGTAGGTGAGGAAAAATATGGATATGGAATGTTAATTGTAGGTAATGCATTCCTTAAATATGGTTCATAAATGCGCTTGAGTTCTCGAGATAGAGTTGGTGCTGATCACGTCTTGGCTTGAAAAGACAATCTCCTTGTTTCTACACTTCAGTTCTTTGTTAATCAGTCTACTGATTATGTTGCTATTATTGTAGCAAAGTTGTTGAAATATTTTCAGGCATATTATGTGGGAAGAGTTCTGACTCAAAAGATTAAATGTTACTATTAATCTATAAGCTCCTACGTATCATTTTAGTTTTTGTACTCTTCAAATCTATTTTCTAATGTTTTTTTAGATACAAAAGTGGACACTTGGGTCGTATTCTCACTGGTAGTCCATTCACGTTTTTGTTGATAGTCAAAGTTAGTAAACTCCCGTGCCACATACATGTTTTGTCAAACAAAGTGCATTTTTTACTTTCAACTTTAAATTTAAAGTATTTATTAAGTTTTACCCTAAAAATTGATCAATTCTGGCCAATTTTTATGTTAAAAATTATCAAATTTGTCCAAAAATAAACTTATAAAATATCTAGTTTACCAAACCTTTTATCGTAAAATGTTCCCATTTCTATATAAATTTTTCTTAAAAAGGATATTAGCTAATAAAGTTAAAAAACTCAGTTACCCACTCCTAAACAGTCCACCTAAGTATTACCCACACAAAAGGTCCAAAATTTTAGCATTATCCCAATTCTACCCTTACATTAAACGAATTAATTAGATTTTATGCCATTATTATCTTATATAAAAGATTTCATCTTTGGTGCATATCATCTAAATACCATAATTTAAGCATTACCCGATAGAAGGTTGTTTATTGTCACTATCAATCTCATATGGTTACAAACCCACAGTCTAAACCAACTCAACCGGGCAGAAGATGAGTGGGAATGTGAGTGTGAAGAGATTTCTTTTTCAGCGGCGACAGAAGATGGTGGAGAATGATCCTCGAGCGGCGGAAGAAGATAGTGGAGAATGTTCCTCGAGCGGCAAAAGAAGATAATGGAGAATGTTCCTCGAGCGGCGACAGTTTTCTTTTGCAGTACAGCGGCTAGGTGGAAAGGTGATTGTGAAGATTGTGTAGAATGGTCCTCCAGCGGCGGAGGAAGATGGAGGACAATGGTCCTCGAGCGGCGTCGGTTTTCTTGTGAAATTATTCTGTAATAATGAATGCTAATGCACCACATGGTTTTAGCTCGTATTATCAATGACATTTTGTTTCGATATGCTTTTGTTCAATAAATGTTTATTTGTTTTTCAATAATATTCAATCTTAACCATTTTTATCATTGTTCATATTTTTTAATGGTTTTGTGTTTCAAGAACTACATACGCCTTCAGTTACAACAGTTGCACCATTAAAATAAAACGAATAACCGACCTCATTTTGACTTCTATTCTAGCTCCCAAACAACACACCATTTATTTTTATATTTTTATTATATAATATTCATAATATAATCTTTATCTATTTTATTTTTATTTTATTTTAAAATCCGGCCACTGCCACCGACCACCACCACCACCACTTCATGCATTTATCACCGACTACCACCACCACCTCATACATTTTTCACCGACCACCACCACCTCTATTATTTTTCGCTAACCGCCAGCACCTTCGCCCATAACCACCACTACCTCATGCATCCACCACCACCACCACAACCACCTCATGCACCCACCACCACCCCACCACCACAACCACATGCATCCACCACTACCACCACCTCATGCATCTACCACTCGTCTGATGCATCCACCATCACCATCTCATGCATCCATACTAACCACAACAACATGCATCCACCACCATCACCACCTCATGCATCCACCACCATCACCACCCCATACATCCACCACCACCACAACAACCATCTCATGCATCCATCACAACCACCACCACCTCATCCACCACCACCACCACCTCATGCATCCACCGCCACCACCTTATGCATTTCACCACCGGCTACCACCACCACCTCATACATTCTCCACCTATCACCATAAATACCTCAATTATTCTCCATCGACCACCACCACCTTCGTCCATAACAACCACTTACTAGTTTCACCACCGCCGTCACCATCAATCACCACCAACTAATTCCATCACGCGCACGCGTATGTAATTTTATACAAAAATTCATAATAAATTTTTAAACAATCAGAAAAATAAAAAAATTACATTTTTGGACGAAGAAATTTAATATTTACATCTATGAATTTTTTTTGAATTTTAATGAACTCTTTTTGAATTTTAATAATTTTTTTTTATTATTTTAATTATGATATTTTGTTTTATGTGTTGCTATAGAAAACCAAAATAGATTTGTCAATTCTACCACATGTGTGCGCCCGTGAATTCAAAAAATCATAATTAATTCTAAAAAAATCATATAATTAAAAATTTGTATTTTTTGACAGACAAGTTCATATCTACATCTGTGAAATTTCTTGATTCTTTTGAATTCTTTCGATATTCAGTTTTAAGTGTTCCTTCGTTACACAAAAATATATTTTATGTTCATGTAATACACAAAATTATGGAATCAATCTAAATTATTTCCTTTTTAAACAAAATCATTTTTTCACATCGTTAATCGCATATACCCTTTTTATTAATCATTTTTAACTATCTTGATGTATTATCTTTTTTATCTAACCTCCTTTTGTCATTTTGTGTGGTGATGTAATACACAAAACAAAAATTTATGTATTACAGCAACACACAAGTTCCCTTTTTCTCTTCAAGTCAAGCCCCTTTATGTCAGTGACTTTGTGTATCACGAAAACACACAAATCGACTCTTTTGTGTAATGATGTAATACAAAGAAAAATGTGTAGATATTGGATTATATGTATTTTTTATTTTGTGTATTCATGTAACACACAAAATGACACAACATATTAGTCTTTTTGCTTATCATCTGTGATTTTGTGATTACAAGTGTACATGAAAATTAGTTTTGTGTAGTACTGTAACACACAAAAAAAGACACCATATCACACTAGTACTTTATCTCCTCTGTGATTTTGTATGTTACAAGAATTACACAAAACTCAATTTTGTGTATTCTTGTATACACAAATGTCAAATTTGTGTGTACCAGTTTTATGCATTCCTGGAACACACAAAATAACAGATTCTATCATATTATTAAATTTGTTGTGAAGTTTGGCGTCAAATGCCACGTGCCAATAAATAACAAATGGGCCCTATATGATAATAAAGAATGTTTGATACCTGTTTGTCTACTTTTGTAAACTTGGGTACTTCATTTTAGAAGGAAAAGGTAGGAAAGTCATTAACACGTGACATTTAATGACAAATTTCACAGCGGGTACTAATGTAAGGCAAAAACCAAATCGTTAGATACCTATTTGTCACTTTTGTAAATTTGGGTACTTATTTGTCAAAATTTGAAAGAATGGACATCCACAAGGGAATTTTCCCTATTTCAAAAAAGAATATTTTGAAAATAGCGTAAAACCAAGCGTATTTGCAATAATTTTTTGGTTAATCCAAACATGTTATTAAAAAATGTTGAAAAGGAAAATGACAATTATTTACCTGAAAATATTTTTGGAAAATAAAAATGAAAAATATTTTAATGAACCAAACGGAGCCTGGGGATTCCCTAAATGTCGGAGCAGGAAAACGATTTTCTATATTTTGCAATGCTTTGTAGTCTTGTTATTGTCTATGATCTATATGTATTTTTGTTATTTGAAACTACTATTTGTACTATGTGTGAATATATTCAAATACATAATATTGATATAAAATATATATTATGTTTATACTATTTAAACACTTAAAATATAATGTAGTTTTATATTAGAAAATAAATTGTTTATCTTAAAATATTATTTATAGAGTTTTTTATACCATATTTTTTACAATAGTCTAATATTTCAAAATATTAATAAAATAGATTTTAACCCAACCGGTTCTTGCGTAATTCTTTTATTACCAATAAGGAAATAATAAGGATTAATCGATCATATCTTTTTTCGAGAACCTAACACTCAAATATATCGAAGTAGTATGAACAGAATAAGCCAAGTCCAAATGAAATCTGAGATAGCGAATGACAAAAGAGTGCATGGACAATGTGCGTGATAAACACGCGCCAAGGACAAAAGGTGGCACATGCATCACACGTCCATAATTCTTCTGATTATTTTCAATTTTCGTTTGGGCGTACAATTAATTTTTACATAGCAAAATCCAATAAATATTGGGCACAATTTTGTCCAGTGGTGCGAGAAATCGCATCACTCGGGGTAAAGAAGGGCCATGAAATGGAGGCTTATTGTCAATAAAAGGTCTTCATGCCTCTTTTGATTAGCAACAATAGAGCCTACGGGGCTGACTTTCATAAAATTTCTATCCCGAGCCATAAATATGTTTTCATGTACTCAAGAAAGTAAAAATCTCCAATTTTCAAGTTTATTTGCAAAAATTCATATTTTTAAACACCCCAATGTGACTTAGAAAATCTAAAAGTAACTTATGAAGTTTTAAATTTCAGGTATCATATCTTTATTGAAAAAAGGGATAATCACTTAAATAAATCTCATAGGGGGACTTTATACCCATACACAGTTATAATTTTAAGTTGCACGTCCATAGATGGTAAAAGATGGGCATACCCTAATGCTATTCTTTTAGAAACTTTGCAGTTTCCCGCTTAACACATTGTTTAGGTAGAAACATCACACCAAAACAAACCCTTTATAGTCCATATAAATTTTCTTCATCACCTTTGTAATTACCTCCTACTAGAAAGTAGTCTGGGACATAGGATACTCCGTGAAACTAACAAATAAATAAAATTAGTATACATATGTTGAATTAATTGCATTATAAGTTCCTATATAAAATGTGTTGAATTACTTGCAATTTGAACATTAAGTTCATTTATAGCTAATTTTCTGAGTTGATCGTTTTTCATTTGCAAACGTATAGTAGATACATATCTCACCCAAAACAAATCAACAATGCATAATAGTTGCACATTATAGATAATTATCTCGAACAATTTCACAACTACTAAAGTTAATAGTTTCACATGTGAAGATTATGAATACTTGTGGACCACAAAGTTATATATACGAGGTGAAAAATAGATTTTAAAAAATTAGGGGGTTGGGTGGTAAAAAATCTAAATCTTTTTGGAATTTTTCTTTCTTGGAAGCAAAGGATAGGTGTGAAAAGAACCCGAAAAACCTGGAAAACCCCTTTCCTTTCCCATCAACCCGCATAAATTTTGGAATGACATAGTTCTTTGAATTAAATGAGATAATTATATTTTAGACAAAAAGATGAAATTAGGGTAAGTTTATATATACCTACACGCCCAATTCAACATAACTCTCTTTGGTCACATGATTATACATATAATGATAGCCTAAAAGGTTTTCCCTCTTTAACTTGAAATTGTAGGATTTATCACATTATTAGTCTGTATGAAATTCCAAATAGTCATATATATATATATATATATATATATATATATATATATATATGAAAGTATCAAAGGTACCCACCTGGTTTCGAACTATTCCTATGTCTCATAAAATAGGTGCACATTACTAAAAGTAATTGTCTCATAATAAGTACTTAATTACAAAAACAAGCACTTTTTAATAATTTATACCTACTTTATTCCTAATTAAATGTTAATTTTTTATAATTTTAATGAAATTTAAGATATCAAGATATTTCTGAAGGTTAATATAGTAATCTGGTAGTTAATTAATGACTTTTTTTAGGTTATGTATAAAAGTAAAATAGACATATTTTATGAAAAGGATATGTAGTAGGTGAAGTATTGTAATTTTTTATGCAATATGGAAGGCATTAGTTGTTGCAGGCTGCTGCCAAATGTTTACGAGGCTGTTTATGCAAATTTGCACAAGTTGATGTATTGTGCTTAAACTTTTTACTTTGTTTTACAAACGTATTGTAGTAATTTATACGACATTAGCAGCATATTTGTCTTAAAAACAAACATGTGTTTGTGTTTTAGTTCAGTAATGAGATACAACTTAGAAGTATACACAGACCATTCTCATTTTATATACACGAACAATCCTCCAATTGACGATGAAATAAGGCCTTAAAAATATTAAGCACCTTTTGAACCTCTGAGACTTCTCTAGAGAGATCGGGCCAAACTGTCCCTAGCCCATCGACTATCCCGTACCCAACTACCGGCGTAAAGTTTATCGCGCTTTCTCATTTGATCTTGATAGTGTAGTTTAACACTTTAACTCATCATAAGCCCTAATTTTTACACACACAAAGCCTACTACACATTTAACCAAAACACTAAACCATTAATTCCCGTGGGAACAATATATTATTCCATTTAATATATTGCTTAGTATCATTTCAATGTAACTAGCGAACACTTACTTAAGGTCTGTTATTAAATTTTTTTCAAATTAGCAATAGAGACCAATCACGTTGTCGCTAATGGGCGACACGTTTCAAGCGACCACTTTGGTGGTCACCAACAAAATTTCATAATTTTATTTTCCTTTTATATATCTCAAAACCAATAATAGTTGCAAGAGTCCTTACAACTAGCGACCATGCAGGTACTCACTGAAGGCGTGGTTGCTAAAAGTGCCATATGTGGTAGTGTTAGTATGATTTGAGTACTCTGAGGGAAATGACCGACGTCAACCCTGCTATAAGCATATGACCATTTTCCTCCTTGCTGGAGGTCTGTGAGTTTAACCTATGGGGAATAAATGATATTTTCCGTGACATATGAGAATTTACAGAATAATGATAAAGAAAAAAAATTAAAGTCTTGTGCAGCTATACTAAGTATGTTACATTTCAAATAACTATATTGGAAGACACAAACTAAAAGAGTAAGCAAATAAAATCCGTTCGCTGCTGCTGCATTGTTGTTTGATCACCTTGCCATGTCAAAACAATGTCTTTTAAAGTTGGTCTTATCTCTTTCTTCATCATCTTCTGATATTCTAATGTATCTCCATTTGATTTTTTCACCTCAACAAGTGAAAATCTTGAGTAATCTCAATGATCATTGCATGAACAGTGAGTGCGCCTTTACTGCCTTCACTTAATCCCTCTAATTTTAGCATCCCTTTATTTTTTACATCTCTTTCATCTTCAGCAGCTTAGCTACGCCTATCATCTTCGACAACATACTCTTTACGGGGATAACAAGCTAATAGCACGTATAAAATCACCCCATATTACCAAATATCTACTTTTGAACCATCACAGCCTTTGCCGATGAGTACTTCTGGGGCCACATATGTAGGTGTACCACAACTAGTATGAATCAATACGTCTTCTTGCCTAGATTCTTATAGAGCACTCAATCCAAAATCTGAAATCTTTAAATTTCCATTTTCATCCAAAAGCAAGTTCTCCAGTTTGAGATCACGGTGATAAACACCTCTGTTATGGCAAAAATAAACGAGAATAGTATCATACTATAAAAATTGATTAATGATAGTGAAATTGTGTTATTGGTATACGCTTCAATATATATATATATATATATCTGATATATAATATATATTTCTATTGAGAGTATTTTCTTATGTTGATTACACTTGTTGTGATTTAGACTCGTGAACATAAATTATTGAGCAAAGCCTCCTTGTTACTACCGATGTCTCTCTCCTTGATATAGTGATATTTTCTACAAGGATGAACATTTTTTTTGAGTTTTTCTTATTTTGAAAAAAACGTAGATCAAATCTTAGAAAACAAAAAGAAGATTGAATCCCTGAAGTTTGGAAAGTTAATGAGTCCAAATATTGATCAAGATCCCTTGAAATATAGCGATGAATCTATATAACCAATGATATTAGATATTATTGGTCTTAGGATTAGTAGTATTACACGAGCCAAAATGAAAATTTAGATATCCGTAGATCAACATGAATTAGATCCTATTTAATAAGATCACAACAACAAAAAGAAGATGGATCGGTCATGGACTAAAACACCAACTAAATTGAAGAACCTAGTTCTTTCATATATCAATGGGAATATAATTGATCCAATCCTTGATTGGATACAATATATTATCTCATTAAAAATTGGTGCTAAATTACTAGAAATCTGATGCGATACATATGAGGAATTGAAGATCGCAGCTTGGTCTCTATCACAAACCATTGGATCATATAGAAAGTTGTATAATTTCCATCTATAACCTTATTCTTTTTGGAGAGGCAATTTATTTTATGCTGATAATCATACTAACATTTTTTAATTCCAAAATTTTAATAAACCTACTCTATTTTTCAACTTTACCCTATTTCTATTACTAATTTCATATACACAATATTATAAAAATCTATATGAATAGATTGATTCATCTTATCAATAAATCATTTATACTTAAGTACTTATCAACCGCCTTTTTCAATGGTTAATAATAAACTACTCTTTCCGTTCCTAAAAGGTTGTCACTTATACTAAAAATAGTTGTTCAAAAAAAGTTGTCACTTTAAAAAATCAAGATACTCTCTTTCTTTATACCACTTTTCCCCTAATTAAATATTATAATATATGTTCCGAATAAATATTTGAAATATCAAGACATTTTATGGAGGGCACTTTAGTAATCACATGGATAATAAATGACATTTCTTAGTTTGTGTGCAAAAACAAATGTGACAACCTTTTTGGAATTGAGGAACTAAATAATATAAAGATATTTTTTTATAGACGAAAGACAAAAATAAAAAACTACACCTTGGACCTTCTTGTGAGAATTTAGAAAAAAAAATGTTCATTTAATATTTTGGTCTGTCTCTTTTATAAAATGTTGATTCCCTTTTTATTATATTGTATATAGTATATCTATGGATAATAAATGCTTACATACTTTCATTCTCTTTAGAAACTAATCATTTGTTATTATACCTTTTTATTAATGCTACTCATGCCATCTCAAAATGTAAATTTATCAAGTTCATAACTTTTTTTCAAAAAAAAAACCTTGAGCAGAAATGGCCCTAGTTATTAAGGTCAAGTCCAGGTCTTTGACCAAATGGTTTTGGCCCATATTCATTATAATATTGAACAAAACTTAATTTAAAAAAACAGGTATTAGGTCTGAAAAAAATAGCCTCTCGGTAAGTGACACTTCTAATATAAAAAAGAACTCTATGCGTGCGTATGAGCATAGAATTCTCTATGAATACTTCACATACCCAAAAAAAAGGAAAGTACCATCAGAAGGATCAGCTCCCTTTGATTACCAACCCATCATTTGTAGGTATTAGACCTAAATCCCTAGGACATAAACTAGCCAAATTATTGCTTAAGAAAGCTGATAAAAGAAAGTAAATGAGGAGTCAACAAGCTCCAATTTTTTTGATGGATCATTGTATTAATAGTGATTCTTTGAGAATCGATTAACTTTCCACCTCAAAAAAGACTCACAGAGATACCATGATGCAAAGGTGTGGTATAAGACAAAAATGAGCCAATAGTTTAGCCTCATATAGATAGAAACGATATGTAAACAAAAATAGAAAGTGTCACCCTAAAAGATATACTCCAATAATTGATATCGTTAATTATGACGCGAATGCCTCACATGGCCTAAAATTCCCCCATGATAATCCACTTATCACTCTAGACCTCATTGGACAAGAGGTACAATATGTGAATTTGGTGAGACTAGAAGTTTAATATATTTACTATTCTTACACACCCTCGAACGAGCACATATTGACCCTAAGGAGTTGGAACCTATTACAAAAGGGTCACGGGATTAATGGACAAGGACTTTTATATGGTGGGAACTCAGCAATACCTGTAATTGAATTCTCATATATAAACTATTAGGACAATCTACTTCTAGCTGAAAAGTTAATTGATGTACCTAGCTATCAGAAATCCGAAGACTGCGGTAAAAATAAAGGGAATGGAAATCAGGATACAAATAGCCTTACAAGACAGGTATGAAGAGCATAAACATTTATTCACCTAAGAGACTAAGTATATGGTAGACATCAATAATTGCATCGTCATACACCGCCTAAATTTCAATTACATTGACCGACCGGTTGCTTAGAAATAATGATATTCTCTACTAAAAATAACATGATAATTAAGGAAGTGGTCGAGTGGCTACTACAAGACGTACACATGAGAGAAATGATTTTTTTATGGTGGCTTGAAAATCTTGACCTCATAGCCAAACATGATGGTAAATAAAAAATGTGTGTAGATTACAACAACATGAAACTGACATGAAGAATTATTATTTTTACTCACCAATGATTGATGGGTTGGTCGATGTCACTACCAACCAGATTTTTTGGTCATTAATAGACACCTTCAGAGGGTGCAATTAAATTTAGATGGTCCTTCATGACGAAGACATAACAGATTTCATCACTGAGCAAGATATACTATTCCTGGGTTATGCCCTTCATATTTAAAATTATCGTGGCTACATATACCAGTTTATAGTTGTATTACTTACCAATTTACATCGCCCCAACATGATATTTGATTGAAATGACATGACCAGCGACCATTTATTTGATAGGATGATAGTTGATCTCTTTACCAAATATGTGACTTGTAAAAAGATAAAAAAAATTAATATAAAAGTGTTTTCAACTTGAAATTTATTTCAAAAAGTTGAACATTTATAGTTGTAATTTTTTAAATTCGAAAAAAAACTCAAGTTCTTGATTAAGCAAATAATATATTAAATAACTTTTAAGAATACTAAAATTTACTTACGACCAAAACTATATATCTAAACATTCTAGTAAAATATATTTGCATGTGTACAAATATTATGATATTCCAGAAGTATACAACCAATTTATCTCTTGTGTATATTAAACTTAACAATAAACTAATAGACATGCACAAAATACACACATCTATTATCAAATAATGGGAAACCTGAGATTTGAACAATATTTCAACCCCTGGCCTAATTTTTAATCATTTTATAGGTATATGTCTAAAAAGGTAATTAAAATTTAATGGGATTCTTTCAAAATATCTAAGTTATCCCTATCGAATATATCATGACGTAGTTATACTGAAAAATAATGTTTTTTTGATAAAAGAAAAGTGTAAATTACCTAATCGTATACAGTATAATTTACTAACAAAGTTTCAAAATATTGTTGATTAAAAAATTTTTAGAGCACTTTTTGAATTAATATATATTAACATACAAACAATTATTTCTACATAAATTATTATTACTAATTTTAAAAATACATAACAACTAGGTTTCTACAGTAAACTTGAGATCTATCACCAAGAGATAATTGAAATGACTATTATTAGTATAAATTATTGAAATTTGAGTTACATACAAAAGTATCGAATACTTAGAATTATATTTGTAATCAAATCTACGATACTATAAAATAACGTACTAGGCGATATGAATGAGAAAAGCGAGCAGGTGTACAGGAGAACAATAATTGAAAGAGAACTAAGTTGTGGAAGAGGCGGAGAACTAGGGTGTAGTTAAATTAGGGGAGAAATATAAGATTATTTATATAAAATAAAATTTTCTCAAATGGTCTGTGAACTATGTATACCTTATACCAAGTTAGTCCTTCGAATTTAAAAAAAATTAAGTAAATGGTCGGAAAACTTGATTTTTGTCACACTATTAGTCCTTGTGTCTAACATTGTAAGGTTTTCACCCTTGAATACCGCGTGTCATGTATTTTTAAGGTATTTTTACTTTTTATATACTAAATTATTTATTATATATATGTATATATATAAGAGAGAGACGGTCTTGAGGGTATACCGAATAGGCAATCTCTCCGGGATTTCGATTTTTTGATGTTTCCCGGGATCCCCAATTTATGAAATTTTTTACATAAAGGGGTCTAATTTCGTAAATTTGCTTTGGGTCCTTGTTAGGAATGCCCCCCCTCTCTACACACACATATACATACATATATATATATTAAAAATAAGGATCCAGAGGGAGACAAATAGTAATTCGAATATAATATTGACCTAAAATATGTCACAAAGGATGGTGTAAATCGTACCACCTTATCTCAATGTCAAAGAAAACAAACGAATATCCAGGAAAGCTAGCATTCGGAATAGCCATATCCGTTACTCTTTATACAACTTAAAAGACAGATGCCGCTGCAATGGTTTTGAAACCTATTTTATATTTCCTTATTATACATTTTCATTCATTTCTATATTTTCTTCACACAATTATCCAAGATGGTCCTTGATGTCTTTGAATTAAAAGAAATATTTAAATGGTTGTCAAACATGATTCTCACACTATTAGTCCTTTGTTTCTAACACTTTCAGGTTTTTACCTTTGAATCATATATTTTTAAGTTATTTTTGACTTTTTATGGAATATATTATTTTATTATTATATTATATATAATTATATATAAAATAAGGAGTCATAGAGAAGAAAATAGTGGTACGAATATAATATTAACTTAAAATATGTAAAAGGGGCGGTGTAAGTCATGACTCCTTATCATTGTCAAAGATAGCAAGCGAATTTTAAAATATCTATTATATTATAATTATACATTTTCACCCATTTTAATTTTTTTCCACATTTTCTCACATACCGTTACACTTTTCACACAATATCACGTAATTGCACATATATTCACACTATTTCATACAATATGACCCATTTTTATAGATTTTCATATTGTTCACATATTACCGCCCATTCTCACACATTTTTCACACATTATCACATATTTTAAATTTTTTCTCCCACTACCACCCATTTACATACATTATTACAATTTTCACACACTATTACCAATTTACACACATTATCACCTATTTAACAGTGTTTTGCACTATATCACCCATTCTTAGACATTTTCATGTTTTTTGTTCACTATCACCCATTTTCACACTCTTTCACACATCTTCACACACAATCCCTCATTTTCACACACTATCACTCCTTTCCATACATTTTCACACATTATCACTTATTTTTACATTATCGCTCATTTTACACTTTTTCACATATTATAACTTATTTTTACAAGTTATCATCCATTTTCACACACTATTACCACTTTCATACACTATTACCAATCTTCTCATTTTTTTACACAGTATTAGCCATTTTAACACTTTCACACACTATCTCCTACTGTCATACATTTCATATTTTTACATACACCATCACCCCTTTACACATATTTTCACACTTTCCACATGATTATTCGATTTTCATACTTTTTTCACACACTATTACATATTTTGACACATTTCAAATTTTGTACACACCATCACCCATTTTCATATATGTTTACACTTTTTTACTCACTATCACCCTATTCTCCATGCAAGTTTTCAATTTTATTGATCGACGATCAAAAGCTTTTGTGAGTAATGAAATCACTTTTTTATTCGTAGGTTCTGGGCTAGCTTTCGCACATCCAACTAGTCCCACGGAGAACATGCACATCCTCCCCAAGCATACCCCAATCACGTTTTGAGAGGAATTTGAACCCTTGGTGGTGTGAAGAGTGTGATAAAATAAGATTAAAATAAATAAGAATAAAAACTCTCACTTCCACGTTACTCATTGCAAGTATCACAAGTCGTACGCAAGTTTTAATGATAAATTTAGATTCGTTCTCAGGGACTTGGTGTGTTATACGAATGGATTACAAAAAAGCGCAGTAATAAGTAGTTTAGTGAGTTAAATACAAGAAAAGTAAATAGGAATGATTTAGGAACTAATGATTAATTAAACTAAAAAACAATAAAATAAAATATGTAAGAATAAGATGAGAAATATAGCTTAGGTTTGCTAGTATGCACTTATCCTTCTATTTCTTCTACTAGTTAATAAGGGTGATTAAAGCACTTAAAGTAAGTATCCATGATTCTATATTCCTCCTAACCCCCTTCCTGGTGGACTTAGGTGGCGACCTAACAATTACCAGGGGACTTGGGTAAGGGGACCCTGCGCAATGATCGGTGGTTAAATCTCAAACCCTAATGACTATCTAGTTAGGCAAGCCTTTCCAGATCACTATCGCACACTCGAAATTTATGTGGTGTTTCATTAATTAGACACCCCTTCCAGTTGACCATCTAACTACTATTAAAGGGGTAGTCTATACTCGTGCATTAGCAAGAACTACAGTTAATCAAACAAAGCACATAAATCAAATATAAAGGTTAAGAAGGTAGAATCAATTTAAAAAGGTTTTTCACAAACAAACATAGATAGAAGAAAATAGAATTCAAAGATTATATATATGCCAAACCCAAGCTATGGAAAATTAAGTTCATGCTGAAAAGAAATATACTAAGATAAAGATACATACTGTCAACTTGATTGTTTTGAATGACTTCTATGAATTAAGGACTAATAATTGAGTAATGACATGTTTACAATAATAAGAGGGTGTATTTATAGGTGCTAAGAAGACCCTAGGTCGAAATCTAGAGTGGAGGGCAAGTAATTTGAGTCAAAGTCCAACTCAAATTCACTGTTTTGATCATATCTCTTTCGTTATTGGTCCAATTTTTTCCTACTTTATATTGAAATGACCACAGCAAAAAAGATCTATCTTTACTCTTTTGAATACTCATCGAAATCCCCAATCGATTTGAAGTTATCTTCACTTTAATGGATGTAGCTGCATAATTTCATATTTACATGCCAGCTTTTCCTTTCTTATTTTATCTCTACTTCCTTTTATCTCTTGATTCCTTCAACATCTTATTTCCTTATCTTCTTAGAATTAGTTTGGCATCTAATTATATTCTATAAAACTTAAGAGGTTTACATTAACACACAATTAAACCAAATATGCTCTAAAAATAATAAATCATCAAATCAAGACAAGAAATAAGAATTTATCAAAATACGAATAAAAATCTAAAATAAATTAATCATATACACCTAAAATGATGTCTCCAACCTAGATTATTATATAACAAATAGGGAGACATCAAGACCCCCAATTCAAAGTTGTATCGTCTGGTTACAATAAAGATAAAAACTAAAGGAAGTCTCTAAATACACACCTAAGTCAATTAAGTACAATGGGAAGAAGATAGCATAATATATAAAATAAACTCAAAGCAAAAACTATGAAAATATCATGTGATAATATTTAAAAACTAGATTACATTTACATTTGTCATACTCATAATCAACACGGTTCAAATTCAAGATCAGATTAGATTTGCAATGCACGTAGGAGAGGTGCTTCACTTAGCTTACCAATGAGGCTATATATTTTTCATCGAGCTTCACTAGTATCCAGAGATCCATGTAACTACTCTCTAATGGTTAAATCACCTCTAGATCACATATCAAAGAATCATAAGGTCTTTAAAATTGTAATATTGGCTTAGGTACGGTATGATACGTATATTTGGATAATTTAGAGTGAGATATTGGCTCTCTCCTCACTAGCCATTAACGAATCGACCTAGAGCTTGAGTTACTCTCATAAACATTCTCACTCAACCCAATGAATCGATGCTCTAAGTAGCATCCCCAATAACCCAGTACTAAAGCATAAAGATGATCACATAAAATTCCACTTTGTCGGTCTAAATATATTCAACCTTTTCTTCTATTTTTTTTTTGTTGTAATATAGCTATGACTCTCTTCTTGATGTGTGATGTCATGCTACTTTTTTCAACATAATTTTTTTCATAACTTTTTTCATTTACTTTTACCCCGGCAAAGGGTTTCAATATAATAAACAGTGAATCATCATCAAAATACAGAGCACAAATACATAAGCTTAATATTCCCAACCCAATAATAATTCCCATGATGGTGGACCCACCACCCTAAACTCAAACTCTAAAACGATTGGCTATGCATCACGATTCGAGTGCGGTTCATATGGAAAAAGTCCTAAAATCTAAAGGGTATGGCTTATAATGTGGCTAAATAAAAAGACTTTAGAAAGGCTAGATGGGGCTGGGAAGGATAATAATATAATAAATGGACAACAAGCTAAAAGGCAACAAGGGGCTTATCAAATAACCGCCTAAATTACTTTCTGAAATATGCAAATTAATTATTCTTTTACCTTTAGCACGTTCATTAAATGGGTTTATCAAACATAATTCTAAAAACCACACACCACACAAGACCTACACACCACACAAGGCTCCCAAAGATCAAACATACTTCTACCGCATTGCTCATTAATCTTTTCTTTACTATCAATGTGAGTTTCCTGTAAATACTCAAAGCATACAAAATAAAATAGCTCATAAACATACTACTTTCTATCATTAACTTACTAAGATTATGCTTTCAAGCTATTAAACACACTCTACATCTGGATCCCATGTATCAAAAAATTTAATTTCTACCAAAAACAGTAGAATAAAAAATGGAGATGAGAGACAACGAATTCCCACACCCCCAACTAAAAAATGAGGCGTGTCCCCACGACTTGAAGGAAACTCTAAAAATAAATTAAAAACAAGCAAATAAAGCATATACAGAAATGATAAGGAAGAAAGGGAACATATTCTCGAGGTCATTGCCTCGCTTTATCAACAACCAAGATAGGATTCACTAGATCTTTCGCTAAATCGCGCTTTAATTGCTCAAGGAGTGTCATAATGTGCACCTGACCGCCGGCAGTGGGTTCCGAGCAGCACTTGGTTCTCCTATTTCTGAAATGGGGCGGGCTCTTTTGGCGTGTCTTGCATCTGCACGGTCAAGCGGAGGAAAATACTGAATTATAGAAAATATTTTGGAAAATAAGAAGATAGAAAATATTTTAGAACATATGAAGATAAACTTTTTAGGTAGAGAGCACGATTTGTTGGGTTTAAAAATTTATTAACGATTATTTTGTCGATATACAAGGTATTGTTTTACCAATATTATTATTATAATTTCTATAGTCTTTTATTATTATTATTATTATTATTATTATTATTATTATTATTATTATTATTATTTTTCAATTCTGAAATCTATATTACACAATTCTGAAATCTATGTAATAAAGCAGAATGAAACCTAATTTTCCCTATTTATCCTCAAACTTCCGCATTCCTCTCATAATTCCCCCATTCGTCTCAAAATCTCCTCATTCTTTCATTTATTATATACACATACGCATGAAAATATTAAATAATATAACATCCATTTAACTTTCATATAAATAAAAGTATAAGAATTCAAATTAATTTTCATATAAATAAAATTTATTTCATTTTATTAAAATTTACAAAGTACTAAAAAATTTAAGAATTTTTTAACAATTTATTATAAGGAAAAGTTCAACTAGGTATAATATAAAATTAAAAAAAAAATCACTTTACATTATAATATTTAAATAATTTTATATTTCTTTTATTTTCTTTGTCAAAACATGTATAATTTTGAAAGATCTCATTTCAACTATATAAAAACAAACTTTTCAACACAAGAAATATATTGATTCATCCAATACAAATTAGGGTGAATTATATATAGGGTCTTGGAGACCATCTTTCTTCTCTATAGAGTATAGTCTAAAAAGCTGTTCTTTTTAGGGACCTCATTTTTTACAATAGTCTTTTCTACCCTTACTACCACTAAAAGACAAAAAAGTGTGATGTCACTGTTTCTCTCTCCACTACCTACCACTACCCACCTACCTCCAACCTCCCACCACCTACCACCGACCTCCGACCACCGACCACCGACCTCCGACCACCAGTCACCGGTCACCGGTCACCGGAAAAAACATAGAGTATCGGAAAAACATAGAGTACTCTATATATTTGCTGAGTACTCTATAAATTTGTGGAGTACTCTCTAAATATTTTCGAGTGCACTAATAAAATCTCGGAGTACTCTAAGAAAAACTCAGAGTACTCTAAGAAAAATCTCGGAGTACTCTAAGAAAATCTCGGAGTACTCTAAAAATTAGTGAGTATTATATTAATTTGATGAGTATTATTAAAAAAAAGAAATACATAGTCCAAAAAAATCTTTATTCATCTTTATTACATAATTTTGAATAATTTACAAATTAATATACAATTAAAAATAATAAAATAAGAAACCTAACTACCTTGACCAGATCTTGTCAAACCAGATCTGAAAAAAAGAAGAAAAAAATCATGCGTACATAGTACGCCACCAACACTCATCTTCTCCGGCGAACCAGCGGTCGAATTAGGCTCTTCTCTAGCTCCGGCGCAACCTCCGTCCAAAAATAGCTGCACCACCACCACTCCACGTCTTGAAGACCATAACACCACAACCACCACGTCCTCACTGGAAATCCTGCGAACACCACCACCATAACACCATAACCACCACGTCAAAACCTGCTGCTGATCTCCGGCGAAGCTTAGTCCGTCTCTTCAAAGATCCGGTGGTTAAGATCTAGCACGCTGCACCTCCACCGTCTGCAGCAGCGAAGCAACGAATCCATGGATGTGGTGGTACTGTTCGAAGCTCCGGTGAAGACAGTTTGCAGCGCAGCTGGAGGAATCTGGTGGTGGCGAGGAGAGGGAAGCAACGAAGCCATGGATGCTCCGGCGAAGAGGGAAGTGAAGATGCTGCTCCGTTCTGGTCGAGAAGAAGGAGAAATGAAGCCATGTGTCGTTCGCGAAGGAGGTGGAGGTTCACCTCGACCATCCAGGCAAAGATTCCTCCGATCTGGCCGACTGCACTGTGTCGTTCGCGAAGGAGGTGGAGGTTCACCTCTTCGGTGGTGGTGGCGGTTTGGTTTTTTGGGAGAGAGAGAAAAAGTAGGTCAGGGGAAGAGAGAAAAAGTAGGTGACGGGAATGATTTATGATATTTGTAAATAGAATATTTAGTATATATATTGTGTAAAAAGGGGTAATAAGGTAATAGGGGTTTTGTGTTTCATGTGTTAAAAACTTTTTGAGGTCTTTAGTAAGACGAGACTCTAGGAGTGGGTGCTATCTTGAAGAGGGGGGGTGTGCTCAAGACCCAAAGTGACATTTTCTCTAAAAATTATAGAATATTAGAAAGTCAAGATGGAATTCATAAGATAATATATATATATATATAAATTTAAAATTAATAAACACTTAAAGGATAATTAATACTTAAAATAATATGATAATTGACCATTAACATTCATTATTCATTATATCTCTATATCTATATAATAAAGTACTTTTTTAAACGGGTTGGACCCTCTACAAAAAAGACGAGCATGATCGTATTTGGTCCCTTAATTAATTTCTTTACATTATTTGCATTAATTTTTTTCTAATAAAAACTTGATTGTCCCTTATCCCACTCCATTAGACATCTAAAAGTTCCGTATTTGATCCACGCTGACCGCAAACCTCTAACCTTAACCTAAATTCTGAACCGTAACTTAAACCTTAAGTTTGACCTTAGCCTCAAAGTCAACCTCAACCTTTGAATTAAATTTAACATCAAACTCTGACTTAAATTTAACCTTAACTTTAACCTTAAAATCAAACTCAACCTCACTTAACATCAATCTCTAGCTTAAATTTAACCTTAACAATATCCTTAAACTTGACCTTAACCTTCTCCTTAACCCTAGCCCTCGACCTAGCCTTAGCCTTAGCGTTAGCCTTAGTCTTAGTCTTAGCCTTAGCCTTGGCCTTACCCTTAGCCTTAGCCTTATCCGTAGCCTTAGCCTTAGCCTTAGCCTTAGTCTTAGTCGTAGCCTTAGCCTTAGCCTTATACTTAGCCTTAGCTTTAGCCTTAACCTTAGCCTTAGCCTTATCCTTAGCATTAAACTTATCCCTAGCCTCAGTCGTAGCCTTAGTCTTAGTCTTAGCCTTCACCATAACAATAAACTTAACATTAACCTTAAACTTAACTCTTAACCCCTTAACCTTAACCTCAACCTCAACTTTTTAACTAATAACCTTAACCATATCCTTAAACCTAACCTAACATTAACCTTAACCTTAACCTTAACCTTAAACTTAACCTTAAACTTAAACTTAAACTTAAACTAAAACTTAAACTTAAACATAAACATAAACATAAACTTCAACTTACACTTAAACTTAAACTTAACCTTATAGTTAAAGTTAACCTTA
The DNA here is from genome assembly GCA_029959085.1 of Nemophila menziesii. Classification (NCBI taxonomy): domain Eukaryota; kingdom Viridiplantae; phylum Streptophyta; class Magnoliopsida; order Boraginales; family Hydrophyllaceae; genus Nemophila; species Nemophila menziesii. The sequence goes on from JARWIR010000031.1 coordinate 5,268,308, forward strand.
CCCTCACCCTTACCCTTAACCTTAACAATAATATAAATCTCAACTCTAACCTTAAACTAACCATAACCTTAGACCTAAACCTTAAACTTTAAACCATAAACCTAATCTTCATCTTCACCTTAACCTCAACTTTAAACTTAAAGCTTAAAAATTTACCTTAAAATTAACCTTAATCTTAAACCTTAAACTTTAAACCTAAAACCTTAACCTTTACCTTAACCTCAAACATTAAACCTTAAATTTAATTTTCACCTTCACCTTCATCTTTACTTTTTTAACCTTTATCTTAACCTTAAAGTTAAACCTTAACTTTAACCTTAATTATAAAATTAATCTTAACTTGAATCATGAACCTTAAAGCTTAAACCTTGAACCTTAAACCTTAACCTTAACCTTAATACTTAAAAACCCCTTATTCTTCTAATAATTTCCATATTCTTCTCATAATTAATTAATATAAAATAAAAACATATATATAGTTACGTTTTACCTAATATTTTACTCAAGTAAGTAACAAATTTATTTCCTTCAATCTCGGATTTTATAGTATCAAAAAATAGTGTCGTTTTAATAATAAATATATCTAAATATAAACTCATATATGTAGCAAACATACAGATAAATCAAATTGAAAGATGATTACTTATGAATTGAAAGACATGTTTAAGCATTCTATTTATAATAAAATATGTGTTAGTCTATACTCAACGTAGCTATATATGTTATATAATATCTATCATGTATAAATTAGAAAAACAATTTTTCCTATAAAAAGACAAAGTTTTGCATTTTATATTTGAATCAATAAGAAAAAAATTAATACTTATTTAATTTTCAAATTTACCTTAACCAAAATACGATATCTATATAAAATAGGATACACCTAACTTTTAAATTTTTAACAATATTAAAATATGACCAAATGAGCATCACAACTTAATTGCATATTTTCTTATTTATTTTTATTACAAGAACGTTTATATAATATGAACTAATCAAACATTTTTTTTTAAATTAATATTATATATCGGAATACTAATGTTCACCTTAAATTTATAATATAAAATCATTCCTTACAAAACTTCTCAAATGTCTCAACCTTAAAATTAACCTTAACCTTACCTTACCCTTGACCAAAAGCTTGACATTAACCCTTAACCCATAAACTTAAACCTTAACCTTAATATTAACCTTAACTCTTACCTTAACCTCAACCTCAACCCTAAACTTAATATTAACCTTAACCTTAACCTTAACTTGATATTTAACCATAGCCTTAGCCTTCACTGTATCCTTAGTCGTAGCCTTAGCCACAGCCTTAACCTTAACCTGAACATTATCCTTATCCTTAACCTTAAAATTAAAATAACCTTTGCCTTAACTTCAACCTTAACTTCAACCTTAACATTAACATTAAACTTAATTCTAACCTTACCCCTTAACTTAACCTCAACCCCTTAACTATTAACCTTAACCATATCCTTAACCTTATCCTTAACCTAACATTAAACTTAACCTTAACTTTAATCTTAACCTTAACCTTGACCTAACCTTAACCTTAACTTAACCTTAACCTAACCTTAACCCTAACCTTAATTTGTCACAATTTTTATGTTTTGAAGTGCCTTAAGGCACGGGCTATACCTAGTCTATATAATAAAGCAGAATGAAACCTAACTCTCCCTATTTATCCTCAAACTTCCTCATTCATCTCATAATTTCCCCATTTGTCTCATAATTCCCCCATTCATCTCATTATTTCATTTATTATATTTATTATATATACACATACGCATGAAAATATTAAATAATATAAAATCTATTTAACCTTCATATAAATAAAATTATAAGAATTCAAATTAAGTTTCATATAAATAAAATTTATTCCTTTTTATTAAAATTTATAAAGTACTAAAAAAATTTAAAAAATATTTAATAAAATTCAAAATTTATTATAAAAAAAGTTCAACTAGATATAATATAAAATTAAAAAAAATCACTTTACTTTATAATATTTAAATAATTTTTTATTTCTTTTATTTTCTTTGTCAAAACATGTATAATTTTGAAAGAAATCATTTCAACTTTATAATAATAATTTTGCAAGACAATAAATATATTGATTCATCCAATAAAAATTATAGAATATTAGAAAGTCAAGATGTAATTCATAGGATAGACAAATTTAAAATTAATAAACACTTAAAGGATAATTAATAATTAAATTATTCTGATAATTGACCATTAAATTCAATATATCTCTATATCTATATAATGAAGTACTTTCTAATAAAAACTTAATTGTCCCTTATCCCAATCCATTAGACATCTAAAAGTTCCGTATTTGATCCACGCTGACCGCAAACCTCTAACCTTAACCAAAATTCTTAACTGTAACCTAAACCTTAACTTTAACCTTAACCTCAAAGTCAACCTCAACCTCAACCTCAACCTCAACCTTTGAATTAAACTTAACATCAACCTCCAACTTAAATTTAACCTTAACTTTAAACTTAACCTCAACCTCAACCTCAATCTCAACCTTGAATTAAACTTAACATCAACCTCTAACTTAAATTTAACCTTAATATTAACGTTAAACTTGACCTTAACCTTCTCATTAACCCTAGCCCTGGCCCTAGCCCTCGACATAGCCTTAACCTTAGTGTTAGCCTTAGTCTTATTCTAAGCCTTAGCCTTGGCCTTACCCTTAGCCTTAACCTTAGCCTTAGTCTTAGTCGTAGCCTTAGCCTTAGCCTTAGTCTTAGCCGTAGCCTTAGCCTTATACTTAGCCTTAGCCTTAGCCTTAACCTTAACCTTAGCCTTAGCATTAAACTTATCCCTAGCCTTAGTCGTAGCCTTAGTCTTAGCCTTATCCTTAACCATAACCATAAACTTAACATTAACCTTAAGTTTAACCCTTAACCCCTTAACCCCTTAACTCCTTAACCTTAACCTTAACCTTAACCTCAACTTTTTAACTAATAATTTTAACCATATCCTTAACCCTAACCTAACATTAACCTTAATCTTAACCTTAAACTTAAACATAAACTTAAACTTAAACTTAAACATAAACTTAAACTTACACTTACACTTAAACTTAAACTTAAACTTAAACATAAACTTAAACTTACACTTAAACTTAAACTTAAACATAAACTTAAACTTAACCTTACCCTCACCCTTACCCTTACCCTTAACCTTAACAATAATATTAACCTCAACTTTAACCTTAAACTTAACCATAACCTTAGATATTACACCTTAAACCTAAACCTTAAACTTTAAACCATAAACCTAATCTTCATCTTCACCTTAACCTCAACCTTCACTTTAAACTTAAAGCTTAAAATTTTACCTTAAAATTAACCTTAACCTTAAACCTTAAACCTTGAACCTCAAACCTTAACCTTTACCTTAAACTTAAACCTTAAACCTTAAATTTAACTTTCACCTTTACCTTCATCTTTACTTTTTTTAACCTTTATCTTAACCTTAAAGTTAAAACTTAACTTTAACATTAATTATAAAATTAATCTTAACTTGAACCATGAACCTTAAAGCTTAAACCTTAAATCTTAAACCTCAAACCTTAACCTTAACCTTAATACTTAAAAACCCCTTATTCTTCTCATAATTTCCATATTCTTCTCATAATTAATTAATATAAAATAAAAACATAAGTATATATACTTACATTTTACCTCATATTTTACTCAAGTAAGTAACAAATTTATTTCCTTCAATCTCGGATTTTATAGTATTCAAAAAATAGTGTCGTTTTAATAATAAATATATCTAAATATAAACTCATATATGTAGTAAACATATGGATAAAATAAATCGAAAGATGATTACTCATGAAAGACACGTTTAAGCATTCTATTTTAATAAACTATGTGTCATTCTATACTCAACGTAGCTATATATGTTATATAATATCTATCATGTATAAATTAGAAAAACAATTTTTGCTATAAAAAGACCAAGTTTTGCATTTTATATTGAATCATAAAACAAATTAATACTTATTTAATTTTCAAATTTAACATAACCAAAATAAGATATCTATATAAAATAGGATACACCTAACTTTTAAATTTTAATCAATATTAAAATATAACCAAATGAGCATCACAACTTAATTGAATATTTTCTTATTTATATTTATTACAAGATCGTTTATATTATATGAACTAATCAAACATTTTTTTAAAAATTAATATTTTATATCGGAATACTAACGTTTACTTTAAATTTATAATATAAAACCATTCCTTACAAAACTTCCCAAAGTTGTCAACCTTAAAATTAACCTTAACCTTTACCTTACACTTGACCTAAAGCTTTATTTTAACCCTTAACCCATAAACTTAAACCTTAACCTTAATATTATCCTTAACTCTTACCTTAACCTCAACCTCAACCTCTGCCTTAAATTTAACCTTAACCTTAACTTGAAATTTAACCATAGCCTTAGCCTTCACTGTATCCTTAGTCGTAGCCATAGCCAAAGCCATAACCATAACCTTAACCTTAACATTAACCTTACCCTTAAAATTAATATAACCTTTACCTTAACTTTAACCTTAACATTAACATTAACCTTAATTCAAACCTTACCCCTTAACTTAACCTCAACCCCTTAGTTATTAACCTTAACCATATCCTTAACCTTATCCTTAACCTTAACCTAACATTAAACTTAACCTTAACTTTAATCTTAACCTTAACCTTGACCTTAACCTTAACTTAACCTTAAACTTAACCTTAAACCTAACCTTAACCTTAACCTTAACCTTAACCTTAATTTGTCTTAATTTTTATGTTTTGAAGTGCCTTAAGGCACGGGCTATACCTGAAGTTTTATATCCTGAAGTTTTAATATAATATTTATTATAAGTAAGCACACAAGACGAATGATCATATATGTATTTTCGATTCTGTTTCTTTTTTAGTTTTTTTCGTATTTCAACTTATTTATTAGTTGTTTGATAAATTATACACATATTTATGTTCATTTTAATTTTATAATAATTTTTTTATATAATTTATGTATAACACGTTATCTATAATTTCAGTTTTTACATATTCAATACCAAAAATCATTCTAATTTCTAAACATTTTATATGTATCAATAGTAAATGAACAAGTAACTGGAATATTATTTTTTTGAGTGCCTTCAGGCACGGGCTATACCTAGTCTATATAATAAAGAAAAATGAAACCTAACTCTCCCTATTAATCCTCAAACTTCCTCATTCATTCATAATTCCCCCATTTGTCTCATAATTTCCTTATTTTTCTCCTTTATTTTCATTTTACATATCCTATAATCGTTTGAAAAAAAACTTTTACCCATAAATCCATAATCAAAACGTAGCATCACAGAATAAAAATATATTCTTAAATTTTACATTTTAAAAAATATATTTAAATTTTTTATATTTGTACAAGAATACGTTATACATTTCTGTTGGATCTAATAAAAAAATTTAAAAAATATAAAACAAATGGAATTTACATGGGTTTAAGAAAAAAGTTGTAAAAAAAAGAAAATAAAAATAATTTAGTAAACAATAAAATATTTTCTACATTTATATTTTGATATAAAAATATAAAAAAATTGATAATTAAATAATTAAAATACTACTAAAATTAACAATTACTATCTGTGGCATTTAGTATATCTATATTTTTATTATAAAATCGTAAAATCCTATTTATTTTTTGTTAATAAACTAAAAAAAGAATTTGAATATTTTAATTAGTAATCGTATTACTATTTGAATAGTTTGTAGATAATAATTTCCATTTCGAATACTCACTTTTAAAAAATATAGCATACAAATAATTAAATATAATTTTTTCTATTCATAGTTATTTTTTGCAGGCTAAAACAAAATATACAATGGACACACTCAAAATGCTAACTAAGACTATAACAAAATCATACGATGAATATGGTGAAATCGATAATATAACCCTTTTATGGACTGAATTCACTGACGAACCAATGTATTCAACTAAATATGTGCTTGATCATATTAAACGAAAGTAAGAAAGTTATTATTCCTTTAGGAGTAGTACAAAAGTTCCTTTAGTTCTGCCCCCTTGCTATATGTCATAGTTGTCACGCTTCCTCAAGATTGGCCAATAGCAAATATTCTACCTTTACTAAAATATATGGATAACCTAGAAGATTTTAAAGTTTTACTTGATGATATTGAGTTTACGATGCTAGCAGATTTAACCCTTGCTAACATGGAGCAGGGTACCTTATATTCGAATGGTCGTTATTTAATAATGTAATAGGTTTTTGGGAGTGTATTTTAATAAATTAGTCTAGATTCGACAATAAATTTATGATATTGATTTATTACTTTTTCATGAATAATCGTTTTTAGGGAGACATTTGTAATAAATTGTTCTTGATTCGATAATAATTGTATTGTATTGGAGAACTACTTTTTTATGTATTGAAATAAATTAGTTGAACTTATTAAAATTATACTTAAGTGTGTCGTATTTCAGTATATGTATTACTAGATTAATTGTTTCATTTGTATAACATGTAATATAGATTTATCGTTTTATTTACAAAATGTTAATAAATCCTCATATTTTCAGATCATTGTACTATCAAATGACGAGCGTATCGAATAACAAAAACAAGGTCTCAAAAATGAGTGCATCCCGAGTCCAATCGAATGCAAAAGTTCACAAACCTCAAGTAAGCCTATAATTTCACTTCATGATCGAATACGTGTATTTCTTCTTGATGTTGAACAAACAACACCTAATATTATATACCCAGGAGTTTCGAAAACATGTATATTATAAGTAAACACACAACACGAATGTCATTATATTGTAACTAATACATAATTGATATTATTATACAGGTTTCGTAGAAAAATAAAAGAATCGAAATGACTATCTACACAATTCCCACAATAAACCGTGCTCCAATATTGAAACAAAATCCACAACTCATGAATTGGAACTTGGTTGTGGAAAATCAATTGATAAGTGAACATTTACAACTTTAAAGGGAAGCGAAAGATAGGGATGCAGATATAAACGTTGATCGACTTAACAGTGCACAAAGGCGAGCATACGATAAGATTGCTGATTCCGTGTTTAATTGGTAAAGGTGTAACTTTCTTCTCGAATGGAGGTGCTGGAACTAGAAAAACCTTTTTATACAATACGATATCAACAAAATGTCGGAGTTTAGATTATTTTGTGATTAATGTAGTGATGTCTCCCTAAATGTTCTAATTTTATTCCCTTGGGAGACATCATTTTTTGTGTTTATTTGATTATTTAGATAGACTTTTGGTGCTAATATGCAATAATTCAATTTTCCTCTTTTATTTCTAGTATTTTTGATTTATTAAATTTTGCGCGTAATCTTGTGTATTTTAGTGAAAAGTTTGTAGATTTTGAATATTAGCTAAGAGAGGAACACGAGAATAAAGTCAAAGATCATGATATGGAGTCAAAACTTGAAGATAAATTTCGAAAAGAATTATATTTTGAAGCTGCAAATCTGGAAAACAGGCCAAAGATTGCTGATTTCGAGGCACTTACGAGTTGATTTAGCCGCTTACCTTTGAAGAGATTATTCCTTATCGAGTTACGGAAATTTAGCAAGTTATTTGAGGTCAATCGGAGTTATAACGAATCGGCTAGAGCTGTTTTAGTGGAGGTGGTGCAGCAGTTACGGGATTTGGGCTCAATTAGTGGACTTGGGCTTTTCTAATTTTCACTTAATCCATAAGTAAAAGCCCTAATCCGTTTTTAAGCTTATAAGGCTTTTGACCTCATTATTTCTCACCTCTCAATTTATTCTTAAAATTAAAACATCCTTAGAAGAGAGCGTCCAGAGAAGAAGCAGAAACAAGGACAAGAAGAAGTAAGAGCTGGAGACGGTCTATATCTTCGATTCTCAGCCAATTCAACTCCATAATTAGGTTCTCTGTATTTTTATTTCTGTAAAACAATATGAATTCTATTTCTTTTAATTTAGTTTTTGTCTTTTTAATTATTATGAGTTAAACCTAATTAGTGCTTGAGAACGCATAATGGGTTAATTCCAATTTGATTTCATTCTATACATTTGAATTTGGGATATTTATCATTTAAATCAAATTGGATAATTCGTATTTTTCTTTAATTTGCATTTTAATTCTATTATTGACGTAATTAACCAATGATAGGACTTAGTATCTAGGCTATTCCAATTAGTGGCGATTGGATCACCTTGACGGGGGGTTTAGGTACCGAACTAATTAATGAATGTAGGTTATAAATTATTTGACTCTGACGAGCTTAATTAAACCTATGGCCTATTGGGTAATTTAAACTTAAACACTTGAGAGTGGACTATAATCACCCTGACGGGGTTTGTAGCACTTGAGAGTTGCTCCTTAGTCCACCCTGACGGGGGTAAGGAGAATATAGAATTCCGACCAATACAAATTTATCAATTTGTCCCTTAGACAATGTATGAAATGAATGATAGTTAGGAAAACCCTTGCGTCTCTCAAGTACTACGTGCTCATACTTGCGTTTTACTTTCATTTACTTGCGTCTTAGTTATTTATTTACATTTTCGCATTAGTCTTTCATACTTAGGATTAACACAAACCAACCAATCAATCATATTACTTTTATTTGCTTTCATAAGTGCAACCAATCATTACTTGATAAGCATTGTGATCAACCATCCCGTCCTTGGAACGAATCTTTTTTATCAACTATATTACTTGGGACAACCGTACACTTGCGGTTGTGGTTCGATTATTTATTGCATTTATTTTAGAACACACAAAGGACCACCAAGTTTTTGGCGCCGCTGCCGGGGACGGTAGCGTGTGACCACGGTGTTTATCCTTTAATGATAGTTGCATTTATTTTTATTTTTCATTTTTACGCTTGCGTTTGCTTCTTTTGTTTTTTACAGGTACTTTATTCAGGTAATGATCAAGAAATTTAATTAAAGATGTATAGAGAACATTACCCAAATCCTGGTCCATTTGACTATTGGGAAGACTCTTCGGGACAACAACAATGGGGTATAAATTCTTACCAACAACCTTATCAATACCCGCAAGAGTAAGGATGGAACAATCAATGGATCGAGAACAATCAACAGCAGCTATCATATCACTATCAACACGAGCATGAATGGAACAACCAGTGGGTTGAAAACATTCAACAACCTCCACCTTCACCACAAATTTCCCAGTTATATAGATCAGTTACAGAACTCATGGGCTTATATGAACAATCGCAGAAGTTAACAGATGAAAGAGATTCCTGCTTGCAAAGACTGCAAAAGGAGCTAGACGAAATGGAATCCATAATTAATTCTCAGCATTTTGCCAATAGTATCAAGTCTTATGAAGATGGAAGATATCAACCGGAAGAAATAGTTGAGGAGGAGGTGTTGAATGAAGGTATTAGTTCTAGTGATATGAACATTGTGCCGATTATAAATGAAGACCACCATGTGGTTGAGAATCTTGTTAGCATAGTGGAAGAAGGAGTAGCAACGCAAATCCTAGAAGTTAAGACAGAGATTGCTATTCCTAAGGTGTATACACATGATCAAGATATAGAACGCAAACAAGAAGAGGTGGAGATCGAGGTTATAGAAAATCCAAAGAAAGAATATTATGAGGTAATAGTGGAAGATTGGGTTGAAAGTGAAGACGAATGTGAAATGGTTGGAGAATCAATTGAAGAATTAAAGGTTAAAGATAAAATAGAAATTGAATATCCGCCACAAAAAGTTCACCAATCACCATCTCTACCACGAATCATTATTAGAGATGAAAAATCAGAATCACCTCCACTACCACAAATGATCAATATGTGTTATACAAGCAAGGTGCCACACCGCAAGAGCAAAAAGGCAAGGAGGAGCACCTACCCACCACACATTAAAGATGAATTTGAGATTGAACCAAGGAGTAAAAATAATCTTATACCATTGAGAACGGTTACCTACTCTAATGTGGTGGAAAATGAGTTTCGTCGTGAAAGTAAGAAGGCGAAACGAAGTACTTACCCACCTCCTTTCAGAGATCGACTAAATAATATTATAAGGGGGAAGGTTATTAAGCTTTTACATCAAGGAAGAGGCGAGTTTAAGCGGAGGAACACCGCAAGGGCCTCATCACCATCTTCATGGAAGGTAACGCGTCGAACTTAAAGACGTAATAAACAAAAGTGCTTCTTGGGAGACAACCCATGTTTTAAATTGCTTTCATGTCTTTTAAATTCTTAGTGTAAATTAGAGTAACGGTTATTGATTTAGTGTTTATTTTTAAGAAATGAGAAAGGTTGGTGTTTTTGATGATTACAGGAGTAAAGGTCATGAGTATGGGGTAGTTAGGTTATCAGCAACTTCGGAAGATCGTAACTTGATGATCGGAGGTCGGAATTAACTTTTTCTTGAGCCTAAACCGCATAACTTTTCGATCTATATCCAATGGTGAAGTCGAAAAGTTCAGATAAGCAGCTAAAAGTTTCTGACCACTGCGTCAGCAATGACTGCGTCGTGACTGCGTCTTCATTCAGCAACTTCGGAAGATCATAACTTGATGCTCGGAGGTCGGAATTAACTTTTTCTTGAGCCTAAACCGCATAACTTTTCGAGCTCTATCCAATGGTGAAATCGAAAAGTTCAGATAAACAGCTAAAAGTTTCTGACCACTGCGTCACAGCATGACTGCGTCTTCATTCGCGCCAGCGACGTGCCGCCGGCATACCAGTCAGATGACCGGCTAGCCGGCCGATGACGATGATGTTTCTGGTTACTGCGTCAGCAACGACGGAAGAGGCTTGCGTCAGAGGTAAAAAAAAAACAGTCAGAGAAAAGTTCGGCAAGCGATATCTTTGCGCTCGGGTGTCCGAATCAGGTGATCTTTGAGCCTAAACTGCATAACTTTTCGAGACCTAGCTGTTGTGGAGGTCGTCGTTCGCGATCGGCTAGCCGGTCATCTGACCGGCATGCCGGTCGTGGTCTCGGCGAAAACAGACCTAAAGCTTTAAAAAAAAACCTTATTTTTCCCTCTCCTTTGGCCTCCAACACATGAAAACCCATTGATGACGAACCAAAGCTCCAAAAACATTTAAATTCCACCATCAAAACACCAATATATCACCAATACTTACCTCTAAACATCATCCCAACACATTAACAATCACAAATCTTTTCAAAAACACCAAGAAATTCAAGTTTTAACCCAAAAATTTCTTCACCAAAGCTTAAATTATATCCTTTAAACCTCTCCAACACCATAGATATTAAATACCCATCTCAAATAAATCACCAATCCCACTACTGTGCCACTTTCAACAATATTAAGAGACACAAATTTCATCAATAGCTTTGGTACTTTGAAGGTTGGAGATTGCAAGTGCAAGGTATCAAATCATCATAAATTCCATGGCCAATCCGGTAAAATGGCTAGAACTCTTCTTTTCTTTCTATTACCAGTTGGGAATTAAGATTTATTTTAGTTATTTAGCGGAGGAATTGTGAATTGTTTGAGCCTATTAATATTATATATTTTGCAAGTAATCTTTAAGTAGGTGAAAAATTGAGTTTGGGGTCATCAAAGATGACCATGAAGGTTGGAAAAGGTACGAAGAACATGATGAAGATAGAAAATTGGTTGTTGAGGAAAGATTTTCGTAGAAGAGATGATGATTTAGAGGGTTAGGAAATGATGAAGACTTGGAAAATATGACATAAGAGTTCAAGGTAATGAAGAACACTTTATTCAAGATGAAGGCAACAAATACATGATCTTTTAAGCTTGATAAAGATGTATTCAAAACTTCAACATGAGACTACACGTAATCGGCCTAGTGCCGATCCAGATATGTTTTCCTATCTTTTCTCATTTAGTGTAGATTATTTTATTGCTTTGAGTCTTTTCGAGTCGTGGGGACACGACTCATTTTTGAGTTTGGGGTGGGGTTCGTTGCCTCATCCCAATTTTTATGTGTTTATTTGTTTTTATTTGCTTTCAAAAAATTAATTAGGAGTTGCGTTTGATTGTAGAAGATTTTAAATGTCCCTTTTAAGCATACTTTTGATGAATCTATGATAGTAGATAGTGGACTTTAGGGAATAACATAAAACGCACTTACAATTGCATGCGAACATAGATAATGAATAGGAAAAATTAATGAACAATGCAAAAGAAGTAAGCTTGTACTTAAGGAAAATGTTTGGTTTGTAGAACGTGAGATCTAAATTAGTAGAGAACCCACTTAGATATGAACTAAAGACGAACTATGTAGTTAGGAAAATGATAGGGGCAGTTCTTTGTTAGCCATTTGAAGCCTTTTAGCTTGCTATCCCTTATTATAATTTTATCCGTCTTAGCCCAATTTTGAGCCTTAATCCTTTTCTTTTGTAGCCACAATATGAGCCAATTATCTCTTAGATTATTAGGCATGACTAAATGACCCGCACTTGAATCACATTCCTGAGACCTGTCTCGAGCTTGAGTTTGGGGTGGAGGGTCCACATTTGGGAAATTTCATTGGGTGGGATTTATGTGTTTATATTAAGGCACAAAAATAAAAGATGATATTATTTGTAACCCTTTGCCGGGATTTGAAAAAGAAAAAAAAAAGAGAAAAGAAATTTTTTTTAAGAGACATGACCTTTCACATCAAAATGATGGTCATGGGTATCTTGTACAAAAAAAAAAAGAAAAGAAATGAAAAAGAAAATAAAAAGAAAGAAAGAATAAAACAAACCGGCAAAGTGGAATATTTTGAAAAATCATCTTATTATATTGGGTTGACATGGGGACGCAACATTAGCGCGTCAAATGGGTTGAGTGAGAACATTATATGAGTGTAAACTCAAGCTCGTGGACAGTTGTTGATGGTTAGTGAGGAGAGAGCCAAAAGCTCACTTCAAATTTACCAAATATACTTACCACACCGTCCCTAAGCCTACGCTAAAACCGTAAAGTCCTCGTGATTCCTAGGTGCATGGTAAGTTAATAGGTTGTATACTAAGTGGAGCGTTCAAAGCGAGTAAGGATCGAGAAACAAACCGTAGCCATCATACTCAGATAAGTACAAGTGTAACCTTCTAGCATTGCAAAGTTAATTTTATGATTGAAGTTATTTATGTTTGATGTTGCATGCTTAGTGTATGTGTATGTTAGTTCTTAATGTTTGCTATATGAGATTTATTTTTAGAATCGCTTTAGGGTGTATTTACTAGCTTCTATTTTCTCTTGCATCTACTTCATTCCCCTTGTTTTTAGTTTTGCTTTGTCGGGACGACAAAGGTTTGAGTTGGGGGTCTTGATGTCTCCCTAAATGTTCTAATTTTATGCCCTTGGGAAACATCATTTTTTGTGTTTATTTGATTATATAGATAGACTTTTGGTGCTAATATGCAATAATTCAATTTTCCTCTTTTATTTCTAGTATTTTTGATTTATTAAACTTTTGCGCGTAATCTTGTGTATTTTAGTGAAAAGTTTGTAGGTTTTGAATATTAGCTAAGAGAGGAACACGAGAATAAAGTCAAAGATCGTGATATGGAGTCAAAGCTTGAAGATAAATTCCGAAAAGAATTATATTTTGAAGCTGGAAATCTGGAAAAATGGCCAAAGATTGCTGATTTCGAGGCACTTACTAGTTGATTTAGCCGCTGACCTTTGAAGAGATTATGTTCCTTATCGAGTTACGGAAATTTAGCAAGTGATTTGAGATCAATCAGAGTTATAACGAATCGGATAGAGCTGTTTTAGTGGAGGTAGTGCAGCAGTTACGGGATTTGGGCTCAATTAGTGGACTTGGGCTTTTATAATTTTCACTTAATCCTTAAGTAAAAGCCCTAATCCGTTTTTAAGCTTATAAAAGGAGCTTTTGACCTCATTATTTCTCACCTCTCAATTTATTCTTAAAACGAAAACATCCTTTGAAGAGAGCGTCCAAAGAAGAAGCAGAAACAAGGACAAGATGAAGCAAGAGCTGGAGACGGTCTATATCTTCGATTCTCAGCCAATTCAACTCCATAATTAGGTTCTCTGTATTTTTATTTCTGTAAAATAATATGAATTCTATTTCTTTTAATTTAGTTTTTGTCTTTTTAATTATTATGAGCTAAACTTAATTAGTGCTTGAGAACGCATAATGGGTTAATCCCAATTTGATTTCATTCTATACATTTGATTTGGGATATTTATTATTTAAATCAAATTGGGTAATTCGTATTTTTCTTTAATTTGCATTTTAATTACTATTATTGACGTAACCAATGATAGGACTTAGTATCTAGGTTATTCCAATTAGTGGCGATTGGATCACCTTGACGGGGGGTTTAGGTACCGAACTAATTAATGAATGTAGGTTAGAAATTATTTGACTCTGACGAGCTTAATTAAACCTATGGCCTATTGGGTAATTTAAACTTAAACACTTGAGAGTGGACTATAATCACCCTGACGGGGTTTGTAGCACTTGAGAGTTGCTCCTTAGTCCACCCTGACGGGGGTAAGGAGAATATAGAATTCCGACCAATACAAATTTACCAGTTTGTCCCTTAGATAATGTATGAAATGAATGATAGTTAGGAAAACCCTTGCGTCTCTCAAGTACTACGTGCTCATACTTGCGTTTTACTTTCATTTACTTGCATCTTAGTTATTTATTTACATTTTCGCATTAGTCTTTCATACTTAGGATTAACACAAACCAACCAATCAATCATATTACTTTTATTTGCTTTCATAAGTGCAACCAATCATTACTTGATAAGCATTGTGATCAACCATCCCGTCCTTGGAACGAATCTGTTTTATCAACTATATTACTTGGGACAACCGTACACTTGCGGTTGTGGTTCGATTATTTATTGCATTTATTTTAGAACACACAAAGGACCACCATGTAGCTTCGTCAGGAATCGCCTCTTTGTTATTGATTGGAGGTCGAACTGCAAATTCCACATTCTCGATACCACTGAATATTGTGGAAGATTCTATTTGTCATATTTCTAAACAATCCCTCCAGGTTGAGTTGATACGAAAAAAAAGTCTCATAATTTGGGATGAAGTTCCGATGCAACATCGAAATTGTGTTGAGACTGTTAATCGAACGTTACAAGATATACATAAAAATGAGAAGCCATTCGGGAGCATCACTGTTGTTCTCGGAGGTGATTTTTCAACAAATTTTACCAGTTGTACCAAAAGGTGTACGCGAACAAATAGTCGGAGCTTCATTAAGACGTTCTATACTTTGGAGAAAAATTCACGTGCTTGCATTAGATGTTAATATACGTCTCAACTACTCAATTAGCGGGAACTCTGATGTTACCGACTTCCTACTAAAGGTAATTTGAATGGCTCTAAATTTTGTTATAATTTTTTTATACTCATAAATTTAAGTGTTTTTTAATCATTCTAGATTGGCTCTAACTTAGAAGAATTAATGGAGATCCCAACAACAATGTGCAAGTGCACAAATTTGAACAATTTGATATCAACCACATATCCTAACTAGCATGACCTTGAAACTGTAACTAACACATATCTCAATGAACGCACTATACTGTCCGCGAGAAATGATGATATTAGTGAGATCAACAATCTTGCACTTAAGATTTTTCCTGGAATACAGAACACGTATCTAGCAGCTGATAAGAGGGTTGAAGAGGATCAAGTAGATAAATCTATAACATCTCGATATCCAAATGAGTATTTAAACTCACTGAATCCAAGTGGGTTACCTCCGTTCAAATTGGAATTAAAAGTGGGTGCTCCTATCATGTTGTTAAGAAATATTGTCCCGAAGGATGGATTGTGTAATGGCACGCGGTTAATGGTTGTCAGATGTTCAACCAATAAACACTATAAACTTTGGGCTAAAAGGTGGGATATGAGCTTGAAGAATCAATCTCCAGCAACCAATGAAAATATGACTACTACTTCTATTATGGAGGAAATTGAAAATACTACAACTACAAATAACACTATCTCTGAGGATCGACAAATGAACGAATCTAATTCAACAGCTGAAAAGACTTCAAAGGCTTGCGGGTTTGACCTTGAACAAACCCACAGAGGTACATGACGCATCTCTGTTGGAACTGCCAAGGGATTGGTACCCCCTTGACAGTTCTGACACTTAGGGATGTTGTCTGGCTCCATCACCCTAAGGTAATATTCATCTCCGTGACTATTTATAAAATTAATGTCACTAATTCCTTAGCATAAACCTTGAATTTAAAAACTTTGACCACTATTGAACCTGTGGGTAAAGCGAGAGGTCTTCTTTTTCTCGCTGATCATAATTATAATATCTCTATTGGAGAACAATCACAATACTTTATTCACTGTAAAATTATTGATGAAAATATGCACTCCTTTTATACCACTTATGTATATATCCACCCAAATGATAACATAAAAGACAAAATCATTGCTAATATTAATGATATTGCAAAAACCCTTCCTATTAATACACCATGGAACATCCTTGGTGAACTGAATATGGTAAAATCTCCTAATGAAAAACTTAGAAGAGCAGGCAATACTCTTATAAAAGAAAAAATTGATAGAGGGATTGCAAATGATGCTTGTGATCAGCCTTTTCCAAATGCTTGAGTTACTTTTTTACTTGCTATTGGCTCTGATCACAACCCTCTTATCTTAAATTTTACAACCCCTAATATGAAAAAAACTCCAAGATTCTATTACAGAAAAGATTGGAATCTTTACACTGAAGCTACCAATATTATTCATGATCAGTGGAAACTCCATATTAATAATATTGGTAAAGGTATACAAAGATTTGGAAAAAAACATAATGCTACTAGCTCTGTCCCGATTCAATGGGCTAAAACTAAAAGAATCAATAATAGAGCTCGTATAAAATCTCTTCTTAAAACACTTGAATCTCTGAATGATCAAATTATTCATAATTATGATCACATAAACTCCATAAATGCTAAACATGAATTTTTATGGAATAAGGAGGAAGAATATTGGAGGCAAAGAAGTAGGATACAATGGGTGAGATTTGGTGATAAAAACACCACCTATTATCATGCCTCCACAAAATGCAGAAGGAAAATTAATAAAATATCCTCCGTAATGAATCAAGATGGTAATTGGACTACCGATCCCCTTGAAATACAAAATATTATTACTTCTCATTTTAACTCTATCTTCACTACTGTGGGAACTAGAAACTACTCTTCTGTCCTAGATAAAATTGACCCAATTATAACAACTAATATGAATACTCTTCTTGAAAAACTGATGTCTCCTCATTTGTGATAGATTTATATTAGGATGAGACATCATTTTTAGTGATTTAGAAGTCATAATAGTCGATTTTCTTGAGAAATAGTGCACTTTCCTATTTTGAGTCTTGATTTAGTAAAATAATATTTCCAGAGCATATTGGGTTTAATTATTTATATAGTGTGAAGCTTTAAAGATAATTATGGAGATTAATTAGAGTCCAAGTCAAAGACTACAAGATATGGAAAGAGATAAGCATGGAAATTGGAGATAAGGAAACAAAAGCTAAAAACATGGAAAAGGAAAAACTGCCTTAATCCTGAATTTCTGCACCTACGACCACAAATCAGCTTATATCTCAAAAACGGTGTGGAATTTGGAGAAACGATCAACAGCAAAGTTGAAGATATTTCCGAGACGATGAATTTGGTATACTCATACGCGTCAAACAGATGAAAATTGAAGCTCGTAGGACCAAAAGAAAAACGGGTCTGATTTCATGTTTTTAGGGTTACGAATTTGAGTTGGGCTTGGAGTCCATTACTTAACCTCTTTTTCAAGAAAACGAATTAGGTCTTCTAAACACCTATAAATACACCCTTATATCACTTGTAAATCATCCTTGCCTCATAGTAATTAGTTTTTTAAGGTTTTATTCTTCCAAGTTATTGTAGAGAGCAAGATGATGTCTTTTATTGTTTCTTTTAGTTTATTTCCTTCAGGTATGAACTAAACCTCCCATAGCTTGGGTTTTGCATCATGTATAATCTATAAATTCTAATTTCTTTCTATCTAAGTTTATTTGGGAATTACATGTTTTAATACGATATTAGCTACTTACGTTTATATTTGTTTATGTGTTTTGATTTAATGATTGTTTTCCTTGCTAGTGCACGAGTATAGGATTACCTTAATAGTAGTTAGATGATCACCTTAGATGGGTGTATAATTATTGAAACACCACATAACGTCTAGTGTCAATATTAGTCCTGACAACACTGATTCTAACTAGATAGTTATTAGGGTATAATTTAATCACTATCACCATGTATGTAAATTGATTGCTTAGGGCCTTACTAGTGTTTGATTACCCTATTTGAACCAGCCTCGTGGTGTGTCTGTATCCCCCATAGTCGCTCTCAAGGTCTAAGGTATGGGAATTTAGAATCCTGACTAAATATACAAGAGTTAATATTCTCCCTTATTAACTAGATCTAATAGAAAGAATTAGAAGGATTAGTGCATACTAGCAAAACCTAAGCTATACTTCTCATCTCATATTCTTCGTATTTATTTTATTTTCTTTTATTTTCATAGTTTAATTAATCAATCTCGAATTTTATTCCTTTTATTTTCCGTCTTTTAATTAATTATTGCTTACTCGTTATTGCTACCCATTCGACTAGCACACTAAGTCCCTGAGAACGAACTCAACTTATCAACTAAAACTTGCATACGTCCTGTAATACTTGTAGTACTGTGTCTGTCTATGGTGAGAGTGCGTAGTTTTCTTGACTTATATTTATCTTATTTTTATCACACCCTAGGCGACACCAAAAACCTATTACTATCTATGAAATAAAGAAAATAGTTTGGGATTTAGGAAGCAACAAGGCTCCTGGCCCTGATCGTTTCTCTGATTTTTTTTATAAACAACATTAGGATATCATTAAATATGATTTAATGAAATTTATTAATGATTTTCTCTATAATGATAGCTCCTTAGCCGCAATCAATGGTACTTATATTACTTTAATCCCAAAAATTGAGGGACCTGCTAATATAGGTCACTGTAGACCTATAAGTTGTCCTAATTTTATCTACAAAATTCTAGCTGGTATTTTTGTCAATAGATTAAAACCTATGATGAATTCTATCATTTCTAAGGAACAAACTGCCATAATTCCTGGATGAAATATTCAGAAAAATATTATGATAGCCCATGAGGCTGTTACTTATCTTAAAAAAAATTCTAGAAACTCAAAAAATTATACTGCTGCTATTAAAGCAGTCACTTTCAAAGATTTTGAAAATATGGAATGAGATTTTTGATTGATATGATGAAAAAATTGGGCTTTTCTGAAATTTGGTTAAATTATATTTACAAGTGTATATCCATTGTCTCTTACTCTGTTCTTTTGAATGGAACCCTATACATCTTGATAAGCCTACTAGAGGATTAAGACAAGGGAATCCCCTATCCCCCTTTCTTTTTTGTATCCTCACTCAAGCTTTAAACTCACTTATGAAAGATAAGGTAAACAATAAATTGATTCTTGGGATCAAACTTGCTAGATATTGTCCCCCCTTATCCCACATTCTATTTGCTGATGACATCTTTTCTTTCTGAAAGTTAATCAAGATGATTTTGAACAATTTCTTGATGTCATTAATAAATATTCTCATGCTACAGGTCAAAGTATAAATTTGAATAAAAGTGGTGTTATTTATAGCAAAAATACACCAATAGAGGATATCACTCATCTCACTTCTCAAATCAGAATGAACCACGTTTCTAACTTAGGAAAATTTTGGGAAAAGCTATTATTAAATCAATCCCTGTTTATACTATGTCCCTTGTTCTCATCCCCATAAATACTTGTAACCTAATAAGCAGCTTAATATCTTCCTTTTGGTGGAGTAACAAAGGTGAGAAAATAACCCACTGGAATAATCTCAAAACCCTTGAACTACCAAAATTTGAAGGAGGTATGGGCTTTAAAAATTTATGTGATCAAAATCTAGCTTTACTTGCCTCTACAGCTTGGAAACTAAACCAAAATAAAATAGTCTAGCTTATAAAATTCTTAAAGGAATTTACTTCCACAGTGGGGATTTTTATCTGCTACTGTTACTGCTAGTGCCTCATGGTGTTTTAGATCCCTTATAAAAGGCCGAGATATTTTCCTAGAAGATATTTAATGGGCTATTGGTCTCATTGGTTACATTCTAGAAAGTCCATTAATAACTCAAAAAATTCTAATTTAACTTTGGTCTCTGAATTAATAGAAAGTGACTCAAATTATTAGAAAACTGAGCTTATCTTAAATACCATTGATACTGATATTGCAAATGAAATTCTTGCTTTGAATATACCTTTAACAAATGTTAAAGATAAACTCTGTTGGAATGTTACTACTATAGGTACACTTACAAAAATGATGAATCCTTCTGGAAAAGGCTATGTCTTTTAAAGTTACCTCCAAAGATTCTCATTTTTCTTTGGAAGGCATCCACTAATGGCCTACCTATGCAAAAAAAATCTATTTGACAGAAAATATGTCTTAAATAATTTATGTAAAGTTTGCAATGGTAATAGTGAATCTATTGAGCATCTTTTCTTTACTTGTCCTAGTTCTAGAGCTACCTGGCTCGCAGCTCCCGTTTCTTTCTTATCAGACTCAAGTATTGCGCATATATTTGATGCCTGGTTTCAATTTTTTTATGAACTTGAAATATTTTTAAGATGAGTTTGATAGAAACTTGGTTGAGGTGGCAGCCTGGATTGCCTAGTTTCTATGGAAAAGTAGAAATAAATTCACCTTTGAAAGCAAAGAAATCTTACCTTTGATTATTATTAAACATGCCTATGAAGCCTATATGAATATAGAAATCACAATATTAAAAATACAACTCCAAACATGAATACTACAGGTAATATCCCTAAAGTTATTAGTATTGCTTCTACTAATAACAATATAACAAATGCTTCAATTAACAGTAATCCCTCTAATTTGCATAACAATTTTAGTTTATCTTACAATGCATTACTTATATACACCGATGCTTCCTTTTCTCCTCTTCTCAATATTGCAACGGCTGCTTGTATTTTCTGTAATGCACAAGGCCTTTGTTTGGATGGATATACTTGGAAATACTCAGCAAAATGTCTTGTAGAAGCTGAAAAAATTAAGATGAGGAATGCAGTTTCAAAAGCACAAAAATATCACCAACATCAACTCCATGTGAAGAATGACTGCCAAACTATTGCGAAGACTCTCCAATCAAGATCTTCCTCTAGCATATTCTTTCTACAACCTCCTTTTGAAGATATTTTGTAGTTGGCGCAAAAACTAAGAATCTCTTACTCACACATCAACTGGAGTTACAAATACAATACCTAGGATGATTGGCTTGCTAGACAAGAGATGCACAACCTTTTGCCTAGTAATTGGGCCTCTAAACCCCCTTCCCAAATAGTTAAACTTCTCTATAATGACTTTTTAGCAACTGGTGTAGGCTAAACTTATTGTAATATGTCCATGTACTTTGTACTATGCTTTTTAATTTAATCTCAAGTCTGAGCTAGAAATCTTTGTTCAATGGAAAACCAAAAACAGAATGTGTTTTTTTTAGAAATCATTCAAGATTTGTTTTCATCTTCTCTGTTTTATTGTCAATTATTCTCACTAAAACATACACTGAACAACCTCATATAAGCTTACATATAGATTTGGACGTAAAACTGCTATTTCTGGAATGTCTTAGATATGTACTCCAGGTTAGTCATCAAAATAAAAGTTTAAACAGATAACAAAAAGTTGAAGAACTTTAATTTTCTTAATAACTGCAACAACTATCCAAGTATACATCATATCATAATATTCATAAATAATAATAAAAAAATTGTGTAATCCTTGATTATTTAGCAATAATAGAAATTTGTAAAGAAAATGCGGGCCATGGTGAAATCATCTAAACTAAGGTTAGAGATACTAGTCCAAAGGAATTTCCACTTTGTTGATAGCAATCAGGTGGCTATAGGAAGAAATCATCAAACATGATCCTAACAGTCTCATCAGCATAATCAGTTACCAAACTTGCAAATTTTTCACATTAATCTGTATAGTGCTGCAATCATTCACATAATCTGGTATCCTGTAAAAAAGAGAGATCAAATAGGTGTGTAAGTTTCATTGTGTGCATAAATTCAGGAAAAATCATTATTTCACTACATTAATAAAGAGAAATTGAACATCACAATAGAGAAGAAGAGAGGTATATACCAGTGCCTTAGCCGCAACCAAGAAGAAAATGTCTCAAAAACCTGGCAATCAACTATATGTCATTTTAAGTGAAAACCCCCTTAAAATTAACAAGACGGAAGATAAAATTAATTATATATCATCGCATTCACTGAACCATCATATATCAAGACGGAATCTAACATTAATTATAAGTTACCCAATGATCTTTCATTAAGCAAATCAACAACACCCAGATGAATGAAAACCATAAAATACGTGTAACTTGAGATCACACTTTACCAGAGTCATATAACTCTTACAAGAAAATGAGACTAAGAATCTATCTCAATGGAACGGAGCTGGTCATCCAACAAGAGAATAATAATACATAGATAGATATTTGTATTAAAAGGATAGGCCAGCTGGTGTCGCCTAAGGTGTGATAAAATAATAGATAAATAAACGCAAATAAACACCCTAGGCTAGCACGGTTCTGCGAGTATTACA
Organism: Nemophila menziesii; assembly: GCA_029959085.1. Taxonomy (NCBI): domain Eukaryota; kingdom Viridiplantae; phylum Streptophyta; class Magnoliopsida; order Boraginales; family Hydrophyllaceae; genus Nemophila; species Nemophila menziesii. The sequence continues at coordinate 5,291,092 of JARWIR010000031.1, forward strand.
GGACGTATGCAAGTTTTAATGATAAATAAGATTCGTTCCTCAGAGACTACGAAAGTTAGGAAAAACTTATGCAAATTATCAAGTGCACATATGAAAGTTAGATCAGATTAATACGCAGGGAAATAAAGAACAGAGATTTTTGTTTGGTTTTAAGAGATAGATAATTAAAGTACTAAATTAAAAGACAGAAAAGTAAATAAAAGAGAAGAACAAATAGTATGATAGTTTAGCTTGAGAAATTAGCAAGTAATCCCCACTAGTTTTGTTTATTCAATTGTGTAAGGGTGAATTATGTGATATGCAATAATCAGGACTCTAAATTCCCATACCTTAGACCTTGAGAGAGACTAAGGGGGCTACGACACAACCACGAGGCAGCCTAAACTTAGGGTTATCAAGCGCCACCAAGGCCCTAAGCAATTCGATTCCAAACATGGTGATAGTGGTGAAAACATACCCTAATGATTATCTAAATAGGCTGATTTGTCAGGTCTAAGCCTTGTTTTAGACGCTATGTGGTGTTTCAATAATTAGACACCCATCCGGGTGACCATCTAACTACTATTAAGGTAATCATGTACGTTTTACACCGCAAGGAAAACAAACAATAAATCAAAACACATAAACAGAGAATAAAGCATGAATTCAAATTAAATACGATGTATCCCAAATAAGATAGAAAAACTAGGGTTCATACATATATGCTAAATCTCAAGCTAAAATTATTTAGTTCATACTATAGAAAGATAAAGAAGAAATTACAAATTTAAAGGTTGAAAAAGACATTATATGGTGTTTAGCTCCTTCCAAACTGCTTCTCTTGTGTTGTAAGCTTCTTCCTGGTTTAAGGCTTAGCCAAGAATGATTTTCTTATGATAAGAGTGTGCATTTATAGGGTATAGGAAACCTTAAAACGTTTCTTGGAGTATAAGATAGGTATTAGACTCCAAGCCCAACTCAAATTCGTAACCCTAGAATATAGAAAATGTAAGATTTTGATGTTGTTTTGTTTTGGCCGTAACTACTTCAATACTTATCTGTTTGACGCGTTCCAATAGTCGAAACTGATCGTCTCGGAAATCTTAGGATATAATCCCTTTTGTGGTCGTAGCTGCTGGAATTCAGATTTATTTGGCAACTTTATCTTTTCCTTTTTCATATCTCTTGCCTTTATCTCCAATTTCCATGTTTATCCTCTTTCCTTTATCTCTTACAATTAACTTGACCTCTAATTTATTACCATATACCTTTAAATCTTTACAATTAGCACACAATTAAACCCAATATGCTCTAAAAATAATAAATAATTAAATCAAGACATACAAAAAGGAAAGTGTACTAAATCATGAGAAAATCGACCTATAACCTAATAAATACACCTAAAATGATGTCTCCAACTAAGATTAAATCATGACAAATGGGGAGACATCAAGACCCCCAACTCAAAGTTGTATCGTCCCGATACAATAAGAATAAAGAATAGTAGGGTAGTCAAATAAACAAGAAGAAGTAGGAGGAGGATAAGAACAGAACACAATGAATGATCCTAGAGCATAATATCTAATAATGCACACGTATGCTTAATATGTACATATTCAAGTCCAGATTAATTTTGCAATGCCAGATGGAGAGGTTTCAACTTAGTTCGTGCTAATGGCTATAGGTTGTTCATAGGTCCTAATATAGTATCCAATGGTCCACTCACCTACTACCTAATAGCTCAATTGTTTCTCCATCAAGCAGTGAAATCCTAAGGTTTTTTACGGTTATAACTTGGCTTAGGGACAATATGGTATATTTGGATAACGAAAAGTGAGCTTTTGGCTCTCTCCTCACATTCCATCAACGAATCGCCCTAGATCTTGAGTTTTTACTCGAAGATGTTCTCACTCAACCCGATTTTTGATGCTTTAATGTGCATCCCAATAATCCCAAATAAAACCTTTCATGATGATATACAAATTCCACTTTGTCGGTCCGAATATATATTCTTTTCATATCAATTCTTTCTTTTGTATAGCTATGACTCTCTTTTTGATGTTGAGATATCACGCAATTTTTTCATATTTTTTTCTTTTCAATTCATGCTTCTCAACTTTTTTCATTCACTATTACCCCGGCAAAGGGTTACAATAATAACTTTTTCATCATCAATAAAATCACAATTACAATTTCCCAAACCCAATGTTCCCAATGATGAAACCCACCGCCCCAAACTCAAGCTCTAAAAACGACTTGTCTCAGGTTTTGCGATTCGAGTGCGGGTCATATAGATAAGTCCTACAAACTAAGGGTATGGACTATAATGTGGTTAAATAAAAGGCTTTAGAAAGGCTTAGAGGGGCTAAGATGGATAAATAATAACAATAATCAAATAAAAAGAGTGAAAAGGTTAAAAAGGCTTCAAGTGGCTTCAATATGAAAGAACTGCCTTATTCACTTTTCTAACTACCAGATTTTGTTACTTTTTCACTACTAGTTCATAAACAAGCGGGTTTTCAACTAATTTCAAACCTCACATTCTATACACCAAATAACTCTCCCTAAGTTTCAACATAACTTCTTAGCATTGCTCATTAATTTTTCTATCTTTTATTTCATCTTTTCATACATGCATACTAAACATAATTGTGACATATTTCAAAAACATACCACCTACTATCATTAACTTAATTAAATCATTCTCAATAGGTACATTTAACATATTCTATGCCTATTCAAACCTAAAAATTTTAAATTTTATGCAAAAACAAAAAAGGAAGATGAGGACAACGAATCCCCACCCCCAACTAAAAAATGAGTCGTGTCCCCACGACTCGAAAAAGACTCAAGAAAGAAATAAAATTTAAAATTAGCTCACATATTGCACATAAAGAAATGGTAGGGAAGAAAGCAAACATACTCTTCGAGGCTATTACCTCGCATTATCGACATCCAAGATAGGATTTGCTGGATCTTTCTTTAATTGCTCAAGGAGTGTTATGATGTGCTCTTTTTCTTCTTTTGAAAGTTGCGTAATTACTCTCATAACTTTCATGATCTAAGCATGGTCGAGTATCTTAAACTCAAGTGTCTCTTCTTCACCCAAAAATCATATTCGTTTTTCGAACAAGACACGTGATCATTGTAGGATATTGCATATTAAATAGCGACATGGGAGAGACCAAAAAGCGCATCACCACCTCATAGATCAATTGTGCCACATCCTCTTCTTCTCCTCAAAATACAATTTAACAAGATAGCGTTCTTTAAAACGTCTTACCATTAACGTAGACCAACCCAATCTTTCACCAATCTCCAAGAATCTTCTTTGCATTCTCCTTTACCAACTTCTTCTTCAAATACTTTATCATAAGCAAAAGGAAGTTCCTGTAATTGTTTCTTCGCAGAAACTATCAGGGCCCATGAAGCTTTCCCTTTTTCTTCTGGTACAGGACCTTCGAATTGGAGAGGTTGTGTTGTTATTTTTTCACAAAAGATGGAACCTTTTTGCCTATTGAATCAAACACAGCTAGCTGACCTCTCTTCTCTTGACTTGTTTTACCCTTTATGTTGGAACTAGAACTTTTCTCACTCGATTTCTTCTTAATAGAATCTATTACCTTGCTTTTCTTCATCTCCCTTACATTAGATATTGTTTATGTTCTCTTGATCATTTCAATTGACCCCCAACTCAAAGCTTTAACCACTCTTGAAATTTGAAACTCTTGATTATTGGTTGAACAAGTTTTATTTTGGGTAGGAAAGGTTTTTTGATGATGATTCTCTTTATGGGTAAGATAGATTCTTAATGGATTGGTATGGATCTAAGAAATTGTAGGATGAATTTCTAACTTTTAGCTTTTGATCCTCTGATTCAATGTGTTTATGTAAGATTTAGAAGATTCAACGGGCAATCAAATCATATTGTAAGGAATGTTAGATAAATAATCAATGAAAGCACATATACAAATGGATACAATTTTTTTGAAATTGGGGATTGGATAATGTATGGTTTGTTTTTCTTTTCTCCGTCCAAAAAAAATATAAAATTTAATATAAAATTAATATGCTGATAAACGAAAAACAAATAAATAATGTTTATGGTGACTTATGCTAAACAAAGAAACACGGGAAGGAATTGATGTGCATATTCAACTGGAATAATCAACTTTGATAGTGGAACATAGCGCAAGGGAAGATTGTGGTGCCAAGCGAGGAACATAATACTTTAATCTCTCATCCAATATTACTCTATTTCCTTTCGATCCAAACAGATAAGAAACATAATACTAGAAAAATAAAGAAAATAGAAAACAATAACTCTCAACATTCATTTGCAAATATATCTCAAGCCCAAATTTTTATGATATTTTCTCCGATACATAGTTCATGAAATTATAATATTCTTATGATATTACACATTGTCAAATCATAATATTTTATTAGCTCCAGTTCCAAAATAAGGCCCCGTTTGGAAGAGCTTATTTTGGAGTAAAAAAGCGCTTTTAGAATAAAATTCAAATTTTAAAAAAATTAGTAAAAATAATCTTGAAATCTAAAATTATCTTAAGTGCTTTTTTAAGAAGCACCTATTTGGTGCTTCTCAAAAAAGTGCTTTTCAAAGTCAAAAAAACTCTTAAAATGCTAAAAGCACTTTTAAGTGCTTCTCCAAAAAAGCACTTCCAAACGGGCACTAAGTTACCCCAAGGAAATTATCTTTAAATTATAAATTACTAAAACATCTCATAGAACTCACAAAATTATAAAGCATTTTCACATCAACATAAAAAATATTTTTTTTGTTTAGTCAAACTTATAAATTATATACAAAAAATTTAGCTTCAATTTTTTTTTGAATACATCATATTATACACCATTGATGGTATGCTTCTAAAGTTTAATATGAATTGTATACTCCATGATTCAAGTTTTGAGATAAAAATTCAAGAAAAAAGATATAATCCATAGATATAATTATCCAATAAATATAACCTCGACAAAAAATCACTAGAGCAACTATCTGATCATTAACAAAAAAAAAGAAAAATAGTCTCGGAGTCATATACTTGTTCCAGTTCATGAAGTCCCACAAAATTGTACTCCCACAAAATTCCAACAACTTGCAAGAATAAACATGTGTAGATTTAGATATTTTAGACAGTGACCAGACTCTCTCCATATCTACTTTATTTTTATAAAACATACAAATTTAGGATTACTACTCAGCTATCAAGTAAAAAATTCATTCCACAATTCAAAAACAATATAATGAGAAAAACCTTCTTACCTAAAAAATACTCAATCCTTTGGCCCAAACTATATGTACTTGAATTTTCCAAAATTCGTTGCCTTCCAATTCACTACAAACGGAAAATGAAAAACTATGTTTATTAAGACAGAGAAATTTAATTTGCAAAAAAAAGATGCAGAAAATCGTAACACTTTAGTGTCCCCAACAAAAGAGGTTTTGTAAAAGGTAGAGATACATTCCTACCTTTGGCGATAGCTTTTTGGAACTTGTACGAGCACTCCTTCTTATGGTGTGAAAACCCAATATTTGTCATCATTGACACGCCCTGGCTCCTTTTTTAAAGTAGATGTCCTTGAATACTTTGAAAAAGGATGACCTGATTCTTCCACCACATGAGAGGACATATAATTCCTAAAAGAGGGCAAACACAAATTTGTTTCCTCCAAACTTTTGCCACTTCATACTTTCCATAACCCAAATGTCATCAAAATTTTCTTCTGCGGTTTCTTTATAATTTATGTATGCAAACAAAGCAAGTGATTTATTTTATACCATGAGAGAAATCCTTAGTAGTCTACCGTCTCCTCGAAATTCTTGAGGTAGATCCAGGTCTTGCAATATCTCACTACTCGATCAAAAGACACGATAATTAGAATGACATTTCCGATTACAATACAATGCAATACCAAATCAGATCTTATAAACATTATTACCTAATCATTACCAATAACCCTAAATACAATTTTACATAATTATCACTTCCTCCGTTCCCAAAAGGTTGTTATTTATACTAAAAATAGTTGTTTATAATTGTATATCACGTTAGAAAATTAAAACCTTTTTTTATTTTTCATACCACTTTTACCTTTAATTACATATTATAATATATATTTCTAAGAGATATTTAAGAGCAAGACCAATGGGGTTTTCAAATGTTACATTTGAAGATCCAAAAGTAAAATTATCAAAAAAAGCAACATAAATACAGTATTTGAAGAATGATCAGATATATAGAGATAAATACGGGATATTCATTTTTTTTGTTAAATTTGGCTAAATATATACATAACAATTACCTGCCAAAAGAAGTGAAAAGATGCAGAATTTAAACAAAAAATTGAACAAACAATCACCAACAGTGATTATCATTTATAAAAAAATATATATAACATCAAAATTAAAATTAACAGAATCCTGTTACTGTTGAATAAATATAGAACCCAAACGGATAAATGGAAATATTTTTTCCCTCTGAATATTTAATGCAGAATTTTGAAATCGCTATCATATAAACTCTGATACAACACTTAAACAACATACTAGATCTTCATCAAGACTCAATTCATTCACTGCTTCATCAAGACTCAATTCATCCACTGATCAACAAAAAAAGGTACATACTATTTTCTAATTATTTTGATAAATTAAAGAGTATCTTACTAAAACTATATAAGAAGAGATCAAATAGACTTGTAGAGAGATTTGTATTTGTATATAGATATGTATATGAGCCCCTGTATAATGATAGAGTCGGGAAGAAAGGTTGTTCAAATAAAATTCCTTTCAATGGTGTTGTTACGGTAAATAATTTTTCCTTTGATGATGACTTTGTTGAGCGGCCTTAGTTTTTATTGTAGTTGACTACATGATTTAATTTTTCCTCCGATCTCACCTAGTACTCAAATTACACAACATAACTTTAAGATAATATCCAACATAGATCTTCTCTCTAGCCTAATCAACAATAAGTTTTAAATACAAATTAGAACGCCCCAAAGAAAACCACAGCCAATTCCCAAACTCAACAAGATCAACATTAAAATCTAAGAATATATTTTCGACAATTTTAAAATCATCATTTGAACCATACTTAGTTTTGACACTAAACAAGAATCACATAAATGAAATTGTTAATGATCCACAATCACATCATATAAGTATCTTTCTCGTGAAAATTAATATCTTCATCAAGTAAAAACACAATGAAAGGCTTCGTGATCCGCTGCCTTATGCTATAACCTCTATTTTGCTTCTTTACCCACTAAGTTTTCTACGAAAGACCTTGGACCGTTGGCATATTTCTTGGATTTAGATGCAACTCTCTCTTCTATATCATTCTACTTTCTCATTACAGATCCTTATCAAGTTACACATAATGGAAGACATAACGATCAAAAAATTCAATACCAATTCAAATCACTTCAGAATTAAAGAGTCAAGTTTGTCTAATTCTTAAAATCGATGCTCATATACTACACCAAGAGGGTATCTTACTTTTCCTTCGCAAGGTTTTACGATCTAGGGAACAAGAATTGCATTGTGATTACTAATCTTGAAAGAAATCACGCAACTCAAAATGAAACATAGGGGGATATATGATTATAAGTACCCTAATAAATTTTCCATCTTTGTTAGTTAAAGAAGTATTACAATCTAGAAACAAAAGAAATTCCAAATAGGTGCATAATCAATTCAATGAAATACTAAAACTTTTGTTCTTTACGCCCAATAACACACACTTTATTGGCGTATTCAATATTGGTCTACATAACTTTTAATCGTGTGTTAGATTTTAAATTGTGTACACTTAATCTTTGATCCTCTATACACAATTACTTGTTTTTACTCCTTCAATTCATATTAAACACACTCATTGATGAACTAAAATTTACCATCTTTAGAACAATATGTTCAACATCAAGGGTTGACCATTTCTTATTAACCGTCAAATTAAGTATTACAACATATTAATAGACTTACCAGGATAATTATAGGATTGTCATCTTTTTTTGAAATGTCATGATCAACTATCGTTTTCCTGTAAATTAAACAATACTCTATGATATGCATGAACACAAAAATACAAACTATTCTTGTGTAAATGAAATATAACATGATTTTTTAATTGCAATAACAAGAAAATTTAATCCCATATTTTTGTAATATTAAAAATCTTTTAGCTCTTTCTTAAGGACATATAATGCATACCTATACTGCAATTTTCACATTATATAGGGACTCATAGTGCAATTCACTTGAGATTTTTGTTATCCCATGCGACATAGAAGCTAAAATAATTCTCATACCTTGATTAATAGAACTTTTCCTACTTTACTGGACGTCTCATTGTTATCTAACTCTTTTTCCATGGAGAAACCCTTAATTTGAAAAAACCAAAAGGCTTAATAATGTACTTAAAAAAACATCAATATTTAATTATTTTGTGAAAAGATAGAAAAAATAAATTTAGTTAAACAATATTGACAAATAAAACAAATAATTTTGAGTTAGAATTAATATTGGGTTATAGAATTTCATCTCAATATATGAGGAGAACTTCACCTCGATCTACACGTACACATGAGCATTTTTTTTCTCTCTTGACAATCAAAGTGTACATTTTATTTTGAGGTATCAAGTTTTTCTGAGCGGCATTTGTGTTTTTAGGGTAAATTCTTGTTTATGGCCTAAAGAATTAATAAGCCCATACAGAGTGGACTAGTTAAAGAGATATAATGTTTTTTACTCTTCTCTCCAGCACATTTGCAAATGACTTCACTTGGGCTTACATTCTCTTATTCTTTTTTATCAGATTAATAAATATAAATATAAATTTTTTTATACACAGTATATTTTGAACTCAATAAAATTAGTTATGGTAACTTTCTAATTTACAAATTGATATAGGTCTAATTATTATAATTAATGGTTATGATTTACATATATGATGGAAGTTTATATATTTAAGTTAATAAAAAGGTTGAACTACTTTTCCACACAAGAAGTCTATACAATAAATCTATAAGGGAAAACTTAAGTCAAATATCTCTGGAAAGGGCGAGATGAGAATACAATGAGAAAAGACAACTGTAATCACGAATTTAAATATATTTTTACGCCCTGTAAAGTAGTGAGTACACCCTCCATACGAAACATGTTTCAAACTTGCCAAACCATATTAATGGTCGTTGCAAAAACAATCTTCCATGACTTGGACTTCCAAGCACTCTCTCTCATTCTTGGCAGGTAAGCATTATGGTAATTATTTTATTTATATGTATATTTTTTAAAATTTTGTTATGTTTTGAATACCGAGTTGCTCATTAGAAATGGGTCAACGTCGTTTATTGATCACGCTCAACAATAAAAATTACGTTGAATATAGAATACTAAGTATTCTTAAGGATTCGACCACTGAGCATGCTCAATACTACTATCGGTAGTACTGGTGGTGATGACTAGTAAATAGTGGTTTTCAAAGATGACTGATGAGAGATATAATAGACAATAATTAACACTTAACAATTTATGGAATTGTCACATTAAAACAACCTAAAAAAAGATTATATACCAACAAATAGTAATAGAGAATTCGTATTCATATTGTCAAACAAATCCTTTGTTTGAGATTTTAATATTTCTCGAGTGATAGTTTGTATTGTCTTCCCAAATCTTATTTCGAGTAATTTAAGGAAAAGGCTCCAACCAACATGTTGTATATGAGTAAAGGCTAAAGATGGAAAAAGAATGAGAAAGTAAACGAAAAAAAACAAAGAAATGGATAGATTATTTGTAGATTCCCAAATTTTTGGAATCTAACGTTGTAAAAAGATATTACGTGTTTGAATTGATATATAAGTCTGTACGGTTTCAAAATCAGTGAGAAAGCTATTTTCTCCGATAACCTTGAAGTAATGTCATTGTCAGCAAACAATTAGTCGGTGTAGCCAGTGATGAAGAAAATAAGAGAGTTTGAGGAACATATGAGATCAGTTACATTCTATGATCTCCCTAGAAGATTCAGTGGGCAATCAAATCATATTGTAAGGAATGCTAAATAGATAACTAATGAAAGCACATATACAAATGAATACAATTTTTTTTTTGAAATTTAGGATTGGCTAATGTATGGTTTTGTTGTGTTTGTTTCTCCATCCAAAAAAAATATAAAATTGATATGCTGATAAACGAAAAACAAATAAATAATGTTTATGGTGACTTATGCTAAACAAAGAAACACGAGAAGGAATTAATGTGCATATTAAAATAGAATAATCAACTTTGGTAGTGGAACATAGCGCAAGGGCAGATTGTGGTGCCAAGCGAGAAACATAATACTGTAATATCTCATCCACTATTATTCCATTTCCTTTCGATCCAAACAGACAAGAGACCTAATACTAGAAAAATAAAGAAAAAAAGTAACAATAATTCTCAACAATCATTTGCAAATATATCTCAAGCCCAAAATTTTATGACATTTTCTATGCAATATAGTTCAGGAAATTATAATATTCTTATGAGATTACACAATTATAAGATATAAAAAGATGCATCGTAGAAGTACAAAATCGTAAATGAATCGATCAAGTCTAACCGATTCGTATCAAATTATAATATTTTATTAGCTTCAGTTCAAAAATAAGTTACCCCAAGTAAATTATCTTTAAATTATAAATTACTAAAACAACTCATAGAACTCACAAAATTATACAACATCTATATATTTTCACATCAACATAATTTTTTTTTTGATTGTTCAAACATTAATATTATATACAGAAAATTTAGCTTCAAAAAATTCTGAATACATCATTCATGGTATGCTTCTAAAGTTTGATGTGATTTGTATAATCCATGATTCACGTTTTGATATGAAAATTCAAGACAGAAAATATAATCCACAGATATAACCTCGACAAAAAAATACTAGAGAAACTATCTGATCATTAACAAACAAAAATTAAATAGTTTCAGAGTCATATACATGTTCCAGTCTATGAAGTCACACAAAATTGTACTCCCACAAAATTCTAGCAACTTGCAAAATCAACATGTGTAGATTTAGATATTTTAGACAGTGATCAGACTCTCTCCATGTCTACTTTATTTTTATGAAACATACAAATTTAGGATTACTACTCAGCTATTAAGTAACAACCCCATTCCACAATTTAAAAACAATATAAGGTAAAAACCTTCTTACCTAAAAAATACTCAATCCTCTGGCACAAAAAATTCGTTGCCTTTCAACTCACTGCAAAAGGAAAATGAAAAACTATGTTTATTAAGACAGAGAAATTTACTTTACAAAAAAAAGATTCAGAAAACCGTAACACTTTAGTGTCCCCAACAAAAGATCAAATGCAGGTTTTGTAAAAGGTAGAAATACATTTCTACCTTCGGCGAGCACTCCTTCATATGGTGTGAAAACCCAATCTTCGTCATCATTATCACGCCCTGACTCCTTCTTTAGAGTAGATGTCCTTGAATACTTTGAAAAAGGATGGCCTGATTTTTCCACCACATGAGAGGACATATAATTCCTAAAGGAGGGCCAACATAGAAGTTGTTTCCTCCAAACTTTTTCCACTTCATACTCTTCCATAACCCAAATGTCATCAAAATTTTCTTTTGAGTTTTCTTTATAATTTATATATGCAAACAAAGCAAGAGATTTATTTTATACCATGAGAGAAATTCTTAGTAGTCTACTGTCTCCTCGAAAATCTTGAGGTATATCCAGGTCTTGCAATATCTCACTACTCGATCAAAAGACACAATAATTTGAATGACGTTTTCGATTACAATACAATGCAATACCGAATCAGATCTTATAAACATTAATACCAAATCATTACCAATAACCCTAAATACAATTTTACATAATTATCACTTCCTCCGTTCCCAAAAGGTTATTATTTATACTGAAAATAGTTGTTTCTAAATGTATATCACTTTAGAAAATTAAAATCATTTTTTATATTTCATACCACTTTTATCCTTAATTACATATTATAATATATATATATTTCTAAGAGATATTTAAGAGCAAGACCAGAGCAAGACCAGAGGAAGACCAATGGGGTCTTCAAATATTACATTTGAAGATCCAAAAGTAAAATTATAAAAAAAAAGCAACATAAATGCAATATTTGAAGAATGATGAGATAAATACTGGATATTCATTTTTTTTTGTTAAATTTGGCTAAATATATACATAACAATTACCAGCCAAAAGAAGTGAAAAGCTGCAGAATTTAAACAAAAAATAGAACAATCACCATCATTTACAAAAATAATATATATAACATCAAAATAAAAATTAATCATATCCAAAATTCAGATTGTTACTATTGAATTACAGAACCCAAAAAGCATAAATGGTAATATTTTTTCCCTTTGAATATTTAATGCAGAATTTTGAAATTGCTATTATATAAACACTGGTACAACACTTGAACAACATACTAGATCTTTATCAAGATTCAATTCATTCACTGCTTCATCAAGAGTCAATTTATCCACTGATCAACAAAAAAAGGTACATAGTATTTTCTAATTATTTTGATAAATTAAAGAGTATCTTACTAAAATTATATAAGAAGAGATCAAATAGACTTGTAGAGAGATTTGTATATGTATATAGATATGTATATGAGCCCCTGTATAATGATAGAGTTGGGAAGAAAGGTTGTTCAAATAAAAACCCTTTCAATGTTCTTGTTACGACAAATAATTATTCCTTTGATGATGAATTTGTTGAGCAGCCTTAGTTTTTATTGTATTTGACCACATGATTTAATTCTTTCTCCGATCTCACTCGAATGACACAACATAACTTTAAGATAATATCCAACATAGATCTTCTTTCCAGCCAAATCAACAATAAATTTTAAATACAAATTAGAATGCCCCAAAGAAAACCATAGCCAATTCCCAAACTTAACAAGATCAACATTAAAATCTAAAAATATATTTTCGACAATTTTAAAATCATCATTTGAACCATACTTAGTTTAGACACTAAACAAGAATCACATATATGAAATTGTTAATGATCCAAAATCACATCATATAAGTATCTTTCTTGTGAAAATTAATATCTTCATCAAGTAAAAATATAATGAAAGGCTTCGTGATCCGCTGCCTTATGCTATAACCTCTATTTTTCTTCTTTACGCACTAAGTTTTCTATGAAAGACCTTGGGCCATTGGTCTATTTCTTAGATTTAGATGCAACTCTCTTTTCTCTATCATTTCTACTTTCTCAGTACATATCCTTATCAAGTTAAACATAATGGAAGACATAACGGCCAAAAAATTCAATACCAATTTAAATCACTTCAGAAGTAAAGAATCAAGTTTGTCTAGTTTCTAAAATCGATGCTCATATAATACACCAAGAGGGTCTTACTTTTCTTTCGCAAGGTTTTAGGATCTAGGAAACATGAATTGCATTGTGATTACTAATCTTGAAATAAATCATGCAACTCAAAATGGAACATAGGGGGATATATGATTATAAGTACCCTAATAAATTCTTCCATCTTTGTTAGTTAAAGAGGTATTACTATCTAGAAACAAAAAAAATTCCAAATAGGTGCATACTAAAGCATTTGTTCTTTACGCCCAATAACACACACTTTATTGGCGTATTAAATATTGGTCTACATAACTTTTAATCGTGTGTTAGATTTTAAATTGTGTACACTTAATATTTAATCCTCTATACACAATTACTTGTTTTTACTCCTTCAATCCATTTTAAACACATTCATTGACGAACTAAAATTTACCACCTTTAGAAAAATATGTTCAACATCAAGGATTGACCATTTCTTATTAACCATCAAATTAAGTATTACAGTATATTAATAGACTTACCAGGATAATTATAGGATTGTCATCTTTATTTGAAATGTCATGATCAACTATCGTTTTCCTATAAATTAAACAATACTCTATGATATGCATGAACACAAAAATCGAAACTATTCTTGTGTAAATGAAATATAACATGATTTTTTAATTGCAAAAACAAGAAAATTTAATCTCATATTTTTGTAATATTAAAAATCTTTTAGCCCTTTCTTAGGGACCCACGGGTTCATACCTATACTGCAGTTTTCACATTATATAGGGACTCATAGTGCAATTCACTTGATATTTTTGTTATCTCATGCGACATATAAGCTAAAATAATTCTCATACCTAGATTAATAGAACTTTTCCTACTTTACTGGATGACTCATTGTTATCTAACTCTTTTCCCATGGAGAGACCCTTAATTTGAAAAAACCAAAAGACTTAATAAATTACTTAAAAAAACATCAATATTTAATTATTTTGTGAAAAGATAGAAAAAATAAATTTAGTTAAACAATATAGACAAATAAAACAAAGAATTTTGAGTAAGAATTAATATTAGGTTATAGAATTTCATCTCAATATATGAGGAGAACTTCACCTCGATCTACACGTACACATGAGCATTTTTCTTCTCTCTTGACAATCAGAGTGTGTGTTTTATTTTGAGGTATCAACTTTTTTTTAGCGGCATTTGTGTTTTTCTCCAGCCCATTTGCAAATGACTTCACTTGGGCTTACATTCTCTATTCTTTTTTATCAGATTAATAAATATAAATTTTTTATACACACCATATATTTTGAACTCAATAAAATAAATTATGGTAAATTTCTAATTTATAAATTGATACATGTCTAATTATTGTAATTAATGATTACGATTTACATATATGATGGAAGTTTATATATCTAAGTTAATAAAAAGGTTTTTGTTCTTATTTATGCTCAAACTGTAAGGTTGAATGTCTAAATCGTTTTCCTTTTTTTTTCTTGTTAAGAGGTATATACCCTTTTTCTGCAAACTGTAGGGTGAAATGTTTGAATTGTTTACTAGGCATATGAGAACATCTCAAAAATCTCAAGCGTAGGATATATTTGCAAATGAATGTTTAGCAAAGACTATTTTTTTCTTCATTTATCTTGTATATCTGTTGTGTTGGATCGAGAGGAAAGGGGAGAATGATTAAAGTATCTTATTCCTTGCTTGGCACCACAATTTGCCTCAATCAACCTTGATTATTCTATCTTAGTTCGCTCTCTTCTTACACACTCACCGTAAAAACCTTCTCGTTTTCCTTTGCTCTTACCACTAACTCACAGTAAAAACCATTTTTTTCTTTTTACTATCTCCTTTTTTTAATCCTTCACCTCCATTTATATACAACCTGCTAGTTTAAGCTTTTTCTTAAATTATTTCCTGTGGGAAAAACTTATCTACGTCAAAGGAAACCAAAGAAAATAATGAAAGCTTCCAGAATAGAGGATTCGTTTGGCTTATGTAACAGATAAACTCTTAACACTTCCATCTGGGTGTGCACGGGCTTAATACCCGTGGGTCTTAGCAAAGTTCAATTTGGGTCCGGATCTTTATATCCAAAACATGATCTAGCCAGGTTTTTACGGATTTTTACATATGGGTCTTTGATAGATTTGAGGCGCGCTCGGACAAAAATGAAAATGCTACATGAACGAGTTCATATTTTACCACAAACGATTATTTATTCAATTCATGCAGGTATGACAGATCTATTCGGAGCTTCTTGGGATGCTCCCCCATCTTCGGCGCCACCAACTAGTAGGATACCCGATGCTAATCCGATGCAAGACGTTGATTTCAACGATGCTATCTTTATTTATACGTGTGATGCCTCTTTCATAACAGCAAATGAACATAGTGGTATCAGCATTGTTCAACGGAATACTCTTACAGGTCAACGCGTTACTTTCTTGAAACCAATCTGGACAGATATCGGCGGCAGAAGGGGAAGCTATTGCGGTCCTCGAAGCTTCTAGACTTGGCCTGGCTCACCCAGGTACTAAGACCATCATCTGTTTAGACAACCTTGACTTTGTTCAAGGACTTAAGTCGTTGCCAGCTGCATGGTGGAAAGTCCGTCCGTTCATTACGCGGATCAACAAGATGGTTGTTTAGCACGAGGCACTTAGTTTCAAACATCTTCCGCGTAGATGGAACGGCCTGGCTGACCGAGCAGCGCGACTAGCTAGGCAATCGGCACCGGAGCATATGGACCCTTTGGAGTTGGGGTCGGCCTTTACGAGACTTGGTATAGAATAAAATTGTAATAAGCTTCTTTACTTGTACGATCGACAAAAAAAATCAATTAACTATAAAAATATTATATATTGAAAGTTTGACAGAAATTTCTATTTTCTTATAAGCTGTCCCATTTTGTTTAACATAAATAAGTGTTTTTTATAAGTTATATTATTTGGTTATATAATAATAAGTTGTATCTAACAATTACTAATTTCATACTAAACAAAAATCATAAATTTTGTATTACTTTTCTTCATATTTCTTTTGGACTAAAATGACACTCACTTTTCTTTATACTGAGAACTACAAAATAATTTTTGATATATTTTTTTTCATATTGAGAACTACAAAACAATTCTTAATATTTTTTTATGCAAGTCTTATGTTAAGTAAATAAATTTTTAGTTTATTAAAGATTAATTATATATATATATATACTAGGTATGAACCCGTGCCTGAAGGCACTCTAATAATATTGAATTAGAAGAATAAATTTAACACAGAATAAAAACTCACTACAAAAATTTAAATCACTTTCAATAACTCAATAAAAATGTAAATAAAGATTGAGTTTTGAATCTCTGACAAACAAAATGACAAAGAAAACTAATTTCATAAATTTGAAGGATAACAATATTAAAAAAAACTTTATTTTCTAGGCATAGTGTATGTATCATATCAACTTCCAATTTCATAGGATTCCATACTATATATCGGTCTATTATGTTTTTTCTATTGTATTCGAGCAAAGTTTGACGGCTTGCTAACGCTATAATCATAAGTGCCACACCTTATAGTCGAGGTATTCGAGATAACTACAGTGCCTCCTACATCCAAATATAGAAGAAAAGAGTAAGAAAAACAGAGTTAATTTCCTCAATAGTGCATGTATTATGAAAGCTATCAATATATGCTCATACATATACACAAAAGTGTATGTATACCTCAACGGCTAAGTATTCGAGAATCGCAAACATGTAGCTTTAAGGTATGGACATTAATCTGTCACGAACCCTGTTCCTAGAGGTGAACTTCTTTTAATATTTCCATACTTTTGAAGTATAACATGTGTTTTTCTACCCGAGACCCCAATCTTTTAGAAAAGTGGTGACTACCTATTTACAAAACCTTCTCACCACTTACTTTCGTAAGAGTGATTAACCTGAAAGAAGAATAAATGAAAAGGTAAAAAATAAATAAGATATGAAATCAATTTAATCTTGCCTAGATAAAGAAAATACACTAAGAATTTATTAAATTGGAATACTAAATTTGTCTTTCTTTCTTTTTGGGGTTTGATTTTGATTGATGAATGACATAAAAGAATAAGTCCAGTTTTGTCTTGCGAGGCAGATCATAAGGTGTGATACTAATAAATGAACAAATAATAATAAAATTCAGACACAATTAATCGAGGAATTTATTATTTATACAGTTAAGGAAAAAATGACAAATGTGTATTTACTTATTTACATGTCTTGCTTTTCCGTAGTCTGGTTTTTGTCTCTTTACCGCTAGGTTATCTTGAGATACAGTAGGTGTGAGGGTAGGTGTGAGTGCAGAGTTTTACAAATTTACATCCCTGTAGAATTTTTATCTCATGGTCAAATTAGATCACGATTGGTAAATTTATATTATGCAAAAATAGTATACACCGACCTTTTACATTGTCGCATAAGGGTTCTTTAAGCAATGAAATTATCTTCTTCAAATTCGGCTACTCTTTGGAGCCAGTCCTCCCAACTGTAATAGGGTTTGGAGTGCAAATCTCTATTTGGATAAAGATTTAAGATAAACATCAACAAATTAAAGTAAATCAATAAAATTAAAGCAAAGAAACTAACCTTCCATAATAGACTCCTTTTGTAGTGGTTTAAAATTTTCCTTAGCCTCTTGATCACGTGTATAG
This sequence comes from Nemophila menziesii, assembly GCA_029959085.1. Lineage (NCBI taxonomy): Eukaryota > Viridiplantae > Streptophyta > Magnoliopsida > Boraginales > Hydrophyllaceae > Nemophila > Nemophila menziesii. The sequence continues at coordinate 5,309,161 of JARWIR010000031.1, forward strand.
CTAAGAACTACATTAGGTCACTTAGATAACTCTTGGGAACATATAAGAAGCGGCATAATAGAACTGTTTTACCAAAGCCTAAAATATACTTTTTCAAATTAAAATCGCAAGCACAGAAAAAAGATGAGTTGTGAATCGAGCTTCCATAACCAAAGAAGAAGAGTTGTAGATCAGTTGTTCTTGGCTAAAATTCACGACTTAAAACTTCACGACTGATTCAACGGAATATTGGCTGCATATTTCGTCAATTATAGCGGTTGTTTTAATGGAAAGATCAGTGGCGGATCTCGCAATGGCAGCAAAAATCCATGTAGAAAGTCTAGATTCTTCACCGCCATCAATCAGTTCTGTTTGGATATCTATATATTATTTGAGAAATCAAGAAATAAGAACCATGATATATCAAGAACGGTTGTACCGGAAAGTAAGGCTTGTGCTGAAGCTGTGAAGTTCCTTTCAAAGTTCTTGCTCAAAATCTAATTCACGAAACATATATAAAGGAATAGTAAAGTTGCTTTCGAGATTCCTTGCTGATTATATGAAATATATTCAACCAGTATTGCTTAATCGAGACAAATACAATCGCAAAACCATAGCCGCCACTATAGTCTTCTGGTATTGTATTCAGAAGCCCCATCTGCTCTAAAGTTCACCTCAAACTCCCGCCCAGCTCTATGACTACGTCCTGATTTATTTTCAGAAATTCCATTTTGGTCACTATGCTCTTCAACTTAACAATATGTTGCATCACAAAGTTTTGCTGCCCCTAAATTTGCTGCACAACAAAGGTAATGTTTAAACATACTATCAAATTGTCAAAAGAGGAAAACATAAATTGCAAATCGGTCCCTGTGTTATGAAAATAATATATGAGGGACCAACTCAACACAAATATATAGCGAAAAAGACTAACGTCTTATCTAACAAAACTAATTCTCAAACTACCTTTTGGCTCCTGCTTTTGCTTCTTTAAAAGGACAAAATCATAAGAATCCTTTAAGTGGTTCAGGATTAATAAGCATAAGTTGTTTTAGCACAATCAAAAGTGACATTCCTGTGAAATATCAATCACAGAAAGAGTAAATTTCAAGCCCCATATCAATATTAGAAAAAAGAGAGTAGGGAAGGTACCTTCACAGCTTTTTTCAGTCCTACGTATAATACTTATGTTAGAGCACTAAAAAGCTTGACGCAGAAACGACTGTAATTATAATTCAATCAGATAATTCTGCTTCTTAATTAATACCTGCTGAAACGATGATAGTATTACATATTCGAATACCAAATACTTCTCGATTTTTCTCCGTCATGCATTATTGCTTTGTCCAACATTTCTTGTTTGAGCTTTCAACTTGATTAGATTTAAAGAAGAATCATCCTCTAAGATAATAATACCTGTGTTAGCTATCCTCTCTTCCAATTCCTCTGTGCTAAAATTATCACTTCCACCAAGCTCATCAAATCCAACCTAAAACACATAATACTATATAACATGGTTAAAAAACATCCATTTGTTTAAAGTTCAGGTAAAAACACTTACCACGTAATCATCCACTTTGGAATTTTCTATAAGAGCAATAGTTGGGAGAATAAGAATATTAATCTTCTCAGCCAAGTATTAACATTTCTCTGCATTATTTTTCACAAAACGTATTTCTATGTGCTGCTTTTAAATATACGCAGATGCTTGTCAACCACCTGTACCAAAACTATAATTGTTATTAGGAGAATCAGTATGAAGAAGAAAGGGAAACTGTTTTTTTCTTATGAAAATCTTCGATTCCCCTTTGAAAGCTAGACTAAATTTATCTCACAAAATGGATACAAAATAGCTATCGATTCAATTTAATTACACGCCCTCCAAAAAAAATCCAAACTCAACCACCGGATTGTAATATCAAAAGGGAATGCCCAACAAACAATTCATTGGCTTTTTCTCATACTAAATTGAAAAAACAAAATACAAACTCAAAAATAATTCAATTCTTTAGAGTTTCAATGGTAAAATTTAATTATTTTTTACCTTAATTGAGTGGCAGCGGTTTTCTTGTGCAGGAGAATGGCAAAAATGTGACAGCACACTGCTATATTAAAAGTTTTGGGAAGAACGAAAGGCTACAATGAGGAGCGGCGAGGGATCTTGAGCAGCGAAGGCGGATTGATGAGGAGCGGCGAGGTGGGATCGATGAGGAGCGGCGAGGTGGGATCTTGGTGAAGAAGCGGAACGGCTTGGTGATGTGAAATGCTGTTGGGAGAGACGGAGTGGTCGTGGCGGCGGTGGAAGATGGTCGTGGAGGCGGATCGTAGCTGAAGATGTGGAGGGATAGGGTTCTGAAGTGATTTCTTTTTGTTTTTTGTTTCCGATCGGTGAAGTGATTTCTTTTTGTTTTTTGTTTTTAATTTTGAATTCTAAAAATAAGTAATCCAAGGGGAGAAAAATATAGAGGAGACATCAAGACATTTTAAACCGTGGATTGAATTTAGACAACCTGGACCATTAATTATAATAGATCTAAAGGCCGAAAATGATTGGAATTTGATCTGAAGGCTAGAAATTGTGGAGAAAAACATGAGACATTTCGGGCCGTTGGCCCTTCTCCAATATTATATAGATATATATATATATATATAATAGGAAAAGAAAGATGACACTTCACTTTTAAAAATAAGATAACAGCTTTTATATATAAAAAATTAAAGAAAAGAAAAGGAAAATTCTTCCATCCAATATTGGATGATCCTACACTAATTATATTAATACACATACCCCATGTTTTAAACTTGCAAAAGTAACTAACATATTAATCTAGTGACATGTATTTTTCTAAAATAATTAATGGATGTGATAGGAATATTGGACCATCCAATATTGGATGGAAGTATTACCCAAAAGAAAAAAGAACAACGTTCAGATCCCCCCGTTCTGTCTTCATAATTGACAATAACCACCGTTATCTAGCAACCGCCGCCACAACACCACGATTATCAACCAGAACAGGTAATCTTATAAATTACAAAAACTAAATTATTATTTTTAGTCAAACCCTAAATCTGAAATAAAATCATCTAGTATGCTTTGCTTTACTTATATAAATTTTGTGTAAATACAAACCTTGAGCTCTAGATACATTGAAACTCAGAAAGTGTTCATTTGGGAAGTAAAGAGAAAAGAGTATCTGCTACAGAATCAACTGGGATATCTCTTTAAAGTAAAGCGCATTGATTTTGCGTTTACTTTCAAATTTGATCAAAACTTAGTTAAAAATTATTGAAAGTTAAAAGTAGCACCATGTGGAGGCCGCTGATCTTTTAATATATGATTTTTAATTTGATCATGAGGAGGTCGCTGATCTAGTAGTCCCTACTCTTTGTATATATTGACATTATAGTAACCTACTTTGAAGCAACTGCTGATGTCTCCCTAATTGTTCTTATTTTAGACCCTTAGGAGACATCATTTTTGGTGTTTATTTAATTAATTTGATAGACTTTTGTACTAAATATTCAATAATCCGGAATTACCTTTTTATTTCTAGCATTTTTAATTTATTAAACTTTTGCGCGTAATATTGGTATTTTTAGTGTAAAGTTTACAGGTTTTAGATGTTAGCTAGGAGAGGAATCCGAGGAGAAGGTCAAAGATCGTGAATTAGAGTCAAGACTTGAAGACAAATCCCGAAGATATTATTTTTAGAGCTGAAAATCCACTTTCCAGGCCATAGATTGCTGATTTCGAGGTGCTTAAGCGATGATTTAGCCGCTGACCTTTGAAGAGAAATCATTCCTTATCGAGTTACGGAACTTTAGCAACTGGAATGAGGTCAATCGGAGTTGTAACGCATCGGGAAAAGCTGTTTTAGTGAAGGCATATCATCAGTTACGGGATTTTGGGCTTAGAAAGTGGGCTTGGACATTTAATTAGACTTTTATTTTCTGGTCCAAGCCCTAGTCCGAATTTTTACTTATAAAAGGAGGTCTGGACTTCTATTTTTCACACAATTCACATTCCACAAGATTAAACACCAGAGAGAAGCAACAGAAGGAAGAAAGAAGAAGCTACAAGAGCTGGAGTGGGTCTATAGCTCCGTTCGTAGTCATTCCAATTCCGGAAATTAGGTTCTTTTCGTATTTTAATTTTGTAAACAATATGAATTCCAATTATTTTAATTTAGTTTTTAATTTTAATATGAGCTAAGTTTTCATTAGTGCTTGAGAACAAACAATGGGTGAATCCTAGTTTTATTCTCTAACGAATGTTGAATTTGGGTTTCTGTTAAATTAAATTAAATCAGGTCTTTTACTCTTTTCGACAATTTATGATTATTTACTGATTTTAGAGTCGCGAACTAAAATTAGGTATTAGTATCTAAGCTATTCCACATATGTGGCGTGTGGATCATCTTGACGGGGGGTTTAGGTACAGAATTAATTGTTCAATCTGGGATAAAAACTATTGATTCTGACGAACTTAGTTAATCCTAGGGCCAAAGTGGTAATAAATCTTAATCATCCAACGGTGGATCATATTTACCCTGACGGGACTAGTGACACTTTAGGATTGCCTTATAGTCCACCCTGACGGGGGTATAAGGAGTTTAGAATCCCGACCATTGTAATTGACTGATTTAGCCCTTAAACAACATAAGTTAGAAAGTAAAATTAGGAGGATCCTTGCGTTCTCAAGTACTACATCTCATATTGCGTTTTCACTTATTTTACTTGCGTCTTAGCTTCTACTTGCATTTTAATATTTGTCTTTCATTCATTAGCTTTAATAAACAAAACCAAACAAACAATTTATTATCTTTCATTTCCATAAGTGCATCAATCACTACTTGCTAAACATTGTGATCAACCATCCGTCCTTGGAACGAACCTGATTTATCAGGATTACTACTTGGGACAACCGTACACTTGCGGTTGTGGTTCGATTAGCATTTACATTTAATTTTTAGAACACACAAAGGACCATCAAGTTTTTGGCGCCGCTGCCGGGGACGGTAGCGTGTGACCACGGTGTTTATCCTTTAGTGATAAGTGCATTTATTTTATTTTATCAGTTTTACGCTTTTTGTTTGTTAGCTTTTTCAGGTTTTTAGGTTTGGTGTATGCGAAGAAGGCTATTCAAGGATCTAGAGCCAGCACCTCCGATCCTTAGTAATCCAGAATCGTTGATCAGACTTGCGAACAGAAGAAGAAGAGAACGAGAAGCTTTAGAAGTAGAAGAATTAAGTAACAGAATGGAGAATATCATTATTCAAGGTCAACAGAATGGACAAGGCCAGTTAGATGCAAATGGCCAACCTTTAGCTCCAGGCGTTATTCCTCAAGTTCAACCACTAAATCCTAACCCCCCAGTCCAGATAGTGATGAATCATGATCCGTGGTTCACTAATGGCCCTCCAGAAGTTCCATTCCGCGCTCCAGCTATAGGAGTAGGTGCTCCAGATATTAATGTTCCGAGATTCCGTCCAGATTCGGGTATGCTAGCTCAGTTCCAAAACTTTGGAAATTTTCGCGGAAGACCATCGGAAGATCCTCTTAGAGCGGTACAAAAATTTAAGCAGATATGTGATTCTTATATCACACAAGGGGTTTCAAGAGAACAATTGTATTTTGCTGCTTTCAAATTCTTTGTCATTGATGGAGCAAGTGAATGGCACGATACGCAAGATCCTACGAGGATTACTAATTGGGACCAATTAGAAATCGCTTTCTTTGACAGGTATTACCCAAGTAACATGAGGTTAGATGCTGAACTAGAATTGACACAATTCCGTCAAGAGTATGAGGAAACGGTGGGTAGGAGTTGGACAAGATTTCAGATGTGTTTGCGTAAAGTTCCTAATCATGGCTTTTCAGAACAACAACAGTTAAAGATCTTTTATAGAGGCCTTGATGGAATTTCGAGAGAGAAGTTGGATACGCTATGTGGAGCAGGTTTTCTTCAAGTTCAACCCGCTCATGCCAAAATTATTTTAGAGAGAACAGTCAAGAATGAAGTTGGGTGGAGCTCAGTAAGAACACCAGTCAAGGGAGTAAATAATGTTGACATTGAAGAGAAATTTGCTACGTTTGAGAATAAGATCCAGAATACTATAGAGCAACAATTGAAGCAGCTTACTCTAGCTGTGAAAGAAGGATTTTCGGGTAAGAAGGTAGCTGTGCATGCTGCACAAGAGGTTTATATGTGTTCAATTTGTAAGGTAGATGATCATGATGAGGAAAGTTGTCCGAATAACCAAGAATCAGTGAATTTTATGTCCAATAGAGGTAATTTCAATTCAAGTGGTAATGGATATCAGCCTAACAGAAACCATCCTGGGTTTCAATATTCAAATCCTAATGGGGCAGCCAATCCTACTTACGCGTATCAGCCGCGTCCTCAAGGCAACAACTATAATCCAAGACCACATAACAATCATCAAGGAGGACAGAATCAAAACAATTATGTGCAAAGACAAGCTCCTCAGAATACCTACGATGAGAATTTAAACCAGAAAGCTCTACCCGCCCATCCACATTATGCTCTTTGAAAGAAGCAAACGGACAAAGTCTTCTGTTGAGAATGGTCTGCTGACTTGCTGAAATGTCTTCCAGAGATCTAAATCGTTTTCCGTAAGGTTTATTGTTACCAACGTACCAAGTTATGATCTTTGCGGTTTAGCCGCGTCCAAAAGTGACGTCCATTTTTTGGCTCGAGAGGGTCTTCCTCTGATGTCTCCAAGCCAAACCGGGGAAGCTTAAGCGGAAATGAAAGACATCTTATTGCCGTTCAATCCCTAAGGCGGGCATTTCTAAACCTGCTATGAGAGGTTCCGCGCCTGGGGAACGCAAGTTTGACCGAGGCCGGACTGAGGAACCGTACAAGACTTTTTGACTGCATGGACGTAAGGCCTGTAGACCGAGCCTCATATCCCACGAAATGTTCTCTTCAAAGTTTCGGTGAGTAACCGCCGGAGAAAGCGACTTCTACGCCCAAAACTGCCGCTTCTGAAAGGTTTTCCTTTGATTCTTTGTTGCCAAAGAAAGGGGTACCCGCGATCGGAAGACATAGAATATCGCTGTGTGAGGATTGACAGGAAGCTTTCTTGCTGTGTGATTCTGCCCCCCACCCCCACTCCAACCTTCCAAAAGGGTTCCCTGTTCTTTGTCCGGTTTCGTACCGGTCAACCTTTTGGTTGTAATAGCCCATGTCTTCCTTCTCCAGCGAGACAAGAGTTTTTCCGGAACGTAGTCCGAGGCCTTTTGTTAACTCTAGTCCATCTCTGTCCGATCGCTTTCAGGAAAGGAGCATTGCCAAATATGTGGATACCACTTCCACCTCTGTGTCGCCGAAGTAGGCAGAGAAAAGCGAGCTGCCTTGGCCTTTGGAGAGGAGAAGGCGGAAACATAGATAGGGTCAACGACGGAACGAACAAAAGACTGATTCTCGGTTTCCTAATTACCCTTCAGAAAACCGTTGAAAATTTGATTGCTCTTCAAACACAAGCTTTGGAACGTCAGAACGCAGCTGAAGCAAATATGAAGATTTTCCAGAATCAGCTAAGTCAAATTAATAAACAGTTGAATCAGCGTCCACAAGGGCAACTTCCTAGCGATACGGAAAATCCAACACAACATGAAGATTGCAAGGCTGTTACATTAAGAAGTGGTAAGAACCTTCCTCCACCTCCTTTTCCCGTTATGAAAGAGAAAGAAGTTCCAAGAAAAGAAAAGGAAGTGGGTGAGAAAGAGAAAGAGAAAGAGAATGAGAAAGATAGTGAGGTTGAAGAGATAGAAAGACCAAGAGAAATTCCGAAAAAGAGAGATGAAATTGTAAGCAATCGCCCTCCACCACCGTTTCCATCGCGAGTTCAGAAAAAGGGTGATATGGGTGATTTTCAGAAATTCTTCAATAGAGTGAGGGGTTTGAGTATTAATATTCCGTTACTTGAGGCAATTCGAGATATTCCTAAGTATACGAAGTTTTTGAAGAGGGCCCTCACTAATAAAAGGCCCTACTGTGATAATGAGATGATTGGCCTTCCTGAAGAGTGTAGTGCGATTTGCCAGAGCAAATTACCTCCGAAGTTAGTTGATCCGGGGAGTTTCACGATTCCCATATCGATTGGAGAAGAATGGAAGGGAAAGGCACTATGCGATTTGGGGGCAAGCATTAACTTGATGCCCAAGTCAGTCTTTGATAAGCTTAAAATTGGAAACGCAAGACCTACCTCTATGGTCTTGCAAATGGCGGACAGGTCTCTTGCTCATCCTGAAGGCCGTATTGAGGATGTCCTTGTTAAGGCAGGTACACTTATATTTCCTGTTGATTTCGTAATTCTTGAATACAATGCAGATAGAAATGTCCCCATTATTTTGGGTAGACCCTTCCTAGCTACAGGGAGGACATTGATCGATGTAGAGAATGGCGAATTAACAATGAGGATACAAGATGAGGAAGTGAAATTCAATGTATTTCGAGCCATGAAATTCCCAGATTCTCAGGAAGATTGCTTCAGAATGGATGTAGTAGAGCAAGCATCGCAAGAGGTATTTAATTGTTTAAATTTTGATGATATCTTGCAGGCTGCTTTGACATTCGATTCACCTGAGATGATGGAGGAGCTTACAGAAACAGTGGCAGCTCTCAATTCTGAAAATCCGAAATATAGGCGTCTTGCCTATGAACCTGTGAGAGAACCGGGGGAGATTATTCCTAAAAAGAAACCTTCAATTGAATCTCCTCCGGAGTTGGAAGAAAAATCATTGCCAGCACACTTGAGGTATGCTTATTTGGGTACTAATGAAACTCTACCTGTTATTGTTTCAGCTAATTTAACAGGTCCTCAAGAAGATAAACTGTTGCGTGTGTTAAGAGCCAACAAAGAAGCAATAGGCTGGACAATTGCTGATATCAAAGGCATTAGTCCATCCTATTGTCAACACAAAATCATACTAGAAGATGTTAATGCACGCTCAGTTGAAGGTCAGATAAGATTAATGCCAGCCATGAAGGATGTGGTGAAGAAGGAGGTGATTAAGCTTTTAGATGCGGGGATTATTTATCCCATTTCGAGTAGTGAATGGGTGAGTCCAGTTCAGTGTGTACCGAAGAAAGGAGGAATTACAACAGTTCTTAATGATAAAAATGAAGCGATTCCTTCAAGAACGGTAGTTGGATGGAGAGTTTGCATGGATTACAGAAAGCTGAACAAGGCCACCAGAAAAGATCATTTCCCCTTGCCCTTCATTGATCAGATGTTAGACAAATTAGCCGGAAGAGAATATTATTGTTTCTTGGATGGTTACTCCGGGTACAATCAGATTTACGTGGCTCCAGAAGATCAACACAAGACTACCTTTACATGCCCATTTGGTACTTTTGCATATCGCAGAATGCCATTTGGGTTGTGTAACGCTCCCGCTACTTTTCAAAGGTGTATGATGGCCATCTTCTGGGACATGATAGATAATTTCCTTGAAGTGTTCATGGATGATTTCTCCGTGTTTGGTGATGATTTTGATATATGTTTGGATAACTTGGAGAAAGTGTTAGTGAGATGCAAGGAAACAGATTTGGTGCTCAACTGGGAGAAGTGTCATTTCATGGTTCGCGAAGGTATTGTTCTGGGTCACAAAGTTTCGAGTGTTGGTTTAGAGGTTGATAGAGCAAAGATAGAGGTAATTAAAACTCTTCCCCCTCCTGTTTCTGTTAAAGGGGTAAGGAGTTTTCTTGGCCATGCTGGCTTTTATAGGCGTTTTATTAAAGATTTTTCTAAGATTGCTAAACCACTATGCAACTTACTCGAAAAGGATTGCAAATTCCTTTTTGATGAAGCTTGTTTAGCGGCCTTCAAAGCAATCAAAGAAAAGCTTATTTCTGCTCCTATAGTGTTACCTCCAGATTGGAATTTACCGTTTGAGGTTATGTGTGATGCGAGTGATTTGTGTATGGGAGCTGTATTAGGACAGAGGAAAGAGAAAGTCTTTCATTCTATTTACTATGCTAGTAAAACTTTTAGTGGTGCTCAGATTAATTACACAGTTACAGAAAAAGAGTTGCTAGTAGTTGTCTATTCGTTTGATAAATTTCGCTCTTATCTTCTTGGAGCGAAAGTTATTGTTTATACAGATCATTCCGCGATCAGATTTCTTATGGAGAAGAAAGATGCGAAACCAAGGTTAATCAGATGGGTGTTATTGCTTCAAGAGTTCGATTTAGAGATCAAAGATAGAAAGGGTTGTGAGAATCAGGTTGCAGATCATCTATCGCGTTTAGAGGGTTCAGAGATGAATAGTGGTACTGAAGCAGTTAGAGAAGAGTTTCCTGATGAGAGTTTATTCGTTGTTCAAGATTATGAGGCTCCGTGGTATGCAGATATTGCAAATTTAGTGGTGAGTGGTGTTTTTCCTGAAGGTTCTACTTATCAAGAAAGAAAGAGGTTAGCTCATCGTGCTAGACAGTTCTTTTGGGAGGATCCGTTCCTCTATAAAGTTTGTGCTGACCAAATGATACGAAGATGTGTAGCAAGGGAAGAGACTCAAGCCATTATAGCTGGATGCCATGATTCATTATATGGAGGACATTTCAAAGGAGACAGAACTGCTGCAAAGGTATTTCAATCAGGTTTTTACTGGCCTTCTCTTATAAAAGATTGTCATGAATATGTTAAGAAATGTACGAGATGCCAGTTTACCGGAAACATATCTAAGAGGGATGAGATGCCGCGTAATAATGTGTTAGAGGTTGAGATATTCGATGTGTGGGGCATAGACTTTATGGGTCCTTTCGTTCCTTCAAATGGTAACCTCTATATCTTATTGGCTGTTGATTATGTGTCTAAGTGGGTAGAAGCGGTGGCTTTACCTACTAATGACTCACGAGTGGTGATTAAGTTCTTGAAGTCACATATTTTCACTAGACATGGCACACCTAGAGTGATTATTAGCGATGGAGGATCTCATTTCGTTAATAGATATCTGAAGACTATTCTAGAGAAATATGGAGTCAGACACCGTGTATCTACTGCATACCATCCACAATCCAATGGTCAAGCTGAGGTTTCGAACCGTGAAGTCAAGTCAATCCTGGAGAAAACCGTTGGTCCTACAAGAAAAGATTGGTCAATGAAGTTAGATGATGCGTTGTGGGCCTATCGTACTGCGTTTAAGACTCCAGTGGGTGCATCTCCTTATCGTATGGTGTATGGTAAGGCTTGTCACTTACCTTTAGAGCTTGAAATGGGTGCCTATTGGGCAATTGCGCAGTTGAACTTAGATCCTATCTTAGCCGGAAAGAATCGTATGATGAAGCTTAATGAACTTGACGAATTCCGGTTGCATGCTTATGAAAATGCCAAACTTTACAAAGAAAACACAAAGAAATGGCATGACAATCGGATTCGTCCAAAGAACTTTGAAGTAGGGCAAAAAGTATTAAAGTATAATTCAAAGTTCAGCAATTTTCCGGGTAAGTTAAGATCTAAGTGGTCAGGTCCATACATAGTGACCAAAGTTACACCTCATGGGGCGATAGAAATAGAACATCCGCTAGAGAACCGTACCTTTATGGTTAACGGTCACAGATTAAAGATATACCATGGAGGTGAAGATACCAATCGCTCGGAAGATCCACATCCCGGGGAGGTCATGTATCTACTCGAGAGTCCTTAGAAGCGTGAGGTAACCCGTCGAGCTTAACGACGTTAAACAAAAGCCAATTACTTGTATATTAGCTGAGTTTTTACATTTTTGCAATTTAGATTAGTTTGATTTTCGTAATTTTATTGTTTTTATTAAGAAATGAGGAAGGGTAGTTGTTTTTGATGATTTCAGGGGTAAAAAGGACTTGAGTTTGGGGTCGATTTGGCGAAAACAGAGGAAAATTGGTTGGATGTCCAGGAGAAACCGGGAACCCGGTTTTGGAGCTGGTACCAACCATTTTAACGCAACACTTGGCGTTTTTGGGTAATATCACAGCGTCGGAACCGGGAACCCGCATTTGGCAAAACCGGGTACCCGGTTTTGGTGCTGTGATTTCTGAAATTCCCTGACCCAGCGTCTTGGTGGCTTGCGTTTTCGTGCGTTTTGATTCGCGCCATCGACACAAATCCGGGTACCCGCATTTGGCAGAACCGGGTACCCGGTTTCGGAGCTGTAAACATCCAAAAGTTCTGGTCCAGCGTCTTGAGGTGCTGCGTTTTGGCGCGTTTTGATTCGCGCCAGCGAGAAAATCCGGGAACCCGCATTCCACAGAACCGGGTACCCGGTTTCGGCGAGTAAAATCCCTGACCCCGCGTCTTGGGGTCCAGCGTTTTGGTGCGTTTAGAAAAAAAAAAAAAAAAAAATTATTTTTCCGCGACGTCACAGCGACGCGGAACCGGGAACCCGGTTTGCCAAAACCGGGAACCCGGTTTGAAAGCTGTGAGAGGCGGTTTTGGGTATTTTAACCTAGTTTTCTTAGCCTCTTTTGCAAGTATTTACCTAAAACGCACCAATAGCCTCCCCACCTCCGAAATTCATCTACCAAAACACTATATATCATCAAATCCTACCCTCTTTCACCACAAAAACATAAGATCAACTCACATCCTCTCCAATATAACATCAAATCCTTAGTTTTTCCCAAGATTCTTCTTCATCTAATTCCTTAAATTAAACCCAATTCTTTCTTCTCCCATACAAATTAACCAAGACCCATCTCATATTTCACCTAGTTCTTAAATTCTTAAACCTCAAAACATCAAAATTCTAAACTTTTCCCTAAGTTTTTCATTATTTGAAGTTTTGAGTTTGGGGTGAAAAGAGATGACTAACAGAACCGGTGATTTCCGAAGAACTGCTCCTAGAAGAAAGACCACCATTGGTGGTTCTCAAGAACAAGCTATTGAGATTCCTGATTCGCGTCCTAAACGAAAAATTGACGAAGTTAAGCTTGATTCTAACAGAAAAGAAATCACAGGTCTAAAGAGAAGATTGATTGATGAGATTGAAAGTGAGAAGGAACCAGAAGAGGAAATTGCGAAGAACATTGAGGAAGAAACTGAACAAGAGATTCCGGAAGCACCCGTTACGAAACCTCCGCGTATGAAGATGTGGGCCCACAAGCCTAAGAGGGTTTACACTTGTTGGAATACTCAGGTTCGTGAAAGAATTGAATTTTTGAAATTTGGTGAGGAGACGAATTTTCCTAAGGGTATTATGAGTAGCGATTACAAGGAATATGCTGTGACATGTGCTAAGTTTGGTTGGAAAGAGTTACAAGAAAGGAAGCTTGAGTTTATTCCTACTTTTGTGCGAGAATTTTACGAAGGTTTAGCTACCTCCCATGATGCCATTGATATCCGCAAAAAGGTAGTTCCTTTCTCTATTGAACGTATTCGGAAATCATTGAAACTACCCAACTTTTCTGGAACATGCCCCTTCCAAGAAACTCTTAATGACCCTTCTTTTGATTTTGAATCCCTTTGGGGGACCGTGCTTGTTAATGGGACTAGCCCAATTCCTGAAGGTGAAAGGTATCCTGGACAGTTTTACAGCAGCAGTTTGACACCTCGTGCTAAGGTTTGGTCTCGTTTCATAATACCCACTTTCTTTGGTATTAAACACACTTCCGAGTTGAAGAAAGAGCACATATTTGTTATTAAGTGTATTTTGGAGGAGAAACCATTTGATGTTGCTAAGATCATTTATGATACAATCATGGAGTTCGCGAAATCACCAATGAAACAACAAAATCTGAAGTTTCCTTGTACTATCACTCAGTTGTGTCTAGACGCAAAGATTCCGCGTAAGGACGCAGATATTGATACTGTTTCAGTTGGTGTGAGTATAGCTTTGAGCACAATCAAGAACATCCATGAAGAAGCAACGCGAACTACACGAAGTCCTAGAACTCCTCAATCAAAGAAAGCGAAAATTGTACCTGAGTTGGAATCGAAGATTCAGGTGTTGGAAGAGAATCAGGAGAGGATGATTGCTACCTTGGGAAACGTTACAAAAGAATTGGATCTGCTTCGAAATTTAATCCTAGGCGTAAATACACTTCAAAACGCGGTTTATGATGCTGTTACGCGAGATAAAAGTCCAGAACGCAACACCGATAACCAGGCTCGCACTGGTTAAGATACGTTTTCTAAACTTTCCTCTTAGTGTATATTAGTTTAAATGCTTTATTGAGTCTTTTCGAGTCGTGGGGACACGACTCATTTTGAGTTTGGGGTGGGGTTCGTTGCCTCATCCCAGTTTTTTATGTGTTATTTGCTTTATTTGCTTTCAATAAAAGAATTTTCGGAGTTGCGTTTGACTGTAGAAATTTTTAAATATCCCTTTAAGCATACTTTTGATAAATCTATGATAGTAAATAGTGGACTTTAGGGATTGATATAAAACGCACTTACAATTGCATGCGAACATAGGTGATTGATAGGAAAAATTAATTAACAATGCAAATGAAGTAAGCTTGTACTCAAGGAATATGTTTGGTGTGTAGAACGTGAAATCCTAATTAGTAGAGAACCCACCTAAATATGAACTAAAGACAAGCTATGTACTTAGGAAAATGATAGGGGCAGTTCTTTGTTAGCCATTTGTGCCTTTTTAGCCTTCTATCCCTTGTATTAATTATTATCCGTCTTAGCCCACTTTGAGCCTTTAGCCTTTTCTTTGTAGCCACGATATAAGCCATTATCCCTTAGATTAGTAGGCATGACCATATGACCCGCACTTGAATCACAATCCTGAGACATGTCTCGAGCTTGAGTTTGGGGTGGTGGGACCACATATGGGGAATTAAATGGGTAGGGATCGATGTGCTTTGTATTGTAGCACAATTACAGATGATATATACTTGTAACCCTTTGCCGGGAATGAAGAAAAATGAAAAAGAAAGAAAAAAAATGAAAAATTTTGAAAAATCATACAGAAGGAACCGGGAACCCGGATTCTTCAAAACCGGGAACCCGGTTTGCTCCTGTACAAAAAAAAAAAAAAAGAAAAAGAGAAAAGAAAAGAAAAAGAGAAAAAAAAAATATGAATGAATAAAACATCCGGCAAAGTGGAATTTTCTGAAAATCATCTTATTTAATAGTGGGTAGACATGGGACGCTAAATTAGTACGTATATGGGTGAGTGAGAACATCTTGTTGAGCGTTAACTCAAGCTCGAGGACATTGTTGATGGTAAGTGAGGAGAGAGCCAAAAGCTCACTTCAAATTTACCAAATATACATCCACACCCGTCCTTAAGCCAATATTATAACCGTAAAGACCTCGTGATTCCTAAGTGCATAGTGAATTTATAATTCTGTTGATAGGGAATACACTAGGTGGAGCGTTCAAAGCGAGTTAGGATTAATGACCACCCTATAGCCATCATACAGAGATGAGTACAAGTGTAACCTTCAAGCATTGCGACTTTAATTTTATGATTGAAATTATTTACGTTTGATGTTGCATGATTAGTGTATGTGTATATTAGTTTCTAGAGTTTGCTATATGAGATTTATTTTGAGAATTACTTTAGGGTTTATTTGCCAGCTTCTACTTGTTTATACGCTTACTTCTACCTTTTTTTTTAGTTTTGCTTTGTCGGGACGACAAAGGTTTGAGTTGGGGGTCTTGATGTCTCCCTAATTGTTCTTATTTTAGACCCTTAGGAGACATCATTTTTGGTGTTTATTTAATTAATTTGATAGACTTTTGTACTAAATATTCAATAATCCGGAATTACCTTTTTATTTCTAGCATTTTTAATTTATTAAACTTTTGCGCGTAATATTGGTATTTTTAGTGTAAAGTTTACAGGTTTTAGATGTTAGCTAGGAGAGGAATCCGAGGAGAAGGTCAAAGATCGTGAATTAGAGTCAAGACTTGAAGACAAATCCCGAAGATATTATTTTTAGAGCTGAAAATCCACTTTCCAGGCCATAGATTGCTGATTTCGAGGTGCTTAAGCGATGATTTAGCCGCTGACCTTTGAAGAGAAATCATTCCTTATCGAGTTACGGAACTTTAGCAACTGGAATGAGGTCAATCGGAGTTGTAACGCATCGGGAAAAGCTGTTTTAGTGAAGGCATATCACCAGTTACGGGATTTTGGGCTTAGAAAGTAGGCTTGGACATTTAATTAGGCTTTTATTTTCTGGTCCAAGCCCTAGTCCGAATTTTTACTTATAAAAGGAGGTCTGGACTTCTATTTTTCACACAATTCACATTCCACAAGATTAAACACCAGAGAGAAGCAACAGAAGGAAGAAAGAAGAAGCTACAAGAGCTGGAGTGGGTCTATAGCTCCGTTCGTAGTCATTCCAATTCCGGAAATTAGGTTCTTTTCGTATTTTAATTTTGTAAACAATATGAATTCCAATTATTTTAATTTAGTTTTTAATTTTAATATGAGCTAAGTTTTCATTAGTGCTTGAGAACAAACAATGGGTGAATCCTAGTTTTATTCTCTAACGAATGTTGAATTTGGGTTTCTGTTAAATTAAATTAAATCAGGTCTTTTACTCTTTTCGACAATTTATGATTATTTACTGATTTTAGAGTCGCGAACTAAAATTAGGTATTAGTATCTAAGCTATTCCACATATGTGGCGTGTGGATCATCTTGACGGGGGGTTTAGGTACAGAATTAATTGTTCAATCTGGGATAAAAACTATTGATTCTGACGAACTTAGTTAATCCTAGGGCCAAAGTGGTAATAAATCTTAATCATCCAACGGTGGATCATATTTACCCTGACGGGACTAGTGACACTTTAGGATTGCCTTATAGTCCACCCTGACGGGGGTATAAGGAGTTTAGAATCCCGACCATTGTAATTGACTGATTTAGCCCTTAAACAACATAAGTTAGAAAGTAAAATTAGGAGGATCCTTGCGTTCTCAAGTACTACATCTCATATTGCGTTTTCACTTATTTTACTTGCGTCTTAGCTTCTACTTGCATTTTAATATTTGTCTTTCATTCATTAGCTTTAATAAACAAAACCAAACAAACAATTTATTATCTTTCATTTCCATAAGTGCATCAATCACTACTTGCTAAACATTGTGATCAACCATCCGTCCTTGGAACGAACCTGATTTATCAGGATTACTACTTGGGACAACCGTACACTTGCGGTTGTGGTTCGATTAGCATTTACATTTAATTTTTAGAACACACAAAGGACCATCAACTGCAAATTAGCATTTGAAATGTCATGGCTTTTCGTGATCACACGATCAAACAGAAGGATTTGTTCTTTGAAGTAAGATCCCATTGGATTTCCCAAGTAAGCTAAAAAATCTCCTATATTTCGTCCAGTTAAACCGGAACCCACAACTGTTACTACACCAACTGTCTCTATCCTTATTGTGGTAACACAGGTCGGTTATTTGGGTAGAAAAATATGATCATGGGATTGAATAAAAAAGCGAAACAAACCTGGTGTAGAGGGCATTGTGGCGGTTGTTAATCATTTGAAGTTAAAAAGTGGTTTTAAGTTTTCCCACATCGGTGGGCAATAAGGCTTTATGTCTTCTTTTATACATTGTGGTATTATCAAACTCCAAAGAACCAATACCCATGCACATGGCAAGGTAATGGTTAAGCCCACACGCGCGCACCACCACCATCCGCCCGGCCCGGGACCGGCGTGGGGTCGTTGGGGAGTTTGGGGAGTCAAAAAATAAAAAATGAAATGGATTTTTCTACCCACTCTTATAGTGGTCCTTGACACTCAAACGTAGAGACAAGTCTCCACCAATCACGCACGCGCTAACTTCAGCAGCTGTTACAACACGTGGGAATATCAAAGAAGTCAAATCGGTGCGTTAACTCTAGCAGCTGTTACATCACGTGGGAATTGGAAAGTCAAATCGGTTACAATATATACAAAACGTGGAGGTCAAAAGCAAAATCCAAACTGTCAACCCAATCAAGTCAATTACGGGAGGTAATCTTGGGACTTGATGGGGACGTTTCCGAAAGGCTTGAGTCTTCCTCTCCTCTCCCCTATATAAAGAGGTCTCACTCCACTCTTTCCAAGGACGAAAATACACACAAGAAAAAAACACTCTGCCTCACCACCTTCTCTCTAAATTTCTCTAAACTTTGTTTTACCGTTAGAGATACCGGTCCGCCGGAATATCTTTTTATCGACCATAGGGTACTGTGACTTTGTTTTTTCCTTATCGTGTAAGTGTATTTTCTTTGAAATTTCTGTGTAATTGTTATTTCATATTTTAATCGTGATTCAAATTCCTTGTAATCGTTTGTTTACATTTAAATTCGTTTTTTTACTTCCTTTGTTTTTCTTTTCTGGAAACCATTTCTTTTGTGCAACTCGTTGTTATTTTTAATAACAATTTATAAAGATATTCATTTTCTTTTTCCACCGGTTATTTTTGAAAATGGCTCTTCCTATTTCGGCTGTTGGTTCTTCTTTGAACGCAAAACCACTTCTCGACGTGAACAAGTTGAAACCCCTTAATGGTTCTAACGACAAGCGTTGGGCGCAAAAGATTATGATTTGCCTTGAACAGTATGAACTCGACTTTGCTATAGTCGAGACTCCTCCACTTTTGGCGATTGGAGCTCATACTGAACAAGAGCTAGCTAGGCATGCTTCCCTCGAATCCAGGTTCAAAAGAGCTAATACCATGGCTCGGGGCTGGATGTTGAACAACGTTACTAATCCCATTTTGATCTCCTTGACAAAGAGAAATCGGCAAAGGTCATATGGGAAACTCTCGAGAAGAAATACGGGGCTGATAATTCTGATAAGAAAAAGTATGTGACTGGGAATTGGTATAATTTTATACTTACGGATCAGAAACCCATGACTGAACAACTTCATGTGTACGAGAACCTATGCGCGGAGGTAATCGCCGAAGGCATGAAGATGTGTGAAATTCTTCAAGCCAACATTTTGCTTGAGAAATTTCCCCCATCTTGGAGTAAATACCGCAACCACCTCAAACACAAAAAGAAAGAAATGACCCTCCAAGAGTTCATCAGCCACATCCAAGTCGAAGAAGCGAATCGACTAAAGGACAAGTCAATCTCTTTCTCTTCTCATTCCTTGAAAGCTAATCTCGCCGAAGGTTCTGGCGAAGGTAACAAAGACAGGTTCAAAGGTAAGGGAAAGCAGCAAGGCTCCAACAAGTCGAAGTCTGGGGGAAACAAGAATTGCGGCAACTCCAACAAACAAGGTGGAGGATTCAAAACCTCTGGTAAGATTCAAAAACCTAAAGGGGCCTGTTATTGTTGTGGTAAAGAAGGACATAGAGCTTTCGAATGTTCCCTTAGGGCTGGCCAGGGTCCCAAAGCTGCCGCTAATCTGACTGAGACTGAAGAAATAATCGCCGCGGTAATGGTTGAGGTAAACTTGGTAGAAAACAAGAGCGAGTGGATCCTTGACACTGGAGCTTCTCGCTATTTCTGCGCAAACAAATCCCTGTTCAAGAAATTCAAAAAAGAAACTGATGGTGAGTGTGTGTACTTGGGTGACTCTTCCACCGCTACTGTTCTCAGGAAAGGTCAGGTTCCCCTCAAACTCACCTCTGGTAAGATTCTTGAACTGAATGATGTTCTCTTCGTCCCCTCTCTCCGTAGGAACTTAGTTTCCTGGGTCTCCTTAACAAAGTTAGTCTCAAACTTGTCTTCGAGGGGGGAAAGTCATTATCACAAAAAATGACGAGTTCGTGGGGGAAAGGGTACCTTAATAATGGCTTGTTTGTTTTAAACACTGTAACCCTTAATGAGAATGCATCTAATTCTGCTTATATTGTTGAGTCTGTTCAAACTTGGCATGGTAGACTAGGCCATTTAAATGTTGCGTCTATTAAAAGGCTTAAAAATCTTGGACTAATACCCGTTAACAACATGGATGACTTTGAAAAATGTCAAATATGTGTAGAGTCCAAACTTGCGAAAAAACCTTTTAAACCCGTTACCACGAGACAAACTAAATTGCTTGAATTAGTTCATTCTGACTTAGCTGATTTTAAAAACTCTGCTAGTAGAGGAGGAAAACTTTATTACATAACCTTCGTAGATGACTACTCTAGGTTTACCAAAGTGTATATTCTTAAAACTAAAGATGAGGCGGAAAATGCGTTTTTAAAATATAAAGCCGAAGTTGAAAACCAACTAGACTCCAAAATCAAACGACTTAGGTCCGATAGAGGAGGCTAGTATAGTTCTAATTCCCTTAAAGAGTTTTGTGAAACAAATGGGATTATCCACGAACTTAATGCCCCTTATACACCACAACAAAACGGCATAGCAGAAAGAAAGAATAGGTCCCTTAAAGAGACTATGAATGCCATGTTAATAAGTTCAGGTTTACCAAACAACATGTGGGGGGAAGCTGTCTTATCAGCCTATTATGTACTTAATAGGGTACCACATAAATCCCTAGAAAAGACCCCTTATGAGATGTGGAAGGGTTTTCCACCAAACCTGAAATTTTTAAAAGTGTGGGGGTGCCTAGCCAAAGTCAAACTACCTTATTTTAAAACTGTCACCGTTGGACCCAAAACCGTTGACTCAATTTTCATAGGGTACGCTCAAAATAGTGCGTCATACAGATTCTTGTCATTAGAAGATAACTCTATTTGTGAATCTAGAGATGCTGAGTTCTTTGAACATGTTTTCCCTTTGAAAGATTTAAATACTGTCAATGCTTCTTTACCTGTTGATAACTTATCTACTAATGATGTTTTACCTCTTTGTGATGTTTTTCCTAACCCCTCCACTTCCATGGAGCCTAGTAGTATTCCCGAGGAAGAACCTAGGAGAAGTAAGAGGCGCAGGATCAAGTCCAGCTTCGGCCCTGACTTTATAACAGCCTTTATGACCGAAGGTTTTCACATTGATCTATTAGACGAACAAGTAGTCAATTGCCTCCTCATGGAGGAAGACCCAAAAACTTATGATGATGCTTTATAATCTATAGATGCTAGTTTTTGGAAAGAGGCCATTAATATTGAACTTGAGTCAATTAAAAGTAACCATACATGGGAATTAACCGACTTACCTAGGGGTAGCAAACCTATTAGTAGCAAATGGATTTTTAAGAAAAAGTTGAGACCCGATGGCTCAATAGAAAAATTCAAAGCCAGACTTGTTATTAAGGGCTTCACCCAAAAGAAAGGTTTAGACTACTTTGACACTTATTCCCCAGTGATCAAAAATGCCACGATAAGAACCCTTATTGCTTTAGCCGTCATTCACGAACTTGTAATACATCAAATGGATGTCAAAACCGCGTTCTTGAACAGAGATCTAGATGAAGAGATCTACATGGCTCAACCTGAAGGGTGTGTGGTCCCTGGTCAAGGGGAAAAAGTGTGTAAGTTGAAAAAAATCCTTGTATTGTTTGAAACAGGCACTGAAAAAATGTTATGAAAAACTAGATAGTACTCTCATTTCAGATGGGTTTATAGCTAACACTTCTGACTCATGTGTTTACTCCAAGGTAACAAATTCAGAGTGTGTTATCATCTGCCTCTATGTAGATGACATGCTCATCTTTGGTACTACTATTCATATTATAAATGAGACTAAACGCTTCTTGTCTTCCAGATTCGACATTAAAGATATGGGAGAAGCTGATGTAATACTTGGGATAAAAATCATTAGGAGCAGTAATGGTATTACCCTGAATCAGTCTCATTACGTAGAAAGGATGCTGAAGAAGTTCAATTCCTTTGAGGTAACGCCTGTATATACTCCTTATGATTCTAGCATTAATTTATCCAAACATGTTGGGGATGCTGTATCCCAAAATGAATATGCTAAAATCATAGGAAGTGTGATGTTCTTGATGAACTATACTCGACCCGATATTGCCTATGCCGTGAGTAGACTTAGTCGCTATACTCATAACCCGAGTAATGACCACTGGGTTGCACTTCGCCGTCTATTGAAATACTTGAGGGGTACCATCGATCTAGGCTTGCACTATAACAAATTCCCTGCAGTCCTTGAGGGGTTTTGTGATACAAACCGGATCTCTGACAATGACGAAGTAAACTCCACCAGTAGTTATGTGTTCTCCTTAGGGGGAGGTCCTGTATCGTGGAAGTCTTCCAAACAGACTTGTATAGCACGCTCCAACATGGAGTCTGAGTTCATAGCACTAGAGTTAGCTGGGCAAGAAGCTGAGTGGTTGAGAAGTCTCTTATCGTATGTGCCACTTTGGGAAGGTAGTGCCACACCTGTATGTATCCACTGTGATTCGCAAGCAGCCATTGGAGTCGCTCATAATAGCGCCTATAATGGGAAGAAGAGACATATTCGCATTAGACATGGGTCAGTAAGACAATTACTGAAGAATGGTGTGATAGCCTTTGAATATGTACGATCAGAGAACAACCTAGCTGATCCGTTTACCAAAGGCTTAACCAAGAGAGTAGTGCTGGAAACGTCGAGGGGGATGGGGTTGAAACCCATTAATAGGGAACATGTGACCAATGGGTCAATGTGATTCTCTCCATCCCTATGGCTCAAAACAAAATCGTCTTATTCATAGCCACTTGTGGTGGTCCTTTTGAGAAGGACTTGATGAAAAAGGCGTACCGAGTGTTGAACTCACATTGAATTCATAGACTTTATGGTGGTTCTTTTGAGAAGGACTTGATGAATTCAAGGGTAACGTTGAAACCTAAATATTCATGGTAGAGTGTTAAGGAGACTTCCTTGCACAACTCTCAAATGAATAAATCCACCAAGTTCATAGCCCGTAAAGGGTGGTCCTTAGAGAAGGACTTGGTGAACCGAAAGGTGATGTTAGAGGGAACCATAACTTTGAATCGGGTAGAGTATGTGTTGTGAGGGTCTCGATCGATAACCGTTAAAGTTTAAGAGTAAGTTCACTTAAACGGAAAGATAGAAAAAAGACCTAATATTCTAGAAAAACAGACAAGAGACCTAATACTAGAAAAATAAAGAAAAAAGTAACAATAATTCTCAACAATCATTTGCAAATATAACTCAAGCCCAAAATTTTATGAGATTATTTCCGCTACATAGTTCATGAAATTATAATATTCTTATGAGATTACACAATTTTAAGATATAAAAAGATGCATCGTAGAGGTACAAAATCGTAAATGAATCGATCAAGTTTAACCGATTCGTATCAAATTATAATATTTTATTAGCTTCAGTTCCAAAATAAGTTACCCCAAGTAAATCATCTTTAAATTATAAATTACTAAAACAACTCATAGAACTCACAAAATTATACAACATCTATATATTTTCATATCAACATAAAAAATATTTTTTTTTGTTTGTTCAAACATTAATATTATATACAGAAAATTTAGCTTCAAAAAATCCTGAATACATCATATCATACATTATTGATGGTATGCTTCTAAAGTTTGATGTGATTTGTATAATCCATGATTCACATTTTGATATAAATATTCAAGACAAAAAATATAATCCACAGATAAAACCTCGATAAAAAAATCACTAGAGAAACTATCTGATCATTAACAAACAAAAATTAAATAGCTTCAGAGTCATATACATGTTCCAGTCCATGAAGTCACACAAAATTGTACTCCCACAAAATTCTAGCAACTTGCAAAATCAACATGTGTAGATTTAGATATTTTAGACAGTGATCAGACTCTCTCCATGTCTACTTTATTTTTATGAAACATACAAATTTAGGATTACTACTCAGCTATTAAGTAACAACCCCATTCCACAATTTAAAAACAATATAAGGTAAAAACCTTCTTACCTAAAAAATACTCAATCCTCTGGCACAAAAAATTCGTTGCCTTCCAACTCAGTGCAAAAGGAAAATGAAAAACTATGTTTATTAAGCCAGAGAAATTTACTTTACAAAAAAAAGATTCAGAAAATCTTAACACTTTAGTGTTCCAACAAAAGATCAAATGCAGGTTTTGTAAAAGGTAGAAATACATTCCTACCTTTGGCGAGCACTCCTTCATATGGTGTGAAAACCCAATCTTCGTCATCCTTGTCACGCCGTGACTCCTTCTTTAGAGTAGATGTCCTTGAATACTTTGAAAAAGGATGGCCTGATTTTTCCACCACATGAGAGGACATATAATTCCTAAAGGAGGGCCAACACAAAATTTGGTTCCTCCTAGCTTTTTCCACTTCATACTCTTCCATAAACCAAATGTCATCAAAATTTTCTTTTGAGTTTTCTTTATAATTTATGTATGCAAACAAAGCAAGAGATTTATTTTATACCATGAGAGAAATTCTTAGTAGTCTACTGTCTCCTCGAAAATCTTGAGGTAGATCCAGGTCTTGCAATATCTCACTACTCGATCAAAAGACACAATAATTTGAATGACGTTTTTGATTACAATACAATGCAATACCGAATCAAATCTTATAAACATTAATAACAAATCATTACCAATAACCCTAAATACTATTTTAGATAATTATCACTTCATCTATTCCCAAAAGGTTGTTATTTATACTAAAAATAGTTTTTCTAAATGTATATCACTTTAGAAAATTAAAATCCTTTTTTACATTTCATACCACTTTTACCCTTAATTATATATTATAATATATATATTTCTAAGAGATATTTAAGAGCATGACCAATGGGGTGTTCAAATATTACATTTGAAGATCCAAAAGTAAAATTATCAAAAAAAGCAGCATAAATGCAATATTTGAAGAATGATCAGATATATAGAGATAAATATTGGATATTCATTTTTTTTTGCTAAATTTGGCTAAATATATACATAACAATTACCTACCAAAAGAAGTGAAAAGATGCAGAATTTAAACAAAAAATAGAACAATCACCATCATTTACAAAAATAATATATATAACATCAAAATAAAAATTAATCGAATCCAAAATTCAGATTGTTACTATTGAATTACAGAACCCAAAAAGCATAAATGGTAATATTTTTTCCCTTTGAATATATAATGCAAAATTTTGAAATTGCTATTATATAAACACTGATACAACACTTAAACAACATACTATATCTTTATCATCATCAAGAGTCAATTCATCCACTGATCAACAAAAAAAGGTACATAGTATTTTCTAATTATTTTGATAAATTAAAGGGTATCTTACTAAAATTATATAAGAAGAGATCAAATAGACTTGTAGAGAGATTTGTATTTGTATATAGATATGTATTTGAGCCCCTGTATAATGATAGAGTTGGGAACAAAGGTTGTTCAAATAAAAACCCTTTCAATGGTGTTGTTACGGTAAATAATTATTCCTTTGATGATGAATTTGTTGAGCAGCCTTAGTTTTTATTATATTTGACCACATGATTTAATTTTTCCTCCGATCTCACCGAGTGCTCGAATGACACAACATAACTTTAAGATAATATCCAACATAGATCTTCTTTCCAGCCAAATCAACAATAAGTTTTAAATACAAATTAGAACGCCCCAAAGAAAACCATAGCCAATTCCCAAACTCAACAAGATCAACATTAAAATCTAAAAATATTTTTTCGACAATTTTAAAATCATCATTTGAACCATACTTAGTTTTGACACTAAACAAGAATCACATAAATGAAATTGTTAATGATCCAAAATCATATCATATAAGTATCTTTCTTATAAAAATTAATATCTTCATCACGTAAAAATATAATGAAAGGCTTCGTGGTCTGCTGCCTTATGCTATATCCTCTGTTTTTATTCTTTACCCACTAAGTTTTCTATGAAAGACCTTGGGCCATTGGCCTATTTCTTAGATTTAGATGCAACTCTCTCTTTTCTATCATTTATACTTTCTCATTACATATCCTTATCAAGTTACACATAATGGAAGACATAACGATCAAAAAATTCAATAACAATTCAAATCACTTCAGAAGTAAAGAATCAAGTTTGTCTAGTTCTTAAAATCGATGCTCATATAATATACCAAGAGGGTCTTACTTTTCTTTCGCAAGGTTTTAGGATCTAGGAAACATGAATTGCATTGTGATTACTAATCTTGAAATAAATCACGCAACTAAAAATGGAATATAGGGGGATATATGATTATAAGTACCCTAATAAATTCTTCCATCTTTGTTAGTTAAAGAGGTATTACAATCTAGAAACAAAAAAATTCCAAATAGGTGCATAATCAATTCAATGACATACTAAAACTATTGTTCTTTACGCCCAATAACACACACATTATTGGTGTATTCAATATTGGTCTACCAAACTTTTAATTGTGTGTTAGATTTTAAATTGTGTACACTTAATCTTTAATCCTCTATACACAATTACTTGTTTTTACTCCTTCAATCCATATTAAACACATTCATTGACGAACTAAAATTTACCATCTTTAGAAAAATATGTTCAACATCAAGGGTGGACCATTTCTTATTAACTGTCAAATTAAGTATTACAGTATATTAATAGACTTACCAGGATAATTATAGGATTTTCATCTTTTTTTGAAATGTCATGATAACTATCGTTTTCCTATAAATTAAACAATACTCTATGATATGCATGAACACAAAAATAGAAACTATTCTTGTGTAAATGAAATATAACATGATTTTTTAATTGCAAAAACAAGAAAATTTAATCTCATATTTTTGTAATATTAAAAATCTTTTAGCCCTTTCTTAGGGACCTATAATGCATACCTATACTGCAATTTTCACATTATATAGGAACTCATAGTGCAATTCACTTGAGATTTTTGTTATCCCATGCGACAGAGAAGCTAAAATAATTCTCATACCTTGATCAATAAAACTTTTCCTACTTTACTGGACGACTCATTGTTATCTAACTCTTTTCCCATAGAGAGACCCTTAATTTGAAAAAAATAAAAGACTTAATACTTAAAAAAACATCAGTATTTAATTATTTTGTGAAAAGATAGAAAAAATAAATTTAGTTAAACAATATAAACAAATAAAACAAACAATTTTGAGTAAGAATTAATATTAGGTTATAGAATTTCATCTCAATATATGAGGAGAACTTCACCTCGATCTACACGTTCACATGAGCATTTTTCTTCTCTCTTGACAATCAGAGTGTACTTTTATTTTGAGGTATCAACGTTTTCTGAGTGGCATTTGTGTTTCTCTCTAGCCCATTTGCAAATGACTTCACTTGGGCTTACATTCTCTTATTCTTTTTCATTAGATTAATAAATATAAATTTTTTATACACACCATATATTTTGAACTCAATAAAATAAATTATGGTAACTTTCTAATTTATAAATTGATACATGTCTAATTATTGTAATTGATGGTTATGATTTACATATATGATGGAAGTTTATATATCTAAGTTAATAAAAAGGTTGAACTACTTTTCCTTCGCAAGGTATTATGATCTAGGGAACATGAATTGCATTGTGATTACTAATCTTAAAAGAAATCAAAAAACTCAAAATGGAACATAGGGAAATAGATGATTATAAGTACCATAATAAATTCTTCCATCTTTGTTAGTTAAATAGGTATTCCAATCTAGAAACAAAAATAAATTCCAAATAGGTGCATAAACAATTCAATGACATACTAAAACTTTTGTTCTTTACGCCCAATAACACACTCTTTATTGGTGTATTCAATATTGGTCTACATAAATTTTAATTGTCTGTTAGATTTTAAATTGTGTACACGTAATCTTTAAGTCTCCATACACAATTGCTTGTTTTTACTCCTTCAATCAATATTAAACACACTCATTGACGAACAAAAATTTACCATATTTAGAGCAATATGTTCAACATCAAGGGTTCACTATTTCTTATTAACCATCAAGGGAAGTATTACAACATATTAATAGACTTACCAAGATAATTATAGGATTGTCATTTTTTTTGAAATGTCATGATCGACTATCCTTTTCCTGTAAATTGAACAATACTCTATGATATGCATGAACACAAAAATACAAACTATTCATGTGTAAATTAAATATATAGCATGATTTTTTAATTGCAAAAACCAGAAAATTTAATCCCATATTTTGTAATATTAAAAATCTTTTAGCTCTTTCTTAGGGACCAATAATGCATAACTATACTGACCTATAATGCAATTTTCACAGTTTATAGGGACTCATAGTACAATTCACTTGAGATTTTTTGTATAACTTGATTAATAGAACTTTTCCTACTTTATCTTTCTTATATAACTCTTTTACCATGACGAGACCCTTAATTTGAAAAAATCAAAAGGCTTAATAAATTACTCAAAAAAAACATCAATATATAATTATTCTTTGAAAAGATAGAAAAAGTCAATTTAGTTAAACAATATAGACAAATGAAACAAAGAATTTTGAGTAAGAATTAATATTACGATTAGAAAATTTCATCTCAATATACGAGGAGAACTTCACCTAGATCTACAGGTACAAAAGAGCATTTTTCTTCTCTCTTGACAATCAGAGTGGACGGTTTATTTTGAGGTATCAACTTTTTCTGAGCGGCGTTTGTGTTTTTAGGGTAAATTCTTATTTATTGACTAAGAATTGATAAGCCCATACCGAGTGGACTAGTTAAAAAGATATAATGTTTTTTACTCTTCTCTCAAGTCCATTTGCAAATAACTTCACTTGGGCTTACATTTTCTTATTCTTTTTTATCAGATTAATAAATATAATTTTTTTTTATACACATAGTATATTTTGAACTCAATAAAATTAATTATGGTAACATTCTAATTTATAAATTGACACATGTCTAATTATTATAATTAATGATTATGATTTACATATTGGATGGAAGTTTATATATTTAAGTTAACAAAAAGGTTGAACTACTTCCCCACACACAAGAAGTCTATACAATAAATCTATGTGGGAAAAAATTAAGTCAAATATCTCCCAAAAGGGCGAGATGAGAATACAATGAAAAAAGACAACGGAAAACATGAATTTAGATATTTTTTATTATGCCCTCTAAATTAGTGATCCATACGAAACATGTTTCAAACACTCCAAACCATATTAATGGTCGTTGCAAAAACAATCTTCCATGACTTGGAATTCCAAGCACTCTCTCTCATTCTTGGCAGGTAAGCATTATGGTAATTATTTTATTTATATTTATATTTTTTTAATTTCGTTAAGTTTTGAATACTGAGTTGCTTATAGAAATAGGTCAACGTCCTTTATTGATCACGTTCACTAATAAAAATTATGTTGAATATAGAATAATAAGTATTGTTTAAGATTCAACCACTGAGCATGCTCAATACTACTATCGGTAGTACTGGTGGTGATAGATGATATATAGTGCTTGTTAGAGATACTCAGTTTGGCTCACCTAGCATGCTCATTATGTGTGTGTCTGAGCAAGCATAGTGACTTCGTCGGTGATGGGTAATTGGAGGTGAGTAATGGTCGGATCTCAATGACTCCCTGAACACGCTTAGTGTTTATAATAAGTGTTCGAGTACAAGAATAGTAATTAACTCATAATGAGTGGATATTACAAATTATACAACAAACTTAAATAAACAATATGAAATGAATTAAAATATTATGTGAAGCAGTATGTAATTCACCTCATGTACAAATTACACACACAATGACATATGGGCTTTAGAAGTATATGATAAAATGAATGTTAGATGGTATAAAGTGAAGGATTTGAAAGATGTCTCCAAGGAATTTTAACTAAAGAATCATGCAATATATGATGAAAGATGAGCGATATAATGGACACTAATTAACACTTAACAATTTATGAAATTGCCACATTAAAACAACCTAAAAAAAGATTATATACCAACAAATATGAAGTGGCAGAATATTGGAGGAGAAAAGTTAGTGTTGGCCTCTTTCAGAAATATATGTCCTCTCATGTTGTGGAAGAATTAGACCATCCTTTTTCAAATTATTCAAGGACATCTTCTCCAAAGAAGGAGTTAGGGAGTGACAATGATTACGGGGATTAGGTTTTCAGACTATAAGAAGGAGTGCTCGTACAAAGTCCAAAAAGCTATCGCCGAAGCTAGGATTGTATCTCCACCTTTTACGAAATCTGCTTTTGATCTTTTGTTGGGGACAATCAATTGTTACGATTTTCTGAATCTTTTTTTGCAAAGTAAATTTCCCTGTCTTAATAAATATAGTTTTTCATTTTCCTTTTGCAGTGAGTTGGAATGCAATGAATTTTGGAAAATTCAAGTATATATAGTTTGTGTCGGAGGATTGAGTATTTATTAGGAAAGAAGGTTTTTCTCCTTATATATTTTTTGAATTGTGGAATGAGGCTGTTACTTGTTAGCATAGTAATCCTAAATTTGCATGTTTCATAAAAATAATTCTCACAAGATAGATACTTATATGATGTGATTTTGGATCACTAACAATTTCATTTATGTGATTCTAGTTTAGTGTCAAAACTATGTATGGTTCAAATGTGAATCTTAAAATTGTCAAAAATTAATTCTTAGATTTTAATATGGATCTTGTTGAGGTAGGGAATTGATTGTGGTTTTCTTTCGGGAGTTCTAATTTGTATTTAAAACTTATTGTTGATTAGGCCAGAGAGAAGATCTATGATGGATAACAAGTGTTTTATTAGTGTTTACATAATAGATATCAAGATTATGCAATAAATATTCAGCTGGATAAAATATTATTGTTTATTCTTTTTGGGTTGTGTAATTATTCAATGGTAATCATCTGAATAATGGATTCTGTCAATTTTGATTTTGAAGTTATATATTTTTTTTTAAATGATAATCACTATTGGTGATTGTTTGTTCTATTTTCTGATTTAATTGCAACTTTTCACTTATTTTGGCATGTAATTGGTATGTATATATTTGGCCAAATTTAACAAACAAAAATGAATACACAGTCTTTATCTCTATATCTTATCACTCTTCAAATATTGAATTGGTGTTTTTTTTTTTTTTGATAATTTTACTTTTGTGTCTCCAAGTGTAACATTTGAAAACCCCATTGATCTTGCTTTTAAATATCTCTTATAAATATATATTATAATATTTAATTAAGTGTAAAAGTGGTATGAAAAATAAAAAAGTATTTTAATTTTCTATAGTGATATACATAGGGAAACAACTATTTTTAGTATAAATAACAACCTTTTGGAATGGAGTAAGTAATAATTATGTAAAATTGTATAGGGTTATTGGTAATGATTTGGTAATAATGTTTATTAGATCTAGTTCGGTATTGCATTGTATTGCAATCAGAATTGTTATTCAAATTATCTTGTCTTTTGATCGAGTAGTGAGATATCGCATGACCTAGATCTACCTTAATATTTTAAAGGAGACTGTAGACACTAAGAAAGTCTCTCATGGTATGAAATAAATCTCTTTCTTTGCATAAATAAATTATAAAGAAAACCCAAAATAACATTATGATGACATTTGGGTTATGGAAGAGTATGAAGTGGCAAAATCTTGGTGGAAACAAGTTAGTGTCGGCCCTCTTTCAGAATTCTATGTCCTCTCCTGTTGTGGAAGAATCAGACCATCCTTTTTCAAAGTATTCAAGGACATCTACTCCAAAGAAGGAGTCAGGAAGTGACAATGATGACGGGAACTGGGGTTTCAGGACATAAGAAGGAGTGCTCGTACAAGGTCCAAAAATCTATGTTGAAGGTAGGAATATATCTCCACCTTTATCAAGTCCGCTTTTGATCTTTTGTTGGGGACACTCAAGTATTTCGATTTTCTGAATATTTTTTTTGCAAAGTAAATTACTCTGTCTTAATAAAAATAGTTTTCCATTTTCCTTTTGTAGGGAGTTGGAAGGCAATGAATTTTGGAACATACAAGTATATATAGTTTCACTACTACACTCGAGCTTTCTCGCGACTAAAGTTCGCGACTACTTCATGTAGTCGCTAAAGAGTATACATCTAATGACTACATCGTGTTAACGACTACTTTATACTTTTTTCGACTACAAATTAGTCGTACTTAAGTTTTGTTTTTTTCGACTACAAGAAGTAGTCGTTAGTAATATACAAGTAGTCGCTACTTGTTTTATTATTTTAATTATTTTTTCCGACTTTGTGTAGTCGCTAATGAAGGATATCTTTTTTCGACTACCTCATGTAGTCGCTATTTGTTACTAGTAACGACGACATTTGCATCATTAGCGACTACTTCTTGTAGTCGCTAATGTATGCCGCGTATTTATGACAGTGGGATTCATTTTGGGATCCTCAAACACCCATTATTTTACAATTTCCCCACTATTCCCGTTATGCATTGCATGAAAGAACCAACACTCTCCCAATCTTTTTCCACAATTCATCGTCAAATATTATTTCAACACGTGGAAAAGCTTTCCCGGGCCAATCAGCAACGTGGGACCTTCTCAATTATCAATTTCTCCATCTAAAGTTTTTCAAAAGTAGGTATTTTTTGTTCTATAAAACTCTTTCAAATTTCTTTTATTTACATACAATTGTGTAGTTAATGCTAAATAGTATTAATTACTAGGTATTTCAACACGTGTAAAACCTTTGCCGGGTCATTCAACAACGTGGGACCTCCTCAATTATCAATTTCTCCTTCTAAATTTGCCCATAAGTAGGTATTTTTCTTTTATAAAACTTTTTTCATCTATTTTTTATTTGATTACAATTGTATAGTTAATGCTAAATATATAGTATCACTATGTATCTCGAAACATCTTATAATTTTATATGATATATGATATATATATATATATACATATATATATATATATATATATATATTATTGTATGAGAAATAAACGCATAAATGAGATATATATTTATTTGGTGATGTAATATTTTGTATGCACTTCATTTTATATTTATGTATTTATTAGGTGATGTAATATTTTGTATACTTTTAATTTTATAATTATGTATTGATTTGGTGATGTAATATTTTGTATGCTTTTAATTTTATAATTATGTATTTAATTGGTGATGTAATATTTTGTATGCATTTAATTTTATATTTATTTATTTAATTGGTGATGTAATAATTTTTTTTCATTTTATATTCATGTATTTAATTTGTAATGTAATAATTTTTTTTCGCTTTATATTTATGTATTTAATTGGTGATCTAATAATTTTCTTTTTCATTTTCTTTTTATGTATTTAATTGGTGATGTAATAATTTTTTTATTATATTTATGAGACATTTATGTTGTATTCTTTTATATTAGAGTAGTTGATTATATTGGTAGTAGATGATGGCTTCGGGTATTGATAAAAGTTGGATTACTTCTGCTCATCTTGTTTCGCGTGAATTTGTTATGGGATAGAAGAATTTTTCGCCTTTGCTCAAAAAAATAAAGATTTTGAAGAAACTTTGTTTTGTCCGTGTAATGAGTGTTCAAATTATCATCGGTTTGACGTGGTCAAAGTTAGGGCACATCTTTTAAAATTTGGGTTTTTGTCCACGTATGAGATTTGGACAAAGCATGGTGAGAAAGAGGAAATTCCTGAGACTCGATATGAAGAAAATGAAATGTTGAATATCTACGAATATTTGAGACCTATTTATGAGGGTGGTGGTCACTCGGGTGACACCGAGATGATAGACTCGATCAGTTTAATACGTGGCAAATTCGAAACGATGTTTTCCGAATTAGAGACCGAGTTATACCCTGGTTGTACAGTAATTAGTTCATTAAATTTCATTGCGTAGCTAATGCACGTGAAGGTGAAGAACAAGTGGACTAACACGTCTTTCACCGAGTTGCTTGATCTTCTGTGCCGTGTGTTTCCCAAACCTCATACCTTGCCCGAGTCATACGAGTGCAACAAAAAGTTAAAAAGTTTAGGTATGGGGTACAATACCATCGATGTTTGCATGAACGATTGTGCTTTATTTTACAAGGAGAATGACTCCCTCGATAAGTGTCCAGTATGTGGTGAATCCAGATGGGACCCGAAGAAGGGTCAGAAAGTAGCGCATAAGAAACTCCGATATTTCTCAATTGCCCCGAGGTTGCAGCGACTTTATGCTTCGAGACACACTGTCAAAAATATGATTTGACACCATACAGGGAAGAGTGTAGATCTAGATGTGTTGCGTCATCCAGTTGATGGCGATAGTTGGAAGAGATTTATTCAGTTACATCCTGAGTTTGCTAGTGAACCTCGGAATTAGTTCTTGGGTTTGGGTATCGATGGTTTTTGTCCTTTCTCTATGCAGCACAACTCGTACAGCATATAGTAGGTTATATTGACCGTCTACAAACTACCACTGTGGGAGTGTATGAAGGAGACGACATTGCAGCTTTGTTTGTTGATTCCTGGACCCCGTTCACTTGGCAAGGACATGGGTGTCTTTCTTCGACCTGTTATAGATGAGTTGGACGAGTTGTGGGATAAAGGGATCCTTACGTATGATGCCCACAAGAAGGAAGAGTTTACGATGAAGGTTTGTTTGTTGTCCACGACCAATGATTACCCCGCTAAGTCAAACACTTCGGGATGGTCGGGTCAAGGTTACTTAGCTTGTCCAGAATGCAGGGATTCTACTCTGTCATTGAGGGTGAAGAAAGGGGTTGTTAACTTTGACCATAGACGTTGGTTACCTTCCACATATCGATTTAGAAAAGACAAGGTTCCGTACCTCGCTTCCGATTATAGGGCCCATCGAAGAAATATACTCCTGCCGATATTCAGACATAGTTAGATGGGCTTTCCATTGTGTTTCCCGGTAAACACAAGGATTTTGGGGGCAAGATCGTGAAGCAAACTGTTCCACGGCGATTCAATTGGAAGAAAAAGAGTATTTTTTATCGTTTGTCTTATTTGTCCGAAAATTTGTTGAAACATAACATTGACGTTATGCATTGCGAGAAAAATGTGTTTGATAGTTTGCTCGGTACAGTTATAGGTCATGATGGAAAATTTAACAAAGATAACGTGAAAGCAAGAATGGATTTTCAGGATATGAACATCAGGAAAGATTTGTGGTTGACATCAAGAGACGGTAAACCGATACTGAAACGAGCAAAGTATACATTGTCAATAGAAAAGCGGAATATATTACTTGACTGGTTGAAGGCACAGAAGTTTCGTGATGGTTTCACATCTAGTTTGAGAAATAATGTTCAAAGTGATACGGGAAAGATTATCGGAATGAAATCTCACGACTGTCACGTGATGATGCAATTGCTTTTCGTGGCTAGTATCCCAGGGCTTATCGAAGACAAAGCGATTAGTGGTGCGATTATTGGGTTAGCTAACGTGTTTAGAGTCGTTTGTTATAAAAATCTCAGCAGGAAAGAGTTAGAATCGGGTAAGGCGAAAGTGGTTGAATTTATGTGTAGACTGGAAATAATTTTGCCTCCCGTGTTTTCCGATATAATGATCCACCTGGTTATACACTTATACAACGAAGCTTTGTTAGGGGGACCGGTTCAGATGCGTTGGATGTACCCGTTTGAGTGGTATCTAAAGAAGTTAAAGGAGTACATACTAAATCCGACTAGGCCGGAGGGTTTACTCGCCAAGAGGTACGTTGTAGAGGAGACTTTGACTTTCATATCGCGTTATCTTCAAGAAGAAAAAATAAAGTTCAATGAACTGGGTAGATATACCGAGACTGAAGCTCAACCTAAAGAGTTATCCGTATTTAAGAGTCAGTGTACTCCACTTGTTAAAAACGAGTATGGTGTTTTGCAATACATTGAGAAGGAGCAAATCAACTGGTACATCCTACTTAATTACGACGAAATCCAGCATTTGACGACGTAAGTTGATCATTTTATTTATTATTTCTTTAATTCTATTTGAAAAACGTATTGAATTTACTCTTTAAATGTGTAGAGAACACAAAGCCATGCTATCGGGCCCTGAAGATGATAAAACTAGGAAACACCGACAAAATTTTCGAGATTGTTATTTGCATAAGGTATACATTCATTCAAATACCAATTTAGGTCTCAATATTTGGCAATGTGGTTATTATTTTTTTTGTTTGTAGGTTTATGATATGGAAAAAGACGGCGGTGCATTTGCTACTAGCGAGATGATTTCATTGGTTAGTAAGTCTCATGGTGTAGTTTATAAGTACGATTCATGTGTTGTGAACGGTGTCAAATGGGTTACTTGTGAAAAGGGGAAAAAAGGGTGACTCAAGATTACAAGGTATGCACAGTGTACGATGATAAACCATATTACGGTGAATTAGTCAACATTGTAGAGGTAACATTTGATGGTGGTTGTTCAGTTGTGCTATTCGAGTGTAATTAGTATAACACGAGTACTGCGAGGACAAAGAATGGGGTAACCATTATTAATACATCTACTTTTTTGTTTGGAGACACGAGTCATACATCTTAGCCACACAAGCGAAAAATGTATATTATATTGATGAGATTAATTCAAGGAAATCACAAAAAGGGTGGAAAGTTGTTTGGGAAATCAATGATAGACATGGATGGAGTCCCGAGTTATGGGGTGCAGAATCACTACCTACTGAAAACGAGAGTGTCACGATCCCTTTAGTGAACACCGAGACGGATTACTCACAGTTACATTTGACAACTGGTGAGGAGATCCCATTTGACCCTTCTCTTTTACACATAGCTTTAATTATTTATGAAGAGGATGAGCCTTTTGATGACACGATGGACGAGTATGCCGACGATGAAGAAGAGGAACCGATCTACGTTGATAGTGATGAGGAAGTTGTTGACACGAGTGGTTACTATACAGACTGATTTGAGGAATTTTTTATGATTACGTGTTTTTTATTTGTTTGGATTTTGATTACGTGTTTTTCATTCTTTTGATTTTGATTACGTGTTTTTGATTGTTTAGAATTTTATTATTTCTTGTTATTATTTGGAATTGTATTACGTTAAGCTTATTGTGTGTTTGAAATTATGATTGTTCATTTTCCATTTTCTTAAAAAAAAAAGGTTATTCGCGACTACATATGTATGAACTAGTCGCGAATGCTTTATGTAATTTGCGACTAGTTTATACGCATAAACTAGTCGGCAAAAATAAGCAAATCTTTAGCGATTACAAAGTAGTCGCTAATCACGAAATAAATATCCAATAAATGTTGGCGCTCCACTTTCCCGCCCATCGAAAAGACACGCGTTAACTTCTTGCATTTCGCGACTACTTTGTAGTCGGGAAAAACCAATTAGGTCGGTCAAATTACCAACCCGTGGAGGTCATCACCTCCTTTACCGACTACTTTCTAACCTTTAGCGACTACCACATGTAGTCGCAAATGAGAGAGTTCTATATGTATATGCCGAGACATAAGAGATTCATTATTTCTTTATACAAAACCCAAAAATCTGAGCTCTCTCTACAAATCCGCCATTCCAAGCTCCAATCAAAGCTAAAAACACACTCAAATTATCACATAAGGTAATAAAATCATTCTTTTATCAACTTATTCCAATATATTCTTAAGATTTCATTAAATTTTTTTTTTGCTAACCTATTTTTTTTCTTTTGTGTAAAAATCCTATTGATGTTGGCATGGCATCTACACCGAAATAGCTTCAATATCAGCAAATAAGGTAAGTTTTTCAACAATCTTTTGTTTTTTGAATTTTTATGTTTTTTTTCCTTTGATTATTTGATGTTTATGTGAAATCCGAATATAATTGGTAGTTTTACGATATTATAAATGATATTTTTAACACAAAATAGATGCTAAAATGCTTAAAAAATGTATTTGATTAATTTTAATGATTATTTTCCATTTATTTGGTGATGATTATGAAATTAAAGATTAATAGGTGTTATTAGGGTGTGTTTTAGGTTAGTTTAGATTGATTTTGATGCTTGATAATGACAAAGTTAATGGTATAATTTTAGGGTTTTATTAAGGGTTTTTTTTTAGGATTTCAAGAAAATAAAAATTAATAATATGAAAATAAAAATTGCATCTAATTTGAGTTTTTGTGGCCTAAAAGTGTTTAAATAAAAATATATCAAATTGAAATTTTAAAAAAATTAAAATACCGTCTTGGAATTAATTAGGAATTTTTATGATATTAAAAGGACTAATAAACAAATTACTTAAATTTTTTAAATTAATATATTGGGACTAAAATGCAATTTTACATGAAAAATTAAATATAACAAAAATGAATTAAAATGGATTTTTAAAAGTAAATGAAAATAAACAAATTTGTATATTTAAAAAAATGAATACTTTGAAAAAAATAACAATTTATCTAAAAAGTTTACAAATAGTAAAAGGACCAATTTGTAAATTTAACAAATAGTTAAAAACAAAATTATATTTTTTTTATTCATTACTATATGACTAATATAATTTTTTTTTGTAATACAGATTGTATTTGGTTGAAATATTGGATGTATTATTTAAATTCAGAGTTATCTAATTTATTTCGTTTATTTTATTTGTTATTGTAATATTTATTTTGTATTTAAATTATATTTAATTTATATTTCATTTGTAATAATTTGGTTATGTAATAAAATAGAATTAATTATTATTTATCTCTTTTAAATAAATTGAAAAATATTAGATGACCGACGTGATCTCTAAGACACAAGGCGGGGACGGGGACGGTGGGGGTCGAGACCCGAACAGAAATCCGAACACAAACCTTGCTAACTGTAACACCCAAGACGATAAATAAAAAATTATATCATAAATAATTTTAAATGTAACTTATATTATAATTAAATATAATTTAAATCAGAACCAGTTAAGCGGAAAGTACGAGGAAATGCGGCACTAAAATCTGCCGTTAGGGCACTAAAAGCTGTCGGGTATCCACTGCCGATCGCTTTCTGTATTTTAGACGACACGTGGAACTGATCTGGTAAGTTCGGGAAATACGTTAGCCAGGTGATCGGGCTAACTGTTCGAGAGAGGATACCGCAATGCTACAAATCGTGGAGTGAAGTTCCAATAAGCCGACAAAATATCTGTTATTAAGCGATTATCGGTAAATAATAATACTTATATATAAATTTATTAATTTAATTTAACATTAAAAATAATCTTGAATGTATCAATTTTTTGATATACCTAATTGGAGGAGAAGGGATGATTGGAGGTTTATATCTGGTAATTTGGATGATACAATGCGATTACGGTATAAAGACTACAAATATGACTCGAAGAAGGACTTTAACTTGCTGGGTAAGAAACCTAGTGATGAGATCTGGAAGAGGTGTTGTGATTTGTGGGGTTCGAAGGAGGCGAAGGTATACTTATATTTTTTTAATTATATAATTTAGATTATATATAACTTTATTAATACTTGTATTTTAAATTCTTTCAGGACCAAGCAAAGGCGAATAAATTAAACCGAAAGAAACAAAAGAATAAGAGTGGAGCGGGGTCTCGTAAATATTCCCGAACTCGGGATATGCTTTACGAGGTACTTTGTTTTATATGTATAGATATTGTATTTTGAATAGCTTTTAATTATATTCTGAATGAAACAGGGTGTTGAGAATTTAATCCCGGGTGAGAGGGTGGTAGATAGGGATGAGGCAACTCAAGAAGACATCCATATTCCTCAAATGGGTGGGGTTTTCGAGGTGGTGGGAAAGAGTAAGAAAACACAGCAGTGGAAGTCCGAGTGTTATAGGAACGCTGATGTAAGTTTATTTTAAAAGTAAAATTTTAATTTTAATTTTATTCATAAATTGATTTTAATAAATTTTTTTCGTGTCTATAATTAAACAGAAATTTTTAAGGGATGTTATGAAAGATCAAGTGCCTCAGAGTCAATCGGATGAAGGCTTAGCTCGTGAGTTGTCGCAAAAGGAGCAAATCAATGCGGTGAGAGAAACTGCTAAAAAGGATGTTGGGTCGCAAAAGAGGAGTTGGACACCGGGTGTGGGTTGACCCAAAAAGAAGAAGAGTCCTTCGATCACCCTGGCATAAGACGAGCACAACGCGATAATGATGGAGGCAATACATTCTTAGGATTTAAACAAGAATTTAACCTAATAACAAAGACGCGCAGAAAAAGTTAGAACTGCAAAGTAAAGTCTGCTCTTCTCTTTGTGTATATCGAGGTAAAGTTTCCTCTCCATGTACATATACATTGGTAAAATTAAGTAAAGTTATATTATATCTTACTCAAAAAAAGTTTGATGTATTTTTTTATAGTGTTTAACTAAATTTAATTTCTTTTATTTCTTCACAGAATAATCAAAAATTTATATTCTTCTGAGGAATTTTATTGAGTCTTTTGGATTTGTAAAACGAAGGGTTTCATCAGTGGATAAAAAGATAGATGAAAATTAATTGTCCTATAAACTAGGATAATTTCTCTTAATCAAGGTATGTGATTTATTTTAGTTTCCATATTGTAAGGGATAAAAAAAAACTTTAACCGAATTACAGTATGGGTCCTTATATAATGTGTAAATTGCAGTATAGGCCTGCATTATTGGTCCTTAGGATAGAACTAAAAGAGTTGTGTATCGCATGTACTTTGTCTCTTCCAAAAGAAATTTCAAAATATAGGATTAGATTTTAAGTTCTTGCAGCTAGAAAGTCATGCTATACGACTCACACAAAAATATTTTGTACTTTTTTATGCATATCATAGAGTGTTGTTTAATTTACATGAAAAGATTGATAATCATGACATTTTAAGAAAATAGAAAAGTTATATAATTAACTTGGTAAGTCTATTAATATGTTGTAATGCTTCATATGATGCTTAATAACAGATGATCAACCCTTAATATTTAACTTAATGTTATAAAGATGATAAATATTAGTTTGGTAATGGAAGTGTTTAATGTGGATTAAAAGAACAAAAGCATGTAATTGTGTGTGGAGGATAAAATATTATGTGTACACAATAGAACATTTAACACACGATTAATACAAGTTATGTAGACTAATATTGAATACACCAA
This sequence comes from Nemophila menziesii, assembly GCA_029959085.1. Classification (NCBI taxonomy): domain Eukaryota; kingdom Viridiplantae; phylum Streptophyta; class Magnoliopsida; order Boraginales; family Hydrophyllaceae; genus Nemophila; species Nemophila menziesii. The sequence continues at coordinate 5,349,995 of JARWIR010000031.1, forward strand.
TAAAGAGTGTGTTATTAGGCGTAAAGAGTAAAAAATTTAGTATGTCATTGAATTAATTCTTGCACCTATATGGCCTTTTTTCTCCAGATCCTGCTCCAGTTTTAGCTCTTGTTCTTGTAAATGACCCATACACTTGTGGGACGTCACCCTCTCAATGTTGATTTTATATCCTGCTTTGGGAGACGAAAAGTACACTCTAATCTATTGAATACCCTAAGTAAAGTAGTTTATACAAAATACATAAGATGGGTTTATACCCACCAAGTTATTAGTATATGTTGTTATATCATACCTTGAAAACGATGTCATTGAGGATTGAACAAGGGAAATGTTAAATTGGTGGATTTACATGTAATCGGTGGGCATATACCAACCACCTTAAATAATCAGGTTTTCATTTTAAACTCTCACATATTAAGTTTAAGTATTTCTTGGGTTTACAGAGTTCTTAGTTTAGTTAACTATGGGTTTACATAGTGCTTAGTGTTTAGTGTTAGATTTATTGTTGTTTATAGGTACTTGATCACTGATAATTGTTGGATTTAAACACTCACAATAAACAAAAAAATCAATATGGTAATAAAAACTATCATAAGATGTCTATCCAATCACAAAAACAAGGATAAACAAATGTATCCTTATACGTGACAATGAAAAAGGCATAATTTTAAACATTTGTCTCACAGGCTTAATAAAAGTCAAAAAATATAAAATTCATTAAAAAACATGAGCCTTGCCCACCTTCCTATATTGGGAATATAGATGATAATTGATACTGAAACATTAACTTAAGTATTAAATATAACAAATACAATACCTAATACAAACAAGTTTGTATATACCCACTAAATTATGCATACAAGTGAATATCAACCCACTAAATAAAAACATAAATGTGGGTATCAACCCACTAAATAAAAACATAAATATGGGTATCAACCCAATACTTTAGGTAAAAGTAGCTATACACCCACTAGTTACAAACAACGACAACAATGTAGAATAATCATCCATCCGTCAATATGACATTTCTTGTATCCACTAAGTGAATACTCATAAACACTGAAGACTGTGCAATGTTGGTGGGCCCATGGGTGTGATAAAGTAATGATATAAAATCACACACATCTCGAAAACACGATTAACTCACCGCAAGTGTACTGGTTGTTACAAGTAATAATAAGTAAATAATGTTCGTTCCTCAGGGATTTAGGTAGTTATTTCAATTTGTGTTCAATACTTCTGTAGATGTTTTAAAATCTTTCGATTTGAAAAATAAAACTAATAAGTGTTTGATTTGTTTGATAAATAATATAAATAATTATTCAAGGAAGATAACGGTTAAGATTGCAAGTATGCGCCTAATCATATTGACTTAATGGTTCTAGAAATAATTGGTTGTTCTTATTAACCAGGATTCTAAAGTCTTCCTAACTCATGTAGAGGTCAACTTAGAAAGCTCACATACTTATATTCTAAGAGATTAAGACAAACCTTAGCGGCTACTTGGCTATTCAAGACCTTGGGTTAATTAGCGTACACTAACCGCGTATTCACAAATCAATAATTACAACACCCTTCCACTTTTGGGTGCAAGCTCAATTACTTAGTATAATCAATCAAATTTTCCCAAAATAAGATAAGTATATTTTTCAAGGTGTATACCAAGTAGATTCAAAACACAATTTATTTTAAAACTCAAAACAACAAATAAAACAGTAAACCTAGATTTCTACATAAATAATTCTAAACTAAATAGAAATTAGTGCATAATTGAATCTTTGAATTAAAATCTTAGAAATAAATTAATTACAAAATAATTATAATTCTAATTTACCCAAAGAATAGAGATAGGGAAGAGTAGAATTTATCCGGTGAAGCTCCAAACTTGAATCTTCCTTCTCTAGATCCTCATGATCTCTTTTGTGATGAATTATTGATGAAATGTAAGCTCTGGCGGCCAAGGAATGAATTTATAATGTCAACTTTAGTGTATACATAGGTCATTGGCTAGGTTTAAATGACCTAACCCATCACAAAAACGTTTTCCTCCAAGAGGGGACTGATTTGAGTCATGTTTTAACTATTTCGTTACAAATCTAAGTTGAAAAATACCAGTAACCATGCGAACCTAATTCAGAATCCCATATGAATATAAAAGGGATCATCCAATTATTTTTAAATATCACGTGACATCGATAACAATTCACTATCTAATTTTGGCCGACAACTGTTTCATATTTATAAAAATGGTTTCTTATCCATGCTTTGACATGTAATATAATACGTGTACCTAAGAGTTTCACATTTAATACATAAGTTACGCACAAATAACTCTAAATGTGAAAAATCTCCTAAAGAGGGTAAGAAACGAGAATATATCAAATAATAGGGAAAACCCCTCATCTAAGCACAAAAGGAACTTAAAAATATGTCTCGAAATAGGATTTATTTATCACCAAATAATGGAGACATCAAATGTCTTTCCATTGGATTGCAATTACTTCTCTAATGACACACGAGATAAAATTATGCACGTAGGATAGATATTTCTCGTCAAGATTGATGAATATAAATTACCCGTTCCATCGGCTAACTATATCAAATTTTAAAATTAACATGAAGTTAACACATTCTGATTATATTTATTGGATACACAAGTTTTTTATTGCATAAAACCACAATAGAAACTACCGTTACCTTTTCTATCAAATTGTACTATAGGTCCCTACAACGGTAGCGACCTTTGATATCAAATTTCCCTATATATCCCCTGAACGATCTATATGGGTTTAACCTACATAAATCATTATACTGTGAATAGGGTGAAAAATACAAAATACCGACTACTAATTTAAACAATACTATCTAACAATTAATAATGGTTAACAAAAACACTTTATATGAATTAATATGATAAAAAAATTTGTGTTATTTTAGAAAGATTTCAAGGTTTAAAAACTATTATTCCAAGTTATTCTATAATTTTCAGAAAAAAGAAGCAAAAACTATAAAATTGCATTAAGAACACCTTATTTAACCCATAAAATAATATTTGTATTGTCTTTGAAAATATTGTTTCCGCCGATTAAAAACTCCTTTGATAGACAAGTTGTTCTTCTCTTAAAAAATAAAAGTTTGTGTATACAAAAGATATGAATTAAGCCAAACTCGCATCACTAAATGAATCACCATAATGCTTTACATGCCAAGAATGAGAAAGAGTGCTTGAAAGTTCAATTTATGAAAGATTGTTTTTGCAACGACCATATATATGATTTGGTAAATATAGAACAAGTTTAGTATGGAGGGTATTCTCCCTAATTTAGAGTGCATAGTGAAAACTATTAAAATTCATGTTTACCTTTTTCTTGTCTCATTGTATCCCCATCTCGTCTTTTTGGGAGATAGTTGACTTATGTTTTTTACCCACCAATATTAATTGTATAGATTTTTTGTGGGAAATCAGATCAAACTTTTTATTAACTTAAACATATAAGACTTTCATCAAATATTTAATCATAATCATTAATTATAATAGCAAGATATATGTAAATAGATTAATTAGAAAAGTTACCATAATTAATTTTTTATGTTAAATATAAGGTATATTTCATACACTACTAAAAGTTATATTGAACCATTCAATATAGGATGAAAGACTTATCCTATTTATTAACCCAACACACAGAACATAAGCCAAAGCAATCGATGTTGGCAAATGGGCTGGAAAGAAGAGAAAAATTCAATAATATTTACTTCTCATTTAACTACTATGTAACTAGTCTACACATCATGGGCCTTATCCATTCTTAGGATTTAAACAAAAATTTACCCTAATAACAAAGACGCCGCCGCAGAAAAATCTAGAACTGCAAAATAAAGCCCGCTCCTCTCTTTGTGTATATCGAGGTAAAGTTTCCTCTCCATGTACATATACATTGGTAAAATTAAGTAAAATAGTATTATATCTTACTTAACTTTTTTTTGCTGTATTTGTTTATATGGTTTAAATAAATTTAATTTAAATTTTTTTCACATAATAATTAAAAATTGATGTTCTTCTGAGTAATTTTATTGAGTCTTTTGAATTTGTAAAACTAAGAGTTTTATCAATGGAAAAAAACTTAGATAAAAATGAGTTTTCCTATATACTAAGAGACGTTCTCTTTAATCAAGGAATGTGATTTATTTTAGTTTCCATGTTGCAAGGAATAATAAAAATCTTGAACCCAATTACAATATGAGTCCCTATATAATGTGAAAATTGCAATATAGGCCCGCATTATTCTTCCTTAGGAAAGCGGTAAAAGAGTTGTGTATGACATGTAATTTTTCTCTCCTATAAACAATTGAAAAATATAGGATTAGGTTTTTCAGTTTTAGCAGCTAGAAAGTCATGCAACACAATTCAAACAAAAATATTTTGTATTTTTTTTATTCATACATATCATAAGTGTTGTTTGATTACAGGAAAGCGATCGTTGGTCATGACATTTCAAGAAAATAGAACACTTATATAATTAACTTGGTCATGACTAATAAAGAGTGTGTTATTGGGTGTAAAGAATAACCATTTTAATATGTCATTGAATAATTTTGCACCGATATGGCATTTTTGCTCCAGATCCTGCTCATGCAATAGCTCTTGTTCCTGTCGGAGTATATTATTTATCGAAGTTATTTTGGTAGATGGAAAGGGAAAGAGAGGAAATCATATATCTTTTGCTTTTAAAGCTGTGCCGGAGAGAACAGCTGTGGAAATATGTCAAAAAATAATACTCCATCAAGTGAGTTCTCCATCAGATCGGATGAAGGCATAAATTTAGTGGTGAACTTGAATTCAAGTCCATCAGATCAGTATGGAGTTTGTCCTAACTTTAAAAGTTTTGTGAAAGGCAAAAGTCACAGTTCAGACCTTCCTCAATTTTCTGCTCCAGATTCAGCTCTTACTCCAGATCATTCTCCTGCTCCAGCTCTTACACTAGATGCTTCTCCTCCTCCTGCTCGGTTCTAGCTCTGGTTCCTGTTCTAGTTCCTTCTGTTATACTTCCAGCGGCTACTAAAGACAACAACAGTCTCAATGAGCTCAGTGATCTTGCTTCAAGGTTGTTTGATGACCTGTCTCTGTTCGACTTTTATGCTTTTCAAGTAAGTTAATACAATCTTATCTAATTTTAAACATTTTACTTACCATTTCTCATGCTTTGTATGTCTCTCTTTATTTGTAGGATACATTTGAGGACCCTCCTGCTCCAGGTGCATGGTAATTATTTTTCCTAGTAAATAATTTGATTAATTCTTTAAATATGTTCCCATTGTAATCAACTTTTTTTTGGATCTTTCATTTTTTCAAGAAAGTGGGAAAAAGTCCCAGTCCTCTAAATCCAAACGCAGGCACAAGAGAAAGAGACAAGAGACTTCTGAGTCAGAAAATGACAGTGATGATGATCGTTGGGTTTTGAGACCCCATAGAAGGTCTAAATGGGTAGTACGAAAGGTATGTCCACTTTTTCTAAATTAATTTTATTACCGTCATTATAAACAGTTTTGTTCTTTTAATCTTTACTTAAAGACACTCAAGTGTAACTCATAATGGATTAAATGCACAAAACCACCTTTAACTATATCTAATCCATGATTTTGTCCATAAACTTTAAAAAACAATTTAAACCTTCTTAAACTTTTTTTCCGTTGTTGTTAACGGAGCATGCAAATTTACTATTATCCCCTTTCATACTACCGCACCTTTAACTCTTCATGACCCATTCTTCCCCTTTTAGTTCCTCGCTCTGAACACAACTCATTTTTTGACCAAATCTTCCTTGACTAGATTTTCAATTAGATTTACATAAAAAAGAAGTCCAGAATATTTGTGGACCCATATGTTTTTGGATAGAATTGTAATTTAGGGAGTGTTGAATATTATTTTATGTTGTGTTGTGGCACCTTTTGTTTTTTAATAGTTGTGTACAATTGTAACTAGGGTCTTTTGTCAAAATTTGGTTGTAATGTTTATCCCATCTGGTTGTGAGTGCTAATGTGCATATACCCTCTAATTCTGCAGATATAACCATTTGTGTAAGGGAGGGACTTGGAATTCAACCTCAAAATATGATGCAGGCAAATCTTTTGCGAAACATTCACCGTCATCATTTGACAGGATAGCATGGTATTTCATAGATTTATTGGTCGCAAGTTTCTTGAGTTTTTATCTTTCTTGAATTTCTAAAGTCAAACAAAGATATTTATCATAAGTTATAACTCACACTTTGTAATTTTTTTCCTTATACTTATAAACATATATCAAATAGAAGATGGTCTCATTTGCAGGTAAGATCTGAATTAAACAAAATATTGTAAGAACAGCATGAGCATCTGGAACTTTTTGAATTTGGGTAATTTTTTCAAATTCAGCAAAAATAGCATGCAAAGTGTCGAAAAAATCTTGCATATCATATAAATAACCTATCTTTAGATATGGTCCTATATTTAATTCACTCACATATTAAGAAATATGGCCCTATTAACAAGGTGTCAATATCTGCTCCAGGGCCATGAACCTATATAACAATATAACTCTTTAGATCTTCTTGACAACAAAATTAAATCCAAAAGATATTACATAATATTGCATATTTTAATAAGTGAACTTACATCAAGGTGATAGGAGCCAAAAGTCATTATAACAGCATTTACATCTTCTACTCTCCATGGAGTGTCAATTTCTTTACCCACATTTTTACAATCTACAGTAACATTTTACATTTTGATCTAACCATGAAGATTGATTTTGTAGTAACACGCCACTAGCAAATGCATAATCACTTGTTTACTTCTTCTTGAGTTTTACAAAAGATTTTCCTTTTACTTAGAAGCTATTATCACACAGAAGATGAAATTTTAGAGAAGTCATATGAGTTCATTACATAGCATATATAGAGAATGACAAAACTGCCCCTCAAGGTTGAAAAATTAGATTTTGATTTCAGTAAGTAATTGTTTGCTAACATAAATCTATATATAAAATCATCTAGGGGTATCCATACTAGAAGAAGCCGATCATAAGATGAGCAAGTAGCAACAAAAGCAAGCGAACCATGTTTATTGTACGTTTCAATTACACTAGGTTTAATTCCATCTATCTTCACAATAGAAAATCCATTGTGCATAAGTGCTGTTAATACCAATATCTATTTAGAGGAACTAAAATGTTCTCCACATTTCTCTTTCAGACAATTCCTTGAACATGATAAGTACAAATGACCATAAATTTTATTCATCCTAAAAGAGAAGCTCAAAAGAATTATAAAATCCAGTTTACAAATAAATGTCAATCAAAATATACTGACTTGAGGTTTCAAGTATATAAAGAAGGGGCAACATTTCCAGGATTCCACCTAATGTGAAATTCATGAATATGGATAAATTATTTTTATAGTTAATATTATGTTTCTAACAATTGGTGCTCTCTTTTTAATGGTTTTTTTGGTCTGGTTTTGAGTATGGACAATTTTTCTTAATGAATGATGATTTTGGTTTGGTAATTTACTGTTTGTTTTTTCTTTAATGAATATATTGTGTTCTTTTATAAGGTTTTGATCTTTGGTACTGCATTTTGAAAGGTGGTGTACTAATTTTGGTTGAATGAGCATTTTTCTAATGTTCATAATTGTAAAAAATGATGGAAAAAAGCAGTTCACTGCACAAAAGTTTACGAGGAAACTAAAGGACTGTAATTAAAATTAGCACGATTTCAATAAGTTTCACTTTTTACACACGCTTCAACCTTTAGGAACTATACGTATTGCCTAATTTTCAAAAGGAGATAGAAACTCCTGCCTACATAGCCATAATATATGGAGACACCATGAAAGTGAAGATTATGCGATTCGTCAAAATTGTTACCAATCAGTTTGAATCGATGCACTAATATATATTATTGGTATTTTAATTAATTATTTGTTTTTATTGATATTTTAAATTATTAAATGTATTCTTTAATGAATATTACATTTAAATATAATTAAAAACCATATTTTAAAAAAAAAAGTCATTCGCGACTACTTGTAGTCTTCATTGACAATTGTATGTAGTTGGTTTTTCTATTATATAAATTTATCACTCTCGAATCATGCCTCACATCTCAGTCCGAAGCATACTGGATGCTAACAAACTGATTGGTAACAATTTTGACGATTAGTACCATAACGTGAGAATTGTTCTCATGCATGAAAAGGTCATTGATACGATCGATAAACCTCTTACTACTATTCCCGATGAGAATAACAAAGTGGAATGGGAAGCTTACATAAACCATTATGATAATTGACTATCAATTTATTACATTCAATACTTGATCGGATGATGGATTTCTTCAATTGATATATATATATATATATATATATATATATATATATATATATATATATATATATATATATATATATATATATATATATATATGCACATGGGAAACCCAAAGAAAATAAAATGTCACTACCTAAGATAAAATATTCGGATATTTGAGGGTGGCCAATCATAATGACTAAACTCTTGGAAGGTAAAGTACCACGTTCCATATACAACTTAGTATAAGGTAAAGAGAACCTCTCCCATTCATTTCTATTACCAAACTAAGAAGTAATTTCATGGTGAGAACCTCAAAGTTTTATTGAAAATCCTTTATTAAGGCAACACAAATCGAAGAGGAAAAATTCTCATATCATGAGGTCTTGCCAAGCTAGATAGTCAAGAAGGTTAGAATTATTACGCCAAACAATTGCATAAGGTGTCCTTACCCAAGACACATAGTAGTGTTGAGGTTGATTTCTAAGCTACCGACAATTGTTAGAAGGACTTTTGAATCCCGACTAATGTGAATGGCCCAATTCTTCCTTATATCTAATAACTATTAAATAGTTGAGTAGGTGGGTTACCCGCAAAAATTAAGCATACTTATCATCCCTTCTTATGTTTTTAGTATATTAATTATTTCTTTTGTTAATCATTTATATTTTATTGCATATTAGTCCCATAACAAATACCCGACATATATTATTTATTTATTTGTCATTTATTTCGCAACTCTACATTATTTTACTTTCAGAACACATTTATTACAACATTGATAGTCCATCTAGCGATGTTAACCCAACACTTATTAAATTACTACTTGTAAACGACCCATACACTTGTGGGAAGTCACCCTCTCAATGTTGATTTTATATCTCGCTTTGGGGGATGACAAGTACCCACCAATATATAAAATACCCTAAGTATAGTAGTTGATACAAAATACATAGGATGGGTTTATACCCACCAAGTTGTAACTATATGTTGTTATAACATACCTTAAAAACAATTTCATTGAGGATTGAACAAGGGAAATGTTAAATTGGTTGGTTTACATGTAGTCGATGGGCATATACCAACCACCTTAAATAATCAGGTTTTCATTTTAAACTCTCACATATTAAGTTTAGTATTTCTTCGGTCTACAGAGTTCTTAATTTAGTTTACTGTGGGTTTACATAGTGCTTAGTGTTTAGTGTTAGATTTATTGTTGTTTATAGGTACTTGATCATGGATAATTGTGGGGTTTAAACACTCACAATAAACACAAAAATGAATATGGTAATAAACACTATCATAAGATGTTTAACCAATCGCAAAAAGAAGGATAAACAAATGTATCTTTATACGTGACAATGAAAAAAGGGCATAACATTAAACATTTGTCTCACATAGGCTTAAAAAAAGTCAAGAAATATAAAATTCACTAAAAAAACATAAGCCATGCCCACCTTCCTATATGGGGAATATTAGATGATAATTCGTACTGAAACATTAACTTTAGTATTAAAAATAACCAATACAATACCTAATACATACAAGTTTGTATATACCCACTAAATTATGCATACAAGTGGATATCAAACCAAAATAAACACATAAATTGGGGTATCAACCCAATATTTTATGTAAAAGTGGGTATACACCCACTAGTTACAAACAACCACAACAATGTAGAATAATCATCATTCCGTCAATACGTCATTTCTTGTATCCACCAAGTGAATACTCATAAATACAAAACAATTTTCAATGTTGGTGGGCTTATGAGTGTGATAAAATAATGATATATAATCACACATCTCAAAAACACGATTAACTCTCCGCAAGTGTACGGGTTGTTACAAGTAATAATAAGTAAATAAAGTTCATTGCTCAGGCACTTAGGTAGTTATTTCAATTCGTGTTCAATACTTTTGTAGATTTTTTAAATCTTCCGATTTGAAAGATAAATATATGAAGTGTTTGATTTTTTAATAAATAATATAAATAATTATTCAAGGAAGATAGTAGTTAAGATTGCAAGTATGCGCCTAATCATATTGACTTAATGGTTCTAGAAATAATTGGTTGTTTTTATTAACCAGGATTCTAAATTTTTCCTAACTCATGTAGGGGTCAACTTAGGAAGCTCACATACTCATATTCTAAGAGATTAAGACAAACCTTAGCGGCTACTTGGCTATTCAAGACCTTGGGTTAATTAGCGTACACCAACCGCGTATTCACAAACCAATAATTACAACACCTTGCCACTTTTGGGTGCAAGCTCAATTACTTAGTCTAATCAATATAATTTTTCCAATATTAGATAAGTATATTTTCAAGGTGTACACCCATTAGATGCAAATCACAGTTTATTTTAAAACTCAAAACAACAAATAAAACAGTAAACCTAGATTTCTACATAAATAATTCTAAACTAAATAGAAATTAGTGCATAATTGAATCTTTGAATTAAAATATTAGAAATAAATTAAATACAAAATAATTATAATTCTAATTTACCCAAAGAATAGAAATAGGGAGGAGTAGAATTTATCCGGTGAAGCTCCAAACTTGAATCTTCCTTCTCTAGACCCTCATGATCTCTTTTGTGATGAATTATTGATGAAATGTAAGCTCTGGTGGCCAAGGAATGAATTTATAATGTCAACTTTAGTGTATACATAGGTCATGGGCTAGGTTTAAATGACCTAACCCATCTCAAAAACGTTTTCCTCCAAGAGGGGACTAATTCGAGTCATGTTTTAACTTTTTCGTTACAGATCTGAGTTGTAAAATACCAGTAACCATGCGCTCCTAATTCAGAATCCCATATGAATATAAAATGGATCATCCAATTATTTTTAAATATCACGTGACATCGAAAACAATTCACTATCTAATTTTGGCCGACAACTGTTTCATATTTATAAAAATGGTTTCTTATCCATTCTTTGACATGTAATATAATACGTGTACCTAAGAGTTTCACATTTAACACATAAGTTACGCACAAATAACTCTAAATGTGAAAAATCTCCAAAAGAGGGTAAGAAACGAGAATATATCAAATAATAGGGAAAACCCCTCATCTAAGCACAAAAGGAACTTAAAAATATGTCTCAAGATAGGATTTATTTATTACCAAATAAGGGAGACATCAAATGTCTTTCCATTGGATTGCAATTACTTCTCTAATGACACACGAGATAAAATTATGCACGTAGGATAGATATTTCTCGTGAAGATATATGAATATAAATTACCCGTTCCATCAGCTAACTATATCAAATTTAAAAATTAACATGAAGTTAACACATTCTGAATATATTTATTGGATACCACAATAGAAACTACCGTTACCTTTTCTATCAAATTGTACTATCGGTCCCTGAAAATTTTGTCACAGACTGAAAGTGGGTATAAACTCACGACTGCAACTGTAGAGACCTTTGATATCAAATTGCCCTATAGATCCCCTGAACAATCTATATGGGTTTAAACTAAATAAATCGTTATATTGTGAATAGGGTGAAATACAAAATACCCACTACTAATTTAAACAATACTATATAACAATTAATGGTTAACAAAAACACTTTATATGAATTAATATTATAAAAAAAATTAGTGTTATTTTAGAAAAATTTCAAGATTTAACAACTATTATTCCATGTTATTCTATAATTTTCAGAAAAAAGAAGCAAAAACTAATAAAATTGCATTAAGTACACCTTATTTAACCCATAAAATAATATTTGTATTGTCTTTGAAAATATTGTTTCCGCCGATTAAAAACTCCTCTAATAGACAAGTTGTTCTTCTCTTAAAAAATAATAGTTTATGTATACGAAAGGTATGAATTAAGCCAAACTCGCATCACGAAATGAATCACCATAATGCTTTACATGCCAAGAATGAGAAAGAGTGCTTGAAAATTCAATTTATGAAAGATTGTTTTTGCAACGACCATATATATGATTTGGTTAATATATAAAAAGTTTAGTATGGATGGTATTTTCCCTAATTTAGAGTGCATAGTGAAAATTATTAAAATTCATGTTTACCTATTTCTTTTCTCATTGTATACCCATCTCGTCCTTTTGGGAGATAGTTGACTTATGTTTTTTACCCACCAAGATTTATGGTATAGATTTTTTGTGGGAAATTAGATCAAACTTTTTATTAACTTAAACATATAAGACTTTCATCCAATATTTAATAATCCAATATTTAATCATAATAGTTAATTATAATAGCAAGACATATGTAAATAGATTAATTAGAAAAGTTACCACAATTAATTTTTTAGGTTTAATATAAGGTACATTTCATACACTACTAAAAGTTATATTGAACCATTCAATATAGGATGAAAGACTTTTCCTATTTATTAACCCAACACACAGAACGGAAGCCCAAGCAACACTGTTGGCAAATGGGCTGGAAAGAAGAGAAAAATTCAATAATATTTACTTCCCATTTAACTACAATGTAACTAGTCTACACATCATGGGCCTTATCCATTCTTAGGATTTAAACAAAAATTTACCCTAATAACAAAGACGCCGCCGCTCCTCTCTTTGTGTATATCGAGGTAAAGTTTCCTCTCCATGTACATATACATTGGTAAAATTAGGTAAAATAGTATTATATCTTACTCAAATTTTTTTGTTGTATTTGTTTATATGGTTTAACTAAATTTAATTTAATTTTTTTCACAGAATAATTAAAAATTGATGTTCTTCTGAGTAATTTTATCGAGTCTTTTGGATTTGTAAAACTAAGAGTTTCATCAATGGAAAAATCTTAGATAAATATGAGTTGTCCAATATACTAAGAGACGTTCTCTTAATCAAGGTATGTGATTTATTTTAGTTACCATGTTGCAAGGCACAAGAAAAATCTTGAACCCAATTACAATATGAGTCCCTATATAATGTGAAAATTGCAATATAGACCCACATTATTGTTCCTTAGGAAAGAGGTAAAAGATTTGTGTATGGAATGTAATTTGTCTCTCCTATAAATAATTGAAAAATATAGGATTAGATTTTTCAGTTTTAGCAACTAGAAAGTCATGCAATACAATTCAAACAAAAATATTTTGTATTTTTTTATTCATACATATCATCGAGTGTTGTTTGATTACAGGAAAGCGATCGTTGGGCATGATATTTCAAGAAAATAGAACACTTATATAATTAACTTGGTAAGTTTATTAATCTATTGTTATGCTTCATATGATACTTAATAACAGATGATCAACCCTTAATATTTAACTCATTGTTCTAATGATTGTAAATTTTAGTTTGGTAATAGATGTGTTTAATTTAGATTAAAAGAATAAAAGCAAGTAATTGTGTGGATGATAAAATATTATTTGTACACAATTGAACATTAAACACACTATTAATAAAAGTTATGTAGACCAATAGTGAATACATAAATAAAGAGTGTGTTATTGGGTGTAAAGAATAACCATTTTAATATGTCATTGAATTAATTTTGCACCGATATGGCATTTTTGCTCCAGATCCTGCTCATGCAATAGCTCTTGTTCCTGTCAGAGTATATTATTTATCGAAGTCAGATCTGTGATTTTGGTAGATGGAAAGGGAAAGAGAGGAAATCATATATCTTTTGCTTTTAAAGCTGTGCCGGAGAGAACAGCTGTGGAAATATGTCAAAAAATAATACTCCATCAAGTGAGTTCTCCATCAGATCGGATGAAGGCATAAATTTAGTGGTGAACTTGAATTCAAGTCCATCAGATCAGTATGGAGTTTGTCCCAGCTTTAAAAGTTTTGTGAAAGGCAAAAGTCACAGTCCAGATCTTCCTCAATTTTCTGCTCTAGCTTCAGCTCTTACTCTAGATCATTCTCCTGCTCCAGCTCTTACACTAGATCCTTCTCCTTCTCCTGCTCCGGTTCTAGCTCTGGTTCCTGTTCTAGTTCCTTCTGTTATACTCCGGTTATGTTACCATTGTAATCAACTTTTTTTTGGATCTTTCATTTTTTCAACAAAGTGGGAAAAAGTCCCAGTCCTCTAAATCCAAACGTAGGCACAAGAGAAAGAGACAAGAGACTTCTGAGTCGGAAAATGTCAGTGATGATGATCATAGGGTTTTGAGACCCCATAGAAGGTCTAAATGGGTAGTACGAAAAGTATGTCCACTTTTTCTAAATTAATTTTATTACCGTCATTATAACAGTTTTGTTCTTTTAATCTTTACTTAAAGACACTCAAGTGTAACTCATGATGGACTAAATACACACAACCACCTTTAACTATATCTAATCCCTGATTTTGTCCATAAACTTTAAAAAACAATTTAAACCTTCTTAAACTTTTTTTTCCGTTGTTGTTAACGGAGCATGCAAATTACTATTATCCCCTTTCATACTACCGCACCTTTAACTTTTCATGACCCATTCTTTCCCTTTTAGTTCATCGCTCTGAACACAACTCATTTTTTGACCAAATCTTCCTTGACTAGATTTTCAATTAGATTTACATAAAAAAGAAGTCCAGATTATTTGTGGACCCATATGTTTTTGGATAGAATTGTAATTTAGGGAGTGTTGAATATTATTTTATGTTGTGTTGTGGCACCTTTTGTTTTTTAATAGTTGTGTACAATTGTAACTAGGGTCTTTTGTCATAATTTGGTTATAATGTTTATCCCATCTGGTTGTGAGTGCTAATGTGCATATACCCTCTAATTCTGCAGATATAACCATTTGTGTAAGGGAGGGACTTGGAATTCAACCTCGAAATATGATGCAGGCAAATCTTTTGCGAAACATTCACCGTCATCATTTGACAGGATAGCATGGTATTTCATAGATTTATTGGTCGCAAGTTTCTTGAGTTTTTATCTTTCTTGAATTTCTAAAGTCAAACAAAGATATTTATCATAAGTTATAACTCACACTTTGTAATTTTTTTCCTTATACTTATAAACATATATCAAATAGAAGATGGTCTCATTTGCAGGTAAGATCAGAACTAAACAAAATATTGTAAAAACAGCATGAGCATCTGGAACTTTTTGAATTTGGGTAATTTTTTCAAATTCAGCAAAAATAGCATGCAAAGTGTCGAAAAAATCTTGCATATCATATAAATAACCTATCTTTAGATATGGTCCTATATTTAATTCACTCACATATTAAGAAATATGGCCCTATTAACAAGGTGTCAATATCTGCTCCAGGGCCATGAACCTATATAACAATATAACTCTTTAGATCTTCTTGACAACAAAAATAAATCCAAAAGATATTACATAATATTGCATATTTTAATAAGTGAACTTACATCAAGGTGATAGGAGCCAAAAGTCATTATAACAGCATTTACATCTTCTACTCTCCATGGAGTGTCAATTTCTTTACCCACATTTTTACAATCTACAATAACATTTTACATTTTGATCTAACCATGAAGATTGATTTTGTAGTAACACGCCACTAGCAAATGCAGAATCACTTGTTTACTTCTTCTTGAGTTTTACAAAAGATTTTCCTTTTACTTAGAAGCTATTATCACACAGAAGATGAAATTTTAGAGAAGTCATATGAGTTCATTACATAGCATATATAGAGAATGACAAAATTGCCCCTCAAGGTTGAAAAATTAGATTTTGATTTCAGTAAGTAATTGTTTGCTAACATAAATCTATATATAAAATCATCTTGGGGTATCCATACTAGAAGAAGCCGATCATAAGATGAGCAAGTAGCAACAAAAGCAAGTGAACCATGTTTATTGTACGTTTCAATCACATCAGGTTTAATTCCATCTATCTTCACAATAGAAAATCCATTGTGCATAAGTGCTGTTAATACCAATATCTATTTAGAGGAACTAAAATGTTCTCCACATTTCTCTTTCAGAAAATTCCTTGAACATGATAAGTACAAATGACCATAAATTTTATTCATCCTAAAAGAGAAGCTCAAAAGAATTATAAAATCCAGTTTACAAAGAAATGTCAATCAAAATATTCTGACTTGATGTTTCAAGTATATAAAGAAGGGGCCACATTTCTAGGATTCCACCTAATGTGAAATTCATGAATATGGATAAATTATTTTTATAGTTAATATTATGTTTCCAACAATTGGTGCTCTCTTTTTAATGGTTTTTTTGGTCTGGATTTGAGTATGGACAATTTTTCTTAATGAATGATGATTTTGGTTTGGTAATTTATTGTTTGTTTTTTCTTTAATGAATATATTGTGTTCTTTTATAAGGTTTTGATCTTTGGTACTGCATTTTGAAAGGCGGTGCGCTAATTTTGGTTGAATGAGCATTTTTCTAATGTTCATAATTGTAAAAATGATGGAAAAAAGCAGTTCACTGCACAAAAGTTTATGAGAAAACTAAAGGACTGTAATTAAAATTAGCACGATTACAATAAGTTTCACTTTTTACATACGCTTCAACCTTTAGGAACTATACGTATTGCCTAATTTTCAAAAGGAGATAGAAACTCCTGCCTACATAGCCATAATATATGGAGACACCATGAAAGTGAAGATTATGCGAATCGTCAAAATTGTTACCAATCAGTTTGAATCGATGCACTAATATATATTATTGTTATTTTAATTAATTATTTGTTTTTATTGATATTTTAAATTATTAAATGTATTATTTAATGAATATTACATTTAAATATAATTAAAAACCATATTTTTTAAAAAAAAGAGTCATTCGCGACTACTTGTAGTCTTCATTGACAATTGTACGTAGTTGGTTTTTCTATTATATAAATTTATCACTCTCGAATCATGCCTCACATCTGACTCCGAAGCATATTGGATGCTAACAAACTGATTGGTAACAATTTTGATGATTAGTACCGTAACGTGAGAATTGTTCTCATGCATGAAAAGGTCATTGATACGATCGATAAACCTCTGACTACTATTCCCGATGAGAATAACAAAGTGGAATGGGAAGCTTACATGAACCATTATGATAATTGACTATCAATTTATTACATTCAATACTTGATCGGATGATGGATTTCTTCAATTGATATATATATATATATATATATATATATATATATATATATATATATATATATATATATATATGCACATGGGAAACCCAAAGAAATTAAAATGTCACTACCTAAGATAAAATATTCGGATATTTGAGGGTGGCCAATCATAATGACTAAACTCTTGGGAAGGTAAAGTACCACGTTCCATATACAACTTAGTATAAGGTAAAGAGAACCTCTCCCATTCATTTCTATTACCAAACTAAGAAGTAATTTCATGGTGAGAACCTCAAAGTTTTAGTGAAAATCCTTTATTAAGGCAACAAAAATCGAAGAGGAAAAATTCTCATATCATGAGGTCTTGCCAAGCTAGATAGTCAAGAAGGTTAGAATTATTACAACAAACCATTGCATAAGGTGTCCTTACCCAAGACACATAGTAGTGTTGAGGTTGATTTCTAAGCTACCGACAATTGTTAGAAGGACTTTTGAATCCCGACTAATGTGAATGGCCCAATTCTTCCTTATATCTAATAACTATTAAATAGTTGAGTAGGTGGGTTACCCGCAAAAATTAAGCATACTTATCATCCCTTCTTATGTTTTTAGTATATTAATCATTTCTTTTGTTAATCATTTATATTTTATTGTATATTAGTCCCATAACAAATACCCGACATATATTATTTATTTATTTGTCATTTATTTCGCAACTCTACATTATTTTACTTTCAGAACACATTTATTACAACATTGATAGTCCATCTAGCGATGTTAACCCAACACTTATTAAATTACTACTTGTAAACGACCCATACACTTGTGGGAAGTCACCCTCTCAATGTTGATTTTATATCTCGCTTTGGGGGATGACAAGTACCCACCAATATATAAAATACCCTAAGTATAGTAGTTGATACAAAATACATAGGATGGGTTTATACCCACCAAGTTGTAACTATATATTGTTATAACATACCTTAAAAACAATTTCATTGAGGATTGAACAAGGGAAATGTTAAATTGGTTGGTTTACATGTAGTCGATGGGCATATACCAACCACCTTAAATAATCAGGTTTTCATTTTAAACTCTCACATATTAAGTTTAGTATTTCTTCGGTTTACAGAGTTCTTAATTTAGTTTATTGTGGGTTTACATAGTGCTTAGTGTTTAGTGTTAGATTTATTGTTGTTTATAGGTACTTGATCACGGATAATTGTGGGGTTTAAACACTCACAATAAACACAAAAATGAATATGGTAATAAACACTATCATAAGATGTCTAACCAATCGCAAAAACAAGGATAAACAAATGTATCTTTATACGTGACAATGAAAAAAGGGCATAACTTTAAACATTTGTCTCACATAGGCTTAAAAAAAGTCAAGAAATATAAAATTCACTAAAAAAACATAAGCCATGCCCACCTTCCTATATGGGGAATATTAGATGATAATTGGTACTGAAACATTAACTTTAGTATTAAAAATTAACCAATACAATACCTATTACATACAAGTTTGTATATACCCACTACATTATGCATACAAGTGGATATCAAACCAAAATAAACACATAAATTGGGGTATCAACCCAATATTTTAGGTAAAAGTGGGTATACACCCACTAGTTACAAACAACCACAACAATGTAGAATAATCATCCTTCCGTCAATACGTCATTTCTTGTATCCACCAATTGAATACTCATAAATACAAAACAATTTTCAATGTTGGTGGGCTTATGAGTGTGATAAAATAATGATATATAATCACACATCTAAAAAACACGATTAACTCTCCGCAAGTGTACGAGTTGTTACAAGTAATAATAAGTAAATAAAGTTCATTGCTCAGGGATTTAGGTAGTTATTTCAATACTTTTGTAGATTGTTTAAATCTTCCGATTTGAAAGATAAATATATGAAGTGTTTGATTTTTTAATAAATAATATAAAATAATTATTCAAGGAAGATAGCAGTTAAGATTGCAAGTATGCGCCTAATCATATTGATTTAATGGTTCTAGAAATCATTGGTTGTTCTTATTAACCAGGATTCTAAATTCTTCCTAACTCATGTAGGGGTCAACTTAGGAAGCTCACATACTCATATTCTAAGAGATTAAGACAAACCTTAGCGGCTACTTGGCTATTCAAGACCTTGGGTTAATTAGCGTACACCAACCGCGTATTCACAAACCAATAATTACAACACCTTGCCACTTTTGGGTGCAAGGTCAATTACTTAGTCTAATCAATATAATTTTTTCAAAATTAGATAAGTATATTTTTAAAGGTGTATACCCAGTAGATGCAAATCACAGTTTATTTTAAAACTCAAAACAACAAATAAAACAGTAAACCTAGATTTCTACATAAATAATTCTAAACTAAATAGAAATTAGTGCATAATTGAATCTTTGAATTAAAATATTAGAAATAAATTAAATACAAAATAATTATAATTCTAATTTACCCAAAGAATAGAGATAGGGAGGAGTAGAATTTATCCGGTGAAGCTCCAAACTTGAATCTTCCTTCTCTAGATCCTCATGATCTCTTTTGTGATGAATTATTGATGAAATGTAAGCTCTGGTGGCCAAGGAATGAATTTATAATGTCAACTTTAGTGTATACATAGGTCATGGGCTAGGTTTAAATGACCTAACCCATCTCAAAAACGTTTTCCTCCAAGAGGGGACTAATTCGAATCATGTTTTAACTTTTTCGTTACAGATCTGAGTTGTAAAATACCAGTAACCATGCGCTCCTAATTCAGAATCCCATATGAATATAAAATGGATCATCCAATTATTTTTAAATATCACGTGACATCGAAAACAATTCACTATCTAATTTTGGCCGACAACTGTTTCACATTTATAAAAATGGTTTCTTATCCATTCTTTGACATGTAATATAATACGTGTACCTAAGAGTTTCACATTTAACACATAAGTTACGCACAAATAACTCTAAATGTGAAAAATCTCCAAAAGAGGGTAAGAAACGAGAATATATCAAATAATAGGGAAAACCCCTCATCTAAGCACAAAAGGAACTTAAAAATATGTCTCAAGATAGGATTTATTTATTACCAAATAAGGGAGACATCAAATGTCTTTCCATTGGATTGCAATTACTTCTCTAATGACACACGAGATAAAATTATGCACGTAGGATAGATATTTCTCATCAAGATATATGAATATAAATTACCCGTTCCATCAGCTAACTATATCAAATTTAAAATTAACATGAAGTTAACACATTCTGAATATATTTATTGGATACACAAGTTTTCTATTGCATAAAACCACAATAGAAACTACCGTTACCTTTTCTATCAAATTGTACTATAGGTCCCTGAAAATTATGTCACAGACTGAAAGTGGGTATAAACTCACGACTGCAACTGTAGAGAACTTTGATATCAAATTGCCCTATAGATCCCCTGAACGATCTATATGGGTTTAAACTACATAAATCATTATACTGTGAATAGGGTGAAAAATACAAAATACCAACTACTAATTTAAACTATACTATATAACAATTAATGGTTAACAAAAACACTTTATATGAATTAATATTATAAAAATAATTAGGGTTATTTTAGAAACATTTCAAGATTTAACAACTATTATTCCATGTTATTCTATAATTTTCAGAAAAAAGAAGCAAAAACTAATAAAATTGCATTAAGAACACCTTATTTAACCCATAAAATAATATTTGTATTGTTTTTGAAAATATTGCTTCCGCCGATTAAAAACTCCTCTAATAGACATGTTGTTCTTCTCTTAAAAAATAATAGTTTATGTATACGAAAGGTATGAATTAAGCCAAACTCGCATCACGAAATGAATCACCATAATGCTTTACATTCCAAGAATGAGAAAGAGTGCTTGAAAGTTCAATTTATGAAAGATTTTTTTGTCAACGACCATATATATGATTTGGTTAATATAGAAAAAGTTTAGTATGGATGGTATTTTCCCTAATTTAGAGTGCATAGTGAAAATTATTAAAATTCATGTTTACCTATTTCTTTTCTCATTGTATACCCATCTCGTCCTTTTGGGAGATAGTTGACTTATGTTTTTTACCCACCAAGATTTATGGTATAGATTTTTTGTGGGAAATTAGATCAAACTTTTTATTAACTTAAACATATAAGACTTTCATCCAATATTTAATAATCCAATATTTAATCATAATAGTTAATTATAATAGCAAGACATGTGTAAATAGATTAATTAGAAAAGTTACCACAATTAATTTTTTAGGTTTAATATAAGGTACATTTCATACACTACTAAAAGTTGTATTGAACCATTCAATATAGGATGAAATACTTTTCCTATTTATTAACCCAACACACAGAACGGAAGCCCAAGCAACATTGTTGGCAAATAGGCTGGAAAGAAGAGAAAAATTCAATAATATTTACTTCCCATTTAACTACTATGTAACTAGTCTACACATCATGGGCCTTATCCATTCTTAGGATTTAAACAAAAATTTACCCTAATAACAAAGACGCCGCGGCTCCTCTCTTTGTGTATATCAAGGTAAAGTTTCCTCTCCATGTACATATACATTGGTAAAATTAGGTAAAATAGTATTATATCTTACTCAAATTTTTTTGTTGTATTTGTTTATATGGTTACTAAATTTAATTTTTTTTCACAGAATAATTAAAAATTGATGTTCTTCTGAGTAATTTTATTGAGTCTTTTGGATTTGTAAAACTAAAAGTTTCATCAATGGAAAAAAACTTAGATAAATATGAGTTGTCCAATATACTAAGAGACGTTCTCTTAATCAAGGTATGTGATTTATTTTAGTTACCATGTTGCAAGGCACAAGAAAAATCTTGAACCCAATTACAATATGAGTCCCTATATAATGTGAAAATTGCAATATAGACCCACATTATTGTTCCTTAGGAAAGAGGTAAAAGATTTGTGTATGGAATGTAATTTGTCTCTCCTATAAATAATTGAAAAATATAGGATTAGATTTTTCAGTTTTAGCAACTAGAAAGTCATGCAATACAATTCAAACAAAAATATTTTGTATTTTTTTATTCATACATATCATCGAGTGTTGTTTGATTACAGGAAAGCGATTGTTGGTCATGACATTTCAAGAAAATAGAACACTTATATAATTAACTTGGTAAGTTTATTAATTTATTGTTATGCTTCATATGATACTTAATAACAGATGATCAACCCTTAATATATAACTCATTGTTCTAATGATTGTAAATTTTAGTTTGGTAATAGATGTGTTTAATTTAGATTAAAAGAATAAAAGCAAGTAATTGTGTGGGTGATAAAATATTATTTGTACACAACTGAACATTAAACACTCGATTAATAAAAGTTATGTAAACCAATATTGAATACACAAATAAAAAGTGTGTTATTGGGTGTAAAGAATAACCATTTTAGTATGTCATTGAATTAATTCTGCACCGATATGGCGGTACTTAATTATTCCTCTTGAATATTTTTACCACTTTATATGTGCGGCGTATAATTCACCTAGATCTTTGAGTTTCGTAGCTCGAAAAGGAATGATCGTGTGATTAAAGCCTTCGCCAGGGTAATTCATCGCCTTCTCTTTCATTTCTTTCATGCACAAAATATATTTTACATACTTTTTTGCATTTTTCTGTGTTGAATAATGAATTGTTTGTAGAAATTTAATTCTACTTGTTTGTGATCTCATACCCTTCAAATTCGTGAAATTGTTGTTAATTTACTACTATGAATTGGTATAAAGATGTAAAACCTCCATGTGCAAAAATCCCCAGAATTGGCAGAGATAGACTATGTGTTTCTTGTCTCACAGTACACGCGCCATGAGTCATAAAAGTTGACCAAAAAGTCAAAGGTGTTCAATTTTCAAAAACTACCACTTTTATTGGGACATAGCACTTTCCATTACTTAGAGGTCAAATCAACAATGTAAAATATGCACACATGCACAAAGTTTTATCCAGTTTTTTAATTAGTTTGTTGTTTAAAATTATTTTGTACCACATTGTGGGATTGTGACGATAGTTTATGCGTTTTCGAGAGTGGTTGATTATATAGACACAGACAAAGGAATAAGCAAAGTCAAACACAAGAGTTGACTCTATTATTTTTTATTAACTGAAATTAGTTATACTTGATGATTGTACAGCTGTTAAGCTACTTAGAGGTATAATATATACACATACATGTTAGTACTTCTCTAAATACTACATGTCTCTTGAAATCAGAATCATTTTAAGATAATTAATTTATTGATTGATTTAATTTGAATGCAGGTAAAAGGAGCTAAGTTTGTACAAGAGTCCAAAAAAAAGAGAAGAGAGGGAACACAGTGACATGTCAATGATGTCATCACAAACTGAGCTCACAAAGGATGTAACGGCTCCTCCTCCTCCACCTGTCCAGTCTCAGAATGTTCTTCCTTCATTTGAGGTTTCTGTAAGATCAGATGAAGGAATCAATCTTGTGGTGGATCTTAATTCAAAGCTATTAGATTTATCAAATCAACTCAAAAACGGAGTATGTGTGTGCAACACGTTCTGGAAAGGGAATCTTAAAAACTTTTGTAAAGAACAGCAGATTCTTTCTCCAACTGCTAACAAATCTGAGAAAAAACACTACTCTTCTCAAGTAAGTCATTACTTTTCCTTACTTCTCTTTAAGGTTTTCTGTGTAAAATGGAGCGTTTAGGGTAATTTTTCTTTCCCAGTAAATAATTTTATTAATTGTTAAATTGTGGTTCAATTGTAATCAACTTTTTTGATTTTTTTTTTTCCAATTTTGCAGCAAAGGAGTAAAAAAGACCGTGTCAGCTAAATTAAGACGAGGTAGTAAGCGAAGAAGAAAGGATTCTGCAGAGTGTGAGAGTGAGAAGAGGATTTTGAGACAAAGAAAGACTAGTGAAAAAGGTCATGTAGTCTTCAAGGTTTGTGCACTTTTTTTTTGTCACAATAAAAAACTATTACACATTTTTTTTTGCGAAATAATTTTCTCAGTTTATATAATAATGGTTGATCATTTTACTTTTGGCAGTGAGGAGTTGGAAGGAACCTGGAGTTTAGGAAGATATATAAGTATATATATATATATACAAATTTGGGGTTGGTGGATGAAATTTTGTTGGGGGTACAAAGGTTTTTGTTCTTATTTTTGCTCATACTGAATGTTTAAATTGTTTTCCTTTTTTTTGTTCTCGTTAAGAGGTGTTTACCCTTTTTCTGCAAACTCTAGGGTTAAATGTTTGAATTGTTTACTGGGGCATTTCTAAACATCTCAGAAAACTCAGGCTTAGGATATATTTGCAAATGAATGTTTAGCAAGTATTGTTTTTTTATCCCCTTCATCTTGTATATCTGTTGTGTGTTTGGATCGAGAGGGAAAGGGGAGAATGATTAAAGTGTCTTATTCCTTGCTTGGCACCACAATTTACCTCAATCAATCTTGATTACTCTATCTTAGTTCGCTTTGTTCTTACCACAACTCACCGTTAAAACCTTCTCGTTTCCTTTGCTCTTGCCACAACTCACAGTAAAAACCATTTTTTCTTTTTTTCTTTTGCCTAAGAACACCATATTTAACCCATAAAATAAATATTTGTTTATTGTCTTTGAAAATATTACTTCCACCGATTAAAGTCTCCTATGATAGACAAGTTGTTCTTCTCTTAAAAAATAATAGTTTGTGTATACGAAAGATATGAAGCAAGCCAAACTCACATAAGGAACTTAATCACCATAATGCATACCTGCCAAGAATGAGAAAGAGTGCTTGAAAGTTCAATTCATGAAAGATTGGTTTTGCAACGAATGTATAAATGATTTTGTAATTTCAGAACAAATTTTGTACGGAGGGTATGCTCTCTTATTTAGAGTGTATAGTGAAAAATATTAAAATTCATGTTTACTGTTTTCGTTTCTCATTGTATCCTCATCTCGTCTTTTTGGGAGATAGTATACTTATATTTTTTACCCACCTAGATTTATTGTATAGATTTTTTGTGCGAAAGTAGCTCAACCTTTTTATTAACTTAAGTATATAATACTTTCATCCAATATTTGATGATCCAATATTTAATTATAATCGTTAATTATAATAACAAGACACGTGTCAATAGATTAATTGAAAAAGTTACCACAATTAGTTTTTTTATTTTAAATATAAGGTATATTTCATAAATTACTAAAAGTTATATTGGACCATTCAATATAGGATGAAAGAATTTTCCTATTTATTAACCAGATATAGAACGTAAGCCAAGTAACCTTATTGGAAAATGGGCCTTATCCATTCTTACGTCCCATTTTATTACTATGTAACTAGTCTACATAGCATGGGCCTTATCCATTCTTAGGGTTTAAACAAAAATTTACCCTAATAACAAAGACGCCGCCGGCAGACAAAGTTAGAACTGCAAAATAAAACCCGCTCCTCTCTTTGTGTATATTGAGGTAAAGTTTCATCTCCATGTACATATACATTGGTAAAACCCATATGAAGAACAAGTGGACTAACACATCTTTCACCGAGTTGCTTGATCTTCTATGCCGTGTGTTTCCCAAACCTCATACCTTGCCCGAGTCATACGAGGAGTGCAACAAAAACTTAAAAAGTTTAGGTATGGGGTACAATACCATCGATGTTTGCATGAACGATTGTGCTTTATTTTACAAGGAGAATGACTCCCTCGATAAGTGTCCAGTATGTGGTGAATCCAGATGGGACCCAAAGAAGGGTCGGAAAGTAGCGCATAAGAAACTCCGATATTTCCCAATTGCCTCGAGGTTGCAGCGACTTTATGCTTCGAGACACACTGCCGAAAATATGATTTGGCACCATACAGGGAAGAGTACAGATCTAGATGTGTTGCGTCTTCTAGTTGATGGCGATAGTTGGAAGAGATTTGTTCAGTTACATCCTGAGTTTGCTAGTGAACCTCGGAATTGTTTCTTGGGTTTGGTTATCGATGGTTATTGTCCTTTCTCTATGCAGAACAACTCGTACAGCATGTGGTCGGTTATATTGACCGTCTACAAACTACCACTGTGGGAGTGTATGAAGGAGACAACATTGCAGCTTTGTTTGTTGAATCCTGGACCCCGTTCACTTGGCAAGATAATGGGTGTCTTTCTTCGTCCTGTTATAGATGAGTTGGACGAGTTGTGGGATAAAGAGATCCTTACGTATGACGCCCACAAGAAGGAAGAGTTTACGATGAAAGTTTGTTTGTTGTCCACGACCAATGATTACCCCGCTAAGTCATACACTTCGGGATGGTCGGGTCAAGGTTACTTAGCTTGTCCAGAATGCATGGATACTACTATGTCATTGAGGGTGAAGAAAGGGGTTGTTAACTTTGACCATAGACGTTGGTTACCTGCCACATATCGATTTAGAAAAGACAAGGTTCCGTACCTCGCTTCCGATTATAGGGCCCATCGAAGAAATATACTCCTGCCGATATTCAGACACAGTTAGATGGGCTTTCTATTGTGTTTCCCGGTAGACACAAGGATTTTGTGGGCAAGATCATGAAGCAAACTGTTCCACGACGATTCAATTGGAAGAAAAATAGTATTTTGTATCGTTTATCTTATTTGTCCGAAAATTTGTTGAAACATAACATTGACGTTATGCATTGCGAGAAAAATGTGTTTGATAGTATGCTCGGTACAGTTATAGGTCATGATGAGAAATTTAACAAAGATAACGTGAAAGCAAGAATGGATTTTCAGGATATGAACATCAGGAAAGATTTGTGGTTGACATCAAGAGACGGTAAACTGATACTGAAACGAGCAAAGTATAAATTGTCAACGGAAAAGCGGAATATATTACTTGACTGGTTGAAGGCACAGAAGTTTCGCGATGGTTTCACATCTAGTTTGAGAAATAATGTTCAAAGTGATACGGGAAAGATTATCGGAATGAAATCTCACGACTGTCACGTGATGATGCAATTGCTTTTCGTGGCTAGTATCCCAGGGCTTATCGAAGACAAAGTGATTAGTGGTGCGATTATTGGGTTAGCTAACGTGTTTAGAGTCGTTTGTTATAAAAATCTCAGCAGGAAAGAGTTAGAATCGAGCAAGGCGAAAGTGGTTGAAGTTATGTGTAGACTGGAAATAATTTTGCCTCCCGCGTTTTCCGATATAATGATCCACCTGGTTATACACTTATACGACGAAGCTTTGTTAGGGGGACCGGTTCAGATGCGTTGGATGTACCCGTTTGAGCGGTATCTAAAGAAGTTAAAGGAGTACATACTAAATCCGGCTAGGCCGGAGGGTTTAATCGCCAAGGGGTACGTCGCTTTGACTTTCATATCGCGTTATTTTCCAGAAAAAAAAACAAAGTTCAATGAACTGGGTAGATATACCGAGACTGAAGTTCAACCTAAAGAGTTATCCGTATTAAAGAGTCAGTGTACTCCACTTGTTAAAAACGAGTATGGTGTTTTGCAATACATTAAGAAGGAGCAAATCAACTGGTACATTTTACTTAATTACGACGAAATCCAGCATTTGACGACGTAAGTTGATCATTTTATTTATTATTTCTTTAATTCTGTTTGAAAAACGTATTGAATTTACTCTTTAAATGTGTAGGAAATACAAAGCCACGCTATCGGGCCCTGAAGATGATAAAACTAGGAAACACCGACAAAATTTTCGAGATTGTTATTTGCATAAGGTATACATTCATTCAAATACCAATGTAGGTCTCAATATTTGGCAATGTAGTTATTATTTTTTTTTTGTTTGTAGGTTTATGATATGGAAAAAGACGGCGGTGCATTTGCTATTAGCGAGATGATTTCATTGGCTAGTAAGTCTCATGGTGTAGTTTATAAGTACGATTCATGTGTTGTGAACGGTGTCAAATGGGTTACTCGTGAAAAGGGGAAAAAAGGGTGACTCAAGATTACAAGGTATGCACAGTGTACGATGATAAACCATATTACGGTGAATTAGTCAACATTGTAGAGGTAACATTTGATGGTGGTTGTTCAATTGTGCTATTCGAGTGTAATTGGTATAACACGAGTACTGCGAGGACAGAGAATGGGGTAACCATTATTAATACATCTACTTTTTTGTTTGGAGAGACGAGTCATACATCTTAGCCACACAAGCGAAAAAAGTATATTATATTGATGAGATTAATTCAAGGAAATCACAAAAAGGGTGGAAAGTTGTTTGGGAAATCAATGATAGACATGGATGGAGTCCCGAGTTATGGGGTGCCGAATCACTACCTACTGAAAACGAGAGTGTCACGATCCCTTTAGTGAACACCGAGACGGATTACTCACAGTTACTTTTGACAACTGGTGAGGAGATCCCATTTGACCCTTCTCTTTTACACATAGATTTAATTATTGATGAAGAGGATGAGCCTTTTGATGACACGATGGACGGGTATGCCGACGATGAAGAAGAGGAACCGATCTACGTTGATAGTGATGAGGAAGTTGTTGACACGAGTGGTTACTATACAGACTGATTTGAAGAATTTTTTATGATTACGTGTTTTTTATTTGTTTGGATTTTGATTACGTTTTTTTCATTCTTTTGATTTTGATTAAGTGTTTTTGATTGTTTAGAATTTTATTATTTTTTGTTATGTTTTGGAATTGTATTACGTTAAGCTTATTGTGTGTTTGAAATTATAGTTGTTCATTTTCCATTTTCTTAAAAAAAAAAGGTTATTCGCGACTACATGTGTATGAACTAGTCGCGAATGCTTTGTGTAATTTGCGACTAGTTTATACGCATAAACTAGTCGGCAAAAATAAGCAAATCTTTAGCGACTACAAAATAGTCGCTAATCACAAAATAAATATCCACTAAATGTTGGCGCTCCACTTTGCCGCCCATCGAAAAGACACGCGTTAACTTCTTGCATTTCGCGACTACTTTGTAGTCAGGAAAAACCAATTAGGTCGGTCAAATTACCAACACGTGGAGGTCATCACCTCCTTTACCGACTACTTTCTAACCTTTAGCGACTACCGCATGTAGTCGCAAATGAGAGAGTCCTATATGTATATGCCGAGACATAAGAGATTCATTATTTCCTTATACAAAACTCAAAAATCTGAGCTCTCTATGCAAATCAGCCATTCCAAGCTCCAATCAAAGCTAAAAACACACTCAAATTATCACATAAGGTAATAAAATCATTCTTTTACCAACTTATTCCAATATATTCTTAAGATTTCATTAAGATTTCATTTTTTGCAAACCTATTTTTTTTTCTTTTGTGTATAAATCCGATTGATGTTGGCATGGCATCCACACCAAAATAGCTTCAATTTCAGAAAATAAGGTAAGTTTTTCAACAATCTTTTGTTTTTTGAATTTTTATGTTTTTTTTCTTTGATTATTTGATGTTTATGTGACTTCCGAATATAATTGGTAGTTTTAAGATATTATAAATGATATTTTTAACACAAAATAGATGCTAAAATGCTTAAAAAATGTATTTGATTAATTGTAATGATTTTTTTTCATTTTATTTGGCGATGATTAGGAAATTAAAGATTAATAGGTGTTATTAGGGTGTGTTTTAGGTTAGTTTAGATTGATTTTGATGCTTGATAATGAAAAAATTAATGGTATAATTTTAGGGTTTTATTAAGGGTTTTTTTTTAGGATTTTAAGAAAATAAAAATTAATAATATGAAAATAAAAATTGCATCTAATTTGAGTTTTTGTGGCCTAAAAGTGTTTAAATAAAAATATATCAAATTGAAATTTTAAAAAAATTAAAACACCATCTTGGAATTAATTAGGAATTTTTATGATATTAAAAGGACTAATAAACAAATTACTTAAATTTTTTAAATTAATATATTGGGACTAAAATGCAATTTTACATGAAAAATTAAATATAACAAAAATGAATTAATATGGATTTTTAAAAGTAAATGAAAATAAACAAATTTGTATATTTAAAAAAATGAATACTTTTAAAAAAATAACAATTTATCAAAAAAGTTTACAAATAGTAAAACGACCAATTTGTAAATTTAACAAATAGTTAAAAACAAAATTATATTTTAAATATTCATTACTGTATGACTAATCTAATTTTTGTGTGTAATACAGATTGTATTTGGTTGGAATATTGGATGTATTATTTTAATTTTAGAGTTATCTAATTTATTTCATTTATTTTATTTGTTATTGTAATATTTATTTTGTATTTAAATTATATTTAATTTATATTTCATTTGTAATAATTTGGTTATGTAATAAAATAGAATTAATTATTATTTTTCTCTTTTAAATAAATTGCAAAATATTAGATGACCGACGTGATCTCTAAGACATACGGCGGGGACGGTGGGGGCCGAGACCCGAACCAAAATCCGAACAGAAACCTTGCTAACTGTAACACCCAAGAAGATAAATAAAAAATTATATCATAAATAATTTCAAATGTAAGTTATATTATAATTAAATATAATTATATCAGAACCAATTAAGCGGAAAGTACGAGGAAATGCGACACTAAAATCTGTCGTTAGGGCCGATCGCTTTCTGTATTTTAGACGACACGTGGAACTGATCTGGTAAGTACGGGAAATATGTTAGCCAGGTGATCAGGCTAACTGTTCGAGAGAGGATACCGCCATGCTACAAATCGTGGAGTAAAGTTCCAATAAGCCGACAAAATATCTGTTATTAAGCGATTATCAGTAAATATTAATACTTATATATAAATTTATTAATTTAATTTAACATTAAAAATAATCTTGAATGTATCAATTTTTTGATATACCTAATTGGAGGAGAAGGGATGATTGGAGGTTTATATCTGGTAATTTGGATGATACAATGCGATTACGGTATAAAGACTACAAATATGACTCGAAGAAGGACTTTAACTTGCTGGGTAAGAAACCTAGTGATGAGATCTGGAAGAGGTGTTGTGATTTGTGGGGTTCGAAGGAGGCGAAGGTATACTTATATTTTTTAAATTATATAATTTACATTATATATAACTTTATTAATACTTGTGTTTTAAATTCTTTCAGGACCAAGCAAAGGCGAATAAATTAAACCGAAAGAAACAAAAGAATAAGAGTGGAGCGGGGTCTCGTAAATATTCCCGAACTCGGGATATGCATTACGAGGTACTTTGTTTTATATGTATAGATATTGTATTTTGAATAGCTTTTAATTATATTCTAAACGAAACAGGGTGTTGAGAATTTGATCCCGGGTGGGAGGGTGGTAGATAGGGATGAGGCAACCTCAAGAAGACATCCCTATTCCTCAAATGGGTGGGGTTTTCGAGGTGGTGGGCAAGAGTAAGAAAACACCGCAGTGGAAGTCCGAGTGTTATAGGAACGCTGATGTAAGTTTATTTTAAAAGTAGAATTTTAATTTTAATTTTATTCATAAATTGATTTTAATAAAAAAAAAATCGTGTCTATAATTAAACAGAAATATTTAAGGGATGTTATGAAAGATCAAGTGACTCAGAGTCAATCAGATGAAGGCTTAGCTCGTGAGTTGTCGCAAAAGGAGCAAATCGATGCGGTGAGAGAAACTGCAAAAAAGGATGTTGGGTCGCAAAAGAGAGTTGGACACCGGGTGTGGGTTGACCCAAAAAGAAGAAGAGTCCTTCGATCACCCCGGAATAAGACGAGCACAACACGATAATGATGGAGGCAATACATTCTTAGGATTTAAACAAGAATTTAACCTAATAACAAAGACGCGCAGAAAAAGTTAGAACTACAAAATAAAGTTTGCTCTTCTCTTTGTGTATATCGAGGTAAAGTTTCCTCTCCATGTACATATACATTGGTAAAATTAGGTAAACTTATATTATATCTTACTCAAAAAAAGTTTGATGTATTTTTTTATAGTGTTTAACTAAATTTAATTTCTTTTATTTCTTCACAGAATAATCAAAAATTGATATTCTTCTGAGGAATTTTATAGAGTCTTTTGGATTTGTAAAACGAAGGGTTTCATCAGTGGATAAAAAGATAGATAAAAATTAATTGTCCTAGAAATTAGGATAAGTTTTCTTAATCAAGGTATGTGATTTATTTTAGTTTCCATGTTGTAAGGGATAAAAAAAATCTTTAACCGAATTACAGTATGGGTCCTTATATAACGTGTAAATTGCAGTATAGGCCTGCATTATTGATCCTTAGGAAAGAGCTAAAAGAGTTGTGTATCGCATGTAATTTGTCTCTTCCAAAAGAAATTGCAAAATATAGGATTAGATTTTAAGTTCTTGCAGCTAGAAAGTCATGCTATACAACTCACACAAAAATTTTGTACTTTTTTATGCATATCATAGAGTGTTGTTTAATTTACATGAAAAGATTGATAATCATGACATTTTAAGAAAATAGAAAAGTTATATAATTAACTTGGCAAGTCTATTAATATGTTGTAATGCTTCATATGATGCTTAATAACAGATGATCAACCCTTAATATTTAACTTAATGTTATAAAGATGATAAATATTAGTTTGGTAATGGAAGTGTTTAATGTGGATTAAAAGAACAAAAGCATGTAATTGTGTGTGGAGGATAAAATATTATGTGTACACAATAGAACATTTAACACACGATTAATACAAGTTATGTAGACTAATATTGAATACACCAATAAAGAGTGTGTTATTAGGCGTAAAGAGTAAAAGTTTTAGTATGTCATTGAATTAATTCTTGCACCTATATGGCCTTTTTTCTCCAGATCCTGCTCCAGTTCTAACTCTTGTTCTTGTAAATGACCATACACTTGTGGGACGTCACCCTCTCAATGTTGATTTTATATCCTGCTTTGGGAGACGAAAAGTACACTCCAATCTATTGAATACCCTAAGTATAGTAGTTTATACAAAATACATAAGATGCGTTTATACCCACCAAGTTATTAGTATATGTTGTTATATCGTACCTTTAAAACGATGTCATTGCGGATTGAAAAAGGGAAAAGTTAAATTGGTGGATTTACATGTAATCGGTGGGCATATACCAACCACCTTAAATAATCAGGTTGAGTTCTTAGTTTAGTTTACTATGGGTTTACATAGTGCTTAGTGTTTAGTGTTAGATTTATTGTTGTTTATAGGTACTTGATCACTGATAATTGTTGGGTTTAAACACTCACAATAAACATTAAAATCTATATGGTAATAAAAACTATCATAAGATGTCTAACCAATCACAAAAACAAGGATAAACAAATGTATCCTTATACGTGACAATGAAAAAAAGGCATAATTTTAAACATGTGTCTCACAGGCTTAATAAAAGTCAAAAAATATAAAATTCATTAAAAAACATGAGCCTTGCCCACCTTCTTATATTGGGAATATAGATGATAATTGATACTGAAACATTAACTTAAAAATCAAATATAACAAATACAATACCTAATACAAACAAGTTTGTATATTCCCACTAAATTATGCATACAAGTGGATATCAACCCACTAAATAAAAACATAAACTTGGGTATCAACCCGCTAAATAAAAACATAAATGTGGGTATCAACCCAATACTTTAGGTAAAAGTAGCTATACACCCACTAGTTACAAACAACGACAACAATGTAGAATAATCATCTATCTGTCAATACGACATTTCTTGTATCCACTAAGTGAATACTCATAAACACTGAAGACTGTTCAATGTTGGTGGGCCCATGGGTGTGATAAAGTAATGATATAAAATCGCACACATCTCAAAAACACGATTAACTCACCGCAAGTGTACTGGTTGTTACAAGTAATAATAAGTAAATAATGATCGTTCCTCAGGGATTTAGGTAGTTATTCAATTTGTGTTCAATACTTCTGTAGATGTTTTAAAATCTTTCGATTTAAAAAATAAAACTAATAAGTGTTTGATTTGTTTGATAAATAATATAAATAATTATTCAAGGAAGATAACAGTTAAGATTGCAAGTATGCACCTAATCATATTGACTTAATGGTTCTAGAAATAATTGGTTGTTCTTATTAACCAGGATTCTAAAGTCTTCCTAACTCATGTAGAGGTCAACTTAGAAAGCTCACATACTCATATTCTAAGAGATTAAGACAAACCTTAGCGGCTACTTGGATATTCAAGACCTTGGGTTAATTAGAGTACACAAACCGCGTATTCACAAATCAATAATTAAACAACCTTCCACTTTTGGGTGCAAGCTCAATTACATAGTCTAATGAATATAATTTTCCCAAAATAAGATAAGTATATCTTTCAAGGTGTATATCAAGTAGATGCAAAACACAATTTATTTTAAAACTCAAAACAACAAATAAAACAGTAAACCTAGATTTCTACATAAATAATTCTAAACTAAATAGAAATTAGTGCATAATTGAATCTTTGAATTAAAATCTTAGAAATAAATTAAATACAAAATAATTATAATTCTAATTTACCCAAAGAATAGAGATAGGGAGGAGTAGAATTTATCCGGTGAAGCTCCAAACTTGAATCTTCCTTCTCTAGATCCTCATGGTCTCTTTTGTGATGAATTATTGATGAAATATAAGCTCTGGCGGCCAAGGAATGAATTTATAATGTCAACTTTAGTGTATATATAGGTCATTGGCTAGGTTTAAATGACCTAACCTATCTCAAAAACGTTTTCCTCCAAGAAGGGACTGATTTGAGTCATGTTTTAAGTATTTCGTTACAAATCTAAGTTGAAAAATACCAGTAACCATGCGCTCCTAATTCAGAATCCCATATGAATATAAAAGGGATCATCCAATTATTTTTAAATATCACGTGACATCGAAAACAATTCACTATCTAATTTTGGCCGACAACTGTTTCATATTTATAAAAATGGTTTCTTATCCATGCTTTGACATGTAATATAATACGTGTACCTAAGAGTTTCACATTTAACACATAAGTTACGCACAAATAACTCTAAATGTGAAAAATCTCCTAAAGAGGGTAAGAAACGAGAATATATCAAATAATAGGGAAAACCCCTCTTCTAAGCACAATAGGAACTTAAAAATATGTCTCAAAATAGGATTTATTTATCACCAAATAAGGGAGACATCAAATGTCTTTCCATTGGATTGCAATTACTTCTCTAATGACACACGAGATAAAATTATGCACGTAGGATAGATATTTCTCGTCAAGATTGATGAATATAAATTACCCGTTCCATCGGCCAACTATATCAAATATTAAAATTAACATGAAGTTAACACATTCTGAATATATTTATTGGATACACAAGTTTTTTATTGCATAAAACCACAATAGAAACTACCGTTACCTTTTCTATCAAATTGTACTATAGGTCCCTGAAAATTTTGTCACAAACTGAAAGTGGGTATAAAGTCACCACTGCAACGGTAGCGACCTTTGATATAAAATTTCCCTGTATATCCCCTGAACGATCAATATGGGTTTAAACTACATAAATCAATATACTGTGAATAGGGTGAAAAATACAAAATACCGACTACTAATTTAAACAATACTATCTAACAATTAATAATGGTTAACAAAAACACTTTATATGAATTAATATGATAAAAAAAAATTGTGTTATTTTAGAAAAATTTCAAGGTTTAAAAACTATTATTCCATGTTATTCTTTAATTTTCAAAAAAAAAAACCAAAAACTAATAAAATTGCATTAAGAACACCTTATTTAACCTATAAAATAATATTTGTATTGTCTTTGAAAATATTGTTTCCGCCGATTAAAAACTCCTCTGATAGACAAGTTGTTCTTCTCTTACAAAATAATAGTTTGTGTATACGAAAGATATGAATTAAGTCAAACTCGCATCACGAAATGAATCACCATAATGCTTTACATGCCAAGAATGAGAAAGTGTGCTTGAAAGTTCAATTTATGAAAGATTGTTTTTGCAACGACCATATATATGATTTGGTAAATATAGGACAAGTTTAGTATGAAGGGTATTCTCCCTAATTTAGAGTGCATGGTGAAAACTATTAAAATTCATGTTTACCTTTTTCTTTTCTCACTGTATCCCCATCTCGTCTTTTTGGGAGATAGTTGACTTATGTTTTTTACCCACCAATATTTATTATATAGATTTTTTGTGGGAAATCAGATCAAACTTTTTATTAACTTATACATATAAGACTTTCATCCAATATTTAATCATAATCATTAATTATAATAGCAAGACATATG
Organism: Nemophila menziesii; assembly: GCA_029959085.1. NCBI lineage: Eukaryota > Viridiplantae > Streptophyta > Magnoliopsida > Boraginales > Hydrophyllaceae > Nemophila > Nemophila menziesii. The sequence continues at coordinate 5,386,602 of JARWIR010000031.1, forward strand.
TAAATAGATTAATTAGAAAAGTTACCACAATTAATTTTTTATGTTAAATATAAGGTATATTTCATACACTACTAAAAGTTATATTGAACCATTCAATATAGGATGAAAGACTTATCTTATTTATTAACCCAACACACAGAACATAAGCTCAAGCAATGATGTTGGCAAATGGGCTGGAAAGAAGAGAAAAATTCAATAATATTTACTTTCCATTTAATTACTATGTAACTAGTCTACACATCATGGGCCTTATCCATTCTTAGGATTTAAACAAAAATTTACCCTAATAACAAAGAAGCGCCGCAGAAAAAGTTAGAAATGCAAAATAAAGCCCGCTCCTCTCTTTGTGTATATCGAGGTAAAGTTTCCTCTCCATGTACATATATACATTGGTAAAATTAAGTAAAATAGTATTATATCTTACTCAACTTTTTTTTGCTGTATTTGTTTATATGGTTTAAATAAATTTAAATTTTTTTTCACATAATAATTAAAAATTGATGTTCTTCTGAGTAATTTTATTGAGTGATTTGGATTTGTAAAACTAAGAGTTTTATCAATAGAAAAAAACTTAGATAAAAATGAGTTGTCCTATATACTAAGAGACGTTCTCTTAATCAAGGTATGTGATTTATTTTAGTTTCCATGTTGCAAGGGATAAGAAAAATCTTAAACCCAATTACAATATGAGTCCCTATATAATGTGAAAATTACAATATAGGCCCGCATTATTGTTCCTTAGGAAAGAGGTAAAAGAGTTGTGTATGACATGTAATTTGTCTCTCCTATAAACAATTGAAAAATATAGGATTAGATTTTTTAGTTTTAGCAGCTAGAAAGTCATGCAATACAATTCAAACAAAAATATTTTGTATTTTTTTATTCATACATATCATGAGTGTTGTTTGATTACAGGAAAGCGATCGTTGGTTATGACATTTCAAGAAAATGGAACAATTATATAATGAACTTGGTAAGTTTATTAATTTGTTGTTATGATTCATATGATGCTTAATAACAGATGATCAACCCTTAATATTTAACTCATTGTTCTAATGATGGTAAATTTTAGTTTGGTAATAGATGTGTTTAATTTATATTAAAAGAATAAAAGCAAGTAATGGTGTGGATGATAAAATATTATTTGTACACAATTGAACATTAAACACATGATTAATAAAAGTTATGTAGACCAATAGTGAATACACAAATAAAGAGTGTGTTATTGGGTGTAAAGAATAACCATTTTAATATGTCATTGAATTAATTTTGCACCGATATGGCATTTTTGCTCCAGATCCTGCTCATGCAATAGCTCTTGTTCCTGTCGGAGTATATTATTTGTCGAAGTCAGATCTGTGATTTTGGTAGCTGGAAAGGGAAAGAGAGGGAATCATATATCTTTTGCTTTTAAAGCTATGCCAGAGAGAACGTCTACGGAAATATGTCAAAAAAAATACTCCATCAAGTGAGTTCTCCATCAGATCGGATGAAGGCATAAATTTAGTGGTGAACTTGAATTCAAGTCCATCAGATCAGTTTGGAGTTTGTCCCAGGTTTAAAAGTTTTGTGAAAGGCAAAAGTCACAGTCCAAATCCTCCTCAATTTTCTGCTCCAGCTTCAGCTCTTACTCCAGATCCTTCTCCTGCTCCAGCTCTTACACCAGATCCTTCTCATGCTCCTACTCCTGTGCTCCGGTTCTAGCTCTGGTTCCTGTTCCAGTTCCTTCTGTTATACTTCCAGCGGCTACTAAAGACAACAACAGTCTCAATGAGTTCAGTGATCTTGCTTCAAGGTTGTTTGATGACCTGTCTCTGTTTGACTTTTATGCTTCTCAAGTAAGTTAATACAATCTTATCTAATTTTAAACATTTCACTTACCATTTCTCATGCTTTGTATGTCTCTCTTTATTTGTAGGATACATTTGAGGACCCTCCTGCTCTGCTCCAGGTGCATGGTAATTTTATTTTCTAGTAAATAATTTGATTAATTCTTTAAATATGTTCCCATTGTAATCAACTTTTTTTTGGATCTTTCATTTTTGCAAGAAAGTGGGAAAAAAGTCTCAGTCCTCTAAATCCAAACGCAGGCACAAGAGATAGAGACAAGAGACTTCTGAGTCGGAAAATGACAGTGATGATGATCATTGGGTTTTGAGACCCCATAGAAGGTCTAAACGGGTAGTACGAAAGGTATGTCCACTTTTTCTAAATTAATTTTATTACCGTCATTATAAATAGTTTTTTTCTTTTAATCTTTACTTGGAGACACTCAAGTGTAACTCATGATGGACTAAATGCACACAACCACCTTTAACTATATCTAATCCCTGATTTTGTCCATAAACTTTAAAAAACAATTTAAACTTCCTTAAACTTTTTTTCCATTGTTGTTAACGGAGCATGCAAATTTACTATTATACCCTTTCATACTACCGCACCTTTAACTTTTCATGACTCATTCTTCCCCTTTTAGTTCCTCGCTCTGAACACAACTCATATTTTGACCAAATCTTCCTCGACTAGATTTTCATTTAGATTTACATCAAAAAGAAGTCCAGATTATTTGTGGACCCATATGTTTTTGGATAGAATTGTAATTTAGGGAGTGTTGAATATTATTTTATGTTGTGTCGTGGCACCTTTTGTTTTTTAATAGTTGTGTACAATTGTAATTAGGGACTTTTGTCATAATTTGGTTATAATGTTTATCCCATCTGGTTGTGAGTGCTAATGTGCATATGCCCTCTAATTCTGCAGATATAACCATTTGTGTAAGGGAGGGACTTGGAATTCAACCTCGAAATATGATGCAGGCAAATCTTTTGCGAAACATTCACCGTCATCATTTGACAGGATAGCATGGTATTCCATAGATTTATTGGTCGCAAGTTTCTTGAGTTTTTATCTTTCTTGAATTTCTAAAGTCAAACAAATATATTTATTATAAGTTATAACTCCCACTTTGTAATTTTATTCCTTATACTTATAAACATATATCAAACAGAAGATGTTCTCATTTGCAGGTAAGATCAGAATTAAACAAAATATTGTAAAAACAGCATGAGCAACTGGAACTTTTTGAATTTGGGTAATTTTTTCAAATTCAGCAAAAATAGCATGCAAAGTGTCGAAAAATCTTGCATATCATATAAATAACCTATCTTTAGATAAGGTCCTCTATTTAATTCACTCACATATTAAGCAATATGGCCCTATTAACAAGGTGTCAATATCTGCTCCAGGGCCATGAACCTATATAACAATATAACTCTTTAGATCTTCTTGACAACAAAATTAAATCCAAAAGATATTACATAATACTGCATATTTCAATAAGTGAACTTACATCAAGGTGATAGGAGCCAAAAGTCATTATAACAGCATTTACATCTTCTACTCTCCATGGAGTGTCAATTTCTTTACCCACATTTTTACAATCTACAATAACATTTTACATTTTGATCTAACCATGAAGATTGATTTTGTAGTAACATGCCACTAGCAAATGCAGAATCACTTGTTTACTTCTTCTTGAGTTTTACAAATGATTTTCCTTTTACTTAGAAGCTATTATCACACAGAAGATGAAATTTTAGAGAAGTCATATGAGTTCATTACATAGCAGATATAGCGAATGACAAAACTGCCCCTCAAGGTTGAAAAATTAGATTTTGATTTCAGTAAGTAATTGTTTGCTAACATAAATCTATATATAAAATCATCTTGGGGTATCCATACTAGAAGAAGCCGATCATAAGATGAGCAGGTAGCAACAAAAGCAAGCGAACCATGTTTATTGTACGTTTCAATCACATCAGGTTTAATTCCATCTATCTTCACAATAGAAAATCCATTGTGCATAAGTTCTGTTAATACCAATATCTATTTAGAGGAACTAAAATGTTCTCCACATTTCTCTTTCAGACAATTCCTTGAACATAATAAGTACAAATGACCATAAATTTTATTCATCCTAAAAGAGAAGCTCAAAAGAATTATAAAATCCTGTTTACAAAGAAATGTCAATCAAAATATACTGACTTGAGGTTTCAAGTGTATAAAGAAGGGGCCACATTTCCAGGATTCCACCTAATGTGAAATTCATGAATATGGATAAATTATTTTTATAGTTAATATTATGTTTCTAACAATTGGTGCTCTCTTTTTAATGGTTCTTTTGGTCTGGTTTTGAGTATGGACAACTTAATGAATGATGATTTTGGTTTGGTAATTTATTGTTTGTTTTTTTTATAATGAATATATTGTGTTCTTTTATAAGGTTTTGATCTTTGGTACTGCATTTTGAAAGGTGGTGTACTAATTTTGGTTGAATGAGCATTTTTCTAATGTTCATAATTGTAAAAAATGATGGAAAAAAGCAGTTCACTGCACAAAAGTTTACGAGAAAACTAAAGGACTGTAACTAAAATTAGCACGATTACAATAAGTTTCAATTTTTACAGACGCTTCAACCTTTAGGAACTATACGGATTGCCTAATTTTCAAAAGGAGATAGAAACTCTTGCCTACGTAGCCATAACATATGGAGACACCATGAAAGTGAAGATTATGCGAATCGTCAAAATTTTTACCAATCAGTTTGAATCGATGCTTATATATATATTATTGGTATTTTAATTAATTATTTGTTTTTATTGATATTTTAAATTATTAAATGTATTATTTAATGAATATTACATTTAAAAATAATTAAAAACTATATTTAAAAAAAATTAATGTCATTCGCGACTACTTGTAGTCCTCATTGACAATTGTATGTAGTTGGTTTTTCTATTATAGAAATTTATCACTCTCGAATCATGCCTCACATCTCACTCCGAAGCATAATGGATGCTAACAAACTGATTGGTAACAATTTTGACGATTAGTACCGTAACGTGAGAATTGTTCTCATGCATGAAAAGGTCATCGATACGATCGATAAACCTCTGACTACTATTCCCGATGAGAATAACAAAGTGGAATGGGAAGCTTACATGAACCATTATGATAATTGACTATCAATTTATTACATTCAATACTTGATCGGATGATGGATTTCTTCAATTGATATATATATATATATATATATATATATATATATATATATATATATATATATATCCACATGGGAAACCCAAAGAAAATAAAATGTCACTACCTAAGATAAAATATTCAGATATTTGAGGGTGGCCAATCATAATGACTAAACTCTTGGGAAGGTAAAGTACCACGTTCCATATACAACTTAGTATAAGGTAAAGAGAACCTCTCCCATTCATTTCTATTACCAAACTAAGAAGTAATTTCATGGTGAGAACCTCAAAGTTTTTGTGAAAATCCTTTATTAAGGCAACACAAATCGAAGAGTAAAAATTCTCATATCATGAGGTCTTGCCAAGCTAGATAGTCAAGAAGGTTAGAATTATTACGCCAAACCATTGCATAAGGTGTCCTTACCCAAGACACATAGTAGTGTTGAGGTTGATTTCTAAGCTACCGACAATTGTTAGAAGGACTTTTGAATCCCGACTAATGTGAATGGCCCAATTCTTCCTTATATCTAATAACTATAAAATAGTTGAATAGGTGGGTTACCTGCAAAAATTGAGCATACTTATCATCCCTTCTTATGTTTTTAGTATATTAATTATTTCTTTTGTTAATCATTTATATTTTATTGCATATTAGTCCCATAACAAAAACCCGACATATATTATTTATTTATTTGTCATTTATTTCGCAACTCTACATTATTTTACTTTCAGAACACATTTATTACAACATTGATAGTCCATCTAGAGATGTTAACCCAACACTTATCAAATTACTACTTGTAAACGACCCATACACTTGTGGGAAGTCACCCTCTCAATGTTGATTTTATATCTCGCTTTGGGAGATGACAAGTACCCACCAATATATAAAATACCCTAAGTATATTAGTTGATACAAAATACATAGGATGGGTTTATACCCACCAAGTTGTAACTATATGTTGTTATAACATACCTTAAAAACAATTTCATTGAGGATTGAACAAGGGAAATGTAAAATTGTTTGGTTTACATGTAGTCGATGGGCATATACCAACCACCTTAAATAATCAGGTTTTCATTTTAAACTCTCACATATTAAGTTTAGTATTTCTTCGGTTTACAGAGTTCTTAATTTAGTTTACTGTGGGTTTACATAGTGCTTAGTGTTTAGTGTTAGATTTATTGTTGTTTATAGGTACTTGATCACTGATAATTGTGGGGTTTAAACACTCACAATAAACACAAAAATCAATATGGTAATAAACACTATCATAAGATGTCTAACCAATCGCAAACACAAGGATAAACAAATGTATCTTTATACGTGACAATGAAAAAAGGGCATAACTTTAAACATTTGTCTCACATAGGCTTAAAAAAAGTCAAAAAATATAAAATTCACTAAAAAAATATAAGCCATGCCCACCTTCCTATATGGAGAATATTAGATGATAATTGGTACTGAAACATTAACTTTAGTATTAAAAATAACCAATACAATACCTAATACATACAAGTTTGTATATACCCACTAAATTATGCATACAAGTGGATATCAACCCAAAATAAACACATAAATATGGGTATCGACCCAATATTTTAGGTAAAAGTGGGTATACACCCACTAGTTACAAACAACCACAACAATGTAGAATAATTATCCTTCCGTCAATACGTCATTTCTTGTATCCACCAAGTCAATACTCATAAACACAAAACAATTTTCAATGTTGGTGGGCTTATGAGTGTGATAAAAAAATGATATATAATCACACATCTCAAAAACACGATTAACTCTCCGCAAGTGTACGGGTTGTTACAAGTAATAATAAGTAAATAAATTTCATTGCTCAGGGATTTAGGTAGTTATTTCAATTCGTGTTCAATACTTTTGTAGATGTTTTAAATCTTACAATTTGAAAGATAAATATAAGAAGTGTTTGATTTTTTAATAAATAATATAAATAATTATTCAAGGAAGATAGCAGGTTAAGATTGCAAGTATGCGCCTAATCATATTGACTTAATGGTTCTAGATATAATTGGTTGTTCTTATTAACTAGGATTCTAAATTCTTCCTAACTCATGTAGGGGTCAACTTAGGAAGGTCACATACTCATATTCTAAGAGATTAAGACAAACCTTAGCGGCTACTTGGCTATTCAAGACCTTGGGTTAATTAGCGTACACCAACCACGTATTCACAAATCAATAATTATAACACCTTGCCATTTTTGGGTGCAAGCTCAATTACTTAGTCTAATCAGTATTATTTTTCCAAAATTAGATAAGTATATTTTTCAAGGTGTATAACCAGTAGATGCAAAACACAGTTTATTTTAAAACTCAAAACAACAAATAGAACAGTAAACCTAGATTTCTACATAAATAATTCTAAACTAAATAGAAATTAGTGCATAATTGAATCTTTGAATTAAAATATTAAAAATAAATTAAATACAAAATAATTATAATTCTAATTTGACCAAAGAATAGAGATAGGGAGGAGTAGAATTTATCCGGTGAAGCTCCATACTTGAATCTTCCTTCTCTAGATCCTCATGATCTCTTTTGTGATGAATTATTGATGAAATGTAAGTTCTGGCGGCCAAGGAATGAATTTATAATGTTAACTTTAGTGTATACATAGGTCATGGGCTAGGTTTAAATGACCTAACCCATCTCAAAAACGTTTTCCTCCAAGAGGGGACTAATTCGAGTCATGTTTTAACTTTTTCGTTACAGATTTGAGTTGAAAAATACCAGTAACCATGCGCTCATAATTCAGAATCCCATATGAATATAAAATGGATCATCCAATTATTTTTAAATATCACGTGACATCGAAAACATTTCACTATCTAATTTTGGCCGACAACTGTTTCACATTTATAAAAATGGTTTCTTATCCATTCTTTGACATGTAATATAATACGTGTACCTAAGAGTTTCACATTTAACACATAAGTTAAGCACAAATAACTCTAAATGTGAAAAATCTCCAAAAGAGGGTAAGTAACGAGAATATATCAAATAATAGGGAAAATCCCTCATCTAAGCACAAAAGGAACTTAAAAATATGTCTCAAGATAGGATTTAATTATTACCAAATAAGGGAGACATCAAATGTCTTTCCATTGGATTGCAATTACTTCTCTAATGACACACGAGATAAAATTATGCACGTAGGATAGATATTTCTCGTCAAGATAGATGAATATAAATTACCCGTTCCATCAGCTAACTATATCAAATTTTAAAATTTACATGAAGTTAACACATTCTGAATATATTTATTGGATACACAAGTTTTCTATTGCATAAAACCACAATAGAAACTACCGTTACCTTTTCTATCAAATTGTACTATAGGTCCCCGAAAATTTTGTCACAGACTGAAGGTCGTATAAACTCAAGACTGCAACTATAGAGACCTTTGATATCAAATTGCCCTATAGATCCCCTGAACGATCTATATGGGTTTAAACTACATAAATCATTATACTGTGAATAGGGTGAAAAATACAAAATACCCACTACTAATTTAAACAATACTATATAACAATTAATGGTTAACAAAAACACTTTATATGAATTAATATTATAAAAACATTAGTGTTATTTTAGAAAAATTTCAAGGTTTATCAACTATTATTCCATGTTATTCTATAATTTTCAGAAAAAAGAAGCAAAAACTAATAAAATTGCATTAAGAACACCTTATTTAACCCATAAAATAATATTTGTATTGTCTTTGAAAATATTGCTTCCGCCGATTAAAAACTCCTCTAATAGACAGGTTGTTCTTCTCTTAAAAAATAATAGTTTATGTATACGAAAGGTATAAATTAAGCCAAACTCGCATCACGAAATGAATCACCATAATGCTTTACATGCCAACAATGAGAAAGAGTGCTTGAAAGTTCAATTGATGAAAGATTGTTTTTGTAACGACAATATATACGATTTGGTTAATATAGAACAAGTTTAGTATGGATGGTATTTTCCCTAATTTAGACTGCATAGTGAAAATTATTAAAATTCATGTTTACCTATTTCTTTTCTCATTGTATACCCATCTCGTCCTTTTGGAAGATAGTTGATTTATGTTTTTTACCCACCAAGATTTATGGTATAGATTTTTTGTGGGAAATTAGATCAAACTTTTTATTAAATTAAACATATAAGACTTTCATCCAATATTTAATAATCCAATATTTAATCATAATAGTTAATTATAATAGCAAGACATATGTAAATAGATTAATTAGAAAAGTTACCACATTTAATTTTTTAGGTTTAATATAAGGTACATTTCATACACTACTAAAAGTTATATTGAACCATTCAATATAGGATGAAAGAATTTTCCAATTTATTAACCCAACACACAGAACGGAAGCCCAAGCAACGCTTTTGGCAAATGGGCTGGAAAGAAGAGAAAAATTCAATAATATTTACTTCCCATTTAACTACTCTGTAACTAGTCTACACATCATGGGCCTTATCCATTCTTAGGATTTAAACAAAAATTTAACCTAATAACAAAGACGCCGCCGCTCCTCTCTTTGTGTATATCGAGGTAAAGTTTCCTCTCCATGTACATATACATTGGTAAAATTAGGTAAAATAGTATTATATCTTACTCAAATTTTTTTGTTGTATTTGTTTATATGGTTTAACTAAATTTAATTTAATTTTTTTTTTTCACAGAATAATTAAAAATTGATGTTCTTCTGAGTAATTTTATTGAGTCTTTTGGATTTGTAAAACTAAGAGTTTCATCAATGGAAAAAAACATAGATAAATATGAGTTGTCCAATATACTAAGAGACGTTCTCTTAATCAAGGTATGTGATTTATTTTAGTTACCATGTTGCAAGGCACAAGAAAAATCTTAAACCCAATTACAATATGAGTCCCTATATAATGTGAAAATTGCAATATAGACCCACATTATTGTTCCTTAGGAAAGAGGTAAAAGAGTTGTGTATGGAATGTAATTTGTCTCTCCTATAAATAATTGAAAAATATAGGATTAGATTTTTCAGTTTTAGCAACTAGAAAGTCATGCAATACAATTCAAACAAAAATATTTTGTATATTTTTATTCATACATATCATCGAGTGTTGTTTGATTACAGGAAAGCGATCGTTGGTCATGACATTTCAAGAAAATAGAACACTTATATAATTAACTTAGTAAGTTTATTAATCTATTGTTATGGTTCATATGATACTTAATAACAGATGATCAACCCTTAATATTTAACTCATTGTTCTAATGATTGTAAATTTTAGTTTGGTAATAGATGTGTTTAATTAAGATTAAAAGAATAAAAGCAAGTAATTGTGTGGATGATAAAATATTATTTGTACACAATTGAACATTAAACACTCGATTAATAAAAGTTATGTTAACCAATATTGAATACACAAATAAAAAGTGTGTTATTGGGTGTAAAGAACAACCATTTTAGTATGTCATTGAATTAATTCTGCACCGATATGGCGGTACTTAATTATTCCTCTTGAATATTTTTACCACTTTATATGTGCGGCGTATAATTCACCTAGATCTTTGAGTTTTGTAGCTCGAAAAGAAAAGATCGTGTGATTAAAGCCTTCGCCGGGGTAATTCATCGCCTTCACTTTCATTTTTTTCATGCACAAAATATATTTTACATACTTTTTTGCATTTTTCTGTGTTGAATAATGAATTGTTTGTAGAAATTTAATTCTACTTTTTTGTGATCTCATACCCTTCAAATTGGTGAAATTGTTGTTAATTTACTACGATGAATTGGTATAAAGCTGTAAAACATCCATGTGCAAAAATCCCCAAAATTGGCAGAGATAGACTATGTGTTTCTTGACTCACAGTACACGCGCCATGAGTCATAAAAGTTAACCAAAAAGTTAAAGGTGTTCAATTTTCAAAAACTACCACTTTTATTGGGACATAGCACTTTCCATTACTTAGAGATCAAATCAACAATGTAAGATATGCACACATGCACAAAGTTTTATCCAGTTTTTTAATTAGTTTGTTGTTTAAAATTATTTTGTACCACATTGTGGGATTGTGACGATAGTTTATGGGTTTTCGAGAGTGATTGATTATATAGACACAGACAAAGGAATAAGCAAAGTCAAACACAAGAGTTGACTCTATTATTTTTTATTAACTGTAATTAGTTATACTTGATGATTGTACAGCTGTTAAGCTACTTAGAGGTATAATATATACACATACATGTTAGTACTTCTCTATATACTACATGTCTCTTGAAATCAGAATCATTTTAAGATAATTAATTTATTGATTGATTTAATTTGAATGCAGGTAAAAGGAGCTAAGTTTGTACAAGAGTCCAAAAAAAAGAGAAGAGAGGGAACACAGTGACATGTCAATGATGTCATCACAAACTGAGCTCACAAAGGATGTAACGGCTCCTCCTCCTCCACCTGTCAAGTCTCAGAATGTTCTTCCTTCATTTGAGGTTTCTGTAAGATCAGATGAAGGAATCAATCTTGTGGTGGATCTTAATTCAAAGCCATTAGATTTATCAAATCAACTCAAAAACGGAGTATGTGTGTGCAACACGTTCTGGAAAGGGAATCTTAAAAGCTTTTGTAAAGAACAGCAGATTCTTTCTCCAACTGCTAACAAATCTGAGAAAGAACACTACTCTTCTCAAGTAAGTCATTACTTTTCCTTACTTCTCTTTCAGGTTTTCTGTGTAAAATAGAGCGTTTAGGGTAATTTTTCTTTCCCAGTAAATAATTTTATTAATTGTTAAATTGTGGTTCAATTGTAATCAATTTTTTTGATTTTTTTTTGATTTTTCAATTTTGCAGCAAACGAGTAAAAAAGACTGTGTCAGCTAAATTAAGACGAGGTAGTAAGCGAAAAAGAGAGGATTCTGCAGAGTGTGAGAGTGAGAAGAGGATTTTGAGACAAAGAAAGACTAGTGAAAAAGGTCCTGTAGTCTTCAAGGTTTGTGCACTTTTTTTGTCACAATAAAACACTATTACACTTTTTTTGCGAAGTAATTTTCTCGGTTTATATAATAATGGTTGTTCATTTTACTTTTGGTAGTGAGGAGTTGGAAGGAACCTGGAGTTTAGGAAGATATATAAGTATATATATATACACATTTGGGGTTGGTGGATGAAATTTTGTTGGGGGTACAAAGGTTTTTGTTCTTATTTTTGCTCATACTGTATGGTTGAATGTTTAAATTGTTTTCCTTTTTTTTGTTCTCGTTAAGAGGTGTATACCCTTTTTCTGCAAACTCTAGGGTTAAATGTTTGAATTGTTTACTGGGGCATTTCTGAACATCTCAGAAAACTCAGGCTTAGGATATATTTGCAAATGAATGTTTAGCAAGTATTGTTTTTTTATCCCCTTCATCTTGTATATCTGTTGTGTGTTTGGATCGAGAGGGAAAGGGGAGAATGATTAAAGTATCTTATTCCTTGCTTGGCACCACAATTTACCTCAATCAATCTTGATTATTCTATCTTAGTTCGCTTTGTTCTTACCACAACTCACCGTTAAAACCTTCTCGTTTCCTTTGCTCTTGCCACAACTCACAGTAAAAACCATTTTTTTTTCTTTTGCCTAAGAACACCATATTTAACCCATAAAATAAATATTTGTTTATTGTCTTTGAAAATATTACTTCCGCCGATTAAAGTCTCCTATGATAGACAAGTTGTTCTTCTCTTAAAAAATAATAGTTTGTGTATACGAAAGATATGAAGCAAGCCAAACTCACATAAGGAACTTAATCACCATAATGCATACCTGCCAAGATTGAGAAAGAGTGCTTGAAAGTTCAATTCATGAAAGATTGGTTTTGCAACGAATGTATAAATGATTTTGTAATTTCAGAACAAATTTTGTATGGAGGGTATGCTCTCTAATTTAGAGTGTATAGTGAAAGATATTAAAATTCATGTTTACTGTATTCGTTTCTCATTGTATCCTCATCTCGTCTTTTTGGGAGATAGTATACTTATATTTTTTACCCACCTAGATTTATTGTATAGATTTTTTGTGGGAAAGTAGCTCAACCTTTTTATTAACTTAAGTATATAATACTTTCATCCAATATTTGATGATCCAATATTTAATTATAATCGTTAATTATAATAACAAGACACGTGTCAATAGATTAATTGAAAAAGTTACCACAATTAGTTTTTTTATTTTAAATATAAGGTATATTTCATAAATTACTAAAAGTTATATTGGACCATTCAATATAGGATGAAAGAATTTTCCTATTTATTAACCAGATATAGAACGTAAGCAAGTAACCTTATTGGAAAATGGGCCTTATCCATTCTTACGTCCCATTTTATTACTATGTAACTAGTCTACACAGCATGGGCCTTATCCATTCTTAGGTTTTAAACAAAAATTTACCCTAATAACAAAGACGCCGCCGGCGGACAAAGTTAGAACTGCAAAATAAAACCCGCTCCTCTCTTTGTGTATATCGAGGTAAAGTTTCCTCTCCATGTACATATACATTGGTAAAACCCATATGAAGAACAAGTGGGCTAACACGTCTTTCACCGAGTTGCTTGATCTTCTATGCCGTGTGTTTCCCAAACCTCATACCTTGCCCGAGTCATACGAGGAGTACAACAAAAAGTTAAAAAGTTTAGGTATGGGGTACAATACCATCGATGTTTGCATGAACGATTGTGTTTTATTTTACAAGGAGAATGACTCCCTCGATAAGTGTCCAGTATGTGGTGAATCCAGATGGGACCCAAAGAAGGGTCAGAAAGTAGCGCATAAGAAACTCCGATATTTCCCAATTGCCTCGAGGTTGCAGCGACTTTATGCTTCGAGACACACTGCCGAAAATATGATTTGGCACCATACAGGGAAGAGTGCAGATCTAGATGTGTTGCGTCATCCAGTTGATGGCGATAGTTGGAAGAGATTTGTTCAGTTACATCCTGAGTTTGCTAGTGAACCTCGGAATTTGTTCTTGGATTTGGGTATCGATGGTTTTTGTCCTTTCTCTATGCAGAACAACTCGTACAGCATGTGGTCGGTTATATTGACCGTCTACAAACTACCACTGTGGGAGTGTATGAAGGAGACGACATTGCGAGAAAAATGTGTTTGATAGTTTGCTTGGTACAGTTATAGGTCATGATGGGAAATTTAACAAAGATAACTTGAAAGCAGGAATGGATTTTCAGGATATGAACATCAGGAAAGATTTGTGGTTGACATCAAGAGACGGTAAACCGATACTGGAACGAGCAAAGTATACATTGTCAACGGAAAAGCGGAATATATTACTTGACTGGTTGAAGGCACAGAAGTTTCGCGATGGTTTCACATCTAGTTTGAGAAATAATGTTCAAAGTGATACGGGAAAGATTATCGGAATGAAATCTCACGACTGTCACGTGATGATGCAATTGCTTTTCGTGGCTAGTATCCCAGGGCTTATCGAAGACAAAGTGATTAGTGGTGCGATTATTGGGTTAGCTAACGTGTTTAGAATCGTTTGTTATAAAAATCTCAGCAGGAAAGAGTTAGAATCGGGTAAGGCGAAAGTGGTTGAAGTTATGTGTAGACTGGAAATAATTTTGCCTCCCGCATTTTCCGATATAATGATCCACCTGGTTATACACTTATACGACAAAGCTTTGTTAGGGGGACCAGTTCAGATGCGTTGGATGTACCCGTTTGAGCGGTATCTAAAGAAGTTAAAGGAGTACATACTAAATCCGGCTAGGCGGGAGGGTTTAATCGCCAAGGGGTACGTCGTAGAGGAGACTTTGACTTTCATATCGCGTTATCTTCAAGAAGAAAAAACAAAGTTCAATGAACTGGGTAGATATACCGAGACTGAAGTTCAACCTAAAGAGTTATCCGTATTAAAGAGTCAGTGTGCTCCACTTGTTGAAAACGAGTATGGTGTTTTGCAATACATTAAGAAGGAGCAAATCAACTGGTACATCCTACTTAATTACGACGAAATCCAGCATTTGACGACGTAAGTTGATCATTTTATTTATTATTTCTTTAATTCTGTTTGAAAAACGTATTGAATTTACTCTTTAAATGTAGGGAACACAAAGCCACGCTATCGGGCCCTGAAGATGATAAAACTAGGAAACACCGACAAAATTTTCGAGATTGTTATTTTGCATAAGGTATACATTCATTCAAATAACAATTTAGGTCTCAATATTTGGCAATGTTGTTATTATTTTTTTTGTTTGTAGGTTTATGATATGGAAAAAGACGGCGGTGAATTTGCTACTAGCGAGATGATTTCATTGGCTAGTAAGTCTCATGGTGTAGTTTATAAGTACGATTCATGTGTTGTGAACGGTGTCAAATGGGTTACTCGTGAAAAGGGGAAAAAAGGGTGACTCAAGATTACAAGGTATGCACAGTGTACGATGATAACCATATTACGGTGAATTAGTCAACATTATAGAGGTAACATTTGATGGTGGTTGTTTAGTTGTGCTATTCGAGTGTAATTGGTATAACACGAGTTCTGCGAGGACAGAGAATGGGGTAACCATTATTAATACATCTACTTTTTTGTTTGGAGAGACGAGTCATACATCTTAGCCACACAAGCGAAAAAAGTATATTATATTGATGAGATTAATTCAAGGAAATCACAAAAAGGGTGGAAAGTTGTTTGGGAAATCAATGATAGACATGGATGGAGTCCCGAGTTAAGGGGTGCCAAATCACTACCTACTGAAAGCGAGAGTGTCACGATCCCTTTAGTGAACACCGAGACGGTTTACTCACAATTACATTTGACAACTGGTGAGGAGATCCCATTTGACCCTTCTCTTTTACACATAGATTTAATTATTGATGAAGAGGATGAGCCATTTGATGACACGATGGACGAGTATGCCGACGATGAATAAGAGGAACCGATCTACGTTGATAGTGATGAGGAAGTTGTTGACACGAGTGGTTACTATACAGACTGATTTGAGGAATTTTTTATGATTACGTGTTTTTTATTTGTTTGGATTTTGATTACGTGTTTTTCATTCTTTTGATTTTGATTACGTGTTTTTCATTGTTTAGAATTTTATTATTTTTTGTTATTGTTTGAAATTGTATTACGTTAAGCTTATTGTGTGTTTGAAATTATAATTGTTCATTTTCCATTTTCTTAAAAACAAAGGTTATTCGCGACTACATGTGTATGAACTAGTCGCGAATGCTTTGTGTAATTTGCGACTAGTTTATACGCATAAACTAGTCGGCAAAAATAAGCAAATCTTTAGCGACTACAAAGTAGTCGCTAATCACAAAATAAATATCCACTAAATGTTGGCGCTCCACTTTGCCGCCCATCGAAAAGACACGCGTTAACTTCTTGCATTTCGCGACTACTTTGTAGTCAGGAAAAACCAATTAGGTCGGTCAAATTACCAACACGTGGAGGTCATCACCTCCTTTACCGACTACTTTATAACCTTTAGCGACTACCGCATGTAGTCGCAAATGAGAGAGTCCTATATGTATATGCGAGACATAAGAGATTCATTATTTCCTTATACAAAACCCAAAAATCTGAGCTCTCTCTGCAAATCCGCCATTCCAAGCTCCAATCAAAGCTAAACACACACTCAAATTATCACATAAGGTAATAAAATCATTCTTTTATCAACTTATTCCAATATATTCCTAAGATTTTATTAAAATTTCTTTTTTTTGCTAACCTATTTTTTTTCTTTTGTGTATAAATCCGATTGATGTTGGCATGGCATCCACACCAAAATAGATTCAATTTCAGCAAATAAGGTAAGTTTTTCAACAATCTTTTGTTTTTTGAATTTTTATGTTTTTTTTCTTTGATTATTTGATGTTTATGTGAATTCCAAATATAATTGGTAGTTTTAGGATATTATAAATGATATTTTTAACACAAAATAGATGCTAAAATGCTTAAAAAATGTATTTGATTAATTGTAATGATTTTTCTTCCATTTATTTGGTGATGATTATGAAATTAGAGATTAATAGGTGTTATTAGGGTGTGTTTTAGGTTAGCTTAGATTGATTTTGATGCTTGATAATGAAAAAATTAATGGTATAATTTTAGGGTTTTATTAAGGGTTTTTTTAGGATTTTAAGAAAATAAAAATTAATAATATGAAAATAAAAATTGCATCTAATTTGAGTTTTTGTGGCCTAAAAGTGTTTAAATAAAAATATATCAAATTGAAATTTAAAAAAAATTAAAACACCATCTTGGAATTAATTAGGAATTTTTATGATATTAAAAGGACTAATAAACAAATTACTTAAATTTTTTAAATTAATATATTGGGACTAAAATGCAATTTTACATGAAAAATTAAATATAACAAAAATGAATTAAAATGGATTTTTAAAAGTAAATGAAAATAAACAAATTTGTATATTTAAAAAAATGAATACTTTGAAAAAAATAACAATTTATCAAAAAAGTTTACAAATAGTAAAAGGACCAATTTGTAAATTCAACAAATAGTTAAAAACAAAATTATATATTTTTTATTCATTACTGTATGACTAATATAATTTTTGTGTGTAATACAGATTGTATTTGGTTGGAATATTGGATGTATTATTTTAATGTTAGAGTTATCTAATTTATTTCGTTTATTTTATTTGTTATTGTAATATTTATTTTGTATTTAAATTATATTTAATTTATATTTCATTTGTAATAATTTGGTTATGTAATAAAATAGAATTAATTATTATTTATCTCTTTTAAATAAATTGCAAAATATTAGATGACTGACGTGATCTCTAAGACACACGGCGGGGACGGTGGGGGCCGAGACCCGAACCAAAATCCGAACAGAAACCTTGCTAACTGTAACACCCAAGACGATAAATAAAAAATTATATCATAAATAATTTTAAATGTAACTTATATTATAATTAAATATAATTTAAATCAGAACCAATTAAGCGGAAAGTACGAGGAAATGCGACACTAAAATCTGCCGTTAAGGCACTAAAAGCTGTCGGGTATCCACTGCCGATCGCTTTCTGTATTTTAGACGACACGTAGAACTGATCTGGTAAGTACGGGAAATATGTTAGCCAGGTGATCGGGCTAACTGTTCGAGAGAGGATACCGCCATGCTACAAATCGTGGAGTAAATTTCCAATAAGCCGACAAAATATCTGTTATTAAGCGATTATCGGTAAATATTAATACTTATATATAAATTTATTAATTTAATGTAACATTGAATGTATCAATTTTTTGATATACCTAATTGGAGGAGAAGGGATGATTGGAGGTTTATATCTAGTAATTTGGATGATACAATGCGATTACGGTATAAATACTACAAATATGACTCGAAGAAGGACTTTAACTTGCTGGGTAAGAAACCTAGTGATGAGATCTGGAAGAGGTGTTGTGATTTGTGGGGTTCGAAGGAGGCGAAGGTATACTTATATTTTTTAAATTATATAATTTAGATTATATATAACTTTAGTAATACTTGTGTTTTAAATTCTTTCAGGACGAAGCAAAGGCGAATAAATTAAACCGAAAGAAACAAAAGAATAAGAGTGGAGCGGGGTCTCGTAAATATTCCCGAACTCGGGATATGCTTTACGAGGTACTTTGTTTTATATGTATAGATATTGTATTTTGAATAGCTTTTAATTATATTCTGAACGAAACAGGGTGTTGAGAATTTGATCCCGGGTGGGAGGGTGGTTGATAGGGATGAGGCAACTCAAGAAGACATCCCTATTCCTCAAATGGGTGGGGTTTTCGAGGTGGTGGGCAAGAGTAAGAAAACACAGCAGTGGAAGTCCGAGTGTTATAGGAACGCTGATGTAAGTTTATTTTAAAAGTAAAATTTTAATTTTAATTTTATTCATAAATTGATTTTAATAAATTTTTTTCGTGTCTATAATTAAACAGAAATTTTTAAGGGATGTTATGAAAGATCAAGTGACTCAGAGTCAATCGGATGAAGGCTTAGCTCGTGAGTTGTCGCAAAAGGAGCAAATCGATGCGGTGAGAAAAACTGCAAAAAAGGATGTTGGGTCGCAAAAGAGAGTTGGACACCGGGTATGGGTTTACCCAAAAAGAAGAAGAGTCCTTCGATCACCCCGGCATAAGACGAGCACAACGCGATAATGATGGAGGCAATACATTCTTAGAATTTATACAAGAATTTAACCTAATAACAAAGACGCGTAGAAAAAGTTAGAACTACAAAATAAAGTTTGCTCTTCTCTTTGTGTATATCGAGGTAAAGTTTCCTCTCCATGTACATATACATTGGTAAAATTAGGTAAAGTTATATTATATCTTACTCAAAAAAAATTTGATGTATTTTTTATAGTGTTTAACTAAATTTAATTTCTTTTATTTCTTCACAGAATAATCAAAAATTGATATTCTTCTGAGGAATTTCATAGAGTCTTTTGGATTTGTAAAACGAAGGGTTTCATCAGTGGATAAAAAGATAGATAAAAATTAATTGTCCTATAAACTAGGATAAGTTCTCTTAATCAAGGTATGTGATTTATTTTAGTTTCCATATTGTAAGGGATAAAAAAAATCTTTAACCGAATTACAGTATGGGTCCTTATATAACGTGTAAATTGCAGTATAGGCCTGCATTATTGATCCTTAGGAAAGAGCTAAAAGAGTTGTGTATCGCATGTAATTTGTCTCTTCCAAAAGAAATTGCAAAATATAGGATTAGATTTTAAGTTCTTGCAGCTAGAAAGTCATGCTATACAACTCACACAAAAATATTTTGTACTTTTTTATGCATATCATAGAGTGTCGTTTAATTTACATGAAAAGAATGATAATCATGACATTTTAAGAAAATAGAAAAGTTATATAATTAACTTGGCAAGTCTATTAATATGTTGTAATTCTTCATATGATGCTTAATAACAGATGATCAACCCTTAATATTTAACTTAATGTTATAAAGATGATAAATATTAGTTTGGTAATGGAAGTGTTTAATGTTTATTAAAAGAACAAAAGCATGTAATTGTGTGTGGAGGATAAAATATTATGTGTACACAATAGAACATTTAACACACGATTAATACAAGTTATGTAGACTAATATTGAATACACCAATAAAGAGTGTGTTATTAGGCGTAAAGAGTAAAAGTTTTAGTATGTCATTGAATTAATTCTTGCACCTATATGGCCTTTTTTCTCCAGATCCAGCTCCAGTTCTAGCTCTTGTTCTTGTAAATGACCATACACTTGTGGGACGTCACCCTCTAAATGTTGATTTTATATCCTGCTTTGGGAGACGAAAAGTACACTCCAATCTATTGAATACCCTAAGTATAGTAGTTTATACAAAATACATAAGATGGGTTTATACCCACCAAGTTATTAGTATATGTTGTTATATCATACCTTGAAAACGATGTCATTGAGGAATGAAAAAGGGAAATGTTAAATTGGTGGATTTACATGTAATCGGTGGGCATATACCAACCACCTTAAATAATCAGTTTCATTTTAAACTCTCACATATTAAGTTTAAGTCTTTCTTGGGTTTACAGAGTTCTTAGTTTAGTTTACTATGGGTTTACATAGTGCTTAGTGTTTAGTGTTAGATTTATTGTTGTTTATAGGTACTTGATCACTGATAATTGTTGGGTTTAAACACTCACAATAAACTTAAAAATCAATATGGTAATAAAAACTATCATAAGATGTCTAACCAATCACAAAAACAAGGATAAACAAATGTATCCTTATACGTGACAATGAAAATAAGGCATAATTTTGAACATTTGTCTCACAGGCTTAGTAAAAGTCAAAAAATATAAAATTCGCCTTGCCCATCTTCCTATATTGGGAATATAGATGATAATTGATACTGAAACATTAACTTAAGAATTAAATATAACAAATACAATACCTAATACAAACAAGTTTGTATATTTCCACTAAATTATGCATACAAGTGGATATCAACCCACTAAATAAAAACATAAATATGGGTATCAACCCGCTAAATAAAAACATAAATGTGGGTATCAACCCAATACTTTAGGTAAAAGTAGCTATACACCCACTAGTTACAAACAACAACAACAATGTAGAATAATCATCTATCTGTCAATACAACATTTCTTGTATCCACTAAGTGAATACTCATAAACATTGAAGACTGATCAATGTTGGTGGGCCCATGGGTGTGATAAAGTAATGATATAAAATCGCACACATCTCGAAAACACGATTAACTCACCGCAAGTGTACTGGTTGTTACAAGTAATAATAAGTAAATAATGTTCGTTCCTCAGGGATTTAGGTAGTTATTTCAATTCGTGTTCAATACTTCTGTAGATGTTTTAAAATCTTTCGATTTAAAAAATAAAACTAATAAGTGTTTGATTTGTTTGATAAATAATATAAATAATTATTCAAGGAAGATAACAGTTAAGATTGCAAGTATGCGCCTAATCATATTGACTTAATGGTTCTAGAAATAATTGGTTGTTCTTATTAACCAGGATTCTAAAGTCTTCCTAACTCATGTAGAGGTCATCTTAGAATGCTCACATACTCATATTCTAAGAGATTAAGACAAACCTTAGCGGCTACTTGGCTATTCAAGACCTTGGGCTAATTAGAGTACACAAACCGCGTATTCACAAATCAATAATTACAACACCCTTCCACTTTTGGGTGCAAGCTAAATTACATAGTCTAATCAATATAATTTTCCCAAAATAAGATAAGTATATCTTTCAAGGTGTATACCAAGTAGATGCAAAACACAATTTATTTTAAAACTCAAAACAACAAATAAAACGGTAAACCTAGATTTCTACATAAATAATTCTAAACTAAATAGAAATTAGTGCATAATGGAATCTTTGAATTAAAATCTTAGAAATAAATTAAATACAAAATAATTATAATTCTAATTTACCCAAAGAATAGAGATAGGGAGGAGTAGAATTTATCCGGTGAAGCTCCAAACTTGAATCTTCCTTCTCTAGATCCTCATGATCTCTTTTGTGATGAATTATTGATGAAATATAAGCTCTGGCGGCCAAGGAATGAATTTATAATGTCAACTTTAGTGTATATATAAGTCATTGGCTAGGTTTAAATGACCTAACCCATCTCAAAAACGTTTTCCTCCAAGAGGGGACTGATTCGAGTCATGTTTTAACTATTTCGTTACAAACCTGAGTTGAAAAATACCAGTAACCATGCGCTCCTAATTCAGAATCCCATATGAATATAAAAGGGATCATCCAATTATTTTTAAATATCACGTGACATCGAAAACAGTTCACTATCTAATTTTGGCCGATAACTGTTTCATATTTATAAAAATGGTTTCTTATCCATGCTTTGACATGTTATATAATACGTGTACCTAAGAGTTTCACATTTAACACATAAGTTACGCACAAATAACTCTAAATGTGAAAAATCTCCTAAAGAGGGTAAGAAACGAGAATATATCAAATAATAGGGAAAACCCCTCATCTAAGCACAATAGGAACTTAAAAATATGTCTCAAAATAGGATTTATTTATCACCAAATAAGGGAGACATCAAATGTCTTTCCATTGGATTGCAATTACTTCTCTAATGACACACGAGATAAAATTATGCACGTAGGATAGATATTTCTCGTCAAGATTGATGACTATAAATTACCCGTTCCATCGGCCAACTATATCAAATATTAAAATTAACATGAAGTTAACACATTCTGAATATATTTATTGGATACACAAGTTTTTTATTGCATAAAACCACAATAGAAACTACCGTTACCTTTTCTATCAAATTGTACTATAGGTCCCTGAAAATTTTGTCACAAACTGAAAGTGGGTATAAAGTCACCACTGCAACGGTAGCGACCTTTGATATCAAATTTCCCTATATATCCCCTGAACGATCTATATGGGTTTAAACTACATAAATCAATATACTGTGAATAGGGTGAAAAATACAAAATACCGACTACTAATTTAAACAATACTATCTAACAATTAATAATGGTTAACAAAAACAATTTATATGAATCAATATGATAAAAAAAAATTGTGTTATTTTAGAAAAATTTCAAGGTTTAAAAACTATTATTCCATGTTATTCTATAATTTTCAGAAAAAAAAGCAAAAACTAATAAAATTGCATTAAGAACACCTTATTTAACCCATAAAATAATATTTGTATTGTCTTTGAAAATATTGTTTCCGCCGATTAAAAACTCCTCTGATAGACAAGTTGTTCTTCTCTTAAAAAATAATAGTTTGTGTATACGAAAGATATGAATTAAGCCAAACTCGCATCACGAAATGAATCACCATAATGCTTTACATGCCAAGAATGAGAAAGTGTGCTTGAAAGTTCAATTTATGAAAGATTGTTTTTGCAACGACCATATATATGATTTGGTAAATATATGACAAGTTTAGTATGGAGGGTATTCTCCCTAATTTAGAGTGCATGGTGAAAACTATTAAAATTCATGTTTACCTTTTTCTTTTCTCATTGTATCCCCATCTCGTCTTTTTGGGAGATAGTTGACTTATGTTTTTTACCCACCAATATTTATTGTATAGATTTTTTATGGGAAATCAGATCAAACTTTTTATTAACTTATACATATAAGACTTTCATCCAATATTTAATCATAATCATTAATTATAATAGCAAGACATATGTAAATAGATTAATTAGAAAAGTTACCACAATTAATTTTTTATGTTAAATATAAGGTGTATTTCATACACTACTAAAAGTTATATTGAACCATTCAATATAGGATGAAAGACTTATCTTATTTATTAACCCAACACACAGAACATAAGCCCAAGCAATCGATGTTGGCAAATGGGCTGGAAAGAAGAGAAAAATTCAATAATATTTAGTCTACACATCATGGGCCTTATCCATTCTTAGTATTTAAACAAAAATTTACCCTAATAACAAAGAAGCGCCACAGAAAAAGTTAGAAATGCAAAATAAAGCCCGCTCATCTCTTTGTGTATATCGAGGTAAAGTTTCCTCTCCATGTACATATATACATTGGTAAAATTAAGTAAAATAGTATTATATCTTACTCAACTTTTTTTTGCTGTATTTGTTTATATGGTTTAAATAAATTTAATTTTTTTTTCACATAATAATTAAAAATTGATGTTCTTCTGAGTAATTTTATTGAGTGATTTGGATTTGTAAAACTAAAAGTTTTATCAATAGAAAAAAACTTAGATAAAAATGAGTTGTCCTATATACTAAGAGACGTTCTCTTAATCAAGGTATGTGATTTATTTTAGTTTCCATGTTGCAAGGGATAAGAAAAATCTTAAATCCAATTACAATATGAGTCCCTATATAATGTGAAAATTACAATATAGGCCTGCATTATTGTTCCTTAGGAAAGAGGTAAAAGAGTTGTGTATGACATGTAATTTGTCTCTCCTATAAACAATTGAAAAATATAGGATTAGATTTTTTAGTTTTAGCAGCTAGAAAGTCATGCAATACAATTCAAACAAAAATATTTTGTATTTTTTTATTCATACATATCATGAGTGTTGTTTGATTACAGGAAAGCGATCGTTGGTCATGACATTTCAAGAAAATGGAACAATTATATAATGAACTTGGTAAGTCTATTAATTTTTTGTTATGCTTCATATGATGCTTAATAACAGATGATCAACCCTTAATATTTAACTCATTGTTCTAATGATGGTAAATTTTAGTTTGGTAATAGATGTGTTTAATTTCGATTAAAAGAATAAAAGCAAGTAATGGTGTGGATGATAAAATATTATTTGTACACAATTGAACATTGAACACACGATTAATAAAAGTTATGTAGACCAATAGTGAATACACAAATAAAGCGTGTGTTATTTGGTGTAAAGAATAACCATTTTAATATGTCATTGAATTAATTTTGCACCGATATGGCATTTTTGCTCCAGATCCTGCTCATGCGATAGCTCTTGTTCCTGTCGGAGTATATTATTTGTCGAAGTCAGATCTGTGATTTTGGTAGCTGGAAAGGGAAAGAGAGGGAATCATATATCTTTTGCTTTTTAAGCTATGCCGGAGAGAACATCTACGGAAATATGTCAAAAAAAATACTCCATCAAGTGAGTTCTCCATCAGATCGGATGAAGGCATAAATTTAGTGGTGAACTTGAATTCAAGTCCATCAGATTAGTTTGGAGTTCGTCCCAGTTTTAAAAGTTTTGTGAAAGGCAAAAGTCACCGTCCAAATCCTCCTCAATTTTATGCTCCAGCTTCAGCTCTTACTCCAGATCCTTCTCCTGCTCCAGCTCTTACATCAGATCCTTTTCCTGCTCCTACTCTTGTGCTCCGGTTCTAGCTCTGGTTCCTGTTCCAGTTCCTTCTGTTATACTTCCAGCGGCTACTAAAGACAACAACAGTCTCAATGAGTTCAGTGATCTTGCTTCAAGGTTGTTTGATGACCTGTCTCTGTTTGACTATTATGCTTCTCAAGTAAGTTAATACAATCTTATCTAATTTTAAACATTTCACTTACCATTTCTCATGCTTTGTATGTCTCTCTTTATTTGTAGGATACATTTGAGGACCCTCCTGCTCTGCTCTAGGTGCATGGTAATTTTATTTTCTAGTAAATAATTTGATTAATTCTTTAAATATGTTCCCATTGTAATCAACTTTTTTTTGGATCTTTCATTTTTGCAAGAAAGTGGGAAAAAAGTCTCAGTCCTCTAAATCCAAACGCAGGCACAAGAGATAGAGACAAGAGACTTCTGAGTCGGAAAATGACAGTGATGATGATCATTGGGTTTTGAAACCCCATAGAAGGTCTAAACGGGTAGTACGAAAGGTATGTCCACTTTTTCTAAATTAATTTTATTATCGTCATTATAAACAGTTTTGTTCTTTTAATCTTTACTTGGAGACACTCAAGTTTAACTCATGATGGACTAAATGCACACAACCGCCTTTAACTATATCTAATCCCTGATTTTGTCCATAAACTTTAAAAAACAATTTAAACTTCCTTAAACTTTTTTTCCATTGTTGTTAACGGAGCATGCAAATTTACTATTATACCCTTTCATACTACCGCACCTTTAACTTTTCATGACTCATTCTTCCCCTTTTAGTTCCTCGCTCTGAACACAACTCATATTTTGACCAAATCTTCCTCGACTAGATTTTCAATTAGATTTACATCAAAAAGTAGTCCAGATTATTTGTGGACCCATATGTTTTTGGATAGAATTGTAATTTAGGGAGTGTTGAATATTATTTTATGTTGTGTCGTGGCACCTTTTGTTTTTTAATAGTTGTGTACAATTGTAATTAGGGTCTTTTGTCATAATTTGGTTATAATGTTTATCCCATCTGGTTGTGAGTGCTAATGTGCATATGCCCTCTAATTCTGCAGATATAACCATTTGTGTAAGGGAGGGACTTGGAATTCAACCTCGAAATATGATGCAGGCAAATCTTTTGCGAAACATTCACTGTCATCATTTGACAGAATACCATTGTATTTCATAGATTTATTGGTCGCAAGTTTCTTGAGTTTTTATCTTTCTTGAATTTCTAAAGTCAAACAAATATATTTATTATAAGTTATAACTCCCACTTTGTAATTTTTTTCCTTATACTTATAAACATATATCAAACAGAAGATGTTCTCATTTGCAGGTAAGATCAGAATTAAACAAAATATTGTAAAAACAGCATGAGCATCTGGAACTTTTTAAATTTGGGTAATTTTTTCAAATTCAGCAAAAATAGCATGCAAAGTGTCGAAAAATCTTGCATATCATATAAATAACCTATCTTTAGATAAGGTCCTCTATTTAATTCACTCACATATTAAGCAATATGGCCCTATTAACAAGGTGTCAATATCTGCTCCAGGGCCATGAACCTATATAACAATATAACTCTTTAGATCTTCTTGACAACACAATTAAATCCAAAAGATATTACATAATACTGCATATTTCAATAAGTGAACTTACATCAAGGTGATAGGAGCCAAAAGTCATTATAACAGCATTTACATCTTCTACTCTCCGTGGAGTGTCGATTTCTTTACCCACATTTTTACAATCTACAATAACATTTTACATTTTGATCTAACCATGAAGATTGATTTTGTAGTAACACGCCACTAGCAAATGCAGAATCACTTGTTTACTTCTTCTTGAGTTTTACAAAAGATTTTCCTTTTACTTAGAAGCTATTATCACACAGAAGATGAAATTTTAGAGAAGTCATATGAGTTCATTACATAGCAGATATAGCGAATGACAAAACTGCCCCTCAAGGTTGAAAAATTAGATTTTAATTTCGGTAAGTAATTGTTTGCTAACATAAATCTATATATAAAATCATCTTGGGGTATCCATACTAGAAGAAGACGATCATAAGATGAGCAGGTAGCAACAAAAGCAAGCGAACCATGTTTATTGTACGTTTAAATCACATCAGGTTTAATTCCATCTATCTTCACAATAGAAAATCCATTGTGCATAAGTTCTGTTAATACCAATATCTATTTAGAGGAACTAAAATGTTCTCCATATTTCTCTTTCAGACAATTCCTTGAACATAATAAGTACAAATGACCATAAATTTTATTCATCCTAAAAGAGAAGCTCAAAAGAATTATAAAATCCAGTTTACAAAGAAATGTCAATCAAAATATACTGACTTGAGGTTTCAAGTGTATAAAGAAGGGGCCACATTTCCAGGATTCCACCTAATGTGAAATTCATGAATATGGATAAATTATTTTTATAGTTAATATTATGTTTCTAACAATTGGTGCTCTCTTTTTAATGGTTCTTTTGGTCTGGTTTTGAGTATGGACAACTTAATGAATGATGATTTTGGTTTGGTAATTTATTGTTTGTTTTTTTTATAATGAATATATTGTGTTCTTTTATAAGGTTTTGATCTTTGGTACTGCATTTTGAAAGGTGGTGTACTAATTTTGGTTGAATGAGCATTTTTCTAATGTTCATAATTGTAAAAAATGATGGAAAAAAGCAGTTCACTGCACAAAAGTTTACGAGAAAACTAAAGGACTTTAACTAAAATTAGCACGATTACAATAAGTTTCACTTTTTACAGACGCTTCAACCTTTAGGAACTATACGGATTCCCTAATTTTCAAAAGGAGATAGAAACTCTTGCCTACGTAGCCATAACATATGGAGACACCATGAAAGTGAAGATTATGCGAATCGTCAAAATTGTTACCAATCAGTTTGAATCGATGCTTTAATATATATTATTGGTATTTTAATTAATTATTTGTCTTTATTGATATTTTAAATTATTAAATGTATTATTTAATGAATATTACATTTAAAAATAATTAAAAACCATATTTAAAAAAAATAATGTCATTCGCGACTACTTGTAGTCTTCATTGACAATTGTATGTAGTTGATTTTTCTATTATAGAAATTTATCACTCTCGAATCATGCCTCACATCTCACTCCGAAGCATAATGGATGCTAACAAACTGATTGGTAACAATTTTGACGATTAGTACCGTAACGTGAGAATTGTTCTCATGCATGAAAAGGTTATCGATACGATCGATAAACCTCTGACTACTATTCCCGATGAGAATAACAAAGTGGAATGGGAAGCTTACATGAACCATTATGATAATTGACTATCAATTTATTACATTAAATACTTGATCGGATGATGGATTTCTTCAATTGATATATATATATATATATTTATGCACATGGGAAACCTAAAGAAAATAAAATCTCACTACCTAAGATAAAATATTCAGATATTTGAGGGTGGCCAATCATAATGACTAAACTCTTGGGAAGGTAAAGTACCACGTTCCATATACAACTTAGTATAAGGTAAAGAGAACCTCTCCCATTCATTTCTATTACCAAACTAAGAGGTAATTTCATGGTGAGAACCTCAAAGTTTTAGTGAAAATCCTTTATTAAGGCAACACAAATCGAAGAGGAAAAATTCTCATATCATGAGGTCTTGCCAAGCTAGATAGTCAAGAAGGTTAGAATTATTACGCCAAACCATTGCATAAGGTGTCCTTACCCAAGACACATAGTAGTGTTGAGGTTGATTTCTAAGCTACCGACAATTGTTAGAAGGACTTTTGAATCCCGACTAATGTGAATGGCCCAATTCTTCCTTATATCTAATAACTATTAAATAGTTGAATAGGTGGGTTACCTGCAAAAATTAAGCATACTTATCATCCCTTCTTATGTTTTTAGTATATTAGTTATTTCTTTTGTTAATCGTTTATATTTTATTGCATATTAGTCCCATAACAAAAACCCGACATATATTATTTATTTATTTGTCATTTATTTCGCAACTCTACATTATTTTACTTTCAGAACACATTTATTACAACACTGATAGTCCATCTAGAGATGTTAACCCAACACTTATCAAATTACTACTTGTAAACGACCCATACACTTGTGGGAAGTCACCCTCTCAATGTTGATTTTATATCTCGCTTTGGGAGATGACAAGTACCCACTAATATATAAAATACCCTAAGTATATTAGTTGATACAAAATACATAGGATGGGTTTATACCCACCAAGTTGTAACTATATGTTGTTATAACATACCTTAAAAACAATTTCATTGAGGATTGAACAAGGGAAATGTAAAATTGTTTGGTTTACATGTAGTCGATGGGCATATACCAACCACCTTAAATAATCAGGTTTTCATTTTAAACTCTCAAGTATTAAGTTTAGTATTTCTTCGGTTTACAGAGTTCTTAATTTAGTTTACTGTGGGTTTACATAGTGCTTAGTGTTTAGTGTTAGATTTATTGTTGTTTATAGGTACTTGATCACTGATAATTGTGGGGTTTAAACACTCACAAGAAACACAAAAATCAATATGGTAATAAACACTATCATAAGATGTCTAACCAATCACAAACAGAAGGATAAACAAATGTATCTTTATACGTGACAATGAAAAAAGGGCATAACTTTAAACATTTGTCTCACATAGGCTTAAAGAAAGTCAAAAAATATAAAATTCACTAAAAAAATATAAGCCATGCCCACCTTCCTATATGGAGAATATTAGATGATAATTGGTACTGAAACTTTAACTTTAGTATTAAAAATAACCAATACAATACCTAATACATACAAGTTTGTATATACACACTAAATTATGCATACAAGTGGATATCAACCCAAAATAAACACATAAATATGGGTATCGACCCAATATTTTAGGTAAAAGTGGGTATACACCCACTAGTTACAAACAACCACAACAATGTAGAATAATCATCCTTCCGTCAATACGTCATTTCTTGTATCCACCAAGTCAATACTCATAAACACAAAACAATTTTCAATGTTGGTGGGCTTATGAGTGTGATAAAAAAATGATATATAATCACACATCTCAAAAACACGATTAACTCTCCGCAAGTGTGCGGGTTGTTACAAGTAATAATAAGTAAATAAAGTTCATTGCTCAGGAATTTAGGTAGTTATTTCAATTCGTGTTCAATACTTTTGTAGATGTTTTAAATCTTACAATTTGAAAGATAAATATAAGAAGTGTTTGATTTTTTAATAAATAATATAAATAATTATTCAAGGAAGATAGCAGTTAAGATTGCAAGTATGCGCCTAATCATATTGACTTAATGGTTCTAGATATAATTGGTTGTTCTTATTAACCATGATTCTAAATTCTTTCTAACTCATGTAGGGGTCAACTTAGGAAGGTCACATACTCATATTCTAAGACATTAAGACAAACCTTAGCGGCTACTTGGCTATTCAAGACCTTGGGTTAATTAGCGTACACCAACCGCGTATTCACAAATCAATAATTACAACACCTTGCAACTTTTGGGTGCAAGCTCAATTACTTAGTCTAATCAGTATAATTTTTCCAAAATTAGATAAGTATATTTTTCAAGGTGTATAACCAGTAGATGCAAAACACAGTTTATTTTAAAACTCAAAACAATAAATAGAAAAGTAAACCTAGATTTCTACATAAATAATTCTAAACTAAATAGAAATTAGTGCATAATTGAATCTTTGAATTAAAATATTAAAAATAAATTAAATACAAAATAATTATAATTCTAATTTGACCAAAGAATAGAGATAGGGAGGAGTAGAATTTATCCAGTGAAGCTCCATACTTGAATCTTCCTTCTCTAGATCCTCATGATCTCTTTTGTGATGAATTATTGATGAAATGTAAGTTCTGGCGGCCAAGGAATGAATTTATAATGTTAACTTTAGTGTATACATAGGTCATGGGCTAGGTTTAAATGACCTAACCCATCTCAAAAACGTTTTCCTCCAAGAGGGGACTAATTCGAGTCATGTTTTAACTTTTTCGTTACAGATCTGAGTTGAAAAATACAAGTAACCATGCGCTCATAATTCAGAATCCCATATGAACATAAAATGGATCATCCAATTATTTTTAAATATCACGTGACATTGAAAACAATTCACTATCTAACTTTAGCCGACAACTGTTTCACCTTTATAAAAATGGTTTCTTATCCATTCTTTGACATGTAATATAATACGTGTACCTAAGAGTTTCACATTTAACACATAAGTTAAGCACAAATAACTCTAAATGTGAAAAATCTCCAAAAGAGGGTAAGTAACGAGAATATATCAAATAATAGGGAAAATCCCTCATCTAAGCACAAAAGGAACTTAAAAATATGTCTCAAGATAGGATTTAATTATTACCAAATAAGGGAGACATCAAATGTCTTTCCATTGGATTGCAATTACTTCTCTAATGACACACGAGATACAATTATGCACGTAGGATAGATATTTCTCGTCAAGATAGATGAATATAAATTACCCGTTCCATCAGCTAACTATATCAAATTTTAAAATTTACATGAAGTTAACACATTCTGAATATATTTATTGGATACACAAGTTTTCTATTGCATAAAACCACAATAGAAACTACTGTTACCTTTTCTATCAAATTGTACTATAGGTCCCCGAAAATTTTGTCACAGACTGAAAGTCGTATAAACTCAAGACTGCAATTGTAGAGACCTTTGATATCAAATTGCCTTATAGATCCCCTGAACGATCTATATGGGTTTAAACTACATAAATCATTATACTGTGAATAGGGTGAAAAATACAAAATACCCACTACTAATTTAAGCAATACTATATAACAATTAATGGTTAACAAAAACACTTTATATGAATTAATATTATAAAAACATTAGTGTTATTTTAGAAAAATTTCAAGGTTTATCAACTATTATTCCATGTTATTCTATAATTTTCAGAAAAAAGAAGCAAAAACTAATAAAATTGCATTAAGAACACCTTATTTAACCCATAAAATAATATTTGTATTGTCTTTGAAAATATTGCTTCCACCGATTAAAAACTCCTCTAATAGACAGGTTGTTCTTCTCTTAAAAAATAATAGTTTATGTATACGAAAGGTATGAATTAAGCCAAACTCGCATCACGAAATGAATCACCATAATGCTTTACATGCCAAGAATGAGAAAGAGTGCCTGAAAGTTCAATTGATGAAAGATTGTTTTTGCAACGACAATATATACGATTTGGTTAATATAGAACAAGTTTAGTATGGATGGTATTTTCCCTAATTTAGAGTGCATAGTGAAAATTATTAAAATTCATGTTTACCCATTTCTTTTCTCATTGTATACCCATCTCGTCCTTTTGGAAGATAGTTGATTTATGTTTTTTACCCACCAAGATTTATGGTATAGATTTTTTGTGGGAAATTAGATCAAACTTTTTATTAAATTAAACATATAAGACTTTCATCCAATATTTAATAATCCAATATTTAATCATAATAGTTAATTATAATAGCAAGACATATGTAAATAGATTAATTAGAAAAGTTACCACAATTAATTTTTTAGGTTTAATATAAGGTATATTTCATACACTACTAAAAGTTATATTGAACCATTCAATATAGGATGAAAGACTTTTCCAATTTATTAACCCAACACACAGAACGGAAGCCCAAGCAACGCTGTTGGCAAATGGGCTTGAAAGAAGAGAAAAATTCAATAATATTTACTTCCCATTTAACTACTCTGTAACTAGTCTACACATCATGGGCCTTATCCATTCTTAGGATTTAAACAAAAATTTACCCTAATAACAAAGACGCCCGCCGCTCCTCTCTTTGTGTATATCGAGGTAAAGTTTCCTCTCCATGTACATATACATTGGTAAATTAGGTAAAATAGTATTATATCTTACTCAAATTTTTTTGTTGTATTTGTTTATATGGTTTAACTAAATTTAATTTAATTTTTTTTCACAGAATAATTAAAAATTGATGTTCTTCTGAGTAATTTTATTGAGTCTTTTGGATTTGTAAAACTAAGAGTTTCATCAATGGAAAAAAACATAGATAAATATGAGTTGTCCAATATACTAAGAGACGTTCTCTTAATCAAGGTATGTGATTTATTTTAGTTACCATGTTGCAAGGCACAAGAAAAATCTTAAACCCAATTACAATATGAGTCCCTATATAATGTGAAAATTGCAATATAGACCCACATTATTGTTCCTTAGGAAAGAGGTAAAAGAGTTGTGTATGGAATGTAATTTGTCTCTCCTATAAATAATTGAAAAATATAGGATTAGATTTTTCAGTTTTAGCAGATGATCAACCCTTAATATTTAACTCATTGTTCAAATGATTGTAAATTTTAGTTTGGTAATAGATGTGTTTAATTCAGATTAAAAGAATAAAAGCAAGTAATTGTGTGGATGATAAAATATTATTTGTACACAATTGAACATTAAACACTCGATTAATAAAAGTTATGTTAACCAATATTGAATACACAAATAAAAAGTGTGTTATTGGGTGTAAAGAACAACCATTTTAGTATGTCATTGAATTAATTCTGCACCGATATGGCGGTACTTAATTATTCCTCTTGAATATTTTAACCACTTTATATGTGCGGCGTATAATTCACCTAGATCTTTGAGTTTTGTAGCTCGAAAAGGAAAGATCGTGTGATTAAAGCCTTCGCCGCGGTAATTCATCGCCTTCACTTTCATTTCTTTCATGCACAAAATATATTTTACATACTTTTTTGCATTTTTCTGTGTTGAATAATGAATTGTTTGTAGAAATTTAATTCTACTTGTTTGTGATCTCATACCCTTCAAATTGGTGAAATTGTTGTTAATTTACTACAATGAATTGGTATAAAGCTGTAAAACCTCCATGTGCAAAAATCCCCAAAATTGGCAGAGATAGACTATGTGTTTCTTGACTCACAGTACACGCGCCATGAGTCATAAAAGTTAACCAAAAAGTTAAAGGTGTTCAATTTTCAAAAACTACCACTTTTATTGGGACATAGCACTTTCCATTACTTAGAGATCAAATCAACAATGTAAGATATGCACACATGCACAAAGTTTTATCCAGTTTTTTAATTAGTTTGTTGTTTAAAATTATTTGTACAACATTGTGGGATTGTGACGATAATTTATGGGTTTCCGAGTGTGATTGATTATATAGACACAGACAAAGGAATAAGAAAAGTCAAACGCAAGAGTTGACTCTATTATTTGTTATTAACTGTAATTAGTTATACTTGATGATTGTACAGCTGTTAAGCTACTTAGAGGTATAATATATACACATACATGTTAGTACTTCTCTATATACTACATGTCTCTTGTAATCAGAATCATTTTAAGATAATTATTTTATTGATTGATTTAATTTGAATGCAGGTAAAAGGAGCGAAGTTTTTACAAGAGTCCAAAAAAAGAGAAGAGAGGGAACACAGTGACATGTCAATGATGTCATCACAAACTGAGCTCACAAAGGATGTAACGACTCCTCCTCCTCCACCTGTCAAGTCTCAGAATGTTCTTCCATCATTTGAGGTTTCTGTAAGATCAGATGAAGGAATCAATCTTGTGGTGGATCTTAATTCAAAGCCATTAGATTTATCAAATCAACTCAAAAATGGAGTATGTGTGTGCAACACGTTCTGGAAAGGGAATCTTAAAAGCTTTTGTAAAGAACAGCAGATTCTTTCTCCAACTGCTAACAAATCTGAGAAAAAACACTACTCTTCTCAAGTAAGTCATTACTTTTCCTTACTTCTCTTTAAGGTTTTCTGTGTAAAATGGAGCGTTTAGGGTAATTTTTCTTTCCCAGTAAATAATTTTATTAATTGTTAAATTGTGGTTCAATTGTAATCAACTTTTTTGATTTTTTTTTTATTTTTCAATTTTGCAGCAAACGAGTAAAAAAGACTGTGTCAGCTAAATTAAGACGAGGTAGTAAGCGAAAAAGAGAGGATTCTGCAGAGTGTGAGAGTGAGAAGAGGATTTTGAGACAAAGAAAGACTAGTGAAAAAGGTCCTGTAGTCTTCAAGGTTTGTGCACTTTTTTTTTGTCACAATAAAACACTATTACACTTTTTTTTTGCGAAGTAATTTTCTCGGTTTATATAATAATGGTTGTTCATTTTACTTTTGGCAGTGAGGAGTTGGAAGGAACCTGGAGTTTAGGAAGATATATAAGTATATATATATATATACACATTTGGGGTTGGTGGATGAAATTTTGTTGGGGGTACAAAGGTTTTTGTTCTTATTTTTGCTTATACTGTATGGTTGAATGTTTAAATTGTTTTCTTTTTTTTGTTCTCGTTAAGAGGTGTATACCCTTTTTCTGCAAACTCTAGGGTTAAATGTTTGAATTGTTTACTGGGGCATTTCTGAACATCTCAGAAAACTCTAGCTTAGGATATATTTGCAAATGAATGTTTAGCAAGTATTGTTTTTTTTATCCCCTTCATCTTGTATATCTGTTGTGTGTTTGGATCGAGAGGGAAAGGGGAGAATGATTAAAGTATCTTATTCCTTGCTTGGCACCACAATTTACCTCAATCAATCTTGATTATTCTATCTTAGTTCGCTTTGTTCTTACCACAACTCACCGTTAAAACCTTCTCGTTTCCTTTGCTCTTGCCACAACTCACAGTAAAAACCATTTTTTTTTCTTTTGCCTAAGAACACCATATTTAACCCATAAAATAAATATTTGGTTATTGTCTTTGAAAATATTACTTCCGCCGATTAAAGTCTCCTATGATAGACAAGTTGTTCTTCTCTTAAAAAATAATAGTTTGTGTATACGAAAGATATGAAGCAAGCCAAACTCACATAAGGAACTTAATCACCATAATGCATACCTGCCAAGAATGAGAAAGAGTGCTTGAAAGTTCAATTCATGAAAGATTGGTTTTGCAACGAATGTATAAATGATTTTGTAATTTCAGAACAAATTTTGTATGGAGGGTATGCTCTCTAATTTAGAGTGTATAGTGAAAAATATTAAAATTCATGTTTACTGTATTCGTTTCTCATTGTATCCTCATCTCGTCTTTTTGGGAGATAGTATACTTATATTTTTTACCCACCTAGATTTATTGTATAGATTTTTTGTGGGAAAGTAGCTCAACCTTTTTATTAACTTAAGTATATAATACTTTCATCCAATATTTGATGATCCAATATTTAATTATAATCGTTAATTATAATAACAAGACATGTGTCAATAGATTAATTGAAAAAGTTACCACCATTAGTTCTTTTATGTTAAATATAAGGTATATTTCATAAATTACTAAAAGTTATAATGGACCATTCAATATAAGATGAAAGAATTTTCCTATTTATTAACCAGATATAGAACGTAAGCCAAGTAACCTTATTGGAAAATAGGCCTTATCCATTCTTACGTCCCATTTTATTACTATGTAACTAGTCTACACAGCATGGGCCTTATCCATTCTTAGGTTTTAAACAAAAATTTACCCTTATAACAAAGACCCCGCCGGCAGACAAAGTTAGAACTGCAAAATAAAACCCGCTCCTCTCTTTCTGTATATCGAGGTAAAGTTTCCTCTCCATGTACATATACATTGGTAAAACCCATATGAAGAACAAGTGGACTAACACGTCTTTCACCGAGTTGCTTGATCTTCTATGCCGTGTGTTTCCCAAACCTCATACCTTGCCCGAGTCATACGAGGAGTGCAACAAAAAGTTAAAAAGTTTAGGTATGGGGTACAATACCATCGATGTTTGCATGAGCGATTGTGCTTTATTTTACAAGGAGAATGACTCCCTCGATAAGTGTCCAGTATGTGGTGAATCCAGATGGGACCCAAAGAATGGTCAGAAAGTAGCGCATAAGAAACTCCGATATTTCCCAATTGCCTCGAGGTTGCAGCGACTTTATGCTTCGAGACACACTGCCGAAAATATGATTTGGCACCATACAGGGAAGAGTGCAAATCTAGATGTGTTGCGTCATCCAGTTGATGGCGATAGTTGGAAGAGATTTGTTCAGTTACATCCTGAGTTTGCTAGTGAACCTCAGAATTTGTTCTTGGATTTGGGTATCGATGGTTTTTGTCATTTCTCTATGCAGAACAACTCGTACAGCATGTGGTCGGTTATATTGACCGTCTACAAACTACCACTGTGGGAGTGTATGAAGGAGACGACATTGCGAGAAAAATGTGTTTGATAGTTTGCTTGGTACAGTTATAGGTCATGATGGGAAATTTAACAAAGATAACGTGAAAGCAAGAAGGGATTTTCAGGATATGAACATCAGGAAAGATTTGTGGTTGACATCAAGAGACGGTAAACCGATACTGAAACGAGCAAAGTATACATTGTCAACGGAAAAGCGGAATATATTAATTGACTGGTTGAAGGCACAGAAGTTTCGCAATGGTTTCACATCTAGTTTGAGAAATAATGTTCAAAGTGATACGGGAAAGATTATCGTAATGAAATCTCACGACTGTCACGTGATGATGCAATTGCTTTTCGTGGCTAGTATCCCAGGGCTTATCGAGGACAAAGTGATTAGTGGTGCGATTATTGGGTTAGCTAACGTGTTTAGAGTCGTTTGTTATAAAAATCTCAGCAGGAAAGAGTTAGAATCGGGTAAGGCGAAAGTGGTTGAAGTTATGTGTAGACTGGAAATAATTTTGCCTCCCGCGTTTTCCGATATAATGATCCACCTGGTTATACACTTATACGACAAAGCTTTGTTAGGGGGACCGGTTCAGATGCGTTGGATGTACCCGTTTGAGCGGTATCTAAAGGAGTTAAAGGAGTACATACTAAATCCGGCTAGGCCGGAGGGTTTAATCGCCAAGGGGTACGTCGTAGAGGAGACTTTGACTTTCATATCGCGTTATCTTCAAGAAGAAAAAACAAAGTTCAATGAACTGGGTAGATATACCGAGACTGAAGTTCAACCTAAAGAGTTATCCGTATTAAAGAGTCAGTGTGCTCCACTTGTTAAAAACGAGTATGGTGTTTTGCAATACATTAAGAAGGAGCAAATCAACTGGTACATCCTACTTAATTACGACGAAATCCAGCATTTGACGACGTAAGTTGATCATTTTATTTATTATTTCTTTAATTCTGTTTGAAAAACATATTGAATTTACTCTTTAAATGTGTAGGGAACACAAAGCCACGCTATCGGGCCCTGAAGATGATAAAACTAGGAAACACCGACAAAATTTTCGAGATTGTTATTTGCATAAGGTATACATTCATTCAAATACCAATTTAGGTCTCAATATTTGGCAATGTTGTTATTATTTTTTTTTTGATTGTAGGTTTAAGATATGGAAAAAGACGGCGGTGCATTTGCTACTAGCGAGATGATTTCATTGGCTAGTAAGTCTCATGGTGTAGTTTATAAGTACGATTCATGTGTTGTGAACGGTGTCAAATGGGTTACTCGTGAAAAGGGGAAAAAAGGGTGACTCAAGATTACAAGGTATGCACAGTGTACGATGATAAACCATATTACGGTGAATTAGTCAACATTGTAGAGGTAACATTTGATGGTGGTTGTTCGATTGTGCTATTCGAGTGTAATTGGTATAACACGAGTACTGCGAGGACAGAGAATGGGGTAACCATTATTAATACATCTACTTTTTTGTTTGGAGAGACGAGTCATACATCTTAGCCACACAAGCGAAAAAAGTATATTATATTGATGAGATTAATTCAAGGATATCACAAAAAGGGTGGAAAGTTGTTTAGGAAATCAATGATAGACATGGATGGAGTCCCGAGTTATGGGGTGCCGAATCACTACCTACTGAAAACGAGAGTGTCACGATCCCTTTAGTGAACACCGAGACGGTTTACTCACAATTACATTTGACAACTGGTGAGGAGATCCCATTTGACCCTTCTCTTTTACACATAGATTTAATTATTGATGAAGAGGATGAGCCATTTGATGACACGATGGACGAGTATGCCGACGATGAAGAAGAGGAACCGATCTACGTTGATAGTGATGAGGAAGCTGTTGACACGAGTGGTTACTATACACTCTGATTTGAGGAATTTTTTATGATTACGTGTTTTTTATTTGTTTGGATTTTGATTACGTGTTTTTCATTCTTTTGATTTTGATTACGTGTTTTTGATTGTTTAGAATTTTATTATTTTTTGTTATTGTTTGAAATTGTATTACGTTAAGCTTATTGTATGTTTGAAATTATAATTGTTCATTTTCCATTTTCTTAAAAACAAAGGTTATTCGCGACTACATGTGTATGAACTAGTCGCGAATGCTTTGTGTAATTTGCGACTAGTTTATACGCATAAACTAGTCGGCAAAAATAAGCAAATCTTTAGCGACTACAAAGTAGTCTCTAATCACAAAATAAATATCCACTAAATGTTGGCGCTCCACTTTCCCGCCCATCGAAAAGACACGCGTTAACTTCTTGCATTTCGCGACTACTTTGTAGTCGGGAAAAACCAATTAGGTAGGTCAAATTACCAACACAACTACTTTCTAACCTTTAGCGACTACCGCGTGTAGTCGCAAATGAGAGAGTCCTATATGTATATGCGAGACATAAGAGATTCATTATTTCCTTATACAAAACCCAAAAATCTGAGCTCTCTCTGCAAATCCGCCATTCCAAGCTCCAATAAAAGCTAAAAACACACTCAAATTATCACATAAGGTAATAAAATCATTCTTTTATCAACTTATTCCAATATATTCCTGAGATTTCATTAAAATTTCTTTTTTTTGCTAACCTATTTTTTTTCTTTTGTGTATAAATCCGATTGATGTTGGCATGGCATCCACACCAAAATAGATTCAATTTCAGCAAATAAGGTAAGTTTTTCAATAATCTTTTGTTTTTTGAATTTTTATGTTTTTTTTCTTTGATTATTTGATGTTTATGTGAATTCCGAATATAATTGGTAGTTTTAGGATATTATAAATGATATTTTTAACACAAAATAGATGCTAAAATGCTTAAAAAATGTATTTGATTAATTGTAATGATTTTTTTTCCATTTATTTGGTGATGATTATGAAATTAGAGATTAATAGGTGTTATTAGGGTGTGTTTTAGGTTAGTTTAGATTGATTTTGATGCTTGATAATGAAAAAATTAATGGTATAATTTTAGGGTTTTATTAAGGGTTTTTTAGGATTTTAAGAAAATAAAAATTAATAATATGAAAATAAAAATTGCATCTAATTTGAGTTTTTGTGGCCTAAAAGTGTTTAAATAAAAATATATCAAATTGAAATTTAAAAAAAATTAAAACACCATCTTGGAATTAATTAGGAATTTTTATGATATTAAAAGGACTAATAAACAAATTACTTAAATTTTTTAAATTAATATATTGGGACTAAAATGCAATTTTACATGAAAAATTAAATATAACAAAAATGAATTAAAATGGATTTTTAAAAGTAAATGAAAATAAACAAATTTGTATATTTAAAAAAACGAATACTTTGAAAAAAATAACAATTTATCAAAAAAGTTTACAAATAGTAAAAGGACCAATTTGTAAATTCAACAAATAGTTAAAAACAAAATTATATTTTTTTTATTCATTACTGTATGACTAATATAATTTTTGTGTGTAATACAAATTGTATTTGGTTGGAATATTGGATGTATTATTTTAATGTTAGAGTTATCTAATTTATTTCGTTTATTTTATTTGTTATTGTAATATTTATTTTGTATTTAAATTATATTTAATTTATATTTCATTTGTAATAATTTGGTTATGTAATAAAATAGAATTAATTGTTATTTATCTCTTTTAAATAAATTGCAAAATATTAGATGACTGACGTGATCTCTAAGACACACGGCGGGGACGGGGGGTCGGGACCCGAACCAAAATCCGAACAGAAATTGATTTTAATAATTTTTTTTCGTGTCTACAATTAAACAGAAATTTTTAAGGGATGTTATGACAGATCAAGTGACTCAGAGTCAATCGGATGAAGGCTTAGCTCGTGAGTTGTCGCAAAAGGAGCAAATCGATGCGGTGAGAAAAACTACAAAAAAGGATGTTGGGTCGCAAAAGAGAGTTGGACACCGGGTGTGGGTTGACCCAAAAAGAAGAAGAGTCCTTCGTTTACCCCGGCATAAGACGAGCACAACGCGATAATGATGGAGGCAATACATTCTTAGAATTTAAACAAGAATTTAACCTAATAACAAAGACGCGTAGAAAAAGTTATTTATTTCTTCAAAGAATAATCAAAAATTGATATTTTTCTGAGGAATTTTATAGAGTCTTTTGGATTTGTAAAACGAAGGGTTTCATTAGTGGATAAAAAGATAGATAAAAATTAATTGTCCTATAAACTAGGATAAGTTCTCTTAATCAAGGTATGTGATTTATTTTAGTTTCCATGTTGTAAGGAATAAAAAAATCTTTAACCGAATTACAGTATGGGTCCTTATATAACGTGTAAATTGCAGTATAGGCCTGCATTATTGATCCTTGGGAAAGAGCTAAAAGAGTTGTGTATCACATGTAATTTGTCTCTTCCAAAAGAAATTGCAAAATATAGGATTAGATCTTAAGTTCTTGTAGCTAGAAAGTCATGCTATACAACTCACACAAAAATATTTTGTACTTTTTTATGCATATCATAGAGTGTCGTTTAATTTACATGAAAAGATTGATAATCATGACATTTTAAGAAAATAGAAAAGTTATATAATTAACTTGGCAAGTCTATTAATATGTTGTAATGCTTCATATGATGCTTAATAACAGATGATCAACCCTTAATATTTAACTTAATGTTATAAAGATGATAAATATTAGTTTGTTAATGGAAGTGTTTAATGTGGATTAAAAGAACAAAAGCATGTAATTGTGTGTGGAGGATAAAATATTATGTGTACACAATAGAACATTTAACACACGATTAATACAAGTTATGTAGACTAATATTGAATACACCAATAAAGAGTGTGTTATTAGGCGTAAAGAGTAAAAGTTTTAGTATGTCATTGAATTAATTCTTGCACCTATATGGCCTTTTTTCTCCAGATCCTGCTCCAGTTCTAGCTCTTGTTCTTGTAAATGACCATACACTTGTGGGACGTCACCCTCTAAATGTTGATTTTATATCCTGCTTTGGGAGACGAAAAGTACACTCCAATCTATTGAATACCCTAAGTATAGTAGTTTATACAAAATACATAAGATGGGTTTATACCCACCAAGTTATTAGTATATGTTGTTATATCATACCTTGAAAACGATGTCATTGAGGATTGAAAAAGGAAAATGTTAAATTGGTGGATTTACATGTAATCGGTGGGCATATACCAACCACCTTAAATAATCAGGTTTTCATTTTAAACTCTCACATATTAAGTTTAAGTCTTTCTTGGGTTTATAGAGTTCTTAGTTTAGTTTACTATGGGTTTACATAGTGCTTAGTATTTAGTGTTAGATTTATTGTTGTTTATAGGTACTTGATCACTGATAATTGTTGGGTTTAAACACTCACAATAAACTTAAAAATCAATATGGTAATAAAAACTATCATAAGATGTCTAACCAATCACAAAAAAAAGGATAAACAAATGTATCCTTATACGTGACAATGAAAAAAAGGCATAATTTTGAACATTTGTCTCACAGGCTTAGTAAAAGTCAAAAAGTATAAAATTCGCCTTGCCCATCTTCCTATATTGGGAATATAGATGATAATTGATACTGAAACATTAACTTAAGAATTAAATATAACAAATACAATACCTAATACAAACAAGTTTGTATACTTCCACTAAATTATGCATACAAGTGGATATCAACCCACTAAATAAAAACATAAATATGGGTATCAACCCGCTAAATAAAAACATAAATGTGGGTATCAACCCAATACTTTAGGTAAAAGTAGCTATACACCCACTAGTTACAAACAACGACAACAATGTAGAATAATCATTTATCTGTCAATACAACATTTCTTGTATCCACTAAGTGAATACTCATAAACATTGAAGACTGTTCAATGTTGGTGGGCCCATGGGTGTGATAAAGTAATGATATAAAATCGCACACATCTCGAAAACACGATTAACTCACCGCAAGTGTACTGGTTGTTACAAGTAATAATAAGTAAATAATGTTCGTTCCTCAGGGATTTAGGTAGTTATTTCAATTCGTGTTCAATACTTCTGTAGATGTTTTAAAATCTTTCGATTTAAATAATAAAACTAATAAGTGTTTGATTTGTTTGATAAATAATATAAATAATTATTCAAGGAAGATAACAGTTAAGATTGCAAGTATGCGCCTAATCATATTGACTTAATGGTTCTAGAAATAATTGGTTGTTCTTATTAACCAGGATTCTAAAGTCTTCCTAACTCATGTAGAGGTCATCTTAGAAAGCTCACATACTCATATTCTAAGAGATTAAGACAAACCTTAGCGGCTACTTGGCTATTCAAGACCTTGGGTTAATTAGAGTACACAAACCGCGTATTCACAAATCAAAAACTACAACACCCTTCCACTTATGGGTGCAAGCTCAGTTACATAGTCTAATCAATATAATTTTCCCAAAATAAGATAAGTATATCTTTCAAGGTGTATA
This sequence comes from Nemophila menziesii, assembly GCA_029959085.1. Lineage (NCBI taxonomy): Eukaryota > Viridiplantae > Streptophyta > Magnoliopsida > Boraginales > Hydrophyllaceae > Nemophila > Nemophila menziesii. Next base: position 5,430,758 of record JARWIR010000031.1, read on the forward strand.
CCAAGTAGATGCAAAACACAATTTATTTTAAAACTCAAAACAACAAATAAAACGGTAAACCTAGATTTCTACATAAATAATTCTAAACTAAATAGAAATTAGTGCATAATTGAATCTTTGAATTAAAATCTTATAAATAAATTAAATACAAAATAATTATAATTCTAATTTACCCAAAGAATAGAGATAGGGAGGAGTAGAATTTATCCGGTGAAGCTCCAAACTTGAATCTTCCTTCTCTAGATCCTCATGATCTCTTTTGTGATGAATTATTGATGAAATATAAGCTCTGGCGGCCAAGGAATGAATTTATAATGTCAACTTTAGTGTATATATAGGTCATTGGCTAGGTTTAAATGACCTAACCCATCTCAAAAACGTTTTCCTCCAAGAGGGGACTGATTCGAGTCATGTTTTAACTATTTCGTTACAAACCTGAGTTGAAAAATACCAGTAACCATGCGCTCCTACTTCAGAATCCCATATGAATATAAAAGGGATCATCCAATTATTTTTGAATATCACGTGACATCGAAAACAATTTACTATCTAATTTTGGCCGACAACTGTTTCATATTTATAAAAATGGTTTCTTATCCATGCTTTGACATGTAATATAATACGTGTACCTAAGAGTTTCACATTTAACACATAAGTTACGCACAAATAACTCTAAATGTGAAAAATCTCCTAAAGAGGGTAAGAAACGAGAATATATCAAATAATAGGGAAAACCCCTCATCTAAGCACAATAGGAACTTAAAAATATGTCTCAAAATAGGATTTATTTATCACCAAATAAGGGAGACATCAAATGTCTTTCCATTGGATTGCAATTACTTCTCTAATGACACACGAGATAAAATTATGCACGTAGGATAGATATTTCTCGTCAAGATTGATGAATATAAATTACCCGTTCCATCGGCCAACTATATCAAATATTAAAATTAACATGAAGTTAACACATTCTGAATATATTTATTGGATACACAAGTTTTTTATTGCATAAAACCACAATAGAAACTACCGTTACCTTTTCTATCAAATTGTACTATAGGTCCCTGAAAATTTTGTCACAAACTGAAAGTGGGTATAAAGTCACCACTGCAACGGTAGCGACCTTTGATATCAAATTTCCCTATATATCCCCTGAACGATCTATATGGGTTTAAACTACATAAATCATTATACTGTGAATAGGGTGAAAAATACAAAATACCGACTACTAATTTAAACAATACTATCTAACAATTAATAATGGTTAACAAAAACACTTTATATGAATTAATATGATAAAAAAATTGTGTTATTTTAGTAAGATTTCAAGGTTTAAAAACTACTATTCCAAGTTATTCTATAATTTTCAGAAAAAAGAAGCAAAAACTAATAAAATTGCATTAAGAACACCTTATTTAACCCATAAAAAAATATTTGTATTGTCTTTGAAAATATTGTTTCCGCCGATTAAAAACTCCTTTGATAGACAAGTTGTTCTTCTCTTAAAAAATAAAAGTTTGTGTATACAAAAGATATGAATTAAGCCAAACTCGCATCACTAAATGAATCACCATAATGCTTTACATGCCAAGAATGAGAAAGAGTGCTTGAAAGTTCAATTTATGAAAGATTGTTTTTGCAACGACCATATATATGATTTGGTAAATATAGAACAAGTTTAGTATGGAGGGTATTCTCCCTAATTTGGAGTGCATAGTGAAAACTATTAAAATTCATGTTTACCTTTTTCTTGTCTCATTGTATCCCCATCTCGTCTTTTTGGGAGATAGTTGACTTATGTTTTTTACCCACCAATATTAATTGTATAGATTTTTTGTAGGAAATCAGATCAAACTTTTTATTAACTTAAACATATAAGACTTTCATCAAATATTTAATCATAATCATTAATTATAATAGCAAGATATATGTAAAGAGATTAATTAGAAAATTTACCATAATTAATTTTTTATGTTAAATATAAGGTATATTTCATACACTACTAAAAGTTATATTGAACCATTCAATATAGGATGAAAGACTTATCCTATTTATTAACCCAACACACAGAACATAAGCCAAAGCAATCGATGTTGGCAAATGGGCTGGAAAGCAGAGAAAAATTCAATAATATTTACTTCCCATTTAACTACTATGTAACTAGTCTACACATCATGGGCCTTATCCATTCTTAGGATTTAAACAAAAATTTACCCTAATAACAAAGACACCGCCGCAGAAAAATCTAGAACTGCAAAATAAAGCCCGCTCCTCTCTTTGTGTATATCGAGGTAAAGTTTCCTCTCCATGTACATATACATTGGTAAAATTAAGTAAAATAGTATTATATCTTACTTAACTTTTTTTTGCTGTATTTGTTTATATGGTTTAAATAAATTTAATTTAAATTTTTTTCACATAATAATTAAAAATTGATGTTCTTCTGAGTAATTTTATTGAGTCTTTTGAATTTGTAAAACTAAGAGTTTTATCAATGGAAAAAAACTTAGATAAAAATGAGTTGTCCTATATACTAAGACACGTTCTCTTAATCAAGGAATGTGATTTATTTTAGTTTCCATGTTGCAAGGAATAATAAAAATCTTGAACCCAATTACAATATGAGTCCCTATATAATGTGAAAATTGCAATATAGGCCCGCATTATTCTTCCTTAGGAAAGAGGTAAAAGAGTTGTGTATAACATGTAATTTTTCTCTCCTATAAACAATTGAAAAATATAGGATTATATTTTTCAGTTTTAGCAGCTAGAAAGTCATGCAACACAATTCAAACAAAAATATTTTGTATTTTTTTATTCATACATATCATAAGTGTTGTTTGATTACAGGAAAGCGATCGTTGGTCATGACATTTCAAGAAAATGGAACAATTATATAATTAACTTGGTAAGTTTATTAATTTGTTGTTATGCTTCATATGATGCTTAATAACAGATGATCAACCCTTAATATTTAACTCATTGTTCTGAATTGGTAAATTTTAGTTTGGTAATAGATGTGTTTAATTTAGATTAAAAGAATAAAAGCAAGTAATTGTGTGGATGATAAAATATTATTTGTACACAATTGAACATTAAACACACGATTAATAAAAGTTATGTAGACCAATAGTGAATACACAAATAAAGAGTGTGTTATTGGGTGTAAAGAATAACCATTTTAATATGTCATTGAATTAATTTTGCACTGATATGGCATTTTTGCTCCAGATCCTGCTCATGCAATAGCTCTTGTTCCTTTCGGAGTATATTATTTATCGAAGTTATTTAGGTAGCTGGAAAGGGAAAGAGAGGAAATCATATATCTTTTGCTTTTAAAGCTGTGCCGGAGAGAACAGTTGTGGAAATATGTCAAAAATTAATACTCCATCAAGTGAGTTCTCCATTAGATCGGATGAAGGCATAAATTTAGTGGTGAACTTGAATTCAAGTCCATCAGATCAGTATGGAGTTTGTCCTAGCTTTAAAAGTTTTGTGAAAGGCAAAAGTCACAGTTCAGATCTTCCTCAATTTTCTGCTCCAGATTCAGCTCTTACTCCAGATCATTCTCCTGCTCCAGCTCTTACACTAGATCCTTCTCCTTCTCCTGCTCCGGTTCTAGCTCTGGTTCCTGTTCTAGTTCCTTCTGTTATACTTCCAGCGGCTACTAAAGACGACAACAGTCTCAATGAGCTCAGTGATCTTGCTTCAAGGTTGATTGATGACCTGTCTCTGTTCGACTTTTATGCTTTTCAAGTAAGTTAATACAATCTTATCTAATTTTAAACATTTCACTTACCATTTCTCATGCTTTGTATGTCTCTCTTTATTTGTAGGATACATTTGAGGACCCTCCTGCTCCAGGTGCATGGTAATTTTTTTTCCTAGTAAATAATTTGATTAATTCTTTAAATATGTTCCCATTGTAATCAACTTTTTTTTGGATCTTTCATTTTTTCAACAAAGTGGGAAAAAGTCCCAGTCCTCTAAATCCAAACGCAGGCACAAGAGAAAGAGACAAGAGACTTCTGAGTCGGAAAATGGTAGTGATGATGATCATTGGGTTTTGAGACCCCATAGAAGGTCTAAATGGGTAGTACGAAAGGTATGTCCACTTTTTCTAAATTAATTTTATTACCGTCATTATAAACAGTTTTTTTCTTTTAATCTTTACTTAAAGACACTCAAGTGTAACTCATAATGGACTAAATGCACACAACCACCTTTAACTATATCTAATCCCTGATTTTGTCCATAAACTTTAAAAAACAATTTAAACCTTCTTAAACTTTTTTTCCGTTGTTGTTAACGGAGCATGCAAATTTACTATTATCCCCTTTCATACTACCGCACCTTTAACTTTTCATGACCCATTCTTCCCCTTTTAGTTCCTCGCTCTGAACACAACTCATTTTTTGACCAAATCTTCCTTGACTAGATTTTCAATTAGATTTACATAAAAAAGAAGTCCAGATTATTTGTGGACCCATATGTTTTTGGATAGAATTGTAATTTAGGGAGTGTTGAATATTATTTTATGTTGTGTTGTGGCACCTTTTGTTTTTTAATAGTTGTGTACAATTGTAACTAGGGTCTTTTGTCAAAATTTGGTTGTAATGTTTATCCTATCTGGTTGTGAGTGCTAATGTGCATATACCCTCTAATTCTGCAGATATAACCATTTGTGTTAGGGAGGGACTTGGAATTCAACCTCAAAATATGATGCAGGCAAATCTTTTGCGAAACATTCACCGTCATCATTTGACAGGATAGCATGGTATTTCATAGATTTATTGGTCGCAAGTTTCTTGAGTTTTTATCTTTCTTGAATTTCTAAAGTCAAACAAAGATATTTATCATAAGTTATAACTCACACTTTGTAATTTTTTTCCTTATACTTATAAACATATATCAAATAGAAGATGGTCTCATTTGCAGGTAAGATCTGAATTAAACAAAATATTGTAAGAACAGCATGAGCATCTGGAACTTTTTGAATTTGGGTAATTTTTTCAAATTCAGCAAAAATAGCATGCAATGTGTCGAAAAAATCTTGCATATCATATAAATAACCTATCTTTAGATATGGTCCTATATTTAATTCACTCACATATTAAGAAATATGGCCCTATTAACAAGGTGTCAATATCTGCTCCAGGGCCATGAACCTATATAACAATATAACTCTTTAGATCTTCTTGACAACAAAATTAAATCCAAAAGATATTACATAATATTGCATATTTTAATAAGTGAACTTACATCAAGGTGATAGGAGCCAAAAGTCATTATAACAGCATTTACATCTTCTACTCTCAATGGAGTGTCAATTTCTTTACCCACATTTTTACAATCTACAGTAACATTTTACATTTTGATCTAACCATAAAGATTGATTTTGTAGTAACACGCCACTAGCAAATGCATAATCACTTGTTTACTTCTTCTTGAGTTTTACAAAAGATTTTCCTTTTACTTAGAAGCTATTATCACACAGAAGATGAAATTTTAGAGAAGTCATATGAGTTCATTACATAGCATATATAGAGAATGACAAAACTGGCCCTCAAGGTTGAAAAATTAGATTTTGATTTCAGTAAGTAATTGTTTGCTAACATAAATCTATATATAAAATCATCTTGGGGTATCCGTACTAGAAGAAGCCGATCATAAGATGAGCAAGTAGCAACAAAAGCAAGTGAACAATGTTTATTGTACGTTTCAATCACACCAGGTTTAATTCCATCTATCTTCACAATAGAAAATCCATTGTGCATAAGTGCTGTTAATACCAATATCTATTTAGAGGAACTAAAATGTTCTCCATATTTCTCTTTCAGACAATTCCTTGAACATGATAAGTACAAATGACCATAAATTTTATTCATCCTAAAAGAGAAGCTCAAAAGAATAATAAAATCCAGTTTACAAAGAAATGTCAATCAAAATATACTGACTTGAGGTTTCAAGTATATAAAGAAGGGGCCACATTTCTAGGATTCCACCTAATGTGAAATTCATGAATATGGATAAATTATTTTTATAGTTAATATTATGTTTCCAACAATTGGTGCTCTCTTTTTAATGGTTTTTTTGGTCTGGTTTTGAGTATGGACAATTTTTCTTAATGAATGATGATTTTGGTTTGGTAATTTATTGTTTGTTTTTTCTTTAATGAATATATTGTGTTCTTTTATAAGGTTTTGATCTTTGGTACTGCATTTTGAAAGGCGGTGTACTAATTTTGGTTGAATGAGCATTATTCTAATGTTCATAATTGTAAAAAATGATGGAAAAAAGCAGTTCACTGCACAAAAGTTTATGAGAAAACTAAAGGACTGTAATTAAAATTAGCACGATTACAATAAGTTTCACTTTTTACATACGCTTCAACCTTTAGGAACTATACATATTGCCTAATTTTCAAAAGGAGATAGAAACTCCTGCCTACATAGCCATAATATATGGAGACACCATGAAAGTGAAGATTATGCGAATCGTCAAAATTGTTACCAATCAGTTTGAATCGATGCACTAATATATATTATTGTTATTTTAATTAATTATTTGTTTTTATTGATATTTTAAATTATTAAATGTATTATTTAATGAATATTACATTTAAATATAATTAAAAACCATATTTAAAAAAAAAAAAGTCATTCGCGACTACTTGTAGTCTTCATTGACAATTGTACGTAGTTGGTTTTTCTATTATATAAATTTATCACTCTCGAATCATGCCTCACATGTGACTCCGAAGCATATTGGATGCTAGCAAACTGATTGGTAACAATTTTGATGATTAGTACCGTAACGTGAGAATTGTTCTCATGCATGAAAAGGTCATTGATACGATCGATAAAGCTCTGACTACTATTCCCGATGAGAATAACAAAGTGGAATGGGAAGCTTACGTGAACCATTATGATAATTGACTATCAATTTATTACATTCAATACTTGATCGGATGATGGATTTCTTCAATTGATATATATATATATATATATATATATATATATATATATATATATATATATATATGCACATGGGAAACCCAAAGAAAATAAAATGTCACTACCTAAGATAAAATATTCGGATATTTGAGGGTGGCCAATCATAATGACTAAACTCTTGGGAAGGTAAAGTACCACGTTCCATATACAACTTAGTATAAGGTAAAGAGAACCTCTCCCATTCATTTCTATTACCAAACTAAGAAGTAATTTCATGGTGAGAACCTCAAAGTTTTAGTGAAAATCCTTTATTAAGGCAACACAAATCGAAGAGGAAAAATTCTCATATCATGAGGTCTTGCCAAGCTAGATAGTCAAGTAGGTTAGAATTATTACGACAAACCATTGCATAAGGTGTACTTACCCAAGACACATAGTAGTGTTGAGGTTGATTTCTAAGCTACCGACAATTGTTAGAAGGACTTTTGAATCCCGACTAATGAGAATGGCCCAATTCTTCCTTATATCTAATAACTATTAAATAGTTGAGTAGGTGGGTTACCCGCAAAAATTAAGCATACTTATCATCCCTTCTTATGTTTTTAGTATATTAATCATTTCTTTTGTTAATCATTTATATTTTATTGTATATTAGTCCCATAACAAATACCCGACATATATTATTTATTTATTTGTCATTTATTTCGCAACTCTACATTATTTTACTTTCAGAACACATTTATTACAACATTGTATATTAGTCCCATAACTAAAATGTTCTCCACATTTCTCTTTCAGACAATTCCTTGAACATGATAAGTACAAATGACCATAAATTTTATTCATCCTAAAAGAGAAGCTCAAAAGAATAATAAAATCCAGTTTACAAAGAAATGTCAATCAAAATATACTGACTTGAGGTTTCAAGTATATAAAGAAGGGGCCATATTTCTAGGATTCCACCTAATGTGAAATTCATGAATATGGATAAATTATTTTTATAGTTAATATTATGTTTCCAACAATTGGTGCTCTCTTTTTAATGGTTTTTTTGGTCTGGTTTTGAGTATGGACAATTTTTCTTAATGAATGATGATTTTGGTTTGGTAATTTATTGTTTGTTTTATCTTTAATGAATATATTGTGTTCTTTTATAAGGTTTTGATCTTTGGTACAGCATTTTGAAAGGCGATGTACTAATTTTGGTTGAATGAGCATTATTCTAATGTTCATAATTGTAAAAAATGATGGAAAAAAGCAGTTCACTGCACAAAAGTTTATGAGAAAACTAAAGGACTGTAATTAAAATTAGCACGATTACAATAAGTTTCACTTTTTACATACGCTTCAACCTTTAGGAACTATACGTATTGCCTAATTTTCAAAAGGAGATAGAAACTCCTGCCTACATAGCCATAATATATGGAGACACCATGAAAGTGAAGATTATGCGAATCGTCAAAATTGTTACCAATCAGTTTGAATCGATGCACTAATATATATTATTGTTATTTTAATTAATTATTTGTTTTTATTGATATTTTAAATTATTAAATGTATAATTTAATGAATATTACATTTAAATATAATTAAAAACCATATTTTTAAAAAAAAAAGTCATTCGCGACTACTTGTAGTCTTCATTGACAATTGTACGTAGTTGGTTTTTCTATTATATAAATTTATCACTCTCGAATCATGCCTCACATGTGACTCCGAAGCATATTGGATGCTAGCAAACTGATTGGTAACAATTTTGATGATTAGTACCGTAACGTGAGAATTGTTCTCATGCATGAAAAGGTCATTGATACGATCGATAAAGCTCTGACTACTATTCCCGATGAGAATAACAAAGTGGAATGGGAAGCTTACATGAACCATTATGATAATTGACTATCAATTTATTACATTCAATACTTGATCGGATGATGGATTTCTTCAATTGATATATATATATATATATATATATATATATATATATATATATATATATATATATATATATGCACATGGGAAACCCAAAGAAAATAAAATGTCACTACCTAAGATAAAATATTCGGATATTTGAGGGTGGCCAATCATAATGACTAAACTCTTGGGAAGGTAAAGTACCACGTTCCATATACAACTTAGTATAAGGTAAAGAGAACCTCTCCCATTCATTTCTATTACCAAACTAAGAAGTAATTTCATGGTGAGAACCTCAAAGTTTTAGTGAAAATCCTTTATTAAGGCAACACAAATCGAAGAGGAAAAATTCTCATATCATGAGGTCTTGCCAAGCTAGATAGTCAAGTAGGTTAGAATTATTACGACAAACCATTGCATAAGGTGTACTTACCCAAGACACATAGTAGTGTTGAGGTTGATTTCTAAGCTACCGACAATTGTTAGAAGGACTTTTGAATCCCGACTAATGAGAATGGCCCAATTCTTCCTTATATCTAATAACTATTAAATAGTTGAGTAGGTGGGTTACCCGCAAAAATTAAGCATACTTATCATCCCTTCTTATGTTTTTAGTATATTAATCATTTCTTTTGTTAATCATTTATATTTTATTGTATATTAGTCCCATAACAAATACCCGACATATATTATTTATTTATTTGTCATTTATTTCGCAACTCTACATTATTTTACTTTCAGAACACATTTATTACAACATTGATAGTCCATCTAGCGATGTTAACCCAACACTTATTAAATTACTACTTGTAAACGACCCATACACTTGTGGGAAGTCACCCTCTCAATGTTGATTTTATATCTCGCTTTGGGGGATGAGAAGTACCCACCAATATATAAAATACCCTAAGTATAGTAGTTGATACAAAATACATAGGATGGGTTTATACCCACCAAGTTGTAACTATATGTTGTTATAACATACCTTAAAAACAATTTCATTGAGGATTGAACAAGGGAAATGTTAAATTGGTTGGTTTACATGTAGTCGATGGGCATATACCAACCACCTTAAATAATCAGGTTTTCATTTTAAACTCTCACATATTAAGTTTAGTATTTCTTCGGTTTACAGAGTTCTTAATTTAGTTTACTGTGGGTTTACATAGTGCTTAGTGTTTAGTGTTAGATTTATTGTTGTTTATAGGTACTTGATCACGGATAATTGTGGGGTTTAAACACTCACAATAAACACAAAAATGAATATGGTAATAAACACTATCATAAGATGTCTAACCAATCGCAAAAACAAGGATAAACAAATGTATCTTTATACGTGACAATGAAAAAAGGGCATAACTTTAAACATTTGTCTCACATAGGCTTAAAAAAAGTCAAGAAATATAAAATTCACTAAAAAAACATAAGCCATGCCCACCTTCCTATATGGGGAATATTAGATGATAATTCGTACTGAAACATTAACTTTAGTATTAAAAATAACCAATACAATACCTAATACATACAAGTTTGTATATACCCACTAAATTATGCATACAAGTGGATATCAAACCAAAATAAACACATAAATTGGGGTATCAACCCAATATTTTATGTAAAAGTGGGTATACACCCACTAGTTACAAACAACCACAACAATGTAGAATAATCATCATTCCGTCAATACGTCATTTCTTGTATCCACCAAGTGAATACTCATAAATACAAAACAATTTTTGAATGTTGGTGGGCTTATGAGTGTGATAAAATAATGATATATAATCACACATCTCAAAAACACGATTAACTCTCCGCAAGTGTACGGGTTGTTACAAGTAATAATAAGTAAATAAAGTTTATTGCTCAGGGACTTAGGTAGTTATTTCAATTCGTGTTCAATACTTTTGTAGATTTTTTAAATCTTCCGATTTGAAAGATAAATATATGAAGTGTTTGATTTTTTAATAAATAATATAAATAATTATTCAAGGAAGATAGCAGTTAAGATTGCAAGTATGCGCCTAATCATATTGACTTAATGGTTCTAGAAATAATTGGTTGTTTTTATTAACCAGGATTCTAAATTTTTCCTAACTCATGTAGGGGTCAACTTAGGAAGCTCACATACTCATATTCTAAGAGATTAAGACAAACCTTAGCGGCTACTTGGCTATTCAAGACCTTGGGTTAATTAGCGTACACCAACCGCGTATTCACAAACCAATAATTACAACACCTTGCCACTTTTGGGTGCAAGCTCAATTACTTAGTCTAATCAATATAATTTTTCCAAAATTAGATAAGTATATTTTCAAGGTGTACACCCATTAGATGCAAATCACAGTTTATTTTAAAACTCAAAACAACAAAAAAAACAGTAAACCTAGATTTCTACATAAATAATTCTAAACTAAATAGAAATTAGTGCATAATTGAATCTTTGAATTAAAATATTAGAAATAAATTAAATACAAAATAATTATAATTCTAATTTACCCAAAGAATAGAAATAGGGAGGAGTAGAATTTATCCGGTGAAGCTCCAAACTTGAATCTTCCTTCTCTAGATCCTCATGATCTCTTTTGTGATGAATTATTGATGAAATGTAAGCTCTGGTGGCCAAGGAATGAATTTATAATGTCAACTTTAGTGTATACATAGGTCATGGGCTAGGTTTAAATGACCTAACCCATCTCAAAAACGTTTTCCTCCAAGAGGGGACAAATTCGAGTCATGTTTTAACTTTTTCGTTACAGATCTGAGTTGTAAAATACCAGTAACCATGCGCTCCTAATTCAGAATCCCATATGAATATAAAATGGATCATCCAATTATTTTTAAATATCACGTGACATCGAAAACAATTAACTATCTAATTTTGGCCGACAACTGTTTCATATTTATAAAAATGGTTTCTTATCCATTCTTTGACATGTAATATAATACGTGTACCTAAGAGTTTCACATTTAACACATAAGTTACGCACAAATAACTCTAAATGTGAAAAATCTCCAAAAGAGGGTAAGAAACGAGAATATATCAAATAATAGGGAAAACCCCTCATCTAAGCACAAAAGGAACTTAAAAATATGTCTCAAGATAGGATTTATTTATTACCAAATAAGGGAGACATCAAATGTCTTTCCATTGGATTGCAATTAATTCTCTAATGACACACGAGATAAAATTATGCACGTAGGATAGATATTTCTCGTCAAGATATATGAATATAAATTACCCGTTCCATCAGCTAACTATATCAAATTTAAAAATTAACATGAAGTTAACACATTCTGAATATATTTATTGGATACAAAAGTTTTCTATTGCATAAAACCACAATAGAAACTACCGTTACCTTTTCTATCAAATTGTACTATCGGTCCCTGAAAATTTTGTCACAGACTGAAAGTGGGTATAAACTCACGACTGCAACTGTAGAGACCTTTGATATCAAATTGCCCTATAGATCCCCTGAACAATCTATATGGGTTTAAACTACATAAATCATTATACTGTGAATAGGGTGAAATACAAAATACCCACTACTAATTTAAACAATACTATATAACAATTAATGGTTAACAAAAACACTTTATATGAATTAATATTATAAAAAAAATTAGTATTATTTTAGAAAAATTTCAAGATTTAACAACTATTATTCCATGTTATTCTATAATTTTCAGAAAAAAGAAGCAAAAACTAATAAAATTGCATTAAGAACACCTTATTTAACCCATAAAATAATATTTGTATTGTCTTTGAAAATATTGCTTCCGCCGATTAAAAACTCCTCTAATAGACAAGTTTTTCTTCTCTTAAAAAATAATAGTTTATGTATACGAAAGGTATGAATTAAGCCAAACCCGCATCACGAAATGAATCACCATAATGCTTTACATGCCAAGAATGAGAAAGAGTGCTTGAAAGTTCAATTTATGAAAGATTGTTTTTGCAACGACCATATATATGATTTGGTTAATATATAAAAAGTTTAGTATGGATGGTATTTTCCCTAATTTAGAGTGCATAATGAAAATTATTACAATTCATGTTTACCTATTTCTTTTCTCATTGCATACCCATCTCGTCCTTTTGGGAGATAGTTGACTTATGTTTTTTACCCACCAAGATTTATGGTATAGATTTTTTGTGGGAAATTAGATCAAACTTTTTATTAACTTAAACATATAAGACTTTCATCCAATATTTAATAATCCAATATTTAATCATAATAGTTAATTATAATAGTAAGACATATGTAAATAGATTAATTAGAAAAGTTACCACAATTAATTTTTTAGGTTTAATATAAGGTACATTTCATACACTACTAAAAGTTTTATTGAACCATTCAATATAGGATGAAAGACTTTTCCTATTTATTAACCCAACACACAGAACGGAAGCCCAAGCAACACTGTTGGCAAATGGGCTGGAAAGAAGAGAAAAATTCAATAATATTTACTTCCCATTTAACTACTTTGTAACTAGTCTACACATCATGGGCCTTATCCATTCTTAGGATTTAAACAAAAATTTACCCTAATAACAAAGACGCCGCCGCTCCTCTCTTTGTGTATATCGAGGTAAAGTTTCCTCTCCATGTACATATACATTGGTAAAATTAGGTAAAATAGTATTATATCTTACTCAAATTTTTTTGTTGTATTTGTTTATATGGTTTAACTAAATTTAATTTAATTTTTTTTTTCACAGAATAATTAAAAATTGACGTTCTTCTGAGTAATTTTATCGAGTCTTTTGGATTTGTAAAACTAAGAGTTTCATCAATGGAAAAATCTTAGATAAATATGAGTTGTCCAATATACTAAGAGACGTTCTCTTAATCAAGGTATGTGATTTATTTTAGTTACCATGTTGCAAGGCACAAGAAAAATCTTGAACCCAATTACAATATGAGTCCCTATATAATGTGAAAATTGCAATATAGACCCACATTATTTTTCCTTAGGAAAGAGGTAAAAGATTTGTGTATGGAATGTAATTTGTCTCTCCTATAAATAATTGAAAAATATAGGATTAGATTTTTCAGTTTTAGCAACTAAAAAGTCATGCAATACAATTCAAACAAAAATATTTTGTATTTTTTTATTCATACATATCATCGAGTGTTGTTTGATTACAGGAAAGCGATCGTTGGTCATGACATTTCAAGAAAATAGAACACTTATATAATTAACTTGGTAAGTTTATTAATCTATTGTTATGCTTCATATGATACTTAATAACAGATGATCAACCCTTAATATTTAACTCATTGTTCTAATGATTGTAAATTTTAGTTTGGTAATAGATGTGTTTAATTTAGATTAAAAGAATAAAAGCAAGTAATTGTGTGGATGATAAAATATTATTTGTACACAATTGAACATTAAACACACTATTAATAAAAGTTATGTAGACCAATAGTGAATACACAAATAAAGAGTGTGTTATTGGGTGTAAAGAATAACCATTTTAATATGTCATTGAATTAATTTTGCACCGATATGGCATTTTTGCTCCAGATCCTACTCATGCAATAGCTCTTGTTCCTGTCGGAGTATATTATTTATCGAAATCAGATCTGTGATTTTGGTAGATGGAAAGGGAAAGAGAGGAAATCATATATCTTTTGCTTTTAAAGCTGTGCCAGAGAGAACAGCTGTGGAAATATGTCAAAAAATAATACTCCATCAAGTGAGTTCTCCATCAGATCGGATGAAGGCATAAATTTAGTGGTGAACTTGAATTCAAGTCCATCAGATCAGTATGGAGTTTGTCCCAACTTTAAAATTTTTGTGAAAGGCAAAAGTCACAGTCCAGATCTTCCTCAATTTTCTGCTCTAGCTTCAGCTCTTACTCTAGATTATTCTCCTGCTCCAGCTCTTACACTAGATCCTTCTCCTTCTCCTGCTCCGGTTCTAGCTCTGGTTCCTGTTCTAGTTCCTTTTGTTATACTTCCAGCGGCTACTAAAGACAACAACAGTCTCAATGAGCTCAGTGATCTTGCTTCAAGGTTGTTTGATGACCTGTCTCTGTTCGACTTTTATGCTTCTCAAGTAAGTTAATACAATCTTATCTAATTTTAAACATTTCACTTACCATTTCTCATGGTTTGTATTTGTCTCTTTATTTGTAGGATACATTTGAGGACCCTCCTGCTCCAGGTGCATGGTAATTTTTTTTCCTAGTAAAATAATTTGATTAATTCTTTAAATATGTTACCATTGTAATCAACTTTTTTTTGGATCTTTCATTTTTTCAACAAAGTGGGAAAAAGTCCCAGTCCTCTAAATCCAAACGTAGGCACAAGAGAAAGAGACAAGAGACTTCTGAGTCGGAAAATGTCAGTGATGATGATCATTGGGTTTTGAGACCCCATAGAAGGTCTAAATGGGTAGTACGAAAGGTATGTCCACTTTTTCTAAATTAATTTTATTACCGTCATTATAAACAGTTTTGTTCTTTTAATCTTTACTTAAAGACACTCAAGTGTAACTCATGATGGACTAAATGCACACAACCACCTTTAACTATATCTAATCCCTGATTTTGTCCATAAACTTTAAAAAACAATTTAAACCTTCTTAAACTTTTTTTTCCGTTGTTGTTAACGGAGCATGCAAATTACTATTATCCCCTTTCATACTACCGCACCTTTAACTTTTCATGACCCATTCTTCCCCTTCTAGTTCCTCGCTCTGAACACAACTCATTTTTTGACCAAATCTTCCTTGACTAGATTTTCAATTAGATTTACATAAAAAAGAAGTCCAGATTATTTGTGGACCCATATGTTTTTGGATAGAATTGTAATTTAGGGAGTGTTGAATATTATTTTATGTTGTGTTGTGGCACCTTTTGTTTTTTAATAGTTGTGTACAATTGTAACTAGGGTCTTTTGTCATAATTTGGTTATAATGTTTATCCCATCTGGTTGTGAGTGCTAATGTGCATATACCCTCTAATTCTGCAGATATAACCATTTGTGTAAGGGAGGGACTTGGAATTCAACCTCGAAATATGATGCAGGCAAATCTTTTGCGAAACATTCACCGTCATCATTTGACAGGATAGCATGGTATTTCATAGATTTATTGGTCGCAAGTTTCTTGAGTTTTTATCTTTCTTGAATTTCTAAAGTCAAACAAAGATATTTATCATAAGTTATAACTCACACTTTGTAATTTTTTTCCTTATACTTATAAACATATATCAAATAGAAGATGGTCTCATTTGCAGGTAAGATCAGAACTAAACAAAATATTGTAAAAACAGCATGAGCATCTGGAACTTTTTGAATTTGGGTAATTTTTTCAAATTCAGCAAAAATAGCATGCAAAGTGTCGAAAAAATCTTGCATATCATATAAATAACCTATCTTTAGATATGGTCCTATATTTAATTCACTCACATATTAAGAAATATGGCCCTATTAACAAGGTGTCAATATCTGCTCCAGGGCCATGAACCTATATAACAATATAACTCTTTAGATCTTCTTGACAACAAAATTAAATCCAAAAGATATTACATAATATTGCATATTTTAATAAGTGAACTTACATCAAGGTGATAGGAGCCAAAAGTCATTATAACAACATTTACATCTTCTACTCTCCATGGAGTGTCAATTTCTTTACCCACATTTTTACAATCTACAATAACATTTTACATTTTGATCTAACCATGAAGATTGATTTTGTAGTAACACGCCACTAGCAAATGCAGAATCACTTGTTTACTTCTTCTTGAGTTTTACAAAAGATTTTCCTTTTACTTAGAAGCTATTATCACACAGAAGATGAAATTTTAGAGAAGTCATATGAGTTCATTACATAGCATATATAGAGAATGACAAAACTGCCCCTCAAGGATGAAAAATTAGATTTTGATTTCAGTAAGTAATTGTTTGCTAACATAAATCTATATATAAAATCATCTTGGGGTATCCGTACTAGAAGAAGACGATCATAAGATGAGCAAGTAGCAACAAAAGCAAGTGAACAATGTTTATTGTACGTTTCAATCACATCAGGTTTAATTCCATCTATCTTCACAATAGAAAATCCATTGTGCATAAGTGCTGTTAATACCAATATCTATTTAGAGGAACTAAAATGTTCTCCACATTTCTCTTTCAGACAATTCCTTGAACATGATAAGTACAAATGACCATAAATTTTATTCATCCTAAAAGAGAAGCTCAAAAGAATAATAAAATCCAGTTTACAAAGAAATGTCAATCAAAATATACTGACTTGAGGTTTCAAGTATATAAAGAAGGGGCCACATTTCTAGGATTCCACCTAATGTGAAATTCATGAATATGGATAAATTATTTTTATAGTTAATATTATGTTTCCAACAATTGGTGCTCTCTTTTTAATGGTTTTTTTGGTCTGGTTTTGAGTATGGACAATTTTTCTTAATGAATGATGATTTTGGTTTGGTAATTTATTGTTTGTTTTATCTTTAATGAATATATTGTGTTCTTTTATAAGGTTTTGATCTTTGGTACAGCATTTTGAAAGGCGGTGTACTAATTTTGGTTGAATGAGCATTATTCTAATGTTCATAATTGTAAAAAATGATGGAAAAAAGCAGTTCACTGCACAAAAGTTTATGAGAAAACTAAAGGACTGTAATTAAAATTAGCACGATTACAATAAGTTTCACTTTTTACATACGCTTCAACCTTTAGGAACTATACGTATTGCCTAATTTTCAAAAGGAGATAGAAACTCCTGCCTACATAGCCATAATATATGGAGACACCATGAAAGTGAAGATTATGCGAATCGTCAAAATTGTTACCAATCAGTTTGAATCGATGCACTAATATATATTATTGTTATTTTAATTAATTATTTGTTTTTATTGATATTTTAAATTATTAAATGTATAATTTAATGAATATTACATTTAAATATAATTAAAAACCATATTTTTAAAAAAAAAAGTCATTCGCGACTACTTGTAGTCTTCATTGACAATTGTACGTAGTTGGTTTTTCTATTATATAAATTTATCACTCTCGAATCATGCCTCACATGTGACTCCGAAGCATATTGGATGCTAGCAAACTGATTGGTAACAATTTTGATGATTAGTACCGTAACGTGAGAATTGTTCTCATGCATGAAAAGGTCATTGATACGATCGATAAAGCTCTGACTACTATTCCCGATGAGAATAACAAAGTGGAATGGGAAGCTTACGTGAACCATTATGATAATTGACTATCAATTTATTACATTCAATACTTGATCGGATGATGGATTTCTTCAATTGATATATATATATATATATATATATATATATATGCACATGGGAAACCCAAAGAAAATAAAATGTCACTACCTAAGATAAAATATTCGGATATTTGACGGTGGCCAATCATAATGACTAAACTCTTGGGAAGGTAAAGTACCACGTTCCATATACAACTTAGTATAAGGTAAAGAGAACCTCTCCCATTCATTTCTATTACCAAACTAAGAAGTAATTTCATGGTGAGAACCTCAAAGTTTTAGTGAAAATCCTTTATTAAGGCAACACAAATCGAAGAGGAAAAATTCTCATATCATGAGGTCTTGCCAAGCTAGATAGTCAAGTAGGTTAGAATTATTACGACAAACCATTGCATAAGGTGTCCTTACCCAAGACACATAGTAGTGTTGAGGTTGATTTCTAAGCTACCGACAATTGTTAGAAGGACTTTTGAATCCCGACTAATGTGAATGGCCCAATTCTTCCTTATATCTAATAACTATTAAATAGTTGAGTAGGTGGGTTACCCGCAAAAATTAAGCATACTTATCATCCCTTCTTATGTTTTTAGTATATTAATCATTTCTTTTGTTAATCATTTATATTTTATTGTATATTAGTCCCATAACAAATACCCGACATATATTATTTATTTATTTGTCATTTATTTCGCAACTCTACATTATTTTACTTTCAGAACACATTTATTACAACATTGATAGTCCATCTAGCGATGTTAACCCAACACTTATTAAATTACTACTTGTAAATGACCATACACTTGTGGGACGTCACCCTCTCAATGTTGATTTTATATCCTGCTTTGGGAGACGAAAAGTACACTCCAATCTATTGAATACCCTAAGTATAGTAGTTTATACAAAATACGTAAGATGGGTTTATACCCACCAAGTTATTAGTATATGTTGTTATATCGTACCTTTAAAACGATGTCATTGAGGATTGAAAAAGGGAAATGTTAAATTGGTGGATTTACATGTAATCGGTGGGCATATACCAACCACCTTAAATAATCAGGTTTTCATTTTAAACTCTCACATATTAAGTTTAAGTCTTTCTTGGGTTTACAGAGTTCTTAGTTTAGTTTACTATGGGTTTACATAGTGCTTAGTGTTTAGTGTTAGATTTATTGTTGTTTATAGGTACTTGATCACTGATAATTGTTGGGTTTAAACACTCACAATAAACATTAAAATCTATATGGTAATAAAAACTATCATAAGATGTCTAACCAATCACAAAAACAAGGATAAACAAATGTATCCTTATACGTGACAATGAAAAAAAGGCATAATTTTAAACATGTGTCTCACAGGCTTAATAAAAGTCAAAAAATATAAAATTCATTAAAAACATGAGCCTTGCCCACCTTCTTATATTGGGAATATAGATGATAATTGATACTGAAACATTAACTTAAGAATCAAATATAACAAATACAATACCTAATACAAACAAGTTTGTATATTCCCACTAAATTATGCATACAAGTGGATATCAACCCACTAAATAAAAACATAAATTTGGGTATCAACCCGCTAAATAAAAACATAAATGTGGGTATCAACCCAATACTTTAGGTAAAAGTAGCTATACACCCACTAGTTACAAACAACGACTACAATGTAGAATAATCATCTATCTGTCAATACGACATTTCTTGTATCCACTAAGTGAATACTCATAAACACTGAAGACTGTTCAATGTTGGTGGGCCCATGGGTGTGATAAAGTAATGATATAAAATCGTACACATCTCAAAAACACGATTAACTCACCGCAAGTGTACTGGTTGTTACAAGTAATAATAAGTAAATAATGATCGTTCCTCAGGGATTTAGGTAGTTATTCAATTTGTGTTCAATACTTCTGTAGATGTTTTAAAATATTTCGATTTAAAAAATAAAACTAATAAGTGTTTGATTTGTTTGATAAATAATATAAATAATTATTCAAGGAAGATAACAGTTAAGATTGCAAGTATGCACCTAATCATATTGACTTAATGGTTTTAGAAAAAATTGGTTGTTCTTATTAACCAGGATTCTAAAGTCTTCCTAACTCATGTAGAGGTCAACTTAGAAAGCTCACATACTCATATTCTAAGAGATTAAGACAAACCTTAGCGGCTACTTGGATATTCAAGACCTTGGGTTAATTAGAGTACACAAACCGCGTATTCACAAATCAATAATTAAACACCCTTCCACTTTTGGGTGCAAGCTCAATTACATAGTCTAATGAATATAATTTTCCAAAAATAAGATAAGTATATCTTTCAAGGTGTATATCAAGTAGATGCAAAACACAATTTACTTTAAAACTCAAAACAACAAATAAAACAGTAAACCTAGATTTCTACATAAATAATTCTAAACTAAATAGAAATTAGTGCATAATTGAATCTTTGAATTAAAATCTTAGAAATAAATTAAATACAAAATAATTATAATTCTAATTTACCCAAAGAATAGAGATAGGGAGGAGTAGAATTTATCCGGTGAAGCTCCAAACTTGAATCTTCCTTCTCTAGATCCTCATGGTCTCTTTTGTGATGAATTATTGATGAAATATAAGCTCTGGCGGCCAAGGAATGAATTTATAATGTCAACTTTAGTGTATATATAGGTCATTGGCTAGGTTTAAATGACCTAACCCATCTCAAAAACGTTTTCCTCCAAGAAGGGACTGATTCGAGTCATGTTTTAACTATTTCATTACAAATCTAAGTTGAAAAATACCAGTAACCATGCGCTCCTAATTCAGAATCCCATATGAATATAAAAGGGATCATCCAATTATTTTTAAATATCACGTGACATCGAAAACAATTCACTATCTAATTTTGGCCGACAACTGTTTCATATTTATAAAAATGGTTTCTTATCCATGCTTTGGCATGTAATATAATACGTGTACCTAAGAGTTTCACATTTAACACATAAGTTACGCACAAATAACTCTAAATGTGAAAAATCTCCTAAAGAGGGTAAGAAACGAGAATATATCAAATAATAGGGAAAACCCCTCTTCTAAGCACACTAGGAACTTAAAAATATGTCTCAAAATAGGATTTATTTATCACCAAATAAGGGAGACATCAAATGTCTTTCCATTGGATTGCAATTACTTCTCTAATGACACACGAGATAAAATTATGCACGTAGGATAGATATTTCTCGTCAAGATTGATGAATATAAATTACCCGTTCCATCGGCCAACTATATCAAATATTAAAATTAACATGAAGTTAACACATTCTGAATATATTTATTGGATACACAAGTTTTTTATTGCATAAAACCACAATAGAAACTACCGTTACCTTTTCTATCAAATTGTACTATAGGCCCTGAAAATTTTGTCACAAACTGAAAGTGGGTATAAAGTCACCACGGTAGCGACCTTTGATATCAAATTTCCCTGTATATCCCCTGAACGATCTATATGGGTTTAAACTACATAAATCAATATACTGTGAATAGGGTGAAAAATACAAAATACCGACTACTAATTTAAACAATACTATCTAACAATTAATAATGGTTAACAAAAACACTTTATATGAATTAATATGATAAAAAAATTTGTGTTATTTTAGAAAAATTTCAAGGTTTAAAAACTATTATTCCATGTTATTCTATAATTTTCAAAAAAAAAACCAAAAACTAATAAAATTGCATTAAGAACACCTTATTTAACCTATAAAATAATATTTGTATTGTCTTTAAAAATATTGTTTCCGCCGATTAAAAACTCCTCTGATAGACAAGTTGTTCTTCTCTTACAAAATAATAGTTTGTGTATACGAAAGATATGAATTAAGTCAAACTCGCATCACGAAATGAATCACCATAATGATTTACATGCCAAGAATGAGAAAGTGTGCTTGAAAGTTCAATTTATGAAAGATTGTTTTTGCAACGACCATATATATGATTTGGTAAATATAGGACAAGTTTAGTATGGAGGGTATTCTCCCTAATTTAGAGTGCATGGTGAAAACTATTAAAATTCATGTTTACCTTTTTCTTTTCTCACTGTATCCCTATCTCGTCTTTTTGGGAGATAGTTGACTTATGTTTTTTACCCACCAATATTTATTGTATAGATTTTTTGTGGGAAATCAGATCAAACTTTTTATTAACTTATACATATGAGACTTTCATCCAATATTTAATCATAATCATTAATTATAATAGCAAGACATATGTAAATAGATTAATTAGAAAAGTTACCACAATTAATTTTTTATGTTAAATATAAGGTATATTTCATACACTACTAAAATTTATATTGAACCATTCAATATAGGATGAAAGACTTATCTTATTTATTAACCCAACACACAGAACATAAGCTCAAGCAATGATGTTGGCAAATGGGCTGGAAAGAAGAGAAAAATTCAATAATATTTACTTTCCATTTAATTACTATGTAACTAGTCTACACATCATGGGCCTTATCCATTCTTAGTATTTAAACAAAAATTTACCCTAATAACAAAGAAGCGCCGCAGAAAAAGTTAGAAATGCAAAATAAAGCCCGCTCCTCTCTTTGTGTATATCGAGGTAAAGTTTCCTCTCCATGTACATATATACATTGGTAAAATTAAGTAAAATAGTATTATATCTTACTCAACTTTTTTTTGCTGTATTTGTTTATATGGTTTAAATAAATTTAAATTTTTTTTCACATAATAATTAAAAATTGATGTTCTTCTGAGTAATTTTATTGAGTGATTTGGATTTGTAAAACTAAGAGTTTTATCAATAGAAAAAAACTAAGATAAAATGAGTTGTCCTGTATACTAAGAGACGTTCTCTTAATCAAGGTATGTGATTTATTTTAGTTTCCATGTTGCAAGGGATAAGAAAAATCTTAAACCCAATTACAATATGAGTCCCTATATAATGTGAATATTACAATATAGGCCCGCATTATTGTTCCTTAGGAAAGAGGTAAAAGAGTTGTGTATGACATGTAATTTGTCTCTCCTATAAACAATTGAAAAATATAGGATTAGATTTTTTAGTTTTAGCAGCTAGAAATTCATGCAATACAATTCAAACAAAAATATTTTGTATTTTTTTATTCATACATATCATGAGTGTTGTTTGATTACAGGAAAGCGATCGTTGGTCATGACATTTCAAGAAAATGGAACAATTATATAATGAACTTGGTAAGTTTATTAATTTGTTGTTATGATTCATATGATGCTTAATAACAGATGATCAACCCTTAATATTTAACTCATTGTTCTAATGATGGTAAATTTTAGTTTGGTAATAGATGTGTTTAATTTAGATTAAAAGAATAAAAGCAAGTAATGGTGTGGATGATAAAATATTATTTGTACACAATTGAACATTAAACACACGATTAATAAAAGTTATGTAGACCAATAGTGAATACACAAATAAAGAGTGTGTTATTGGGTGTAAAGAATAACCATTTTAATATGTCATTGAATTAATTTTGCACCGATATGGCATTTTTGCTCCAGATCCTGCTCATGCAATAGCTCTTGTTCCTGTCGGAGTATATTATTTGTCGAAGTCAGATCTGTGATTTTGGTAGCTGGAAAGGGAAAGAGAGGGAATCATATATCTTTTGCTTTTAAAGCTATGCCGGAGAGAACATCTACGGAAATATGTCAAAAAAAATACTCCATCAAGTGAGTTCTCCATCAGATCTGATGAAGGCATAAATTTAGTGGTGAACTTGAATTCAAGTCCATCAGATCAGTTTGGAGTTTGTCCCAGCTTTAAAAGTTTTGTGAAAGGCAAAAGTCACAGTCCAAATCCTCCTCAATTTTCTGCTCCAGCTTCAGCTCTTACTCCAGATCCTTCTCCTGCTCCAGCTCTTACACCAGATCCTTCTCCTGCTCCTACTCCTGTGCTCCGGTTCTAGCTCTGGTTCCTGTTCCAGTTCCTTCTGTTATACTTCTAGCGGCTACTAAAGACAACAACAGTCTCAATGAGTTCAGTGATCTTGCTTCAAGGTTGTTTGATGACCTGTCTCTGTTTGACTTTTATGCTTCTGAAGTAAGTTAATACAATCTTATCTAATTTTAAACATTTCACTTACCATTTCTCATGCTTTGTATGTCTCTCTTTATTTGTAGGATACATTTGAGGACCCTCCTGCTCTACTCTAGGTGCATGGTAATTTTATTTTCTAGTAAATAATTTGATTAATTCTTTAAATATGTTCCCATTGTAATCAACTTTTTTTTGGATCTTTCATTTTTGCAAGAAAGTGGGAAAAAAGTCTCAGTCATCTAAATCCAAACGCAGGCACAAGAGATAGAGACAAGAGACTTCTGAGTCGGAAAATGAGAGTGATGATGATCATTGGGTTTCGAGACCCCATAGAAGGTCTAAACGGGTAGTACGAAAGGTATGTCCACTTTTTCTAAATTAATTTTATTACCGTCATTATAAACAATTTTGTTCTTTTAATCTTTACTTGGAGACACTCAAGTGTAACTCATGATGGACTAAATGCACACAACCACCTTTAACTATATCTAATCCCTGATTTTGTCCATAAACTTTAAAAAACAATTTAAACTTCCTTAAACTTTTTTTCCATTGTTGTTAACGGAGCATGCAAATTTACTATTATACCCTTTCATACTACCGCACCTTTAACTTTTCATGACTCATTCTTCCCCTTTTAGTTCCTCGCTCTGAACACAACTCATATTTTGACCAAATCTTCCTCGACTAGATTTTCAATTAGATTTACATCAAAAAGAAGTCCAGATTATTTGTGGACCCATATGTTTTTGGATAGAATTGTAATTTAGGGAGTGTTGAATATTATTTTATGTTGTGTCGTGGCACCTTTTGTTTTTTAATAGTTGTGTACAATTGTAATTAGGGACTTTTGTCATAATTTGGTTATAATGTTTATCCCATCTGGTTGTGAGTGCTAATGTGCATATGCCCTCTAATTCTGCAGATATAACCATTTGTGTAAGGGAGGGACTTGGAATTCAACCTCGAAATATGATGCAGGCAAATCTTTTGCGAAACATTCACCGTCATCATTTGACAGGATAGCATTGTATTCCATAGATTTATTGGTCGCAAGTTTCTTGAGTTTTTATCTTTCTTGAATTTCTAAACTCAAACAAATATATTTATTATAAGTTATAACTCCCACTTTGTAATTTTATTCCTTATACTTATAAACATATATCAAACAGAAGATGTTCTCATTTGCAGGTAAGATCAGAATTAAACAAAATATTGTAAAAACAGCATGAGCAACTGGAACTTTTTGAATTTGGGTAATTTTTTCAAATTCAGCAAAAATAGCATGCAAAGTGTCGAAAAATCTTGCATATCATATAAATAACCTATCTTTAGATAAGGTCCTCTATTTAATTCACTCACATATTAAGCAATATGGCCCTATTAACAAGGTGTCAATATGTGCTCCAGGGCCATGAACCTATATAACAATATAACTCTTTAGATCTTCTTGACAACAAAATTAAATCCAAAAGATATTACATAATACTGCATATTTCAATAAGTGAACTTACATCAAGGTGATAGGAGCCAAAAGTCATTATAACAGCATTTACATCTTCTACTCTCCATGGAGTGTCAATTTCTTTACCCACATTTTTACAATCTACAATAACATTTTACATTTTGATCTAACCATGAAGATTGATTTTGTAGTAACACGCCACTAGCAAATGCAGAATCACTTGTTTACTTCTTGAGTTTTACAAAAGATTTTCCTTTTACTTAGAAGCTATTATCACACAGAAGATGAAATTTTAGAGAAGTCATATGAGTTCATTATATAGCAGATATAGCGAATGACAAAACTGCCCCTCAAGGTTGAAAAATTAGATTTTGATTTCAGTAAGTAATTGTTTGCTAACATAAATCTATATATAAAATCATCTTGGGGTATCCATACTAGAAGAAGCCGATCATAAGATGAGCAGGTAGCAACAAAAGCAAGCGAACCATGTTTATTGTACGTTTCAATCACATCAGGTTTAATTCCATCTATCTTAACAATAGAAAATCCATTGTGCATAAGTTCTGTTAATACCAATATCTATTTACAGGAACTAAAATGTTCTCCACATTTCTCTTTCAGACAATTCCTTGAACATAATAAGTACAAATGACCATAAATTTTATTCATCCTAAAAGAGAAGCTCAAAAGAATTATAAAATCCTGTTTACAAAGAAATGTCAATCAAAATATACTGACTTGAGGTTTCAAGTGTATAAAGAAGGGGCCACATTTCCAGGATTCCACCTAATGTGAAATTCATGAATATGGATAAATTATTTTTATAGTTAATATTATGTTTCTAACAATTGGTGCTCTCTTTTTAATGGTTCATTTGGTCTGGTTTTGAGTATGGACAACTTAATGAATGATGATTTTGGTTTGGTAATTTATTGTTTGTTTTTTTTATAATGAATATATTGTGTTCTTTTATAAGGTTTTGATCTTTGGTACAGCATTTCGAAAGGTGGTGTACTAATTTTGGTTGAATGAGCATTTTTCTAATGTTCATAATTGTAAAAAATGATGGAAAAAAGCAGTTCACTGCAAAAAAGTTTACGAGAAAACTAAAGGACTGTAACTAAAATTAGCACGATTACAATAAGTTTCACTTTTTACAGACGCTTCAACCTTTAGGAACTATACGGATTGCCTAATTTTCAAAAGGAGATAGAAACTCTTGCCTACGTAGCCATAACATATGGAGACACCATGAAAGTGAAGATTATGCGAATCGTCAAAATTGTTACCAATCAGTTTGAATCGATGCTTATATATATATTATTGGTATTTTAATTAATTATTTGTTTTTATTGATATTTTAAATTATTAAATGTATTATTTAATGAATATTACATTTAAAAATAATTAAAAACCATATTTAAAAAAATTAATGTCATTCGCGACTACTTGTAGTCTTCATTGACAATTGTATGTAGTTGGTTTTTCTATTATAGAAATCTATCACTCTCGAATCATGCCTCACATCTCACTCCGAAGCATAATGGATGCTAACAAACTGATTGGTAACAATTTTGACGATTAGTACCGTAACGTGAGAATTGTTCTCATGCATGAAAAGGTCATTGATACGATCGATAAAGCTCTGACTACTATTCCCGATGAGAATAACAAAGTGGAATGGGAAGCTTACATGAACCATTATGATAATTGACTATCAATTTATTACATTCAATACTTGATCGGATGATGGATTTCTTCAATTGATATATATATATATATATATATATATATATATATATATATATATATATATATATATATATATATATATATATATATATATATATATATATGCACATGGGAAACCCAAAGAAAATAAAATGTCACTACCTAAGATAAAATATTCGGATATTTGAGGGTGGCCAATCATAATGACTAAACTCTTGGGAAGGTAAAGTACCACGTTCCATATACAACTTAGTATAAGGTAAAGAGAACCTCTCCCATTCATTTCTATTACCAAACTAAGAAGTAATTTCATGGTGAGAACCTCAAAGTTTTAGTGAAAATCCTTTATTAAGGCAACACAAATCGAAGAGGAAAAATTCTCATATCATGAGGTCTTGCCAAGCTAGATAGTCAAGTAGGTTAGAATTATTACGACAAACCATTGCATAAGGTGTACTTACCCAAGACACATAGTAGTGTTGAGGTTGATTTCTAAGCTACCGACAATTGTTAGAAGGACTTTTGAATCCCGACTAATGAGAATGGCCCAATTCTTCCTTATATCTAATAACTATTAAATAGTTGAGTAGGTGGGTTACCCGCAAAAATTAAGCATACTTATCATCCCTTCTTATGTTTTTAGTATATTATTCATTTCTTTTGTTAATCATTTATATTTTATTGTATATTAGTCCCATAACAAATACCCGACATATATTATTTATTTATTTGTCATTTATTTCGCAACTCTACATTATTTTACTTTCAGAACACATTTATTACAACATTGATAGTCCATCTAGCGATGTTAACCCAACACTTATTAAATTACTACTTGTAAACGACCCATACACTTGTGGGAAGTCACCCTCTCAATGTTGATTTTATATCTCGCTTTGGGGGATGAGAAGTACCCACCAATATATAAAATACCCTAAGTATAGTAGTTGATACAAAATACATAGGATGGGTTTATACCCACCAAGTTGTAACTATATGTTGTTATAACATACCTTAAAAACAATTTCATTGAGGATTGAACAAGGGAAATGTTAAATTGGTTGGTTTACATGTAGTCGATGGGCATATACCAACCACCTTAAATAATCAGGTTTTCATTTTAAACTCTCACATATTAAGTTTAGTATTTCTTCGGTTTACAGAGTTCTTAATTTAGTTTACTGTGGGTTTACATAGTGCTTAGTGTTTAGTGTTAGATTTATTGTTGTTTATAGGTACTTGATCACGGATAATTGTGGGGTTTAAACACTCACAATAAACACAAAAATGAATATGGTAATAAACACTATCATAAGATGTCTAACCAATCGCAAAAACAAGGATAAACAAATGTATCTTTATACGTGACAATGAAAAAAGGGCATAACTTTAAACATTTGTCTCACATAGGCTTAAAAAAAGTCAAGAAATATAAAATTCACTAAAAAAACATAAGCCATGCCCACCTTCCTATATGGGGAATATTAGATGATAATTCGTACTGAAACATTAACTTTAGTATTAAAAATAACCAATACAATACCTAATACATACAAGTTTGTATATACCCACTAAATTATGCATACAAGTGGATATCAAACCAAAATAAACACATAAATTGGGGTATCAACCCAATATTTTATGTAAAAGTGGGTATACACCCACTAGTTACAAACAACCACAACAATGTAGAATAATCATCATTCCGTCAATACGTCATTTCTTGTATCCACCAAGTGAATACTCATAAATACAAAACAATTTTTGAATGTTGGTGGGCTTATGAGTGTGATAAAATAATGATATATAATCACACATCTCAAAAACACGATTAACTCTCCGCAAGTGTACGGGTTGTTACAAGTAATAATAAGTAAATAAAGTTTATTGCTCAGGGACTTAGGTAGTTATTTCAATTCGTGTTCAATACTTTTGTAGATTTTTTAAATCTTCCGATTTGAAAGATAAATATATGAAGTGTTTGATTTTTTAATAAATAATATAAATAATTATTCAAGGAAGATAGCAGTTAAGATTGCAAGTATGCGCCTAATCATATTGACTTAATGGTTCTAGAAATAATTGGTTGTTTTTATTAACCAGGATTCTAAATTTTTCCTAACTCATGTAGGGGTCAACTTAGGAAGCTCACATACTCATATTCTAAGAGATTAAGACAAACCTTAGCGGCTACTTGGCTATTCAAGACCTTGGGTTAATTAGCGTACACCAACCGCGTATTCACAAACCAATAATTACAACACCTTGCCACTTTTGGGTGCAAGCTCAATTACTTAGTCTAATCAATATAATTTTTCCAAAATTAGATAAGTATATTTTCAAGGTGTACACCCATTAGATGCAAATCACAGTTTATTTTAAAACTCAAAACAACAAATAAAACAGTAAACCTAGATTTCTACATAAATAATTCTAAACTAAATAGAAATTAGTGCATAATTGAATCTTTGAATTAAAATATTAGAAATAAATTAAATACAAAATAATTATAATTCTAATTTACCCAAAGAATAGAAATAGGGAGGAGTAGAATTTATCCGGTGAAGCTCCAAACTTGAATCTTCCTTCTCTAGATCCTCATGATCTCTTTTGTGATGAATTATTGATGAAATGTAAGCTCTGGTGGCCAAGGAATGAATTTATAATGTCAACTTTAGTGTATACATAGGTCATGGGCTAGGTTTAAATGACCTAACCCATCTCAAAAACGTTTTCCTCCAAGAGGGGACAAATTCGAGTCATGTTTTAACTTTTTCGTTACAGATCTGAGTTGTAAAATACCAGTAACCATGCGCTCCTAATTCAGAATCCCATATGAATATAAAATGGATCATCCAATTATTTTTAAATATCACGTGACATCGAAAACAATTAACTATCTAATTTTGGCCGACAACTGTTTCATATTTATAAAAATGGTTTCTTATCCATTCTTTGACATGTAATATAATACGTGTACCTAAGAGTTTCACATTTAACACATAAGTTACGCACAAATAACTCTAAATGTGAAAAATCTCCAAAAGAGGGTAAGAAACGAGAATATATCAAATAATAGGGAAAACCCCTCATCTAAGCACAAAAGGAACTTAAAAATATGTCTCAAGATAGGATTTATTTATTACCAAATAAGGGAGACATCAAATGTCTTTCCATTGGATTGCAATTAATTCTCTAATGACACACGAGATAAAATTATGCACGTAGGATAGATATTTCTCGTCAAGATATATGAATATAAATTACCCGTTCCATCAGCTAACTATATCAAATTTAAAAATTAACATGAAGTTAACACATTCTGAATATATTTATTGGATACAAAAGTTTTCTATTGCATAAAACCACAATAGAAACTACCGTTACCTTTTCTATCAAATTGTACTATCGGTCCCTGAAAATTTTGTCACAGACTGAAAGTGGGTATAAACTCACGACTGCAACTGTAGAGACCTTTGATATCAAATTGCCCTATAGATCCCCTGAACAATCTATATGGGTTTAAACTACATAAATCATTATACTGTGAATAGGGTGAAATACAAAATACCCACTACTAATTTAAACAATACTATATAACAATTAATGGTTAACAAAAACACTTTATATGAATTAATATTATAAAAAAAATTAGTATTATTTTAGAAAAATTTCAAGATTTAACAACTATTATTCCATGTTATTCTATAATTTTCAGAAAAAAGAAGCAAAAACTAATAAAATTGCATTAAGAACACCTTATTTAACCCATAAAATAATATTTGTATTGTCTTTGAAAATATTGCTTCCGCCGATTAAAAACTCCTCTAATAGACAAGTTTTTCTTCTCTTAAAAAATAATAGTTTATGTATACGAAAGGTATGAATTAAGCCAAACCCGCATCACGAAATGAATCACCATAATGCTTTACATGCCAAGAATGAGAAAGAGTGCTTGAAAGTTCAATTTATGAAAGATTGTTTTTGCAACGACCATATATATGATTTGGTTAATATATAAAAAGTTTAGTATGGATGGTATTTTCCCTAATTTAGAGTGCATAATGAAAATTATTACAATTCATGTTTACCTATTTCTTTTCTCATTGCATACCCATCTCGTCCTTTTGGGAGATAGTTGACTTATGTTTTTTACCCACCAAGATTTATGGTATAGATTTTTTGTGGGAAATTAGATCAAACTTTTTATTAACTTAAACATATAAGACTTTCATCCAATATTTAATAATCCAATATTTAATCATAATAGTTAATTATAATAGTAAGACATATGTAAATAGATTAATTAGAAAAGTTACCACAATTAATTTTTTAGGTTTAATATAAGGTACATTTCATACACTACTAAAAGTTTTATTGAACCATTCAATATAGGATGAAAGACTTTTCCTATTTATTAACCCAACACACAGAACGGAAGCCCAAGCAACACTGTTGGCAAATGGGCTGGAAAGAAGAGAAAAATTCAATAATATTTACTTCCCATTTAACTACTTTGTAACTAGTCTACACATCATGGGCCTTATCCATTCTTAGGATTTAAACAAAAATTTACCCTAATAACAAAGACGCCGCCGCTCCTCTCTTTGTGTATATCGAGGTAAAGTTTCCTCTCCATGTACATATACATTGGTAAAATTAGGTAAAATAGTATTATATCTTACTCAAATTTTTTTGTTGTATTTGTTTATATGGTTTAACTAAATTTAATTTAATTTTTTTTTTCACAGAATAATTAAAAATTGACGTTCTTCTGAGTAATTTTATCGAGTCTTTTGGATTTGTAAAACTAAGAGTTTCATCAATGGAAAAATCTTAGATAAATATGAGTTGTCCAATATACTAAGAGACGTTCTCTTAATCAAGGTATGTGATTTATTTTAGTTACCATGTTGCAAGGCACAAGAAAAATCTTGAACCCAATTACAATATGAGTCCCTATATAATGTGAAAATTGCAATATAGACCCACATAATTTTTCCTTAGGAAAGAGGTAAAAGATTTGTGTATGGAATGTAATTTGTCTCTCCTATAAATAATTGAAAAATATAGGATTAGATTTTTCAGTTTTAGCAACTAAAAAGTCATGCAATACAATTCAAACAAAAATATTTTGTATTTTTTTATTCATACATATCATCGAGTGTTGTTTGATTACAGGAAAGCGATCGTTGGTCATGACATTTCAAGAAAATAGAACACTTATATAATTAACTTGGTAAGTTTATTAATCTATTGTTATGCTTCATATGATACTTAATAACAGATGATCAACCCTTAATATTTAACTCATTGTTCTAATGATTGTAAATTTTAGTTTGGTAATAGATGTGTTTAATTTAGATTAAAAGAATAAAAGCAAGTAATTGTGTGGATGATAAAATATTATTTGTACACAATTGAACATTAAACACACTATTAATAAAAGTTATGTAGACCAATAGTGAATACACAAATAAAGAGTGTGTTATTGGGTGTAAAGAATAACCATTTTAATATGTCATTGAATTAATTTTGCACCGATATGGCATTTTTGCTCCAGATCCTACTCATGTAATAGCTCTTGTTCCTGTCGGAGTATATTATTTATCGAAATCAGATCTGTGATTTTGGTAGATGGAAAGGGAAAGAGAGGAAATCATATATCTTTTGCTTTTAAAGCTGTGCCAGAGAGAACAGCTGTGGAAATATGTCAAAAAATAATACTCCATCAAGTGAGTTCTCCATCAGATCGGATGAAGGCATAAATTTAGTGGTGAACTTGAATTCAAGTCCATCAGATCAGTATGGAGTTTGTCCCAACTTTAAAATTTTTGTGAAAGGCAAAAGTCACAGTCCAGATCTTCCTCAATTTTCTGCTCTAGCTTCAGCTCTTACTCTAGATTATTCTCCTGCTCCAGCTCTTACACTAGATCCTTCTCCTTCTCCTGCTCCGGTTCTAGCTCTGGTTCCTGTTCTAGTTCCTTTTGTTATACTTCCAGCGGCTACTAAAGACAACAACAGTCTCAATGAGCTCAGTGATCTTGCTTCAAGGTTGTTTGATGACCTGTCTCTGTTCGACTTTTATGCTTCTCAAGTAAGTTAATACAATCTTATCTAATTTTAAACATTTCACTTACCATTTCTCATGGTTTGTATTTGTCTCTTTATTTGTAGGATACATTTGAGGACCCTCCTGCTCCAGGTGCATGGTAATTTTTTTTCCTAGTAAAATAATTTGATTAATTCTTTAAATATGTTACCATTGTAATCAACTTTTTTTTGGATCTTTCATTTTTTCAACAAAGTGGGAAAAAGTCCCAGTCCTCTAAATCCAAACGTAGGCACAAGAGAAAGAGACAAGAGACTTCTGAGTCGGAAAATGTCAGTGATGATGATCATTGGGTTTTGAGACCCCATAGAAGGTCTAAATGGGTAGTACGAAAGGTATGTCCACTTTTTCTAAATTAATTTTATTACCGTCATTATAAACAGTTTTGTTCTTTTAATCTTTACTTAAAGACACTCAAGTGTAACTCATGATGGACTAAATGCACACAACCACCTTTAACTATATCTAATCCCTGATTTTGTCCATAAACTTTAAAAAACAATTTAAACCTTCTTAAACTTTTTTTTCCGTTGTTGTTAACGGAGCATGCAAATTACTATTATCCCCTTTCATACTACCGCACCTTTAACTTTTCATGACCCATTCTTCCCCTTCTAGTTCCTCGCTCTGAACACAACTCATTTTTTGACCAAATCTTCCTTGACTAGATTTTCAATTAGATTTACATAAAAAAGAAGTCCAGATTATTTGTGGACCCATATGTTTTTGGATAGAATTGTAATTTAGGGAGTGTTGAATATTATTTTATGTTGTGTTGTGGCACCTTTTGTTTTTTAATAGTTGTGTACAATTGTAACTAGGGTCTTTTGTCATAATTTGGTTATAATGTTTATCCCATCTGGTTGTGAGTGCTAATGTGCATATACCCTCTAATTCTGCAGATATAACCATTTGTGTAAGGGAGGGACTTGGAATTCAACCTCGAAATATGATGCAGGCAAATCTTTTGCGAAACATTCACCGTCATCATTTGACAGGATAGCATGGTATTTCATAGATTTATTGGTCGCAAGTTTCTTGAGTTTTTATCTTTCTTGAATTTCTAAAGTCAAACAAAGATATTTATCATAAGTTATAACTCACACTTTGTAATTTTTTTCCTTATACTTATAAACATATATCAAATAGAAGATGGTCTCATTTGCAGGTAAGATCAGAACTAAACAAAATATTGTAAAAACAGCATGAGCATCTGGAACTTTTTGAATTTGGGTAATTTTTTCAAATTCAGCAAAAATAGCATGCAAAGTGTCGAAAAAATCTTGCATATCATATAAATAACCTATCTTTAGATATGGTCCTATATTTAATTCACTCACATATTAAGAAATATGGCCCTATTAACAAGGTGTCAATATCTGCTCCAGGGCCATGAACCTATATAACAATATAACTCTTTAGATCTTCTTGACAACAAAATTAAATCCAAAAGATATTACATAATATTGCATATTTTAATAAGTGAACTTACATCAAGGTGATAGGAGCCAAAAGTCATTATAACAACATTTACATCTTCTACTCTCCATGGAGTGTCAATTTCTTTACCCACATTTTTACAATCTACAATAACATTTTACATTTTGATCTAACCATGAAGATTGATTTTGTAGTAACACGCCACTAGCAAATGCAGAATCACTTGTTTACTTCTTCTTGAGTTTTACAAAAGATTTTCCTTTTACTTAGAAGCTATTATCACACAGAAGATGAAATTTTAGAGAAGTCATATGAGTTCATTACATAGCATATATAGAGAATGACAAAACTGCCCCTCAAGGATGAAAAATTAGATTTTGATTTCAGTAAGTAATTGTTTGCTAACATAAATCTATATATAAAATCATCTTGGGGTATCCGTACTAGAAGAAGACGATCATAAGATGAGCAAGTAGCAACAAAAGCAAGTGAACAATGTTTATTGTACGTTTCAATCACATCAGGTTTAATTCCATCTATCTTCACAATAGAAAATCCATTGTGCATAAGTGCTGTTAATACCAATATCTATTTAGAGGAACTAAAATGTTCTCCACATTTCTCTTTCAGACAATTCCTTGAACATGATAAGTACAAATGACCATAAATTTTATTCATCCTAAAAGAGAAGCTCAAAAGAATAATAAAATCCAGTTTACAAAGAAATGTCAATCAAAATATACTGACTTGAGGTTTCAAGTATATAAAGAAGGGGCCACATTTCTAGGATTCCACCTAATGTGAAATTCATGAATATGGATAAATTATTTTTATAGTTAATATTATGTTTCCAACAATTGGTGCTCTCTTTTTAATGGTTTTTTTGGTCTGGTTTTGAGTATGGACAATTTTTCTTAATGAATGATGATTTTGGTTTGGTAATTTATTGTTTGTTTTATCTTTAATGAATATATTGTGTTCTTTTATAAGGTTTTGATCTTTGGTACAGCATTTTGAAAGGCGGTGTACTAATTTTGGTTGAATGAGCATTATTCTAATGTTCATAATTGTAAAAAATGATGGAAAAAAGCAGTTCACTGCACAAAAGTTTATGAGAAAACTAAAGGACTGTAATTAAAATTAGCACGATTACAATAAGTTTCACTTTTTACATACGCTTCAACCTTTAGGAACTATACGTATTGCCTAATTTTCAAAAGGAGATAGAAACTCCTGCCTACATAGCCATAATATATGGAGACACCATGAAAGTGAAGATTATGCGAATCGTCAAAATTGTTACCAATCAGTTTGAATCGATGCACTAATATATATTATTGTTATTTTAATTAATTATTTGTTTTTATTGATATTTTAAATTATTAAATGTATTATTTAATGAATATTACATTTAAATATAATTAAAAACCATATTTTAAAAAAAAAAAGTCATTCGCGACTACTTGTAGTCTTCATTGACAATTGTACGTAGTTGGTTTTTCTATTATATAAATTTATCACTCTCGAATCATGCCTCACATCTGACTCCGAAGCATATTGGATGCTAGCAAACTGATTGGTAACAATTTTGATGATTAGTACCGTAACGTGAGAATTGTTCTCATGCATGAAAAGGTCATTGATACGATCGATAAAGCTCTGACTACTATTCCCGATGAGAATAACAAAGTGGAATGGGAAGCTTACGTGAACCATTATGATAATTGACTATCAATTTATTACATTCAATACTTGATCGGATGATGGATTTCTTCAATTGATATATATATATATATATATATATATATATATATATATATATATGCACATGGGAAACCCAAAGAAAATAAAATGTCACTACCTAAGATAAAATATTCGGATATTTGAGGGTGGCCAATCATAATGACTAAACTCTTGGGAAGGTAAAGTACCACGTTCCATATACAACTTAGTATAAGGTAAAGAGAACCTCTCCCATTCATTTCTATTACCAAACTAAGAAGTAATTTCATGGTGAGAACCTCAAAGTTTTAGTGAAAATCCTTTATTAAGGCAACACAAATCGAAGAGGAAAAATTCTCATATCATGAGGTCTTGCCAAGCTAGATAGTCAAGTAGGTTAGAATTATTACGACAAACCATTGCATAAGGTGTCCTTACCCAAGACACATAGTAGTGTTGAGGTTGATTTCTAAGCTACCGACAATTGTTAGAAGGACTTTTGAATCCCGACTAATGTGAATGGCCCAATTCTTCCTTATATCTAATAACTATTAAATAGTTGAGTAGGTGGGTTACCCGCAAAAATTAAGCATACTTATCATCCCTTCTTATGTTTTTAGTATATTAATCATTTCTTTTGTTAATCATTTATATTTTATTGTATATTAGTCCCATAACAAATACCCGACATATATTATTTATTTATTTGTCATTTATTTCGCAACTCTACATTATTTTACTTTCAGAACACATTTATTACAACATTGATAGTCCATCTAGCGATGTTAACCCAACACTTATTAAATTACTACTTGTAAATGACCATACACTTGTGGGACGTCACCCTCTCAATGTTGATTTTATATCCTGCTTTGGGAGACGAAAAGTACACTCCAATCTATTGAATACCCTAAGTATAGTAGTTTATACAAAATACGTAAGATGGGTTTATACCCACCAAGTTATTAGTATATGTTGTTATATCGTACCTTTAAAACGATGTCATTGAGGATTGAAAAAGGGAAATGTTAAATTGGTGGATTTACATGTAATCGGTGGGCATATACCAACCACCTTAAATAATCAGGTTTTCATTTTAAACTCTCACATATTAAGTTTAAGTCTTTCTTGGGTTTACAGAGTTCTTAGTTTAGTTTACTATGGGTTTACATAGTGCTTAGTGTTTAGTGTTAGATTTATTGTTGTTTATAGGTACTTGATCACTGATAATTGTTGGGTTTAAACACTCACAATAAACATTAAAATCTATATGGTAATAAAAACTATCATAAGATGTCTAACCAATCACAAAAACAAGGATAAACAAATGTATCCTTATACGTGACAATGAAAAAAAGGCATAATTTTAAACATGTGTCTCACAGGCTTAATAAAAGTCAAAAAATATAAAATTCATTAAAAACATGAGCCTTGCCCACCTTCTTATATTGGGAATATAGATGATAATTGATACTGAAACATTAACTTAAGAATCAAATATAACAAATACAATACCTAATACAAACAAGTTTGTATATTCCCACTAAATTATGCATACAAGTGGATATCAACCCACTAAATAAAAACATAAATTTGGGTATCAACCCGCTAAATAAAAACATAAATGTGGGTATCAACCCAATACTTTAGGTAAAAGTAGCTATACACCCACTAGTTACAAACAACGACTACAATGTAGAATAATCATCTATCTGTCAATACGACATTTCTTGTATCCACTAAGTGAATACTCATAAACACTGAAGACTGTTCAATGTTGGTGGGCCCATGGGTGTGATAAAGTAATGATATAAAATCGTACACATCTCAAAAACACGATTAACTCACCGCAAGTGTACTGGTTGTTACAAGTAATAATAAGTAAATAATGATCGTTCCTCAGGGATTTAGGTAGTTATTCAATTTGTGTTCAATACTTCTGTAGATGTTTTAAAATATTTCGATTTAAAAAATAAAACTAATAAGTGTTTGATTTGTTTGATAAATAATATAAATAATTATTCAAGGAAGATAACAGTTAAGATTGCAAGTATGCACCTAATCATATTGACTTAATGGTTTTAGAAAAAATTGGTTGTTCTTATTAACCAGGATTCTAAAGTCTTCCTAACTCATGTAGAGGTCAACTTAGAAAGCTCACATACTCATATTCTAAGAGATTAAGACAAACCTTAGCGGCTACTTGGATATTCAAGACCTTGGGTTAATTAGAGTACACAAACCGCGTATTCACAAATCAATAATTAAACACCCTTCCACTTTTGGGTGCAAGCTCAATTACATAGTCTAATGAATATAATTTTCCAAAAATAAGATAAGTATATCTTTCAAGGTGTATATCAAGTAGATGCAAAACACAATTTACTTTAAAACTCAAAACAACAAATAAAACAGTAAACCTAGATTTCTACATAAATAATTCTAAACTAAATAGAAATTAGTGCATAATTGAATCTTTGAATTAAAATCTTAGAAATAAATTAAATACAAAATAATTATAATTCTAATTTACCCAAAGAATAGAGATAGGGAGGAGTAGAATTTATCCGGTGAAGCTCCAAACTTGAATCTTCCTTCTCTAGATCCTCATGGTCTCTTTTGTGATGAATTATTGATGAAATATAAGCTCTGGCGGCCAAGGAATGAATTTATAATGTCAACTTTAGTGTATATATAGGTCATTGGCTAGGTTTAAATGACCTAACCCATCTCAAAAACGTTTTCCTCCAAGAAGGGACTGATTCGAGTCATGTTTTAACTATTTCATTACAAATCTAAGTTGAAAAATACCAGTAACCATGCGCTCCTAATTCAGAATCCCATATGAATATAAAAGGGATCATCCAATTATTTTTAAATATCACGTGACATCGAAAACAATTCACTATCTAATTTTGGCCGACAACTGTTTCATATTTATAAAAATGGTTTCTTATCCATGCTTTGGCATGTAATATAATACGTGTACCTAAGAGTTTCACATTTAACACATAAGTTACGCACAAATAACTCTAAATGTGAAAAATCTCCTAAAGAGGGTAAGAAACGAGAATATATCAAATAATAGGGAAAACCCCTCTTCTAAGCACACTAGGAACTTAAAAATATGTCTCAAAATAGGATTTATTTATCACCAAATAAGGGAGACATCAAATGTCTTTCCATTGGATTGCAATTACTTCTCTAATGACACACGAGATAAAATTATGCACGTAGGATAGATATTTCTCGTCAAGATTGATGAATATAAATTACCCGTTCCATCGGCCAACTATATCAAATATTAAAATTAACATGAAGTTAACACATTCTGAATATATTTATTGGATACACAAGTTTTTTATTGCATAAAACCACAATAGAAACTACCGTTACCTTTTCTATCAAATTGTACTATAGGCCCTGAAAATTTTGTCACAAACTGAAAGTGGGTATAAAGTCACCACTGCAACGGTAGCGACCTTTGATATCAAATTTCCGTGTATATCCCCTGAACGATCTATATGGGTTTAAACTACATAAATCAATATACTGTGAATAGGGTGAAAAATACAAAATACCGACTACTAATTTAAACAATACTATCTAACAATTAATAATGGTTAACAAAAACACTTTATATGAATTAATATGATAAAAAAATTTGTGTTATTTTAGAAAAATTTCAAGGTTTAAAAACTATTATTCCATGTTATTCTATAATTTTCAAAAAAAAAACCAAAAACTAATAAAATTGCATTAAGAACACCTTATTTAACCTATAAAATAATATTTGTATTGTCTTTAAAAATATTGTTTCCGCCGATTAAAAACTCCTCTGATAGACAAGTTGTTCTTCTCTTACAAAATAATAGTTTGTGTATACGAAAGATATGAATTAAGTCAAACTCGCATCACGAAATGAATCACCATAATGATTTACATGCCAAGAATGAGAAAGTGTGCTTGAAAGTTCAATTTATGAAAGATTGTTTTTGCAACGACCGTATATATGATTTGGTAAATATAGGACAAGTTTAGTATGGAGGGTATTCTCCCTAATTTAGAGTGCATGGTGAAAACTATTAAAATTCATGTTTACCTTTTTCTTTTCTCACTGTATCCCTATCTCGTCTTTTTGGGAGATAGTTGACTTATGTTTTTTACCCACCAATATTTATTGTATAGATTTTTTGTGGGAAATCAGATCAAACTTTTTATTAACTTATACATATGAGACTTTCATCCAATATTTAATCATAATCATTAATTATAATAGCAAGACATATGTAAATAGATTAATTAGAAAAGTTACCACAATTAATTTTTTATGTTAAATATAAGGTATATTTCATACACTACTAAAATTTATATTGAACCATTCAATATAGGATGAAAGACTTATCTTATTTATTAACCCAACACACAGAACATAAGCTCAAGCAATGATGTTGGCAAATGGGCCGGAAAGAAGAGAAAAATTCAATAATATTTACTTTCCATTTAATTACTATGTAACTAGTCTACACATCATGGGCCTTATCCATTCTTAGTATTTAAACAAAAATTTACCCTAATAACAAAGAAGCGCCGCAGAAAAAGTTAGAAATGCAAAATAAAGCCCGCTCCTCTCTTTGTGTATATCGAGGTAAAGTTTCCTCTCCATGTACATATATACATTGGTAAAATTAAGTAAAATAGTATTATATCTTACTCAACTTTTTTTTGCTGTATTTGTTTATATGGTTTAAATAAATTTAAATTTTTTTTCACATAATAATTAAAAATTGATGTTCTTCTGAGTAATTTTATTGAGTGATTTGGATTTGTAAAACTAAGAGTTTTATCAATAGAAAAAAACTTAGATAAAAATGAGTTGTCCTGTATACTAAGAGACGTTCTCTTAATCAAGGTATGTGATTTATTTTAGTTTCCATGTTGCAAGGGATAAGAAAAATCTTAAACCCAATTACAATATGAGTCCCTATATAATGTGAATATTACAATATAGGCCCGCATTATTGTTCCTTAGGAAAGAGGTAAAAGAGTTGTGTATGACATGTAATTTGTCTCTCCTATAAACAATTGAAAAATATAGGATTAGATTTTTTAGTTTTAGCAGCTAGAAATTCATGCAATACAATTCAAACAAAAATATTTTGTATTTTTTTATTCATACATATCATGAGTGTTGTTTGATTACAGGAAAGCGATCGTTGGTCATGACATTTCAAGAAAATGGAACAATTATATAATGAACTTGGTAAGTTTATTAATTTGTTGTTATGATTCATATGATGCTTAATAACAGATGATCAACCCTTAATATTTAACTCATTGTTCTAATGATGGTAAATTTTAGTTTGGTAATAGATGTGTTTAATTTAGATTAAAAGAATAAAAGCAAGTAATGGTGTGGATGATAAAATATTATTTGTACACAATTGAACATTAAACACACGATTAATAAAAGTTATGTAGACCAATAGTGAATACACAAATAAAGAGTGTGTTATTGGGTGTAAAGAATAACCATTTTAATATGTCATTG
The DNA here is from genome assembly GCA_029959085.1 of Nemophila menziesii. Classification (NCBI taxonomy): domain Eukaryota; kingdom Viridiplantae; phylum Streptophyta; class Magnoliopsida; order Boraginales; family Hydrophyllaceae; genus Nemophila; species Nemophila menziesii. The sequence goes on from JARWIR010000031.1 coordinate 5,473,001, forward strand.
AATTAATTTTGCACCGATATGGCATTTTTGCTCCAGATCCTGCTCATGCAATAGCTCTTGTTCCTGTCGGAGTATATTATTTGTCGAAGTCAGATCTGTGATTTTGGTAGCTGGAAAGGGAAAGAGAGGGAATCATATATCTTTTGCTTTTAAAGCTATGCCGGAGAGAACATCTACGGAAATATGTCAAAAAAAATACTCCATCAAGTGAGTTCTCCATCAGATCTGATGAAGGCATAAATTTAGTGGTGAACTTGAATTCAAGTCCATCAGATCAGTTTGGAGTTTGTCCCAGCTTTAAAAGTTTTGTGAAAGGCAAAAGTCACAGTCCAAATCCTCCTCAATTTTCTGCTCCAGCTTCAGCTCTTACTCCAGATCCTTCTCCTGCTCCAGCTCTTACACCAGATCCTTCTCCTGCTCCTACTCCTGTACTCCGGTTCTAGCTCTGGTTCCTGTTCCAGTTCCTTCTGTTATACTTCTAGCGGCTACTAAAGACAACAACAGTCTCAATGAGTTCAGTGATCTTGCTTCAAGGTTGTTTGATGACCTGTCTCTGTTTGACTTTTATGCTTCTCAAGTAAGTTAATACAATCTTATCTAATTTTAAACATTTCACTTACCATTTCTCATGCTTTGTATGTCTCTCTTTATTTGTAGGATACATTTGAGGACCCTCCTGCTCTACTCTAGGTGCATGGTAATTTTATTTTCTAGTAAATAATTTGATTAATTCTTTAAATATGTTCCCATTGTAATCAACTTTTTTTTGGATCTTTCATTTTTGCAAGAAAGTGGGAAAAAAGTCTCAGTCATCTAAATCCAAACGCAGGCACAAGAGATAGAGACAAGAGACTTCTGAGTCGGAAAATGAGAGTGATGATGATCATTGGGTTTCGAGACCCCATAGAAGGTCTAAACGGGTAGTACGAAAGGTATGTCCACTTTTTCTAAATTAATTTTATTACCGTCATTATAAACAATTTTGTTCTTTTAATCTTTACTTGGAGACACTCAAGTGTAACTCATGATGGACTAAATGCACACAACCACCTTTAACTATATCTAATCCCTGATTTTGTCCATAAACTTTAAAAAACAATTTAAACTTCCTTAAACTTTTTTTCCATTGTTGTTAACGGAGCATGCAAATTTACTATTATACCCTTTCATACTACCGCACCTTTAACTTTTCATGACTCATTCTTCCCCTTTTAGTTCCTCGCTCTGAACACAACTCATATTTTGACCAAATCTTCCTCGACTAGATTTTCAATTAGATTTACATCAAAAAGAAGTCCAGATTATTTGTGGACCCATATGTTTTTGGATAGAATTGTAATTTAGGGAGTGTTGAATATTATTTTATGTTGTGTCGTGGCACCTTTTGTTTTTTAATAGTTGTGTACAATTGTAATTAGGGACTTTTGTCATAATTTGGTTATAATGTTTATCCCATCTGGTTGTGAGTGCTAATGTGCATATGCCCTCTAATTCTGCAGATATAACCATTTGTGTAAGGGAGGGACTTGGAATTCAACCTCGAAATATGATGCAGGCAAATCTTTTGCGAAACATTCACCGTCATCATTTGACAGGATAGCATTGTATTCCATAGATTTATTGGTCGCAAGTTTCTTGAGTTTTTATCTTTCTTGAATTTCTAAACTCAAACAAATATATTTATTATAAGTTATAACTCCCACTTTGTAATTTTATTCCTTATACTTATAAACATATATCAAACAGAAGATGTTCTCATTTGCAGGTAAGATCAGAATTAAACAAAATATTGTAAAAACAGCATGAGCAACTGGAACTTTTTGAATTTGGGTAATTTTTTCAAATTCAGCAAAAATAGCATGCAAAGTGTCGAAAAATCTTGCATATCATATAAATAACCTATCTTTAGATAAGGTCCTCTATTTAATTCACTCACATATTAAGCAATATGGCCCTATTAACAAGGTGTCAATAATTGCTCCAGGGCCATGAACCTATATAACAATATAACTCTTTAGATCTTCTTGACAACAAAATTAAATCCAAAAGATATTACATAATACTGCATATTTCAATAAGTGAACTTACATCAAGGTGATAGGAGCCAAAAGTCATTATAACAGCATTTACATCTTCTACTCTCCATGGAGTGTCAATTTCTTTACCCACATTTTTACAATCTACAATAACATTTTACATTTTGATCTAACCATGAAGATTGATTTTGTAGTAACACGCCACTAGCAAATGCAGAATCACTTGCTTACTTCTTGAGTTTTACAAAAGATTTTCCTTTTACTTAGAAGCTATTATCACACAGAAGATGAAATTTTAGAGAAGTCATATGAGTTCATTATATAGCAGATATAGCGAATGACAAAACTGCCCCTCAAGGTTGAAAAATTAGATTTTGATTTCAGTAAGTAATTGTTTGCTAACATAAATCTATATATAAAATCATCTTGGGGTATCCATACTAGAAGAAGCCGATCATAAGATGAGCAGGTAGCAATAAAAGCAAGCGAACCATGTTTATTGTACGTTTCAATCACATCAGGTTTAATTCCATCTATCTTAACAATAGAAAATCCATTGTGCATAAGTTCTGTTAATACCAATATCTATTTACAGGAACTAAAATGTTCTCCACATTTCTCTTTCAGACAATTCCTTGAACATAATAAGTACAAATGACCATAAATTTTATTCATCCTAAAAGAGAAGCTCAAAAGAATTATAAAATCCTGTTTACAAAGAAATGTCAATCAAAATATACTGACTTGAGGTTTCAAGTGTATAAAGAAGGGGCCACATTTCCAGGATTCCACCTAATGTGAAATTCATGAATATGGATAAATTATTTTTATAGTTAATATTATGTTTCTAACAATTGGTGCTCTCTTTTTAATGGTTCATTTGGTCTGGTTTTGAGTATGGACAACTTAATGAATGATGATTTTGGTTTGGTAATTTATTGTTTGTTTTTTTTATAATGAATATATTGTGTTCTTTTATAAGGTTTTGATCTTTGGTACAGCATTTCGAAAGGTGGTGTACTAATTTTGGTTGAATGAGCATTTTTCTAATGTTCATAATTGTAAAAAATGATGGAAAAAAGCAGTTCACTGCAAAAAAGTTTACGAGAAAACTAAAGGACTGTAACTAAAATTAGCACGATTACAATAAGTTTCACTTTTTACAGACGCTTCAACCTTTAGGAACTATACGGATTGCCTAATTTTCAAAAGGAGATAGAAACTCTTGCCTACGTAGCCATAACATATGGAGACACCATGAAAGTGAAGATTATGCGAATCGTCAAAATTGTTACCAATCAGTTTGAATCGATGCTTATATATATATTATTGGTATTTTAATTAATTATTTGTTTTTATTGATATTTTAAATTATTAAATGTATTATTTAATGAATATTACATTTAAAAATAATTAAAAACCATATTTAAAAAAATTAATGTCATTCGCGACTACTTGTAGTCTTCATTGACAATTGTATGTAGTTGGTTTTTCTATTATAGAAATCTATCACTCTCGAATCATGCCTCACATCTCACTCCGAAGCATAATGGATGCTAACAAACTGATTGGTAACAATTTTGACGATTAGTACCGTAACGCGAGAATTGTTCTCATGCATGAAAAGGTCATCCGATCGATAAACCTCTGACTACTATTCCCGATGAGAATAACAAAGTGGAATGGGAAGCTTACATGAACCATTATGATAATTGACTATCAATTTATTACATTCAATACTTGATCGGATGATGGATTTCTTCAATTGATATATATATATATATATATATGCACATGGGAAACCCAAAGAAAATAAAATGTCACTACCTAAGATAAAATATTCAGATATTTGAGGGTGGCCAATCATAATGACTAAACTCTTGGGAAGGTAAAGTACCACGTTCCATATACAACTTAGTATAAGGTAAAGAGAACCTCTCCCATTCATTTCTATTACCAAACTAAGAAGTAATTTCATGGTGAGAACCTCAAAGTTTTAGTGAAAATCTTTTATTAAGGCAACACAAATCGAAGAGGAAAAATTCTCATATCATGAGGTCTTGCCAAGCTAGATAGTCAAGAAGGTATGAATTATTACGCCAAACCATTGCATAAGGTGTCCTTACCCAAGACACATAGTAGTGTTGAGGTTGATTTCTAAGCTACCGACAATTGTTAGAAGGACTTTTGAATCCCGACTAATGTGAATGGCCCAATTCTTCCTTATATCTAATAACTATTAAATAGTTGAATAGGTGGGTTACCTGCAAAAATTGAGCATACTTATCATCCCTTCTTATGTTTTTAGTATATTAATTATTTCTTTTGTTAATAATTTATATTTTATTGCATATTAGTCCCATAACAAAAACCCGACATATATTATTTATTTATTTGTCATTTATTTCGCAACTCTACATTATTTTACTTTCAAAACACATTTATTACAACATTGATAGTCCATCTAGAGATGTTAACCCAACACTTATCAAATTACTACTTGTAAACGACCCATACACTTGTGGGAAGTCACCCTCTCAATGTTGATTTTATATCTCGCTTTGGGAGATGACAAGTACCCACCAATATATAAAATACCCTAAGTATATTAGTTGATACAAAATACATAGGATGGGTTTATACCCACCAAGTTGTAACTATATGTTGTTATAACATACCTTAAAAACAATTTCATTGAGGATTGAACAAGGGAAATGTAAAATTGTTTGGTTTACATGTAGTCGATGGGCATATACCAACCACCTTAAATAATCAGGTTTTCATTTTAAACTCTCACATATTAAGTTTAGTATTTCTTCGGTTTACAGAGTTCTTAATTTAGTTTACTGTGGGTTTACATAGTGCTTAGTGTTTAGTGTTAGATTTATTGTTGTTTATAGGTACTTGATCACTGATAATTGTGGGGTTTAAACACTCACAATAAACACAAAAATCAATATGGTAATAAACACTATCATAAGATGTCTAACCAATCGCAAACACAAGGATAAACAAATGTATCTTTATACGTGACAATGAAAAAAGGGCATAACCTTAAACATTTGTCTCACATAGGCTTAAAAAAAGTCAAAAAATATAAAATTCACTAAAAAAATATAAGCCATGCCCACCTTCCTATATGGAGAATATTAGATGATAATTGGTACTGAAACATTAACTTTAGTATTAAAAATAACCAATACAATACCTAATACATACAAGTTTGTATATACCCACTAAATTATGCATACAAGTGGATATCAACCCAAAATAAACACATAAATATGGGTATCGACCCAATATTTTAGGTAAAAGTGGGTATACACCCACTAGTTACAAACAACCACAACAATGTAGAATAATTATCCTTCCGTCAATACGTCATTTCTTGTATCCACCAAGTCAATACTCATAAACACAAAACAATTTTCAATGTTGGTGGGCTTATGAGTGTGATAAAAAAATGATATATAATCACACATCTCAAAAACACGATTAACTCTCCGCAAGTGTACGGGTTGTTACAAGTAATAATAAGTAAATAAAGTTCATTGCTCAGGGATTTAGGTAGTTATTTCAATTCGTGTTCAATACTTTTGTAGATGTTTTAAATCTTACAATTTGAAAGATAAATATAAGAAGTGTTTGATTTTTTAATAAATAATATAAATAATTATTCAAGGAAGATAGCAGGTTAAGATTGCAAGTATGCGCCTAATCATATTGACTTAATGGTTCTAGATATAATTGGTTGTTCTTATTAACCAGGATTCTAAATTCTTCCTAACTCATGTAGGGGTCAACTTAGAAAGGTCACATACTCATATTCTAAGAGATTAAGACAAACCTTAGCGGCTACTTGGCTATTCAAGACCTTGGGTTAATTAGCGTACACCAACCACGTATTCACAAATCAATAATTACAACACCTTGCCACTTTTGGGTGCAAGCTCAATTACTTAGTCTAATCAGTATAATTTTTCCAAAATTAGATAAGTATATTTTTCAAGGTGTATAACCAGTAGATGCAAAACACAGTTTATTTTAAAACTCAAAACAACAAATAGAACAGTAAACCTAGATTTCTACATAAATAATTCTAAACTAAATAGAAATTAGTGCATAATTGAATCTTTGAATTAAAATATTAAAAATAAATTAAATACAAAATAATTATAATTCTAATTTGACCAAAGAATAGAGATAGGGAGGAGTAGAATTTATCCGGTGAAGCTCCATACTTGAATCTTCCTTCTCTAGATCCTCATGATCTCTTTTGTGATGTATTATTGATGAAATGTAAGTTCTGGCGGCCAAGGAATGAATTTATAATGTTAACTTTAGTGTATACATAGGTCATGGGCTAGGTTTAAATGACCTAACCCATCTCAAAAACGTTTTCCTCCAAGAGGGGACTAATTCGAGTCATGTTTTAACTTTTTCGTTACAGATTTGAGTTGAAAAATACCAGTAACCATGCGCTCATAATTCATAATCCCATATGAATATAAAATGGATCATCCAATTATTTTTAAATATCACGTGACATCGAAAACAATTCACTATCTAATTTTGGCCGACAACTGTTTCACATTTATAAAAATGGTTTCTTATCAATTCTTTGACATGTAATATAATACGTGTACCTAAGAGTTTCACATTTAACACATAAGTTAAGCACAAATAACTCTAAATGTGAAAAATCTCCAAAAGAGGGTAAGTAACGAGAATATATCAAATAATAGGGAAAATCCCTCATTTAAGCACAAAAGGAACTTAAAAATATGTCTCAAGATAGGATTTAATTATTACCAAATAAGGGAGACATCAAATGTCTTTCCATTGGATTGCAATTACTTCTCTAATGACACACGAGATAAAATTATGCACGTAGGATAGATATTTCTCGTCAAGATAGATGAATATAAATTACCCGTTCCATCAGCTAACTATATCAAATTTTGAAATTTACATGAAGTTAACACATTCTGAATATATTTATTGGATACACAAGTTTTCTATCGCATAAAACCACAATAGAAACTACCGTTACCTTTTCTATCAAATTGTACTATAGGTCCCCGAAAATTTTGTCACAGACTGAAAGTCGTATAAACTCAAGACTGCAACTGTAGAGACCTTTGATATCAAATTGCCCTATAGATCCCCTGAACGATCTATATGGGTTTAAACTACATAAATCATTATACTGTGAATAGGGTGAAAAATACAAAATACCCACTACTAATTTAAACAATACTATATAACAATTAATGGTTAACAAAAACACTTTATATGAATTAATATTATAAAAACATTAGTGTTATTTTAGAAAAATTTCAAGGTTTATCAACTATTATTCCATGTTATTCTATAATTTTCAGAAAAAAGAAGCAAAAACTAATAAAATTGCATTAAGAACACCTTATTTAACCCATAAAATAATATTTGTATTGTCTTTGAAAATATTGCTTCCGCCGATTAAAAACTCCTCTAATAGACAGGTTGTTCTTCTCTTAAAAAATAATAGTTTATGTATACGAAAGGTATAAATTAAGCCAAACTCGCATCACGAAATGAATCACCATAATGCTTTACATGCCAAGAATGAGAAAGAGTGCTTGAAAGTTCAATTGATGAAAGATTGTTTTTGCAACGACAATATATACGATTTGGTTAATATAGAACAAGTTTAGTATGGATGGTATTTTCCCTAATTTAGAGTGCATAGTGAAAATTATTAAAATTCATGTTTACCTATTTCTTTTCTCATTGTATACCCATCTCGTCCTTTTGGAAGATAGTTGATTTATGTTTTTTACCCACCAAGATTTATGGTATAGATTTTTTGTGGGAAATTAGATCAAACTTTTTATTAAATTAAACATATAAGACTTTCATCCAATATTTAATAATCCAATATTTAATCATAATAGTTAATTATAATAGCAAGACATATGTAAATAGATTAATTAGAAAAGTTACCACAATTAATTTTTTAGGTTTAATATAAGGTACATTTCATACACTACTAAAAGTTATATTGAACCATTCAATATAGGATGAAAGAATTTTCCAATTTATTAACCCAACACACAGAACGGAAGCCCAAGCAACGCTGTTGGCAAATGGGCTGGAAAGAAGAGAAAAATTCAATAATATTTACTTCCCATTTAACTACTCTGTAACTAGTCTACACATCATGGGCCTTATCCATTCTTGGGATTTAAACAAAAATTTAACCTAATAACAAAGACGCCGCCGCTCCTCTCTTTGTGTATATCGAGGTAAAGTTTCCTCTCCATGTACATATACATTGGTAAAATTAGGTAAAATAGTATTATATCTTACTCAAATTTTTTTGTTGTATTTGTTTATATGGTTTAACTAAATTTAATTTAATTTTTTTTTCACAGAATAATTAAAAATTGATGTTCTTCTGAGTAATTTTATTGAGTCTTTTGGATTTGTAAAACTAAGAGTTTCATCAATGGAAAAAAACATAGATAAATATGAGTTGTCCAATATACTAAGAGACGTTCTCTTAATCAAGGTATGTGATTTATTTTAGTTACCATGTTGCAAGGCACAAGAAAAATCTTGAACCCAATTACAATATGAGTCCCTATATAATGTGAAAATTGCAATATAGACCCACATTATTGTTCCTTAGGAAAGAGGTAAAAGAGTTGTGTATGGAATGTAATTTGTCTCTCCTATAAATAATTGAAAATATAGGATTAGATTTTTCAGTTTTAGCAACTTGAAAGTCATGCAATACAATTCAAACAAAAATATTTTGTATTTTTTTATTCATACATATCATCGAGTGTTGTTTGATTACAGGAAAGCGATCGTTGGTCATGACATTTCAAGAAAATAGAACACTTATATAATTAACTTGGTAAGTTTATTAATCTATTGTTATGGTTCATATGATACTTAATAACAGATGATCAACCCTTAATATTTAACTCATTGTTCTAATGATTGTAAATTTTAGTTTGGTAATAGATGTGTTTAATTAAGATTAAAAGAATAAAAGCAAGTAATTGTGTGGATGATAAAATATTATTTGTACACAATTGAACATTAAACACTCGATTAATAAAAGTTATGTTAACCAATATTGAATACACAAATAAAAAGTGTGTTATTGGGTGTAAAGAACAACCATTTTAGTATGTCATTGAATTAATTCTGCACCGATATGGCGGTACTTAATTATTCCTCTTGAATATTTTTACCACTTTATATGTGCGGCGTATAATTCACCTAGATCTTTGAGTTTTGTAGCTCGAAAAGGAAAGATCGTGTGATTAAAGCCTTCGCCGGGGTAATTCATCGCCTTCACTTTCATTTTTTTCATGCACAAAATATATTTTACATACTTTTTTGCATTTATCTGTGTTGAATAATGAATTGTTTGTAGAAATTTAATTCTACTTGTTTGTGATCTCATACCCTTCAAATTGGTGAAATTGTTGTTAATTTACTACGATGAATTGGTATAAAGCTGTAAAACCTCTATGTGCAAAAATCCCCAAAATTGGCAGAGATAGACTATGTGTTTCTTGACTCACAGTACACGCGCCATGAGTCATAAAAGTTGACCAAAAAGTTAAAGGTGTTCAATTTTAAAAAACTACCACTTTTATTGGGACATAAACTTTCCATTACTTAGAGGTCAAATCAACAATGTAAGATATGCACACATGCACAAAGTTTTATCCAGTTTTTTAATTATTTTGTTGTTTAAAATTATTTTGTACCACATTGTGGGATTGTGACGATAGTTTATGGGTTTTCGAGAGTGATTGATTATATAGACACAGACAAAGGAATAAGCAAAGTCAAACACAAGAGTTGACTCTATTATTTGTTATTAACTGTAATTAGTTATACTTGATGATTGTACAGCTGTTAAGCTACTTAGAGGTATAATATATACACATACATGTTAGTACTTCTCTATATACTACATGTCTCTTGTAATCAGAATCATTTTAAGATAATTAATTTATTGATTGATTTAATTTGAATGTAGGTAAAAGGAGCTAAGTTTGTACAAGAGTCCAAAAAAAAGAGAAGAGAGGGAACACAGTGACATGTCAATGATGTCATCACAAACTGAGCTCACAAAGGATGTAACGGCTCCTCCTCCTCCACCTGTCAAGTCTCAGAATGTTCTTCCTTCATTTGTGGTTTCTGTAAGATCAGATGAAGGAATCAATCTTGTGGTGGATCTTAATTCAAAGCCATTAGATTTATCAAATCAACTCAAAAACGGAGTATGTGTGTGCAACACGTTCTGGAAAGGGAATCTTAAAAGAACAGCAGATTCTTTCTCCAACTGCTAACAAATCTGAGAAAGAACACTACTCTTCTCAAGTAAGTCATTACTTTTCCTTACTTCTCTTTAAGGTTTTCTGTGTAAAATGGAGCGTTTAGGGTAATTTTTCTTTCCCAGTAAATAATTTTATTAATTGTTAAATTGTGGTTCAATTGTAATCAATTTTTTTGATTTTTTTTTATTTTTCAATTTTGCAGCAAACGAGTAAAAAAGACTGTGTCAGCTAAATTAAGACGAGGTAGTAAGCGAAAAAGAGAGGATTCTGCAGAGTGTGAGAGTGAGAAGAGGATTTTGAGAAAAAGAAAGACTAGTGAAAAAGGTCCTGTAGTCTTCAAGGTTTGTGCACTTTTTTTGTCACAATAAAACACTATTACACTTTTTTTTTTTGCAAAGTAATTTTCTCGGTTTATATAATAATGGTTGTTCATTTTACTTTTGGCACTGAGGAGTTGGAAGGAACCTGGAGTTTAGGAAGATATATAAGTATATATATATACACATTTGGGGTTGGTGGATGAAATTTTGTTGGGGGTACAAAGGTTTTTGTTCTTATTTTTGCTCATACTGTATGGTTGAATGTTTAAATTGTTTTCCTTCTTTTTGTTCTCGTTAAGAGGTGTATACCCTTTTTCTGCAAACTCTAGGGTTAAATGTTTGAATTGTTTACTGGGGCATTTCTGAACATCTCAGAAAACTCAGGCTTAGGATATATTTGCAAATGAATGTTTAGCAAGTATTGTTTTTTTATCCCCTTCATCTTGTATATCTGTTGTGTGTTTGGATCGAGAGGGAAAGGGGAGAATGATTAAAGTATCTTATTCCTTGCTTGGCACCACAATTTACCTCAATCAATCTTGATTATTCTATCTTAGTTCGCTTTGTTCTTACCACAACTCACCGTTAAAACCTTCTCGTTTCCTTTGCTCTTGCCACAACTCACAGTAAAAACCATTTTTTTTCTTTAGCCTAAGAACACCATATTTAACCCATAAAATAAATATTTGTTTATTGTCTTTGAAAATATTACTTCAGCCGATTAAAGTCTCCTATGATAGACAAGTTGTTCTTCTCTTAAAAAATAATAGTTTGTGTATACGAAAGATATAAAGCAAGCCAAACTCATATAAGGAACTTAATCACCATAATGCATACCTGCCAAGAATGAGAAAGAGTGCTTGAAAGTTCAATTCATGAAAGATTGGTTTTGCAACGAATGTATAAATGATTTTGTAATTTCAGAACAAATTTTGTATGGAGGGTATGCTCTCTAATTTAGAGTGTATAGTGAAAGATATTAAAATTCATGTTTACTGTATTCGTTTCTCATTGTATCCTCATCTCGTCTTTTTGGGAGATAGTATACTTATATTTTTTACCCACCTAGATTTATTGTATAGATTTTTTGTGGGAAAGTAGCTCAACCTTTTTATTAAGTTAAGTATATAATACTTTCATCCAATATTTGATGATCCAATATTTAATTATAATCGTTAATTATAATAACAAGACATGTGTCAATAGATTAATTGAAAAAAGTTACCACAATTAGTTTTTTTATGTTAAATATAAGGTATATTTCATAAATTACTAAAAGTTATATTGGACCATTCAATATAGGATGAAAGAATTTTCCTATTTATTAACCAGATATAGAACGTAAGCCAAGTAACCTTATTGGAAAATGGGTCTTATCCATTCTTACGTCCCATTTTATTACTATGTAACTAGTCTACACAGCATGGGCCTTATCCATTCTTAGGTTTTAAAAAAAAAAATTACCCTAATAACAAAGACGCCGCCGGCAGACAAAGTTAGAACTGCAAAATAAAACCCGCTCCTCTCTTTGTGTATATCGAGGTAAAGTTTCCTCTCCATGTACATATACATTGGTAAAACCCATATGAAGAACAAGTGGACTAACACGTCTTTCACCGAGTTGCTTGATCTTCTATGCCGTGTGTTTCCCAAACCTCATACCTTGCCCGAGTCATACGAGGAGTACAACAAAAAGTTAAAAAGTTTAGGTATGGGGTACAATACCATCGATGTTTGCATGAACGATTGTGTTTTATTTTACAAGGAGAATGACTCCCTCGATAAGTGTCCAGTATGTGGTGAATCCAGATGGGACCCAAAGAAGGGTCAAAAAGTAGCGCATAAGAAACTCCGATATTTCCCAATTGCCTCGAGGTTGCAGCGACTTTATGCTTCGAGACACACTGCCGAAAATATGATTTGGCACCATACAGGGAAGAGTGCAGATCTAGATGTGTTGCGTCATCCAGTTGATGGCGATAGTTGGAAGAGATTTGTTCAGTTACATCCTGAGTTTGCTAGTGAACCTCGGAATTTGTTCTTGGATTTGGGTATCGATGGTTTTTGTCCTTTCTCTATGCAGAACAACTCGTACAGCATGTGGTCGGTTATATTGACCGTCTACAAACTACCACTGTGGGAGTGTATGAAGGAGACGACATTGCGAGAAAAATGTGTTTGATAGTTTGCTTGGTACAGTTATAGGTCATGATGGGAAATTTAACAAAGATAACGTGAAAGCAAGAATGGATTTTCAGGATATGAACATCAGGAAAGATTTGTGGTTGACATCAAGAGACGGTAAACCGATACACTGAAACGAGCAAAGTATACATTGTCAACGGAAAAGCGGAATATATTACTTGACTGGTTGAAGGCACAGAAGTTTCGCGATGGTTTCACATCTAGTTTGAGAAATAATGTTCAAAGTGATACGGGAAAGATTATCGGAATGAAATCTCACGACTGTCACGTGATGATGCAATTGCTTTTCGTGGCTAGTATCCCAGGGCTTATCGAAGACAAAGTGATTAGTGGTGCGATTATTGGGTTAGCTAACGTGTTTAGAGTCGTTTGTTATAAAAATCTCAGCAGGAAAGAGTTAGAATCGGGTAAGGCGAAAGTGGTTGACGTTATGTGTAGACTGGAAATAATTTTGCATCCCGCGTTTTCCGATATAATGATCCACCTGGTTATACACTTATACGACAAAGCTTTGTTAGGGGGACCGGTTCAGATGCGTTGGATGTACCCGTTTGAGTGGTATCTAAAGAAGTTAAAAGAGTACATACTAAATCCGGCTAGGCGGGAGGGTTTAATCGCCAAGGGGTACGTCGTAGAGGAGATTTTGACTTTCATATCGCGTTATCTTCAAGAAGAAAAAACAAAGTTCAATGAACTGGGTAGATATACCGAGACTGAAGTTCAATCTAAAGAGTTATCCGTATTAAAGAGTCAGTGTGCTCCACTTGTTAAAAACGAGTATGGTGTTTTGCAATACATTAAGAAGGAGCAAATCAACTGGTACATCCTACTTAATTACGACGAAATCCAGCATTTGACGACGTAAGGTGATCATTTTATTTATTATTTCTTTAATTCTGTTTAAAAAACGTATTGAATTTACTCTTTAAATGTGTAGGGAACACAAAGCCACGCTATCGGGCCCTGAAGATGATAAAACTAGGAAACACCGACAAAATTTTCGAGATTGTTATTTGCATAAGGTATACATTCATTCAAATACCAATTTAGGTCTCAATATTTGGCAATGTTGTTATTATTTTTTTTTTGTTTGTAGGTTTATGATATGGAAAAAGACGGCGGTGAATTTGCTACTAGCGAGATGATTTCATTGGCTAGTAAGTCTCATGGTGTAGTTTATAAGTACGATTCATGTGTTGTGAACGGTGTCAAATGGGTTACTTGTGAAAAGGGGAAAAAAGGGTGACTCAAGATTACAAGGTATGCACAGTGTACGATGATAAACCATATTACGGTGAATTAGTCAACATTATAGAGGTAACATTTGATGGTGGTTGTTCAGTTGTGCTATTCGAGTGTAATTGGTATAACACGAGTACTGCGAGGACAGAGAATGGGGTAACCATTATTAATACATCTACTTTTTTGTTTGGAGAGACGAGTCATACATCTTAGCCACACAAGCGAAAAAAGTATATTATATTGATGAGATTAATTCAAGGAAATCACAAAAAGGGTGGAAAGTTGTTTGGGAAATCAATGATAAACATGGATGGAGTCCCGAGTTATGGGGTGCCGAATCACTACCTACTGAAAGCGAGAGTGTCACGATCCCTTTAGTGAACACCGAGACGGTTTACTCACAATTACATTTGACAACTGGTGAGGAGATCCCATTTGACCCTTCTCTTTTACACATAGATTTAATTATTGATGAAGAGGATGAGCCATTTGATGACACGATGGACGAGTATGCCGACGATGAAGAAGAGGAACCGATCTACGTTGATAGAGATGAGGAAGTTGTTGACACGAGTGGTTACTATACAGACTGATTTGAGGAATTTTTTATGATTACGTGTTTTTTATTTGTTTGGATTTTGATTACGTGTTTTTCATTCTTTTGCTTTTGAATACGTGTTTTTCATTGTTTAGAATTTTATTATTTTTTGTTATTGTTTGAAATTGTATTACGTTAAGCTTATTGTGTGTTTGAAATTATAATTGTTCATTTTCCATTTTCTTAAAAACAAAGGTTATTCGCGACTACATGTGTATGAACTAGTCGCGAATGCTTTGTGTAATTTGCGACTAGTTTATACGCATAAACTAGTCGGCAAAAATAAGCAAATCTTTAGCGACTACAAAGTAGTCGCTAATCACAAAATAAATATCCACTAAATGTTGGCGCTCCACTTTCCCGCCCATCGAAAAGCCCATCGAAAAGACACGCGTTAACTTCTTGCATTTCGCGACTACTTTGTAGTCGGGAAAAACCAATTAGGTCAGTCAAATTACCAACACAACTACTTTATAACCTTTAGCGACTACCGCACGTAGTCGCAAATGAGAGAGTCCTATATGTATATGCGAGACATAAGAGATTCATTATTTCCTTATACAAAACCCAAAAATCTGAGCTCTCTCTGCAAATCCGCCATTCCAAGCTCCAATCAAAGCTAAACACACACTCAAATTATCACATAAGGTAATAAAATCATTCTTTTATCAACTTATTCCAATATATTCCTAAGATTTTATTAAAATTTCTTTTTTTTGCTAACCTATTTTTTTTCTTTTGTGTATAAATCCGATTGATGTTGGCATGGCATCCACACCAAAATAGATTCAATTTCAGCAAATAAGGTAAGTTTTTCAACAATCTTTTGTTTTTTGAATTTTTATGTTTTTTTTCTTTGATTATTTGATGTTTATGTGAATTCCGAATATAATTGGTAGTTTTAGGATATTATAAATGATATTTTTAACACAAAATAGATGCTAAAATGCTTAAAAAATGTATTTGATTAATTGTAATGATTTTTTTTCCATTTATTTGGTGATGATTATGAAATTAGAGATTAATAGGTGTTATTAGGGTGTGTTTTAGGTTAGCTTAGATTGATTTTGATGCTTGATAATGAAAAAATTAATGGTATAATTTTAGGGTTTTATTAAGGGTTTTTTTAGGATTTTAAGAAAATAAAAATTAATAATATGAAAATAAAAATTGCATCTAATTTGAGTTTTTGTGGCCTAAAAGTGTTTAAATAAAAATATATCAAATTGAAATTTAAAAAAAATTAAAACACCATCTTGGAATTAATTAGGAATTATGATATTAAAAGGACTAATAAACAAATTAATTAAATTTTTTAAATTAATATATTGGGACTAAAATGCAATTTTACATGAAAAAATAAATATAACAAAAATGAATTAAAATGGATTTTTAAAAGTAAATGAAAATAAACAAATTTGTATATTTAAAAAAATGAATACTTTGAAAAAAATAACAATTTATCAAAAAAGTTTACAAATAGTAAAAGGACCAATTTGTAAATTCAACAAATAGTTAAAAACAAAATTATATTTTTTTTATTCATTACTGTATGACTAATATAATTTTTGTGTGTAATGTATTTGGTTGGAATGTTGGATGTATTATTTTAATGTTAGAGTTATCTAATTTATTTCGTTTATTTTATTTGTTATTGTAATATTTATTTTGTATTTAAATTATATTTAATTTATATTTCATTTGTAATAATTTGGTTATGTAATAAAATAGAATTAATTATTATTTATCTCTTTTAAATAAATTTCAAAATATTAGATGACTGACGTGATCTCTAAGACACACGGCGGGGACGGTGGGGGCCGAGACCCGAACCAAAATCCGAACAGAAACCTTGCTAATTGTAACACCCAAGACGATAAATAAAAAATTATATCATAAATAATTTTAAATGTAACTTATATTATAATTAAATATAATTTAAATCAGAACCAATTAAGCGGAAAGTACGAGGAAATGCGACACTAAAATCTGCCGTTAAGGCACTAAAAGCTGTCGGGTATCCACTGTCGATCGCTTTCTGTATTTTAGACGACACGTGGAACTGATCTGGTAAGTACGGGAAATATGTTAGCCAGGTGATCGGGCTAACTGTTCGAGAGAGGATACCGCCATGCTACAAATCGTGGAGTAAAGTTCCAATAAGCCGACAAAATATATGTTATTAAGCGATTATCGGTAAATATTAATACTTATATATAAATTTATTAATTTAATGTAACATTGAATGTATCAATTTTTTGATATACCTAATTGGAGGAGAAGGGATGATTGGAGGTTTATATCTAGTAATTTGGATGATACAATGCGATTACGGTATAAATACTACAAATATGACTCGAAGAAGGACTTTAACTTGCTGGGTAAGAAACCGAGTGATGAGATCTGGAAGAGGTGTTGTGATTTGTGGGGTTCGAAGGAGGCGAAGGTATACTTATATTTTTTAAATTATATAATTTAGATTATATATAACTTTAGTAATACTTGTGTTTTAAATTCTTTCAGGACCAAGCAAAGGCGAATAAATTAAATCGAAAGAAACAAAAGAATAAGAGTGGAGCGGGGTCTCATAAATATTCCCGAACTCGGGATATGCTTTACGAGGTACTTTGTTTTATATGTATAGATATTGTATTTTGAATAGCTTTTAATTATATTCTGAACGAAACAGGGTGTTGAGAATTTGATCACGGGTGGGAGGGTGGTAGATAGGGATGAGGCAACTCAAGAAGACATCCCTATTCCTCAAATGGGTGGGGTTTTCGAGGTGGTGGGCAAGAGTAAGAAAACACAGCAGTGGAAGTCCGAGTGTTATAGGAACGCTGATGTAAGTTTATTTTAAAAGTAAAATTTTAATTTTAATTTTATTCATAAATTGATTTTAATAATTTTTTTTCGTGTCTATAATTAAACCGAAATTTTTAAGGGATGTTATGAAAGATCAAGTGACTCAGAGTCAATCGGATGAAGGCTTAGCTCGTGAGTTGTCGCAAAAGGAGCAAATCGATGCGGTGAGAAAAACTGCAAAAAAGGATGTTGGGTCGCAAAAGAGAGTTGGACACCGGGTGTGGGTTGACCGAAAAAGAGGAAGAGTCCTTCGATCACCCCGGCATAAGACGAGCACAACGCGATAATGATGGAGGCAATACATTCTTAGAATTTAAACAAGAATTTAACCTAATAACAAAGACGCGTAGAAAAAGTTAGAACTACAAAATAAAGTTTGCTCTTCTCTTTGTGTATATCGAGGTAAAGTTTCCTCTCCATGTACATATACATTGGTAAAATTAGGTAAAGTTATATTATATCTTACTCAAAAAAAATTTGATGTATTTTTTTATAGTGTTTAACTAAATTTACT
Source organism: Nemophila menziesii (assembly GCA_029959085.1). NCBI lineage: Eukaryota > Viridiplantae > Streptophyta > Magnoliopsida > Boraginales > Hydrophyllaceae > Nemophila > Nemophila menziesii. The sequence continues at coordinate 5,491,129 of JARWIR010000031.1, forward strand.
TTCTTTTATTTCTTCACAGAATAATCAAAAATTGATATTCTTCTGAGGAATTTCATAGAGTCTTTTGGATTTGTAAAACGAAGGGTTTCATCAGTGGATAAAAAGATAGATAAAAATTAATTGTCCTATAAACTAGGATAAGTTCTCTTAATCAAGGTATGTGATTTATTTTAGTTTCCATGTTGTAAGGGATAAAAAAAATCTTTAACCGAATTACAGTATGGGTCCTTATATACCGTGTAAATTGCAGTATAGTCCTGCATTATTGATCCTTAGGAAAGAGCTAAAAGAGTTGTGTATCGCATGTAATTTGTCTCTTCCAAAAGAAATTGCGAAATATAGGATTAGATTTTAAGTTCTTGCAGCTAGAAAGTCATGCTATACAACTCACACAAAAATATTTTGTACTTTTTTATGCATATCATAGAGTGTCGTTTAATTTACATTAAAAGATTGATAATCATGACATTTTAAGAAAATAGAAAAGTTATATAATTAACTTGGCAAGTCTATTAATATGTTGTAATTCTTCATATGATGCTTAATAACAGATGATCAACCCTTAATATTTAACTTAATGTTATAAAGATGATAAATATTAGTTTGGTAATGGAAGTGTTTAATGTGGATTAAAAGAACAAAAGCATGTAATTGTGTGTGGAGGATAAAATATTATGTGTACACAATAGAACATTTAACACACGATTAATACAAGTTATGTAGACTAATATTGAATACACCAATAAAGAGTGTGTTATTAGGCGTAAAGAGTAAAAGTTTTAGTATGTCATTGAATTAATTCTTGCACCTATATGGCCTTTTTTCTCCAGATCCTGCTCCAGTTCTAGCTCTTGTTCTTGTAAATGACCATACACTTGTGGGACATCACCCTCTAAATGTTGATTTTATATCCTGCTTTGGGAGACGAAAAGTACACTCCAATCTATTGAATACCCTAAGTATAGTAGTTTATACAAAATACATAAGATGGGTTTATATCCACCAAGTTATTAGTATATGTTGTTATATCATACCTTGAAAACGATGTCATTGAGGATTGAAAAAGGGAAATGTTAAATTGGTGGATTTACATGTAATCGGTGGGCATATACCAACCACCTTAAATAATCAGGTTTTCATTTTAAACTCTCACATATTAAGTTTAAGTCTTTCTTGGGTTTACAGAGTTCTTAGTTTAGTTTACTATGGGTTTACATAGTGCTTAGTGTTTAGTGTTAGATTTATTGTTGTTTATAGGTACTTGATCACTGATAATTGTTGGGTTTAAACACTCACAATAAACTTAAAAATCAATATGGTAATAAAAACTATCATAAGATGTCTAACCAATCACAAAAACAAGGATAAACAAGTGTATCCTTATACGTGACAATGAAAATAAGGCATAATTTTGAACATTTGTCTCACAGGCTTAGTAAAAGTCAAAAAATATAAAATTCGCCTTGCCCATCTTCCTATATTGGGAATATAGATGATAATTGATACTAAAACATTAACTTAAGAATTAAATATAACAAATACAATACCTAATACAAACAAGATTGTATATTTCCACTAAATTATGCATACAAGTGGATATCAACCCACTAAATAAAAACATAAATATGGGTATCAACCCGCTAAATAAAAAAATAAATGTGGGTATCAACCCAATACTTTAGGTAAAAGTAGCTATACACCCACTAGTTACAAAAACCAACAACAATGTAGAATAATCATCTATCTGTCAATACAACATTTCTTGTATCCACTAAGTGAATACTCATAAACATTGAAGACTGTTCAATGTTGGTGGGCCCATGGGTGTGATAAAGTAATGATATAAAATCGCACACAACTCGAAAACACGATTAACTCACCGCAAGTGTACTGGTTGTTACAAGTAATAATAAGTAAATAATGTTCGTTCCTCAGGGATTTAGGTAGTTATTTCAATTCGTGTTCAATACTTCTGTAGATGTTTTAAAATCTTTCGATTTAAAAAATAAAACTAATAAGTGTTTGATTTGTTTGAAAATAATATAAATAATTATTCAAGGATAATAACAGTTAAGATTGCAAGTATGCGCCTAATCATATTGACTTAATGGTTCTAGAAATAATTGGTTGTTCTTATTAACCAGGATTCTAAAGTCTTCCTAACTCATGTAGAGGTCATCTTAGAAAGCTCACATACTCATATTCTAAGAGATTAAGACAAACCTTAGCGGCTACTTGGCTATTCAAGACCTTGGGTTAATTAGAGTACACAAACCGCGTATTCACAAATCAATAATTACAACACCCTTCCACTTTTGGGTGCAAGCTCAATTACATATTCTAATCAATATAATTTTCCCAAAATAAGATAAGTATATCTTTCAAGGTGTATACCAAGTAGATGCAAAACACAATTTATTTTAAAACTCAAAACAACAAATAAAACGGTAAACCTAGATTTCTACATAAATAATTCTAAACTAAATAGAAATTAGTGCATAATTGAATCTTTGAATTAAAATCTTAGAAATAAATTAAATACAAAATAATTATAATTCTAATTTACCCAAAGAATAGAGATAGGGAGGAGTAGAATTTATCCGGTGAAGCTCCTTACTTGAACATTCCTTCTCTAGATCCTCATGATCTGTTTTGTGATGAATTATTGATGAAATATAAGCTCTGGCGGCCAAGGAATGAATTTATAATGTCAACTTTAGTGTATATATAGGTCATTGGCTAGGTTTAAATGACCTAACCCATCTCAAAAACGTTTTCCTCCAAGAGGGGACTGATTCGAGTCATGTTTTAACTATTTCGTTACAAACCTGAGTTGAAAAATACCAGTAACCATGCGCTCCTAATTCAGAATCCCATATGAATATAAAAGGGATCATCCAATTATTTTTATATATCACGTGACATCGAAAACAGTTCACTATCTAATTTTGGCCGATAACTGTTTCATATTTATAAAAATGGTTTCTTATCCATGCTTTGACATGTAATATAATATTTGTACCTAAGAGTTTCACATTTAACACATAAGTTACGCACAAATAACTCTAAATGTGAAAAATCTCCTAAAGAGGGTAAGAAACGAGAATATATCAAATAATTTGGAAAACCCCTCATCTAAGCACAATAGGAACTTAAAAATATGTCTCAAAATAGGATTTATTTATCACCAAATAAGGGAGACATCAAATGTCTTTCCATTGGATTGCAATTACTTCTCTAATGACACACGAGATAAAATTATGCACGTAGGATAGATATTTCTCGTCAAGATTGATGAATATAAATTACCCATTCCATCGGCCAACTATATCAAATATTAAAATTAACATGAAGTTAACACATTCTGAATATATTTATTGGATACACAAGTTTTTTATTGCATAAAACAACAATAGAAACTACTGTTACCTTTTCTATCAAATTGTACTATAGGTCCCTGAAAATTTTTTCACAAACTGAAAGTAGGTATAAAGTCACCACTGCAACGGTAGCGACCTTTGATATCAAATTTCCCTATATATCCCCTGAACGATCTATATGGGTTTAAACTACATAAATCAATATACTGTGAATAGGGTGAAAAATACAAAATACCGACTACTAATTTAAACAATACTATCTAACAATTAATAATGGTTAACAAAAACAATTTATATGAATTAATATGATAAAAAAAATTTGTGTTATTTTAGAAAAATTTCAAGGTTTAAAAACTATTATTCCATGTTATTCTATAATTTTCAGAAAAAAAAGCAAAAACTAATAAAATTGCATTAAGAACACCTTATTTAACCCATAAAATAATATTTGTATTGTCTTTGAAAATATTGTTTCCGCCGATTAAAAACTTCTCTGATAGACAAGTTGTTCTTCTCTTAAAAAATAATAGTTTGTGTATATGAAAGATACGAATTAAGCCAAACTCGCATCACGAAATGAATCACCATAATGCTTTACATGCCAAGAATGAGAAAGTGTGCTTGAAAGTTCAATTTATGAAAGATTGTTTTTGCAACGACCATATATATGATTTGGTAAATATAGGACAAGTTTAGTATGGAGGGTATTCTCCCTAATTTAGAGTGCATGGTGAAAACTATTAAAATTCATGTTTACCTTTTTCTTTTCTCATTGTATCCCCATCTCATCTTTTTGGGAGATAGTTGACTTATGTTTTTTACCCACCAATATTTATTGTATAGATTTTTTATGGGAAATCAGATCAAACTTTTTATTAACTTATACATATAAGACTTTCGTCCAATATTTAATCATAATCATTAATTATAATAGCAAGACATATGTAAATAGATTAATTAGAAAAGTTACCACAATTAATTTTTTATGTTAAATATAAGGTGTATTTCATACACTACTAAAAGTTATATTGAACCATTCAATATAGGATGAAAGACTTATCTTATTTATTAACCCAACACACAGAACATAAGCCCAAGCAATCGATGTTGGCAAATGGGCTAGAAAGAAGAGAAAAATTCAATAATATTTACTTTTCATTTAATTACTATGTAATTAGTCTACACATCATGGGCCTTATCCATTCTTAGTATTTAAACAAAAATTTACCCGAATAACAAAGAAGCGCCACAGAAAAAGTTAGAAATGTAAAATAAAGCCCGCTCATCTCTTTGTGTATATCGAGGTAAAGTTTCCTCTCCATGTACATATATACATTGGTAAAATTAAGTAAAATAGTATTATATCTTACTCAACTTTTTTTTGCTGTATTTGTTTATATGGTTTAAATAAATTTAATTTTTTTTTCACATAATAATTAAAAATTGATGTTCTTCTGAGTAATTTTATTGAGTGATTTGGATTTGTAAAACTAAGAGTTTTATCAATAGAAAAAAACTTAGATAAAAATGAGTTGTCCTATATACTAAGAGACGTTCTCTTAATCAAGGTATGTGATTTATTTTAGTTTCCATGTTGCAAGGGATGAGAAAAATCTCAAACCCAATTACAATATGAGTCCCTATATAATGTGAAAATTACAATATAGGCCTGCATTATTGTTCCTTAGGAAAGAGGTAAAAGATTTGTGTATGACATGTAATTTGTCTCTCCTATAAACAATTGAAAAATATAGGATTAGATTTTTTAGTTTTAGCAGCTAGAAAGTCATGCAATACAATTCAAACAAAAATATTTTGTATTTTTTTATTCATACATATCATGAGTGTTGTTTGATTACAGGAAAGCGATCGTTGGTCATGACATTTCAAGAAAATGGAACAATTATATAATGAACTTGGTAAGTTTATTAATTTTTTGTTATGCTTCATATGATGCTTAATAACAGATGATCAACCCTTAATATTTAACTCATTGTTCTAATGATGGTAAATTTTAGTTTGGTAATAGATGTGTTTAATTTAGATTAAAAGAATAAAAGCAAGTAATGGTGTGGATGATAAAATATTATTTGTACACAATTGAACATTGAACACACGATTAATAAAAGTTATGTAGACCAATAGTGAATACACAAATAAAGAGTGTGTTATTGGGTGTAAAGAATAACCATTTTAATATGTCATTGAATTAATTTTGCACCGATATGGCGGTACTTAATTATTCCTCTTGAATATTTTTACCACTTTATATGTGCGGCGTATAATTCACCTAGATCTTTGAGTTTTGTAGCTCGAAAAGGAATGATCGTGTGATTAAAGCCTTCGCCGGGGTAATTCATCGCCTTCACTTTCATTTCTTTCATGCACAAAATATATTTTACATACTTTTTTGCATTTTTCTGTGTTGAATAATGAATTGTTTGTAGAAATTTAATTCTACTTGTTTGTGATCTCATACCCTTCAAATTCGTGAAATTGTTGTTAATTTACTACTATGAATTGGTATAAAGTTGTAAAACCTCCATGTGCAAAAATCCCCAGAATTGGCAGAGATAGACTATGTGTTTCTTGACTCACAGTACACGCGCCATGAGTCATAAAAGTTGACCAAAAAGTCAAAGGTGTTCAATTTTCAAAAACTACCACTTTTATTGGGACATAGCACTTTCCATTACTTAGAGGTCAAATCAACAATGTAAAATATGCACACATGCACAAAGTTTTATCCAGTTTTTTAATTAGTTTGTTGTTTAAAATTATTTTGTACCACATTGTGGGATTGTGACGATAGTTTATGGGTTTTCGAGAGTGTTTGATTATATAGACACAGACAAAGGAATAAGAAAAGTCAAACACAAGAGTTGACTCTATTATTTTTTATTAACTGTAATTAGTTATACTTGATGATTGTACAGCTGTTAAGCTACTTAGAGGTATAATATATACACATACATGTTAGTACTTCTCTACATACTACATGTCTCTTGAAATCAGAATCATTTTAAGATAATTAATTTATTGATTGATTTAATTTGAATACAGGTAAAAGGAGCTAAGTTTGTACAAGAGTCCCAAAAAAAAGAGAAGAGAGGGAACACAGTGACTTGTCAATGATGTCATCACAAACTGAGCTCACAAAGGATGTAACGGCTCCTCCTCCTCCACCTGTCAAGTCTCAGAATGTTCTTCCTTCATTTGAGGTTTCTGTAAGATCAGATGAAAGAATCAATCTTGTGGTGGATCTTAATTCAAAGCCATTAGATTTATCAAATCAACTCAAAAACGGAGTATGTGTGTGCAACACGTTCTGGAAAGGGAATCTTAAAAGCTTTTGTAAAGAACAGCAGATTCTTTCTCCAACTGCTAACGAATCTGAGAAAAAACACTACTCTTCTCAAGTAAGTCATTACTTTTCCTTACTTCTCTTTAAGGTTTTCTGTGTAAAATGGAGCGTTTATGGTAATTTTTCTTTCCCAGTAAATAATTTTATTAATTGTTAAATTGTGGTTCAATTGTAATCAACTTTTTTGATTTTTTTTTTCCAATTTTGCAGCAAACGAGTAAAAAAGACTGTGTCAGCTAAATTAAGACGAGGTAGTAAGCGAAGAAGAAAGGATTCTGCAGAGTGTGAGAGTGAGAAGAGGATTTTGAGACAAAGAAAGAATAGTGAAAAAGGTCCTGTAGTCTTCAAGGTTTGTGCACTTTTTTTTGTCACAATAAAAAACTATTACACATTTTTTTTTTGCGAAATAATTTTCTCGGTTTATATAATAATGGTTGATCATTTTACTTTTGGCAGTGAGGAGTTGGAAGGAACCTGGAGTTTAGGAAGATATATAAGTATATATATATATATATACAAATTTGGGGTTGGTGGATGAAATTTTGCTAGGGGTACAAAGGTTTTTGTTCTTATTTTTGCTCATACTGAATGTTTAAATTGTTTTCCTTTTTTTTGTTCTCGTTAAGAGGTGTATACCCTTTTTCTGCAAACTCTAGGGTTAAATGTTTGAATTGTTTACTGGGGCATTTCTAAACATCTCAGAAAACTCAGGCTTAGGATATATTTGCAAATGAATGTTTAGCAAGTATTGTTTTTTTATCCCCTTCATCTTGTATATCTGTTGTGTGTTTGGATCGAGAGGGAAAGGGGAGAATGATTAAAGTGTCTTATTCCTTGCTTGGCACCACAATTTACCTCAATCAATCTTGATTACTCTATCTTAGTTCGCTTTGTTCTTACCACAACTCACCATTAAAACCTTCTCGTTTCCTTTGCTCTTGCCACAACTCACAGTAAAAACCATTTTTTCTTTTTTTTCTTTTGCCTAAGAACACCATATTTAACCCATAAAATAAATATTTGTTTATTGTCTTTGAAAATATTACTTCCACCGATTAAAGTCTCCTATGATAGACAAGTTGTTCTTCTCTTAAAAAATAATAGCTTGTGTATACGAAAGATATGAAGCAAGCCAAACTCACATAAGGAACTTAATCACCATAATGCATACCTGCCAAGAATGAGAAAGAGTGCTTGAAAGTTCAATTCATGAAAGATTGGTTTTGCAACGAATGTATAAATGATTTTGTAATTTCAGAACAAATTTTGTATGGAGGGTATGCTCTCTTATTTAGAGTGTATAGTGAAAAATATTAAAATTCATGTTTACTGTTTTCGTTTCTCATTGTATCCTCATCTCGTCTTTTTGGGAGATAGTGTACTTATATTTTTTACCCACCTAGATTTATTGTATAGATTTTTTGTGGGAAAGTAGCTCAACCTTTTTATTAACTTAAGTATATAATACTTTCATCCAATATTTGATGATCCAATATTTAATTATAATCGTTAATTATAATAACAAGACACGTGTCAATAGATTAATTGAAAAAGTTACCACAATTAGTTTTTTTATTTTAAATATAAGGTATATTTCATAAATTACTAAAAGTTATATTGGACCATTCAATATAGGATGAAAGAATTTTCCTATTTATTAACCAGATATAGAACGTAAGCCAAGTAACCTTATTGGAAAATGGGCCTTATCCATTCTTACGTCCCATTTTATTACTATGTAACTAGTCTACATAGCATGGGCCTTATCCATTCTTAGGTTTTAAACAAAAATTTACCCTAATAACAAAGACGCCGCCGGCAGACAAAGTTAGAACTGCAAAATAAAACCCGCTCCTCTCTTTGTGTATATCGAGGTAAAGTTTCCTCTCCATGTACATATACATTGGTAAAACCCATATGAAGAACAAGTGGACTAACACATCTTTCACCGAGTTGCTTGATCTTCTATGCCGTGTGTTTCCCAAACCTCATACCTTGCCCGAGTCATACGAGGAGTGCAACAAAAAGTTAAAAAGTTTAGGTATGGGGTACAATACCATCGATGGTTGCATGAACGATTGTGCTTTATTTTACAAGGAGAATGACTCCCTCGATAAGTGTCCAGTATGTGGTGAATCCAGATGGGACCCAAAGAAGGGTCAGAAAGTAGCGCATAAGAAACTCCGATATTTCCCAATTGCCTCGAGGTTGCAGCGAGTTTATGCTTCGAGACACACTGCCGAAAATATGATTTGGCACCATACAGGGAAGAGTACAGATCTAGATGTGTTGCGTCTTCTAGTTGATGGCGATAGTTGGAAGAGATTTGTTCAGTTACATCCTGAGTTTGCTAGTGAACCTCGGAATTGTTTCTTGGGTTTGGGTATCGATGGTTTTTGTCCTTTCTCTATGCAGAACAACTCGTACAGCATGTGGTCGGTTATATTGACCGTCTACAAACTACCACTGTGGGAGTGTATGAAGGAGACAACATTGCAGCTTTGTTTGTTGAATCCTGGACCCCGTTCACTTGGCAAGATAATGGGTGTCTTTCTTCGTCCTGTTATAGATGAGTTGGACGAGTTGTGGGATAAAGAGATCCTTACGTATGACGCCCACAAGAAGGAAGAGTTTACGATGAAAGTTTGTTTGTTGTCCACGACCAATGATTACCCCGCTAAGTCATACACTTCGGGATGGTCGGTTCAAGGTTACTTAGCTTGACCAGAATGCATGGATACTACTATGTCATTGAGGGTGAAGAAAGGGGTTGTTAACTTTGACCATAGACGTTGGTTACCTACCACATATCGATTTAGAAAAGACAAGGTTCCGTACCTCGCTTCCGATTATAGGTCCCATCGAAGAAATATACTCCTGCCGATATTCAGACACAGTTAGATGGGCTTTCTATTGTGTTTCTCGGTAGACACAAGGATTTTGGGGGCAAGATTAGGTAGCAAACTGTTCCACGACGATTCAATTGGAAGAAAAATAGTATTTTGTATCGTTTATCTTATTTGTCCGAAAATTTGTTGAAACATAACATTGACGTTATGCATTGCGAGAAAAATGTGTTTGATAGTTTGCTCGGTACAGTTATAGGTCATGATGGGAAATTTAACAAAGATAACGTGAAAGCAAGAATGGATTTTCAGGATATGAACATCAGGAAAGATTTGTGGTTAACATCAAGAGACGGTAAACCGATAATGAAACGAACAAAGTATACATTGTCAACGGAAAAGCGGAATATATTACTTGACTGGTTGAAGGCACAGAAGTTTCGCGATGGTTTCACATCTAGTTTGAGAAATAATGTTCAAAGTGATACGGGAAAGATTATCGGAATGAAATCTCACGACTGTCACGTGATGATGCAATTGCTTTTCGTGGCTAGTATCCCAGGGCTTATCGAAGACAAAGTGATTAGTGGTGCGATTATTGGGTTAGCTAACGTGTTTAGAGTCGTGTGTTATAAAAATCTCAGCAGGAAAGAGTTAGAATCGGGCAAGGCGAAAGTGGTTGAAGTTATGTGTAGACTGGAAATAATTTTGCCTCCCGCGTTTTCCGATATAATGATCCACCTGGTTATACACTTATACGACGAAGCTTTGTTAGGGGGACCGGTTCAGATGCGTTGGATGTACCCGTTTGAGCGGTATCTAAAGAAGTTAAAGGAGTACATACTAAATCCGGCTAGGCCGGAGGGTTTAATCGCCAAGGGGTACGTCGTAGAGGAGACTTTGACTTTCATATCGCGTTATTTTCAAGAAGAAAAAACAAAGTTCAATGAACTGGGTAGATATACCGAGACTGAAGTTCAACCTAAAGAGTTATCCGTATTAAAGAGTCAGTGTACTCCACTTGTTAAAAACGAGTATGGTGTTTTGCAATACATTAAGAAGGAGCAAATCAACTGGTACATCCTACTTAATTACGACGAAATCCAGCATTTGACGTCGTAAGTTGATCATTTTATTTATAATTTCTTTAATTCTGTTTGAAAAACGTATTGAATTTACTCTTTAAATGTGTAGGAAACACAAAGCCACGCTATCGGGCCCTGAAGATGATAAAACTAGGAAACACCGACAAAATTTTCGAGATTGTTATTTGCATAAGGTATACATTCATTCAAATACAAATTTAGGTCTCAATATTTGGCAATGTAGTTATTATTTTTTTTTGTTTGTAGGTTTATGATATGGAAAAAGACGGCGGTGCATTTGCTACTAGCGAGATGATTTCATTGGCTAGTAAGTCTCATGGTGTAGTTTATAAGTACGATTCATGTGTTGTGAACGGTGTCAAATGGGTTACTCGTGGAAAGGGGAAAAAAGGGTGACTCAAGATTACAAGGTATGCACAGTGTACGATGATAAACCATATTACGGTGAATTAGTCAACATTGTAGAGGTAACATTTGATGGTGGTTGTTCAGTTGTGCTATTCGAGTGTAATTGGTATAACACGAGTACTGCGAGGACAGAGAATGGGGTAACCATTATTAATACATCTACTTTTTTGTTTGGAGAGACGAGTCATACATCTTAGCCACACAAGCGAAAAAAGTATATTATATTGATGAGATTAATTCAAGGAAATCACAAAAACGGTGGAAATATGTTTGGGAAATCAATGATAGACATGGATGGAGTCCCGAGTTATGGGGTGCCAAATAACTACCTACTGAAAACGAGAGTGTCACGATCCCTTTAGTGAACACCGAGACGGATTACTCACAGTTACATTTGACAACTGGTGAGGAGATCCCATTTGACCCTTCTCTTTTACACATAGATTTAATTATTGATGAAGAGGATGAGCCTTTTGATGACACGATGGACGAGTATGCCGACGATGAAGAAGAGGAACCGATCTACGTTGATAGTGATGAGGAAGTTGATGACACGAGTGGTTACTATACAGACTGATTTGAAGAATTTTTCATGATTACGTGTTTTTTATTTGTTTGGATTTTGATTACGTGTTTTTCATTCTTTTGATTTTGATTAAGTGTTTTTGATTATTTAGAATTTTATTATTTTTTGTTATGTTTTGGAATTATATTACGTTAAGCTTATTGTGTGTTTGAAATTATAGTTGTTCATTTTCTATTTTCTTAAAAATATAGGTTATTCGCGACTACATGTGTATGAACTAGTCGCGAATGCTTTGTGTAATTTGCGACTAGTTTATACGCATAAACTAGTCGGCAAAAATAAGCAAATCTTTAGCGACTACAAAGTAGTAGCTAATCACAAAATAAATATCCACTAAATGTTGGCGCTCCACTTTCCCGCCCATCGAAAAGACACGCGTTTACTTCTTGCATTTCGCGACTACTTTGTAGTCAGGAAAAACCAATTAGGTCGGTCAAATTACCATCACGTGGAGGTCATCACCTCCTTTACCGACTACTTTCTAACCTTTAGCGACTACCGCATGTAGTCGCAAATGAGAGAGTCCTATATGTATATGCCGAGACATAAGAGATTCATTATTTCCTTATACAAAACCCAAAAATCTGAGCTCTCTCTGCAAATCCGCCATTCCAAGCTCCAATCAAAGCTAAAAACACACTCAAATTATCACATAAGGTAATAAAATCATTCTTTTACCAACTTATTCCAATATATTCTTAAGATTTCATTAAGATTTCATTTTTTTGCGAACCTATTTTTTTTCTTTTGTGTATAAATCCGATTGATGTTGGCATGGCATCCACACCAAAATAGCTTCAATTTCAGCAAATAAGGTAAGTTTTTCAACAATCTTTTGTTTTTTGAATTTTTATGTTTTTTTTCTTTGATTATTTGATGTTTATATGAATTCCGAATATAATTGGTAGTTTTAAGATATTATAAATGATATTTTTAACACAAAATAGATGCTAAAATGCTTAAAAAATGTATTTGATTAATTGTAATGATTTTTTTTCATTTTATTTGGTGATGATTAGGAAATTAAAGATTAATAGGTGTTATTAGGGTGTGTTTTAGGTTAGTTTAGATTGATTTTGATGCTTGATAATTAAAAAATTAATGGTATAATTTTAGGGTTTTATTAAGGGGTTTTTTTTTAGGATTTTAAGAAAATAAAAATTAATAATATGAAAATAAAAATTGCATCTAATTTGAGTTTTTGTGGCCTAAAAGTGTTTAAATAAAAATATATCAAATTGAAATTTTAAAAAAATTAAAACACCATCTTGGAATTAATTAGGAATTTTTATGATATTAAAAGGACTAATAAACAAATTACTTAAATTTTTTAAATTAATATATTGGGACTAAAATGCAATTTTACATGAAAAATTAAATATAACAAAAATGAATTAAAATGGATTTTTAAAAGTAAATGAAAATAAACAAATTTGTATATTTAAAAAAATGAATACTTTGAAAAAAATAACAATTTATCAAAAAAGTTTACAAATAGTAAAAGGACCAATTTGTAAATTTAACAAATAGTTAAAAACAAAATTATATTTTAAATATTCATTACTGTATGACTAATATAATTTTTGTGTGTAATACAGATTGTATTTGGTTGGAATATTGGATGTATTATTTTAATTTTAGAGTTATCTAATTTATTTCATTTATTTTATTTGTTATTGTAATATTTATTTTGTATTTAAATTATATTTAATTTATATTTCATTTGTAATAATTTGGTTATGTAATAAAATAGAATTAATTATTATTTATCTCTTTTAAATAAATTGCAAAATATTAGATGACCGACGTGATCTCTAAGACACACGGCGGGGACGGTGGGGCCGAGACTCGAACCAAAATCCCGAACAGAAACCTTGCTAACTGTAACACCCAAGACGATAAATAAAAAATTATATCATAAATAATTTTAAATGTAACTTATATTATAATTAAATATAATTTAAATTAGAACCAATTAAGCGGAAAGTACGAGGAAATGCGACACAAAAATCTGCCGTTAGGGCACTAAAAGCTGTTGGGTATCCACTGCCGATCGCTTTCTGTATTTTAGACGACACGTGGAACTGATCTGGTAAGTACGGGAAATATGTTAGCCAGGTGATCGGGCTAACTGTTCGAGAGAGGATACCGCCATGCTACAAATCGTGGAGTAAAGTTCCAATAAGCCGACAAAATATCTGTTATTAAGCGATTATCAGTAAATATTAATACTTATATATAAATTTATTAATTTAATTTAACATTAAAAATAATCTTGAATGTATCAATTTTTTGATATACCTAATTGGAGGAGAAGGGATGATTGGAGGTTTATATCTTGTAATTTGGATGATACAATGCGATTACGGTATAAAGACTACAAATATGACTCGAAGAAGGACTTTAACTTGCTGGGTAAGAAACCTAGTGATGAGATCTGGAAGAGGTGTTGTGATTTGTGGGGTTCGAAGGAGGCGAAGGTATACTTATATTCTTTAAATTATATAATTTAGATTATATATAACTTTATTAATACTTGTGTTTTAAATTCTTTGAGGACCAAGAAAAGGCGAATAAATTAAACCGAAAGAAACAAAAGAATAAGAGTGGAGCGGGGTCTCGTAAATATTCCCGAACTCGGGATATGCTTTACGAGGTACTTTGTTTTATATGTATAGATATTGTATTTTGAATAGCTTTTAATTATATTCTGAACGAAACAGGGTGTTGAGAATTTGATCCCGGGTGGGAGGGTGGTAGATAGGGATGAGGCAACTCAAGAAGACATCCCTATTCCTCAAATGGGTGGGGTTTTCGAGGTGGTGGGCAAGAGTAAGAAAACACAGCAGTGGAAGTCCGAGTGTTATAGGAACGCTGATGTAAGTTTATTTTAAAAGTAAAATTTTAATTTTAATTTTATTCATAAATTGATTTTAATAAAAAAAAATCGTTTCTATAATTAAACAGAAATTTTTAAGGGATGTTATGAAAGATCAAGTGACTCAGAGTCAATTGGATGAAGGCTTAGCTCGTGAGTTGTCGCAAAAGGAGCAAATCGATGCGGTGAGAGAAACTGCAAAAAAGGATGTTGGGTTGCAAAAGAGAGTTGAACACCGGGTGTGGGTTGACCCAAAAAGAAGAAGAGTCCTTTGATCATCCCGGAATAAGACGAGCACAACGCAATAATGATGGAGGCAATACATTCTTAGGATTTAAACAAGAATTTAACCTAATAACAAAGACGCGCAGAAAAAGTTAGAACTACAAAATAAAGTCTGCTCTTCTCTTTGTGTATATTGAGGTAAAGTTTCCTCTCCATGTACATATACAATGGTAAAATTAGGTAAAGTTATATTATATCTTACTCAAAAAAAGTTTGATGTATTTTCTTATAGTGTTTAACTAAATTTAATTTCTTTTATTTCTTCACAGAATAATCAAAAATTGATATTCTTCTGAGGAATTTTATAGAGTCTTTTGGATTTGTAAAACGAAGGGTTTCATCAGTGGATAAAAAGATAGATAAAAATTAATTATCCTAGAAATTAGGATAAGTTTTCTTAATCAAGGTATGTGATTTATTTTAGTTTCCATGTTGTAAGGGATAAAAAAATCTTTAACCGAATTACAGTATGGGTCCTTATATAACGTGTAAATTGCAGTATAGGCCTGCATTATTGATCCTTAGGAATGAGCTAAAAGAGTTGTGTATCGCATGTAATTTGTCTCTTCCAAAAGAAATTGCAAAATATAGGATTAGATTTTAAGTTCTTGCAGCTAGAAAGTCATGCTATACAACTCACACAAAAATATTTTGTACTTTTTTATGCATATCATAGAGTGTTGTTTAATTTACATGAAAAGATTGATAATCATGACATTTTAAGAAAATAGAAAAGTTATATAATTAACTTGGCAAGTCTATTAATATGTTGTAATGCTTCATATGATGCTTAATAACAGATGATCAACCCTTAATATTTAACTTAATGTTATAAAGCTGATAAATATTAGTTTGGTAATGGAAGTGTTTAATGTGGATTAAAAGAACAAAAGCATGTAATTGTGTGTGGAGGATAAAATATTATGTGTACACAATAGAACATTTAACACACGATTAATACAAGTTATGTAGACTAATATTGAATACACCAATAAAGAGTGTGTTATTAGGCGTAAAGAGTAAAAGTTTTAGTATGTCATTAAATTAATTCTTGCACCTATATGGCCTTTTTTCTCCAGATCCTGCTCCAATTCTAACTCTTGTTCTTGTAAATGACCATACACTTGTGGGACGTCACCCTCTCAATGTTGATTTTATATCCTGCTTTGGGAGACGAAAAGTACACTCCAATCTATTGAATACCCTAAGTATAGTAGTTTATACAAAATACATAAGATGGGTTTATACCCACCAAGTTATTAGTATATGTTGTTATATCGTACCTTGAAAACGATGTCATTGAGGATTGAAAAAGGGAAATGTTAAATTGGTGGATTTACATGTAATCGGTGGGCATATACCAACCACCTTAAATAATCAGGTTTTCATTTTAGACTCTCACATATTAAGTTTAAGTCTTTCTTGGGTTTACAGAGTTCTTAGTTTAGTTTACTATGGGTTTACATAGTGCTTAGTGTTTAGTGTTAGATTTATTGTTGTTTATAGGTACTTGATCACTGATAATTGTTGGGTTTAAACACTCACAATAAACATTAAAATCTATATGGTAATAAAAACTATCATAAGATGTCTAACCAATCACAAAAACAAGGATAAACAAATGTATCCTTATACGTGACAATGAAAAAAAGGCATAATTTTAAACATGTGTCTCACAGGCTTAATAAAAGTCAAAAAATATAAAATTCATTAAAAAATATGAGCCTTGCCCACCTTCTTATATTGGGAATATAGATGATAATTGATACTGAAACATTAACTTAAGAATCAAATATAACAAATACAATACCTAATACAAACAAGTTTGTATATTCCCACTAAATTATGCATACAAGTGGATATCAACCCACTAAATAAAAACATAAATGTGGGTATCAACCCGCTAAATAAAAACATAAATGTGGGTATCAACCCAATACTTTAGGTAAAAGTAGCTATACACCCACTAGTTACAAACAACGACAACAATGTAGAATAATCATCTATCTGTCAATATGACATTTCTTGTATCCACTAAGTGAATACTCATAAACACTGAAGACTGTTCAATGTTGGTGGGCCCATGGGTGTGATAAAGTAATGATATAAAATCGCACACATCTCAAAAACACGATTAACTCACCGCAAGTGTACTGGTTGTTACAAGTAATAATAAGTAAATAATGATCGTTCCTCAGGGATTTAGGTAGTTATTCAATTTGTGTTCAATACTTCTGTAGATGTTTTAAAATCTTTCGATTGAAAAAATAAAACTAATAAGTGTTTGATTTGTTTGATAAATAATATAAATAATTATTCAAGGAAGATAACAGTTAAGATTGCAAGTATGCACCTAATCATATTGACTTAATGGTTCTAGAAATAATTGGTTGTTCTTATTAACCAGGATTCTAAAGTCTTCCTAACTCATGTAGGGGTCAACTTAGGAAGGTCACATACTCATATTCTAAGAGATTAAGACAAACCTTAGCGGCTACTTGGATATTCAAGACCTTGGGTTAATTAGAGTACACAAACCGCGTATTCACAAATCAATAATTAAACACCCTTCCACTTTTGGGTGCAAGCTCAATTACATAGTCTAATGAATATAATTTTCCCAAAATAAGATAAGTATATCTTTCAAGGTGTATATCAAGTAGATGCAAAACACAATTTATTTTAAAACTCAAAACAATAAATAAAACAGTAAACCTAGATTTCTACATAAATAATTCTAAACTAAATAGAAATTAGTGCATAATTGAATCTTTGAATTAAAATCTTTGAATTAAAATCTTAGAAATAAATTAAATACAAAATAATTATAATTCTAATTTACCCAAAGAATAGAGATAGGGAGGAGTAGAATTTATCCCGTGAAGCTCCAAACTTGAATCTTCCTTCTCTAGATCCTCATGGTCTCTTTTGTGATGAATTATTGATGAAATATAAGCTCTGGCGGCCAAGGAATGAATTTATAATGTCAACTTTAGTGTATATATAGGTCATTGGCTAGGTTTAAATGACCTAACCCATCTCAAAAACGTTTTCCTCCAAGAAGGGACTGATTCGAGTCATGTTTTAACTATTTCGTTACAAATCTAAGTTGAAAAATACCAGTAACCATGCGCTCCTAATTCAGAATCCCATATGAATATAAAAGGGATCATCCAATTATTTTTAAATATCACGTGACATCGAAAACAATTCACTATCTAATTTTGGCCGACAACTGTTTCATATTTATAAAAATGGTTTCTTATCCATGCTTTGACATGTAATATAATACGTGTACCTAAGAGTTTCACATTTAACACATAAGTTACGCACAAATAACTCTAAATGTGAAAAATCTCCTAAAGAGGGTAAGAAACGAGAATATATCAAATAATAGGGAAAACCCCTCTTCTAAGCACAATAGGAACTTAAAAATATGTCTCAAAATAGGATTTATTTATCACCAAATAAGGGAGACATCAAATGTCTTTCCATTGGATTGCAATTACTTCTCTAATGACACACGAGATAAAATTATGCACGTAGGATAGATATTTCTCGTCAAGATTGATGAATATAAATTACCCGTTCCATCGGCCAACTATATCAAATATTAAAATTAACATGAAGTTAACACATTCTGAATATATTTATTGGATACACAAGTTTTTTATTGCATAAAACCACAATGGAAACTACCGTTACCTTTTCTATCAAATTGTACTATAGGTCCTTGAACATTTTGTCACAAACTGAAAGTGGGTATAAAGTCACCACTGCAACGGTAGCGACCTTTGATATCAAATTTCCCTGTATATCCCCTGAACGATCTATATGGGTTTAAACTACATAAATCAATATACTGTGAATAGGGTGAAAAATACAAAATACCGACTACTAATTTAAACAATACTATCTAACAAGTAATAATGGTTAACAAAAACACTTTATATGAATTAATATGATAAAAAAAATTTGTGTTATTTTAGAAAAATTTCAAGGTTTAAAAACTATTATTCCATGTTATTCTATAATTTTCAGAAAAAAGAAGCAAAAACTAATAAAATTGCATTAAGAACACCTTATTTAACCTATAAAATAATATTTGTATTGTCTTTGAAAATATTGTTTCCGCCGATTAAAAACTCCTCTGATAGACAAGTTGTTCTTCTCTTACAAAATAATAGTTTGTGTATACGAAAGATATGAATTAAGTCAAACTCGCATCACGAAATGAATCACCATAATGCTTTACATGCCAAGAATGAGAAAGTGTGCTTGAAAGTTCAATTTATGAAAGATTGTTTTTGCAACGACCATATATATGATTTGGTAAATATAGGACAAGTTTAGTATGGAGGGTATTCTCCCTAATTTAGAGTGCATGGTGAAAACTATTAAAATTCATGTTTACCTTTTTCTTTTCTCATTGTATCCCCATCTCGTCTTTTTGGGAGATAGTTGACTTATGTTTTTTACCCACCAATATTTATTGTATAGATTTTTTGTGGGAAATCAGATCAAACTTTTTATTAACTTATACATATAAGACTTTCATCCAATATTTAATCATAATCATTAATTATAATAGCAAGACATATGTAAATAGATTAATTAGAAAAGTTACCACAATTAATTTTTTATGTTAAATATAAGGTATATTTCATACACTACTAAAAGTTATATTGAACCATTCAATATAGGATGAAAGACTTATCTTATTTATTAACCCAACACACAGAACATAAGCTCAAGCAATCGATGTTGGCAAATGGGCTGGAAAGAAGAGAAAAATTCAATAATATTTACTTTCCATTTAATTACTATGTAACTAGTCTACACATCATGGGCCTTATCCATTCTTAAAATTTAAACAAAAATTTACCCTAATAACAAAGAAGCGGCCGCAGAAAAAGTTAGAAATGCAAAATAAAGCCCGCTCCTCTCTTTGTGTATATCGAGGTAAAGTTTCCTGTCCATGTACATATATACATTGGTAAAATTAAGTAAAATAGTATTATATCTTACTCAACTTTTTTTTGCTGTATTTGTTTATATGGTTTAAATAAATTTAATTTTTTTTCACATAATAATTAAAAATTGATGTTCTTCTGAGTAATTTTATTGAGTGATTTGGATTTGTAAAACTAAGAGTTTTATCAATAGAAAAAAACTTAGATAAAAATGAGTTGTCCTATATACTAAGAGACGTTCTCTTAATCAAGGTATGTGATTTATTTTAGTTTCCATGTAGCAAGGGATAAGAAAAATTAGATTTTGATTTCAGTAAGTAATTGTTTGCTAACATAAATCTATATATAAAATCATCTTGGGGTATCCATACTAGAAGAAGCCGATCATAAGATGAGCAGGTAGCAACAAAAGCAAGCGAACCATGTTTATTGTACGTTTCAATCACATCAGGTTTAATTCCATCTATCTTCACAATAGAAAATCCATTGTGCATAAGTTCTGTTAATACCAATATCTATTTAGAGGAACTAAAATGTTCTCCACATTTCTCTTTCAGACAATTCCTTGAACATAATTAGTACAAATGACCATAAATTTTATTCATCCTAAAAGAGAAGCTCAAAAGAATTATAAAATCCTGTTTACAAAGAAATGTCAATCAAAATATACTGACTTGAGGTTTCAAGTGTATAAAGAAGGGGCCACATTTCCAGGATTCCACTTAATGTGAAATTCATGAATATGGATAAATTATTTTTATAGTTAATATTATGTTTCTAACAATTGGTGCTCTCTTTTTAATGGTTCTTTTGGTCTGGTTTTGAGTATGGACAACTTAATGAATGATGATTTTGGTTTGGTAATTTATTGTTTGTTTTTTTTTATAATGAATATATTGTGTTCTTTTATAAGGTTTTGATCTTTGGTACTGCATTTTGAAAGGTGGTGTACTAATTTTGGTTGAATGAGCATTTTTCTAATGTTCATAATTGTAAAAAATGATGGAAAAAAGAAGTTCACTGCACAAAAGTTTACGAGAAAACTAAAGGACTGTAACTAAAATTAGCACGATTACAATAAGTTTCACTTTTTACAGACGCTTCAACCTTTAGGAACTATACGGATTGCCTAATTTTCAAAAGGAGATAGAAACTCTTGCCTACGTAGCCATAACATATGGAGACACCATGAAAGTGAAGATTATGCGAATCGTCAAAATTGTTACCAATCAGTTTGAATCGATGCTTATATATATTATTGGTATTTTAATTAATTATTTGTTTTTATTGATATTTTAAATTATTAAATGTATTATTTAATGAATATTACATTTAAAAATAATTAAAAACCATATTTAAAAAAATTTAATGTCATTCGCGACTACTTGTAGTCTTCATTGACAATTGTATGTAGTTGGTTTTTCTATTATAGAAATTTATCACTCTCGAATCATGCCTCACATCTCACTCCGAAGCATAATGGATGCTAACAAACTGATTGGTAACAATTTTGACGATTAGTACCGTAACGTGAGAATTGTTCTCATGCATGAAAAGGTCATCGATACGATCGATAAACCTCTGACTACTATTCCCGATGAGAATAACAAAGTGGAATGGGAAGCTTACATGAACCATTATGATAATTGACTATCAATTTATTACATTCAATACTTGATCGGATGATGGATTTCTTCAATTGATATATATATATATATATATATATATATATATATATATATATATATATATATATATATATATATATATATGCACATGGGAACCCCAAAGAAAATAAAATGTCACTACCTAAGATAAAATATTCAGATATTTGAGGGTGGCCAATCATAATGACTAAACTCTTGGGAAGGTAAAGTACCACGTTCCATATACAACTTAGTATAAGGTAAAGAGAACCTCTCCCATTCATTTCTATTACCAAACTAAGAAGTAATTTCATGGTGAGAACCTCAAAGTTTTAGTGAAAATCCTTTATTAAGGCAACACAAATCGAAGAGGAAAAATTCTCATATCATGAGGTCTTGCCAAGCTAGATAGTCAAGAAGGTTAGAATTATTACGCCAAACCATTGCATAAGGTGTCCTTACCCAAGACACATAGTAGTGTTGAGGTTGATTTCTAAGCTACCGACAATTGTTAGAAGGACTTTTGAATCCCGACTAATGTGAATGACCCAATTCTTCCTTATATCTAATAACTATTAAATAGTTGAATAGGTGGGTTACCTGCAAAAATTGAGCACACTTATCATCCCTTCTTATGTTTTTAGTATATTAATTATTTCTTTTGTTAATCATTTATATTTTATTGCATATTAGTCCCATAACAAAAACCCGACATATATTATTTATTTATTTGTCATTTATTTCGCAACTCTACATTATTTTACTTTCAGAACACATTTATTACAACATTGATAGTCCATCTAGAGATGTTAACCCAACACTTATCAAATTACTACTTGTAAACGACCCATACACTTGTGGGAAGTCACCCTCTCAATGTTGATTTTATATCTCGCTTTGGGAGATGACAAGTACCACCAATATATAAAATACCCTAAGTATATTAGTTGATACAAAATACATAGGATGGGTTTATACCCACCAAGTTGTAACTATATGTTGTTATAACATACCTTAAAAACAATTAAATTGAGGACTGAACAAGGGAAATGTAAAATTGTTTGGTTTACATGTAGTCGATGGGCATATACCAACCACCTTAAATAATCAGGTTTTCATTTTAAACTCTCACATATTATGTTTAGTATTTCTTCGGTTTAAAGAGTTCTTAATTTAGTTTACTGTGGGTTTACATAGTGCTTAGTGTTTAGTGTTAGATTTATTGTTGTTTATAGGTACTTGATCACTGATAATTGTGGGGTTTAAACACTCACAATAAACACAAAAATCAATATGGTAATAAACACTATCATAAGATGTCTAACCAATCGCAAACACAAGGATAAACAAATGTATCTTTATACGTGACAATGAAAAAAGGGTATAACTTTAAACATTTGTCTCACATAGGCTTAAAAAAAGTCAAAAAATATAAAATTCACTAAAAAAATATAAGCCATGCCCACCTTCCTATATGGAGAATATTAGATGATAATTGGTACTGAAACATTAACTTTAGTATTAAAAATAACCAATACAATACCTAATACATACAAGTTTGTATATACCCACTAAATTATGCATACAAGTGGATATCAACCCAAAATAAACACATAAATATGGGTATCGACCCAATATTTTAGGTAAAAGTGGGTATACACCCACTAGTTACAAACAACCACAACAATGTAGAATAATTATCCTTCCGTCAATACGTCATTTCTTGTATCCACCAAGTCAATACTCATAAACACAAAACAATTTTCAATGTTGGTGGGCTTATGAGTGTGATAAAAAAATGATATATAATCACACATCTCAAAAACACGATTAACTCTCCGCAAGTGTACGGGTTGTTACAAGTAATAATAAGTAAATAAAGTTCATTGCTCAGGGATTTAGGTAGTTATTTCAATTCGTGTTCAATACTTTTGTAGATGTTTTAAATCTTACAATTTGAAAGATAAATATAAGAAGTGTTTGATTTTTTAATAAATAATATAAATAATTATTCAAGGAAGATAGTAGGTTCAGATTGCAAGTATGCGCCTAATCATATTGACTTAATGGTTCTAGATATAATTGGTTGTTCTTATTAACTAGGATTCTAAATTCTTCCTAACTCATGTAGGGGTCAACTTAGGAAGGTCACATACTCATATTCTAAGAGATTAAGACAAACCTTAGCGGCTACTTGGCTATTCAAGACCTTGGGTTAATTAGCGTACACCAACCACGTATTCACAAATCAATAATTACAACACCTTGCCACTTTTGGGTGCAAGCTCAATTACTTAATCTAATCAGTATAATTTTTCCAAAATTAGATAAGTATATTTTTCAAGGTGTATAACCAGTAGATGCAAAACACAGTTTATTTTAAAACTCAAAACAACAAATAGAACAGTAAACCTAGATTTCTACATAAATAATTCTAAACTAAATAGAAATTAGTGCATAATTGAATCTTTGAATTAAAATATTAAAAATAAATTAAATACAAAATAATTATAATTCTAATTTGACCAAAGAATAGAGATAGGGAGGAGTAGAATTTATCCGGTGAAGCTCCAAACTTGAATCTTCCTTCTCTAGATCCTCATGGTCTCTTTTGTGATGAATTATTGATGAAATGTAAGTTCTGGCGGCCAAGGAATGAATTTATAATGTTAACTTTAGTGTATACATAGGTCATGGGCTAGGTTTAAATGACCTAACCCATCTCAAAAACGTTTTCCTCCAAGAGGGGACTAATTCGAGTCATGTTTTAACTTTTTCGTTACAGATCTAAGTTGAAAAATACCAGTAACCATGCGCTCATAATTCAGAATCCCATATGAATATAAAATGGATCATCCAATTATTTTTAAATATCACGTGACATCGAAAACAATTCACTATCTAATTTTGGCCGACAACTGTTTCACATTTATAAAAATGGTTTCTTATCCATTCTTTGACATGTAATATAATACGTGTACCTAAGAGTTTCACATTTAACACATAAGTTAAGCACAAATAACTCTAAATGTGAAAAATCTCCAAAAGAGGGTAAGTAACGAGAATATATCAAATAATAGGGAAAATCCATCATCTAAGCACAAAAGGAACTTAAAAATATGTCTCAAGATAGGATTTAATTATTACCAAATAAGGGAGACATCAAATGTCTTTCCATTGGATTGCAATTACTTCTCTAATGACACACGAGATAAAATTATGCACGTAGGATAGATATTTCTCGTCAAGATAGATGAATATAAATTACCCGTTCCATCAGCTAACTATATCAAATTTTAAAATTTACATGAAGTTAACACATTCTGAATATATTTATTGGATACACAAGTTTTCTATTGCATAAAACCACAATAGAAACTACCGTTACCTTTTCTATCAAATTGTACTATAGGTCCCCGAAAATTTTGTCACAGACTGAAAGTCGTATAAACTCAAGACTGCAACTGTAGAGACCTTTGATATCAAATTGCCCTATAGATCCCCTGAACGATCTATACGGGTTTAAACTACATAAATCATTAGACTGTGAATAGGGTGAAAAATACAAAATACCCACTACTAATTTAAACAATACTATATAACAATTAAAGGTTAACAAAAACACTTTATATGAATTAATATTATAAAAACATTAGTGTTATTTTAGAAAAATTTCAAGGTTTATCAACTATTATTCCATGTTATTCTATAATTTTCAGAAAAAAGAAGCAAAAACTAATAAAATTGCATTAAGAACACCTTATTTAACCCATAAAATAATATTTGTATTGTCTTTGAAAATATTGCTTCCGCCGATTAAAAACTCCTCTAATAGACAGGTTGTTCTTCTCTTAAAAAATAATAGTTTATGTATACGAAAGGTATAAATTAAGCCAAACTCGCATCACGAAATGAATCACCATAATGCTTTACATGCCAAGAATGAGAAAGAGTGCTTGAAAGTTCAATTGATGAAAGATTGTTTTTGCAACGACAATATATACGATTTGGTTAATATAGAACAAGTTTAGTATGGATGGTATTTTCCCTAATTTAGAGTGCATAGTGAAAATTATTAAAATTCATGTTTACATATTTCGTTTCTCATTGTATACACATCTCGTCCTTTTGGAAGATAGTTGATTTATGTTTTTTACCCACCAAGATTTATGGTATAGATTTTTTGTGGGAAATTAGATCAAACTTTTTATTAAACTAAACATATAAGACTTTCATCCAATATTTAATAATCCAATATTTAATCATAATAGTTAATTATAATAGCAAGACATATGTAAATAGATTAATTAGAAAAGTTACCACAATTAATTTTTTAGGTTTAATATAAGGTACATTTCATACACTACTAAAAGTTATATTGAACCATTCAATATAGGATGAAAGACTTTTCCAATTTATTAACCCAACACACAGAACGGAAGCCCAAGCAACTCTGTTGGCAAATGGGCTGGAAAGAAGAGAAAAATTCAATAATATTTACTTCCCATTTAACTACTCTGTAACTAGTCTACACATCATGGGCCTTATCCATTCTTAGGATTTAAACAAAAATTTACCCTAATAACAAAGACGCCGCCGCTCCTCTCTTTGTGTATATCAAGGTAAAGTTTCCTCTCCATGTACATATACATTGGTAAAATTAGGTAAAATAGTATTATATCTTACTCAAATTTTTTTGTTGTATTTGCTTATATGGTTTAACTAAATTTAATTTAATTTTTTTTTCACAGAATAATTAAAAATTGATGTTCTTCTGAGTAATTTTATTGAGTCTTTTGGATTTGTAAAACTAAGAGTTTCATCAATGGAAAAAAACATAGATAAATATGAGTTGTCCAATATACTAAGAGACGTTCTCTTAATCAAGGTATGTGATTTATTTTAGTTACCATGTTGCAAGGCACACGAAAAATCTTGAACCCAATTACAATATGAGTCCCTATATAATGTGAAAATTGCAATATAGACCCACATTATTGTTCCTTAGGAAAGAGGTAAAAGAGTTGTGTATGGAATGTAATTTGTCTCCCCTATAAATAATTGAAAAATATAGGATTAGATTTTTCAGTTTTAGCAACTAGAAAGTCATGCAATACAATTCAAACAAAAATATTTTGTATTTGTTTATTCATACATATCATCGAGTATTGTTTGATTACAGGAAAGCGATCGTTGGTCATGACATTTCAAGAAAATAGAACACTTATATAATTAACTTGGTAAGTTTATTAATCTATTGTTATGGTTCATATGATACTTAATAACAGATGATCAACCCTTAATATTTAACTCATTGTTCTAATGATTGTAAATTTTAGTTTGGTAATAGATGTGTTTAATTAAGATTAAAAGAATAAAAGCAAGTAATTGTGTGGATGATAAAATATTATTTGTACACAATTGAACATTAAACACTTGATTAATAAAAGTTATGTTAACCAATATTGAATACACAAATAAAAAGTGTGTTATTGGGTGTAAAGAACAACCATTTTAGTATGTCATTGAATTAATTCTGCACCGATATGGCGGTACTTAATTATTCCTCTTGAATATTTTTACCACTTTATATGTGCGGCGTATAATTCACCTAGATCTTTGAGTTTTGTAGCTCGAAAAGGAAAGATCGTGTGATTAAAGCCTTCGCCGGGGTAATTCATCGCCTTCACTTTCATTTCTTTCATGCACAAAATATATTTTACATACTTTTTTGCATTTTTCTGTGTTGAATAATGAATTGTTTGTAGAAATTTAATTCTACTTGTTTGTGATCTCATACCCTTCAAATTGGTGAAATTGTTGTTAATTTACTACAATGAATTGGTATAAAGCTGTAAAACCTCCATGTGCAAAAATCCCGAAAATTGGCAGAGATGGACTATGTGTTTCTTGACTCACAGTACACGCGCCATGAGTCATAAAAGTTGACCAAAAAGTTAAAGGTGTTCAATTTTTAAAAACTACCACTTTTATTGGGACATAGCACTTTCCGTTACTTAGATGTCGAATCAACAATGCAAGATATGCACACATGCACAAAGTTTTATCCAGTTTTTTAATTATTTTGTTGTTTAAAATTATTTTGCACCACATTGTGGGATTGTGACGATAGTTTATGGGTTTTCGAGAGTGATTGATTATATAGACACAGACAAAGGAATAAGCAAAGTCAAACACAAGAGTTGACTCTATTATTTGTTATTAACTGTAATTAGTTATACTTGATGATTGTACAGCTGTTAAGCTACTTAGAGGTATAATATATACACATACATGTTAGTACTTCTCTATATACTACATGTCTCTAGTAATCAGAATCATTTTAAGATAATTAATTTATTGATTGATTTAATTTGAATGTAGGTAAAAGGAGCTAAGTTTGTACAAGAGTCCAAAAAAAAGAGAAGAGAGGGAACACAGTGACATGTCAATGATGTCATCACAAACTGAGCTCACAAAGGATGTAACGGCTCCTCCTCCTCCACCTGTCAAGTCTCAGAATGTTCTTCCTTCATTTGAGGTTTCTGTAAGATCAGATGAAGGAATCAATCTTGTGGTGGATCTTAATTCAAAGCCATTAGATTTATCAAATCAACTCAAAAACGGAGTATGTGTGTGCAACACGTTCTGGAAAGGGAATCTTAAAAGCTTTTGCGAAGTAATTTTCTCGGTTTATATAATAATGGTTGTTCATTTTACTTTTGGCAGTGAGGAGTTGGAAGGAACCTGGAGTTTAGGAAGATATATAAGTATATATATATATATATATATATATATATACACACATTTGGGGTTGGTGGATGAAATTTTGTTGGGGGTACAAAGGTTTTTGTTCTTATTTTTGCTCATACTGTATGGTTGAATGTTTAAATTGTTTTCCTTTTTTTTGTTCTTGTTAAGAGGTGTATACCCTTTTTCTGCAAACTCTAGGGTTAAATGTTTGAATTGTTTACTGGGGCATTTCTGAACATCTCAGAAAACTCAGGCTTAGGATATATTTGCAAATGAATGTTTAGCAAGTATTGTTTTTTTATCCCCTTCATCTTGTATATCTGTTGTGTGTTTGGATCGAGAGGGAAAGGGGAGAATGATTAAAGTATCTTATTCCTTGCTTGGCACCACAATTTACCTCAATCAATCTTGATTATTCTATCTTAGTTCGCTTTGTTCTTACCACAACTCACCGTTAAAACCTTCTCGTTTCCTTTGCTCTTGCCACAACTCACAGTAAAAACCATTTTTTTTCTTTTGCCTAAGAACACCATATTTAACCTATAAAATAAATATTTGTTTATTGTCTTTGAAAATATTACTTCCGCCGATTAAAGTCTCCTATGATAGACAAGTTGTTCTTCTCTTAAAAAATAATAGTTTGTGTATACGAAAGATATGAAGCAATCCAAACTCACATAAGGAACTTAATCACCATAATGCATACCTGCCAAGAATGAGAAAGAGTGCTTGAAAGTTCAATTCATGAAAGATTGGTTTTGCAACGAATGTATAAATGATTTTGTAATTTCAGAACAAATTTTGTATGGAGGGTATGCTCTCTAATTTAGAGTGTATAGTGAAAAATATTAAAATTCATGTTTACTGTATTCGTTTCTCATTGTATCCTCATCTCGTCTTTTTGGGAGATAGTATACTTATATTTTTTACCCACCTAGATTTATTGTATAGATTGTTTGTGGGAAAGTAGCTCAACCTTTTTATTAACTTAAGTATATAATACTTTCATCCAATATTTAATGATCCAATATTTAATTATAATCGTTAATTATAATAACAAGACATGTGTCAATAGATTAATTGAAAAAGTTACCACAATTAGTTTTTTTATGTTAAATATAAGGTATATTTCATAAATTACTAAAAGTTATATTGGACCATTCAATATAGGATGAAAGAATTTTTCTATTTATTAACCAGATATAGAACGTAAGCAAGTAACCTTATTGGAAAATGGGCCTTATCCATTCTTACGTCCCATTTTATTACTATGTAACTAGTCTACACAGCATGGGCCTTATCCATTCTTAGGTTTTAAACAAAAATTTACCCTAATAACAAAGACGCCGCCGGCAGACAAAGTTAGAACTGCAAAATAAAACCCGCTCCTCTCTTTGTGTATATCGAGGTAAAGTTTCCTCTCCATGTACATATACATTGGTAAAACCCATATGAAGAACAAGTGGACTAACACGTCTTTCACCGAGTTGCTTGATCTTCTATGCCGTGTGTTTCCCAAACCTCATACCTTGCCCGAGTCATACGAGGAGTACAACAAAAAGTTAAAAAGTTTAGGTATGGGGTACAATACCATCGATGTTTGCATGAACGATTGTGCTTTATTTTACAAGGAGAATGACTCCCTCGATAAGTGTCCAGTATGTGGTGAATCCAGATGGGACCCAAAGAAGGGTCAGAAAGTAGCGCATAAGAAACTCCGATATTTCCCAATTGCCTCGAGGTTGCAGCGACTTTATGCTTCGAGACACACTGCCGAAAATATGATTTGGCACCATACAGGGAAGAGTGCAGATCTAGATGTGTTGCGTCATCCAGTTGATGGCGATAGTTGGAAGAGATTTGTTCAGTTACATCCTGAATTTGCTAGTGAACCTCGGAATTTGTTCTTGGATTTGGGTATCGATGGTTTTTGTCCTTTCTCTATGCAGAACAACTCGTACAGCATGTGGTCGGTTATATTGACCGTCTACAAACTACCACTGTGGGAGTGTATGAAGGAGACGACATTGCGAGAAAAATGTGTTTGATAGTTTGCTTGGTACAGTTATAGGTCATGATGGGAAATTTAACAAAGATAACGTGAAAGCAAGAATGGATTTTCTGGATATGAACATCAGGAAAGATTTGTGGTTGACATCAAGAGACGGTAAACCAATACTGAAACGAGCAAATTATACATTGTCAACGGAAAAGCGGAATATATTACTTGACTGGTTGAAGGCACAGAAGTTTCGCGATGGTTTCACATCTAGTTTGAGAAATAATGTTCAAAGTGATACGGGAAAGATTATCGGAATGAAATATCACGACTGTCACGTGATGATGCAATTGCTTTTCGTGGCTAGTATCCCAGGGCTTATCGAAGACAAAGTGATTAGTGGTGCGATTATTGGGTTAGCTAACGTGTTTAGAGTCGTTTGTTATAAAAATCTCAGCAGGAAAGAGTTAGAATCGGGTAAGGCGAAAGTGGTTGAAGTTATGTGTAGACTGGAAATAATTTTGCCTCCCGCGTTTTCCGATATAATGATCCACCTGGTTATACACTTATACGACAAAGCTTTGTTAGGGGGACCGGTTCAGATGCGTTGGATGTACCCGTTTGAGCGGTATCTAAAGAAGTTAAAGGAGTACATACTAAATCCGGCTAGGCCGGAGGGTTTAATCGCCAAGGGGTACGTCGTAGAGGAGACTTTGACTTTCATATCGCGTTATCTTCAAGAAGAAAAAACAAATTTCAATGAACTGGGTAGATATACCGAGACTGAAGTTCAACCTAAAGAGTTATCCGTATTAAAGAGTCAGTGTGCTCCACTTGTTAAAAACGAGTATGGTGTTTTGCAATACATTAAGAAGGAGCAAATCAACTGGTACATCCTACTTAATTACGACGAAATCCAGCATTTGACGACGTAAGTTGATCATTTTATTTATTATTTCTTTAATTCTGTTTGAAAAACGTATTGAATTTACTCTTTAAATGTGTAGGGAACACAAAGCCACGCTATCGGGCCCTGAAGATGATAAAACTAGGAAACACCGACAAAATTTTCGAGATTGTTATTTGCATAAGGTATACATTCATTCAAATACCAATTTAGGTCTCAATATTTGGCAATGTTGTTATTATTTTTTTTTTGTTTGTAGGTTTATGATATGGAAAAAGACGGCGGTGAATTTGCTACTAGCGAGACGATTTCATTGGCTAGTAAGTCTCATGGTGTAGTTTATAAGTACGATTCATGTGTTGTGAACGGTGTCAAATGGGTTACTCGTGAAAAGGGGAAAAAAGGGTGACTCAAGATTACAAGGTATGCACAGTGTACGATGATAAACCATATTACGGTGAATTAGTCAACATTATAGAGGTAACATTTGATGGTGGTTGTTCAGTTGTGCTATTCGAGTGTAATTGGTATAACACGAGTACTGCGAGGACAGAGAATGGGGTAACCATTATTAATACATCTACTTTTTTGTTTGGAGAGACGAGTCATACATCTTAGCCACACAAGCGAAAAAAGTATATTATATTGATGAGATTAATTCAAGGAAATCACAAAAAGGGTGGAAAGTTGTTTGGGAAATCAATGATAGACATGGATGGAGTCCCGAGTTATGGGGTGCCGAATCACTACCTACTGAAAGCGAGAGTGTCACGATCCCTTTAGTGAACACCGAGACGGTTTACTCACAATTACATTTGACAACTGGTGAGGAGATCCCATTTGACCCTTCTCTTTTACACATAGATTTAATTATTGATGAAGAGGATGAGCCATTTGATGACACGGTGGACGAGTATGCCGACGATGAAGATTAGGAACCGATCTACGTTGATAGTGATGAGGAAGTTGTTGACACGAGTGGTTACTATACAGACTGATTTGAGGAATTTTTTATGATTACGTGTTTTTTATTTGTTTTGATTTTGATTACGTGTTTTTCATTCTTTTGATTTTGATTACGTGTTTTTCATTGTTTAGAATTTTATTATTTTTTGTTATTGTTTGAAATTGTATTACGTTAAGCTTATTGTTTGTTTGAAATTATAATTGTTCATTTTCCATTTTCTTAAAAACAAAGGTTATTCGCGACTACATGTGTATGAACTAGTCGCGAATGCTTTGTGTAATTTGCGACTAGTTTATACGCATAAACTAGTCGGCAAAAATAAGCAAATCTTTAGCGACTACAAAGTAGTCGCTAATCACAAAATAAATATCCACTAAATGTTGGCGCTCCACTTTCCCGCCCATCGAAAAGCCCATCGAAAAGACACGCGTTAACTTCTTGCATTTCGCGACTACTTTGTAGTCGGGAAAAAACCAATTAGGTCGGTCAAATTACCAACACAACTACTTTATAACCTTTAGCGACTACCGCATGTAGTCGCAAATGAGAGAGTCCTATATGTATATGCGAGACATAAAAGATTCATTATTTCCTTATACAAAACCCAAAAATCTGAGCTCTCTCTGCAAATCCGCCATTCCAAGCTCCAATCAAAGCTAAACACACACTCAAATTATCACATAAGGTAATAAAATCATTCTTTTATCAACTTATTCCAATATATTCCTAAGATTTTATTAAAATTTCTTTTTTTTGCTAACCTATTTTTTTCCTTTTGTGTATAAATCCGATTGATGTTGGCATGGCATCCACACCAAAATAGATTCAATTTCAGCAAATAAGGTAAGTTTTTCAACAATCTTTTGTTTTTTGAATTTTTATGTTTTTTTTCTTTGATTATTTGATGTTTATGTGAATTCCGAATATAATTGGTGGTTTTAGGATATTATAAATGATATTTTTAACACAAAATAGATGCTAAAATGCTTAAAAAATGTATTTGATTAATTGTAATGATTTTTTTTTCCATTTATTTGGTGATGATTATGAAATTAGAGATTAATAGGTGTTATTCGGGTGTGTTTTAGGTTAGCTTAGATTGATTTTGATGCTTGATAATGAAAAAATTAATTGTATAATTTTAGGGTTTTATTAAGGGTTTTTTTAGGATTTTAAGAAAATAAAAATTAATAATATGAAAATAAAAATTGCATCTAATTTGAGTTTTTGTGGCCTAAAAGTGTTTAAATAAAAATATATCAAATTGAAATTTAAAAAAAATTAAAACACAATCTTGGAATTAATTAGGAATTTTTATGATATTAAAAGGACTAATAAACAAATTACTTAAATTTTTTAAATTAATATATTGGGACTGCAATTTTACATGAAAAATTAAATATAACAAAAATGAATTAAAATAGATTTTTAAAAGTAAATGAAAATAAACAAATTTGTATATTTAAAAAAATGAATACTTTGAAAAAAATAACAATTTATCTAAAAAGTTTACAAATAGTAAAAGGACCAATTTGTAAATTCAACAAATAGTTAAAAACAAAATTATATTTTTTTTATTCATTACTGTATGACTAATATAATTTTTGTGTGTAATACAGATTGTATTTGGTTGGAATATTGGATGTATTATTTTAATGTTAGAGTTATCTAATTTATTTCGTTTATTTTATTTGTTATTGTAATATTTATTTTGTATTTATATTATATTTAATTTATATTTCATTTGTAATAATTTGGTTATGTAATAAAATAGAATTAATTATTATTTATCTCTTTTAAATAAATTGCAAAATATTAGATGACTGACGTGATCTCTAAGACACACGGCGGGGACGGTGGGGGCCGAGACCCGAACCAAAATCCGAACAGAAACCTTGCTAATTGTAACACCCAAGACGATAAATAAAAAATTATATCATAAATAATTTTAAATGTAACTTATATTATAATTAAATATAATTTAAATCAGAACCAATTAAGCGGAAAGTACGAGGAAATGCGACACTAAAATCTGCCGTTAAGGCACTAAATATCCACTACCGATCGCTTTCTGTATTTTAGACGACACGTGGAACTGATCTGGTAAGTACGGGAAATATGTTAGCCAGGTGATCGGGCTAACTGTTCGAGAGAGGATACCGCCATGCTACAAATCGTGGAGTAAAGTTCCAATAAGCCGACAAAATATCTGTTATTAAGCGATTATCGGTAAATATTAATACTTATATATAAATTTATTAATTTAATGTAACATTGAATGTATCAATTTTTTGATATACCTAATTGGAGGAGAAGGGATGATTGGAGGTTTATATCTAGTAATTTGGATGATACAATGCGATTACGGTATAAATACTACAAATATGACTCGAAGAAGGACTTTAACTTGCTGGGTAAGAAACCTAGTGATGAGATCTGGAAGAGGTGTTGTGATTTGTGGGGTTCGAAGGAGGCGAAGGTATACTTATATTTTTTAAATTATATAATTTAGATTATATATAACTTTAGTAATACTTGTGTTTTAAATTCTTTCAGGACCAAGCAAAGGCGAATAAATTAAATCGAAAGAAACAAAAGAATAAGAGTGTAGCGGGGTCTCGTAAATATTCCCGAACTCGGGATATGCTTTACGAGGTACTTTGTTTTATATGTATAGATATTGTATTTTGAATAGCTTTTAATTATATTCTGAACGAAACAGGGTGTTGAGAATTTGATCCCGGGTGGGAGGGTGGTAGATAGGGATGAGGCAACTCAAGAAGACATCCCTATTCCTCAAATGGGTGGGGTTTTCGAGGTGGTGGGAAAGAGTAAGAAAACACAGCAGTGGAAGTCCGAGTGTTATAGGAACGCTGATGTAAGTTTATTTTAAAAGTAAAATTTTAATTTTAATTTTAATTTTAATTTTATTCATAAATTGATTTTAATAATTTTTTTCGTGTCTATAATTAAACAGAAATTTTTAAGGGATGTTATGAAAGATCAAGTGACTCAGAGTCAATCGGATGAAGGCTTAGCTCGTGAGTTGTCGCAAAAGGAGCAAATCGATGCGGTGAGAAAAAATGCAAAAAAGGATGTTGGGTCGCAAAAGAGAGTTGGACACCGGGTGTGGGTTGACCCAAAAAGAAGAAGAGTCCTTCGATCACCCCGGCATAAGACGAGCACAAAGCTATAATGATGGAGGCAATACATTCTTAGAATTTAAACAAGAATTTAACCTAATAACAAAGACGCGTAGAAAAAGTTAGAACTACAAAATAAAGTTTGCTCTTCTCTTTGTGTATATCGAGGTAAAGTTTCCTCTTCATGTACATATACATTGGTAAAATTAGGTAAAGTTATATTATATCTTACTCAAAAAAAATTTGATGTATTTTTTTATAGTGTTTAACTAAATTTAATTTCTTTTATTTCTTCACAGAATAATCAAAAATTGATATTCTTCTGAGGAATTTCATAGAGTCTTTTGGATTTGTAAAACGAAGGGTTTCATCAGTGGATAAAAAGATAGATAAAAATTAATTGTCCTATAAACTAGGATAAGTTCTCTTAATCAAGGTATGTGATTTATTTTAGTTTCCATGTTGTAAGGGATAAAAAAAATCTTTCACCGAATTACAGTATGGGTCCTTATATAACGTGTAAATTGCAGTATAGGCCTGCATTATTGATCCTTAGGAAAGAGCTAAAAGAGTTGTGTATCGCATGTAATTTGTCTCTTCCAAAAGAAATTGCAAAATATAGGATTAGATTTTAAGTTCTTGCAGCTAGAAAGTCATGCTATACAACTCACACAAAAATATTTTGTACTTTTTTATGCATATCATAGAGTGTCGTTTCATTTACATGAAAAGATTGATAATCATGACATTTTAAGAAAATAGAAAAGTTATATAATTAACTTGGCAAGTCTATTAATATGTTGTAATTCTTCATATGATGCTTAATAACAGATGATCAACCCTTAATATTTAACTTAATGTTATAAAGATGATAAATATTAGTTTGGTAATGGAAGTGTTTAATGTGGATTAAAAGAACAAAAGCATGTAATTGTGTGTGGAGGATAAAATATTATGTGTACACAATAGAACATTTAACACACGATTAATACAAGTTATGTAGACTAATATTGAATACACCAATAAAGAGTGTGTTATTAGGCGTAAAGAGTAAAAGTTTTAGTATGTCATTGAATTAATTCTTGCACCTATATGGCCTTTTTTCTCCAGATCCTGCTCCAGTTCTAGCTCTTGTTCTTGTAAATGACCATACACTTGTGGGACGTCACCCTCTAAATGTTGATTTTATATCCTGCTTTGGGAGACGAAAAGTACACTCCAATCTATTGAATACCCTAAGTATAGTAGTTTATACAAAATACATAAGATGGGTTTATACCCACCAAGTTATTAGTATATGTTGTTATATCATACCTTGAAAACGATGTCATTGAGGATTAAAAAGGGAAATGTTAAATTGGTGGATTTACATGTAATCGGTGGGCATATACCAACCACCTTAAATAATCAGGTTTTCATTTTAAACTCTCACATATTAAGTTTAAGTCTTTCTTGGGTTTACAGAGTTCTTAGTTTAGTTTACTATGGGTTTACATAGTGCTTAGTGTTTAGTGTTAGATTTATTGTTGTTTATTGGTACTTGATCACTGATAATTGTTGGGTTTAAACACTCACAATAAACTTAAAAATCAATATGGTAATAAAAACTATCATAAGATGTCTAACCAATCACAAAAAGAAGGATAAACAAATGTATCCTTATACGTGACAATGAAAAAAAGGCATAATTTTGAACATTTGTCTCACAGGCTTAGTAAAAGTCAAAAAATATAAAATTGGCCTTGCCCATCTTCCTATATTGGGAATATAGATGATAATTGATACTGAAACATTAACTTAAGAATTAAATATAACAAATACAATACCTAATACAAACAAGTTTGTATATTTCCACTAAATTATGCATACAAGTGGATATCAACCCACTAAATAAAAACATAAATATGGGTATCAACCAGCTAAATAAAAACATAAATGTGGGTATCAACCCAATACTTTAGGTAAAAGTAGCTATACACCCACTAGTTACAAACAACGACAACAATGTAGAATAATCTTCTATCTGTCAATACAACCTTTCTTGTATCCACTAAGTGAATACTCATAAACATTGAAGACTGTTCAATGTTGGTGGGCCCATGGGTGTGATAAAGTAATGATATAAAATCGCACACATCTCGAAAACACGATTAACTCACCGCAAGTGTACTGGTTGTTACAAGTAATAATAAGTAAATAATGTTCGTTCCTCAGGGATTTAGGTAGTTATTTCAATTCGTGTTCAATACTTCTGTAGATGTTTTAAAATCTTTCGATTTAAAAAATAAAACTAATAAGTGTTTGATTTGTTTGATAAATAATATAAATAATTATTCAAGGAAGATAACAGTTAAGATTGCAAGTATGCGCCTAATCATATTGACTTAATGGTTCTAGAAATAATTGGTTGTTCTTATTAACCAGGATTCTAAAGTCTTCCTAACTCATGTAGAGGTCATATTAGAAAGCTCACATACTCATATTCTAAGAGATTAAGACAAACCTTAGCGGCTACTTGGCTATTCAAGACCTTGGGTTAATTAGAGTACACAAACCGCGTATTCACAAATCAATAATTACAACACCCTTCCACTTTTGGGTGCAAGCTCAATTACATAGTCTAATCAATATAATTTTCCCAAAATAAGATAAGTATATCTTTCAAGGTGTATACCAAGTAGATGCAAAACACAATTTATTTTAAAACTCAAAACAACAAATAAAACGGTAAACCTAGATTTCTACATAAATAATTCTAAACTAAATAGAAATTAGTGCATAATTGAATCTTTGAATTAAAATCTTAGAAATAAATTAAATACAAAATAATTATA
Organism: Nemophila menziesii; assembly: GCA_029959085.1. Lineage (NCBI taxonomy): Eukaryota > Viridiplantae > Streptophyta > Magnoliopsida > Boraginales > Hydrophyllaceae > Nemophila > Nemophila menziesii. The sequence goes on from JARWIR010000031.1 coordinate 5,529,204, forward strand.
ATTCTAATTTACCCAAAGAATAGAGATTGGGAGGAGTAGAATTTATCTGGTGAAGCTCCAAACTTGAATCTTCCTTCTCTAGATCCTCATGATCTCTTTTGTGATGAATTATTGATGAAATATAAGCTCTGGCGGCCAAGGAATGAATTTATAATGTCAACTTTAGTGTATATATAGGTCATTGGCTAGGTTTAAATGACCTAACCCATCTCAAAAACGTTTTCCTCCAAGAGGGGACTGATTCGAGTAATGTTTTAACTATTTCGTTACAAACCTGAGTTGAAAAATACCAGTAACCATGCGCTCCTAATTCAGAATCCCATATGAATATAAAAGGGATCATCCAATTATTTTTAAATATCACGTGACATCGAAAACAATTCACTATCTAATTTTGGCCGATAACTGTTTCATATTTATAAAAATAGTTTCTTATCCATGCTTTGACATGTAATATAATATGTGTACCTAAGAGTTTCACATTTAACACATAAGTTACGCACAAATAACTCTAAATGTGAAAAATCTCCTAAAGAGGGTAAGAAACGAGAATTTATCAAATAATAGGGAAAACCCCTCATCTAAGCACAATAGGAACTTAAAAATATGTCTCAAAATAGGATTTATTTATCACCAAATAAGGGAGACATCAAATGTCTTTCCATGGATTACAATTACTTCTCTAATGACACACGAGATAAAATTATGCACGTAGGATAGATATTTCTCGTCAAGATTGATGAATATAAATTACCCGTTCCATCGGCCAACTATATCAAATATTAAAATTAACATGAAGTTAACACATTCTGAATATATTTATTGGATACACAAGTTTTTTATTGCATAAAACCACAATAGAAACTACCGTTACCTTTTCTATCAAATTGTACTATAGTCCCTGAAAATTTTGTCACAAACTGAAAGTGGGTATAAAGTCACCACTGCAACGGTAGCGACCTTAGATATCAAATTTCCCTATATATCCCCTGAACGATCTATATGGGTTTAAACTACATAAATCAATATACTGTGAATAGGGTGAAAAATACAAAATACCGACTACTAATTTAAACAATACTATCTAACAATTAATAATGGTTAACAAAAACAATTTATATGAATTAATATGATAAAAAAAATTGTGTTATTTTAGAAAAATTTCAAGGTTAAAAAACTATTATTCCATGTTATTCTATAATTTTCAGAAAAAAGAAGCAAAAACTAATAAAATTGCATTAAGAACACCTTATTTAACCCATAAAATAATATTTGTATTGTCTTTGAAAATATTGTTTCCGCCGATTAAAAACTCCTCTGATAGACAAGTTGTTCTTCTCTTAAAAAATAATAGTTTGTGTATCTGAAAGATATGAATTAAGCCAAAATCGCATCACGAAATGAATCACCATAATGCTTTACATGCCAAGAATGAGAAAGTGTGCTTGAAAGTTCAATTTATGAAAGATTGTTTTTGCAACGACCATATATATGATTTGGTAAATATAGGACAAGTTTAGTATGGAGGGTATTCTCCCTAATTTAGAGTGCATGGTGAAAACTATTAAAATTCATGTTTACCTTTTTCTTTTCTCATTGTATCCCCATCTCGTCTTTTTGGGAGATAGTTGACTTATGTTTTTTACCCACCAATATTTATTGTATAGATTTTTTATGGGAAATCAGATCAAACTTTTTATTAACTTATACATATAAGACTTTCATCCAATATTTAATCATAATCATTAATTATAATAGCAAGACATATGTAAATAGATTAATTAGAAAAGTTACCACAATTAATTTTTTATGTTAAATATAAGTTGTATTTCATACACTACTAAAAGTTATATTGAACCATTCAATATAGGATGAAAGACTTATCTTATTTATTAACCCAACACACAGAACATAAGCCCAAGCAATCGATGTTGGCAAATAGGCTGGAAAGAAGAGAAAAATTCAATAATATTTACTTTCCATTTAATTACTATGTAACTAGTCTACACATCATGGGCCTTATCCATTCTTAGTATTTAAACAAAAATTTACCCTAATAACAAAGAAGCGCCACAGAAAAAGTTAGAAATGCAAAATAAAGCCCGCTCATCTCTTTGTGTATATCGAGGTAAAGTTTCCTCTCCATGTACATATATACATTGGTAAAATTAAGTAATATAGTATTATATCTTACTCAACTTTTTTTTGCTGTATTTGTTTATATGGTTTAAATAAATTTTTTTTTTTCACATAATAATTAAAAATTGATGTTCTTCTGAGTAATTTTATTGAGTGATTTGGATTTGTAAAACTAAGAGTTTTATCAATAGAAAAAAACTTAGATAAAAATGAGTTGTCCTATATACTAAGAGACGTTCTCTTAATCAAGGTATGTGATTTATTTTAGTTTCCATGTTGCAAGGGATAAAAAAAATCTTAAACCCAATTACAATATGAGTCCCTATATAATGTGAAAATTAAAATATAGGCCTGCATTATTGTTCCTTAGGAAAGAGGTAAAAGAGTTGTGTGTGACATGTAATTTGTCTCTCCTATAAACAATTGAAAAATATAGGATTAGATTTTTTAGTTTTAGCAGCTAGAAAGTCATGCAATACAATTCAAACAAAAATATTTTGTATTTTTTTATTCATACATATCATGAGTGTTGTTTGATTACAGGAAAGCGATCGTTGGTCATGACATTTCAAGAAAATGGAACAATTATATAATGAACTTGGTAAGTTTATTAATTTTTTGTTATGCTTCATATGATGCTTAATAACAGATGATCAACCCTTAATATTTAACTCATTGTTCTAATGATGGTAAATTTTAGTTTGGTAATAGATGTGTTTAATTTAGATTAAAAGAATAAAAGCAAGTAATGGTGTGGATGATAAAATATTATTTGTACACAATTGAACATTGAACACACGATTAATAAAAGTTATGTAGACCAATAGTGAATACACAAATAAAGAGTGTGTTATTGGGTGTAAAGAATAACCATTTTAATATGTCATTGAATTAATTTTGCACCGATATGGCGGTACTTAATTATTCCTCTTGAATATTTTAACCACTTTATATGTGCGGCGTATAATTCACCTAGATCTTTGAGTTTTGTAGCTCGAAAAGGAAAGATCGTGTGATTAAAGCCTTTGCCGGGGTAATTCATCGCCTTTAATTTCATTTCTTTCATGCACAAAATATATTTTACATACTTTTTTGCATTTTTCTGTGTTGAATAATGAATTGTTTGTAGAAATTTAATTCTACTTTTTTGTGATCTCATACCCTTCAAATTGGTGAAATTGTTGTTAATTTACTACAATGAATTGGTATAAAGCTGTAAAACCTCCATGTGCAAAAATCCCCAAAATTGGCAGAGATAGACTATGTGTTTCTTGACTCACAGTACACGCGCCATGAGTCATAAAAGTTGACCAAAAAGCTAAAGGTGTTCAATTTTCAAAAACTACCACTTTTATTGGGACATAGCACTTTCCATTACTTAGAGGTCAAATCAACAATGTAAGATATGCACACATGCACAAAGTTTTATCCAGTTTTTTAATTAGTTTGTTGTTTAAAATTATTTGTACCACATTGTGGGATTGTGACGATAATTTATGGGTTTCCGAATGTGATTGATTATATAGACACAGACAAAGGAATTAGCAAAGTCAAACACAAGAGTTGACTCTATTATTTGTTATTAACTGTAATTAGTTATACTTGATGATTGTACAGCTGTTAAGCTACTTAGAGGTATAATATATACACATACATGTTAGTACTTCTCTATATACTACATGTCTCTTGTAATCAGAATCATTTTAAGATAATTAATTTATTGATTGATTTAATTTGAATGCAGGTAAAAGGAGCTAAGTTTGTACAAGAGTCCAAAAAAAGAGAAGAGAGGGAACACAGTGACATGTCAATGATGTCATCACAAACTGAGCTCACAAAGGATGTAACGGCTCCTCCTCTTCCACCTGTCAAGTCTCAGAATGTTCTTCCATCATTTGAGGTTTCTGTAAGATCAGATGAAGGAATCAATCTTGTGGTGGATCTTAATTCAAAGCCATTAGATTTATCAAATCAACTCAAAAACGGAGTATGTGTGTGCAACACGTTCTGGAAAGGGAATCTTAAATGCTTTTGTAAAGAACAGCAGATTCTTTCTCCAACTGCTAACAAATCTGAGAAAAAAAACTACTTTTCTCAAGTAAGTCATTACTTTTCCTTACTTCTCTTTAAGGGTTTCTGTGTAAAATGGAGCGTTTAGGGTAATTTTTCTTTCCCAGTAAATAATTTTATTAATTGTTAAATTGTGGTTCAATTGTAATCAACTTTTTTGATTTTTTTTTTTATTTTTCAATTTTGCAGCAAACGAGTAAAAAAGACTGTGTCAGCTAAATTAAGACGAGGTAGTAAGCGAAAAAGAGAGGATTCTGCAGAGTGTGAGAGTGAGAAGAGGATTTTGAGACAAAGAAAGACTAGTGAAAAAGGTCCTGTAGTCTTCAAGGTTTGTGCACTTTTTTTTGTCACAATAAAACACTATTACACTTTTTTTTTTGCGAAGTAATTTTCTCGGTTTATATAATAATGGTTGTTCATTTTACTTTTGGCAGTGAGGAGTTGGAAGAAACCTGGAGTTTAGGAAGATATATAAGTATATATATATATACACATTTGGGGTTGGTGGATGAAATTTTGTTGGGGGCACAAAGGTTTTTGTTCTTATTTTTGCTAATACTGTATGGTTGAATGTTTAAATTGTTTTCCTTTTTTTGTTCCCGTTAAGAGGTGTATACCCTTTTTCTGCAAACTCTAGGGTTAAATGTTTGAATTGTTTACTGGGGCATTTCTGAACATCTCAGAAAACTCAGGCTTAGGATATATTTGCAAATGAATGTTTAGCAAGTATTGTTTTTTTATCCCCTTCATCTTGTATATCTGTTGTGTGTTTGGATCGAGAGGGAAAGGGGAGAATGATTAAAGTATCTTATTCCTTGCTTGGCACCACAATTTACCTCAATCAATCTTGATTATTCTATCTTAGTTCGCTTTGTTCTTACCACAACTCACCGTTAAAACCTTCTCGTTTCCTTTGCTCTTGCCACAACTCACAGTAAAAACCATTTTTTTTTCTTTTGCCTAAGAACACCATATTTAACCCATAAAATAAATATTTGGTTATTGTCTTTGAAAATATTACTTCCGCCGATTAAAGTCTCCTATGATAGACAAGTTGTTCTTCTCTTAAAAAATAATAGTTTGTGTATACGAAAGATATGAAGCAAGCCAAACTCACATAAGGAACTTAATCACCATAATGCATACCTGCCAAGAATGAGAAAGAGTGCTTGAAAGTTCAATTCATGAAAGATTGGTTTTGCAACGAATGTATAAATGATTTTGTAATTTCAGAACAAATTTTGTATGGAGGGTATGCTCTCTAATTTAGAGTGTATAGTGAAAAATATTAAAATTCATGTTTACTGTATTCGTTTCTCATTGTATCCTCATCTCGTCTTTTTGGGAGATAGTATACTTATATTTTTTACCCACCTAGATTTATTGTATAGATTTTTTGTGGGAAAGTAGCTCAACCTTTTTATTAACTTAAGTATATAATACTTTCATCCAATATTTGATGATCCAATATTTAATTATAATCGTTAATTATAATAACAAGATATGTGTCAATAGATTAATTGAAAAAGTTACCACAATTAGTTTTTTTATGTTAAATATAAGGTATATTTCATAAATTACTAAAAGTTATAATGGACCATTCAATATAGGATGAAAGAATTTTCCTATTTATTAACCAGATATAGAACGTAAGCCAAGTAACCTTATTGGAAAATAGGCCTTATCCATTCTTACGTCCCATTATATTACTATGTAACTAGTCTACACAGCATGGGCCTTATCCATTCTTAGGTTTTAAACAAAAATTTACCCTAATAACAAAGACGCCGCCGGCAGACAAAGTTAGAACTGCAAAATAAAACCCGCTCCTCTCTTTCTGTATATCGAGGTAAAGTTTCCTCTCCATGTACATATACATTGGTAAAACCCATATGAAGAACAAGTGGACTAACACGTCTTTCACCGAGTTGCTTGATCTTCTATGCCGTGTGTTTCCCAAACCTCATACCTTGCCCGAGTCATACGAGGAGTGCAACAAAAAGTTAAAAAGTTTAGGTATGGGGTACAATACCATCGATGTTTGCATGAGCGATTGTGCTTTATTTTACAAGGAGAATGACTCCCTCGATAAGTGTCCAGTATGTGGTGAATCCAGATGGGACCCAAAGAAGGGTCAGAAAGTAGCGCATAAGAAACTCCGATATTTCCCAATTGCCTCAAGGTTGCAGTGACTTTATGCTTCGAGACACACTGCCGAAAATATGATTTGGCACCATACAGGGAAGAGTGCAGATCTAGATGTGTTGCGTCATCCAGTTGATGGCGATAGTTGGAAGAGATTTGTTCAGTTACATCCTGAGTTTGCTAGTGAACCTCGGAATTTGTTCTTGGATTTGGGTATCGATGGTTTTTGTCCTTTCTCTATGCAGAACAACTCGTACAGCATGTGGTCGGTTATATTGACCGTCTACAAACTACCACTGTGGGAGTGTATGAAGGAGACGACATTGCGAGAAAAATGTGTTTGATAGTTTGCTTGGTACAGTTATAGGTCATGATGGGAAATTTAACAAAGATAACGTGAAAGCAAGAAGGGATTTTCAGGATATGAACATCAGGAAAGATTTGTGGTTGACATCAAGAGACGGTAAACCGATACTGAAACGAGCAAAGTATACATTGTCAACGGAAAAGCGGAATATATTACTTGACTGGTTGAAGGCACAGAAGTTTCGCGATGGTTTCACATCTAGTTTGAGAAATAATGTTCAAAGTGATACGGGAAAGATTATCGGAATGAAATCTCACGACTGTCACGTGATGATGCAATTGCTTTTCGTGGCTAGTATCCCAGGGCTTATCGAAGACAAAGTGATTAGTGGTGCGATTATTGGGTTAGCTAACGTGTTTAGAGTCGTTTGTTATAAAAATCTCAGCAGGAAAGAGTTAGAATCGGGTAAGGCGAAAGTGGTTGAAGTTATGTGTAGACTGAAAATAATTTTGCCTCCCGCGTTTTCCGATATAATGATCCACCTAGTTATACACTTATACGACAAAGCTTTGTTAGGGGGACCGGTTCAAATGCGTTGGATTTACCCGTTTGAGCGGTATCTAAAGGAGTTAAAGGAGTACATACTAAATCCGGCTAGGCCGGAGGGTTTAATCGCCAAGGGGTGCGTCGTAGAGGAGACTTTGACTTTCATATCGCGTTATCTTCAAGAAGAAAAAACAAAGTTCAATGAACTGGGTAGATATACCGAGACTGAAGTTCAACCTAAAGAGTTATCCGTATTAAAGAGTCAGTGTGCTCCACTTGTTAAAAACGAGTATGGTGTTTTGCAATACATTAAGAAGGAGCAAATCAACTGGTACATCCTACTTAATTACGACGAAATCCAGCATTTGACGACGTAAGTTGATCATTTTATTTATTATTTCTTTAATTCTGTTTGAAAAACGTATTGAATTTACTCTTTAAATGTGTAGGGAACACAAAGCCACGCTATCGGGCCCTGAAGATGATAAAACTAGGAAACACCGACAAAATTTTCGAGATTGTTATTTGCATAAGGTATACATTCATTCAAATACCAATTTAGGTCTCAATATTTGGCAATGTTGTTATTTTTTTTTTGTTTGTAGGTTTAAGATATGGAAAAAGACGGCGGTGCATTTGCTACTAGCGAGATGATTTCATTGGCTAGTAAGTCTCATGGTGTAGTTTATAAGTACGATTCATGTGTTGTGAACGGTGTCAAATGGGTTACTCGTGAAAAGGGGAAAAAAGGGTGAGTCAATATTACAAGGTATGCACAGTGTACGATGATAAACCATATTACGGTGAATTAGTCAACATTGTAGAGGTAACATTTGATGGTGGTTGTTCAGTTGTGCTATTCGAGTGTAATTGGTATAACACGAGTACTGCGAGGACAGAGAATGGGGTAACCATTATTAATACATCTACTTTTTTGTTTGGAGAGACGAGTCATACATCTTAGCCACACAAGCGAAAAAAAGTATATTATATTGATGAGATTAATTCAAGGATATCACAAAAAGGGTGGAAAGTTGTTTGGGAAATCAATGATAGACATGGATGGAGTCCCGAGTTATGGGGTGCCGAATCACTACCTACTGAAAACGAGAGTGTCACGATCCCTTTAGTGAACACCGAGACGGTTTACTCACAATTACATTTGACAACTGGTGAGGAGATCCCATTTGACCCTTCTCTTTTACACATAGATTTAATTATTGATGAAGAGGATGAGCCATTTGATGACACGATGGACGAGTATGCCGGCGATGAAGAAGAGGAACCGATCTACGTTGATAGTGATGAGGAAGTTGTTGACACGAGTGGTTACTATGCACACTGATTTGAGGAATTTTTTATGATTACGTGTTTTTTATTTGTTTGGATTTTGATTACGTGTTTTTCATTCTTTTGATTTTGATTACGTGTTTTTGATTGTTTAGAATTTTATTATTTTTTGTAATTGTTTGAAATTGTATTACGTTAAGCTTATTGTGTGTTTGAAATTATAATTGTTCATTTTCCATTTTCTTAAAAACAAAGGTTATTCGCGACTACATGTGTATGAACTAGTCGCGAATGCTTTGTGTAATTTGCGACTAGTTTATACGCATAAACTAGTCGGCAAAAATAAGCAAATCTTTAGCGACTACAAAGTAGTCGCTAATCACAAAATAAATATCCACTAAATGTTGGCGCTCCACTTTCCCGCCCATCGAAAAGACACGCATTAACTTCTTGCATTTCGCGACTACTTTGTAGTCGGGAAAAACCAATTAGGTCAGTCAAATTAACAACACGTGGAGGTCATCACCTCCTTTACCGACTACTTCCTAACCTTTAGCGACTACCGCGTGTAGTCGCAAATGAGAGCGTCCTATATGTATATGCGAGACATAAGAGATTCATTATTTCCTCATACAAAACCCAAAAATCTGAGCTCTCTCTGCAAATCCGCCATTCCAAGCTCCAATAAAAGCTAAAAACACACTCAAATTATCACATAAGGTAATAAAATCATTCTTTTATCAACTTATTCCAATATATTCCTAAGATTTCATTAAAATTTCTTTTTTTTGCTAACCTATTTTTTTTCTTTTGTGTATAAATCCGATTGATGTTGGCATGGCATCCACACCAAAATAGATTCAATTTCAGCAAATAAGGTAAGTTTTTCAACAATCTTTTGTTTTTTGAATTTTTATGTTTTTTTTCTTTGATTATTTGATGTTTATGTGAATTCCGAATATAATTGGTAGTTTTAGGATATTATAAATGATATTTTTAACACAAAATAGATGCTAAAATGCTTAAAAAATGTATTTGATTAATTGTAATGATTTTTTTCCATTTATTTGGTGATGATTATGAAATTAGAGATTAATAGGTGTTATTAGAGTGTGTTTTAGGTTAGTTTAGATTGATTTTGATGCTTGATAATGAAAAATTAATGGTATAATTTTAGGGTTTTATTAAGGGTTTTTTTAGGATTTTAAGAAAATAAAAATTAATAATATGAAAATAAAAATTGCATCTAATTTGAGTTTTTGTGGCCTAAAAGTGTTTAAATAAAAATATATCAAATTGAAATTTAAAAAAAATTAAAACACCATCTTGGAATTAATTAGGAATTTTTATGATATTAAAAGGACTAATAAACAAATTACTTAAATTTTTTAAATTAATATATTGGGACTAAAATGCAATTTTACATGAAAAATTAAATATAACAAAAATGAATTAAAATGGATTTTTAAAAGTAAATGAAAATAAACAAATTTGTATATTTAAAAAAATGAATACTTTGAAAAAAATAACAATTTATCAAAAAAGTTTACAAATAGTAAAAGGACCAATTTGTAAATTCAACAAATAGTTAAAAACAAAATTATATTTTTTTTATTCATTACTGTATGACTAATATAATTTTTGTGTGTAATACAGATTGTATTTGGTTGGATTATTGGATGTATTATTTTAATGTTAGAGTTATCTAATTTATTTCGTTTATTTTATTTGTTATTGTAATATTTATTTTGTATTTAAATTATATTTAATTTATATTTCATTTGTAATAATTTGGTTATGTAATAAAATAGAATTAATTATTATTTATCTCTTTTAAATAAATTGCAAAATATTAGATGACTGACGTGATCTCTAAGACACACGGCGGGGACGGTGGGGTCGAGACCCGAACCAAAATCCGAACAGAAACCTTGCTAATTGTAACACCCAAGACGATAAATAAAAAATTATATCATAAATAATTTTAAATGTAACTTATATTATAATTAAATATAATTTAAATCAGAACCAATTAAGCGGAAAGTGCGAGGAAATGCGACACTAAAATCTGCCGTTAAGGCACTAAAAGCTGTCGGGTATCCACTGCCGATCGCTTTCTGTATTTTAGACGGCACGTGGAACTGATCTGGTAAGTACGGGAAATATGTTAGCCAGGTGATCGGGCAAACTGTTCGAGAGAGGATACCGCCATGCTACAAATCGTGGAGTAAAGTTCCAATAAGCCGACAAAATATTTGTTATTAAGCGATTATCGGTAAATATTAATACTTATATATAAATTTATTAATTTAATGTAAAATTAAAAATAATCTTGAATGTATCAATTTTTTGATATACCTAATTGGAGGAGAAGGGATGATTGGAGGTTTATATCTAATAATTTGGATGATACAATGCGATTACGGTATAAATACTAAAAATATGACTCGAAGAAGGACTTTAACTTGCTGGGTAAGAAACCTAGTGATGAGATCTGGAAGAGGTGTTGTGATTTGTGGGGTTCGAAGGAGGCGAAGGTATACTTATATTTTTTAAATTATATAATTTAGATTATATATAACTTTAGTAATACTTGTGTTTTAAATTCTTTCAGGACCAAGCAAAGGCGAATAAATTAAATCGAAAGAAACAAAAGAATAAGAGTGGAGCGGGGTCTCGTAAATATTCCCGAACTCGGGATATGCTTTACGAGGTACTTTGTTTTATATGTATAGATATTGTATTTTGAATAGCTTTTAATTATATTCTGAACGAAACAGGGTGTTGAGAATTTGATCCCGGGTGGGAGGGTGGTAGATAGGGATGAGGCAACTCAAGAAGACATCCCTATTCCTCAAATGGGTGGGGTTTTCGAGGTGGTGGACAAGAGTAAGAAAACACGGCAGTGGAAGTCCGAGTGTTATAGGAACGCTGATGTAAGTTTATTTTAAAAGTAAAATTTTAATTTTAATTTTATTCATAAATTGATTTTAATAAAAAAATTTCGTGTCTATAATTAAACAGAAATTTTTAAGGGATGTTATGAAAGATCAAGTGACTCAGAGTCAATCGGATGAAGGCTTAGCTCGTGAGTTGTCGCAAAAGGAGCAAATCGATGCGGTGAGAAAAAATGCAAAAAAGGATGTTGGGTCGCAAAAGAGAGTTGGACACCGGGTGTGGGTTGACCCCAAAAGAAGAAGAGTCCTTCGATCACCCCGGCATAAGACGGGCACAACGCGATAATGATGGAGGCAATACATTCTTAGAATTTAAACAAGAATTTAACCTAATAACAAAGACGCGTAGAAAAAGTTAGAACTACAAAATAAAGTCTGCTCTTCTATTTGTGTATATCGAGGTAAAGTTTCCTCTCCATGTACATATACATTGGTAAAATTAGGTAAAGTTATATTATATCTTACTCAAAAAAAATTTGATGTATTTTTTTATAGTGTTTAACTAAATTTAATTTCTTTTATTTCTTCACAGAATAATCAAAAATTGATATTCTTCTGAGGAATTTTATAGAGTCTTTTGGATTTGTAAAACGAAGGGTTTCATTAGTGGATAAAAAGATAGATAAAAATTAATTGTCCTATAAACTAGGATAAGTTCTCTTAATCAAGGTATGTGATTTATTTTAGTTTCCATGTTGTAAGGGATAAAAAAAAATCTTTAACCGAATTACAGTATGGGTCCTTATATAACGTGTAAATTGCAGTATAGGCCTGCATTATTGATCCTTGGGAAAGAGCTAAAAGAGTTGTGTATCGCATGTAATTTGTCTCTTCCAAAAGAAATCGCAAAATATAGGATTAGATCTTAAGTTCTTGCAGCTAGAAAGTCATGCTATACAACTCACACAAAAATATTTTGTACTTTTTTATGCATATCATAGAGTGTCGTTTAATTTACATGAAAAGATTGATAATCATGACATTTTAAGAAAATAGAAAAGTTATATAATTAACTTGGCAAGTCTATTAATATGTTGTAATGCTTCATATGATGCTTAATAACAGATGATCAACCCTTAATATTTAACTTAATGTTATAAAGATGATAAATATTAGTTTGGTAATGGAAGTGTTTAATGTGGATTAAAAGAACAAAAGCATGTAATTGTGTGTGGAGGATAAAATATTATGTGTACACAATAGAACATTTAACACACGATTAATACAAGTTATGTAGACTAATATTGAATACACCAATAAAGAGTGTGTTATTAGGCGTAAAGAGTAAAAGTTTTAGTATGTCATTGAATTAATTCTTGCACCTATATGGCCTTTTTTCTCCAGATCCTGCTCCAGTTCTAGCTCTTGTTCTTGTAAATGACCATACACTTGTGGGACGTCACCCTCTAAATGTTGATTTTATATCCTGCTTTGGGAGACGAAAATTACATTCCAATCTATTGAATACCCTAAGTATAGTAGTTTATACAAAATACATAAGATGGGTTTATACCCACCAAGTTATTAGTATATGTTGTTATATCATACCTTGAAAACGATGTCATTGAGGATTGAAAAAGGGAAATGTTAAATTGGTTGATTTACATGTAATCGGTGGGCATATACCAACCACCTTAAATAATCAGGTTTTCCTTTTAAACTCTCACATATTAAGTTTAAATCTTTCTTGGGTTTACAGAGTTCTTAGTTTAGTTTACTATGGGTTTACATAGTGCTTAGTGTTTAGTGTTAGATTTATTGTTGTTTATAGGTACTTGATCACTGATAATTGTTGGGTTTAAACACTCACAATAAACTTAAAAATCAATATGGTAATAAAAACTATCATAAGATGTCTAACCAATCACAAAAACAAGGATAAACAAATGTATCCTTATACGTGACAATGAAAAAAAGGCATAATTTTGAACATTTGTCTCACAGGCTTAGTAAAAGTCAAAAGATATAAAATTCGCCTTGCCCATCTTTCTATATTGGGAATATAGATGATAATTGATACTGAAACATTAACTTAAGAATTAAATATAACAAATACAATACCTAATACAAACAAGTTTGTATATTTCCACTAAATTATGCATACAAGTGGATATCAACCCACTAATTAAAAACATAAATATGGGTATCAACCCGCTAAATAAAAACATAAATGTGGGTATCAACCCAATACTTTAGGTAAAAGTAGCTATACACCCACTAGTTACAAACAACGACAACAATGCAGAATAATCATCTATCTGTCAATACAACATTTCTTGTATCCACTAAGTGAATACTCATAAACATTGAAGACTGTTCAATGTTGGTGGGCCCATGGGTGTGATAAAGTAATGATATAAAATCGCACACATCTCTAAAACACGATTAACTCACCGCAAGTGTACTGGTTGTTACAAGTAATAATAAGTAAATAATGTTCGTTCCTCTGGGATTTAGGTAGTTATTTCAATTCGTGTTCAATACTTCTGTAGATGTTTTAAAATCTTTCGATTTAAAAAATAAAACTAATAAGTGTTTGATTTGTTTGATAAATAATATAAATAATTATTCAAGGAAGATAACAGTTAAGATTGCAAGTATGCGCCTAATCATATTGACTTAATGGTTCTAGAAATAATTGGTTATTCTTATTAACCAGGATTCTAAAGTCTTCCTAACTCATGTAGAGGTCATATTAGAAAGTTCACATACTCATATTCTAAGAGATTAAGACAAACCTTAGCGGCTACTTGGCTATTCAAGACCTTGGGTTAATTAGAGTACACAAACCGCGTATTCACAAATCAATAATTACAACACCCTTCCACTTTTGGGTGCAAGCTCAATTACATAGTCTAATCAATATAATTTTCCCAAAATAAGATAAGTATATCTTTCAAGGTGTATACCAAGTAGATGCAAAACACAATTTATTTTAAAACTCAAAACAACAAATAAAACGGTAAACCTAGATTTCTACATAAATAATTCTAAACTAAATAGAAATTAGTGCATAATTGAATCTTTGAATCAAAATCTTATAAATAAATTAAATACAAAATAATTATAATTCTAATACCCAAAGAATAGAGATAGGGAGGAGTAGAATTTATCCGGTGAAGCTCCAAACTTGAATCTTCCTTCTCTAGATCCTCATGATCTCTTTTGTGATGAATTATTGATGAAATATAAGCTCTGGCGGCCAAGGAATGAATTTATAATGTCAAATTTAGTGTATATATAGGTCATTGGCTAGGTTTAAATGACCTAACCCATCTCAAAAACGTTTTCCTCCAAGAGGGGACTGATTCGAGTCATGTTTTAACTATTTCGTTACAAACCTGAGTTGAAAAAACAATTTACTATCTAATTTTGGCCGACAACTGTTTCATATTTATAAAAATGGTTTCTTATCCATGCTTTGACATGTAATATAATACGTGTACCTAAGAGTTTTACATTTAACACATAAGTTACGCACAAATAACTCTAAATGTGAAAAATCTCCTAAAGAGGGTAAGAATCGAGAATATATCAAATAATAGGGAAAACCCCTCATCTAAGCACAATAGGAACTTAAAAATATGTCTCAAAATAGGATTTATTTATCACCAAATAAGGGAGACATCAAATGTCTTTCCATTGGATTGCAATTGCTTCTCTAATGACACACGAGATAAAATTATGCACGTAGGATAGATATTTTTCGTCAAGATTGATGAATATAAATTACCCGTTCCATCGGCCAACTATATCAAATATTAAAATTAACATGAAGTTAACACATTCTGAATATATTTATTGGATACACAAGTTTTTTATTGCATAAAACCACAATAGAAACTACCGTTACCTTTTCTATCAAATTGTACTATCGGTCCCTGAAAATTTTGTCACAAACTGAAAGTGGGTATAAAGTCACCACTGCAACGGTAGCGACCTTTGATATCAAATTTCCCTATATATCCCCTGAACGATCTATATGGGTTTAAACTACATAAATCATTATACTGTGAATAGGGTGAAAAATACAAAATACCGACTACTAATTTAATAATACTATCTAACAATTAATAATGGTTAACAAAAACACTTTATATGAATTAATATGATAAACAAAATTTGTGTTATTTTAGAAAAATTTCAAGGTTTAAAAACTATTATTCCATGTTATTCTATAATTTTCAGAAAAAAAAGCAAAAACTAATAAAATTGCATTAAGAACACCTTATTTAACCCATAAAATAATATTTGTATTGTCTTTGAAAATATTGTTTCCGCCGATTAAGAACTCCTCTGATAGACAAGTTGTTTTTCTCTTAAAAAATAATAGTTTGTGTATACGAAAGATATGAATTAAGCCAAACTCGCATCACGAAATGAATCACCATAATGCTTTACATGCCAAGAATGAGAAAGAGTGCTTGAAAGTTCAATTTATAAAAGATTGTTTTTGCAACGACCATATATATGATTTGGTAAATATAGGACAAGTTTAGTATGGAGGGTATTCTCCCTAATTTAGAGTGCATAGTGAAAACTATTAAAATTCATGTTTACCTTTTTCTTTTCTCATTGTATCCCCATCTCGTCTTTTTGGGAGATAGTTGGCTTATGTTTTTTACCCACCAATATTTATTGTATAGATTTTTTGTGGGAAATCAGATCAAATTTTTTATTAACTTAAACATATAAGACTTTCATCCAATATTTAATCATAATAATTAATTATAATAGCAAGACATATGTAAATAGATTAATTAGAAAAGTTACCACAATTAATTTTTTATGTTAAATATGAGGTATATTTCATACACTACTAAAAGTTATATTGAATCATTCAATATAGGATGAAAGACTTATCCCATTTATTAACCCAACACAGAACATAAGCCCAAGCAATCGATGTTGGCAAATGGGCTGGAAAGAAGAGAAAAATTCAATAATATTTACTTTCCATTTAACTACTATGTAACTAGTCTACACATCATGGGCCTTATCCATTCTTAGGATTTAAACAAAAATTTACCCTAATAACAAAGAAGCGCCGCAGAAAAAGTTAGAAATGCAAAATAAAGCCCGCTCCTCTCTTTGTGTATATCGAGGTAAAGTTTCCTCTCCATGTACATATATACATTGGTAAAATTAAGTAAAATAGTATTATATCTTACTAAACTTTTTTTTGCTGTATTTGTTTATATGGTTTTAATAAATTTAATTTTTTTTTCACATAATAATTAAAAATTGATGTTCTTCTAAGTAATTTTATTGAGTCATTTGGATTTGTAAAACTAAGAGTTTTATCAATGGAAAAAAACTTAGATAAAAATGAGTTGTCCTATATACTAAGAGACGTTCTCTTAATCAAGGTATGTGATTTATTTTAGTTTCCATGTTGCAAGGGATAAGAAAAATCTTAAACCCAATTACAATATGAGTCCATATATAATGTGAAAATTACAATATAGGCCCGCATTATTGTTCTTTAGGAAAGAGGTACAAGAGTTGTGTATGACATGTAATTTGTCTCTCCTATAAAAAATTGAAAAATATAGGATTAGATTTTTTAGCTTTAGCAGCTAGAAAGTCATGCAATACAATTCAAACAAAAATATTTTGTATTTTTTTATTCATACATATCATGAGTGTTGTTTGATTACAGGAAAGCGATCGTTGGTCATGACATTTCAAGAAAATTGAACAATTATATAATTAACTTGGTAACTTTATTAATTTGTTGTTATGCTTCATATGATGCTTAATAACAGATGATCAACCCTTAATATTTAACTCATTGTTCTAATGATGGTAAATTTTAGTTTGGTAATAGATGTGTTTAATTTAGATTAAAAGAATAAAAGCAAGTAATTGTGTGGATGATAAAATATTATTTGTACACATTTGAACATTAAACACACGATTAATAAAAGTTATGTAGACCGATAGTTAATACACAAATAAAGAGTGTGTTATTGGGTGTAAAGAATAACCATTTTAATATGTCATTGAATTAATTTTGCACCGATATGGCATTTTTGCTCCAGATCCTGCTCATGCAATAACTCTTGTTCCTATCGGAGTATATTATTTGTCGAAGTCAGATCTGTGATTTTGGTAGCTGGAAAGGGAAAGAGAGGGAATCATATATCTTTTGCTTTTAAAGCTGTGCCGGAGAGAACATCTACGGAAATATGTCAAAAAAAAATACTCCATCAAGTGAGTTCTCCATCAGATCGGATGAAGGCATAAATTTAGTGGTGAACTTGAATTCAAGTCCATCAGATCAGTTTGGAGTTTGTCCCAGCTTTAAAAGTTTTGTGAAAGGCAAAAGTCACAGTCCAGATCCTCCTCAATTTTCTGCTCCAGCTTCAGCTCTTACTCCAGATCCTTCTCCTGCTCCAGCTCTTACACCAGATCCTTCTCCTGCTCCTGCTCCTGCTCTGGTTCTAGCTCTGGTTCCTGTTCCAGTTCCAGTTCCTTCTGTTATACTTCCAGCCGCTACTAAAGACAACAACAGTCTCAATGAGTTCAGTGATCTTGCTTCAAGGTTGTTTGATGACCTGTCTCTGTTCGACTTTTATGCTTCTCAAGTAAGTTAATACAATCTTATCTAATTTTAAACATTTCACTTACCATTTCTCATGCTTTGTATGTCTCTCTTTATTTGTAGGATACATTTGAGGACCCTCCTGCTCCAGGTGCATGGTAATTGTATTTTCTAGTAAATAATTTGATTAATTCTTTAAATATATTCCCATTGTAATCAACTTTTTCTTGGATCTTTCATTTTTGCAAGAAAGTGGGAAAAAAGTGTCAGTCCTCTAAATCCAAACGCAGGCACAAGAGAAAGAGACAAGAGACTTCTGAGTCGGAAAATGACAGTGATGATGATCATTAGGTTTTGAGACCACATAGAAGGTCTAAACGGGTAGTACGAAAGGTATGTCCACTTTTTCTAAATTAATTTTATTACCGTCATTATAAACAGTTTTGTTCTTTTAATCTTTACTTGGAGACACTCAAGTGTAACTCATGATGGACTAAATGCACACAACCACCTTTAACTATATCTAATCCCTGATTTTGTCCATAAACTTTAAAAAACAATTTAAACCTCCTTAAACTTTTTTTCCGTTGTTGTTAACGGAGCATGCAAATTTACTATTATACCCTTTCATACTACCGCACCTTTAACTTTTCATGACTCATTTTTCCCCTTTTAGTTCCTTGCTCTGAACACAACTCATTTTTTGACCAAATCTTCCTCGACTAGATTTTCAATTAGATTTACATCAGAAAGAAGTCCAGATTATTTGTGGACCCATATGTTTTTGGATAGAATTGTAATTTAGGGAGTGTTGAGTATTATTTTTATGTTGTGTCGTGGCACCTATTGTTTTTTAATAGTTGTGTACAATTGTAATTAGGGTCTTTTGTCATAATTTGGTTATAATGTTTATCCCATCTGGTTGTGAGTGCTAATGTGCATATACCCTCTAATTCTGCAGATATAACCATTTGTGTAAGGGAGGGACTTGGAATTCAACCTCGAAATATGATGCAGGCAAATCTTTTGCGAAACATTCACCGTCATCATTTGACAGGATAGCATGGTATTTCATAGATTTATTGGTCGCAAGTTTCTTGAGTTGTTATCTTTCTTGAATTTCTAAAGTCAAACAAATATATTTATTATAAGTTATAACTCCCACTTTGTAATTTTTTTTCCTTATACTTCTAAACATATATTAAACAGAAGATGGTCTCATTTGCAGGTAAGATCAGAATTAAACAAAATATTGTAAAAACAGCATGAGCATCGGGAACTTTTTGAATTTGGGTAATTTTTTCAAATTCAGCAAAAATAGCATGCAAAGTGTCAAAAAAATCTTGCATATCATATAAATAACCTATCTTTAGATAAGGTCCTCTATTTAATTCACTCACATATTAAGCAATATGGCCCTATTAACAAGGTGTCAATATCTGCTCCAGGGCCATGAACCTATATAACAATATAACTCTTTAGATCTTCTTGACAACAAAATTAAATCCAAAAGATATTACATAATATTGCATATTTCAATAAGTAAACTTACATCAAGGTGATAGGAGCCAAAAGTCATTATAACAACATTTACATCTTCTACTCTCCATGGAGTGTCAATTTCTTTACCCACATTTTTACAATCTACAATAACATTTTACATTTTGATCTAACCATGAAGATTGATTTTGTAGTAACACGCCACTAGCAAATGCAGAATCACTTGTTTACTTCTTCTTGAGTTTTACAAAAGATTTTTCTTTTACTTAGAAGCTATTATCACACAGAAGATGAAATTTTAGAGAAGTCATATGAGTTCATTACATAGCAGATATAGCGAATGACAAAACTGCCCCTCAAGGTTGAAAAATTAGATTTTGATTTCAGTAAGTAATTGTTTGCTAACATAAATCTATATATAAAATCATCTTGGGGTATCCATACTAGAAGAAGCCGATCATAAGATGAGCAAGTAGCAACAAAAGCAAGCGAACCATGTTTATTGTACGTTTCAATCACATCAGGTTTAATTCCATCTATCTTCACAATAGAAAATTCATTGTGCATAAGTGCTGTTAATACAAATATCTATTTAGAGGAACTAAAATGTTCTCCACATTTCTCTTTCAGACAATTCCTTGAACATAATAAGTACAAATGACCATAAATTTTATTCATCCTAAAAGCGAAGCTCAAAAGAATTATAAAATCCAGTTTACAAAGAAATGTCAATCAAAATATACTGACTTGAGGTTTCAAGTGTATAAAGAAGGGGCCACATTTCCAGGATTTCACCTAATGTGACATTCATGAATATGGATAAATTATTTTTATAGTTAATATTATGTTTCTAACAATTGGTGCTCTCTTTTTAATGGTTTTTTTGGTCTGGTTTTGAGTATGGACAACTTAATGAATGATGATTTTGGTTTGGTAATTTATTGTTTGTTTTTTTATAATGAATATATTGTGTTCTTTTATAAGGTTTTGATCTTTGGTACTGCATTTTGAAAGGTGGTGTACTAATTTTGGTTGAATGAGCATTTTTCTAATGTTCATAATTGTAAAAAATGATGGAAAAAAGTAGTTCATTGCACGAAAGTTTACGAGAAAACTAAAGGACTGTAACTAAAATTAGCACGATTACAATATGTTTCACTTTTTACAGACGCTTCAACCTTTAGGAACTATACGGATTGCCTAATTTTCAAAAGGAGATAGAAACTCTTGCCTACGTAGCCATAATATATGGAGACACCATGAAAGTGAAGATTATGCGAATCGTCAAAATTGTTACCAATCAGTTTGAATCGATGCTTTAATATATATTATTGGTATTTTATTTAATTTTTTGTTTTTATTGATATTTTAAATTATTAAATGTATTATTTAATGAATATTACATTTAAATATAATTAAAAACCATATTTTAAAAAAAAAAAAAATGTCATTCGCGACCACTTGTAGTCTTTATTGACAATTGTATGTATTTGGTTTTTCTATTATAGAAATTTATCACTCTCGAATCATGCCTCACATCTCACTCCGAAGCATAATGGATGCTAACAAACTGATTGGTAACAATTTTGACGATTTGTACCGTAACGTAAGAATTGTTCTCATGCATGAAAAGGTTATCGATACGATTGATAAACCTCTGACTACTATTCCCGATGAGAATAGCAAAGTGGAATGGGAAGCTTACATGAACCATAATATAATTGAATATCAATTTATTACATTGAATACTTGATCAGATGATGGATTTCTTCAATCGATATATATATATATATATATATATATATATATATATATGCACATGGGAAACCCAAAGAAAATAAAATGTCACTACCTAAGATAAAATATTCAGATATTTGAGGGTGGCCAATCATAATGACTAAACTCTTGGGAAGGTAAAGTACCACGTTCCATATACAACTTAGTATAAGGTAAAGAGAACCACTCCCATTCATTTTTATTACCAAACTAAGAAGTAATTTCATGGTGAGAACCTCAAAGTTTTAGTTAAAATCCTTTATTAAGGCAACACAAATCGAAGAGGAAAAATTCTCATATCATGAGGTCTTGTCAAGCTAGATAGTCAAGAAGGTTAGAATTATTACGCCAAACAATTGCATAAGGTGTCCTTACCCAAGACACATAGTAGTGTTGAGGTTGATTTCTAAGCTACCGACAATTGTTAGAAGGACTTTTGAATCCCGACTAATGTGAATGGCCCAATTCTTCCTTATATCTAATAACTATTAAATAGTTGAGTAGGTGGGTTACCCGCAAAAATTAAGCATACTTATCATCCCTTCTTATGTTTTTAGTATATTAATTATTTCTTTTGTTAATCATCTATATTTTATTGCATATTAGTCCCATAACAAAAACCCGACATATATTATTTATTTATTTGTCATTTATTTCGAAACTCTACATTATTTTACTTTCAGAACACATTTATTACAACATTGATAGTCCATCTAGAGATGTTAACCCACACTTATCAAATTACTACTTGTAAACGACCCATACACTTGTGGGAAGTCACCCTCTCAATGTTGATTTTATATCTCGCTTTGGGAGATGACAATTACCCACCAATATATAAAATACCCTAAGTATAGTAGTTGATACAAAATACATAGGATGGGTTTATACCCACCAAGTTGTAACTATATGTTGTTATAACATACCTTAAAAACAATTTCATTGAGGATTGAAAAAGGGAAATGTTAAATTGGTTGGTTTACATGTAGTCGATGGGCATATACCAACAACCTTAAATAATCAGGTTTTCATTTTAAACTCTCACATATTAAGTTTAGTATTTCTTCGGTTTACAGAGTTCTTAATTTAGTTTACTGTGGGTTTACATAGTGCTTAGTGTTTAGTGTTAGATTTATTGTTGTTTATAGGTACTTGATCACTGATAATTGTGGGGTTTAAACACTCACAGTAAACACAAAAATCAATATGGTAATAAACACTATCATAAGATGTCTAACCAATCGCAAACACAAGGATAAATAAATGTATCTTTATACGTGACAATGAAAAAAGGGCATAACTTTAAACATTTGTCTCACATAGGCATAAAAAAAGTCAAAAAATATAAAATTCACTAAAAGAACATAAGCCATGCCCACCTTCCTATATGGAGAATATTAGATGATAATTGGTACTGAAACATTAACTTTAGTATTAAAAATAACCAATACAATACCTAATACATACAAGTTTGTATATACCCACTGAATTATGCATACAAGTGGATATCAACCCAAAATAACCACATAAATATGGGTATCGACCCAATATTTTTGGTAAAAGTGGGTATACACCCACTAGTTACAAACAACCACAACAATGTAGAATAATCATCCTTCCGTCAATACGTCATTTCTTGTATCCACCAAGTCAATACTCATAAACACAAAACACTTTTCAATGTTGGTGGGCTTATGAGTGTGATAAAAAATGATATATAATCACACATCTCAAAAACACGATTAACTCTCCGCAAGTGTACGGGTTGTTACAAGTAATAATAAGTAAATAAAGTTCATTGCTCAGGGATTTAGGTAGTTATTTCAATTCGTGTTCAATACTTTTGTAGATGTATTAAATCTTACGATTTGAAAGATAAATATAAGAAGTGTTTGATTTTTTAATAAATAATATATATAATTATTCAAGGAAGATAGCAGTTAAGATTGCAAGTATGCGCCTAATCATATTGACTTAATGGTTCTAGATATAATTGGTTGTTCTTATTAACCAAGATTATAAATTCTTCCTAACTCATGTGGTGGTCAACTTAGGAAGCTCACATACTCATATTCTAAGAGATTAAGACAAACCTTAGCGGCTACTTGGCTATTCAAGACCTTGGGTTAATTAGCGTACACCAACCGCGTATTCACAAATCAATAATTACAACACCTTGCCACTTTTGGGTGCAAGCTCAATTACTTAGTCTAATCAATATAATTTTTCCAAAATTAGATAAGTATATTTTTCAAGGTGTATACCCAGTAGATGCAAAACACAGTTTAGTTTAAAACTCAAAACAACAAGTAGAACAGTAAACCTAGATTTCTACATAAATAATTTTAAACTAAATAGAAATTAGTGCATAATTGAATCTTTGAATTAAAATATTAAAAATAAATTAAATACAAAATAATTATAATTCTAATTTACCCCAAGAATAGAGATAGGGAGGAGTAGAATTTATCCAGTGAAGCTCCAAACTTGAATCTTCCTTCTCTAGATCCTCAAGATCTCTTTTGTGATGAATTATTGATGAAATGTAAGTTCTGGCGGCCAAGGAATGTATTTATAATGTCAACTTTAGTGTATACATAGGTCATGGGCTAGGTTTAAATGACCTAACCCATCTCAAAAACGTTTTCCTCCAAGAGGGGACTAATTCGAGACATGTTTTAACTTTTTCGTTACAGATCTGAGTTGAAAAATACCAGTAACCATGCGCTCCTAATTCAGAATCCCATATGAATATAAAATGGATCATCCAATTATTTTTAAATATCACGTAACATCGAAAACAATTCACTATCTAATTTTGGCCGACAACTGTTTCACATTTATAAAAATGGTTTCTTATCCATTCTTTGACATGTAATATAATACGTGTACCTAAGAGTTTCACATTTAACACATAAGTTAAGCACAAATAACTCTAAATGTGAAAAATCTCCAAAAGAGGATAAGTAACGAGAATATATCAAATAATAGGGAAAACCCCTCATCTAAGCACAAAAGGAACTTAAAAATATGTCTCAAGATAGGATTTAATTATTACCAAATAAGGGAGACATCAAATTTCTTTCCATTGGATTGCAATTACTTTTCTAATGGCACATGAGATAAAATTATGCACGTAGGATAGATATTTCTCGTCAAGATAGATGAATATAAATTACCCGTTCCATCAGCTAACTATATCAAATTTTAAAATTTACATGAAGTTAACACATTCTGAATATATTTATTGGATACACAAGTTTTCTATTGCATAAAACCACAATAGAAACTACCGTTACCTTTTCTATCAAATTGTACTATAGGTCCGCGAAAATTTTGTCACAGACTGAAAGTCGTATAAACTCAAGACTGCAACTGTAGAGACCTTTGATATCAAATTGCCCTATAGATCCCCTGAACGATCTATATGGGTTTAAACTACATAAATCATTATACTGTGAATAGGGTGAAAAATACTAAATACCCACTACTAATTTAAACAATACTATATAACAATTAATGGTTAACAAAAACACTTTATATGAATTAATATTATAAAACATTAGTGTTATTTTAGAAAATTTTTAAGGTTTATCAACTATTATTCCATGTTATTCTATAATTTTCAGAAAAAAGAAGCAAAAACTAATAAAATTGCATTAAGAACACCTTATTTAACCCATAAAATAACATTTGTATTGTCTTTGAAAATATTGCTTCCGCCGATTAAAAACTCCTCTAATAGACAAGTTGTTCTTCTCTTAAAAATAATAGTTTATGTATACGAAAGGTATGAATTAAGCCAAACTCGCATCACGAAATGAATCATCATAATGCTTTACATGCCAAGAATGAGAAAGAGTGCTAGAAAGTTCAATTGATGAAAGATTGTTTTTGCAACGACAATATATACGATTTGGTTAATATAGAACAAGTTTAGTATGGATGGTATCTTCCATAATTTAGAGTGCATACTGAAAATTATTAAAATTCATGTTTACCTATTTCTTTTCTCATTGTATACCCATCTCGTACTTTTGGAAGATAGTTGACTTATGTTTTTTACCCACCAAGATTTATGGTATAGATTTTTTTGTGGGAAATTAGATCAAACTTTTTATTAACTTAAACATATAAGACTTTCATCCAATATTTATTGATCCAATATTTAATCATAATAGTTAATTATAATAGCAAGACATATGTAAATAGATTAATTAGAAAAGTTACCACAATTAATTTTTTTAGGTTTAATATAAGGTACATTTCATACACTACTAAAAGTTATATTGAACCATTCAATATAGGATGAAAGACTTTTCCTATTTATTAACCCAACACACAGAACATAAGCCCAAGCAACACTGTTGGCAAATGGGCTGGAAAGAAGAGAAAAATTAAAAAATATTTACTTCCCATTTAACTACTATGTAACTAGTCTACACATCATGGGCCTTATCCATTCTTAGGTTTTAAACAAAAATTTACCCTAATAACAAAGACGCCACCGCTCCTCTCTTTGTGTATATCGAGG
The DNA here is from genome assembly GCA_029959085.1 of Nemophila menziesii. NCBI lineage: Eukaryota > Viridiplantae > Streptophyta > Magnoliopsida > Boraginales > Hydrophyllaceae > Nemophila > Nemophila menziesii. The sequence goes on from JARWIR010000031.1 coordinate 5,555,015, forward strand.
TAAAGTTTCCTCTCCATGTACATATACATTGGTAAAATTAGGTAAAATAGTATTATATCTTACTCAAATTTTTTTGTTGTATTTGTGTATATGGTTTAACTAAATTTAATTTAATTTTTTTTTCACAGAATAATTAAAAATTGATGTTCTTCTGAGTAATTTTATTGAATCTTTTGGATTTGTCAAACTAAGAGTTTCATTAATGGAAAAAAACTTAGATAAATATGAGTTGTCCAATATACTAAGAGACGTTCTCTTAGTTAAGGTATGTGATTTATTTTAGTTACCATGTTGCAAGGCACAAGAAAAATCTTGAACCCAATTACAATATGAGTCCCTATATAATGTGAAAATTGCAATATAGACCTACATTATTATTCCTTAGGAAAGAGATAAAAGAGTTGTGTATGGAATGTAATTTGTCTCTCCTATAAATAATTGAAAAATATAGGATTAGATTTTTCAGTTTTAGCAACTAGAAAGTCATGCAATACAATTCAAACAAAAATATTTTGTATTTTTTTATTCATACATATCATCGAGTGTTGTTTGATTACAGGAAAATCGTTGGTCATGATATTTCAAGAAAATAGAACACTTATATAATTAACTTGGTAAGTTTATTAATCTATTGTTATGCTTCATATGATACTTAATAACAGATGATCAACCCTTAATATTTAATTCATTGTTCTAATGATTGTAAATTTTAGTTTGGTAATAGATGTGTTTAATTTAGATTAAAAGAATAAAAGCAAGTAATTGTGTGGATGATAAAATATTATTTGTACACAATTGAACATTAAGCACACGATTAATAAAAGATATGTAAACCAATATTGAATACACAAATAAAAAATGTGTTCTTGGGTGTAAAGAATAACCATTTTAGTATGTCATTGAATTAATTCTGCACCGATATGGCGGTACTTAATTATTCCTCTTGAATATTTTTACCACTTTATATGTGCGGCGTATAATTCACCTAGATCTTTGAGTTTCGTAGCTCGAAAAGGAAAGATCGTGTGATTAAAGCCTTCGCCGGGGTAATTCATCGCCTTCACTTTCATTTCTTTCATGCACAAAATATATTTTACATACTTTTTTGCATTTTTCTGTGTTGAATAATGAATTGTTTGTAGAAATTTAATTCTACTTTTTTGTGATCTCATACCCTTCGAATTGGTGAAATTGTTGTTAATTTACTACTATGAATTAGTATAAAGCTGTAAAACCTCCATGTGCAAAAATCCCCAAAATTGGCAGAGATAGACTATGTGTTTCTTGACTCACAGTACACGCGCCATGAGTCATAAAAGTTGACCAAAAAGTTAAAGGTGTTCAATTTTCAAAAACTATCACTTTTATTGGGACATAGCACTTTCCATTACTTAGAGGTCAAATCAACAATGTAAAATATGCGCACATGCACAAAGTTTTATCCAGTTTTTTAATTAGTTTGTTGTTTAAAATTATTTTGTACCACATTGTGGGACGATAGTTTATGGGTTTTCGAGAGTGATTTATTATATAGACACAGACAAAGGATTATTTGTTATTAACTGTAATTAGTTATACTTGATGATTGTACAGCTGTTAAGCTACTTAGAGGTATAACATATACACATACATGTTAGTACTTCTCTATATACTACATGTCTCTTGTAATCAGAATCATTTTAAGATAATTAATCTATTGATTGATTTAATTTGAATGCAGGTAAAAGGAGCTAAGTTTGTACAAGAGTCCAAAAAAAAGAGAAGAGAGGGAACACAGTGACATGTCAATGATGTCATCATAAACTGAGCTCACAAAGGATGTAACGGCTCCTCCTCCTCCACCTGTCAAGTCTCAGAATGTTCTTCCTTCATTTGAGGTTTCTGTAAGATCAGGTGAAGGAATCAATCTTGTGGTGGATCTTAATTCAACGCCATTATATTTATCAAATCAACTCAAAAACGGAGTATGTGTGTGCAACACGTTCTGGAAATGGAATCTTAAAAGCTTTTGTAAAGAACAGCAGATTCTTTCTCCAACTACTAACAAATCTGAGAAAAAACACTACTCTTCTCAAGTAAGTCATTACTTTTCCTTACTTCTCTTTAAGGTTTTCTGTGTAAAATGGAGCGTTTAGGGTAATTTTTCTTTCCCAGTAAATAATTTTATTAATTGTTAAATTGTAGTTCAATTGTAATCAACTTTTTTAATTTTTTTTTTGATTTTTCAATTTTGCAGCAAACGAGTAAAAAAGACTGTGTCAGCTAAATTAAGACGAGGTAGTAAGCGAAAAAGAGAGGATTCTGCAGAGTGTGAGAGTGAGAAGAGGATTTTGAGACAAAGAAATACTAGTGGAAAAGGTCCTGTAATCTTCAAGGTTTGTGCACTTTTTTTTGTCACAATAAAACACTATTACACAATTTTTTTTTGCGAAGTAATTTTCTCGGTTTATATAATAATGGTTGTTCATTTTACTTTTGGCAGTGAGGAGTTGGAAGGAACCTGGAGTTTAGGAAGATATATAAGTATATATATATACACACATTTGGGGTTGGTGGATGAAATTTTGTAGGGGGTACAAAGGTTTTTGTTCTTATTTTTTCTCAAACTGTATGGTTGAATGTTTAAATTGTTTTCCTTTTTTTTGTTCTCGTTAAGTGGTGTATACCCTTTTTCTGCAAACTGTAGGGTTAAATGTTTGAATTGTTTACTTGGGCATTTATGAACGTCTCAGAAAACTCAGGCTTAGGATATATTTGCAAATGAATGTTTATCAAGTATTGTTTTTTTAACCCCTTCATCTTGTATATCCGTTGTGTGTTTGGATCGAGAGGGAAAGTGGAGAATGATTAAAGTATCTTATTCCTTGCTTGGCACCACAATTTACCTCAATCAATCTTGATTATTCTATCTTAGTTCGCTTTGTTCTTACCACAACTCACCGTTAAAACCTTCTCGTTTCCTTTGCTCTTACCACAACTCATAGTAAAAACCATTTTTTCTTTTTTTCTTTTGCCTAAGAACACCATATTTAACCCATAAAATAAATATTTGTTTATTGTCTTTGAAAATATTACTTCCACCGATTAAAGCCTGCTCTGATAGACAAATTGTTATTCTCTTAAGAAATAATAGTTTGTGTATACGGAAGATATGAACCAAGCCAAACTCATATAAGGAACTGAATCACCATAATGCTTTACCTGCCAAGAATGAGAAAGAGTGCTTGAAAGTTCAATTCATGAAAGATTGGTTTTGCAACGATTGTATAAATGATTTGGTAAATTCAGAACAAGTTTAGTATGGAGGGTATGCTCTCTAATTTATAGTGCATAGTGAAAAATATTAAAATTCATGTTTACTATTTTCGTTTCTCATTGTATCCTTATCTCGTCTTTTTGGGAGATAGTATAATTATATTTTTTACCCACCTAGATTTATTGTATAGATTTTTTGTGGGAAAGTAGCACAACCTTTTTATTAACTTAAGTATATAATACTTTCATCCAATATTTGATGGACCAATATTTAATTATAATCGTTAATTATAATAACAAGACACGTGTCAATAGATTAATTGAAAAAGTTACCACAATTAGTTTTTTTATGTTATGTATAAGGTATATTTCACAAATTACTAAAAGTTATATTGGACCATTCAATATAGGATGAAAGAATTTTCCTATTTATTAACCAAATATAGAACGTAAGCCCAAGTAAAGTTATTGGCAAATTGGCCTTATCCATTCTTATGTCCCATTTTATTACTATGTAACTAGTCTACACAGCATGGGCCTTATCCATTCTTAGGTTTTAAAAAAAAATTTACCCTAATAACATAGACGCTGCAGAAAAAGTTATACCTGCAAAATAAAGTTCCTCTTCTCTTTGTGTATATCAGAGGTAAAGTTTCTTCACCATGTACATATACATATATAAAATCAGGTAAAGGTATTTTATATCTTACTCAAATTCTTTTTGTTTTATTTTTATATGGTTTAACTAAATTTAATTTATTTTACTTTTTCACAGAATATTTGAAAATTGATGTTCTTCTGAGTAATTTTATTGAGTCTTTTGGATTTGTAAAACTAACGTTTCATAAATGGCAAAAAGTTACATAAAAATGAGTTATACTATAAATTAGGAGAAGTGCTCTTAATCAAGGTATGTGATTTGTTTTTGTTTCCATGTCGCAAGGGATGCAAAAAAATTGAACTAAATTACACTGTGGTCCCTATATAATGTGAAAATTGTAGTATAGGTCAGCAATTATTGGTTTTTAGGAAAGAGCTAAAAGAGTTTTGAATGACATGTAATTTGTCTCTCCTATAAACAATTGCAAAATATAGGATTAGATTTTTTATTTTTTGTCGCTAGAATGTTATGCTATAGAATTCCAACAAATATTATGTATTTTTTGTTTATACACATAGAGTGTTGTTTAATTTTCAAGAAAACGATTGTTGGTCATGACATTTCAAGAAAATAGTACAGTTATATAATTGACTTGGTAAGTCTATCAATATGTTGTAATGATTTATATGATGCTTAATAACATATGGTCAACCCTTAATGTTTAACATATTATTCTAAAATTGGTAAATTTGTGTTTGGTGACTGATGTTTTTAATATAGATTAAAAGAATAAAAGAAAGTGTACATAGTATATCACAATTATGCTTTTGATAAGCTCACTTTAACACCTACTTAGTCACCGCGGAAACTAAAACATAATTCAAAAATGTGTACATTGTATGTCACAAATACCAGTTTTGCAGTTAAATTTTCTTTTTATTAAACTAGTAAATAAAGAGTCACATATCAACATTTTATCCTAAAAGAGTGCTAATTTTTTTATTTGTTCACACTACAAATATTATACAATAATGAAAAAAATTCAAAATATTGCAATAAAGGACGAATAATGTCATACTTTTATTTCATTAATGTCGAATAAAGTCATCAATGAAAGAGGTTATAGGCCTTACTTTTGACGTGTCAAGAGTTTATGGTCGTGGTTGGTATTAATTTATCTTATGTTCACAATACAAAGGTAATTTAAAAAATCAATTTCTTTAATAAAGGACAATTAATAACACTTATGTATCTCATTTCAATGAGAAAGGTGATAGGACACACTTTTGTCGTGTCAAAACTACACGTCTAATCACAATTCATTTTTGCATGTTGTTTGGCATGTTCACACGAGCAATCGAATAGAGATGTCTAGAGTCCGGTGTATTACCAGGAACTTCGTAAATAGAGTGTCATTAATTAACATTCTATCCTAAATAAGTCCTCATCTTTCTAAATATTTCAAATTAGCTAATGATAGTTGGTTTAATTTCTCTTACGCTCACACTAAGTGGATGATAAAAAAATATTTTTTTTTTTCAAAATTTTTCAATAAAGGACAGTTAATGACACACATTTATCTCATTTATGTCCAATATATGTGGTGATAGGCTACACTTTTGAAATGTCTAGACTACGCAATTATTCGAAATGCATCTCCCCGTGTTGTATGGTGTGTACCCACACCCACACGCACACACACAAATTGAAATGCCTGTATAATACGATCCTTATCTCACTTCAGTCACATATTTCACAACCTACAATTCTTCTCTCCTTAAAAGTTTTTTTCACCAAATCCCGAACCCTTAGTGGAAGAACCACAACCATACCGGAGGCCATGCCCCCTAATTTTTTAAAATATAAAGTTTACGCTCAATTTTTTTGTATTAATAGCTTATGATATTCACTTGGCCTCAAAATTTCATAATTTTTTTTGTATACTTCTTTTTATTTTCTCTAAACCCACCTCCCCCTTAAAATAAAAAGCCTTGCTCCTCCTTAGGTGTACTCTCATTGGATCTTCTTCATAATTTTTAATCTGTTAATCTTTTGTATGTTTCTTTGGATTTTGGTCAGCTGATGAAGGTAGAAAAACTTATCAACTTCATTACTGTCCATGGGCATGGAAACTGGATGGAGCTTCTAAAACATGCAGGTAAAAAACCCTAAACTCAAATACGAGAATAATTTTTTTCATATCAACTTCGTGATGGTTAAACTACTTTAGGTCAAATCGAAAACGTCATGATTTTACTATTGAAGAAGAAAATGTAATAATCAAGCTTAAAATACAACTTGGCAAATATTTTTCTTTAATGCATTGGAGAATTATCACGTGACTCAAATTTTGTTTTGTTTTGGTTTTTATGCAGATGGGATGAGATAGCTAACTATTTGCCTAAAGAACATATAATGGCATCAAGAATTTATGGAACTCAATCATTAGAAAGAAGCTACTCCGAAATGACATGCATGAAGTTAGCACAAATAACAATTTGAAGCATTTTTGAAATATGCATTTTCAAAATTTGGAAACTACCCTTCAAGAGTTTAATTTTCTCGCAATCATAAATATAAGCATGATGTTTTTCCATACAAAAATTGTTGAAATTAATATCTTAATCGTGACTTCAAGTTGTTTGAGGAAGATCCAATATATGTTATGTCGTAAATTATTTAATATAAGTGTGACTTTCTAGTTGATGAAAGAGAGAAATGTTAATTGAATGTTTTTTTACTAAGTTAATTATTTCTTTCATTTAAACTAATGATTTAGACTTTTTTTTTGTAAATTTTTACTCGAATCAACCTAGGTCTTGACCTAGAAAAGAAGAGGTTAACCATGGCTCCACTACTTCTTTTGGTCGAACCACCTTTATCCACTTGAGACACGATGTAGACACATGTGATACGCGACATTGAGTCATATTAAAGAAACTACTATATGGATCAATAGCTAGGGGTGTGGCCTAAGTAATTCAAGTGATAACATTGTTTAAATGATAAAAAATAAAAATATAAAAAGAAAATAATTTGTTATGGAATATTTCGTGTCAATTTATAAAAAGAGCGGAAATGATAATTTATATTTTTGTTTACAGTTTTTATGTTATGTAATTTATAATATAACATACAAAATGATACTTTTTCATTTTAAATAGAGCTTATAATACGCATGGATTAAATGAACCGAAAGAGGACCTACCCCTAACAAAGGAAAATATTTTTTGTGATGTGTTGTTTAAAAGAAATAAAACCCACAGGGATTGCGAGTATAAGTTTTTATAAGAACAACGTCCCGATCACTTGCAAGGGAGACAATATTTGGTGCAATTTTGTGCTGGAAGGGGAGCAGTTGCAATCAAGTTTTCTTAAAAGGACGAAACAAGCTCTAAGGATAGGATTTTCATAATTAAAACTGCCTTGGAGTTTCCCAAGGACTTACAAAGTTATAGAATAACTATTATTTTTTTGTGACAATAATCTATATTGGAGCATGTACAATAAATTTATGAGATTTTACAATATTCGCTATGCCTGCGAATTTATTTTGTATATTATTTGGAACTAATTGAAAATAAATTGTCTTTTGAAATTTAAGCTCTAATTATTTATTTTTTGGATTGAGATGAAACAATAATATTATCCTCCACGATATATCACGTTGTACTCAGGTTGTAGGGTCTCTCCTACTAATATCATTTAATTATCTTATGAAATTTTACACTATTTAAAATATTATTTAATGATATCACCTCTCAAGGATTCAAGATATAGAATAATATAAGGATTATTTAATGTTGGTGGGCCCATAGGTGTGATACAATAATTATCTAAAAGTGCACACATCTCAAAAACACGATTAACTCTCCACAAGTGTACGAGTTTTTACAAATAATAATAAGTAAATAATGTTCGTTCCTCAGGGATTTAGGTAGTTATTTCAATTCGTGTTCAATACTACCATAGATGTTTTAAAATCTATTGAATTAAAAGATAAAAATAAGAAGTGTTTGTTTTGTTTTATAAATAATATAAATAATATAAATAAATATTAAAGGAATATAACAGTTAAAATTGCAAGTATGCGCCTATTCATATTGACTTAATGGTTCTATAAATAATTGATTTTTCTTATTAACCATGATTCTAAAGTCTTCCTAAATCCTGTAAGGGTTGACTTAGGAATCTCACATATTCATATTCTGAGAGATGAAGACAAACCTTAGTGGCTACTTGGCTATTCAAGACCTTGGGTTCACTAGCGTACACCAAACACGTATACACTAATCAATAATTAGAACCCACTGCCCCTTTTGGGTGCAAGCTCAATTACATAGTCTAATCAATATCATTTGTACAAAATAAGATTTGTATCTATATCAAGGTGTATATCCAATAGATGCAAAACATAATTTATTGTAATACTCAAAAGAACAAATAAAACAACAAAACTAGATGTATACATAAACAATCCTAAACTAAATAGAAATTAGTGCATAATTGAATCTTTGAATAAAAGTGTTAGAATAAAATTAAATAAAAAATCATTCAAATATAATTTAGCCAAAGAATAGAGATAGAAAGTGTAGAATTGATGCCGTGAAGCTCCAAACTTGATTCTTCATTCTCTAGATCCTTATGATCGCTTTTGTTATGAATTATTGATGAAAGGTAAGCTCTAGTCCAAGGAATGATTTTTAATATTTGGAGAGGATATTTATAAGTGGTAAAATGGTTTTAGAGTTTACATATGTCATGGGATAGGTTTAAATGACCTAACTCATCCCAAAAACGTTTTCCTCCAGAGGGGATTGGTTCAAGTCACGTCGGCTGCAAAATTTATGACTTCTTCATTACGGATCCGATTTGAAAAATATCAGTATCCAAGTGCTCCTAATTCAGAACCCCATATATATATAAAAGGGATCATCCAAATTATTTGTAAATATCGCGAGGCATCGAAAATAATTCACTTTCTAATTTGTGTCTACAACTCCTTCACTTTTCTATAAACGGTTTCTTTAGTCCTATGCTATTGGTTTCCTTCTTTGATCTCCTTTACTCAATTTATTATCTATGCTTAAAAATATAATACAATTCGTGTACCTAAGAGTTTCACATCTAGCACATAAATTACTCACAAATAGCTCTAAATTTGACAAATCTCCAAAAGAGGGTAAGAAACATGAATAGGGAAAATAATAGGGAAAATCCCTCATCCAAGCACAAAAGGAACTTAGAAGTATGTCCCAAAATAGGATTTATTTATCACCAAAAAAGGGAGACATCAAATGTCTTTACATTGGATTGCAACATACTTCTCTAATAACACACGAGAGAAAATTGTGCACGTGGGACAAATATTTCTTGTCACGATACTTGAATATAAATTACTCGTTCTATCGGCTAACTATATCAAATTTGAGAATTAAAATGAGGTTAACACATTTTGAATATAGTTATTGTATACACAAGTTTTTTATTGCAACAAAAAGCTCTTTGTTTTAAATTGCACTATAGGTTCCGAAAATTGTACTTCATAGACAGAAAGTGGGTATAAATCCACCATACAAACTGTTGTTACCTTTGTTATCAAATTGTACTATATGTCTCTGAAAGTTCTGTCACAAACATAAATTGAGTATAAACTCACCACTGCAACTGTAGAGACCTTTTATATCAAATTGCACTATAGGTCCCTAGAAAAATATATGTGGGTTTAAACTGCATAACTCATTATTCTGTGAATAGGGTCAAAAATACCAAATACCCACTACTAATTTAAATAATAATATATAACAATTAATGGTTAACAAAAACACTTTATATCAATTAATAAAGGATAAAAAAAATTAGTGTTAGTTTAGAAAAATTTCAAGCTTTAACAACTATTATTCCCTGTTACTCAATAATATTTAGAAAAAATAAGCAGAAACTAATAAAAACGACCTAAGAACACCATATTTAACCCATAAAATAAATATTTGTTTTTAGTCTTTGAAAATATTACTTCCGCCGATTAAAGCCTCCTCTGATAGACAACTTGTTCTTCTCTTAAAAAATAATAGTTTGTGTATACGGAAGATATGAACCAAGCCAAACTCATATAAGGAACTGAATCACCATAATGCTTTACCTGCCAAGAATGAGAAAGAGTGCGTAAAAGTTCAATTCATGAAAGATTGGTATTGCAACGATCGTATAAATGATTTGGTAAATCCAGAACAAGTTTTGTATGGAGGGTATGCTCTCTAATGTAGAGTGTATAGTGAAAAATATAAAAATTCATGTTTACTGTTTTCGTTTCTTATTGTATCCTCATCTCGTCTTTTTGGGAGATAGTATACTTATATTTTTTACCCACCTAGATTTATTGTATAGATTTTTTGTGGGAAAGTAACTCAACCTTTTTATTAACTTAAGTATATAAGACTTTCATCCAATATTTAATTATAATCGTTAATTATAATAACAAGACATGTGTCAATAGATTAATTGAAAAAGTTACCACAATTAGTTTTTTTATATTAAATATAAGGTATATTTCATAAACTACTAAAAATTATATTGGACCATTCAATATCAATATAGGATGAAAGAATTTTCCTATTTATTAACCTGATATAGAAACGTAAGCCCAAGTAACGTTATTGGCAAATGGGCCTTATCCATTCTTACGTCCCATTTTATTACTATGTAACTAGTCTACACAGCATGAGCCTTATCCATTCTTAGGTTTTAAATAAAAATTTACCCTAATAACAAAGACGCCGGAGAAAAAGTTATACCTGCAAAATAAAGTTCCTCTTCTCTTTGTGTATATTAGAGGTAAAGTTTTTTCACCATGTATATATACATATATAAAACTAGGTAAAAGTATATTATATCTCACTCAAATTCTTTTTGTTTTATATGTTTATATGGTTTAACTAAATTTAATTTATTTTATTTTTTCACAGAATAGTTAAAAATTGATGTTCTTTTGAGTAATTTTATTGAGTCTTTTGGATTTGTAAAATTAATGTTTCATCAATGGCAAAAAAAGTTAGATAAAAATGAGTTATACTATAAATTAGGAGAAGTTCTCTAAATCAAGGTATGTGATTTATTTTTATTTCCATGTTGCAAGGGATGAAAAAAACTTGAACTGAATTACACTATGGTCCATATATAATGTGAAAATTGTAGTATAGGTCAGCAATTATTGGTTTTTAGGAAAGAGCTAAAATAGTTTTGTATGACATGTAATTTGTCTCTCCTATAAACAATTGCGAAATATAGGATTAGTTTTTTTATTTTTTGTCGCTAGAAAGTCATGCTATAGAATTCACACAAATATTTTGTATTTTTTGTTTATACACATAGATTGTTGTTTAATTTTCAGAAAAATGATCGCTGGTCATGACATTTCAAGAAAATAGGACAGTTATTAAATTAACTTGGTAAGTCTATCAATATGTTGTAATGATTTATATGATGCTTAATAACATATGGTCAACCGTTAATGTTTAACATATTATTCTAAAATTGGTAAATTTGTGTTTGGTGATTAATGTGTTCAATTTGGATTAAAAGAATAAAAGCAAGTGTACATTGTATATCACAATTATGCTTTTGATAAGCTCGCTTTAACACCTACTTAGTCACCGTGGAAACTAAAACATAATTTAAAAGTGTGTACATTGTATGTCACATATACCAGTTTTCCAGTTAAATTTTCTTTTTATTAAACTAATAAATAAAGAGTCACATATCAACATTTTATCCTAGAAGAGTACTAATTTTTTTATCTGTTCACACTACATATATTATACAATAATGAAAAAAATTCAAAATATTGCAATAAAGGACGAATAATGTCATACCTTTATTTCATTAATGTCCAATAAAGTCATCAATGAAAATGGTTATAGGCCTTACTTTTTACGTGTCAAGAGTTTATGGTCGTGGTTGGTATTAATTTATCTTATGTTCACACTACAAAGGTAATTTAAAAAATCAATTTCTTTAATAAAGGACAATTAATATCAGTTATGTATCTCATTTATGCATAATTAATTTATCAATGAGAAAGGTGATAGGCCACACTTTTGTCGTGTCAAAACTACACGTCTAATCACAATGCATTTTTGCATGTTGTTTGGCATGTTCACACGAGCAATCGAATAGAGATGTCTAGAGTCGGGTGTATTACCAGGAATTTAGTAAATAGAGTGTCATTAATTAACATTCTATCTTAAATAAGTCCTCATCTTTCTAAATATTTCAAATTAGCTAACGATAGTTGGTTTAATTTCTCTTACGCTTACAGTACTAAGTGGATGATAAAAAAATCTTTTTTTTTTCAAATTTTTTTCAATAAAGGACAATTAATGACACATATTTATCTCATTCATGTCCAATATATGAGGTGATAGGCTACACTTTTGAAATGTCTACACTACGCAACTATTCAAAATGCATCTCCCTGTGTTGTTTGGTGTTCACCCACACGCACACACACGAATGGAAATGCTTGTATAATACGATCCTCATCTCACTTTAGTCACATATTTCACAACCTGCAATTCTTCTCTCCTTAAAAGTTTTTTTTCACCAAATCCTGAACCCTCAGTGGAAGAACCACAATCATACCGGAGGCCATGCCCCCCTAATTTTTAAAAATATAAATATTAAGCTCAGTTTTTTTTGTATTAATAGCTTATGATATTCACTTGGACTCAAAATTTTCTAAATTTTTTTTGTATATTTCTTTTTATTTTCTCTAAACCCACCTTCCCCTTAAAATAAAAAGCCTTGCTCCTCCTTAGGTGTACTCTCATTGGATCTTCTTCATAATTTTTAATCTGTTAATCTTTTTTATGTCTCTTTGGATTTTGGTAAGCTGATGAAGATGGAAAAACTTATCAACTTCATTACAGTCCATGGCCATGGCAACTGGATGGAGCTTCTAAAACATGCAGGTAAAAAACCCTAAACTCAAATACGAGAATAATTTTTTTTCATATCAACTTTGTGATGGTTAAAGTACTTTAGGTCAGATATAAAAATTCATGATTTTACTACTGAAGAAGCAAATGTAATAATCGAGCTTAAAATACATCTTCGCAATAGATATATTTTTCTTTAATGCATTGAAGAATTATCACGTGACTCAAATTTTGTTTTGTTTTATTTTGTTTTGTTTTGGTTTTTGTGCAGATGGGATGAGATAGCTAACTATTTGCCTAGAAGAACAAATAATGGCATCAAGAATTTCTGGAACTCAATCATTAGAAAGAAGCTACTCCGAAATGACATGCATGAAGTTAGCACAAATAACATTTTGAACCATTTTGGAAATATGCATTTTCAAAATTTGGAAACTACCCTTCAAGAGTTTAATTTTCTCGGAATCATAAATATAAGCATGATTTTTTTCCGTACAAAAATTGTTGAAATTAATATCTTAATCATGACTTCAAGTTGTTTGAGGAAGATCCAATATGTGTTATGTCGTAAATTATTTAATATAAGTGTGACTTTCCAGTTGATGAAAGGGAGAAATGTTAATTAAATGTTTTTTTACTAAGTTAATTATTTCTTTCATTTAAACTAATGATTTAGACTTTTTTTATATTTTTACTCGAATCAACCTAGGTCTTGACCTAGAAAAGAAGAGGTTAACCCTGGCTCCACTACTTCTTTTGGTCGAACCACCTTTATCCACTTGAGACACGATGTAGACACATGTGATACGCGACATTGAGTCATATTAAAGAAACTACTATATGGATCAATAGCTAGGGGTGTGGCCTAAGTAATTCAAGGTCGTGACCTAGCTTAAAAAATCATCAAGAAGTCTTGTGGGGCTTGAGATGCATCTTAGGTAATTCAAGGTCATGACCTACAAGGTCCTGAGATTCTCGTCAAAACTCACTAAAGCACCATATTCACGGTATAGGTATTGTGAGGTGCAACCTAGCTGAATAAAATCATTGATTTCTTATTTTTACAATAACTCTTTGAAAAAATTTTAAATTCACAAAACTTTTATCCCATATTGATTTAAAGAAAATTTCCTGGCATACCAATACATTTTCCCGATGGAGGCCCTAATATCCCCGTGCATCACCATTCTCCGCTTTAACCTTCATTTTTTACCTCAAAATTCGCTGATTTTTACCTTCACATCATACAAACTGCAATACCCATCTCTTTATGCATAGTATACACTTATTAAACTATAAACTACTGAAAATAGAATACTAAAGTTAATGGAAGTACAATAAACCTATTATATTTTGGGTTTTCTCCCAATAGGACTTTTGCTTAAGTTCGTTTAAAGTTCGGCATAGTTACCTCGAATTGTACTTTGCTTCTAGTAGATACATCAACTCTCCTTGCTTCACGTACTTATCTTCATCAGATATCCCTTTACCATGAAGGTTTGATTCTCAATATAATGCCCCCCTCAATAGCTCCTAGAGGCGTGACTTTTTTGTGACGATGAATGGTGTCGGTTGGGGTGTAGATGTAGAACTTTATGCAGATTTTTGTGATACCCACATGACTTAATGTGTCACTCGCAAGCAACTATAATACTTTATATTTTTGTTTTTCTAAATCAGAGATGCGACTGAATGGTTAGATAGTCAACCATCTGATTCAATCACGTCATGGGACCAAATTAAAGCAAAATTCTTCGATCTCTATTATCCACTGAACATGAGAGTGGAAGATCAAATGGAGTTTGCCAATTTTTTCCATGACGATGGAGAGAGCATAAGTAATACATGGATAGGATTTCAACATAGGTTAGCTAGATGTTCACTTTGTGATTTCCCCAATAATTTTTAATTATGTTAGTTTTCAATTATATTATAATTTCACTAATTATGTCTAATATTATTTTTGGACTACTGTTCAAAGTATGTTAAAATTATATGTTTTTTGATATTATGTTAATTTGTGATTGGTATTTGTAGGGATTAATGTTCAGTGTAAAGTTATTTGGTCATTCTAAATTATCAATGGTAGGAATGGATAAAAATGAGAATTAAATACAAAAATTATTATTTATGCATAATATTATAGATAGTTGTAGATTAGAACGGTACTTATAGTCATCACATATATGCAAAAATCAATTAATCAATAATAACATTTCTTTTAATCACATATTTTATGTATACTTTGGATTCACATTGTTAAATGAAATAAAATTATAGGAATATAAGAATAGTAAATGAATCGAAGGAAAAGTGATAACATTGTTTAAATAATAAAACAGAAATAAAAAAAAATTTATAATGGAATATTTCGTGTCAAATTATAAAAAGAGCGGAAATGATAGTTAATTTTTTTTGTTACAGTTTTTATGTTATGTAATTTAGAATATAACATAAAAAATGGTACTTTTTCATTTTAAATTATAGCGTATGATACACATGGATTAAATGAACCGAAAGAGGAGCTACCCCTAACAAAGGAAAATATTTTTTGTAATGCGTCGTTTAAAAGAAATAAAACCTACAACTATTGCGAGTATTAGTTTTGCTAAGAACAAATTCCCGATCACTTGCAAGGGAGACAATATTTGGTGCAATTTTGTGCTGGAAAGGGAGCAGTTGTAATAATGTTTTCTTAAAAGAACGAAACAATCCCTAAGGATAGATTTTTCATAATTCAAACTGCCTTGGAGTTTCCCAAGGACATACAAAGTTATAGAAAAACTATTATTTTTTTGTGACAATAATCTATATTGGAGCATGTACAATAAATTTATGAGATTTTACAATATTCGCTATGCTTGCGAATGTATTTTGTATATTATTTGGAACTAATTGAAAATAAATTGTCTTTTTAAATTTATGCTCTAATTATTTATTTCGTGGATTGAGATGAAACAATAATATTATCCTCTACGATATATCACATTGTACTTCATGTTGTAGGGTTTCTCCTCCTAATATGAGTTAATTATCTTATGAAATTCACACTATTTAAAACATTATTTAATGATATCACCTCTCAAGGATTCAAGATATATAATAATATAAGGAGTATTTAATATTGGTGGGCCCATAGGTGTGATACAATAATTATCTAAAAGTGCACACATCTCAAAAACACGATTAACTCTCCACAAGTGTACGAGTTGTTACAAATAATAATAAGTAAATAATGTTCGTTCCTCAGGAATTTAGGTAGGTATTTCAATTCGTGTTCAATACTACCGTGGATGTTTTAAAATCTATTGATTTAAAAGATAAAAATAAGAAGTGTTTGTTTTGTTTTATAAATAATATAAATAATTATTCAAGGAATATAACAGTTAAAATTGTAAGTATGCGCCTAATCATATTAACTTAATGGTTCTAGAAATAATTGGTTTTTCTTATTAAGTAGGATTCTAAAGTCTTCCTAGGTCCTGTAAGGGTTGACTTAGGAATCTCACATATTCATATTCTGAGAGATGAAGACAAACCTTAGTGGCTACTTGGCTATTCAAGACCTTGGGTTCACTAGCGTACACCAAGCACGTATCACTAATCAATAATTAGAACCCACTGCCCCTTTTGGGTGCAAGCTCAATTACTTAGTCTAATCAATATCATTTGTCCAAAATAAGATTTGTATCTATATGAAGGTGTATACCCAATAGATGCAAAACATAATTTATAGTAATACTCAAAAGAATAAATAAAACAACAAAACTAGATTTATACATAAACAATCCTAAACTAAATAGAAATTAGTGCATAAATGAATCTTTGAATAAAAGTCTTAGAAATAAATTAAATGAAAAATCATTCAAATATAATTTAGCCAAAGAATAGAGATAGAGAGTGTAGAATTAATTCATCATTCTCTAGATCCTTATGATCTCTTTTGTTATGAATTATTGATGAAAGGTAAGCTCTCGTCCAAGGAATGAATTCTAATGTTTGGAGAGGATATTTATAAGTGGTAAAATGGTTTTAGAGTTTACATATGTCATGGGCTAGGTTTAAATGACCTAACTCATCCTAAAAACGTTTTCCTCCAGAGGGGATTTGGTGATCAAGTCAAGTCGGCTGCAGAATTTATGACTTCTTCATTACGGATCCGGTTTGAAAAATATCAGTATCCACACTCTCATAATTCAGAGCCCCATATAGATATAAAAGGGATCATCCAAATTATTTGTAAATATCACGAGGCATCGAAAATAATTCACTATCTAATTTTGGTCGACAACTCCTTCACTTTTCTATAAACGGTTTCTTTATTCCTCTGCTATTGGTTTCCTTCTTTGATCTCCTTTACTCAACTTATTATCTATGCTTTAAAATATAATATAATCCGTGTACCTAAGAGTTTCACAATTAGCACATAAATTACGCACAAATAGCTCTAAATTTGACAAATCTCCAAAAGAGGTTAAGAAACAAGAATAGAGAAAATTATAGGGAAAATCCCTCATCTAAGCACAAAAGAATCTTAGAAGTATGTCTCAAAATAGGATTTATTTATCACCAAAAAAGGGAGACATCAAATGTCTTTACATTGGATTGCAACATACTTCTCTAATAACACACGAGAGAAAATTGTGCACGTGGGACAGATAATTCTTGTCACGATACTTGAATATAAATTACTCGTTCTATCGGCTAACTATATCAGATTTGAGAATTAAAATGAGGTTAACACATTTTGAATAGTGTTATTGTACACACAAGTTTTATATTGCCAAAAAAAAGCTCTTTGTTATCAAATTGCACTATAGGTTCCAAAAATTGTACTTCATAGACAGAAAGTGGGTATAAATCCACCATAGAAACTGCTGTTACTATTGTTATAAAATTGTACTATATGTCCCTGAAAGTTCTGTCACAAATATAATTGGGTATAAACTCACCACTGCAACTGTAGAAACCTTTGATATCAAATTGCACTATAGGTCCCTCGAAAAATCTATGTGGATTTAAACTACATAAATCATTATTCTGTGAATAAGGTAAAAAATACCAAATACCCACTACTAATTTAAATAATAATATATAACAATTAATGGTTAACAAAAACACTTTATATCAATTAATAAAGGATAAAAAAATTACTGTTAGTTTAGAAAAATTTCAAGCTTTAACAACTATTATTCCCTGTTACTCAATAATATTCAGAAAAAAGAAGCATAAACTAATAAAAATGACCTAAGAACACCATATTTAACCCATAAAATAAATATTTGTTTATTGTTTTTGAAAATATTACTTCCGCCGATTAAAGTCTCCTATGATAGACAAGTTGTTCTTCTCTTAAAAAATAATAGTTTGTGTATACGAAAGATATTAAGCAAGCCAAACTCACATAAGGAACTGAATCACCATAATGCATACCTGCCAAGAATGAGAAAGAGTGCTTGAAAGTTCAATTCATGAAAGATTGGTTTTGCAACGAATGTATAAATGATTTTGTAATTTCAGAACAAGTTTTGTATGGAGGGTATGCTCTCTAATTTAGAGTGTATAGTGAAAAATATTAAAATTCATGTTTACTGTTTTCGTTTCTCATTGTATCCTCATCTCGTATTTTTGGGAGATAGTATACTTATATTTTTTACCCACGTAGATTTACTGTATAGATTTTTTTGTGGGAAAGTAGCTCAACCTTTTTATTAACTTAAGTATATAATACTTTCATCCAATATTTGATGATCCAATATTTAATTATAATCGTTAATTATAATAACAAGACATGTGTCAATAGATTAATTGAAAAAGTTACCACAATTAGTTTTTTTATGTTAAATATAAGGTATATTTCATAAATTACTAAAAGTTATATTGGACCATTCAATATAGGTTGAAAGAATTTTCCTATTTATTAACCAGATATAGAACGTAAGCCAAGTAACCTTATTGGAAAATGGGCCTTATCCATTCTTACGTCCCATTTTATTACTATGTAACTAGTCTACATGGGCCTTATCCATTCTTAGGTTTTAAACAAAAATTTACCCTAATAACAAAGACGCCGCCAGCAGACAAATTTAGAACTGCAAAATAAAACCCGCTCCTCTCTTTGTGTATATCGAGGTAAAGTTTCCTCTCCATGTACATATACATTGGTAAAACCCATATGAAGAACAAGTGGACTAACACGTCTTTCACCGAGTTGCTTGATCTTCTATGCCGTGTGTTTCCCAAACCTCATACCTTGCCCGAGTCATACGAGGAGTGCAACAAAAAGTTTAAAAGTTTAGGTATGGGGTACAATACCATCGATGTTTGCATGAACGATTGTGCTTTATTTTACAAGGAGAATGACTCCCTCGATAAGTGTCCAGTATGTGGTGTATCCAGATGGGACCCGAAGAAGGGTCAGAAAGTAGCGCATAAGAAACTCCGATATTTCCCAATTGCCTCGAGGTTGCAGCGACTTTATGCTTCGAGACACACTGCCGAAAATATGATTTGGCACCATACAGGGAAGAGTGCAGATCTAGATGTGTTGCGTCATCCAGTTGATGGAGATAGTTGGAAGAGATTTGTTCAGTTACATCCTGAGTTTGCTAGTGAACCTCGGAATTTGTTCTTGGGTTTGGGTATCGATGGTTTTTGTCCTTTCTCTATACAGAACAACTCGTACAGCATGTGGTCAGTTATATTGACCGTCTACAAACTACCACTGTGGGAGTGTATGAAGGAGACGACATTGCAGCTGTGTTTGTTGATTCATGGACCCCGTTCACTTGGCAAGGACATGGGTGTCCTTCTTCGACCTGTTATAGATGAGTTGGACGAGTTGTGGGATAAAGGGATCCTTACGTATGATGCCCACAAGAAGGAAGAGTTTACGATGAAGGTTTGTTTGTTGTCCATGACCAATGATTACCCTGCTAAGTCATACACTTCGGGATGGTCGGGTCAAGGTTACTTAGCTTGTCCAGAATGCATGGATTCTACTCTGTCATTGAGGGTGAAGAAAGGGGTTGTTAACTTTGACCATAGACGTTGGTTACCTGCCACATATCGATTTAGAAAAGACAAGGTTCCATACCTCGCTTCCGATTATAGGGCCCATCGAAGAAATATACTCCTGCCGATATTCACACACAGTTAGATGGGCTTTCCATTGTGTTTCCTGGTAAACACAAGGATTTTGGGGGCAAGATCATGAAGCAAACTGTTCCACGACGATTCAATTGGAAGAAAAAGAGTATTTTTGATCGTTTATCTTATTTGTCCGAAAATTTGTTGAAACATAACATTGACGTTATGCATTGCGAGAAAAATGTGTTTGATAGTTTGCTCGGTACAGTTATAGGTCATGATGGGAAATTTAACAAAGATAACGTGAAAGCAAGAATGGATTTTAAGGATATGAACATCAGGAAAGATTTGTGGTTGACATCAAGAGACGGTAAACCAATACTGAAACGAGCAAAGTATACATTGTCAACGGAAAAGCGGAATATATTACTTGACTGGTTGAAGGCACAGAAGTTTCACGATGGTTTCACATCTAGTTTGAGAAATAATGTTCAAAGTGATACGGGAAAGATTATCGGAATGAAATCTCATGACTGTCACGTGATGATGCAATTGCTTTTCGTGGCTAGTATCCCAGGGCTTATCGAAGACAAAGTGATTAGTGGTGCGATTATTGGGTTAGCTAACGTGTTTAGAGTCGTTTGTTATAAAAATCTCAGCAGGAAAGAGTTAGAATCGGGTAAGGCGAAATTGGTTAAAGTTATGTGTAGACTGGAAATAATTTTGCCTCCCGCGTTTTCTGATATAATGATCCACCTGGTTATACACTTATACGACGAAGCTTTGTTAGGGGGACCGGTTCAGATGCGTTGGATGTACCCGTTTGAGCGGTATCTAAAGAAGTTAAAGGAGTACATACTAAATCGGGCTAGGCCGGAGGGTTTAATCGCCAAGGGGTACGTCGTAGAGGAGACTTTGACTTTCATATCGCGTTATCTTCAAGAAGAAAAAACAAAGTTCAATGAACTGGGTAGATATACCGAGACTGAAGCTCAACCTAAAGAGTTATCCGTATTTAAGAGTCAGTGTACTCCACTTGTTAAAAACGAGTATGGTGTTTTGCAATACATTGAGAAGGAGCAAATCAACTGGTACATCCTACTTAATTACGACGAAATCCAGCATTTGACGACGTAAGCTGATCATTTTATTTATTATTTCTTTAATTCTGTTTGAAAAACGTATTGAATTTACTCTTTAAATGTGTAGAGAACACAAAGCCACGCTATCGGGCCCTGAAGATGATAAAACTAGGAAACATCGACAAAATTTTCGAGATTGTTATTTTCATAAGGTATACATTCATTCAAATACCAATTTAGGTCTCAATATTTGGCAATGTGGTTATTATTTTTTTTGTTTGTAGGTTTATGATATGGAAAAAGACGGCGGTGCATTTGCTACTAGCGAGATGATTTCATTGGCTAGTAAGTCTCGTGGTGTAGTTTATATGTACGATTCATGTGTTGTGAACGGTGTCAAATGGGTTACTCGTGAAAAGGGGAAAAAAGGGTGACTCAAGATTACAAGGTATGCACAGTGTACGATGATAAACCATATTACGGTGAATTAGTCAACATTGTAGAGGTAACATTTGATGGTGGCTGTTCAGTTGTGCTATTCGAGTGTAATTGGTATAACACGAGTACTGCAAGGACAAAGAATGGGGTAACCATTATTAATACATCTACTTTTTTGTTTGGAGAGACGAGTCATACATCTTAGCCACACAAGCGAAAAAATATATTATATTGATGAGATTAATTCAAGGAAATCACAAAAAGGGTGGAAAGTTGTTTGGGAAATCAATGATAGACATGGATGGAGTCCCGTGTTATGGGGTGCAGAATCACTACCTACTGAAAACGAGAGTGTCACGATCCGTTTAGTGAACACCGAGACGGAATACTCACAGTTACATTTGACAACTAGTGAGGAGATCCCATTTGACCCTTCTCTTTTACACATAGATTTAATTATTGATGAAGAGGATGAGCCTTTTGATGACACGATGGACGAGTATGCCGACGATGAAGAAGAGGAACCGATCTACGTTGATAGTGATGAGGAAGTTGTTGACACGAGTGGTTACTATACAGACTGATTTGAGGAATTTTTATGATTACGTGTTTTTTATTTGTTTGGATATTGATTACATGTTTTTCATTCTTTTGATTTTGATTACGTGTTTTTGATTGTTTAGAATTTTATTATTTTTTGTTATTGTTTGGAATTGTATTACGTTAAGCTTATTGTGTGTTTGAAATTATAATTGTTCATTTTCCATTTTCTTAAAAAAAAAGGTTATTCGCGACTACATGTGTATAAACTAGTCGCGAATGCTTTGTGTAATTTGCGACTAGTTTATACGCATAAACTAGTCGGCAAAAATAAGCAAATCTTTAGCGACTACAAAGTAGTCGCTAATCACAAAATAAATATCCACTAAATGTTGGCGCTCCACTTTCCCGCCCATCGAAAAGACACGCGTTAACTTCTTGCATTTCGCGACTACTTTGTAGTCGGGAAAAACCAATTAGGTCGGTCAAATTACCAACACGTGGAGGTCATCACCTCCTTTACCGACTACTTTCTAACCTTTAGCGACTACCGCATGTATTCGCAAATGAGAGAGTCCTATATGTATATGCCGAGACATAAGAGATTCATTATTTCCTTATACAAAACCCAAAAATCTGAGCGCTCTCTGCAAATCCACCATTCCAAGCTCCAATAAAAGCTAAAAACACACTCAAATTATCACATAAGGTAATAAAATCATTCTTTTATCAACTTATTCCAATATATTCTTAAGATTTCATTGAAATTTCTGTTTTTTGCTAACCTATTTTTTTTCTTTTGTGTATAAATCTGATTGATGTTGGCATGACATCCACACCAAAATAGTTTCAATTTCAGCAAATAAGGTATGTTTTTCAACAATCTATTGTTTTTTGAATTTTTATGTTTTTTTTCTTTGATTATTTGATGTTTATGTGAATTCCGAATATAATTGGTAGTTTTAGGATATTATAAATGATATTTTTAACACAAAATAGATGCTAAAATACTTAAAAAATGTATTTGATTAATTGTAATGATTTTTTTTCCATTTATTTGGTGATGATTATGAAATTAGAGATTAATAGGTGTTATTAGGGTGTGTTTTAGGTTAGTTTAGATTGATTTTGATGCTTGATAATGAAAAAATTAATGGTATAATTTTAGAGTTTTATTAAGGGTTTTTTTAGTATTTTTAAAAAAAAAATTAATAATATGAAAATAAAAATTGCATCTAATTTGAGTTTTTGTGGCCTAAAAGTGTTTAAATAAAAATATATCAAATTGAAATTTTAAAAGATTAAAACACCATCTTAGAATTAATTAGGAATTTTTATGATATTAAAAGGACTAATAAACAAATTACTTAAATTTTTTAAATTAATATATTGGGACTAAAATGCAATTTTACATGAAAAGTTAAATATAACAAAAATGAATTAAAATGGATTTTTAAAAGTAAATGAAAATAAACAAATTTGTATATTTAAAAAAATGAATACTTTGAAAAAAATAACAATTTATCAAAAAAGTTTACAAATAGTAAAAGGACCAATTTGTAAATTTAACAAATAGTTAAAAACAAAATTATATTTTTTTATTCATTACTGTATGACTAATATAATTTTTTTGTGTAATACAGATTGTATTTGGTTGGAATATTGGATGTATTATTTTAATTTTAGAGTTATCTAATTTATTTCGTTTATTTTATTTGTTATTGTAATATTTATTTTGTATTTAAATTATATTTAATTTATATTTCATTTGTAATAATTTGGGTTATGTAATAAAATAGAATTAATTATTATTTATCTCTTTTAAATAAATTGCAAAATATTAGATGACCGACGTGATCTCTAAGACACACGGCGGGGACGGTGGGGGCCGAGACCCGAACCAAAATCCGAACAGAAACCTTGCTAACTGTAACACCCAAGACGATAAATAAAAAATTATATCATAAATAATTTTAAATGTAACTTATATTATAATTAAATATAATTTAAATCAGAACCAGTTAAGCGGAAAGTACGAGGAAATGCGACACTAAAATCTGCCGTTAGGGCACTAAAAGCTATCGGGTATCCATTGCCGATCGCTTTCTGTATTTTAGACGACACGTGGAACTGATTTGGTAAGTACGGGAAATACGTTAGCCAGGTGATCGGGCTAACTGTTCGAGAGAGGATACCGCCATGCTACAAATCGTGGAGTAAAGTTCCAATAAGCCGACAAAATATCTGTTATTAAGCGATTATCGGTAAATATTAATACTTATATATAAATTTATTAATTTAATTTAACATTAAAAATAATCTTGAATGTATCAATTTTTTGATATACCTAATTGGAGGAGAAGGGATGATTGGAGGTTTATATCTGGTAATTTGGATGATACAATGCTACGGTATAAAGACTACAAATATGACTCGAAGAAGGACTTTAACTTGCTGGGTAAAAAACCTAGTGATGAGATCTGGAAGAGGTGTTATGATTTGTGGGGTTCGAAGGAGGCGAAGGTATACTTATATTTTTTTAATTATATAAATTAGATTATATATAACTTTAATAATACTTGTGTTTTAAATTCTTTTAGGACCAAGCAAAGGCGAATAAATTAAACCGAAAGAAACAAAAGAATAAGAGTGGAGCGGGGTCTCGTAAATATTCTCGAACTCGGGATATGCTTTACGAGGTACTTTGTTTTATATGTATAGATATTGTATATTAAATAGCTTTTAATTATATTCTGAATGAAACAGGGTGTTGAGAATTTGATCCCGGGTGGGAGCGTGGTAGATAGGGATGAGGCAACTCAAGAAGACATCCCTATTCCTCAAATGGGTGGGGTTTTCGAGGTGGTGGGTAAGAGTAAGAAAACACAGCAGTGGAAGTCCGAGTGTTATAGGAACGCTGATGTAAGTTTATTTTAAAAGTAAAATTTTAATTTTAATTTTATTCATAAATTGATTTTAATAATTTTTTTTCGTGTCTATAATTAAATAGAAATTTTTAAGGGATGTTATGAAAGATCAAGTGACTCAGAGTCAATCAGATGAAGGCTTAGCTCGTGAGTTGTCGCAAAAGGAGCAAATCGATGCGGTGAGAGAAACTGCAAAAAAGGATGTTGGGTCGCAAAAGAGGAGTTGGACACCGGGTGTGGGTTGACCCAAAAAGAAGAAGAGTCCTTCGATCACCCCGGCATAAGACGAGCACAACACGATAATGATGGAGGCAATACATTCTTAGGATTTAAACAAGAATTTAACCTAATAACAAAGGCGCGCAGAAAAAGTTAGAACTACAAAATAAAGTCTGCTCTTCTCTTTGTGTATATCGAGGTAAAGTTTCCTCTCCATGTACATATACATTGGTAAAATTAGGTAAAGTTATATTATATCTTACTCGAAAACAGTTTGATGTATTTTTTTATAGTGTTTAACTAAATTTAATTTCTTAAATTTCTTCACAGAATAATCAAAATTTGATATTCTTCTGAGGAATTTTATTGAGTCTTTTGGATTTGTAAAACGAAGGGTTTCATCAGTGGATAAAAAGATAGATACAAATTAATTGTCCTATAAACTAGGATAAGTTCTCTTAATCAAGGTATGTGATTTATTTTAGTTTCCATGTTGTAAGGGATAAAAAAATCTTTAACCGAATTACAGTATGGGCCCTTATATAACGTGTAAATTGCAGTATAGGCCTGCATTATTGATCCTTAGGAAAGAGCTAAAAGAGTTGTGTATCTCATGTAATTTGTCTCTTCCAAAAGAAATTGCAAAATATAGGATTAGATTTTAAGTTCTTGCAGCTAGAAAGTCATGCTATACAACTCACACAAAAATATTTTGTACTTTTTTATACATATCATAGAGTGTTGTTTAATTTACATGAAAAGATTGATAATCATGACATTTTAAGAAAATAGAAAAGTTATATAATTAACTTGGCAAGTCTATTAATATGTTGTAATGCTTCATATGATGCTTAATAACAGATGATCAACCCTTATTATTTAACTTAATGTTATAAAGATGATAAATATTAGTTTGGTAATGGAAGTGTTTAAGGTGGATTAAAAGACCAAAAGCATGTAATTGTGTGTGAAGGATAAAATATCATGTGTACACAATAGAACATTTAACACACGATTAATACAAGTTATGTAGACTAATATTGAATACACCAATAAAGAGTGTGTTATTAGGCGTAAAGAGTAAAAGTTTTAGTATGTCATTGAATTAATTCTTGCACCTATATGGCCTTTTTTCTCCAGATCCTGCTCTAGTTCTAGCTCTTGTTCTTGTAAATGACCGTACACTTGTGGGACGTCACCCTCTCAATGTTGATTTTATATCCTTCTTTGGGAGACAAAAAGTACACTCCAATCTATTGAATACTCTAAGTATAGTAGTTTATACAAAATACATAAGATGGGTTTATACCCACCAATTTATTAGTATATGTTGTTATATCATACCTTGAAAACGATGTCATTGAGGATTGAAAAAGGGAAATGTTAAATTAGTGGATTTACATGTAATCGGTGGGCATATACCAACCACCTTAAATAATCAGGTTTTCATTTTAAACTCTCACATATTAAGTTTAAGTCTTTCTTGGGTTTACAAAGTTCTTAGTTTAGTTTACTATGGGTTTACATAGTGCTTAGTGTTTAGTGTTAGATTTATTGTTGTTTATAGGTACTTGATCACTGATAATTGTTGGGTTTAAACACTCACAATAAACATAAAAATCAATATGGTAATAAAAACTATCATAAGATGTCTAACCAATCACAAAAACAAGGATAAACAAATGTATCCTTATACGTGACAATGAAAAAAAGGCATAATTTTAAACATTTGTCTCACAGGCTTAATAAAAGTAAAAAAATATAAAATTCATTAAAAAACATGAGCCTTGCCCACCTTCCTAAATTGGGAATATAGATGATAATTGATACTGAAACATTAACTTAAGTATTAAATATAACAAATACAATACCTAATATAAATAAGTTTATATATACCCACTAAATTATGCATACAAGTGGATAGCAACCCACTAAATAAAAACATAAATGTTGGTATCAACCCGCTAAATAAAAACATAAATGTGGGTATCAACCCAATACTTTAGGTAAAAGTAGCTATACACCCACTACTTACAAACAACGAAAACAATGTATAATAATCATCTATCCGTCAATACGACATTTCTTGTATCCACTAACTGAATACCTATAAACACTGAAGACTGTTCAATGTTGGTGGGCCCATGGGTGTGATAAAGTACTGATATAAAATCGCACACATCTCGAAAACACGATTAACTCACCGTAAGTGTACTAGTTGTTACAAGTAATAATAAGTAAATAATGTTCGTTCCTCAGGGATTTCGTTAGTTATTTCAATTCGTGTTCAATACTTCTGTAGATGTTTTAAAATCTTTCGATTTAAAAAATAAAACTAATAAGTGTTTGATTTGTTTGATAAATAATATAAATAATTATTCAAGGAAGATAACAGATAAGATTGCAAGTATGCGCCTAATCATATTGACTTAATGGTTCTAGAAATAATTGGTTGTTCTTATTAACCAGGATTCTAAAGTCTTCCTAACTCATGTAGAGGTCAACTTAGAAAGCTCACATACTCATATTCTAAGAGATTAAGACAAACCTTAGCGGCTACTTGGCTATTCAAGACCTTGGGTTAATTAGAGTACACTAACCGCGTATTCACAAATCAATAATTACAACACCCTTCCACTTTTGGGTGCAAGCTCAATTACTTAGTGTAATCAATATAATTTTCCCAAAATAAGATAAGTATATCTTTCAAGGTGTATACCAAGTAGATGCAAAACACAATTTATTTTAAAACTCAAAACAACAAATAAAACAGTAAACCTAGATTTCTACATAAATAATTCTAAACTAAATAGAAATTAGTGCATAATTGAATCTTTGAATTAAAATCTTAGAAATAAATTAAATACAAAATAATTATAATTCTAATTTACCCAAAGAATAGAGATAGGGAGGAGTATAATTTATCAGGTGAAGCTCCAAACTTGAATCTTCCTTCTCTAGATCCTCATGATCTCTTTTGTGATGAATTATTGATGAAATATAAGCTCTGGCGGCCAAGGAATGAATTTATAATGTCATTTTTAGTGTATACATAGGTCATTGGCTAGGTTTAAATGACCTAACCCATCTCAAAAACGTTTTCCTCCAAGTGGGGACTGATTCGAGTCATGTTTTAACTATTTCGTTACAAATCTGAGTTGAAAAATACCAGTAACCATGCTCTCCTTATTCAGAATCCCATATGAATATAAAAGGGATCATCCAATTATTTTTAAATATCACGTGACATCGAAAACAATTCACTATCTAATTTTGGCCGACAACTGTTTCATATTTAATAAAATGGTTTCTTATCCATGCTTTGACATGTAATATAATACGTGTACCTAAGAGTTTCACATTTAACACATAAGTTACGCACAAATAACTCTAAATGTGAAAAATCTTCTAAAGAGGGTAAGAAACGAGAATATATCAAATAATAGGGAAAACCCCTCATCTAAGCACAAAAGGAACTTAAAAATATGTCTCAAAATAGGATTTATTTATCACCAAATAAGGGAGACATCAAATGTCTTTCCATTGGATTGCAATTACTTCTCTAATGACACACGAGATAAAATTATGAACGTAGGATAGATATATCTCGTCAAGATTGATAGATATAAATTACCCGTTCCATCGGCTAACTATATCAAATTTTAAGATTAACATGAAGTTAACACATTCTGAATATAGTTATTGGATACACAAGTTTTTTATTGCATAGAACCACAATAGAAACTACCGTTACCTTTTCTATCAAATTGTACTATAGGTCCCTGAAAATTTTGTCACAAACTGAAAGTGGGTATAAACTCACCACTGCAATGGTAGCGACCTTTGATATCAAATTTCCCTTTATATCCCTTGAAAGATCTATATGGGTTTAAACTACATAAATCATTATACTGTGAATAGGGTGAAAAATACAAAATACGACTACTAATTTAAACAATACTATCTAACAATTAATAATGGTTAACAAAAACACTTTATATGAATTAATATGATAAAAAAATTTGTGTTATTTTAGAAAAATTTCAAGGTTTATAAACTATTATTCCATGTTATTCTATGATTTTCAGAAAAAAGAAGCAAAAACTAATAAAATTGCATTAAGAACACCTTATTTAACCCATAAAATAATAATTTGTATTGTCTTTGAAAATATTGTTTCCTCCGATTAAAAACCTTTCTTATAGACAAGTTGTTCTTCTCTTAAAAAATAATAGTTTGTGTATACGAAAGATATGAATTAAGCCAAACTCGCATCACGAAATGAATCACCATAATGCTTTACATGCTAAGAATGAGAAAGAGTGCTTGAAAGTTCAATTTATGAAAGATTGTTTTTGCAATTACCATATATATGATTTGGTAAATACAGGACAAGTTTAGTATAGAGGGTATTCTCCCTAATATAGAATGCATAGTGAAAACTATTAAAATTCATGTTTACCTTTTTCTTTTCTCATTGTATCCCTATCTGAGATAGTTGACTTATGTTTTTTACCCACCAATATTTATTGTATAGATTTTTTGTTGAAAATCAGATCAAACTTTTTATTAACTTAAACATATAAGACTTTCATCCAATATTTAATCATAATCATTAAATATAATAGCAAGACATATGTAAATAGATTAATTAGAAAAGTTACCACAATTAATTTTTTATGTTAAATATAAGGTATATTTCATACACTACTGAAAGTTATATTGAACCATTGAATATAGGATGAAAGACTTATCCTATTTATTAACCAAACACACAGAATATAAGCCCAAGCAATTGATGTTGGCAAATGGGCTGGAAAGAAGAGAAAAATTCAATAATATTTACTTTCCATTTAACTACTGTGTAACTAGTCTACACATCATGGGCCTTATCCATTCTTAGGATTTAAACAAAAATTTACCCTAATAACAAAGACGCCCGCAGCAGAAAAAGTTAGAACTACAAAATAAAGTCTGCTCCTCTCTTTGTGTATATCGAGGTAAAGTTTCCTCTCCATGTACATATATACATTGGTAAAATTAAGTAAAATAGTATTATATCTTACTCAACTTTTTTTTGCTGTATTTGTTTATATGGTTTAAATAAATTTAATTTTCTTTTTTACATAATAATTAAAAATTGATGTTCTTCTGAGTAATTTTATTGAGTCTTTTGGATTTGTAAAACTATGAGTTTTATCAATGGAAAAAAACTTAGATAAAAATGAGTTGTCCTATATACTAAGAGACGTTCTCTTAATCAAGGTATGTGATTTATTTTAGTTTCCATGTTGCAAGGGATAAGAAAAATCTTGAACCCAATTACAATATGAGTCCCTATATAATGTGAAATTTGCAATATAGGCCCGCATTATTGTTCCTTAGGAAAGAGGTAAAAGAGTTGTGTATGACATGTAATTTGTCTCTCCTATAAACAATTGAAAAATATAGGATTAGATTTTTCAGTTTTAGCAGCTAGAAAGTCATGCAATACAATTCAAACAAAAATATTTTGTATTTTTTTATTAATACATATCATGAGTGTTGTTTGATTACAGGAAAATGATCGTTGGTCATGACATTTCAAGAAAATGGAACAATTATATAATTAACTTGGTAAGTTTATTAATTTGTTGTTATGCTTCATATGATGCTTAATAACAGATGATCAACCCTTAATATTTAACTCATTGTTCTAATGATGGTAAATTTTAGTTTGGTAATAGATGTGTTTAATTTTGATTAAAAGAATAAAAGCAAGTAATTGTGTGGATGATAAAATGTTATTTGTACACAATTGAAGATTAAACACACTATTAATAAAAGTTATGTAGACCAATAGTGAATACACAAATAAAGAGTGTGTTATTGGATGTAAAGAATAACCATTTTAATATGTCATTGAATTAATTTTGCACCGATATGGCATTTTTGCTCCAGATCCTGCTCATGCAATAGCTCTTGTTCCTGTCGGAGTATATTATTTGTCGAAGTCAGATCTGTGATTTTGGTAGCTGGAAAGGGAAAGAGAGGGAATCATGTATCTTTTGCTTTTAAAGCTGTGCCGGAGAGAACATCTGTGGAAATATGTCAAAAAATAATACTCCATCAAGTGAGTTCTCCATCAGATCGGATGAAGGCATAAATTTAGTGGTGAACTTGAATTCAAGTCCATCATATCAGTTTGGAGTTTGTCCCAACTTTAAAAGTTTTGTGAAAGGCAAAAGTCACAGTCAAGATCCTCCTCAATTTTCTACTCCAGCTTCAGCTCTTACTCCAGATCCTTCTCCTGCTCCAGCTGTTACACCAGATCCTTCTCCAGCTCCTGCTCCTGCTCTGGTTCTAGCTCTGGTTCCTATTCCAGTTCCTTCTGTTATACTTCCGGTGGCTACTAAAGACCCCAACAGTCTCAATGAGTTCAGTGATCTTGCTTCAAGGTTGTTTGATGACCTGTCTCTGTTCGACTTTTATGCTTCTCAAGTAAGTTAATATAATCTTATCTAATTTTAAACATTTCACTTACCATTTCTCATGCTTTGTATGTCTCTCTTTATTTGTAGGATACATTTGAGGACCCTCCTGCTCCAGGTGCATGGTAATTTTTTTTTCTAGTAAATAATTTGATTAATTCTTTAAATGTGTTCCCACTGTAATCAACTTTTTTTTGGATCTTTCATTTTTGCAAGAAAGTGAGAAAAAAGTCTCAGTCCTCTAAATTCAAACGCAGTCACAAGAGAAAGAGACAAGAGACTTCTGAGTCGGAAAATGACAGTGATGGTGATCATTGGGTTTTGAGACCCCATAGAAGGTCTAAACGGATAGTACGAAAGGTATGTCCACTTTTTCTAAATTAATTTTATTACCGTAATTATAAACAGTTTTGTTCTTTTAATCTTTACTTGGAGACACTCAAGTGTAACTCATGATGGACTAAATGCACACAACCACCTTTAACTATATCTAATCCCTGATTTTGTCCATAAACTCTAAAAAAGAATTTAAACCTCCTTAAACTTTTTTCCTGTTAACGGAGCATGCAAATTTACTATTATACCCTTTCATACTACCGCACCTTTAACTTTTCTTGACTCATTCTTCCCCTTTTAGTTCCTCGCTCTGAACACAACTCATTTTTTGACCAAATCTTCCTCGACTAGATTTTCAATTAGATTTACATCAAAAAGAAGTCCAGATTATTTGTGGACCCATATGTTTTTGGATATAATTGTAATTTAGGGAGTGTTGAATATTATTTTATGTTGTGTTGTGGCACCTTTTGTTTGTTAATAGTTGTGTACAATTGTAATTAGGGTCTTTTGTCATAATTTGGTTATAATGTTTATCCCATCTGGTTGTGAGTGCTAATGTGCATATACCCTCTAATTCTGCAGATATAACCATTTGTGTAAGGGAGGGACTTGGAATTCAACCTCGAAATATGATGCAGGCAAATCTTTTGCGAAACATTCACAGTCATCATTTGACAGGATAGCATGGTATTTCATAGATTTATTGGTCGCAAGTTTCTAGAGTTTTTATCTTTCTTGAATTACTAAAGTCAAACAAATATATTTATTATAAGTTATAAATCCCACTTTGAAATTTTTTTTCCTTATACTTATAAACATATATCAAACAGAAGATGGTCTCATTTGCAGGTAAGGTCAGAATTAAACAAAATATTGTAAAAACAGCATGAGCATCTGGAACTTTTTGAATTTGGGTAATATTTTCAAATTCAGCAAAAATAGCATGCAAAGTGTCGAAATTTTTTTGCATATCATATAAATAACCTATCTTTAGATAAGGTCCTCTATTTAATTCACTCACATATTAAGCAATATGGCCCTATTAACAAGGTGTCAATATCTGCTCCAGGGCCATGAACGTATATAACAATATAACTCTTTAGATCTTCTTGACAACAAAATTAAATCCAAAAGATATTACATAATATTGCATATTTCAATAAGTGAACTTACATCAAGGTGATAGGAGCCAAAAGTCATTATAACAACATTTACATCTTCTACTCTCCATGGAGTGTCAATTTCTTTACCCACATTTTTACAATCTACAATAACATTTTACATTTTGATCTAACCATGAAAATTGATTTTGTAGTAACACGCCACTAGCAAATGCAGAATCACTTGTTTACTTCTTCTTGAGTTTTACAAAAGATTTTCCTTTTACATAGAAGGTATTATCACACAGAAGATGAAATTTTAGAGAAGTCATATGAGTTCATTACATAGAAGATATAGCGAATGACAAAACTGCCCCTCAAGGTTGAAAAAATAGATTTTGATTTCAGTAAGTAATTGTTTGCTAACATAAATCTATATATAAAATCATCTTGGGGTATCCATACTAGAAGAAGCCGATCATAAGATGAGCAAGTAGCAACAAAAGCAAGCGAACCATGTTTATTGTACGTTTCAATCACATCAGGTTTAATTCCATCTATCTTCACAATAGAAAATCCATTGTGCATAAGTGCTGTTAATACCAATATCTATTTAGAGGAACTAAAATGTTCTCCACATTTCTCTTTCAGACAATTCCTTGAACATAATAAGTACAAATGACCATAAATTTTATTCATCCTAAAAGAGAAGCTCAAAAGAATTATAAAATCCAGTTTACAAAGAAATGTCAATCAAAATATACTGACTTGAGGTTTCAAGTGTATAAAGAAGGGGCCACATTTCCAGGATTCCACCTAATGTGAAATTCATGAATATGGATAAATTATTTTTATAGTCAATATTATGTTTCTAACAATTGGTGCTCTCTTTTCAATGGTTTTTTTGGTCTGGTTTTGAGTATGTACAACTTAATGAATGATGATTTTGGTTTGGTAATTTATTGTTTGTTTTTTCTATAATGAATATATTGTGTTCTTTTATAAGGTTTTGATCTTTGGTACTGCATTTTGAAAGGTGGTGTACTAATTTTGGTTGAATGAGCATTTTTCTAATGTTCATAATTGTAAAAAATGATGGAAAAAAGTAGTTCACTGCACAAAAGTATACGAGAAAACTAAAGGACTGTAATTAAAATTAGCACGATTACAATAAGTTTCACTTTTTACAGACGCTTCAACCTTTAGGAACTATACGGATTGCCTAATTTTCAAAAGGAGATAGAAACTCTTGCCTATGTAGCCATAATATATGGAGCCACCATGAAAGTGAAGATTATGCGAATCGTCAAAATTGTTACCAATCAGTTTGAATCGATGCTTTAATATATATTATTGGTATTTTAATTAATTATTTGTTTTTATTGATATTTTAAATTATTAAATGTATTATTTAATGAATATACATTTAAATATAATTAAAAACCATATTTTAAAAAAAATAAATAATGTCATTCGCGACTACATGTAGTCTTCATTGACAATTGTATGTAGTTGGTTTTTCTATTATAGAAATTTATCACTCTCGAATCATGCCTCACATCTCACTCCGAAGGATAATGGATGCTTACAAACTGATTGGTAACAATTTTGACGATTAGTACCGTAACGTGAGAATTGTTCTCATGCATGAAAAGGTCATCGATACGATCGATAAACCTCTTACTACTATTCCCGATGAGAATAACAAAGTGGAATGGGAAGCTTACATGAACCATTATGATAATTGACTATCAATTTATTACACATTTAATACTTGATCGGATGATGGATTTCTTCAATTGATATATATATATATATATATATATATATATATACTAGGTATGAACCCGTGCCTGAAGGCACTCTAACAATATTAATTTAGAAAAATATACATAACGCAGGATAAAAGACAATACTTGAGATAAAAAGAAACTGAAAAATATTCGACCAAGGACAAAAAATAGAATGCGATTTGCACAAACAGCTACATAAACTATAAATCAATCAACCAGTCACAAAAAATAGGATGGAATTTGCTTCAAGTGACTTTCATTTTACGTTCATTAAACCTTTCATACATTCTTCCTTGGTATATTTTTGGATATTATTATGAGAAATTAGTGTTTAGTTCGTTCCTTCTTTGCTGTTCATTTTAATTTTTTTAACAACCTATATCTTAGTTGAGATTAGGAGGTGATTACCAAGAGGATCGCAAGAGTATAGCGGTTGTTTATTGTAAGAGGGTAAAAATGGTGAGTTTTCACGATAGTAGCAATTAATGATTTGATTAAGGGTCATATTTTGTTAATAATTACAAAAAACCGTTCATCCGTTAGTGTATAGAGTATAGCGGTTGAAAAAACTAAAATCTTTGATTGAAAAAACTTTTTTATATTTTATTTAACATTTTCAATATCCATCCATTCCTTCATATAGAATGTACAATTACACTACATACACAAATGTTTACCGGTATTTCTTTTTTTGCTAGGCTAAACATATTATAAATATACCTTATAAGTTAGAAAAATTGATTTTTTGGATGTAAAAAGGTGTATCTTAGAGTCCAGTAATTAATGAAGGCTACAGTTTGGTCGTTCGTAAAGTGGAGAAGATCGAATGAATAGGAAAATAATTTGTGCTTATTTGCAATATTGGTCTTTCCTGTCTTGAAGCTTTTAATTTGTATATACATAACCAGAATTATTTATGAATAGATTGAAAGTTAGACAATTGATAACAATTAAGTGACTATCTTCAATCACCGGCATGGCAAAGCCACACAGATTTCACCCTAAAACACGTGAACTAACATAATTTTGTGGAGTTTCAAAATCCGTAAGATTGCTCAAGACTGATTTGAGTTTCCAAAGCTCAGCTGCTACTAAAGGTCCCTGTATTGTGCAAAAATCCCACTACAGGTCCCTGTATTTCTCACAAAATTAAACTATTGGTCCTTATATTGTGCATAAATTGCACTATAGGTCCTTGTATTGTGAAAAAATCACACTATAGGTCCCTGTATTTTGCAAAATCGCATGTCCCTGTATTGGGCAACAATTGCACTATAGGTCCCTGTATTGTGAAAAAATCACATTATAGGTCCCCTGTATTGTGCAAAAATCGCACTATAGGTCCCTGTATTGTGCAAAAATCGCACTATAGGTCCCTGTATTGTGCAAAAATCGCACTATAGGTCCCTGTATTGTGCAAAAATCTCACTATAGGTCCCTGAATTGTGAAAAAATTGTGTGTCCTTGTATTTTGCAAAAACCACACTATAAGTCCCTATATTGTGGTCATAAAACGGCCATTGTAGGATTTGTATTAGAAAAATAATAATCAATCAAATACTTAAATAAAATAGATAAATTAATTAACAAAAATTACCCTAATATAGCGGTGGGTTGACCAACGCCCATCAAGAGGGCGGTAAGTAGGGCATACCGCCCTTTGTACTATTTACGTCTTAATGTAAGGACGGTGGGTTGACCAATGCCCTTCAAGAGGGGGCAGTAAACCGAACACCGCCTTTGTGCGAAATCACCAATTATTTTAAAAAAAATTAAAATTCTAAATTTACATCCTTTGCCTAAACAGATTAAATTAAATTAAATTATTGCTCTACATTAGTTCTATATTAATTAATTAATATAATTCTACTTACGAAATCAAGTAGTCGAACAAAATTTGGACGGTTTTGAGGACCATTAATATGATTTCCAGGTAGAAGAGAAGAAGAAGAAGAATTTACTCCTTTACCCCCTAATACACCAGACTTATCCAAATTCGCTACTTGATTATTCAAATTATCAATATCTGATGCAGAAGATGAAGTGATGCAGAAGATGAAGGAGATTTATCTAATAGACAAACAAACATACAAACATTAAAAAAACATTATTTAAAAGATTAATAAAATAAATAAAATTAAATTACCTTGTGGAATCATATGTAAAGTTGCTTGTAAACCATTCCAAACTCTAGTTGTACTTGTATTTTTACAATATACAACTCTCATATACGCCACATCAGTACATTTATAAGCTAGGGCAGCTAAAGCCATTTCTTGACAATTTTCATATTCAATCGCACAATTTCTGTTACAAAAAACATCATTAATCAACCTTTGTAGCTTCAACATTAATTAAATAATAATAATTCTTACTCGCATTACTATATATCTGCATTTGACGCATTTCCACATCATTATTACTTTCACTATTTTCTAAAAGAGAAGCACCTTGAAGAAACATTAACGCAGCTTTAAAGCAAGTTTCGTTACACTCAAACTAAATCCAGACCCTGTATTATAAACAAAACATTAACTAATGAGATTTTAAAAAAAAAAGATATTAAAATGACGAAAATAACCTTGAGACGATCAGCTTCATCTCTAAGCTCCTCAGCTTGTTTCAAAGCTGAAGAAGCAGTATGAGTTTGTTCTTTATTTAAACCAATAGAATTAGTTCCCTCCATTTTTAGTTTTATATTACCTGTTGCTGATATTTTTGCTGACCATGCAGATCATTTAGCTGTGATAACTGGTTCTGCAAAAATAACATTCCACAAATCTACATTTAAATTTATCTTTGAAGGGACTTGTGTAAGCTGCAAATTGGAGTGATCATCTTATATTTGTTAATTTGCCTACGTCACACCAGGCTGAAAATTTGAGTGATCTTCCTTGTGTTTGTTAATTTGCCTCAGTCACACCATATAAAGCAAAAGCATTGCATTCTTCAAAGAACAAATCTGGTATATTCGGAAGAGATAACAATGTTGATACACATTTGAACTGTTGCAAAACATTAAATTAGTCAATTAAAATTACAAATAAAACAATTTACACTCAAATAAAATAAAATAATAATACAAAATGTATGTTTTTCAATACCTTGTGTTGCTTGTATTTATCCCTCACCGCAACATAAGAGGCTCCTCTTCCACTCACTTGCAATTCATGAATGATTAAAACACATTCCTTCACTCTTCTGCTTTATACCCGGAATGAATTTGCATAGCTAAATTCTATATTTAATAATAATAAATTAATCTGTATCAACTAAAATAAATCATGAAAACTCGATATAATTAAATGTGAGATAACATAACCAAGGATGTGATTTTGGTTGAAGCGTAAATCTCACTACAAAAATAACAACTGAAGTTATCAAAGAAGGAAGGAATTTCACACAATCATAATCCATGATTAAGTATAGAGATAAGCAGGAGCAGGAACAATTAACACAGGTATAAAACATGGGTTGGATCATAATTTACAACAGAGTAAATAAGTAGAAATTTTTTTAAATAAAATTAATGGATCAAACCATTAAAAAGCAAACAAAACCTGGTAATGTGGTTTGATGTTAGTGAATTCGCAAGGTTAATTACTCCGAAAAAGAGACCTTCAGTCAAAGAAGTTTTAAAAAAAATTAACAGATGTGTAATTATATCATAAATCATGTAGTATACTGCTACTTACTTCTTTGATGGCTTTAAGTAATTCCTTCCTGTGACTCCAATTGTATAAGAATATAATAAATAATTATACTTCAATCAGATAATCTGAAATGCTGTAAAAGTGATGAGATTAGGTCGCTATTCTGAAAAATTGTAAAAGTAATGAGATTAGGTTAAAAATAATTCAATTTTTATAGAGTTTGTAATGAGATTAGGTTAGAAATAATTTATTTATTACCTTAATCTGGCTCTTCGCCAAATCGAGTTGGTGGTGGAGAATGCTCCCCAGTGGCGGCAGCGACTTGATGGGAAGGTGAGTGTTTCCGGCAATTTTCTTTTGCAGGAGAGCGGATTGGTCGGAAGGTCCGGTTGATGATGGTGGTCCCGGAGAGGCAGAAGGTGAGACCTGAAAGTGAAGAGATTTCTTTATTATGCAACAAACCAAAAATCCAGATATCCATATAGGTCTAAGGTGTTATTATACTGAGGGGATCTGTGTGAGTTTTATTAACAATGGTCTTATTATGACATACATATACAATTTTTGTTCCAATGCGAGTTTAAAGCAACGGGTTATAGGTTTTATTGAATGTTCCATAGCGGAACTCTTAGTGGGAAGGTTGAATCGGTTGGAGAAAATGGAGGGTTTGGAAAGTAAAATAATTTTTTTACCTGTGGTTCGCGAGTAGTGGCGGTTCTCTTGTGAAGGAGAGCGGCTGAATGGAGGGTTTGCAGAGATGGGTTTCTTCGATTGTGCAGGAGAGCGGCTTGGTGGGAAGATTTAATTTCGGTTCTTCGATTGTACAGGAGAGGAGCTTGGTGATGGAAAGGTGAAGTTAGAAGCGGAGAAGAAGATTTTTTGTTTTTTGTTTTTAGTTTAAAAAAAAAAAGCAATCCAAGAGTTGAAAAATATAGAGGAGACATCAAGACATTTTAAACCGTAGACTGAATTTAGAAAATCTGGACCATTAATTGAAATCGATCTAAAGGCCGAAAATGATTGAAATTTGATCCAAAGACTATAAAATATGGAGAAAAATGGGAGACATTTCGGGCCGTTGGCCCTTCTCCAATATTATATAGATATGCACATGGGAAACCCAAAGAAAATAAAATGTCACTACCTAAGATAAAATATTCGGATATTTGAGGGTGGACAATCATAATGACTAAACTCTTGGGAAGGTAAAGTACCACGTTCCATATACAACTTAGTATAAGGTAAAGAGAACCTCTCCCATTCATTTCTATTACCAAACTAAGAAGTAATTTCATGGTGAGAACCTCAAAGTTGTAGTGAAAATCCTTTATTAAGGCAACACAAATCGAAGAGGAAAAATTCTCATATCATGAGGTCTTGCCAAGCTAGATAGTCAAGAATGTTAGAATTATTACGCCAAACCATTGCATAAGGTGTCCTTACCCAAGACACATAGTAGTGTTGAGGATGATTTCTAAGCTACCGACAATTGTTAGAAGGACTTTTGAATCCCGACTAATGTGAATGGCCCAATTCTTCCTTATATCTAATAACTATTAAAAGTTGAGTAGGTGGGTTACCTGGAAAAATTAAGCATACTTATCATCCCTTCTTATGTTTTTCGTATATTAATTATTTCTTTTGTTAATCATTTATTTTTTATTGCATATTAGTCCCATAACAAAAACCCGACATATATTATTTATTTATTTGTCATTTATTTCGCAACTCTACCTTATTTTACTTTCAGAACACATTTATTAAAACATTAATAGTCCATCTAGAGATGTTAACCCAACACTTATCAAATTACTACTTGTAAACGACCCATACACTTGTGGGAAGTCACCCTCTCAATGTTGATTTTATATCTCGCTTTGGGAGATGACAAGTACCCACCAATATATAAAATACCCTAAGTATAGTAGTTGATACAAAATACATAGGATGGGTTTATATCCACCAAGTTGTAACTATATGTTGTTATAA
Organism: Nemophila menziesii; assembly: GCA_029959085.1. Taxonomy (NCBI): domain Eukaryota; kingdom Viridiplantae; phylum Streptophyta; class Magnoliopsida; order Boraginales; family Hydrophyllaceae; genus Nemophila; species Nemophila menziesii. The sequence continues at coordinate 5,595,446 of JARWIR010000031.1, forward strand.
CATACCTTAAAAACAATTTCATTGAGTATTGAAAAAGGGAAATGTTAAATTGGTTGGTTTACATGTAGTCGATGGGCATATACCAACCACCTTAAATAATCAGGTTTTCATTTTAAATTCTCACATATTTAGTTTAGTATTTCTTCGGTTTACAGAGTTCTTAATTTAGTTTACTGTGGGTTTACATAGTGCTTAGTGTTTAGTGTTAGATTTATTGTTGTTTATAGGTACTTGATCACTGATAATTGTGGGGTTTAAACACTCACAATAAACACAAAAATAAATATGGTAATAAGACTATCATAAGATGTCTAACCAATCGCAAAAACAAGGATAAACAAATGTATCTTTATACGTGACAATGAAAAAAGGGCATAACTTTAAACATTTGTCTCACATAGACTTAAAAAAAGTAAAAAAATATAAAATTTACTAAAAAAACATAATCCATGCCCACCTTCCTATATTGGGAATATTAGATGATAATTAGTACTGAAACATTAACTTTAGTATTAAAAATAACCAATACAATACCTAATACATACAAGTTTGTATATACCCACTAAATTATGCATACAAGTGGATATCAACCCAAAATAAACACATAAATGTGGGTATCAACCCAATATTTTATGTAAAAGTGGGTATACACCCACTAGTTACAAACAACCACAACAATGTAGAATAATCATCCTTCCGTCAATACGTCATTTCTTGTATCCACCAAGTCAATACTCATAAACACAAAACAATTTTCAATGTTGGTGGGCTTATGAGTGTGATAAAATAATGATATATAATCACACATCTCAAAAACACGATTAACTCTCCGCAAGTGTACCGGTTGTTACAAGTAATAATAAGTAAATAAAGTTCATTGCTCAGGGATTTAGGTAGTTATTTCAATTCGTGTTCAATACTTTTGTAGATGTTTTAAATCTTACGATTTTAAAGATAAATATAAGAAGTGTTTGATTTTTTAATAAATAATATAAATAATTATTCACGGAAGATAGCAGTTAAGATTGCAAGTATGGGCCTAATCATATTGACTTAATGGCTCTAGATATAATTGGTTGTTCTTATTAACCAGGATTCTAAATTCTTCCTAACTCATGTAGTGGTCAACTTAGGAAGCTCACATACTCATATTCTAAGAGATTAAGACAAACCTTAGCGGCTACTTGGCTATTCAAGACCTTGGGTTAATTAGCGTACACCAACCGCGTATTCACAAATCAATAATTACAACACCTTGCCACTTTTGGGTGCAAGCTCAATTACTTAGTCTAATCAATATAATTTTTCCAAAATTAGATAAGTATATTTTTCAAGGTGTGTACCCAGTAGATGCAAAACACAGTTTATTTTAAAACTCAAAACAACAAGTAGAATAGTAAACCTAGATATCTACATAAATAATTCTAAACTAAATAGAAATTAGTGCATAATTGAATCTTTGAATTAAAATATTAAAAATAAATTAAATACAAAATAATTATAATTCTAGTTTACCCAAAGAATAGAGATAGAGAGGAGTAGAATTTATCCGGTGAAGCTCCAAACTTGAATCTTCCTTCTCTAGATCCTCATCATCTCTTTTGTGATGAATTATTGATGAAATGTAAGCTCTGGCGGCCAAGGAATGGATTTATAATGTCAACTTTAGTGTATACATAGGTCATGGGCTAGGTTTAAATGACCTAACCCATCTCAAAAACGTTTTCCTCCAAGAGGGGACTAATTCGAGTCACGTTTTAACTTGTTCGTTACAGATCTGAGTTGAAAAATACCAGTAACCATGCGCTCCCAATTCAGAATCCCATATGAATATAAAATGGATCATCCAATTATTTTTAAATATGACGTGACATCGAAAACAATTCACTATTTAATTTTGGCTGACAACTGTTTTACATTTATAAAAATGGTTTCTTATCCATTCTTTGACATGTAATATAATACGTGTACCTAATAGTTTCACATTTAACACATAAGTTAAGGACAAATGACTCTAAATGTGAAAAATCTCCAAAAGAGGGTAAATAACGAGAATATATCAAATAATAGGGAAAACCCCTCATCTAAGCACAAAAGGAACTTAAAAATATGTCTCAAGATAGGATTTATTTATTACCAAATAAGGGAGACATCAAATGTCTTTCCATTGGATTGCAATTACTTCTCTAATGACACACGAGATAAAATTATGCATGTATGATAGATATTTCTCGTCAACATAGATGAATATAAATTACCCGTTCCATCAGCTAACTATATAAAATTTTAAAATTAACATGAAGTTAACACATTCTGAATATATGTATTGGATACACAAGTTTTCTATTGCATAAAACCACAATAGAAACTACCGTTACCTTTTCTATCAAATTGTACTATAGGTCTCTGAAAATTTTGTCACAGACTGAAAGTCGGTATAAACTCAAGACTGCAACTGTAGAGACCTTTGATATCAAATTGCCCTATAGATCCCCTGAACGATCTATATGGGTTTAAACTACATAAATCATTATACTGTGAATAGGGTGAAAAATACAAAATACCCACTACTAATTTAAACAATACTATATGACAATTAATGGTTAACAGAAACACTTAATATGAATTAATATTATAAAAACATTAGTGTTAATTTTAGAAACATTTCAAGGTTTAACAACTATTATTCCATGTTATTCTATAATTTTCAGAAAAAAGAAGCAAAAACTAATAAAATTGCATTAAGAACACCTTATTTAACCCATAAAATAATATTTGTATTGTCTTTGAAAATATTGCTTCCGCCGATTAAAAACTCCTCTAATAGACAAGTTGTTCTTCTTTTAAAAAATATTAGTTTATGTATACGAAATGTATGAATTAAGCCAAACTCGCATCACGAAATGAATCACCATAATGCTTTACATGCCAAGAATGAGAAAGAGTGCTTGAAAGTTCAATTTATGAAAGATTGTTTTTGCAACGACCATATATATGATTTGGTTAATATAGAACAAGTTTAGTATGGATGGTATTTTCCATAATTTAGAGTGCATAGTGAAAATTATTAAAATTCATGTTTACCTATTTCTTTTCTCATTGTATACCCATCTCGTCCTTTTGGGAGATAGTTGACTTATGTTTTTTACCCACCAAGATTTATGGTATAGATTTTTTGTGGGAAATTAGATCAAACTTTTTATTAACTTAAGCATATAAGACTTTCATCCAATATTTAATCATAATAGTTAATTATAATAGCAAGACATATGTAAATAGATTAATTAGAAAAGTTACCACAATTAATTTTTTAGGTTTAATATAAGGTACATTTCATACACTACTAAAAGTTATATTGAACCATTCAATATAGGATGAAAGACTTTTCCTATTTATTAATTTTATTGAGTCTTTTGAATTTGTAAAACTAAGAGTTTAATCAATGGAAAAAAACTTAGATAAATATGAGTTGTCCAATATACTAAGAGATGTTCTCTTAATCAAGGTATGGGATTTATTTTAGTTACCATGTTGCAAGCCACAAGAAAAATCTTGAACCCAATTACAATATGAGCCCCTATATAATGTGAAAATTGCAATATAGACCCACGTTATTGTTCCTTAGGAAAGAGGTAAAAGAGTTGTGTATGGAATGTAATTTGTCTCTCCTATAAATAATTGAAAAATATAGGATTAGATTTTTCAGTTTTAGCAACTAGAAAGTCATGCAATACAATTCAAACAAAAATATTTTGTATTTTTTTATTCATACATATCATCGAGTGTTGTTTGATTACAGGAAAGCGAACGTTGGTCATGACATTTCAAGAAAATATAACACTTATATAATTAACTTGGTAAGTTTATTAATTTATTGTTATGCTTCATATGATACTTAATATCAGATGATCAACCCTTAATATTTAACTCATTGTTCTAATGATTGTAAATTTTACTTTGGTAATAGATGTGTTTAATTTAGATTAAAAGAATAAAAGCAAGTAATTGTGTGGATGATAAAATATTATTTGTAGACAATTGAACATTAATCACACGATTAATCAAAGATATGTAAACCAATATTGAATACACAAATAAAAAGCGTGTTATTGGGTGTAAAGAATAACCATTTTAGTATGTCATTGAATTAATTCTACACCGATATGGCGGTACTTAATTATCCCTCTTGAATATTTTTACCACTTTATATGTGCGGCATATAATTCACCTAGATCTTTGAGTTTCGTAGCTTGAAAAGGAAAGATCGTGTGATTAAAGCCTTCGTCGGGGTAATTCATCGCCTTCACTTTCATTTCTTTCATGCACAAAATATATTTTACATACTTTTTTGCATTTTTCTGTGTTGAATAATGAATTGTTTGTAGAAATTTAATTCTACTTGTTTGTGATCTCATACCCTTCAAATTGGTGAAATTGTTGTTAATTTACTACTATGAATTGGTATAAAGCTGTAAAACCTCCATGTGCAAAAATCCCCAAAATTGGCAGAGATAGACTATGTGTTTCTCGACTCACAGTACACGCGCCATGAGTCATAAAAGTTGACCAAAAAGTCAAAGGTGTTCAATTTTCAAAAACTATCACTTTTATTGGGACATAGCACTTTCCATTACTTAGAGGTCAAATCAACAATGTAAAATATGCGCACATGCACAAAGTTTTATCCAGTTTTTTAATTAGTTTGTTGTTTAAAATTATTTTGTACCACATTGTGGGATTGTGACGATAGTTTATGGGTTTCCGAGAGTGATTGATTATATAGACACAGACAAAGGAATAAGCAAAGTCAAACACAAGAGTTGACTCTATTATTTGTTATTAACTGTAATTAGTTATACTTGATGATTGTACAGCTGTTAAGCTACTTAGAGGTATAATATATACACATACATGTTACTACTTCTCTATATACTACATGTCTCTTGTAATCAGAATTATTTTAAGATACTTAATTTATTGATTGATTTAATTTGAATGCAGGTAAAAGGAGCTAAGTTTGTACAAGAGTCCAAAAAAAAGAGAAGAGAGGGAACACAGTGATATGTCAATGATGTCATCACAAACTGAGCTCACAAAGGATGTAACGGCTCCTCCTCCTCCACCCGTCAAGTCTCAGAATGTTCTTCCTTCATTTGAGGTTTCTGTATGATCAGATGAAGGAATCAATCTTGTGGTGGATCTTAATTCAAAACCATTAGATTTATCAAATCAACTCAAAAACGGAGTATGTGTGTGCAACACGTTCTGGAAAGGGAATCTTAAAAGCTTTTGTAAAGAACAGCAGATTCTTTCTCCAACGGCTAACAAATCTGAGAAAAAACACTACTCTTCTCAAGTAAGTCATTACTTTTCCTTACTTCTCTTTAAGGTTTCAATAATAATGTATGTCTATCTCTCTGTGTAAGCAGGAAAAAATTGTCAGTGGAATGGAGCGTTTAGGGTAATTTTTCTTTCCCAGTAAATAATTTTATTAATTGTTAAATTGTGGTTCAATTGTAATCAACTTTTTTGATTTTTTTTTAATTTTTCAATTTTGCAGCAAACGAGTAAAAAAGACTGTGTCAGCTAAATTAAGACGAGGTAGTAAGCGAAAAAGAGAGAATTCTGCCGAGTGTGAGAGTGAGAAGAGGATTTTGAGACAAAGAAAGACTAGTGAAAAAGGTCCTGTAGTCTTCAAGGTTTGTGCACTTTTTTTTTTGTCACAATAAAACACTATTACACAATTTATTTTTTTTGCGAAGTAATTTTCTCGGTTTATATAATAATGGTTGTTCATTTTACTTTTGGCAGTGAGGAGTTGGAAGGAACCTGAAGTTTAGGAAGATATATAAGTATACATATATATACACATCTGGGTTTGGTGGATGAAATTTTGTTTGGGGTACAAAGGTTTTTGTGCTTATTTTTGCTCAAACTGTATGGTTGAATGTTTAAATTTTTTTCCTTTTTTTGTTCTCGTTAAGAGGTGTATACCCTTTTTCTGCAAACTGTAGGGTTAAATGTTTGAATTGTTTACTGAGGCATTTCTGAACATCTCAGAAAATTCAGGCTTAGGATATATTTGCAAATGAATGTTTAGCAAGTATTGTTTTTTTATCCCCTTCATCTTGTATATCTGTTGTGTGTTTGGATCGAGAGGGAAAGGGGATAATGATTAAAGTATCTTATTCCTTGCTTTGCACCACAATTTACCTCAATCAATCTTGATTATTCTATCTTAGTTCGCTTTGTTCTTACCACAACTCACCGTAAAAACCTTCTCGTTTCCTTTGCTCTTACCACAACTCATAGTAAAAACCATTTTTTCTTTTTTTCTTTTGCCTAAGAACACCATATTTAACCCATAAAATAAATATTTGTTTATTGTCTTTGAAAATATTACTTCCGCCGATTAAAGCCTCCTCTGATAGACAAGTTGTTCTTCTCTTAAAAAATAATAGTTTGTGTATACGGAAGATATGAACCAAGTCAAACTCACATAAGGAACTGAATCACCATAATGCTTTACCTGCCAAGAATGAGAAAGAGTGCTTGAAAGTTCAATTCATGAAAGATTGGTTTTGCAACGATTGTATAAATGATTTGGTAAATATAGAACAAGTTTAGTATGGAGGGTATGCTCTCTAATTTAGAGTGCATAGTGAAAAATATTAAAATTCATGTTTATTGTTTTCGTTTCTCATTGTATCCTTATTTCGTCTTTTTGGGAGATAGTATAATTATATTTTTTACCCACCTAGATTTATTGTATAGATTTTTTGTGGGAAAGTAGCACAACCTTTTTATTAACTTAAGTATATAATACTTTCATCCAATATTTGATTGTCCAATATTTAATCATAATCGTTAATTATAATAAAAGACATGTGTCAATAGATTAATTGAAAAAGTTACCACAATTAGTTTTTTTATGTTAAATATAAGGTATATTTCATAAATCACTAAAAGTTATATTGGACCATTCAATATAGGATGAAATAATTTTTCTATTTATTAACCAGATATAGAACGTAAGCCCAAGTAAAGTTATTGGCAAATTGGCCTTATCTGTTCTTACGTCCCATTTTATTACTATGTAACTAGTCTACACAGCATAGGCCTTATCCATTCTTAGGTTTTACACAAAAATTTAAAGTTATACCTGCAAAATAAAGTTCCTCTTCTCTTTGTGTATATCAGAGGTAAAGTTTCTACGTACATATACATATATAAAATTAGGTAAAGGTATATTATATCTTACTCAAATTCTTTTTGTTTTATTTGTTTATATGGTTTAACTAAATTTAATTTATTTTATTTTTTCACAGAATAGTTGAAAATTGATGTTCTTCTGAGTAATTTTATTGAGTCTTTGGGATTTGTAAAACTAACGTTTCATCAATGGAAAAAAGTTACATAAAAATGAGTTATACTATAAACTAGGAGAAGTGGTCTTAATCAAGGTATGTGATTTATTTTTGTTTCCATGTTGCAATGGATGAAAAAAAATTGATTTGAATTACACTATGGTCCCTATATAATGTGAAAATTGTAGTATAGGTCAGCAATTATTGGGTTTTAGGAAAGAGCTAAAAGAGTTTTGTATGACATGTAGTCTCTCCTATAAACAATTGCAAAATATAGGATTAGATTTTTTATTTTTTGTCGCTAGAAAGTTATGCTATAGAATTCCAACAAATATTTTGTATTTTTTGTTTATACACATAGAGTGTTGTTTAATTTTCAAAAAAACTATAGTTGGTCATGACATTTCAAGAAAATAGGACAGTTATATAATTGACTTGGTAAGTCAATCAATATGTTGTAATGATTTATATGATGCTTAATAACATATGGTCAACCCTTAATGTTTAACACATTATTCTAAAATTGGTAAATTTGTGTTTGGTGATTGATGTGTTTAATATAGATTAAAAGAATAAAGCAAGTGTACATTGTATATCACAATTATGCTTTTGATAAGCTCACTTTAACACCTACTTAGTCACCGTAGAAACTAAAACATAATTCAAAAATGTGTACATTGTATGTCACCAATACCAGTTTTGCAGTTAAATTTTCTTTTTATTAAACTAGTAAATAAAGAGTCACATATCAACATTTTATCCTAAAAGAGTGTTAATTTTTTTATTTGTTCACACTAGATATATTTAACAATAATGAAAAAAATTCAAAATATTGCAATAAAGGACGAATAATGTCATACTTTTATTTCATTAATGTCAAATAAAGTCATCAACGAAAGGGGTTATAGGCCTTAATTTTGACGTGTCAAGAGTTTATGGTCGTGGTTGGTATTAATTTATCTTATGTTCACAATACAGAGGTAATTTAAAAAATCATTTTCTTTAATAAAGGACAATTAATATCACTTATGTATCTCATTTCAATGAGAAAGGTGATAGGCCACACTTTTGTCGTGTCAAAACTACACGTCTAATCACAATTCCTTTTTGCATGTTGTTTGGCATGTTCACACGAGCAATCGAATAGAGATGTCTAGAGTCCGGTGTATTACCAGGAATTTAGTAAATAGAGTGTCATTAATTAACATTCTATCCTAAATAAGTCCTCATCTTTCTAAATATTTCAAATTAGCTAACGATAGTTGGTTTAATTTCTCTTACGCTCACACTAAGTGGATGATAAAAAAATCCTTTTTTTTCAAATTTTTTCAATAAAGAACAATTAATGAGACACATTTATCTCATTTATGTCCAATATATGTGGTGATAGGCTACACTTTTGAAATGTCTAGACTACGCAATTATTCGAAATGTATCTCCCCGTGTTGTATGGTGTGTACCAACACGCACACACATGAATGGAAATGCCTGTATAATACGATCCTCATCTCACTTCAGTCACATATTTCACAACCTACAATTCTTCTCTCCTTAAAAGTTTTTTTCACCAAATCCTGAAGCCTTAGTGGAAGAACCACTATCATACCGGAGGCCATGCCGCCTAATTTTTAAAAATATAAAGTTTACGCTCAATTTTTTTGTATTAATAGCTTATGATATTCACTTGGACTCAAAATTTTATAATTTTTTTGTATACTTCTTTTTATTTTCTCTAAACCCACCTCCCCGTTAAAATAAAAAGCCTTGCTCCTCCTTAGGTGTACTCTCATTGGATCTTCTTCATAATTTTTAATCTGTTAATCTTTTTTATGTTTCTTTGGATTTTGGTCAGCTGATGAAGATAGAAAAATTTATCAACTTCATTACTGTCCATGGCCATGGCAACTGGATGGAGCTTCTAAAACATGCAAGTAAAAAACCCTAAACTCAGATACGAGAATATTTTTTTTTCATATCAACTTCGTGATGGTTAAACTACTTTAGGTCAAATCTAAAACGTCATGATTTTACTACTGAAGAAGCAAATGTAATAATCGAGCTTAAAATACATCTTGGAAAATATTTTTCTTTAATGCATTGGAGAATTATCACTTGACTCAAATTTTGTTTTGTTTTGGTTTTTGTGCAGATGGGATGAGATAGCTAACTATTTGCCTAAAGAACAGATAATGGCATCAAGAATTTATGGAACTCAATCATTAGAAAGAAGCTACTCCGAAATGACATGCATGAAGTTAGCACAAATTACATTTTGAACCATTTTTGAAATATGCATTTTCAAAATTTGGAAACTACCCTTCAAGAGTTTAATTTTCTCGCAATCATAAATATAAGCATGATGTTTTTCCATACAAAAATTGTTGAAATTAATATCTTAATCGTGACTTCAAGTTGTTTGAGGAAGATCCAATATATGTTATGTCGTAAATTATTTAATATAAGTGTGACTTTCTAGTTGATGAAAGGGAGAAATGTTAATTGAATGTTTTTTACTAAGTTAATTATTTCTTTCATTTAAACTAATGATATAGACTTTTTTTTTATATTTTTACTCGAATCAACCTAGGTCTTGACCTAGAAAAGAAGAGGTTAACCCTGGCTCCACTACTTCTTTTGGTCGAACCACCTTTATGCACTTGAGACACGATGTAGACACATGTGATACGCGACACTGAGTCATATTAAAGAAATTACTATATGGATCAATAGCTAGGGGTGTGTCCTAAGTAATTCAAGGTCGTGACATAGCTTAAAAAATCATCAAGAAGTCTTGAGGGGATTGATAGGCATCTTAGGTAATTCAAGGTCATGACCAACGAGATCCTGAGATTCTCGTCAAAACTCACTAAAGCACCATATTCACGGTACAGGTATTGTGAGGTGCGACCTAGCTGAATAAAATCATTGATTTCTTATTTTTACAATAAATCTTTGAAAAAATTTTAAATTTACAAAACTTTTTTCCCATATTGATTTGAAGAAAATTTCCTGGCATACGAGTACATTTTCCCAATGGAGGCCCTAATATCCCCGTACTTCACCATTCTCCGCTTTAACCTTCATTTTTTACCTCAAAATTCGCTGATTTTTACCTTCACATCATACAAACTGCAATACCCATCTCGTTATGCATATTATACACTTATTAAACTATAAACTACTGAAAATAGAATACTAAAGTTAATGAAGGTACAAAAACCTATTATATTTTGGGTTTTCTCCCAATAGCACTTTTGCTTAACTTCGTTTAAAGTTCGGCATAGTTACCTCTTATTGTACTCTGCATCTAGTAGATACATCAAATCTCCTTGCTTCACGTACTTATCTTCATAAGATAGCCCTTTACCATGAAGTTTTAATTTTCAATATAATGCCCCCCTCAAAAGCTCCTAGAGGCGTGACTTTTTCTTGACGATGAATGGTGTCGGTTGGGGTGCAGATTTAGAACTTTATGCAGATTTGTGATACCCACATGACTCAAGGTGTCACTCGCAAGCAACTATAATACTTTATGTTTTTGTTTTTCTAAATCAGAGATGCGACAGAATGGTTAGATAGTCGACCATCTGATTCAATCACATCATGGGACCAAATCAAAGCAAAATTCTTAGATCTCTATTATCCACAAAACATGAGAATGGAAGATCAAATGGAGTTTGCCAATTTTTTCCATGACGATGGAGAGAGTCTAAGTAAGACATGTGTAGGATTTTAACATAGGTTAGCTAGATGTTCACTTTGTGATTTCCCCAATAATTTTTAATTATGTTAGTTTTCAATTACATTATAATTTCACTAATTATGTCTAGTATTTTTTTGGACTACTGTTCAAAGTATGTTAAAATTATATGTTTTTTGATATTATGTTAATTTGTGATTGGTATTTGTAGGGATTAATGTTCAGTGTAAAGTTATTTGGTCATTTTAAATTATCAATGGTGGGTATGGATAAAAATGAGAATTAAATACAAAAATTATTATTTATGCATAAGATTATAGACAATTGTAGATTAGAACGGTACTTATAGTCATTACATATATCCAGATATCAATTAATCAATAATAACATTTCTTTTGATCACATATTTTATGTATACTTTGGATTCATATTGTTAAAAGAAATAAAATTATAGGAATATAAGAATAGTAAATGAATCGATGGAAAAGTGATAACATTGTTTAAATGATAAAAAATAAAAATATAAAAAGAAAATAATTTGTTATGGAATATTTCGTGTCAATTTATAAAAAGAGCGGAAATGATAATTTATATTTTTGTTTACAGTTTTTATGTTATGTAATTTATAATATAACATACAAAATGGTACTTTTTCATTTTAAGTAGAGCTTATAATACGCATGGATTAAATGAACCGAAAGAGGACCTACCCCTAACAAAGGAAAATATTTTTTGTGATGCGTCGTTTAAAAGCAATAAAACCCACAGGGATTGCGAGTATAAGTTTTGATAAGAACAACGTCCCGATCACTTGCAAGGGAGACAATATTTGGTGCAATTTTGTGCTGGAAGGGGGGCAGTTGCAATCATGTTTTCTTAAAAGATCGAAACAAGCTCTAAGGATAGATTTTTCATAATTCAAACTACCTTGGAGTTTCCCAAGGACTTACAAAGTTATAGAATAACTATTATTTTTTTGTGATAATAATCTATATTGGAGCATGTACAATAAATTTATGAGATTTTACAATGTTCGCTATGCCTGCGAATGTATTTTGTATATTATTTGGAACTAAATGAAAATAAATTGTTTTGAAATTTATTCTCTAATTATTTATTTTGTGGATTGAGATGAAACAATAATATTATCCTCGACGATATATCACGTTGTACTTCAGGTTGTAGGGTCTCTCCTCCTAATATGATTTAATTATCTTATGAAATTGACACTATTTAAAACATTATTTAATGATATCACCTCTCAAGGATTCAAGATATAGAATAATATCAGGAGTATTTAATGTTGGTGGGCCCATAGGTGTGATACAATAATTATCTAAAAGTGCACACATCTCAAAAACACGATTAACACTCCACAAGTGTACGAGTTTTTACAAATAATAATAAGTAAATAATGTTCGTTCCTCAGGGATTTAGGTAGTTATTTCAATTCGTGTTCAATACTACCTTAGATGTTTTAAAATCTATTGATTTAAAAGATAAAAATAAAAAGTATTTGTTTTGTTTTGTAAATAATATAAATAATTATTAAAGGAATATAATAGTTAAAATTGCAATTATGCGCCTAATCATATTGACTTAATGGTTCTATAAATAATTGGTTTTTCTTATTAACCATGATTCTAAAGTCTTCCTAAATCCTGTAAGGGTTGACTTAGGAATCTCACATATTCATATTCTGAGAGATGAAGACAAACCTTAGTGGCTACTTGGCTATTCAAGACCTTGGGTTCACTAGCGTACACCAAGCACGTATACACTAATCAATAATTAGAACCCACTGCCCCTTTTGGGTGCAAGCTGAATTACATAGTCTAATCAATATCATTTGTCCAAAATAAGATTTGTATATATATCAAGGTGTATATCCAATAGATGCAAAACATAATTTATTGTAATACTCAAAAGAACAAATAAAACAACAAAACTAGATATATACATAAACAATCCTAAACTAAATAGAAATTAGTGCATAATTGAATCTTTGAATAAAAGTCTTAAAATTAAATTAAATAAAAAATCATTCAAATATAATTTAGCCAAAGAATAGAGATAGAAAGTGTAGAATTGATGCGGTGAAGCTCCAAACTTGATTCTTCATTCTCTAGATCCTTATGATCGCTTTTGTTATAAATTATTGATGAAAGGTAAGCTCTAGTCCAAGGAATGATTTTTAATATTTGGAGAGTATATTTATAAGTGGTAAAATGGTTATAGAGTTTACATATGTCATGGGATAGGTTAAAATGACCTATCTCATCCCAAAAACGTTTTCCTCCACAGAGGATTGGTTCAAGTCACGTCGGCTGCAAAATTTATGACTTCTTCATTACGGATCCGATTTGAAAAATATCAGTATCCATGCGCTCCTAATTCAGAGCCCCATATAGATATAAAAGGGATCATCCAAATTATTTGTAAATATCACGAGACATCGAAAATAATTCACTTTCTAATTTGTGTCTACAACTCCTTCACTTTTCTATAAACGGTTTCTTTAGTCCTCTGCTATTGGTTTCCTTCTTTGATCTCCTTTACTCAACTTATTTTCTATGCTTTAAAATATAATACAATCCGTGTACCTAAGAGTTTCACATTTAGCACATAAATTACGCACAAATAGCTCTAAATTTGACAAATCTCCAAAAGAGGGTACAAATCCACCATACAAACTGTTGCTACCTTTGTTATCAAATTGTACTATATGTCTCTGAAAGTTCTGTCACAAACTTAAATTGGGTATAAACTCACCACTGCAACTGTAGAGACCTTTGATATCAAATTGCACTATAGGTCCCTCAATAGATATATGTGGCTTTAAACTACATAACTCATTATTCTTTGAATAGGGTCAAAAATACCAAATACCTACTACTAATTTAAATAATAATATATAACAATTAATGGTTCACAAAAACACTTTATATCAATTAATAAAGGATAAAAAAAATTTAGTGTTAGTTTAGAAAAATTTCAAGCTTTAACAACCATTATTCCCTGTTACTCAATAATATTCAGAAAAAATAAGCAGAAACTAATAAAAACGACATAAGAACACCATATTTAACCCATAAAATAAATATTTGTTTATTGTCTTTGAAAATATTACTTCCGCCGATTAAAGCCTCCTCTGATAGTTAAGTTGTTCTTCTCTTAAAAAATAATAGTTTGTGTATATGGAAGATATGAACCAAGCCAAACTCACATAAGGAACTGAATCACCATAATGCTTTACCTGCCAAGAATGAGAAAGAGTGCTTGAAAGTTCAATTCATGAAAGATTGGTTTTGCAACGATCGTATAAATGATTTGGTAAATTCAGAACAAGTTTTGTATGGAGGGTATGCTCTCTAATTTAGAGTGTATAGTGAAAAATATAAAAATTCATGTTTACTTTTTTTGTTTCTCATTGTATCCTCATCTCTTCTTTTTGGGAGATAGTATACTTATATTTTTTACCCACCTAGATTTATTGTATAGATTTTTTATGGGAAAGTAACTCAACCTTTTTATTAACTTAAGTATATAAGACTTTCATTTAATATATAATTATAATCGTTAATTATAATAACAAGACATGTGTCAATAGATTAATTGAAAAAGTTACCACAATTAGTTTTTTTATATTAAATATAAGGTATATTTCATAAACTACTAAAAATTATATTGGACCATTCAATATAGGATGAAAGAATTTTCCTATTTATTAACCTGATATAGAACGTAAGCCCAAGTAACGTTATTGACAAATGGGCCTTATCCGTTCTTACGCCCCATTTTATTACTATGTAACTAGTCTACACAGCATGGGCCTTATCCATTCTTAGGTTTTAAATAAAAATTTACCCTAATAACAAAGACACCGCAGAAAAAGTTATACCTGCAAAATAAAGTTCCTCTTCTCTTTGTGTATATCAGAGGTAAAGTTTCTTCACCATCTACATATACATATATAAAATTAGGTAAAGGTATATTATATCTTACTCAAATTCTTTTTGTTTTATTTTTTTATATGTTTTAACTAAATTTAATTTATTTTATTTTTTCATAGAATAGATGAAAATTGATGTTCTTCTGAGTAATTTTATTGAGTCTTTTGGATTTGTAAAACTAACGTTTCATCAATGGCAAAAAAGTTAGATAAAAATGAGTTATACTATAAATTCGGAGAAGTTCTCTTAATCAAGGTATGTGATTTATTTTTGTTTCCATGTTGCAAGGGATGAAAAAAAAACTTGAACTGAATTACACCATGGTCCCTATATAATGTGAAAATTGTAGTATAGGTTAGCAATTATTGGTTTTTAGGAAAGAGCTAAAAGTGTTTTGTATGACATGTAATTTGTCTCTCCTATAAACAATTGCAAAATATAGGATTAGTTTTTTTAATTTTTTTCGCTAGAAAGTCATGCTATAAAATTCACACAAATATTTTGTATTTTTTGTTTATACACATAGAGTGTTGTTTAATTTTCAGGAAAATCAGTAGTTGGTCATGACATTTCAAGAAAATAGGACAGTTATATAATTAACTTGGTAAGTCTATCAATATGTATATGATGCTTAGTAACATATGGTCAACCCTTAAAGTTTAACATATTATTCTAAAATTGCTAAAGTTGTGTGTTGGTGATTGATGTGTTTAATTTGGATTAAAAGAATAAAAGCAAGTGTACATTGTGTATCATAATTATGCTTTTGATAAGCTCACTTTAACACCTACTTAGTCACCGTGGAAACTAAAACATAATTCAAAAATGTGTACATTGTATGTCACAAATACCAGTTTTGCAGTTAAATTTTCTTTTTATTAAACCAGTAAATAAAGAGTCACATATTAACATTTTATCTAAAAGAGTGCTAATTTTTTTATTTGTTCACACTACATATATTATACAATAATGAAAAAAATTCAAAATATTGCAATAAAGGACGAATAATGTCATACCTTTATTTCATTAATGTCCAATTAAGTCATCAATGAAAGAGGTTATAGGCCTTACTTTTGACGTGTCAAGAGTTTATAGTCGTGGTTGGTATCAATGAGAAAGGTGATAGGCCACACTTTTGTCGTGTCAAAACTACACGTCTAATCACAATGCAATTTTGCATGTTGTTTGGCATGATCACACGAGCAATCGAATAGAGATGTCTAGAGTCCGGTGTATTACCAGGAATTTAGAAAATAGAGTGTCATTAATTAACATTATATCCTAAATAAGTCCTCATCTTTTAAATATTTCAAATTAGCTAACGATAGTTGGTTTAATTTCTCTTACGCTCACACTAAGTGGATGATAAAAAATTTTTTTTTTTCAATATCTTTCAATAAAGGACAATTAATGACATACATTTATCTCATTTATGTCCAATATATGAGGTGATAGGCTACACTTTTGAAATGTCTAGACTACGCAACTATTCGAAATGCATCTCCCCGTGTTGTTTGGTGTGTACCCACACGCGCACACACACATTGAAATGCATATATAATACGATCCTCATCTCACTTCAGTCATATATTTCACAACCTACAATTCTTGTCTACTTAAAAGTTTTTTTCACCAAATCCTGAACCCTCAGTGGAAGAACCACAATCATACCGGAGGCCATGCCCTCCTAATTTTTAATAATATAAAGTTTACGCCCAATTTTTTTGTATTAATAGCTTATGATATTCACTTGGCCTCAAAATTTTCTAAATTCTTTTTGTATACTTCTTTTTATTTTCTCTAATCCCACCTCCCCCTTAAAATAAAAAGCCTTGCTCCTCCTTAGGTGTACTCTCATTGGATCTTCTTCATAATTTTTAATCTGTTAATCTTTTTTATGTTTCTTTGGATTCTGATCATCTGATGAAGATGGAAAAACTTATCAACTTCATTACTGTCCATGGCCATGGCAACTGGATGGAGCTTCTAAAACATGAGTTAAAAAACCCTAAACTCAAATACGAGAATAATTTTTTTCATATCAACTTCGTGATGGTTAAACTACTTTAGGTCAGATCTAAAACGTCATTATTTTACTACCGAAGAAGCAAATGTAATAATCGAGCTTAAAATACATCTTGGCAATATATATATTTTTCTTTAATGCATTGGAGAATTATCACGTGACTCAAATTTTGTTTTGTTTTGGTTTTTGTGCATATGGGATGAGATAGCTAACTATTTGCCTAGAAGAACAGATAATTGCATCAAGAAATTTCTGGAACTCAATCATTAGAATGAAGCTACTCCGAAATGACATGCATGAAGTTAGCACAAATAACATTTTGAACCATTTTGGAAATATGCATTTTCAAAACCCTTCAAGAGTTTAATTTTCTCGCAATCATAAATATAAGCATGATGTTTTTTCGTACAAAAATTGTTGAAATTAATATATGAATCGTGACTTCAAGTTGTTTGAGGAAGATCCAATATATGTTACGTCGTAAATTATTTAATATAAGTGTGATTTTCTAGTTGATGAAAGGGAGAAATATTAATTGAATGTTTTTTTACTAAGTTAATTATTTATTTCATTTCAACTAATGATTTAGACTTTTTTTTATATTTTTACTCGATTCAACCTAGGCCTTGACCTAGAAAAGAAGATGTTAACCCTGGCTCCACTACTTCTTTTGGTCGAACCACCTTTATCCACTTGAGACACGATGTAGACACATGTGATGCGCGACACTGAGTCATATTAAAGAAACTACTATATGGATCAATAGATAGGGGTGTGGTCTAAGTAATTCAAGGTCGTGACCTAGCTTAAAATATCATCAAGAATTCTTGAGGGGCTGGAGATGCATCTTAGGTAATTCAAGGTCATGACCTACGATATCCAGAGATTCTCGTCAAAACTCACTAAAGCTCCATATTCACGGTATAGGTATTGTGAGGTGCGACCTAGCTGAATAAAATCATTTATTTCTAATTTTTACAATAACTCTTTAAAAAAAATTTAAATTCTCAATATAATGCCCCCCTCAATAGCTCGTAGAGTCGTGACTTATTTATGACGATGAATGGTGTCGGTTGGGGTGCAGATTTAGAAATTTATGCAGATTTGTGATACCAACATGACTGAAGGTATCACTCGCAAGCAACTATAATACTTTATGTTTTTGTTTTTCTAAATCAGAGATGCGACTGTATAGTTAGATAGTCAACCATCTGATTCAATCACGTCATGGGACCAAATCAAAGCAAAATTCTTAGATCTCTATTATCCAAGAAACATGAGAATGGAAGATCAAATGAAGTTTTCCAATTTTTTCCATGACGATGGAGAGAGCGTAAGTAAGACATGGGTAGGATTTCAACATAGGTTAGCTAGATGTGCACTTTGTGATTTCCCCAATAATTTTTAATTACGTTAGTTTTCAATTATATTATAATTTCACTAATTATGTCTAATATTTTTTTTTGGACTACTGTTCAAAGTATGTTAAAATTATATGTTTTTTGATATTATGTTAATTTGTGATTGGTATTGGTAGGGATTAATGTTCAGTGTAAAGTTATTTGGTCATTTTAAATTATCAATGGTGGGAATGGATAAAAATGATAATTAAATACAAAAATTATTATTTATGCATAAGATTATAGAAATCAACTAATCAATAATAACATTTCTTTTAATCACATATTTTATGTATACTTTGGATTCATATTGGTAAAAGAAATAAAATTATAGGAATATAATAATAGTAAATTAATCGAAGGAAAAATGATAACATTGTTTAAATGATAAAAAATAAAAATAAGAAAAGAAAATAATTTGTTATGGAATATTTCGTGTCAAATTATAAAAAGAGCGGAAATGATAATATTTTACAGTTTTTATGTTATGTAATTTATAATATAACATAAAAAATGGTACTTTTTCATTTTAAATTAGAGCATATGATACGCATGGATTTAATGAACCGAAAGAGCAGCTACCCCTAACAAAGGAAAATATTTTTTGTGATGCGTCGTTTAAAAGCAATAAAACCCACAGGGATTGCGAGTATTAGTTTTGATAAAAACAACGTCCCGATCACTTGCAAGGGAAACAATATTTGGTGCAATTTTGTGCTGGAAGGGGAGCTGTTGCAATCATGTTTTCTTGAAAGGACGAAACAAGCTCTAAGGATAGATTTTTCATAATTCAAACTGCCTTGGAGTTTCCCAAGGACTTACAAAGTTATAGAATAACTATTAATTTTTTGTGACAATAATCTATATTGGAGCATGCACAATAAATTTATGAGATTCGACAATATTCGCTATGCCTGCGAATGTATTTTGTATATTATTTAGAACTAATTGAAAATAAATTGTCTTTTGAAATTTAAGCTCTAATTATTTATTTCGTGGATTGAGATGAAACAATAATATTATCCTCCACGATATATCACGTTGTACTTCAGGTTGTAGGGTCTCTCCTCCTAATATGAGGTAATTATCTTATGAAATTGACACTAATTTAAATATTATTTAATGATATCACCTCAAAAGGATTTAAGATATAGAATAATATCAGGAGTATTTAATGTTGGTGGGCCCATAGGTGTGATACAATAATTATCTAAAAGTGCACACATCTCAAAAACACGATTAACTCTCCACAAGTGTACGAGTTGTTACAAATAATAATAAGTAAATAATGTTCGTTCCTCAGGGATTTAGGTAGTTATTTCAATTCGTGTTCAATACTACCGTAGATGTTTTAAAATCTATTGCTTTAAAAGATAAAAATAAGAAGTGTTTGTTTTGTTTTGTTTTATAAATAATATAAATAATTTTTCAAGGAATATAACAGTTAAAATTGCAAGTATGCGCCTAATCATATTGACTTAATGGTTCTAGAAATAATTGGTTTTTCTTATTAACAAGGATTCTAAAGTCTTCCTAAATCCTGTAAGGGTGGACTTAGGAATCTCACATATTCATATTCTGAGAGATGAAGATAAACCTTAATGGCTACTTGGCTATTCAAGACCTTGGGTTCACTAGCGTACACCAAGCACGTATACACTAATCAATAATTAGAACCCGCAGCCCCTTTTGGGTGCAAGCTCAATTACTTAGTCTAATCAATATCATTTGTCCAAAATAAGATTTTATCTATATCACGGTGTATACCAAATAGATGCAAAACATATTTTATTGTAATACTTAAAAGAACAAATAAAACAACAAAACTAGATTTATACATAAACAATCCTAAACTAAATAGAAATTAGTGCATAATTGAATCTTTGAATAAAAGTCTTATAATTAAATTAAATAAAAAATCATTCAAATATAATTTAGCCGAAGAATAGAGATAGAGAGTTTAGAATTGATGCGGTGAATCTCACATCTTGATTCTTGGTTCTCTAGATCCTTATGATCGCTTTTGTTATGAATTGTTGATGAAAGGTAAGCTCTAGTCCAAGGAATGATTTTTAATATTTGGAGAGGATATTTATAAGTGGTAAAATGGTTTTAGAGTTTAAATATGTCATGGTATAGGTTTAAATGTCCTAACTCATCCCAAAAACGTTTTCCTCCAGAAGGGATTGGTTCAAGTCACGTCGGCTGCAAAATTTATGACTTCTTCATTACAGATCCGAGTTTAAAAATATCAGTATCCACGCGCTCCTAATTCAGAGCCTCATATAGATATAAAAGGGATCATCCAAATTATTTGTAAATATCACGAGGTATCGAAAATAATTCACTTTCTAATTTGTGTCGACAACTCCTTCACTTTTCTATAAACGGTTTCTTTAGTCCTCTGCAATTGGTTTCCTTCTTTGATCTCCTTTACTCAACTTATTATCTATGCTTTAAAATATAATATAATCCGTGTACCTAAGATTTTCACATTTAGCACGTAAATTACGCACAAATAGCTCTAAATTTGACAAATCTCCAAAAGAGGGTAAGAAACAAGAATAGGGAAAATAATAGGGAAAATCCCTCTTCTAAGCACAAAAGGAACTTATAAGTATGTCTCAAAATAGGATTTATTTATCACCAAAAAAAGGGAGACATCAAATGTCTTTACATTGGATTGCAACATACTTCTCTGATAACACGAGAAAAAATTGTGCACGTGGGACATAGATTTCTTGTCACGATACTTGAATATAAATTACTCATTTTTTATACAAAAGTAATTGTATACACAAGCTTTTTATTGCAACAAAAAGCTCTTTGTTATCAAATTGCACTATAGGTTCCAAAAATTGTACTTCATAGACAGAAAGTGGGTATAAATCCACCATACAAACTGTTGTTACCTTTGTTATCAATTTGTACTATATGTCTCTGAAAGTTCTGTCACAAACAGAAATTGGATATAAACTCACAATTGAAACTTAGAGACCTTTGATATCAAATTGCACTACAGGTCCCTCGAAAGATCTATGTGGGTTTAAACTACATAAATCATTATTATGTGAATAGGATAAAAAATACCAAATACCCACTAATAATTTAAATTATAATATATAACAATTAATGGTTAACAATAACACTTTATATCAATTAATAAAGGATAAAAAAAATTTAGTGTTAGTTTAGAAAAATTTCAAGCTTTAACAACTATTATTCCCTGTTACTCAATAATATTCAGAAAAAAGAAGCAGAAACTAATAAAAACGACCTAAGAACACCATATTTAACCCATAAAATAAATATTTGTTTATTGTCTTTGAAAATATTACTTCGATTAAAGCCTCCTCTGATAGACAAGTTGTTCTTCTCTTAAAAAATGATAGTTTGTGTATACGGAAGATATGAACCAAGCCAAACTCACATAAGGAACTGAATCACCATAATGCTTTTCTTGCAAAGAATGAGAAAGAGTGCTTGAAAGTTCAATTAATGAAAGATTGGTTTTGCAACTATCGTACAAATGATTTGGTAAATTCAGAACAAGTTTTGTATGGAGGGTATGCTCTCTAATTTAGAGTGTATAGTGAAAAATATTAAAATTCATGTTTACTGTTTTCGTTTCTCATTGTATCCTCATCTCGTCTTTTTGGGAGATAGTATACTTATATTTTTTACCCACCTAGATTTATTGTATAGATTTTTTGTGGGAAAGTAGCTCAACCTTTTTATTAACTTAAGTATATAAGACTTTCATCAAATATTTGATGGTCCAATATTTAATTATAATCGTTAATTATAATAACAAGACATGTGTCAATAGATTAATTGAAAAAGTTACCACAATTAGTTTTTTATGTTAAATATAAGGTATATTTCATAAACTACTAAAAGTTATATTGGACCATTCAATATAAGATAATGAATTTTCCTATTTATTAACCTGATATAGAACGTAAGCCCAAGTAAATGGGCCTTATCCATTATTACGTCCCATTTTATTACTATGTAACTAGTCTACACAGCATGGGCCTAATCCATTCTTAGGTTTTAAACAAAAATTTACCCTAATAACAAAGATGCCGCAGAAAAAGTTATTCCTGCAAAATAAAGTTCCTCTTCTCTTTGTGTATTCTCTTTGTGTATATCAGAGGTAAAGTTTCTTCACCATGTACATATACATATATAAAATTAGGTAAAGGTATATTATATCTGACTCAAATTCTTTTTTTTATTTATTTATATGGTTTAACTAAATTTAATTTAATTTATTTTTTCACAGAATAGTTGAAAATTGATGTTCTTCTGAGTAATTTTATTGAGTCTTTTGGATTTGTAAAACTAACGTTTCATCAATGGCAAAAAAGTTAGATAAAAATGAGTTATACTATAAATTAGGAGAAGTTCTCTTAATCAAGGTATGTGATTTATTTTTGTTTCCATGTTGCAAGGGATGAAAAAAATCTTGAACTGAATTACACTATGGTCCCTATATAATGTGAAAATTGTAGTATAGGTCAGCAATTATTGGTTTTTAGGAAAGAGCTAAAAGAGTTTTGTATGACATGTAATTTGTCTCCCCTATAAACAATTGCAAAATACAGGATTAGTTTTTTTATTTTTTGTCGCTAGAAAGTCATGCTATAGAATTCACACAAATATTTTGTATTTTTTGTTTATGCACATAGAGTGTTGTTTTATTTTCAGGAAAACGATCGTCGGTCATGACATTTCAAGAAAATAGGACAGTTATATAATTAACTTGGTAAGTCTGTCATTATGTTGCAATGATTTATATGATGCTCAATAACATATGGTCAACCCTTAATGTTTAGCATATTATTCTAAAATTGGTAAATTTTTTAGTGTTGGTGATTGATGTGTTTAATTTGGATTAAAAGAATAAAAGCAAGTGTACATTGTATATCACAATTATTCTTTTGATAAGCTCACTTTAACACCTACTTAGTCACCGTGGAAACTAAAACATAATTAAAAAATGTGTACATTGTATGTCACAAATACCAGTTTTGCAGTTAAATTTTCTTTTATTAAACTAGTAAATAAAGTGTCACATATCAACATTTTATCCCAAAAGAGTGCTAATTTTTTTATTTGTTCACACTATATATATTATACAATAATGAAAAAAATTCAAAATATTGCAATAAAGGACGAATAATGTCATACCTTTATTTCATTAATGTCCAATTAAGTCATCAATGAAAGAGGTTATAGGCCTTACTTTTGACGTGACAAGAGTTTATGGTCGTGGTTGGTATAAATTTATCTTATGTTCACACTAAAAGGTAATTTAAAAAATCAATTTATTTAATAAAGGATAATTAATATCACTTATGTATCTTATTTATGCATAATTAATTTATCAATGAGAAAGGTGATAGGCCACACTTTTGTCGTGTCAAAACTACACGTCTAATCACAATGCATTTTTTCATGTTGTTTGGCATGTTCACACGAGCAATCGAATAGATATGTCTAGAGTCTGGTGTATTACCATGAATTTAGTAAATAGAGTGTCATTAATTAACATTCTATCCTAAATAAGTCCTCATCTTTCTAAATATTTCAAATTAGCTAACTATAGTTGGTTTAATTTCTCTTACGCTCACACTAAGTGGATGATAAAAAAATCTTCTTTTTTTCAAAATTTTTCAATAAAGGACAATTAATGACACACATTTATCTCATTTATGTCCAATATATGAGGTGATAGGGTACACTTTTGAAATGTGTAGACTACGCAACTATTCGAAATGCATCTCCCCGTGTTGTTTGGTGTGTACCCACACGCACACACACGAATGGAAATGCCTGTATAATACGATCCTCATCTCACTTCAGTCACATATTTCACAACCTGCAATTCTTCTCTCCTTAAAAGTTTTTTTCACCAAATCCTGAACCCTTAGTGGAAGAACCACAATCATACCGGAGGCCATGCCCCCCTAATTTTTAAAAATATAAAGTTTACGCTCAATTTTTTTT
This sequence comes from Nemophila menziesii, assembly GCA_029959085.1. Classification (NCBI taxonomy): domain Eukaryota; kingdom Viridiplantae; phylum Streptophyta; class Magnoliopsida; order Boraginales; family Hydrophyllaceae; genus Nemophila; species Nemophila menziesii. The sequence continues at coordinate 5,619,907 of JARWIR010000031.1, forward strand.
TGTATTAATAGCTTATGATATTCACTTGGCCTCAAAATTTTCTAAATTTTTTTTGTATACTTCTTTTTATTTTCTCTAAACCCACCTCCCCCTTAAAATAAAAAACCATGCTCCTCCTTAGGTGTACTCTCATTGGATGTTCTTCATAATTTTTAATCTGTTAATCTTTTTTATGTTTCTTTGGATTTTGGTCAGCTGATGAAGATGGAAAAACTTATCAACTTCATTGATGTCCATGGCCATGGCAACTGGATGAAGCTTCTAAAACATGCAGGTAAAAAACCCTAAACTCAAATACGAGAATAAATTTTTTCATATCAACTTCGTGATGGTTAAACTACTTTAGGTCAGATCTAAAACGTCATGAGTTTACTACTGAAGAAGCAAATGTAATAATCGAGCTTAAAATACATCTTGGCAATAGATATATTTTTCTTTAATGCATTGCAGAATTATCACGTGACTAAAATTTTGTTTTGTTTTGGTTTTTGTGCAGATGGGATGAAATAGCTAACTATTTGCCTAGAAGAACATATAATGGCATCAAGAATTTCTGGAACTCAATCATTAGAAAGAAGCTACTCCGAAATGACATGCATGAAGTTAGCACAAATAACATTTTGAACCATTTTGGAAATATGCATTTTCAAAATTTGGAAACTACCTTTCAAGAGTTTAATTTCATCGCAATAATAAATATAAGCATGATGTTTTTTCGTACAAAAATTGTTGAAATTAATATCGTAATCGTGACATCAATTTGTTTGAGGAAGATCCAATATATGTTATGTCGTAAATTATTTAATATAAGTGTGACTTTCAAGTTGATGGAAGGGAGAAATGTTAATTGAATGTTTTTTTACTAAGTTAATTATTTCTTTCATTTAAACTAATGATTTAGACTTTTTTTTTTATATTTTTACTCGAATCAACCTAGGTATTGACCTAGAAAATAAAAGATTAACCCTGGCTCCACTACTTCTTTTGGTCGAACCACCATTATCCACTTGAGACACGATGTAGACACATGTGATACGCGACACTGAGTCATATTAAAGAAACTACTATATGGATCAATAGCTAGGGGTGTGGCCTAAGTAATTCGAGGCCGTGACCTAGCTTAAAAAATCATCAAGAAGTCTTGAGGGGCTTGAGACGCATCTTAGGTAATTCAAGGTCATGACCAACGAGATCCTGAGATTCTCGTCAAAACTCACTAAAGCACCATATTCACGGTATAGGTATTGTGAGGTGCGACCTAGCTGAATAAAATCATTGATTTCTTATTTTTACAACAACTCTTTGAAAAAAATTTAAATTCACAAAACTTTTTTCCCATATTGATTTGAAAAAAAATTCCTGGCATACGAGTACATTTTCCCAATGGAGGCCCTAATATTCCCGTACTTCACCATTCTCCGCTTTAACCTTCATTTTTTACCTCAAAATTCGCTGATTTTTACCTTCACATCATACAAACTGCAATACCCATCTCGTTATGCATATTATACACTTATTAAACTATAAACTACTGAAAATAGAATACTAAAGTTAATGAAGGTACAATAAACCTGTTATATTTTGGGTTTTCTCCCAATAGCACTTTTGCTTAACTTCGTTTAAATTTCGGCATAGTTACCTCGAAATGTACTCTGCTTCTAGTAGATACATCAAATCTCCTTGCTTCACGTACTTATCTTCATCAGATAGCCCTTTACCATGAAGGTTTAATTTTCAATATAATGCCCCCCTCAATAGCTCCTAGAGGCGTGACTTTTTTGTGACGATGAATGGTGTCGGTTGGGTTGCAGATTTAGAACTTTATGCAGATTTGTGATACCCACATGACTCAAGGTGTCACTCGCAAGCAACTATAATACTTTATGTTTTTGTTTTTCTAAATCAGATATGCGACTGAATGGTTAGATAGTCAACCATCTGATTCAATCACGTCATGGGACCAAATCAAAGCAAAATTCTTAGATCTCTATTATCCACAAAACATGAGAATGGAAGATCAAATGGAGTTTGCCAATTTTTTCCATGACGATTGAGAGAGTCTAAGTAAGACATGGGTAGAATTTAAACATAGGTTAGCTAGATGTTCACTTGTTATTTCCCCAATAATTTTTAATTATGTTAGTTTTCAATTATATTATAATTTCACTAATTATGTCTAGTATTTTTTTTGGACTACTATTCAAAGTATGTTAAAATTATATGTTTTTTGATATTATGTTAATTTGTGATTGGTATTTGATTAATGTTCAGTGTAAAGTTATTTGGTCATTTTAAATTATCAATGGTGGGTATGGATAAAAATGAGAATTAAATACAAAAATTATTATTTATGCATAAGATTATAGACAGTTGTAGATTAGAACGGTACTTATAGTCATTACATATATCCAGAAATCAATTAATCAATAGTAACATTTCTTTTAATCACATATTTTATGTATACTTTGGATTCATATTGTTAAAATAAATAAAATTAGGAATATAAGAATATTAAATGAATCGAAGGAAAAGTGATAACATTGTTTAAATGATAAAAAATAAAAATATAAATAGAAAATAATTTGTTATGGAATATTTCGTGTCAATTTATAAAAAGAGCGGAAATGATAATTTATATTTTTGTTTACAGTTTTTATGTTATGTAATTTATAATATAACATACAAAATGATACTTTTTCATTTTAAATAGAGCTTATGATACGCATGGATTAAATGAACCGAAAGAGGACCTACCCCTAACAAAGGAAAATATTTTTTGTGATGCATCGTTTAAAAGCAATAAAACCCACAGGGATTGCGAGTATAAGTTTTGATAAGAACAACGTCCCGATCACTTGCAAGGGAGACAATATTTGGTGCAATTGTGTGCTGGAAGGGGAGCAGTTGCAATCATGTTTTCTTAAAAGGACGAAACAAGCTCTAAGGATAGATTTTTCATAATTCAAACTGCCTTGGAGTTTCCCAAGGACTTACAAAGTTATAGAATAACTATTATTTTTTGTTACAATAAACTATATTGGAGCATGTACAATAAATTTATGAGATTTTACAATATTTGCTATACCTCCGAATGTATTTTGTATATTATTTGGAACTAATTGAAAATAAATTGTCTTTTGAAATTTATGCTCTAATTATTTATTTTGTGGATTGAGATGAAACAATAATATTATCCTTCACGATATATCACGTTGTACTTCATGTTGTAGTGTCTCTCCTCCTAACATGATTTAATTATCTTATGAAATCGACACTATTTAAAACATTATTTAATGATATCACCTCTCAAGGATTCAAGATATAGAATAATATAAGGAGTATTTAATGTTGGTGGGCCCATAAGTGTGATACAATAATTATCTAAAAGTTCACACATCTCAAAAACACGATTAACTCTCCACAAGAGTACGAGTTTTTAAAAATAATAATAAGTAAATAATGTTTGTTCCTCAGAGATTTAGGTAGTTATTTCAATTCGTGTTCAATACGACCATAAATGTTTTAAAATCTATTGATTTAAAAGATAAAAATAAGAAGTGTTTGTTTTGTTTTATAAATAATATAAATAATTATTAAACGAATATAACAGTTAAAATTGCAAGTATGCGCCTAATCATATTGACTTAATGGTTCTATAAATAATTTGTTTTTCTTATTAACCAAGATTCTAAAGTCTTCCTAAATCCTGTAAGGGTTGACTTAGCAATCTCACATATTCAAATTCTGAGAGATGAAGACAAACCTTAGTGGCTACTTGGCTATTCAAGACCTTGGGTTCACTAGCGTACACCAAGCACGTATACACTAATCAATAATTAGAAACCACTGCCCCTTTTGAATGCAAGCTCAATTACTTAGTCTAATCAATATCATTTGTCCAAAATAAGATTTGTATCTATATCAAGGTGTATACCCAATAGATGCAAAACATAAGTTATTGTAATACTCAAAAGAACAAATAAAACAACAAAACTAGATTTATACATAAACAATCCTATACTAAATAGAAATTAGTGCATAATTTAATATTTGAATAAAAGTCATAGAATTAAATTAAATAAAATATCATTCAAATATAATTTAGCCAAATAATAGAGATAGAGAGTGTAGAATTGATGCGGTGAAGCTCCAAACTTGATTCTTCATTCTCTAGATCCTTATGATCGCTTTTGTTATGAATTGTTGATGAAAGGTAAGCTCTAGTCCAAGGAATGATTTCTAATATTTGGAGAGGATATTTATTAGTGGTAATATGGTTTTAGAGTTTACATATGTCATGGGCTAGGTTTAAATGACCTAACTCATCCCAAAAACATTTTCCTCCAGAGGGGATTGGTTCAAGTCACGTCGGCTGCAAAATATATGACTTCTTCATTACGGATCTGAGTTGGAAAAAATATCAGTATCCACGCGCTCCTAATTCAGAGCCCCATATAGATATAAAAGGGAACATCCAAATTATTTGTAAATATCATGAGGCATCGAAAATAATTCACTTTCTAATTTGTGTCGACAACTCCTTCACTTTTCTATAAACGGTTTCTGTAGTCCTCTGCTATTGGTTTCCTTCTTTGATCTCCTTTACTCAACTTATTATCTATGCTTTAAAATATAATATAATTTGTGTAGCTAAGAGTTTCATATTTAGCACATAAATTACGCACAAATAGATCTAAATTTGACAAATCTCGAAAAGAGGGTAAGAAACAAGAATAGAGAAAATCCCTCATCTAAGCACAAAAGGAACTTAGAAGTATGTATACAATAGGATTTATTTATCACCAAAAAACGGAGACATTAAATGTCTTTACATTGGATTGCAACATACTTCTCTAATAACACACGAGAGAGAATTGTGCACGTGAGACAGATATTTCTTGTCACGATACTTGAATATAAATTACTCGTTCTATTTGCTAACTATATCAAATTTGAGAATTAAAATGAGGTTAACACATTTTGAATATAGTTATTGTATACACAAGTTTTTTTATTGCAACAAAAAACTCTTTGTTATCAAATTGCACTAGAGGTTCCAAAAATTGTACTTCATAGACAGAAAGTGGGTATAAATCCACCATAGAAACTGTTGTTACCTTTTTTATCAAATTGTACTATATGTCCCTGAAAGTTTTGTCACAAACAGAAATTGGGTATAAATTCACCATTGCAATTGTAGAGACCTTTGATATAAAATTGCACTATAGGTCCCTCGAAAGATTTATGTGGGTTTAAACTACATAGGTCAAAAATACCAAATACCCACTACTAATTTAAATAATAATATATAACAATTAATGGTTAACAAAAACACTTTATATCAATTAATAAAGGATAAAAAAATTTAGTGTTAGTTTAGAAAAATTTCAAGCTTTAACAACTATTAATCCCTGTTACTCAATAATATTCAGAAAAAAGAAGCAGAAACTAATAAAAACGACCTAAGAACACCATATTCAACCCATAAAATAAATATTTGTTTATTGTCTATGAAAATATTACTTTCGCCGATTAAAGCCTCCTCTGATAGACAAGTTGTTCTTTTCTTAAAAAATAATAGTTTGTGTATACGGAAGATATGAACCAAGCCAAACTCACATAAAGAACTTAATCACCATAATGCTTTACCTGCCAAGAATGAGAAAGAGTGCTTGAAAGTTCAATTCATGAAAGATTGAGTTGGTAAATTCAGAACAAGTTTTGTATGGAGGGTAGGCTCTCTAATTTAGAGTGTATAGTGAAAAATATTAAAATTCATGTTTAGTGTTTTGGTTTCTCATTGTATCCTTATCTCGTCTTTTTGGGAGATAGTATACTTATAATTTTTACCCACCTAGATTTATTGTATAGATTTTTTGTGGGAAAGTAGCTCAACTTTTTATTAACTTAAGTATATAAGACTTTCATCCAATATTTAATTATAATCGTTAATTATAATAACAAGACATGTGTCAAAAGATTAATTGAAAAAGTTACCACAATTAGTTTTTTATGTTAAATATAAGGTATATTTCATAAACTACTAAAACTTATATTGGACAATTCAATATAGAATGAAAGAATTTTCCTATTTATTAACCTGATATAGAACGTAAGCCCAAGTAACGTTATTGGCAAATGGGCATTATCCATTCTTACGTCCCATTTTATTACTATGTAACTAGTCTACACAGCATGGGCCTTATCCATTCTTATGTTTTAAACAAAAATTTACCTTAATAACAAAGACGCCGCAGAAAAAGTTATACCTGCAAAATAAAGTTCCTCTTCTCTTTGTGTATATCAGGGGTAAATTTTCTTCACCATGTACATATACATATATAAAATCAGGTCAAGGTATATTATATCTGACTCAAATTCTTTTTGTTTTATTTGTTTGTATGGTTTAATTAAATTAAATTTATTTTATTTTTTCACAGAATAGTTGAAAATTGATGTTCTTCTGAGTAATTTTATTGAGTCTTTTGGATTGGTAAAACTAACGTTTCATCAATGGCAAAAAAGTTAGATAAAAATGAGTTATACTATAAATTATGATAAGTTCTCTTAATCAAGGTATGTGATTTATTTTTGTTTCCATGTTGAAAGGGATGAAAAAAACTTAAACTGAATTACACTATGGTCCCTATATAATGTGAAAATTGTAGTATTTGTCAGTAATTATTGGTTTTTAGGAAAGAGCTAAAAGAGTTTTGTATGACATGTAATTTGTCTCTCCTATAAACAATTGCAAAATATAGGCTTAGTTTTTTTATTTTTTGTCCCTAGAAAGTCATGCTATAGAATTCACACAAATATTTTGTATTTTTTGTTTATACACATAGAGTGTTGTTTAATTTTCAGGAAAACGATAGTTGGTCATGACATTTCAAGAAAATAAGACAGTTATATAATTAACTTGGTAAGTCTATCAATATGTTGTAATGATTTATATGATGCTAAATAACATATGGTTAACCCTTAAATTTAACATATTATTCTAAAATTGCTAAATTTGTGTGTTGATGATTGATGTGTTTAATTCAGATTAAAAGAATAAAAGCAAGTGTACATTGTATATCACAATTATACTTTTGATAAGCTCACTTTAACACCTACTTAGTCACCGTGGAAACTAAAACATAATTCAAAAATGTCTACATTGTATGTCACAAATACCAGTTTTGCAGTTAAATTTTCTTTTTATTAAACTAGTAAATTAAGAGTCACATATCAACATTTTATCCTAAAAGAGTGCTAAGTTTTTATTTGTTCACACTACTTATATTATACAATAATGAAAAAAATTCAAAATATTGCAATAAAGTACGAATAATGTCATACCTTTATTTCATTAATGTCCAATTAAGTCATCAATGAAAGAGGTTATAGGCCTTACTTTTGACGTGTAAAGAGTATATGGTCGTGGTTGGTATTAATTTATCTTATGTTCACACTACAAAGGTAATTTAAAAAATCAATATCTTTAATAAAGGATAATTAATATCACTTATGTATCTCATTTATGCATAATTAATTTATCAATGAGAAAGGTGATAGGCCACACTTTTGTCGTGTCAAAACTACACGTCTAATCACAATGCATTTTTGCATGTTGTTTGGCATGTTCACACGAGCAATCGAATAGAGATGTCTAGAGTCCGGTGTATTACCAGGAATTTAGTAAATAGAGTGTCATTAATTAACATTCTATCCTAAATAAGTTCTCATCTTTCTAAATATTTCAAATTAGCTAACGATAGATGATTTAATTTCTCTTACGCTCATACTAAGTGGATGATAAAAAATCTTTTTTTTTCAAAATTTTTCAATAAAGGACAATAAATGACACACATTTATCTCATTTATGTCCAATATATGAGGTGGTAGGCTACACTTTTGAAATGTATAGACTACGCAACTATTCGAAATGCATCTCCCCGTGTTGTTTGGTGTGTACCCACACGCACACACACGAATGGAAATGCAGGTATAATACGATCCTCATCTCACTTCAGTCACATATTTCACAACCTGCAATTCTTCTCTCCTTAAAAGTTTTTTTCACCAAATCCTGAACCCTCAGCGGAAGAACCACAATCATACCGGAGGCAATGCCCCCCTAATTTTTAAAAATATAAAGTTTACGCTCAATTTTTTTGTATTAATAGCTTATGATATTCACTTCGCCTAAAAATTTTCTAAATTTTTTTGTATACTTCTTTTTATTTTCTCTAAACCCACGTCCCCCTTAAAATAAAAAGACTTGCTCCTCCTTAGGTGTACTCTCATTGGATCTTCTTCATAATTTTTAATCTGTTAATCTTTTTTATGTTTCTTTGGATTTTGGTCAGCTGATGAAGATGGAAAAACTTATCAATTTCATTACTGTCCATGGCCATGGCAACTGGATGGAGCTTATAAAACATGCAGGTAAAAAAACCCTAAACTCAAATACGAGAATAATTTTTTTCATATCAACTTGGTTATGGTTAAACTACTTTAGTTCAGATCTAAAACGTCATGATTTTACTACTGAAGAGGCAAATGTAATAATCGAGCTTAAAATACATCTTGGCAATAGATATATTTTTCTTTAATGCATTGGAAAATTATCACGCGACTCAAATTTTGTTTTGTTTTGGTTTTTGTGCAGATGGGGTGAGATAGCTAACTATTTACCTAGAAGAACCAATAATGGCATCAAGAATATCTGGAACTTAATCATTAGAAAGAAGCTACTCCGAATGACATGCATGAAGTTAGCACAAATAACATTTTGAATTATTTTGGAAATATGCATTTTCAAAATTTGGAAACTACCCTTCAAGATTTTAATTTTCTCGCAATCATAAATATAAGCATGATGTTTTTCCGTACAAAAATTGTTGAACTTAATATCTTAATCGTGACTTCAAGTTGTTTGAGGAAGATCCAATATATGTTATGTCGTAAATTATTTAATATAAGTGTGACTTTCTAGTTGATGTAAGGGAGAAATATTAATTGAATGTTTTTTTACTAAGTTAATTATTTCTTTCATTTAAACTAATGATTTAGACTTTTTTTATATTTTTACTCGAATCAACCTAGGTCTTGACCTAGAAAAGAAAAGGTTAACCCTTGCTCCACTACTTCTTTTGGTCGAACCACCTTTATCCACTTGAGACACGATGTAGACACATGTTATACGCGACACTGAGTCATATTAAAGAAACTACTATATGGATCAATAGCTAGGGGTGTGGCCTATGTAATTCAAGGTCGTGACCTAGCTTAAAAAATCATCAAGAAGTGTTGAGGGGCTTGAGACGCATCTTAGGTAATTCAAGGTCATGACCTACGAGATCCTGAGATTCTCGTCAAAACTCACTAAAGCACCATATTCACGGTACAGGTATTGTGAGGTGCGACCTAGCTGAATAAAATCATTGATTTCTTATTTTAACAACAACTCTTTGAAAAAATTTTAAATTCATAAATCTTTTTTCCCATATTGATTTGAAGAAAATTTCCTGGCATACCAGTACATTTTCCCAATGGGGGCCCTAATATCCTCGTACTTCACCATTCTCCGCTTTAACCTTCATATTTTACATTAAAATTCGTTGATTTTTACCTTCACATCATACAAACTGCAATACCCATCTCGTTATGCATAGTATACACTTATTAAACTATAAACTACTGAAAATAGAATACTAAAGTTAATGAAAGTACAATAAACCTATTATATTTTGGGTTTTCTCCCAATAGCACTTTTGCTTAACTTCGTTTAAAGTTCGGCATAGTTACCTCGAATTGTACTCTGCTTCTAGTAGATACATCAACTCTGCTTGCTTCACGTACTTATCTTCATCAGATAGCCCTTTACCATGAAGGTTTGATTCTCAATATAATGCCCCCACAATAGCTCCTAGAGGCGTGACTTTTTATGATGATGAATGGTGTCGGTTGGGGTGCAGGTTTGTGATACCCAACTGACTCAAGGTGTCACTCGCAAGCAACTATAATACTTTATGTTTTCGTTTTTCTAAATCACTCCATGCTTGAGCCGATAAAGTCTCACCCTTCTCAGAGATGCGACTGAATGGTTAGATAGTCAACCATCTGATTCATTCACGTCATGGGACCAAATCAAAGCAAAATTATTAGATCTCTATTATCCATAAAACATGAGAATGGAAGATCAAATGGAGTTTGCCAATTTTTTCCATGACGATGGTGAGAGCGTAAGTAAGACATAGGTAGGATTTCAACATAGGTTAGCTAGATGTTCACTTTTTGATTTTCCCAATAATTTTTAATTATGTTAGTTTTCAATTATATTATAATTTCACTAATTATGTCTAATATTTTTTTTGGACTACTGTTCAAAGTATGTTAAAATTATATGTTTTTTGATATTATGTTAATTTGTGATTGGTATTTGTAGGGATTAATGTTCAGTGTAAAGTTATTTGGTCATTTTAAATTATCAATGGTGGGAATGGATAAAAATGAGAATTAAATACAAAAAATATTATTTATGCATAATATTATAGATAGTTGTAGATTAGAACGGTACGTATAGTCCTTACATATATGCAGAAATCAATTAATCAATAATAACATTTCTTTTAATCACATATTTTATGTATACTTTGGATTCACATTGTTAAAAGAAATAAAATTATAGGAATATAAGAAGAGTAAATGAATCGAAGGAAAAGTGATAACATTGTTTAAATGATAAAAAATAAAAATAAAAAAAGAAAATAAATTATTATGGAATATTTCATGTCAAATTATAAAAAGAGCGGAAATGATAATTTTTTTTTTTTTTACAGTTTTTATGTTATGTAATTTATAATATAACATACAAAATGGTACTTTTTCATTTTAAATTAGAGCGTATGATACGCATGGATTAAATGAACCGAAAGAGGAGCTACCCCTAACAAAGGAAAATATTTTTTGTGATGCGTCGTTTAAAAGCAATAAAACCCATAGGGATTGCGAGTATTAGTTTTGATAAGAACAACGTCCCGATCACTTGCAAGGGAGATAATATTTGGTGCAATTTTGTGCTGGAAGGGGAGCAATTGCAATCATGTTTTCTTAAAAGGACGAAACAAGCTCTAAGGATAGATTTTTCATAATTCAAACTGCCTTGGAGTTTCCCAAGGACTTACAAATTTATAGAATAACTATTATTTTTTTGTGACGATAATCTATATTGGAGCATGTAAAATAAATTTATGAGATTTTACAATAATCGCTATGCCTGCGAATGTATTTTGTATATTATTTGGAACTAATTGAAAATAAATTGTCTTTTGAAATTTAAGCTCTAATTATTTATTTCGTGGATTGAGATGAAACAATAATATTATCCTCCATGATATATCACGTTGTACTTCAGGTTGTAGGGTTTCTCCTCCTAATATGAGTTAATTATCTTATGAAATTGACACTATTTAAAACATTATTTAATGATATCACCTCTCAAGGATTCAAGATATAGAATAATATAAGGAGTATTTAACCCAACATAAATTCCAAATCATTGATTTGGGATTGTCATTTAATTTTACCAAAGAACCTAAAACATATGTGTAGTCATTTGGTAAAATAATCTCTTGGTTCTTTTAAGTATATTCCAAGTGAGATTTCTAATATTCGGTCTATCATTAATGTCCCATGTGAATAAGTCGATCATGTCATAATATAATGTTCTTTGGATCGTGATATATTTTTTTTTGTACTGGGTGTGGTTCAATTACTTGTATTTATGTACGATTATACCCGAATAAAAAGCACAAATCTTTTCTAATACACACTTTTGACATGACTTTCAGGAAATAATGCAAATATAATATTTTATGGACACTTTTGGTTTATACAAAATACTCGTTTCGGCAAATATCCTTTAAGTTTAGTAAATTACTTTAGAATTTACTTAAAATATTATTCGCCGATTATGTCAATTTTGTACCACAAGGTAACATAATTTTTTGTCATCCAAAAACTTTAAATTAGATCGATTAGATAGTGTACTGTAGGAAAACTTCCAATATATACCTTATATTTTATAGATTTTAATTTAATAATATTTCCTAAGATATTTATCATTAATTTTAATTTCTCTAATGAACTAAAGGTTAATCCTACCATGATCTCAACCTCAAGTGGAGCTATGATCACCACCACGTTAATTCCAATACAAATTAGAAGACGTAGTATTTTATTTAGGAAATGCAATTTCATTCACTCCAATGAATAGTTTTAACCATTGAATAAAATATTTAATCGGATTTAACCCTACCATGTTCATTTTTATATCCATTTCCATATAGATTAAAAAATGAAACACTCTCTACAACAGGAAATGCAATTCCATCTACTACATAGAATGATCTTGAGCTATAGAATGTGATTTGATCCAGTCAAACTGTGGCACCACAATGTTTGTTTTAATTTATATTTGAAAATGATTTCATTTGTTTTTTGAAATGTAATTCTAATTTCTTCAGGAAATTGTGTTGAGTCAATGGAACATAAATTAGGATTTTACGTCAATAATTCAGTAGCTTGCTTACGAGACAAATAATCTTATAATATTTTGTAAAACCTTTATTCGTGATATAGCTACTTCATGTGTATATTGTTGATACGATACAAAGAGATGAATATATGTTCTTATATTTGCTCGTTCGAAACCCTCAATTAAGTTAGTAGTATTTGAACTTATACTAACACTTTATTTGTCCAATTTACTAACAAATAATTTATTTGGCCAAATGGTATATACAAAATAGGTTGTATGTTCAAAACCTTTATGATGCATGTTTAGCAAAAATTATCCAAAAAATGGTGTAATTCATAAAATTGTTTAGTTTTTCAACTTATCCCCCCTTATTGTATGCCTTTTTTTCCATAATAAAACCACTTTTTGCATTTAGGCGGTGTATAATATGCTAATATAAAAATTCATATTTATGCTTATATGAATATTTTATCGTATAATATTTAGCTTGTTAGCCTATATGTAGATAAAGATCAAGAAAAACAATATTTTTCATCACAATCCTCGATAATGTGTAATTTCCTTATTTAATTATATGTCAAATTTGTCAAGGAACTTCTGGTTCATATTTTATTTCTCAAAATTATATATATGAATAAATTTCTTGTTTGTAAGAATTATATCAATTAATGTGTATATCAACGAACTCCAAGTACGTAATAATTGAAAGCATATTTTCATCATCATGTTTTATAAATATAGTGACTGAATCATACCAATAATTTAGTATAGTTCTTTAGGGATATTTAATTTTCTCCATAATCCTCATAAAATATTTTATTGTGACATTTAGGGTTTAACCCATATAAAATTTTTGATTACTTGCGATATATTAAGAACATATTATTTTTATTTAATTCTTAAATATTCATGAAATCTATATGACTTTTTCATCATAGTACAAAATTTACTTCAATCTTATAATTTTTAATCAATGTTTCAAGAGTTTATAATTCTTTTAAATTTTGAGTCTTTAAAATTCAATATAGGCTTCAAGCCTATAAAAATAAATACATGCGTCGAGCCTTCGAACTTTGGTTAATGTTTCAGGCATATAAATTGTGTTCTAGATTTTGAGTCTATAAAATTTGTTGTACGTACGCTTCAAACCTATAAAATTTGTTATATGTTTCAGGCATATAACATTCGTGGTAGGTTTCGAGCCTATAAAATTTGTTACATTTTTATGCCATATAAATTTTATTGTAGGTTTCGGTCCTCTAAACTTTCTTATATGCTTCTGACATATAGAATTCGTTGTAAATTTCAGGCCTATAATTTTTTTTTTGCAAAGGTACTTACAATATATCCTTCATATCCTACAAAAAAGAATAGTATAAAATTTTCAAAGATAACATAACACAAGAATAAGAATTACATAAAGCTTACCGAATTACTTACCTTTTCCACGAGATCAAAAGAGTAACTTTGTGTTGATAATTTGTTGTAAACTGAAAGAGAAAAGTAATAGATAAAGTGATAAATGTATTCTTGTATTTCCAAAACTATTTTCTTACAACAAAGAGTAACTTTTATTTATATGACAATATATGACTATTCTTATTACATATTAATATAAGAAGTGTGGAGGCTAGTAACTTATGATTCTTTAGGACATCCGCTACAAAATTCTATAATTTATAATAAAGTTAAGTATTCTTAATAACTCTTTTTTATTGTTTGATATTTTTAGGAAATTAGATTCATTCAATACATAGTCATCCTTACAACTGTTTGAATTATTAATTTGAGTTGGCTATTCACCTTACCATTTCACATATTAAATTTTTTTTAAAAACACTCTCCCCCTTATTTTCAAAATTTCAAGAAACCCGAACCATAACCTTGTCTTCATCGTCGCCACTAGGGGATGCTCCTCTCATCCAGGTGGAGGTGGAACCCCTCCCTCTTCACCTTTTCTTTGTTTTCCTCCTTTTATTGTTTTTTTACACAAAAAAATTTGGTCTTACTTTCTCCTTTCCCCTAACCACATCCATGTTTTGTGTCTTCTCTAGTGAGAGGTGGTTATTGCTACATTTTTTTGACGACTGATTTGTAATGGTGCCATATACTTCAATGTCTAGGTGGCATGGTTTTGCAATTGGGATCTCGTGGTTAGCCTCCTCAGTTATCTCCCGTCTTTGGTAACCTTTCCAAGTTCAGAAACCCTCTACTTCTCCTCTACTTTGGTGGTGTGGATATGATATTCGATTAGGTAAGGTGATCTGCCCTCCTCTATTTTCCTTTGATTTAGGTGTGGCCTAGTTTTTCAATTCAGTTGACCTCGACATAGGAATCTTTGGTTGTTTGTTGTTTATTTAGGTATTTCTATGTTTGGTTCTCCATTGGTTGACTTGTGTTGTTATGGTTTGGGATTAATGGTAATAATAAGTATGTAATTATTCTTTGAATCTGGTTGGTACCTAGTTTTGGTGTCATTTTAACTGATTGTGTCTCAGTTGGAGTGGGAGTGAGTGTAACCATTCGCTGGCTGGTGGTTCCTTTCTGGATTAGGTTAGGTGGAGTGGATATTGATCTTATATCGTTCCTTTGGAAATCACTTGGTTGTGTGGTGTTCCTTTGTGTGTTCTAAAATAATGTAATAAGTAATGAGAACCACAACCGCAAGTGTACGGTTGTCCCAAGTAACAATAGCGATAAACAGGATCGTTCGCAGGGACGGTATGGTTAACTACAATGCTTATTAATTAATGAATGATTGCACTTATGAAAGCAAATAAATGATTTAATAGTCGATTGGTTGGTTTGTACTAAGCCTAAGTATGAAAGACTAATGTAAAAATACAATTAAATAACTAGACGCATATAAATAGAGGTGAGACGCAAGAAATGAAAGCAGTACTTGAGAGACGCAAGGGATCCTCCTAATTCTATTTCATATCATATGTTGTTTAAGGGTCAAATTTGAGAATTAAAATGAGGTTAACACATTTTGAAAATAGTTATTGTATACACAAGTTTTTTATTGCAACAAAAAGCTCTTTGTTATCAAATTGCACTATAGGTTCCAAAAATTGTACTTCATAGACAGAAAGTGGGTATAAATCCACCATAGAAACTATTGTTACCTTTGTTATCAAATTGTACTATATGTCCCTGAAAGTTCTGTCACAAGCAGAAATTGGGTATAAACTCACCACTGCAACTTGTAGAGACCTTTGATATCAAATTGCACTATAGGTCCCTCGAACGATCTATGTGGGTTTAAACTACATAAATCATTATTCTGTGAATAGGGTAAAAAATACCAAATACCCCCTATTAATTTAAATAATAATATATAACAATTAATGGTTAACAAAAACACTTTATATCAATTAATAAAGGATAAAAAATTTACTGTTAGTTTAGAAAAATTTCAAGCTTTAACAACTATTATTCCCTGTTACTCAATAATATTCAGAAAAAAGAAGCAGAAACTAATAAAAACGACCTAAGAACACCATATTTAACCCATAAAATAAATATTTGTTTATTGTCTTTGAAAATATCACTTCCGCCGATTAAAGCCTCCTCTGATAGACAAGTTGTTCTTCTCTTAAAAAATAATAGTTTGTGTATACGGAAGATATGAACCAAGCCAAACTCACATAAGGAACTGAATCACCATAATGCTTTGCCTGCCAAGAATGAGCAAGAGTGCTTGAAAGTTCAATTCATGAAATATTGGTTTTGCAACGATCGTATAAATGATTGATTTGGTAAATTCAGAACAAGTTTTGTATGGAGGGTATGCTCTCTAATTTAGAGTGTATAGTGAAAAATATTAAAATTCATGTTTAGTGTTTTCGTTTTTCATTGTATCCTCATCTCGTCTTTTTGGGAGATAGTATACTTATATTTTTTACCCACCTAGATTTATTGTATAGATTTTTTGTGGGAAAGTAGCTCAACCTTTTTATTAACTTAAATATATAAGACTTTCATCCAATATTTGATGGTCCGATATTTAATTATAATCGTTAATTATAATAACAAGACATGTGTCAATAGATTCATTGAAAAAGTTACCACAATTAGTTTTTTTATGTTAAATATAAGGTATATTTCATAAACTACTAAAAGTTATATTGGACCATTCAATATAGGATGAAAGAATTTTCCTATTTATTAACCTGATATGGAACGTAAGCCCAAGTAAAGTTATTGGCAAATGGGCCTTACCCATTGTTACGTCCCATTTTATTACTATGTAACTAGTCAACACAGCATGGGCCTTATCCATTCTTAGGTTTTAAACAAAAATTTACCCTAATAACAAAGACGCCGCAGAAAAAGTTATACCTGCAAAATAAAGTTCCTCTTCTCTTTGTGTATATCAGAGGTAAAGTTTCTTCACCATTTACATATACATATATAAAATTAGGTAAAGGTATATTATATCTTACTCAAATTATTTTTGTTTTATTTGTTTATATGGTTTAACTAAATTTAATTTACTTTATTTTTTCACAGAATAGTTGAAAATTGATGTTCTTCTGAGTAATTTTATTGAGTCTTTTGGATTTGTAAAACTAACGTTTCATCAATGGAAAAAAAGTTAGATAAAAATGAGTTATACTATAAATTAGGAGAAGTTCTCTTAATCAAGGTATGTGATTTATTTTTATTTCCATGTTGCAAAGGATGAAAAAAAACTTGAACTGATTCACACTATGGTCCCTATATAATGTGAAAATTGTAGTATAGGTCAGCAATTATTGGTTCTTAGGAAAGAGCTAAAAGAGTTTTGTATGACATGTAATTTGTCTCTCCTATAAACAATTGCAAAATATAGGTTTAGTTTTTTTATTTTTTGTCGCTAGAAAGTCATGCTATAGAATTCACACAAATATTTTGTATTTTTTCTTTATACACATAGAGTGTTGTTTAATTTTCGGGAAAACGATTGCTGGTCATGATATTTCAAGAAAATAGGACAGTTATATAATTAACTTGGTAAGTCTATCAATATGTTGTAATGATTTATATGATGCTTAATAACATATGGTCAACCCTTACTGTTTAACATATTATTCTAAAATTGGTAAATTTGTGTTTGGTGATTAATGTGTTTAATTTGGATTAAAAGAATAAAAGCAAGTGTACATTGTATATCACAATTATGCGTTTGATAAGCTCACTTTAACACCTACTTAGTCACCGTGGAAACTAAAACATAATTCAAAAATGTGTACATTGTATGTCACAAATACCAACTTTGCAGTTAAATTTTCTTTTTATTAAACTAGTAAATAAAGAGTCACATATCAACATTTTATCCTAAAAGAGTGCTAATTTTTTATTTGTTCACACTACATATATTATACAATAATGAAAAAAATTCAAAATATTGGAATAAAGGACGAATAATGTCATACCTTTATTTCATTAATGTCCAATTAAGTCATCAATGAAAGAGGTTATAGGCCTTACTTTTGACGTTTCAAGAGTTTATGGTCGTGGTTGGTATTAATTTATCTTATGTTCACACTACAAAGGTAATTTAAAAAATCAATTTATTTAATAAAGGATAATTGATATCACTTATATATCTCATTTATGCATAATTAATTTATCAATGAGAAAGATGATATGCCACACTTTTGTCGTGTCAAAACTACACGTCTAATCACAATGCATTTTTGCATGTTGTATGACATGTTCACACGAGCAATCGAATAGAGATGTCTAGAGTCCGGTGTATTACCAGGAATTTAGTAAATAGAGTTTTATTAATTAACATTCTATCCTAAATAAGTCCTCATCTTTTTAAATATTTCAAATTAGCTAACGATAGTTGGTTTAATTTCTCTTACGCTCACACTAAGTTGATGATAAAAAAATCTTTTTTTTAAAAAAAAAAAATTCAATAAAGGACAATTAATGACACACATTTATCTCATTTATGTCTAATATATGAGGTGATAGGCTACACTTTTGAAATGTTTAGACTACGAAACTATTCGAAATGCATCTCCCTGTGTTGTTTGGTGTGTACCCATACGCACACACTCGAATGGAGATGCCTGTATAATACGATCCTCATCTCACTTTAGTCACATATTTCACAACCTGCAATTCTTCTCTCCTTAAAAAAAAATTTCACCAAATCCTGAACCCTCGGTGGAAGAACCACAATCATAACGGAGGCCATGCCCCCTAATTTTTTAAAAATATAAAGTTTACGCTCAATTTTTTGTATTAATAGCTTATGGTATTCACTTGGCCTCAAAAGTTTCTAATTTTTTTTTTGAAAGAAATAAAATAAATTAATAGATTTATTTCCATGTCACCCATGATGGGTTAACATGAACGTGCTAAGATAGTTACCTGGGTATAACTGAAAGAACTTACCCACTTTCTTAGTGCTTGGGGTGGAGATCATGGGAAGGTGGTTTACTATCAGTTAATAAACCAACGCTTCCTAGACTCTATAAATAGGAGTCTCCCACTCCATCTTCAACACAGCTTCACAACACACAATTTCTTCAGCAAAATTCCTTCTCTTATTCCATTACACTTAAACAAGATTCTCAGACACTTAGGTGGTGAAAACAAAGAATTTAATTCTTGTAATTAAATTCACGATCAGAAAGCAAGAATTCAGAAAATAGGAATTCAGAAATCAATCCGCGTAAGAGGTTTGTCTAAAAACCTTTACTATTTAATTTAATAGGTAACAATTGGTATCAGAGCATGTTACCTGGATTTTTTTTCTTCGTCTTTTTTTAATCATGCGATTCATGCTTAAAAAAAATAATAAATAAAAAAATAAAAAAACTGCCGAAGAAAAGTTTTTTTTTTGCTGCAAAATCACTGTTCATGTACCCTGGCCAACCCTACCAATGACTAGTCACTTAACCAATTTTTCTATACAATTAGTTGTTACTTACAAGAATATATGTTTCATTTATAACAAATTTCAGAAATGTATTATTTTAATTCAAAAAGGTGGTGAATTATTTTTGTTCTTAATTTTTCTATAGAGAAAAATGGTGATTACACGATCCCGGGGATTACGTGCATTCAGACGCGACCTGTTGATGAACTACAGGATTGATTACAAGAACATAAAGAATACTAATAAAGCAAAATTGGTTTACACCGCCAAAGAACCCGAGTCAGATGGACAAAGGGAAGATTTGAAAAACAAAATAATGACACTTCGAAATTACAAGATGAAATCATCACATTCTTTAATACAACACGTGAAGATTGTAAATGATATGATACAAGGTGTCATAAAACATGCCTATCACATGAATGAGAATGACAAGGTTGATTCCCTTCTCAGGACTTTGCCAAAAGACTTGAGAAAAGATCTCCTTGATATATGGAGGAATGTGAAAACCGAAAATTATGTAGATAGGAGATCAAAAACATATGGTTGGGTCGTATATGCCTTCACTGAATCTCATATGTGGAATCATTGTAAAAGGCATACAAGTTTTTTCAAATGTCCTTGTGAGATGAAATCGCCTACTAAGTATGATCCGATAAGTCTCTATGTAAAAGAGGGTTTTGAAAAATCGATTCCTTTGAAAACGAGATACGAGTGATTGTCATGTATAAGTTAGAGTTTCTTTGCTAGGTAGTTTATTTTGGTAGTTCGTTTCAAATGTTAGTCTTTGAATTTTATTTGGTTATTTGTTTACCAAACATGTTTTTTCATTTACGTATGAATTCAACTAGATTATTTGCTGTTATGTTATTAGTTTTTTAGTTTTCATACATTTTTGCTCTATTCATGTTAGAGTAAGTGGGAGTTCTTGAAGAACTTAATTTTGCAGTTAATGAAATTGATTGAATGGTTAAGACAAACAAAATATAGTGGTTCATGATTGGGAACATGGTGATCTTTCTTTAACACTTATTTTGTTATCTTTCTTATTCATTCTGTTTGCATTAATAGCATAGAGTTGTTAAATAAATGTATGACACTAATGGAAATCTCTTACTTTATAGAGAAAATGGCATCGAAAACCATCATTGCTGATCTCAACAAAGGAGAAAAGATGAATGGTGAGAACTATAACCTTTGGAAGCTCAAGATACACTATGTTCTAGAAGAGCAAGATGTTCTTGAGGCTGTTAACAATGTCATGGCTCAGCCTGAGGAAGGCAACACAGCTCAAAACAGAAGGGACATGGAGGCTTATGAAAAGTGGAAAAAGAAAGATTCCACTACAAGAGGCATCTTGATCGGCTCCATGAATGACGATCTTGTCTATGAATGTCAACGATACCTCACTGCTCACGAAATGTGGAATGCTCTTAAGGAGAAGTATGGGGGTACGACTGTGACTAAGTTGCGTCAATTGACCATTAAGTCTGACACTTGCAAGAAGAAGCCTAATCAAACCATGCAACAACATCTCCGAGAGATGTCTAACATGATTAGGGAACTTAAGAATGCAGGTCATAACCTTACTAATGAACAACAGGTTCAAGCTGTGATCCGATCTCTTCCAAATAACTGGGAGCATTTGAAGATAAACTTGACTCACAATGACAACATCAAAACCTTTGATGATGCTGCTCGTCATGTGACATTGGAAGATGAACGTCTAGATGCAATTAAGCCTCAGGGTCAGGCTTATGTTGCTGAGTCAAGTTCCCACAAAGTTTCTGGCAATAAGCGCAAGAACAATGGGAAGAAGAACGGAAATGAGCATGTTTCCAAGAAGAACAAGAAGGGTGGTAACAATAATGGAAAACGTTTCCGTAAGAAGAAAGACAAGAGTAAGATGAAATGCTTTAACTGTGAGAAAATGGGCCACTTCGCTCGCGAGTGCAGCGAGCCCAGAAAGGTAGCAATGTCATTTACTTCTTGTAATTTTACTTATGTTACCAGTACTGTATTGCTTGCTGATTCTAATCCTTTGTGGACTGTGGACTCAGGAGCGACAGACCATGTAGCCAAAGACCGAGAGGCATATGTAGAGTACCGTCGGATTCCAGAGGGATCAAGGTGGATATATGTAGGAGACAACAATAAGGTTGAAGTCAAAGGAGTTGGCACTTGCAAGTTGAACTTGCGAGGTGGTCAAACCTTGTACCTGCATATTGTACTTTACGCACCTGACATTCGACGGAACTTAGTCTCGGTCACAGTTCTTCTATTAGGTTTTAATTTGCATTTTCATAACAAACAAGTATATATCTATTATGATAATAGGTATTATGGTTCTGGTTTTATTTCGCATGGTTTAATTGTACTAGATGATGATAACTCGTTTAATAGTTATTGTTTAAGTAGTTGCTTTTCCACTAATACCTCTTCTTCTAGTAATTTTAATGTAGAAGAAAATGTATGGCATGCTAGATTAGGTCATATTGGTCAAGACCGTATGAATTTGTTGGCTAAGGAGAACCTTTTGGGTTCGTTGACTAAAGTCAACTTGCCAACTTGTGAGAATTGTCTAGCAGGTAAAGCAAAACGGAAACCATTTGGAAAGGCTAAACGAGTCGAGTACCCATTACAAGTAATTCATTCAGACATCTGTGGCCCAATGAGTGTTCAAACTAGACGTGGGGAACGTTATTTCATCACTTTCATAGATGATTTCACTAGGTTTGGTTATGTCTACCTGATTTCTCACAAATCTGAAGCATTGAAATGTTTTATGACATTTATCAATGAAGTGGAAAATCAGTTAGAGAGGAAGGTGAAAAACCTAAGAACCGATCGAGGACGTGAATATCTATCTGATCAGTTTAAAGAACTGTGTGATGAAAAAGGGATAGTAAGGCAACTTACAATTCCTAGAACACCACAACAGAATGGTGTGGCTGAAAGGAGGAATAGAACACTCCTAGAAATGGTTAGGTCTATGATGGCACAAGCAAATCTTCCAATATCTTATTGGGGAGATGCCTTGTTAACCGCCTGTTATATACTTAACCGAGTACCCACAAAGACTATTCCATCAACTCCTTATGAACTATGGACAGGTAGGAAACCTAATCTGTCATACTTGCGACCTTGGGGGTCGGCAGGCTATTTTCATGATCTGTCTCATAAGTATGGGAAGTTAGGTCCAAGAGGTAAGAAGTGTATCTTTATTAGATACCCAGATCACTCTAAAGGATATGTGTTTATTGGTGAACATAATGATGGAGGTCTTACTGAAATTGAGTTACGAGATGTTACATTCTTAGAGAATGATTTTCCTAGCAGAGGTGAGGTTGGCAGAAATTCCAATTTATGTGAATTAAATGAGATTCAGGAAGATGATATGCAAATAAATGTGACGCCTGATGAGGTAACACATACTCAAGAAATAGAGACGGACACTCCTCTAAATCTTGAGACGGAAAAAACCATTGCATCATCTAGTAATCCTATTTCTCAAGATTCTCAACTTAAGAGAAGTGCTAGAGGTTTAGTTCCTCGTCGCCGATTTGAAATCGAAGGAGAAGTCTTTATGATAACTCCACAAGACGAAGAAGAACCTCGAACAGTTAATGAAGCACTCTCATGTCCCGCTAAGAATGAATGGAGGAAAGCAATGGAAGAAGAAATGGAGTCGATGAAGAAAAACAAGGTATGGGAATTGGTTGATCTCCCGAAAGGACGTAAGGCAATTGGGAACAAATGGGTTCTCAAAATAAAGAGGAAACCTGACAATTCCATTGACATGTATAAAGCTCGCTTGGTAGCGAAAGGCTATACTCAACGGGAAGGAATAGATTTTGAGGAAACTTTTTCTCCTGTTGTTAGATTTACCTCAATACGTCTTATTTTAGCTATTGTGGCGCATCTCGATCTGGAGTTGCACCAAATGGATGTTAAAACTGCATTTCTAAATGGAGATTTAGAAGAGGTAATTTTCATGGAACAACCCTCGGGGTTCGTTGCAAAAGATGAAGAGAATAAAGTATGTAGATTGTTGAAATCAATCTATGGTCTTAAGCAAGCCTCGAGATAGTGGAATTTGAGATTTCATGAAGTCATCTCGTCAAATGGATTTGAGATGATAAGTGAAGACCACTGTGTTTATATTAAACGTTCCAAGAAAAATTTCATGATTTTATCTCTATATGTGGATGACATCCTATTAGATGGGAATGATAAAGAGTTTCTCCAAGCTAACAAGGAGTGGCTAGCTTCTCAATTCGATATGAAAGATATGAGAGAAGAAAATTATATTCTTGGTGTTAAGATTCATAGAGATAGGTCTAGAAGACTATTATCTTTATCTCAGGAACCTTACATCATGAATGTACTTGAGCGCTTTGGTATGACTACGTGCAATGCCATTGACACTCCTGTAGCAAAGGGAATAAACTTAACTCTCGACATGTGTCCTAGTACTACAAAAGAAAAACAAAAAATGTCAACAGTACCATATTCTAGTGCCATTGGCAGTCTTATGTATGTTATGATGTGTACGAGACCAGACATTTGTTATGCAGTAGGTTTAGTTAGTCGTTTTCAATCGAACCCAGGACAAGAGCATTGGAAAGCTGTGAAAAGGATATTGAGATACCTAAAAGGCACCAAAGATCATGCCTTATGCTTTCGAGGAGATAGATTACGCCTAGAGGGATATACAGACGCTGATTGGGCTGGTGATATAGATGGGCGTAAATCCACTTCAGGTTATGTATTCTTGCTAAATAATTGCACAATCTCATGGAGTAGCAAGAAACAAACCTGTGTAGCTTTGTCAACGATGGAAGCTGAGTTTGTAGCTTGCTCAGTTGCGGTTCAGGAGGCTGTTTGGTTAAAAAGGTTCTTTGAACATTTAGGATTCTCTGGTGATAGTGGGAGTCCAATAACAATATACTGTGATAGTCAAGCTGCAATGGCTTATGTGAAAGATCCAAAATATCACAGCAAGACCAAACACATTGATATAAAGTATAACTTCGTTAGAGATATAATTTCACAAAAGGATGTTACTTTGCAATATATACCCACACGCAATATGCTTGCTGATCCATTCACAAAAGCTATCCCAAGGGATGTATTCATGGATCATGTTAGATCTATAGGATTAAGCAAGATATAATGTATGAATTATTGCTAGTTTATGTGCATTCATGTATATATTTCCATTAGTATGTTTATTTTAATGATATCATGTTTGATATGTATTATATATATTGCGTGTGATTTTGTAAGTATGTATGTCCTATAGACTGAGATTGACCCTGTCACACGGGCAATCGCCTTTGGCATAAGAAGTGCGCAAAGATGAGACTAACTCATAGTAGTGAAGAACCCTTAAGATAACTTGAGTTAAGATAGTCGCTTTAACTAAGTGTTAAGATGAGATCATAAACATGGATAAACCATGTTAAGCTTATATTATGATCGAAGTAGAATCCCACTATCTACTTAGTCTATAATTGCCAGATATGAATTGCTTGATTGATTTCGTAGAAGGGTTGATCGATCGAAGAATTCATCTTAGGCAACGAGGCTTGTCTAATTATATATCTGTATGGTATTTGTAAAATTGTGACATACAGTTTGAGATATATGAATAATACCATAACACGTGTGTCATACCACGTGTGCTTTCGACCAAAAGGAAGTGAAGAATTGATCCCTGTTTCTTCACTGTGTGATACCTTTGATTTGTGCCCTTATTACTTTTGACTATATCTTGATATTTTGATTAGGTGTATGCTACTTTGAACACATTACCAATGATCATGAGTGATTCGGTCTAATGGGGTATGTTTGGGAAAGCAACCTAATCAATATAAAAGGATATAAGTGTAAAGGGAAGACTAGAATTGTGTATCAAATGTGTGCTTGCAGGTTAACCGATCATGTAAGTCAATACGGACTATAACATGATAGTGAGACACATAAACGAAATGACAGTGAACTCTTTTTCACATAGAAGTTGTGATATAAATTTGAAGGGGTCAGAGTTACTGTAATATGATACAACATATTGTTAGTCTGGGGTACTACAAGATAGTAAGGAATGAGATTTCATTTGAGCAACTATGTATCCTAACAGGTTAATAGTAACATATGCTCGTATGCTTGTCGGTCGCACGACCTATTTGTCAAGTATGATAAATTATTGTAGTAGTGTGTATATGAGAGAATTTTGAGAAATTTTTTTATGTATGGGACATTGTGATGCACGTACCTAGTACGATGGTAACTCCATCATGTGCGAGTGGGAGAATGAAAGAAATAAAATAAATTAATAGATTTATTTCCATGTCACCCATGATGGGTTAACATGAACGTGCTAAGATAGTTACATGCGTTTAACTGAAAGAACTTACCCACTTTCTTAGTGCTTGGGGTGGAGATCATGGGAAGGTGGTTTATTATCAGTTAATAAACCAACGCTTCCTGGACTCTATAAATAGGAGTCTCCTACTCCATCTTCAACACAGCTTCACAGCACACAATTTCTTCAGCAAAATTCCTTCTCTTATTCCATTACACTTAAACAAGATTCTCAGACACTTAGGTGGTGAAAACAAAGAATTTAATTCTTGTAATTAAATTCACGATCAGAAAGCAAGAATTCAGAAAATAGGAATTCAGAAATCAATCCGCTCCGTAAGAGGTTTGTCTAAAAACCTTTACTATTTAATTTAATAGGTAACATTTTGTATACTTCTTTTTATTTTCTCTAAACCCACCTCCCCCTTAAAATAAAAAGCCTTACTTCTCCTTAGGTGTACTCTCATTGGATCTTCTTCAGAATTTTTAATCTATTAATCTTTTTTATGTTTCTTTGGATTTTGGTCAGCGGATGAAGATGGGAAAACTTATCAACTACATTACTGTCCATGGCCATGGCAACTGGATGGAGCTTCTAAAACATGCAGGTAAAAAACCCTAAACTCAAATACGAGAATAATTTTTTTCATATTAACTTCGTGATGGTTAAACTACTTTAGGTCAGATCTAAACGTCATTATTTTACTATTGAAGAAGCAAATGTAATAATCGAGCTTAAAATACATCTTGGCAATAGATTTATTTTTCTTTAATGCATTGAGAATTATAACGTGACGCAAATTTTGTTTTGTTTTGATTTGGTTTTTGTGCAGATGGGATGAGATAGCTAACTATTTGCCTAGAAGAACAAATAATGGCATCAAGAATTTTTGGAAATCAATCATTTGAAAGAAGCTACTCTGAAATGACATGCATGAAGTTAGCACAAATAATCTTTTGAACCATTTTGAAAATATGCATTTTCAAAATTTGGAAACTACCCTTCAAGAGTTTAATTTTCTCGCAATCATAAATATAAGCATGATGTTTTTCCATACAAAAATTGTTGAAATTAATATATTAATCGTGACTTCAAGTTGTTTGAGAAAGATCCAATATATGTTATGTCGTAAATTATTTAATATAAGTGTGACTTTCTAGTTGATGAAAGAGAGAAATGTTAATTGAATGTTTTTTGACTAAGTTAATTATTTCTTTCATTTAAACTAATGATTTAGAATTTTATTATATTTTTACTCGAATCAACCTAGGTCTTGACCTAGAAAAGAATAGGTTAACCCTGGCTCCACTACTTCTTTTGGTCGAACCACCTTTATCTACTTGAGACACGATGTAGACACATGTGATACGCGACACTGAGTCATGTTAAATAAACTACTATATGGATCAATAGCTAGGGGTGTGGCCTAAGTAATTCAAGGTCGTGACCTAGCTTAAAAAATCATCAAGAAGTCTTGAGGGGCTTGAGACGCTTAGGTAATTCAAGGTCATGACCTACGAAATCCTGAGATTCTCGTCAAAACTCACTAAAGTACCATATTCACGGTATAGGTATTGTGAGGTGCGACCTAGCTGAATAAAATCATTGATTTCTTATTTTTACGATAACTCTTTGAAAAAAATTTAAATTCACAAAACCTTTTTCCCATATTGATTTGAAGAAAATTTCCTGGCATACCAGTACATTTTCCCAATGGAGGCCCTAATATCCCCGTACTTCACCATTCTCCGCTTTAACCTTCATTTTTTACCTCAAAATTCGCTGATTTTTACCTTCACATCATACAAACTGCAATACCCATCTCGGTATGCATAGTATACACTTATTAAACTATAAAATACTGAAAATAGAATACTAAAGTTAATGAAAGTACAATAAACCTATTATATATTGGGTTTTCTCCCAATAGGACTTTTGGTTAACTTCGTTTAAACTTAGGCATAGTTACCTCGAATTGTACTCTGCTTCTAGTAGATACATCAACTCTCCTTGCTTCACGTACTTATCTTCATCAGATAGCCCTTTACCATGAACGTTTGATTCTCAATATAATGCCCCCCTCAATAGCTCGTAGAGGCGTGACTTTTTTGTGACGATGAATGATGTCGGTTGGGGTTCAGATTTGTGATACCCACATGACTCAAGGTGTCACTCGCAAGCACCTATAATACTTTATGTTTTTGTTTTTCTAAATCAGAGATGCGACTGAATGGTTAGATAGTCAACCATCTGATTTAATCACGTCATGGGACCAAATCAAAGCAAAATTCTTAGATCTCTATTATCCACAAAACATGAGAATGGAGTTTGCCCATTTTTTCCATGAAGATGGAGAGAGTGTAAGTAAGACATGGGTAGGATTTCAAAATAGGTTAGGTAGATGTTCAGTTTTTGATTTCCCCAATAATTTTTAATTATGTTAGTTTTCAATTATATTATAATTTCACTAATTATGTCTAATATTTTTTTTTGGACGACTGTTCAAAGTATGTTAAAATTATATGTTTTTTGATATTATGTTAATTTGTGATTGATATTTGTAGGGATTAATGTTCAGTGTAAAGTTATTTGGTCATTTTAAATTATCAATGGTGGGAATGGATAAAAATAAGAATTAAATACAAAAAATATTATTTATGCATAATATTATAGATAGTTGTAGATTAGAACGGTACGTATAGTCCTTACATATATGCAAAAATCAATTAATCAATAATAAAATTTCTTTTAATCACATATTTTATGTATACTTTGGATTCACATTGTTAAAAGAAATAAAATTATAGGAATATAATAATAGTAAATGAATCGAAGGAAAAGTGATAACATTGTTTAAATGATAAAAAGTAAAAATAAAAAAAGAAAATAATTTATTATGGAATATTTCGTGTCAAATTATAAAAAGAGCGGAAATGATAATTTAATTTTTTTTCTACAGTTTTTATGTTATGTAATTTATAATATAACATACAAAATGGTACTTTTTCATTTTAAATTAGAGTGTATGATACGCGTGGATTAAATGAACCGAAAGAGGAGCTACCCCTAACAAAGGAAAATATTTTTTGTGATGCGTCGTTTAAAAGCAATAAAACTCATAGGGATTGCGAGTATTAGTTTTGATAAGAACAACGTCCCAATCACTTGCAAGGGAGATAATATTTGGTGAAATTTTTGTGCTGGAAGGGGAGCAATTGCAATCATGTTTTCTTAAAAGGACGAAACAAGCTCCAAGGATAGATTTTTCATAATTCAAACTGCCTTGGAGTTTCCCAAGGACTTACAAATTTATAGAATAACTATTATTTTTTTGTGACAATAATCTATATTGGAGCATGTACAATAAATTTATGAGATTTTACAATATTCGATATACATGCGAATGTATTTTGTATATTATTTGGAACTAATTGAAAATAAATTGTCTTTTGAAATTTAAGCTCTAATTATTTATTTCGTGGATTGAGATGAAACAATAATATTATCCTCCACGATATATCACGTTGTACTTCAGGTTGTAGGGTCTCTCCTCCTAATATGAGTTAATTATCTTATGAAATTGACACTATTTAAAACATTATTTAATGATATCATCTCTCAAGGATTCAAGATATAGAATAATATAAGGAGTATTTAACCCAACATAAATTCCAAATCATTGATTTGGGATAGTCATTTAATTTTACCAAAGAACCTAAAACATATGTGTAGTCATTTGGTAAAATAATCTCTTGGTTCTTTTAAGTATATTCCAAGTGAGATCTCTAATATTCGGTCTATCATTAATCTCCCATGTAATTAAGTCGATCATGTCATAATATAATCTTCTTTGGATCGTGATATCTTTTTTTTTGTACTGGGTGTGGTTCAATTACTTGTACTTATGTACGATTATACCCGAAGAAAGAGCACAAATATTTTCTAATACACACTTTTGACATGACTTTCAGGAAATAATGCAAATATAATATTTTATGGACACTTTTGGTTTATACAAAATACTCGTTTCGGAAAATATCCTTTAAGTTTAGTAAATTTCTTTAGAATTTACTTAAAATATGATTCGCCGATTATGTCAATTTTGTACCACAAGGTAACATAATTTTTTGTCATCCAAAAACATTAAATTAGATTGATTAGATAGTGTACTGTAGGAAAACTTCCAATATATACCTTATATTTTATAGATTTTAATTTAATAATATTATCTAAGATATTTATCATTAATTTTAATTTTTCTAATGAACTAAAGGTTAATCCTACCATGATCTCAACCTCAAGTGGAGCTATGATCACCACCACGTTAATTCCAATACAAATTAGAAGACGTAGTATTTTATTTAGGAAATGCAATTTCATTCACTCCAATGAATAGTTTTAGCCATTGAATAAAATATTTAATCGGATTTAACCCTACCATGTTCATTTTTTTATCCATTTCCATATAGATTAAAAAATGAAACACTCTCTACAGGAAATGCAATTCCATCTACTACATAGAATGATCTTGAGCTATAGAATGTGATTTGATCCAGTCAAATTGTGGCACCACAATGTTTGTTTTAATTCATATTTGAAAATGATTTCATTCGTTTTTGGAAATGTAATTCTAATTTCTTCAGGAAATTGTGTTGATTCAATGGAACATAAATTAGGATTTTACGTCAATAATTCATTAGCTTGCTTACGAGACAAATAATCGTATAATATTTTGTAAAACCTTTATTCGTGATATAGCTACTTCATGTGTAAATTTTTGATACGATACAAAGAGATGAATATATTTTCTTATATTTGTTCGTTCGAAACCCTCAATTAAGTTAGTAGTATTTGAACTTATACTAACACTTTAGTTGTCCAATCTACTAACAAATAATTTGTTTTGCCAAATGGTATATACAAAATAGGTTGTATGTTCAAAACCTTTATGATGCAAGTTTAGCACAAATTATCCAAAAAATGGTGTAATTCATAAAATTGTTTAGTTTTTCAACTTATCCCCCCTTATTGTATGCCTTTTTTCCAGAAAAAAAATCACTTTTTGCATTTAGACGGTGTTTAATATGCTAATATAAAAATTCATATTTATGTTATATGAATATTTTATCGTATAAGATTTAGGTTGTTAGCCTATATGGAGATAAAGATCAAGAAAAACAATATTTTTCATCACAATCCTCGATAATGTGTAATTTCCTTATTTAATTATATGTCAAATTTGTCAAGGAACTTCTGGTTCATATTTTGTTTCTCAAAATTATATATATGAATAAATTTCTTGTTTGTAATAATTATATCAATTAATGTGTATATCAACGAACTCCAAGTACGTAAAAATTGAAAGCATATTTTCATCATCATGTTTAATAAATATAGTGACTGAATCATACCAATAATTTAGTATAGTTTTTTAGGGATATTTAATTTTCTCCATAATCCTCATAAAATATTTTATTGTGACATTTAGGGTTTAACCCATATAAATTTTTTGATTACTTGCGATATATTAAGAACATATTTTTTTTATTTAATTCTTAAATATTCATGAAATCTATGTGACTTTTTCATCATAGTATAAAATTTACTTGAATCTTATAATTTTTAATTAAGGTTTCAAGAGTTTGTAATTCTTTTAAATTTCGAGTCTTTAAAATTCAATATAGGCTTCAAGCCTATAAAAATAAATACATGCGTCGAGCCTTCGAACTTTGGTTAATGTTTCAGGCATATAAATTGTGTTCTAGATTTCGAGTCTATAAAATTTGGTGTACTGGTATATAAAATTTGTTGTACGCTTCAAACCTATAAAATTTGTTATATGTTTCGGGCATATAACATTCGTGGTAGGTTTCGAGCCTATAAAATTTGTTACATTTTTATGCCATATAAATTTTATTGTAGGTTTCAGTCCTCTAAGCTTTCTTATATGCTTCTGACATATAGAATTCGTCGTAAATTTCAGGCCTATAATTTTTTTTTGCAAAGGTACTTACAATATATACTTCATATCCTATAAAAAATAATAGTATAAAATTTTCATAGATAACTGGTGTGGCCTAAGGTGTGATAAAATAATGATATAAATAAGTGCAAATACACACCCTAAACTAACACTGTACTGCAAGTATTACAGATCGTTTGCAAGTTTTAATGATAAGTTAAGTTCGTTCGCAGGGACTGACGAAAGTTAGAGAGAACTTATGCAAATTATCAAGTGCAGATATTAAAGATAGATAATAATACGCAAGTAGAAAGAAGAGAAAGATAGATATTTATTTGGTTTTTAATAAGAAAACTAAACTACTAAATTAAAGACAGAAAATAAATAACAGAAAAGAAAAGAAGATAGTATGAACGATATAACTTAGGTTTTACTAGTATGCACTAATCCTTCTAATTCTATCTATTAAATCTAATTCATAAGGGAGAATATTAGCTCTTGGTATACTTAGTCAGGATTCTAAATTCCACTACCTTAGACCTTGAGAGCGACTAAGGGGGCAACGGCACAACCAAGAAGTGATTTAAAATAGGGTTATCAAACGCCACTAAGGCCCTAAGCAAATACTGCAATCTTGGTGATATGGTGGTTAAAACAAACCTTAATGACTATCTAGTTAGAAGTATGTTTTGTCAGAACTGCTATCGACACTAGACGTTATGTGGTGGTTCAATAGTTAAACACCCTTACAAGGTGACCATCTAACTACTATTAAGGTAATCCTATACTCGTGCACTAGCAAGGAAAACAATCATTAAATCAAAACACATAATCAAATATAAAGGTAAGTAGCTAATATCAGATTAAAACATATAATTCCCAAAGAACTTAGATAGAAGAACTAGAATTCATAGTTTATACATTATGCAAAACCTAAGCTAAGAGAATTAGTTCATACAAAGAAAAGAAGAAGAAAGAATTACAAAATAAGAGGTTGAAGGAGACGTAGTTGTTGCACAGCTCCCTCCAGACTTCTTCTCTTGTGTTGCAGCTTCCTCTTGGCCTTAGGGTCTGGCCAAGGATGATTTAAGAGTGTTAAGAGGCTGTATTTATAGTGTATAGGTTGACCTAATTCGTTTGGTGGAGATAACTTCAAGTAATGGGCTCCTGGCCCAACCCAAATTCGTAAGGAAAACACTGCTGCGTTGTTTTGAGTGTATCTTCTTCATTATTGGTCGGATTTTGCTCTATAAGATACCAAAAGAATCGCAACAGAATTATCTAGGCCCTTTAGAAGGAAATTACCAAATTCGGCCTATTTCTTAGGTAAAAACACCAATCTTTGGACGTGTACTGCAGAATCCCAGATTTAGGCAGCTTTTCCTTTTCCTATTTGAACTCAGTTTCCTTCTATCTCCAATTTCCATGCATATCTCCTTCCATATATTGTAGTCTTTGACTTGGACTCTAATTAATCTCCATAATTATCTTTAAAGCTTCACACTAAATAAATAATTAAACCCAATATGCTCTAAAAATAATAATTCTACAAATCAAGACTCAAAATAGGAAAGTGCACTAAATTAAGCTAAAATCAACCTATAGACTAATAAATAAGCCTAAAATGATGTCTCAAGAGTGTATTTTACTATCACAAATGAGGAGACATCAAGACCCCCAACTCAAAGTTGTATCGTCCCGATACAATAAAGTAAAGAACAGTAGGGTAGTCAAGAAGAAGAAGTATGAGGAGACTAAGAACAGAACACAATGAATGATCCTAGAGCAAAAATGTCTAAAAAGTCTCATGTAGTAATGCTTCAGAAATAATGCACAAATATGCTTAATATACATGTAATCAACTATCCATAAATTCAAGTTAAGATTAATTTCGCAATGCCAGAAGGAGAGGATGATAACTTAGTTCAGGATAATGGCTATAGGTTGTTCATAGGTCCCAAATACAGCATCCAATGGTCCACTTACCTACTACCTACTACCTCAATTGTTTCTCCATCTAGTAGTTAGAAATCCTAAGGTCTTTGGTTATAACTTGGCTTAAGGACGGGTGTGGTATATTTGGATAATGAAAAGTGAGCTTTTGGCTCTCTCCTCACTAGCCATCCACGAATCGCCCTAGAGCTTGAGTTGTCACTCGAAGATGTTCTCACTCAACCCAATTTATTGATGCTTTTGATTTGCATCCCCAATTAATCCAAATAAAACCTTTGATGATTTAAAATCCACTTTGCCGGTCCGAATATATATTCTTTTCATAACAATTTTTTTTCTTTTTTTTGTATAGTTCTGACTCTCTTTTCGATGTTGAGATATCACACTATTTTTCATATATATATTCTTCCTTTTTAATGCCCTTGTTGGCAAGTTTAGCTCGTAGCTTCTTTTTCATTCACTATTACCCCGGCAAAGGGTTACAATAATAACAATTCATCATCAATAAATTCACAAAGATAAATCCAAATCCAATGTTCCCAAATGATGAAACCCACCACCCCAAACTCAAGCTCTAAAACGAGTTGTCTCAGGTTTTGCGATTCGAGTGCGGGTCATATAGATAAGTCCTAAAAACTAGGGTAAGGATTATAATGTGTTTCAATAAAGGCTTTAGAAAGGCTCAGAGGGGCTAAGACGGATAAATACAAATAATCAAATAAAAGGGTGAGAAAGTATAAAGGCTTTAAGTGTTTTAATCATGGAAGAACTGCCTTATTCATTTTTCTAACTACCGGATTTTGTTACTTTTTCATTACTAGTTCATAGACAAGTGGGTTTTCAACTAATTTTAAACCTCACGTTCTACACACCAAGTAACTATTCCTAAGTTTCAACATACTTCTTAGCATTGCTCATTAACTTTTCTATCTTTTATTTCCTGTTTTCATACATGCATCTAAACATATTTATTGCATTTTTCAAAAACATACTACCTACTATCATTAACTTAATAAAATCATGCTCAAATAGGTACATTCAAAGATATTCTATGCCTAATTCAACCCAAAAATTTTTTAAATTTTATGAAAAAACAAAAAGGAAGATGAGGACAACGAATCCCCACCCCCAACTCAAAAATGAGCCGTGTCCCCACGACTCGAAAAAGACTCAAGAAAGAATAAAATTTAAAATTAGCATACATATTGCACATAAAGAAATGGTAGGGAAGAAAGAAAACATACTCTTCGAGGCTTTTACCTCGCCTTGTTGATACTCGGATTAAATCTAATGTATCTTCTTCACCCATCTTCTTATTCGCTTTTCGTTCAGGACACGTGATCATAATAGGATATTGCATTATATAACGACATGGGAGAGATCGAAAATTCGTATCACCTCCTCATAGATCAACTGTGCCACATCTTCTTCTTCTCTTCACAAAATACAATTCACAAACAACCCAAAGCATTCCAAATCCCCATGAATCTTCATGAATTCTCCTTCAACTTCTTCTTCAAATACTTTCGTATAAGAAAAAGGTAGTTCCTTTAATTGTTACTTCGGAGAAGCTATCATGGCCATTGAAGCTTTCTCTTTTTCTTCGGGTGTAGGGTCTTTGATCTAGAGAGGTTGTGTTGTCTTCTTCACTAAAGATAGAACCTTTTTGCTCATTGAATCAACACAGCATGCTAACCTCTCTTCTCTTGACTTGTTTTACCCATTGAATTGGAACTAGGACTTGTCTCACTTGATTTCTTCTAATTAAATCCAACACCTTGATTTCTTCATCTCCCATACAGTAGATAATGTTCATGTTCTCTTAATCATCTCAATTGACCCCCAACTCAAAGCTTTAACCACTCTTGAAATTTGAAACTCTTGATTATTGGTTGTACAAGCTTAAATTGGGTTAGGAAAGGTGATTTGATGATGATTCTCTATGTGGGTAAGATGGATTCTTCATGGATTGGTTTGGATTTACGAAATTGTAGGATGAAATTCTGAAATTTAAGCTTTTGATTCTTGGATTCAAGGTGTTTTGGGATGATATAGGTGGTTGAATCTTCTTTGTAATGATGTGGAGAATGAATTGGATGTGTTTTCATGGTGATTGGGTAGTGTTTTGATGATTGGGGAAGGTTTTTATGAGCTCTAATGGAGTTGGGAGAGTTTTGGAGAGAAGAAAGAGGTTTAAAGTTTAATAAATTCGGAATAATAAGCTTTAGATCTTCATATAACCTTGAAACCCTTTCTTTTCTCTCTCTGGCGGCTCGTGCGGACTACCCCTGCGGACCATGGGGTGTACCGCGGGGTATACCGCGCCTCCTACGTCAAAAAACCCGTGGTAGGACCCCGTGGCACGTGTTTGTGCGGTGCATGGCGCGGTATAGGGTCCGGTATACCGGACCCATCAGCTATTTTTTTTTTCGTTTCTGGATAAAACCCGCGGTAGCAACCCGTAGTACGGGTTTTTGACCACGCGGTGCACCGCGGCTGAGGTACGGTGTACCGCACGTGGCAAAAACCTCCCCAGCAGCTAGATCTCGAAAAGTTATGCAGTTTAGGCTCAAAAATCACCTGATTCCGATATCCGAGCGCAAAGATATGACTTGCTGAAGTTTCTCCGTTCCGAAAACTTTGCTCACTTCCCTAACTCGATTTCTCCAATACCTAATCATCAAAAACACTAATACCTTCCTCAAATATGCAATATCAACTAAAATTAACTAATCTAAACATAAATTAAAAACTAAAACGTAAAAACATAAAAGAAATTACGGGTTGTCTCCCGTACAGCACTTTTGTTTAACGTCTTTCAAAGTTAGACGTGTTACCTCGATTAAGGATGACGAAATTTCCACCCTTTGCCTTTAATTCCCACGAACTTTTCAGCTCGATTCTTAATAATCATGGATGGTGCCATCCAAGATGTCGTGGGAATATGTGGTAACTCAATTCCAAGTGTAGCATTACACTCCTCTGGTAATCCATTCATCTCGAATCTTCGTCTGTTAGAAAGAATGTCCTTCATGAATTGACCGTATTTTGACATTCTTGTGAGAGCTTCTACAAACGGGCTGCTGTTCTTTAATTTGTTCATCATGTCAACGAACTTCTTGAATTCCAGGTCATTGTCCTTTCTGACATGTGAAGGGAATGGTGGAGGAGGACATGTATTGGTTACCACTGGGCTCTCTTTCTTTTCTGGTGTCTTCTCTTGGACACGTTCTTGTTCAACTACCTCTTCGACCTTATCTTCTGTTGCTTCTTCCCCCCTCTGATCTGGAATAGGGACTGATTCTGGTTCTGGTCTTGGTGGAGATAGTTGTTTTCCACTTTCTGATTCAACTGCATGACAAACTTTGTTTTCTGGAGCAGTAGTATCACTTTGGAGTTGCCTTTCTGCAGGGATTAGAGTTTCATTCATCCTTTGTGACATTCTCTGCATCCTTTCCATAAGCGCATTCTGCGAGTCTTGGGATTCTTGCTGGCGACTCTCTATATTATCAAGTGTTTGCATCAGTCGAGCCAAACTTGAATTCAAACTCG
Organism: Nemophila menziesii; assembly: GCA_029959085.1. Taxonomy (NCBI): domain Eukaryota; kingdom Viridiplantae; phylum Streptophyta; class Magnoliopsida; order Boraginales; family Hydrophyllaceae; genus Nemophila; species Nemophila menziesii. The sequence continues at coordinate 5,657,153 of JARWIR010000031.1, forward strand.
AAGGTTGTTTTTGTCCGGTTTGCTGCATTGAATAAGGAAGTGGTTCTTGATAAGCTTCATTGTAAATCGGCGATTCTTGATAGACAGGTTGTGGAGGATAGTAAGATTGTGGTCGTGGTTGATAATAATCATCATGATAATGGTTATCATGATAATAATTTTGTTGATCTTCGACCCAATCGTAACTCTGTGGGGTTTGATAGTCAGCGTAATTCCCTTGAGATTGATAATAACCATCATAATAATGGTCTCTTTGATAAGGCATGAAGGAAATTGAGGCTGGATTGTTCATGCAACGTCCCCACGAGTGATCTCTTGCTCCACAACTAGGACATGAAGGTGATGTATGTACTAGATTCCTCCGAGCTATTTCTCGCGCTTGTTCTCGTAATTCCTCAAGTTGTTGGCTTAACTCCTTGAGTTTTAGAGATTCCATCATGAATTAGCTTCTTCAGGATCTAATAACACGAAACCTTTATCTCCTAATAAATCTGCTTTCGCCTAAAAAAATCTGTAAAACAAAAACTAAAAAGAAAAGCGTAAAATAGAACTAGCTAAAATAAAAGCACAAGATAATTGCACAAGGACTAACGATGTAGTCTCCGGCAGCGGCGCCAAAAACTTGGTGTGGCCTAAGGTGTGATAAAATAATGATATAAATAAGTGCAAATACACACCCTAAACTAACACTGTACTGCAAGTATTACAGATCGTTTGCAAGTTTTAATGATAAGTTAAGTTCGTTCGCAGGGACTGACGAAAGTTAGAGAGAACTTATGCAAATTATCAAGTGCAGATATTAAAGATAGATAATAATACGCAAGTAGAAAGAAGAGAAAGATAGATATTTATTTGGTTTTTAATAAGAAAACTAAACTACTAAATTAAAGACAGAAAATAAATAACAGAAAAGAAAAGAAGATAGTATGAACGATATAACTTAGGTTTTACTAGTATGCACTAATCCTTCTAATTCTATCTATTAAATCTAATTCATAAGGGAGAATATTAGCTCTTGGTATACTTAGTCAGGATTCTAAATTCCACTACCTTAGACCTTGAGAGCGACTAAGGGGGCAACGGCACAACCAAGAAGTGATTTAAAATAGGGTTATCAAACGCCACTAAGGCCCTAAGCAAATACTGCAATCTTGGTGATATGGTGGTTAAAACAAACCTTAATGACTATCTAGTTAGAAGTATGTTTTGTCAGAACTGCTATCGACACTAGACGTTATGTGGTGGTTCAATAGTTAAACACCCTTACAAGGTGACCATCTAACTACTATTAAGGTAATCCTATACTCGTGCACTAGCAAAGAAAACAATCATTAAATCAAAACACATAATCAAATATAAAGGTAAGTAGCTAATATCAGATTAAAACATATAATTCCCAAAGAACTTAGATAGAAGAACTAGAATTCATAGTTTATACATTATGCAAAACCTAAGCTAAGAGAATTAGTTCATACAAAGAAAAGAAGAAGAAAGAATTACAAAATAAGAGGTTGAAGGAGACGTAGTTGTTGCACAGCTCCCTCCAGACTTCTTCTCTTGTGTTGCAGCTTCCTCTTGGCCTTAGGGTCTGGACAAGGATGATTTAAGAGTGTTAAGAGGCTGTATTTATAGTGTATAGGTTGACCTAATTCGTTTGGTGGAGATAACTTCAAGTAATGGGCTCCTGGCCCAACCCAAATTCGTAAGGAAAACACTGCTGCGTTGTTTTGAGTGTATCTTCTTCATTATTGGTCGGATTTTGCTCTATAAGATACCAAAAGAATCGCAACAGAATTATCTAGACCCTTTAGAAGGAAATTACCAAATTCGGCCTATTTCTTAAGTAAAAACACCAATCTTTGGACGTGTACTGCAGAATCCCAGATTTAGGCAGCTTTTCCTTTTCCTATTTGAACTCAGTTTCCTTCTATCTCCAGTTTCCATGCATATCTCCTTCCATATATTGTAGTCTTTGACTTGGACTCTAATTAATCTCCATAATTATCTTTAAAGCTTCACACTAAATAAACAATTAAACCCAATATGCTCTAAAAATAATAATTCTACAAATCAAGACTCAAAATAGGAAAGTGCACTAAATTAAGCTAAAATCAACCTATAGACTAATAAATAAGCCTAAAATGATGTCTCAAGAGTGTATTTTACTATCACAAATGAGGAGACATCAATAACATAACAAAGGAATAAGAATTACATAAAGCTTACCGAATTACTTACCTTTTCCACGAGATCAAAAGAGTAACCTTGTTTTGATAACTTGTTGTAAACTGAAAGAGAAAAGTAATAGATAAAGTGATAAATGTATTCTTGTATTTCCAAAACTATTTTCTTACAACAAAGAGTAACTTTTATTTATATGACAATATATGACTATTCTTATTACATATTAATATAAGAAGTGTGGAGGCTAGTAACTTATGACTCTTTAGGACATCCGCTACAAAATTCTATAATTAATAATAAAGTTAAGTATTCTTAATAACTCCTTTTTATTGTTTGATATTATTAGGTAATTAGATTCATTCAATACATAGTCATCCTTACAACTGTTTGAATTATTAATTTGAGATGGCTATTCTCCTTACCATATCACATATTTAATTTTTTTTAAAAACACTCTCCCCCTTATTTTCAAAATTTCAAGAAACCTGAACCATAACCTTGTCTTCATCGTCGCCACTAGGGGACGCACCTCACATACAGGTGGAGGTGGAACCCCTCCCTCTTCACCTTTGCTTTGTTTTCCTCCTTTTATTGTTTTTTTACACAAAAAAATTTGGTCTTACTTTCTCCTTTCCCCTAACCACATCCATGTTTTGTGTCTTCTTTAGTGAGAGGTGGTTATTGCCACATTTTTTTGATGATTGTTTTGTAATGGTGCCATATACTTCAATGTCTATGTGGCATGGTTAGGCAATTGGGATCTCGTGGTTAGCCTCCTCGGTTATCTCCCGTCTTTGGTAACCTTTCCATGTTCAGAAACCCTCTGCTCCTTCTCTAGTTTGGTGGTGTGGATATGATATTCGATTAGGTAAGGTGATCTTCCCTCCTCTATTTTCCTTTGATTTAGGTGTGGCCTAGTTTTTCAATTCAGTTGACCTCGACATAGAAATCTTTGGTTGTTTGTCGTTTATTTAGGTATTTCTATGTTTGGTTCTCCATTGGTTGACTTGTGTTGTTATGGTTTGGGATTAATGGTAAGAATAAGTATGTAATTATTTTTTGAATCTGGTTGGTACCTAGTTTTGGTGTCATTTTAACTGATTGGGTCTCAGTTGGAGTGGGATTGAGTGTAACCATTCGCTGGCTGGTGGTTCCTTTCTGGATTAGGTTAGGTGGAGTGGATATTGATCTCATATCGTTCCTTTGGAAATCACTTGGTTGTGTGGTGTTCTTTGTGTGTTCTAAAATAATTTAATAAGTAATGAGAACCACAACCGCAAGTGTACGGTTGTCCAAGTAACAATAGTGATAAACAGGATCGTTCGCAGGGACGGTATGGTTAACTACAATGCTTATTAATTAATGAATGATTGCACTTATGAAAGCAAATAAATGATTTAATAGTTGATTGGTTGGTTTGTACTAAGCCTAAGTATGAAAGACTAATGTAAAAATGCAATTAAATAACTAGACGCAAGAAATGAAAGAAGTACTTGGGAGACGCAAGGGATCCTCTTAATTCTATTTCATATTATATGTTGTTTAAGGGTCAAATTTGAGAATTAAAATGAGGTTAACACATTTTGAATATAGTTATTGTATATCAAATTGCACTGTAGGTCCCTCGAACGATCTATGTGGGTTTAAACTACATAAATCATTATTCTGTGAATAGGGTCAAAAATACCAAATACCCCCTACTAATTTAAATAATAATATATAACAATTAATGGTTAACAAAAACACTTTATATCAATTAATAAAGGATAAAAAATTTACTGTTAGTTTAGAAAAATTTCAAGCTTTAACAACTATTATTCCCTGTTACTCAATAATATTCAGAAAAAAAAAAGCAGAAACTAATAAAAACGATCTAAGAACATCATATTTAACCCATAAAATAAATATTTGTTTATTGTCTTTGAAAATATCACTTCCGCCGATTAAAGCCTCCTCTAATAGACAAGTTGTTCTTCTCTTAAAAAATAATAGTTTGTGTATACGGAAGATATGAACCAAGCAAAACTCACATAAGGAACTGAATCACCATAATGCTTTACCTGCCAAGAATGAGAAAGAGTGCTTGAAAGTTCAATTCATGAAATATTGGTTTTGCAACGATCGTATAAATGATTTGGTAAATTCAGAACAAGTTTTGTATGGAGGGTATGCTCTCTAATTTAGAGTGTATAGTGAAAAATATTAAAATTCATGTTTAGTGTTTTCGTTTCTCATTGTATCATCATCTCGTCTTTTTGGGAGATAGTATACTTATATTTTTTACCCACCTAGATTTATTGTATAGATTTTTTGTGGGAAAGTAGCTCAACCTTTTTATTAACTTAAATATATAAGACTTTCATCCAATATTTGATGGTCCGATATTTAATTATAATCGTTAGTTATAATAACAAGACATGTGTCAATAGTTAATTGAAAAAGTTACCATAATTAGTTTTTTTATGTTAAATATAAGGTATATTTCATAAACTACTAAAAGTTATATTGGACCATTCAATATAGGATGAAAGAATTTTCCTATTTATTAACCTGATATGGAACGTAAGCCCAAGTAAAGTTATTGGAAAATGGGCCTTATCCATTGTTACGTCCCATTTTATTACTATGTAACTAGTCTACACAACATGGGCCTTATCCATTCTTAGGTTTTAAACAAAAATTTACCCTAATAACAAAGACGCCGCAAAAAAAGTTATACCTGCAAAATAAAGTTCCTCTTCTCTTTGTGTATATCAAAGGTAAAGTTTCTTCACCATGTACATATACATATATAAATTTAGGTAGAGGTATATTATATCTTACTCAAATTCTTTTTGTTTTATTTGTTTATATGGTTTAACTAAATTTAATTTATTTTATTTTTTCACAGAATAGTTGAAAATTGATGTTCTTCTGAGTAATTTTATTGAGTCTTTTGGATTTGTAAAACTAACGTTACATCAATGGCAAAAAAGTTAGATAAAAATGAGTTATACTATAAATTAGGAGAAGTTATCTTAATCAAGGTATGTGATTTATTTGTATTTCCATGTTGCAAGGGATGAAAAAAAACTTGAACTGATTCACACTATGGTCCCTATATAATGTGAAAATTGTAGTATAGGTCAGCAATTATTGGTTTTTAGGAAAGAGCTAAAAGAGTTTTGTATGACATGTAATTTGTCTCTCCTATAAATAGTTGCAGAATATAGGATTAGTTTTTTTTATTTTTTGTCGCTAGAAAGTCATGCTATAGAATTCACACAAATATTTTGTATTTTTTGTTTATACACATAGAGTGTTGTTTAATTTCAGGAAAACGATTGTTGGTCATGACATTTCAAGAAAATAGGACAGTTATATAATTAACTTGGTAAGTCTATCAATATGTTGTAATGATTTATATGATGCTTAATAACATATGGTCAACCCTTAAGGTTTAACATATTATTCTAAAATTGGTAAATTTGTGTTTGGTGATTAATGTGTTTAATTTAGATTAAAAGAATAAAAGCAAGTGTACATTGTATATCACAATTATGCTTTTGATAAGCTCACTTTAACACCTACTTAGTCACCGTAGAAACTAAAGCATAATTAAAAAATGTGTACATTGTATGTCACAAATACCAACTTTGCAGTTAGATTTTCTTTTTATTAAACTAGTAAATAAAGAGTCACATATCAACATTTTATCCTAAAAGAGTGCTAATTTTTTATTTGTACACACTACATATATTATACAATAATGAAAAAAATTCAAAATATTGGAATAAAGGTCGAATAATGTCATACCTTTATTTCATTAATGTCCAATTAAGTCATCAATGAAAGAGGTTATAGGCCTTACTTTTAACGTTTCAAGAATTTATGGTCGCGGTTGGTATTAATTTATCTTATGTTCACAATACAAAGGTAATTTAAAAAATCAATTTCTTTAATAAAGGATAATTGATATCACTTATGTATCTCATTTATGCATAATTAATTTATCAATGAGAAAGATGATATGCCACACATTTGTCGTGTCAAAACTACACGTCTAATTACAATGCATTTTTGCATGTTGTATGGCATGTTCACACGAGCAATCGAATAGAGATGTCTAGAGTCCGGTGTATTACCAGGAATTTAGTAAATAGAGTTTCATTAATTAACATTCTATCCTAAATAAGTCCTCATCTTTCTAAATATTTCAAATTAGCTAACAATAGTTGGTTTAATTTCTCTTACGCTCACACTAAGTTGATGATAAAAAAAAAATCAAAATTTTTCAATAAAGGACAATTAATGACACATATTTATCTCATTTATGTCCAATATATGAGGTGATAGGCTACACTTTTGAAATGTTTAGACTACGAAACTATTCGAAATGCATCTCCCTGTGTTGTTTGGTGTGTACCCACACGCACACACACGAATGGATATGCATGTATAATACGATCCTCATCTCACTTCAGTCACATATTTCACAACATGCAATTCTTCTCTCCTTAAAAGTTTTTTTCACCAAATCCTGAACCCTTAGTGGAAGAACCACAATCATACCGGAGGCCATGCCCCCCTAATTTTTAAAAATATAAAGTTTACGCTCAATTTTTTGTATTAATAGCTTATGATATTCATTTGGCCTCAAAATTTTCTAAATTTTTGTGTATACTTCTTTTTATTTTATCTAAACCCACCTCCCCCTTAAAATAAAAAGCCTTACTTCTCCTTAGGTGTACTCTCATTGGATCTTCTTTAGAATTTTTAATCTATTAATCTTTTTTATGTTTCTTTGGATTTTGGTCAGCTGATGAAGATGGAAAAACTTATCAACTACATTACTGTCCATGGCCATGGCAACTGGATGGAGCTTCTAAAACATGCAGGTAAAAAACCCTAAACTCAAATACGAGAATAATTTTTTTCATATTAACATCGTGATGGTTAAACTACTTTAGGTCAGATTTAAACGTCATGATTTTACTACTGAAGAAGCAAATGTAATAATTGAGCTTAAAATACATCTTGGCAATAGATATATTTTTCTTTAATGCATTGGAGAATTATTACGTGACTCAAATTTTGTTTTGTTTTGATTTGGTTTTTGTGCAGATGGGATGAGATAGCTAACTATTTGCCTAAAAGAACAAATAATGGCATCAAGAATTTTTGGAACTCAAGCATTAGAAAGAAGCTACTCTGAAATGACATGCATGAAGTTAGCACAAATAATATTTTGAACCATTTTGAAAATATGCATTTTCAAAATTTGGAAACTACCCTTCAAGAGTTTAATTTTCTCGCAATCATAAATATAAGCATGATGTTTTTCCGTACAAAAATTGTTGAAATTAATATATTAATCGTGACTTCAAGTTGTTTGAGGAAGATCCAATATATGTTATGTCGTAAATTATTTAATATAAGTGTGACTTTCTAGATGATGAAAGGGAGAAATGTTAATTGAATGTTTTTTTACTAAGTTAATTATTTCTTTCATTTAAACTAATGATTTAGACTTTTATTATATTTTTACTCGAATCAACCTAGGTCTTGACCTAGAAAAGAATAGGTTAAACCTGGGTCCACTACTTCTTTTGGTCGAACCACCTTTATCTACTTGAGACACGATGTAGACACATGTGATACGCGACACCGAGTCATGTTAAATAAACTACTATATGGATCAATAGCTAGGGGTGTGGCCTAAGTAATTCAAGGTCGTGACCTAGCTTAAAAAATCATCAAGAAGTCTTGAAGGGCTTGAGACGCTTAGGTAATTCAAGGTCATGACCTACGAAATCCTGAGATTCTCGTCAAAACTCACTAAAGTACCATATTCACGGTATAGGTATTGTGAGGTGCGACCTAGCTGAATAAAATCAATGATTTCTTATTTTTACAATAACTCTTTGAAAAAAATTTAAATTCACAAAACTTTTTTCCCATATTGATTTGAAGAAAATTTCCTGGCATACATGTACATTTTCCCAATGGAGGCCCTAATATCCCCGTACTTCACCATTCTCTGCTTTAACCTTCATTTTTTACCTCAAAATTCGCTGATTTTTACCATCACATCATACAAACTGCAATACCCATCTCAGTATGCATAGTATACACTTATTAAACTATAAACTACTGAAAATAGAATACTAAAGTTAATGAAAGTACAATAAACCTATTATATTTTGGGTGTTCTCCCAATAGGACTTTTGCTTAACTTCGTTTAAAGTTCGGCATAGTTACCTCGAATTGGACTCTGCTTCTAGTAGATACATCGACTCTCCTTGCTTCACGTACTTATCTTCAACAGATAGCCCTTTATCATGAAGGTTTGATTCTCAATATAATGCCCCCCTCAATAGCTCCTAGAGGCGTGACTTTTTTTTGACGATGAATGATGTCGGTTGGGGTGCAGATTTGTGATACCCACATGACTCAAGGTGTCACTCGCAAGCAACTAGAATACTTTATGTTTTTGTTTTTCTAAATCAGAGATGCGACTGAATGGTTAGATAGTCAACCAAATCAAAGCAAAATTCTTAGATCTCTATTATCCACAAAACATGAGAATGGAAGATCAAATGGAGTTTGCCAATTTTTTCCATGACGATGGAGAGAGCGTAAGTAAGACATGGGTAGGATTTCAACATAGGTTAGGTAGATGTTCACTTTTTGATTTCCCCAATAATTTTTAATTATGTTAGTTTTCAATTATATTATAATTTCACTAATTATGTCTAATATTTTTTTTGGACTACTGTTCAAAATATGTTAAAATTATATGTTTTTTGATATTATGTTAATTTGTGATCTGTATTTGTAGGGATTAATGTTCAGTGTAAAGTTATTTGGTTATTTTAAATTATCAATGGTGGGAATGGATAAAAATGAGAATTAAATACAAAAAATATTATTTATGCATAATATTATAAATAGTTGTAGATTAGAACGGTCCGTATAGTCCTTACATATATGCAGAAATCAATTAATCAATAATAACATTTCTTTTAATCACATATTTTATGTATACTTTGGATTCACATTGTTAATAGAAATAAAATTATAGGAATATAAGAATAGTAAATGAATCGAAGGAAAAGTGATAACATTGTTTAAATGATTAAAAGTAAAAATAAAAAAAGAAAATAATTTATTATGGAATATTTCGTGTCAAATTATAAAAAGAGCGGAAATGATAATTTAATTTTTTTTTACAGTTTTTATGTTATGTAATTTATAATATAACATACAAAATGGTACTTTTTCATTTTAAATTAGAGCGTATGATACGCATGGATTAAATGAACCGAAAGAGGAGCTACCCCTAACAAAGGAAAATATTTTTTGTGATGCGTCGTTTAAAAGCAATAAAACCCATAGGGATTGCGAGTATTAGTTTTGATAAGAACAACGTCCCGATCACTTGCAAGGGAGATAATATTTGGTGCAATTTTGTGCTGGAAGGGGAGCAATTGCAATCATGTTTTCTTAAAAGGACGAAACAAGCTCTAAGGATAGATTTTTCATAATTCAAACTGCCTTGGAGTTTCCCAAGGACTTACAAATTTATAGAATAACTATTATTTTTTTGTGACAATAATCTATATTGGAGCATGTACAATAAATTTATGAGATTTTACAATATTCGCTATGCCTGCGAATGTATTTTGTATATTATTTGGAACTAATTGAAAATAAATTGTCTTTTGAAATTTAAGCTCTAATTATTTATTTCGTGGATTAAGATGAAACAATAATATTATCCTCCACGATATATCACGTTGTACTTCGGGTTGTAGGGTCTCTCCTCCTAATATGAGTTAATTATCTTATGAAATTGACACTATTTAAAACATTATTTAATGATATCACCTCTCAAGGATTCAAGATATAGAATAATATAAGGAGTATTTAACCCAACATAAATTCCAAATCATTGATTTGGGATAGTCATTTAATTTTACCGAAGAACCTAAAACATATGTGTAGTCATTTGGTACAATAATCTCTTGGTTCTTTTAAGTATATTCCAAGTGAGATCTCTAATATTCGGTCTATCATTAATGTCCCATGTGACTAAGTCGATCATGTCATAATATAATGTTCTTTGGATCGTGATATCTTTTTTTTTGTACTGGGCGTGGTTCAATTACTTGTACTTATGTACGATTATACCCGAAGAAAGAGCACAAACCTTTTCTAATACATACTTTTGACATGACTTTCAGGAAATAATGAAAATATAATATTTTATGGAGACTTTTGGTTTATACAAAATACTCGTTTCGGCAAATATCCTTTAAGTTTAGTAAATTTCTTTAGAATTTACTTAAAATATGATTCGCCGATTATGTCAATTTTGTACCACATGGTAACATAATTTTTTGTCATCCAAAAACTTTAAATTAGATCGATTAGATAGTGTACTGTAGGAAAACTTCCAATATATACCTTATATTTTATAGCTTTAAATTTAATATTATTTCCTAAGATATTTATCATTAATTTTAATTTCTCTAATGAACTAAAGGTTAATCCTACCATGATCTCAACCTCAAGTGGAGCTATGATCACCACCACGTTAATTCCAGTACAAATTAGAAGACGTAGTATTTTATTTAAGAAATGCAATTTCATTCACTCCAATGAATAGTTTTAGCCATTGAATAAAATATTTAATCGGATTTAACCCTACCATGTTCATTTTTATATCCATTTACATATAGATTAAAAAATGAAACACTCTCTACAGGAAATGCAATTCCATCTACTACATAAAATGATCTTGAGCTATAGAATGTGATTTGATCCAGTCAAACTGTGGCACCACAATGTTTGTTTTAATTCATATTTGAAAATGATTTCATTCATTTTTGGAAATGTAATTCTAATTTCTTCAGGAAATTGTGTTGTGTCAATGGAACATAAATTAGGATTTTACGTCAATAATTCATTAGCTTGCTTACGAGACAAATAATTGTATAATATTTTGTAAAACCTTTATTCGTGATATAGCTACTTCATGTGTATATTTTTGATACGATACAAAGAGATGAATATATGTTCTTATATTTGCTCGTTCGAAACCCTCAATTAAGTTAGTAGTATTTGAACTTATACTAACACTTTAGTTGTCCAATTTACTAACAAATAATTTGTTTGGTCAAATGGTATATACAAAATAGGTTGTATGTTCAAAACCTTTATGATGCAAGTTTAGCACAAATTATCCAAAAAATGGTGTAATTCATAAAATTGTTTAGTTTTTCAACTTATCCCACCTTATTGTATGCCTTTTTTCCAGAATAAAACCACTTTTTGCATTTAGGCGGTGTATAATATGCTAATATAAAAATTCATATTTATGTTTATATGAATATTTTATCGTATAAGATTTAGGTTGTTAGCCTATATGGAGATAAAGATCAAGAAAAACAATATTATTCATCACAATCCTCGATAATGTGTAATTTCCTTTTATAATTATATGTCAAATTTGTCAAGGAACTTCTGGTTCATATTTTATTTCTCAAAATTATATATATGAATAAATTTCTTGTTTGTAATAATTATATGAATTAATGTGTATATCAACGAACTCCAAGTACGTAAAAATTGAAAGCATATTTTCATCATCATGTTTTATAAATATAGTGACTGAATCATACCAATAATTTAGTATAGTTTTTTAGGGATATTTAATTTTCTCCATAATCCTCATAAAATATTTTATTGTGACATTTAGGTTTTAACCCATATAAATTTTTTAATTACTTGCGATATATTAAGAACATATTTTTTTTATTTAATTCTTAAATATTCATGAAATCTATATGACTTTTTCATCATATTACAAAATTTACTTCAATCTTATAATTTTTAATTAAGGTTTTAAGAGTTTGTAATTCTTTTAAATTTCGAGTCTTTAAAATTCAATATAGGCTTCAAGCCTATAAAAATAAATACATGCGTCGAGCCTTCGAACTTTGGTTAATGTTGCAGGCATATAAATTGTGTTCTAGATTTCAAGTCTATAAAATTTGTTGTACGCTTCTGGTATATAAAATTTGTTGTACGCTTCAAACCTATAAAATTTGTTATATGTTTCCGGAATATAACATTCGTGGTAGGTTTCGAGTCTATAAAATTAGTTACATTTTTATGCCATATAAATTTTATTGTAGGTTTCGGTCCTCTAAACTTTCTTATATGCTTCTAACATATATAATTCGTTGTAAATTTCAGGCCTATAATTGTTTTTGCAAAGGTACTTACAATATATACTTCATATCCTACAAAAAATAATAGTATAAAATTTTCAAACATAACATAACACAAGAATAAGAATTACATAAAGCTTACCGAATTACTTACCTTTTCCACGAGATCAAAAGAGTAACCTTGTTTTGATAACTTGTTGTAAACTGAAAGAGAAAAGTAATAGATAAAGTGATAAATGTATTCTTGTATTTCCAAAACTATTTTCTTACAACAAAGAGTAACTTTTATTTATATGACAATATATGACTAATCTTATTACATATTAATATAAGAAGTGTGGAGGCTAGTAACTTATGACTCTTTAGGACATCCGCTACAAAATTCTATAATTTATAATAAAGTTAAGTATTCTTAATAACTCCATTTTATTGTTTGATATTATTAGGTAATTAGATTCATTCAATACATAGTCATCCTTACAACTGTTTGAATTATTAATTTGAGATGGCTATTCACCATACCATATCACATATTTAATTTTTTTTAAAAACACTCTCCCCCTTATTTTCAAAATTTCAAGAAACCGAACCATAACCTTGTCTTCATCGTCGCCACTAGGGGACGCTCCTCGTGGAGGTGGAACCCCTCCCTCTTCACCTTTGCTTTGTTTTCCTCCTTTTATTGTTTTTATACACAAAAAAATTTGGTCTTACTTTCTCCTTTCTCCTTTCCCCTAACCACATCCATGTTTTGTGTCTTCTGTAGTGAGAGGTGGTTAATGCAACAATTTTTTGACGATTGTTTTGTAATGGTGCCATATACTTCAATGTCTATGTGGCATGGTTAGGCAATTGGGATCCCGTGGTTAGCCTCCTCGGTTATCTCCCATCTTTGGTAACCTTTCCAAGTTTAGAAACCCTCTGCTCCTCCTCTAGTTTGGTGGTGTGGATATGATATTCGATTAGGTAAGGTGATCTGCCCTCCTCTATTTTCCTTTGGTTTAGGTGTGGCCTAGTTTTTCAATTCAGTTGACCTCGACATAGGAATCTTTGGTTGTTTGTCGTTTATTTAGGTATTTCTATGTTTGGTTCTCCATTGGTTGACTTGTGTTGTTATGGTTTGGAATTAATGGTAAGAATAAGTATGTAATTATTTTTTGAATCTGGTTGGTACCTAGTTTTGGTGTCATTTTAACTGATTGGGTCTCAGTTGGAGTGGGATTGAGTGTAACCATTCGCTGACTGGTGGTTCCTTTCTGGATTAGGTTAGGTGGAGTGGATATTGATCTCATATCGTTCCTTTGGAAATCACTTGGTTGTGTGGTGTTCCTTTGTGTGTTCTAAAATAATGTAATAAGTAATGAGAACCACAACCGCAAGTGTACGGTTGTCCCAAGTAACAATAGTGATAAACAGGATCGTTCGCAGGGACGGTATGGTTAACTACAATGCTTATTAATTAATGAATGATTGCACTTATGAAAGAAAATAAATGATTTAATAGTTGATTGGTTGGTTTGTACTAAGCCTAAGTATGAAAGACTAATGCAAAAATGCAATTAAATAACTAGACGCAAGAAATGAAAGCAGTACTTGAGAGACACAAGGGATCCTCCTAATTCTATTTTATATCATATGTTGTTTAAGGGTCAAATTTGAGAATTAAAATGAGGTTAACACATTTTGAATATAGTTATTGTATACACAAGTTTATTATTGCAACAAAAAGCTCTTTGTTATCAAATTGCACTATAGGTTCCAAAAATTGTACTTCATAGACAGAAAATGGGTATAAATCCACCATAGAAACTGTTGTTACCTTTGTTATCAAATTGTACTATATGTCCCTGAAAGTTCTGTCGCAAACAGAAATTGGGTATAAACTCACCACTGCAACTGGTAGAGACCTTTGATATCAAATTGCACTATAGGTCCCTCGCACGATCTATGTGGGTTTAAACTACATAAATCATTATTCTGTGAATAGGGTAAAAAATACCAAATACCCCCTACTAATTTAAATAATAATATATAACAATTAATGGTTAACAAAAACACTTTATATCAATTAATAAATGATAAAAAATTTACTATAAGTTTAGAAAAATTTCAAGCTTTAACAACTATTATTCCCTGTTACTCAATAATATTCAGCAAAAAGAAGCAGAAACTAATAAAAACGACCTAAGAACACCATATTTAACCCATAAAATAAATATTTGTTTATTGTCTTTGAAAATATCACTTCCGCCGATTAAAGCCTCCTCTGATAGACAAGTTGTTCTTCTCTTAAAAAATAATAGTTTGTGTATACGGAAAATATGAACCAAGCCAAACTCACATAAGGAACTGAATCACCATAATGCTTTACCTGCCAAGAATGAGAAAGAGTGCTTGAAAGTTCAATTCATGAAATATTGGTTTTGCAACGATCGTATAAATGATTTGGTAAATTCAGAACAAGTTTTGTATGGAGGGTATTCTCTCTAATTTAGAGTGTATAGTGAAAAATATTAAAATTTATGTTTAGTGTTTTCGTTTCTCATTGTATCCTCATCTCGTCTTTTTGGGAGATAGTATACTTATATTTTTTACCCACCTAGATTTATTGTATAGATTTTTTGTAGGAAAGTAGCTCAACCTTTTTATTAACTTAAATATATAAGACTTTCATCCAATATTTGATGGTCCGATATTTAATTATAATCGTTAATTATAATAACAAGACATG
Source organism: Nemophila menziesii (assembly GCA_029959085.1). Lineage (NCBI taxonomy): Eukaryota > Viridiplantae > Streptophyta > Magnoliopsida > Boraginales > Hydrophyllaceae > Nemophila > Nemophila menziesii. Next base: position 5,672,285 of record JARWIR010000031.1, read on the forward strand.
TGTCAATAGATTAATTGAAAAAGTTACCACAGTTAGTTTTTTTATGTTAAATATAAGGTATATTTCATAAACTACTAAAAGTTATATTGGACCATTCAATATAGGATGAAAGAATTTTCTTATTTATTAACCTGATATGGAACGTAAGCCCAAGTAAAGTTATTGGCAAATGGGCCTTATCCATTGTTGTGTCCCATTTTATTACTATGCAACTAGTCTACACAGCATGGGCCTTATCAATTCTTAGGTTTTAATCAAAAATTTACCCTAATAACAAAGACGCTGCAGAAAAAGTTATAGCTGCAAAATAAAGTTCCTCTTCTCTTTGTGTATATCAAAGGTAAAGTTTCTTCACCATGTACATATACATATATAAAATTAGGTAAAGGTATATTATATCTTACTCAAATTCGTTTTGTTTTATTTGTTTATATGGTTTAACTAAATTTAATTTATTTTATTTTTTCACAGAATAGTTGAAAATTGATGTTCTTCTGAGTAATTTTATTGAGTCTTTTGGATTTGTAAAACTAACGTTACATCAATGGCAAATAAGTTAGATAAAAATGAGTTATACTATAAATTAGGAGAAGTTATCTTAATCAAGGTATGTGATTTATTTGTAATTCCATGTTGCATGGGATGAAAAAAAACTTGAACTGATTCACACTATGGTCCCTATATAATGTGAAAATTGTAGTATAGGTCAGCAATTATTGGTTTTTAGGAAAGAGCTAAAAGAGTTTTGTATGACATGTAATTTGTCTCTCCTATAAACAATTGCAAAATATAGGATTAGTTTTTTTCTTTTTTTGTCGCTAGAAAGTCATGCTATAGAATTCACACAAATATTTTGTATTTTTTGTTTATACACATAGAGTGTTGTTTAATTTTCAGGAAAACGATTGCTGGTCATGACATTTCAAGAAAATACGATAGTTATATAATTAACTTGGTAAGTCTATCAATATGTTGTACTGATTTATATGATGCTTAATAACATATGGTCAACCCTTAATGTATAACATATTATTCTAAAATTGGTAAATTTGTGTTTGGTGATTAATGTGTTTAATTTGGATTAAAAGAATAAAAGCAAGTGTACATGGTATATCACAATTATGCTTTTGATAAGCTCACTTTAACACCTACTTAGTCACCGTGGAAACTAAAACATAATTCAAAAATGTGTACATTGTATGTCACAAATACCAACTTTGCAGTTAAATTTTCTTTTTATTAAACTAGTAAATTAAGAGTCACATATCAACATTTTATCCTAAAAGAGTGCTAATTTTTTATTTGTTCACACTACATATATTATACAATAATGAAAAAAATTCAAAATATTGGAATAAAGGACGAATAATGTCATACCTTTATTTCATTAATGTCCAATTAAGTCATCAATGAAAGAGGTTATAGGCCTTACTTTTGACGTTTCAAGAATTTATGGTCGTGGTTGGTATTAATTTATCTTATGTTCACACTACAAAGGTAATTTAAAAAATCAATTTCTTTAATAAAGGATAATTGATATCAATTATGTATCTCATTTATGCATAATTAATTTATCAATGAGAAAGATGATATGCCACACTTTTGTCGTGTCAAAACTACACGTCTAATCACAATGCATTTTTGCATGTTGTATGACATGTTCACACGAGCAATCTAATAGAGATGTCTAGAGTCCGGTGTATTACCAGGAATTTAGTAAATAGAGTTTCATTAATTAACATTCTATCCTAAATAAGTCCTCATCTTTCTAAATATTTCAAATTAGCTAACGATAGTTGGTTTAATTTCTCTTACGCTCACACTAAGTTGATGATAAAAAAATCTTTTTTTTTCAAAATTTTTCAATAAAGGACAATTAATGACACACATTTATCTCATTTATGTCCAATATATGAGGTGATAGGCTACACTTTTGAAATGTTTAGACTACGAAACTATTCGAAATGCATCTCCCTGTGTTGTTTGGTGTGTACCCACACGCACACACACGAATGGAGATGCATGTATAATACGATCCTCATCTCACTTCAGTCAGATATTTCACAACCTGCAATTCTTCTCTCCTTAAAAGTTTTTTTCACCAAATCCTTAACCCTCGGTGGAAGAACCACAATCATACCGGAGGCCATGCCCCCCTATTTTTCAAAAGTATAAATTTTACGCTCAATTTTTGTATTAATAGCTTATGATATTCACTTGGTCTCAAAATTTTCTAAATTTTTGTGTATACTTCTTTTTATTTTCTCTAAACCCACCTCCCCCTTAAAATAAAAAGCCTTACTTCTCCTTAGGTGTACTCTCATTGGATCTTCTTCAGAATTTTTAATCTATTAATATTTTTTATGTTTCTTTGGATTTTGGTCAGCTGATGAAGATGGAAAAACTTATCAACTACATTACTGTCCATGGCCATGGCAACTGGATGGAGCTTCTAAAACATGCAGGTAAAAAACCCTAAACTCAAATACGAGAATAATTTTTTTCATATTAACTTCGTGATGGTTAAACTACTTTAGGTCAGATCTAAACGTCATGATTTTACTACTGAAGAAGCAAATGTAATAATCGAGCTTAAAATACATCTTGGCAATAGATATATTTTTCTTTAATGCATTGGAGAATTATCACGTGACTCAAATTTTGTTTTGTTTTGATTTGGTTTTTGTGCAGATGGGATGAGATAGCTAACTACTTGCCTAGAAGAACAAATAATGGCATCAAGAATTTTTGGATCTCGATCATTAGAAAGAAGCTACTCTGAAATGACATGCATGAAGTTAGCACAAATAATCTTTTGAACCATTTTGAAAATATGCATTTTCAAAATTTGGAAACTACCCTTCAAGAGTTTAATTTTCTCGCAATCATAAATATAAGCATGATGTTTTTCCGTACAAAATTTTTTGAAATTAATATATTAATCGTGACTTCAAGTTGTTTGAGGAAGATCCAATATATGTTATGTCGTAAATTATTTAATATAAGTGTGACTTTCTAGTTGATGAAAGGGAGAAATGTTAATTGAATGTTTTTTTACTAAGTTAATTATTTCTTTCATTTAAACTAATGATTTAGACTTTTATTATATTTTTACTCGAATCAACATAGGTCTTGACCTAGAAAAGAATAGGTTAAACCTGGCTCCACTACTTCTTTTGGTCGAACCACCTTTATCTACTTGAGACACGATGTAGACACATGTGATACGCGAAACTGAGTCATGTTAAATAAACTACTATATGGATCAATAGCTAGGGGTGTGGCCTAAGTAATTCAAGGTCGTGACCTAGCTTAAAAAATCATCAAGAAGTCTTGAGGGGCTTGAGACGCTTAGGTAATTCAAGTTCATGACCTACGAAATCCTGAGATTCTCGTCAAAACTCACTAAAGTACCATATTCACGGTATAGGTATTGTGAGGTGCGACCTAGCTAAATAAAATCATTGATTTCTTATTTTTACAATAACTATTTGAAAAAAATTTAAATTCACAAAACTTTTTTACCATATTGATTTGAAGAAAATTTCCTGGCATACCAGTACATTTTCCCAATGGAGGCCATAATATCCCCGTACTTCACCATTCTCCGCTTTAACCTTCATTTTTTACCTAAAAATTCGCTGATTTTTACCTTCACATCATACAAACTGCAATACCCATCTCGGTATGCATAGTATACACTTATTAAACTATAAACTACTGAAAATAGAATACTAAAGTTAATGAAAGTACAATAAACCTATTATATTTTGGGTTTTCTCCCAATAGGAATTTTGCTTAACTTCGTTTAAAGTTCGGCATAGTTACCTCGAATTGTACTCTGCTTCTAGTAGATACATCAACTCTCCTTGCTTCACGTACTTATCTTATTCAGATAGCCCTTTACCATGAAGGTTTGATTATCAATATAATGCCCCCCTCAATAGCTCCTAGAGGCGTGACTTTTTTGTGATGATGAATGATGTCGGTTGAGGTGCAGATTTGTGATACCCACATGACTCAAGGTGTCACTCGCAAGCAACTATAATACTTTATGTTTTTGTTTTTCTAAACCAGAGATGTGACTGAATGGTTAGATAGTCAACCATCTGATTCAAACACGTCTTGGGACCAAATCAAAGCAAAATTCTTAGATCTCTATTATCCACAAAACATAAGAATGGAAGATCAAATGGAGTTCGCCAATTTTTTCCATGACGATGGAGAAAGCGTAAGTAAGACACGGGTAGGATTTCAACATAGGTTAGGTAGATGTTCACTTTTTGATTTCCCCAATAATTTTTAATTATGTTAGTTTTCAATTATATTATAATTTCACTAATTATGTCTAATATTTTTTTTGGACTACTGTTCAAAATATGTTAAAATTATATGTTTTTTGATATTATGTTAATTTGTGATTGGTATTTGTAGGGATTAATGTTCAGTGTAAAGTTATTTGGTCATTTTAAATTATCAATGGTGGGAATGGTTAAAAATGAGAATTAAATACAAAACATATTATTTATGCATAATATTATAGATAGTTGTAGATTAGAGCGGTACGTATAGTCCTTACATATATGCAGAAATCAATTAATCAATAATAACATTTCTTTTAATCACATATTTTATGTATACTTTGGATTCACATTGTTAAAAGAAATAAAATTATAGGAATATAAGAATAGTAAATGAATCGAAGGAAAAGTGATAACATTGTTTAAATGATTAAAAGTAAAAATAAAAAAATAAAAAAATTTATTATGGAATATTTCGTGTCAAATTATAAAAAGAGCGGAATTGATAATTTAGTTTTTTTTACAGTTTTTATGTTATGTAATTTATAATATAACATACAAAATGGTACTTTTTCATTTTAAATTAGAGCGTATGATACGCATGGATTAAATGAACCGAAAGAGGAGCTACCCCTAACAAAGGAAAATATTTTTTGTGATGCGTCGTTTAAAAGCAATAAAACCCATAGGGATTGCGAGTATTAGTTTTGATAAGAACAACGTCCCGATCACTTGCAAGGGAGATAATATTTGGTGCAATTTTGTGCTGGAAGGGGAGCAATTACAATCATGTTTTCTTAAAAGGACGAAACGAGCTCTAAGGATAGATTTTTCATAATTCAAACTGCCTTGGAGTTTCCCAAGGACTTACAAATTTATAGAATAACTATTATTTTTTGTGACAATAATCTATATTGGAGCATGTACAATAAATTTATGAGATTTTACAATATTCGCTATGCCTGCGAATGTATTTTGTATATTATTTGGAACTAATTGAAAATAAATTGTCTTTTGAAATTAAAGCTCTAATTATTTATTTCGTGGATTGAGATGAAACAATAATATTATCCTCCACGATATATCACGTTGTACTTCAGGTTGTAGGGTCTCTCCTCCTAATATGAGTTAATTATCTTATGAAATTGACACTATTTAAAACATTATTTAATGATATCACCTCTCAAGGATTCAAGATATAGAATAATATAAGGAGTATTTAACCCAACATAAGTTCCAAATCATTGATTTGGGATAGTCATTTAATTTTACCAAAGAACCTAAAACATATGCGTAGTCATTTGGTAAAATAATCTCTTGGTTCTTTTAAGTATATTCCAAGTGAGATCTCTAATATTCGGTCTATCATTAATGTCCCATGTGACTAAGTCGATCATGTCATAATATAATGTTCTTTAGATCGTGAGCACAAATCTTTTCTAATACACACTTTTGACATGACTTTCAGGAAATAATGCAAATATAATATTTTATGGACACTTTTGGTTTATACAAAATACTCGTTTCGGCAAATATCCTTTAAGTTTAGTAAATTTCTTTAGAATTTACTTAAAATATGATTCGCCGATTATGTCAATTTTGTACCACAAGGTAACATAATTTTTGTCATCCAAAAACTTTAAATTAGATCGATTAGATAGTGTACTGTAGGAAAACTTCCAATATATACATTATATTTTATAGCTTTTAATTTAATAATATTTCCTAAGATATTTATCATTAATTTTAATTTCTCTAATGAACTAAAGGTTAATCCTACCATGATCTCAACCTCAAGTGGAGCTATGATCACCACCACATTAATTCCAATACAAATTAGAAGACGTAGTATTTTATTTAGGAAATGCAATTTCATTCACTCCAATGAATAGTTTTAGCCATTGAATAAAATATTTAATCGGATTTAACCCTACCATGTTCATTTTTATATCCATTTCCATATAGATTAAAAAACGAAACACTCTCTAAAGGAAATGCAATTCCATCTACTACATAGAATGATCTTGAGCTATAGAATGTGATTTGATCCAGTCAAATTGTGGCACCACAATGTTTGTTTTAATTCATATTTGAAAATGATTTCATTCGTTTTTGGAAATGTAATTCTAATTTCTTCAGGAAATTGTGTTGAGTCAATGGAACATAAATTAGAATTTTACGTCAATAATTCATTAGCTTGCTTACGAGACAAATAATCGTATAATATTTTGTAAAAACTTTATTCGTGATATAGCTACTTCACGTGTATATTTTTGATACGATACAAAGAGATGAATATATGTTCTTATATTTGCTCGTTCGAAACCCTCAATTAAGTTAGTAGTATTTGAACTTATACTAACACTTTAGTTGTCCAATTTACTAACAAATTATTTGTTTGGACAAATGGTATATACAAAATAGGTTGTATGTTCAAAACCTTTATCATGCAAATTTAGCACAAATTATCCAAAAAAATGGTGTAATTCATAAAATTGTTTAGTTTTTCAACTTATCCCCCCTTATTGTATGCCTTTTTTCAGAATAAAACCAATTTTTGCATTTAGGCGGTGTATAATATGCTAATATAAAAATTCATATTTATGTTTATATGAATATTTTATCGTTTAAGATTTAAGTTGTTAGCCTATATGGAGATAAAGATCAAGAAAAACAATATTTTTCATCACAATCCTCGATAATGTGTAATTTCCTTATTTATTTATATGTCAAATTTGTCAAGGAACATCTGGTTCATATTTTATTTCTCAAAATTATATATATGAATAAATTTCTTGTTTGTAATAATTATATCAATTAATGTGTATATCAACGAACTCCAACTACGTAAAAATTGAAAGCATATTTTCATCATCATGTTTTATAAATATAGTGACTGAATCATACCAATAATTTAGTATAGTGTTTTAGGAATATTTAATTTTCTCCATAATCCTCATAAAATATTTTATTGTGACATTTAGGGTTTAACCCATATAAATTTTTTGATTACTTGCGATATATTAAGAACATATTTTTTTTATTTAATTCTTAAATATTAATGAAATCTATATGACTTTTTCATCATAGTACAAAATTTACTTCAGTCTTATAATTTTTAATTAAGGTTTCAAGAGTTTGTAATTCTTTTAAATTTCGAGTCTTTAAAATTCAATATAGGCTTCAAGCCTATAAAAATAAATACATGCGTCGAGCCTTCGAACTTTGGTTAATGTTTCAGGCATATAAATTGTGTTCTAGATTTCAAGTCTATAAAATTTGTTGTACGCTTCTGGTATATAAAATTTGTTGTATGCTTCAAACCTATAAAATTTGTTATATGTTTCGGGCATATAACATTTGTGGTAGGTTTCGAGCCTATAAAATTTGTTACATTTTTATGCCATATAAATTTTATTGTAGGTTTCGGTCCTCTAAACTTTCTTATATGCTTCTGACATATAGATTTCGTTGTAAATTTCAGGTCTATAATTTTTTTTTGCAAAGGTACTTACAATATATAATTCATATCCTACAAAAAATGATAGTATAAAATTTTCAAAGATAACATAACACAAGAATAAGAATTACATAAAGCTTACCGAATTACTCACCTTTTCCACGAGATCAAAAGAGTAACCTTGTTTTGATAACTTGTTGTAAACTGAAAGAGAAAAGTAATAGATAAAGTGATAAATGTATTCTTGTATTTCCAAAACTATTTTCTTACAACAAAGAGTGACTTTTATTAATATGACAATATATGACTATTCTTATTATATAAAAATATAAGAAGTGTGGAGGCTATTAACTTATGACTCTTTAGGACATCCGCTACAAAATTCTATAATTTATAATAAAGTTAAGTATTCTTAATAACTCCTTTTTATTGTTTGATATTATTAGGTAATTAGATTCATTCAATACATAGTCATCCTTACAACTGTTTGAATTATTAATTTGAGATGGCTATTCACCTTACCATATCACATATTTAATTTTTTTTAAAAACACTCTCCCCCTTATTTTCAAAATTTCAAGAAACCCGAACCATAACCTTGTCTTCATCGTCGCCACTAGGGGACGCTCCTCACATCGGGTGGAGGTGGAACCCTTCCCTCTTCACCTTTGCTTTGTTTTCCTCCTTTTATTGTTTTTTTACACAAAAAAATTTGGTCTTACTTTCTCCTTTCCCCTAACCACATCCATGTTTTGTGTCTTCTCTAGTGAGAGGTGGTTATTGCTATATTTTTTTAACGACTGTTTTGTAATGGTGCCATATACTTCAATGTCTAGGTGGCATGGTTAGGAAATTGGGATCTCGTGGTTAGCCTCCTCGGTTATCTCCCGTCTTTGGTAACCTTTCCAAGTTCAGAAACCATCTGCTCCTCCTCTAGTTTGGTGGTGTGGATATGATATTCAATTAGGTAAGGTGATCTGCCCTCCTCTATTTTCCTTTGATTTAGGTGTGGCCTAGTTTTTCAATTCAGTTGACCTCGACATAGGAATCTTTGGTTGTTTGTCGTTTATTTAGGTATTTCTATGTTTGGTTCTCCATTGGTTGACTTGTGTTGTTATGGTTTGGGATTAATGTTAAGAATAAGTATGTAATTATTTTTTAAATCTGGTTGGTACCTAGTTTTGGTGTCATTTTAACTGATTGGGTCTCAGTTGGAGTGGGAGTGAGTGTAACCATTCGCTGGCTGGTGGTTCCTTTCTGGATTAGGTTAGGTGGAGTGGATATTGATATCGTTCCTTTGGAAATCACTTGGTTGGGTGGTGGTCCTCTGTGTGTTCTAAAATAATGTAATAACTAATGAGAACCACAACCGCAAAGTGTATGGTTGTCCCAAGTAACAATAGTGATAAATAGGATCGTTCGCAGGGACGGTATGGTTAACTACAATGCTTATCCATTAATGAATGATTGCACTTATGAAAGCAAATAAATGATTTAATAGTTGATTGGTTGGTTTGTACTAAGCCTAAGTATGAAAGACTAATGTAAAAATGCAATTAAAGAACTAGATGCAAGTAAATAGAGGTGAGACGCAAGAAATGAAAGCAGTACTTGAGAGACGCAAGGAATCCTCCTAATTCTATTTCATATCATATGTTTTTTAAGGGTCAAATTTGAGAATTAAAATGAGGTTAACACATTTTGAATATAGTTATTGTATACACAAGTTTTTTTATTGCAACAAAAAGCTCTTTGTTATCAAATTGCACTATAGGTTCCAATAAATCCACCATAGAAACTGTTGTTACCTTTGTTATCAAATTGTACTATATGTCCCTAAAAGTTCTGTCACAAACAGAAATTGGGTATAAACTCACCAATGCAACTTGTAGAGACCTTTAATATCAAAATGCACTATAGGTCCCTCGAACGATCTATGTGGGTTTAAACTACATAAATCATTATTCTGTGAATAGGGTCAAAAATACCAAATACCCCCTACTAATTTAAATAATAATATATAACAATTAATGGTTAACAAAAACACTTTATATCAATTAATAAAGGATAAAAAGTTTACTGTTAGTTTAGAAAAATTTCAAGCTTTAACAACTATTATTCCCTGTTACTCAATAATATTCAGAAAAAAAAAAGCAGAAACCAATAAAAACGACCTAAGATCACCATATTTAACCCATAAAATAAATATTTGTTTATTGTCTTTGAAAATATCACTTCCGCCGATTAAAGCCTCCTCTGATAGACAAGTTGTTCTTCTCTTAAAAAATAATAGTTTGTGTATACGGAAGATATGAACCAAGCCAAACTCACATAAGGAACTGAATCACCATAATGCTTTACCTGCCAAGAATGAGAAAGAGTGCTTGAAAGTTCAATTCATGAAATATTGGTTTTGCAACGATCGTATAAATGATTTGGTAAATTCAGAACAAGTTTTGTATGGAGGGTATGCTCTCTAATTAGAGTGTATAGTGAAAAATATTAAAATTCATGTTTAGTGTTTTCGTTTCTCATTGTATCCTCATCTCGTCTTTTTGGGAGATAGTATACTTATATTTTTTACCCACCTAGATTTATTGTATAGATTTTTTGTGGGAAAGTAGCTCAACCTTTTTATTAACTTAAATATATAAGACTTTCATCCAATATTTGATGGTCCGATATTTAATTATAATCGTTAATTATAATAACAAGACATGTGTCAATAGATTAATTGAAAAAGTTACCACAATTAGTTTTTTTATGTTAAATATAAGGTATATTTCATAAACTACTAAAAGTTATTTTGGACCATTCAATGTAGGATGAAAGAATTTTCCTATTTATTAACCTGATATGTAACGTAAGCCCAAGTAAAGTTATTGGAAAATGGGCCTTATCCATTGTTTCGTCCCATTTTATTACTATGTAACTAGTCTACACAGCATGGGCCTTATCCATTCTTAGGTTTTAAACAAAAATTTACCCTAATAACAAAGACGCCGCAGAAAGAGTTATACGTGCAAAATAAAGTTCCTCTTCTCTTTGTGTATATCAGAGGTAAAGTTTCTTCACCATGTACATATACATATATAAAATTAGGTAAAGGTATATTATATCTTACTCAAATTCTTTTTGTTTTATTTGTTTATATGGTTTAACTAAATTTAATTTATTTTATTTTTTCACAGAATAGTTGAAAATTGATGTTCTTCTGAGTAATTTTATTGAGTATTTTGGATTCTTAAAACTAACGTTTCATCAATGGCAAAAAAGTTAGATAAAAATGAGTTATACTATAAATTAGGAAAAGTTCTTTTAATCAAGGTATGTGATTTTTTTTTTCCATGTTGCCAGGGATGAAAAAAAACTTGAACTGATTCACACTATGGTCCCTACATGTCATCAATTATTGGTTTTTAGGAAAGAGCTAAAAGAGTTTTGTATGACATGTAATTTTTCTCTCCTATAAACAATTGCAAAATATAGGATTAGTTTTTTTATTTTTTGTAGCTAGAAAGTCATGCTATAGAATTCACACAAATATTTTGTATTTTTTGTTTATACACATAGAGTGTTGTTTAATTTTCAGGAAAACGATTGCTGGTCATGACATTTCAAGAAAATAGGACAGTTTATAATTAACTTGGTAAGTCTATCAATATGTTGTAATGATTTATATGATGCTTAATAACATATGGTCAACCCTTAATGTTTAACATATTATTCTAAAATTGGTAAATTTGTGTTTGGTGATTAATGTGTTTAATTTGGATTAAAAGAATAAAAGCAAGTGTACATTGTATATCACAATTATGCTTTTGATAAGCTCACTTTAACACCTACTTAGTCACCGTGGAAACTAAAACATAATTCAAAAATGTGTACATTGTATGTCACAAATACCAACTTTGCAGTTAAATTTTCTTTTTATTAAACTAGTAAATAAAGAGTCACATATCAACATTTTATCCTAAAAGAGTGCTAATTTTTTATTTGTTCACACTACATATATTATACAATAATGAAAAAAATTCAAAATATTGGAATAAAGGACGAATAATGTCATACATTTATTTCATTAATGTCCAATTAAGTCATCAATGAAAGAGGTTATAGGCCTTACTTTTGACGTTTCAAGAGTTTATGGTCGTGGTTGGTATTAATTTATCTTATTTTCACACTACAAAGGTAATTTAAAAAAAAATATTTCTTTAATAAAGGATAATTGATATCACTTATGTATCTCATTTATGCATAATTAATTTATCAATGAGAAAGATGATATGCCACACTTTTGTCGTGTCAAAACTACACGTCTAATCACAATGAATTTTTGCATGTTGTATGGCATGTTCACACGAGCAATCGAATAGAGATGTCTAGAGTCCGGTGTATTACCAGGAATTTAGTAAATAGAGTCTCATTAATTAACATTCTATCCTAAATAAGTCTTTCTAAATATTTCAAATTAGCTAACGATAGTTGGTTTAATTTCTCTTACGCTCACACTAAGTTGATGATAAAAAAATCTTTTTTTTTCAAATTTTTTCAATAAAGGACAATTAATGACACACATTTATCTCATTTATGTCCAATATATGAGGTGATAGACTACACTTTTGAAATGTTTAGACTACGAAACTATTCGAAATGCATCTCCCTGTGTTGTTTAGTGTGTACCCACACACACACGAATGGAATGCCTGTATAATACGATCCTCATCTCACTTCAGTCACATATTTCACAACCTGCAATTCTTCTCTCCTTAAAAGTTTTTTCCACCAAATCCTGAACCCTCGGTGGAAGAACCACAATCATACTGGAGGCCATGCCCCCCTAATTTTTAAAAATATAAAGTTTACGCTCAATTTTTTGTATTAATAGCTTATGATATTCACTTGGCCTCAAAATTTTCTAAATTTTTTTGTATACTTCTTTTTATTTTCTCTAAACCCACCCCCCCCCCCTTAAAATAAAAAGCCTTACTTCTCCTTAGGTGTACTCTCATTGGATCTTCTTCAAAAAATTTAATCTATTAATCTTTTTTATGTTTCTTTGGATTTTGGTCAGCTGATGAAGATGGAAAAACTTATCAACTACATTACTGTCCATGGCCATGGCAACTGGATGGAGCTTCTAAAACATGCAGGTAAAAAAACCCTAAACTCAAATACGAGAATATTTTTTTTCATATTAACTTCGTGATGGTTAAACTACTTTATGTCAGATCTAAACGTCATGATTTTAGTACTGAAGAAGCATATGTAATAATCGAGCTTAAAATACATCTTGGCCATAAATATATTTTTCTTTAATGCATTGGAGAATTATCACGTGACTCAAATTTTGTTTTGTTTTGATTTGCTTTTTGTGCAGATGGGATGAGATAGCTAACTATTTGCCTAGAAGAACAAATAATGGCATCAAGAATTTTTGGAACTCAATCATTAGAAAGAAACTACTCTGAAATGACATGGATGAAGTTAGCACAAATAATCTTTCGAACCCTTTTGAAAATATGCATTTTCAAAATTTGGAAACTGCCCTTCAAGAGTTTAATTTTCTCGCAATCATAAATATAAGCATGATGTTTTTCCGTACAAAAATTGTTGAAATTAATAGATTAATCGTGACTTCAAGTTTTTTGAGGAAGATCCAATATATGTTATGTCGTAAATTATTTAATATAAGTGTGACTTTCTAGTTGATGAAAGGGAGAAATGTTAATTGAATGCTTTTTTACTAAGTTAATTATTTCTTTCATTTAAACTAATGATTTAGACTTTTAATTATATTTTTACTCGAATCAACCTAGGTCTTGACCTAGAAAAGAATAGGTTAACCCTGGCTCCACTACTTCTTTTGGTCAAACCACCTTTATCTACTTGAGACACGATGTAGACACATGTGATACGCGACACTGAGTCATATTAAATAAACTACTATATGGATCAATAGCTAGGGGTGTGGCCTAAGTAATTCAAGGTCGTGACCTAGCTTAAAAAATCATCAAGAAGTCTTGAGGGTCTTGAGGGGCTTGAGACGCTTAGGTAATTCAAGGTCATGACCTACGAAATCCTGAGATTCTCGTCAAAACTCACTAAAGTACCATATTCACGGTATAGGTATTGTGAGGTGCGACCTAGCTGAATAAAATCATTGATTTCTTATTTTTACAATAACTCTTTGAAAAAAATTTAAATTCACAAAACTTTTTTCCCATATTGATTTGAAGAAAATTTCCTGGCATACCAGTACATTTTCCCAATGGAGGCCCTAATATCCCCGTACTTCACCATTCTCCACTTTAACCTTCATTTTTTACCTCAAAATTCGCTGATTTTCACCTTCACATCATACAAAGTGCAATACCCATCTCGGTATGCATAGTATACACTTATTAAACTATAAAATACTTAAAATAGAATACTAAAGTTAATGAAAGTACAATAAACCTATTATATTTTGGGTTTTCTCCCAATAGGACTTTTGCTTAACTTCGTTTAAAGTTCGGCATAGTTACCTCGAATTGTACTCTGCTTCTAGTAGATACATCAACTATCCTTGCTTCACGTACTTATCTTCATCAGATAGCCCTTTACCATGAAAGTTTGATTCTCAATATAATGCCCCCCTCAATAGCTCCTAGAGGCGTGACTTTTTTGTGACAATGAATGATGTCGGTTGGGGTGCAGATTTGTGATACCCACATGACTCAAGGTGTCACTCGCAAGCAACTATAATACTTTATGTTTTTGTTTTTCTAAATTAGAGATGCGACTGAATGGTAAGATAGTCAACCATCTGATTCAATCACGTCATGGGACCAAATCAAAGCAAAATTCTTAGATCTCTATTATCCACAAAACATGAGAATGGAAGATCAAATGGAGTTTGCCAATTTTTTCCATGACGATGGAGAGAGCGTATGACATGGGTAGGATTTCAACATAGTTTAGCTAGATGTTCACTTTTTGATTTCCCCAATAATTTTTAATTATGTTAGTTTTCAATTATATTATAATTTCACTAATTATGTCTAATATTTTTTTGGACTACTGTTCAAAGTATGTGAAAATTATATGTTTTCTGATATTATGATAATTTGTGATTGGTATTTGTAGGTATTAATGTTCAGTGTAACGTTATTTGGTCATTTTAAATTATCAATGGTGGGTATGGATAAAAATGAGAATTAAATACAAAAATTATTATTTATGCATAAGATTATAGACAATTGTAGATTAGAACGGTACTTATAGTCATTACATATATCCAGAAATCAATTAAGCAATAATAACATTTCTTTTAATCACATATTTTATGTATACTTTGGATTCATATTGTTAAAAGAAATAAAATTATAGGAATATAAGAATAGTAAATGAATCGAAGGAAAAGTGATAACATTGTTTAAATGATAAAAAATAAAAATATAAAAAGAAAATAATTTGTTATGGAATATTTCGTGTCAATTTATAAAAAGAGCGAAAATGATAATTTATATTTTTGTTTACAGTTTTTATGTTATGTAATTTATAATATAACATACAAAATGGTACTTTTTCATTATAAATTAGAGCGTATGATACGCATGGATTAAATGAACCGAAAGAGGAGCTACCCCTAACAAAGGAAAATATTTTTTGTGATGCGTCGTTTAAAAGCAATAAAACCCACAGGGATTGCGAGTATTAGTTTTGATAAGAACAACGTCCCGATCACTTGTAAGGGAGAAAATATTTGGTGCAATTTTGTGCTGGAAGGGGAGCAGTTGCAATCATGTTTTCTCAAAAGGACGAAACAAGCTCTAAGGATAGATTTTTCATAATTCAATCTGCCTTGGAGTTTCCCAAGGACTTACAGAGTTATAGAATAACTATTATTTTTTGTGACAATAATCTATATTGGAGCATGTACAATAAATTTATGAGATTTTACAGTATTCGCTATGCCTGCGAATGTATTTTGTATATTATTTGGAAATAATTGAAAATAAATTGTCTTTTGAAATTTAAACTCTAATTATTTATTTCTTGGATTGAGATGAAACAATAATATTATCCTCCACGATATATCACGTTGTACTTCAGGTTGTAGGGTCTCTCCTCCTAATATGAGTTAATTATCTAATGAAATTGACACTATTAAAAATAATATTTAATGATATCACCTCTCAAAGATTCAAGATATAGAATAACATAAGGAGTATAATGTTGGTGGGCCCATAGGTGTGATACAATAATTATCTAAAAGTGCACACATCTCAAAATTACGATTAACTCTCCACAAGTGTACGGGTTGTTACAAAAAATAATAAGTAAATAATGTTCGTTCATCAGGGATTTAGGTAGTTATTTCAATTCGTGTTCAATACTACCGTAGATGTTTTTAAATCTATTGATTTAAAAGATAAAAAGAAGAAGTGTTTGTTTTGTTTTATAAATAATATAAATAATTATTTAAGGAATATAACAGTTAAAATTACAAGTATGCGCCTAATCATATTGACTTAATGGTTCTAGAAATAATTGGTTTTTCTTATTAATTTAGGATTCAAAAGTCTTCCTAAATCATGTAAGGGTTGACTTAGGAATCTCACATATTCATATTCTAAGAGATGAAGACAAACCTTAGTGGCTACTTGGCTATTCAAGACCTTGGGTTCACTAGCGTACACCAAGCACGTATACACTAATCAATAATTAGAACCCGCCGCCCCTTTTGGGTGCAAGCTCAATTAATTAGTCTAATCAATATCATTTGTCCAAAATAAGATTTGTATCTATATCAAGGTGTATACCCAATAGATGCAAAACATAATTTATTGTAATACTCAAAAGAACAAATAAAACAACAAAACTAGATTTATACATAAACAATCCTAAACTAAATAGAAATTAGTGCATAATTGAATCTTTGAATAAAAGTCTTAGAATAAAATTAAAAAAAAATCATTCAAATATAATTTAGCCAAAGAATAGAGATAGAGAGTGTAGAATTGATGCGGTGAAGCTCCAAACTTGATTCTTCATTCTCAAGATCCTTATGATCGCTTTTGTTATGAATTATTGATGAAAGGTAAGCTCTAGTCCAAGGAATGATTTCTAATATCTGGAGAGGATATTTATAAGTGGTAAAATGGTTTTATAGTTTACAAATGTCATGGGCTAGGTTTAAATGACCAAACTCATCCCAAAAACGTTTTCCTCCAGAGGGGATTGGTTTAAGTCACGTCGGCTGCAAAATTTATGACTTCTTCATTACGGATCCGAGTTGAAAAATATCAGTATCCACGCGCTCCTAATTCAGAGCCCCATATAGATATAAAAGGGATCATCCAAATTATTTGTAAATATTACGAGGCGTCGAAAATAATTCACTTTCTAATTTTGGTGGACAACTCCTTCACTTTTCTATAAACGGTTTCTTTAGTCCCCTGTTATTGGTTTCCTGTTTTGATCTCCTTTACTCAACTTATTATCTATGCTTTAAAATATAATATAATCCATGTACCTAAGAGTTTCACATTTAGCACATAAATTACGCACAAATAGCTCTAAATTTGACAAATCTCCAAAAGAGGGTAAGAAACAAGAATAGGGAAAATAATAGGGAAAATCCCTCATCTAAGCACAAAAGGAACTTAGAAGTATGTCTCAAAATAGGATTTATTTATCACCAAAAAAGGGAGACATCAAATGTCGTTACATTGGATTGCAACATACTTCTCTAATAACACACGAGAGAAAATTGTGCACGTGGGACAGATATTTCTTGTCACGATACTTGAATATAAATTACTCGTTATATGGGCTAACTATATCAAGTTTGAGAGTTAAAATGAGGTTAACACATTTTGAATATAGTTATTATATACACAAGTTTATTATTGCAACAAAAAGCTCTTTGTTATCAAATTGCACTATATGTTCCAAAAATTGTACTTCATAGACAGAAAGTGGGTATAAATCCACCATAGAAACTGTTGTTACCTTTGTTATCAAATTCTACTATATGTCCCTGAAAGTTCTGTCACAAACTGAAATTGGGTATAAACTCACCACTGCAACTTGTAGAGACCTTTGATATCAAATTGCACTATAGGTCCCTCGAACGATCTATGTGGGTTTAAACTACATAAATCATTATTCTGTGAATAGGGTAAAAAATACCAAATACCCCCTACTAATTTAAATAATAATATATAACAATTAATGGTTAACAAAAACACTTTATATCAATTAATAAAGGATAAAATTTTTTACTGTTAGTTCAGAAAAATTTCAAGCTTTAACAACTATTATTCCCTGTTACTAAATAATATTCAGAAAAAAGAAGCAGAAACTAATAAAAACGACCTAAGAACACCATATTTGACCCATAAAATAAATATTTGTTTATTGTCTTTGAAAATATCACTTCCGCCGATTAAAGCCTCCTCTGATAGACAAGTTGTTCTTCTCTTAAAAAATAATAGTTTGTGTATACGGAAGATATGAACCAAGCCAAACTCACATAAGGAACTGAATCACCATAATGCTTTACCTGCCAAGAATGAGAAAGAGTGCTTGAAAGTTCAATTCATGAAAGATTGGCTTTGCAACGATCGTATAAATGATTTGGTAAATTCAGAACAAGTTTTGTATGGAGGGTATGCTCTCTAATTTAGAGTGTATAGTGAAAAATATTAAAATTCATGTTTAGTGTTTTTGTTTCTCATTGTATCCTCATCTCGTCTTTTTGGGAGATAGTATACTTATATTTTTTCCCCACCTAGATTTATTGTATAGATTTTTTGTGGGAAAGTAGCTCAACCTTTTTATTAACTTAAATATGTAAGACTTTCATCCAATATTTGATGATCCGATATTTAATTATAATCGTCAATTATAATAACAAGACATGTGTCAATAGATTAATTGAAAAAGTTACCACAATTAGTTTTTTTTATGTTAAATATAAAGTATATTTCATAAACTACTAAAAGTTATATTGGACCATTCAATATATGATGAAAGAATTTTCTTATTTATTAACCTGATATGGGCCCAAGTAAAGTTATTGGCAAATGGGCCTTATCCATTGTTACGTCCCATTTTATTACTATGTAACTAGTCTACACAGCATGGGCCTTATCCATTCTTAGGTTTTAAACAAAAATTTACCCTAATAACAAAGACGCCGCAGAAAAAGTTATACCTGCAAAATAAAGTTCCTCTTCTCTTTGTGTATATCAAAGGTAAAGTTTCTTCACCATGTACATTATATCAAGGTATATTATATCTTACTCAAATTCTTTTTGTTTTATTTGTTTATATGGTTTAACTAAATTTAATTTATTTTATTTTTTCACAGAATAGTTGAAAATTGATGTTCTTCTGAGTAATTTTATTGAGTTTTTTGGATTTGTAAAACTAACGGTTCATCAATGGCAAAAAAGTTCGATAAAAATGAGTTATACTATAAATTAGGAGAAGTTCTTTTAATCAAGGTATGTGATTTATTTTTTTTTCCATGTTGCAAGGGATGAATAAAAACTTGAACTGATTCACACTATGGTCCCTATATAATGTGAAAATTGTAGTATAGGTCAGCAATTATTTATAGAATAACTATTATTTTTTTGTGACAATAATCTATATTGGAGCATGTACGATAAATTTATGAGATTTTACAATATTCGCTATGCCTGCGAATGTATTTTGTATATTATTTGGAACTAATTGAAAATAAATTGTCTTTTGAAATTTAATCTCAAATTATTTATTTCGTGGATTGAGATGAAACAATAATATTATCCTCCGCGATATATCACGTTGTACTTCAGGTTGTAGGGTCTCTCCTCCTAATATGAGTTAATTATCTTATGAAATTGACACTATTTAAAAATTATTCAATGATATCACCTCTCAAGGATTCAAGATATAGAATAATATAAGGAGTATTTAACCCAACATAAATTTCAAATCATTGATTTGGGATAGTCATTTAATTTTACCAAAGAACCTAAAACATATGTGTAGTCATTTGGTAAAATAATCTCTTGGTTCTTTTAAGTATATTCCAAGTGAGATCTCTAATATTCGGTCTATCATTAATGTCCCATGTGACTAAGTCGATCATGTCATAATATAATGTTCTTTGGATCGTGATATCTTTTTTTTTTGTACTGGGTGTGGTTCAATTACTTATACTTATGTACGATTATACCCGAAGAAAGAGCACAAATCTTTTCTAACACACGCTTTTGACATGACTTTCAGGAAATATTGCAAATATAATATTTTATGGACACTTTTGGATTATACAAAATACTCATTTCGTAAAATATCCTTTAAGTTTAGTAAATTTCTTTAGAATTTACTTAAAATATGATTCGCCGATTATGTCAATTTTTTACCACAAGGTAACATAATTTTTTGTTATCCAAAAACTTTAAATTAGATCGATTAGATAGTGTACTGTAGGAAAACTTCCAATATATACCTTATAATTTAAAGATTTTATTTTAATAATATTTCCTAAGATATTTATCATTAATTTTAATTTCTCTAATGAACTAAAGGTTAATCCTACCATGATCTCAACCTCAAGTGGAGCTATGATCACCATCACGTTAATTCCAATACAAATTAGAAGACGTAGTATTTTATTTAGGAAATGCAATTTCATTCACTCCAATGAATAGTTTTAGCCATTGAATAAAATATTTAATCGGATTTAACCCTACCATGTTCATTTTTATATCCATTTCCATATAGATTAAAAAATGAAACACTCTCTACAGGAAATGCAATTCCATCTACTACATAGAATGATCTTGAGCTATAAAATGTGATTTGATCTAGTCAAACTGTGGCACCACAATATTTGTTTTAATTCATATTTGAAAATGATTTCATTCGTTTTTGGAAATGTAATTCTAATTTCTTCAGGAAATTGTGTTGAGTCAATGGAACATAAATTAGGATTTTACGTCAATAATTCATTAGCTTGCTTACGAGACAAATAATCGTATAATATTTTTAAAAACCTTTATTCGTGATATAGATACTTCATGTGTATATTTTTGATACGATACAAAGAGATGAATATATGTTCTTATATTTGCTTGTTCGAAACCCTCAATTAAGTTAGTAGTATTTGAACTTATACTAACACTTTAGTTGTCCAATTTACTAACAAATAATTTGTTTGGCCAAATGGTATATACAAAATAGGTTATATGTTCAAAACCTTTATGATGCAAGTTTAGCACAAATTATCCAAAAAATGGTGTAATTCATAAAATTGTTTAGTTTTTCAACTTATACCACCTTATTGTATGCCTTTTTTCCAGAATAAAACCACTTTTTGCATTTAGGCGGTGTATAATATGATAATATAAAATTCATATTTATGTTTATATGAATATTTTATCGTATAAGATTTAGGTTGTTAGCCTATATGGAGATAAAGATCAAGAAAAACAATATTATTCATCACAATCCTCGATAATGTGTAATTTTCTTATTTAATTATATGTCAAATTTGTCAAGGAACTTCTGGTTCATATTTTATTTCTCAAAATTATATATATGAATAAATTTCTTGTTTGTAATAATTATATCAATTAATGTGTATATCAACGAACTCCAAGTACGTAAAAATTGAAAGTATATTTTCATAATCATGTTTTATAAATATAGTGACTGAATCATATCAATAATTTAGTATAGTTTTTTAGGGATATTTAATTTTCTCCATAATCCTCATAAAGTATTTTATTGTGACATTTAGGTTTTAACCCATATAAATTTTTTAATTACTTGCGATATATTAAGAACATATTTTTTTTATTTAATTCTTAAATATTCATGAAATCTATATGACTTTTTCATCATAGTACAAAATTTACTTCAATCTTATAATTTTTAATTAAGGTTTCAAGAGTTTGTAATTCTTTTAAATTTCGGGTCTTTAAAATTCAATATAGGCTTCATGCCTATAAAAATAAATACATGCGTCGAGCCTTCGAACTTTGGTTAATGTTTCAGGCATATAAATTGTGTTCTAGATTTCAAGTCTATAAAATTTGTTGTACGCTTCTCGTATATAAAATTTGTTGTACGCTTCAAACCTATAAAATTTGTTATATGTTTCCGGAATATAACATTCGTGGTAGGTTTCGAGCCTATAAAATTTGTTACATTTTATGCCATATAAATTTTATTGTAGGTTTCGGTCCTCTAAACTTTCTTATATGCTTCTAACATATAGAATTCGTTGTAAATTTCAAGCCTATAATTTTTTTTTTGCAAAGGTACTTACAATATATACTTCATATACTACAAAAAATAATAGTATAAATTTTTCAAAGATAACATAACACAAGAACAAGAATTACATAAAGCTTACCGAATTACTTACCTTTTCCACGAGATAAAAAGAGTAACCTTGTTTTGATAACTTGTTGTAAACTGATAGAGAAAAGTAATAGATAAAGTGATAAATGTATTCTTGTATTTCCAAAACCATTTTCTTACAACAAAGAGTAACTTTTATTTATATGACAATATATGACTATTCTTATTACATATTAATATAAGAAGCGTGGAGGCTAGTAACTTATGACTCTTTAGGACATCCGCTACAAAATTCTATAATTTATAATAAAGTTAAGTATTCTTAATAACTCCTTTTTATTGTTTGATATTATTAGGTAATTAGATTCATTCAATACATAGTCATCCTTACAACTGTTTGAATTATTAATTTGAGATGGCTATTCACCTAACCATATCACATATTTAATTTTTTTTAAAAACACTCTCCCCCTTATTTTCAAAATTTCAAGAAACCCGAAGCATAACCTTGTCTTCATCGTCGCCACTAGGGGACGCTCCTCACATCCAGGTGGAGGTGGAACCCCTCCCTCTTCACCTTTGCTTTGTTTTCCTCCTTTTATTGTTTTTTACACAAAAAAATTTGGTCTTACTTTCTCCTTTCCCCTAACCACATCCATGTTTTGTGTCTTCTGTAGTGAGAGGTGGTTATTGCCACATTTTTTTGACGATTGTTTTGTAATGGTGCCATATACTTCAATGTCTATGTGGCATGGTTAGGCAATTGGGATCTCGTGGTTAGCCTCCTCGGTTATCTCCCGTCTTTGGTAACCTTTCCAAGTTCAGAAACCCTCTACTCCTCCTCTAGTTTGGTTGTGTCGATATGATATTCGACTAGTTAAGGTGATCTGCCCTCCTCTATTTTCCTTTGATTTATGTGTGGCCTAGTTTTTCAATTCAGTTGACCTCGACAAAGGAATCTTTGGTTATTTGTCGTTTATTTAGGTATTTCTAAGTTTGGTTCTCCATTGGTTGACTTGTGTTGTTATGGTTTGGGATTAATGGTAAGAATAAGTATGTAATTATTTTTTGAATCTGGTTGGTACCTAGTTTTGGTGTCATTTTAACTGATTGGGTCTCAGTTGGAGTGGGAGTGAGTGTAACCATTCGCTGGCTGGTGGTTCCTTTATGAATTAGGTTAGGTGGAGTGGATATTGATCTCATATCGTTCCTTTGGAAATCACTTGGTTGTGTGGTGTTCCTTTGTGTGTTCTAAAATAATGTAATAAGTAATGAGAACCACAACCGCAAGTGTACGGTTGTCCCAAGTAACAATAGTGATAAACAGGATCGTTCGCAGGGACGGTATGGTTAACTACAATGCTTATTAATTAATGAATGATTGCACTTATGAAAGCAAATAAATGATTTAATAGTTGATTGGTTGGTTTGTACTAAGCCTAAGTATGAACGACTAATGTAAAAATGCAATTAAATAACTAGACGCAAGAGACGCAAGAAATGAAAGCAGTACTTGAGAGACGCAAGGGATCCTACTAAGTCTATTTCATATCATATGTTGTTTAAGGGTCAAATTTGAGAATTAAAATGAGGTTAACACATTTTGAATATAGTTACTGTATACACAAGTTTATTATTGCAACAAGAAGCTCTTTGTTATCAAATTGCACTATAGGTTCCAAAAATTGTACTTCATAGACAGAAAGTGGGTATAAATCCACCATAGAAACTTGCTGTTACCTTTGTTATCAAATTGTACTATATTTCCCTCAAAGTTCTGTCACAAACAGAAATTGGGTATAAACTCACCACTGCAACTTGTAGAGACCTTTGATATCAAATTGCACTATAGGTCCCTCGAACGATCTATGTGGGTTTAAACTACATAAATCATTATTCTGTGAATAGGGTCAAAAATACCAAATACCCCCTACTAATTAAAATAATAATAAATAACAATTAATGGTTAACAAAAACACTTTATATCAATTAATAAAGGATAAAAAATTTACTATTAGTTTAGAAAAATTTCAAGCTTTAACAACTATTATTCCCTGTTACTCAATAATATTCAGAAAAAAGAAGTAGAAACTAATAAAAACGACCTAAGAACACCATATTTAACCCATAAAATAGATATTTGTTTATTGTCTTTGAAAATATCACTTCCGCCGATTAAGCCTCCTCTGATAGACAAGTTGTTCTTCTCTTAAAAAAATAATAGTTTGTGTATACGGAAGATATGAACCAAGCCAAACTCACATAAGGAACTGAATCACCATAATGCTTTACCTGCCAAGAATGAGGAAGTGTGCTTGAAAGTTCAATTCATGAAATATTGGTTTTGCAACGATCGTATAAATGATTTGGTAAATTCAGAACAAGTTTTGTATGGAGGGTATGCTCTCTAATTTAGAGTGTATAGTGAAAAATATTAAAATTCATGTTTATTGTATCCTCATCTCGTCTTTTTGGGAGATAGTATACTTATATTTTTTACCCACCTAGATTTATTGTATAGATTTTTTGTGGGAAATTAGCTCAACCTTTTTATTAACTTAAATATATAAGACTTTCATCCAATATTTGATGGTCCGATATTTAATTATATTCGTTAATTATAATAACAAGACATGTGTCAATAGATTAATTGAAAAAGTTACCACAATTACTTTTTTTATGTTAAATATAAGGTATATTTCATAAACTACTAAAAGTTATATTGGACCATTCAATATAGGATGAAAGAATTTTCCTATTTATTAACCTGATATGGAACGTAAGCCCAAGTAAAGTTATTGGCAAATGGGCCTTATCCATTGTTACGTCCCATTTTATTACTATGCAACTAGTCTACACAGCATGGGCCTTATCCATTCTTAGGTTTTAAACAAAAATTTACCCTAATAACAAAGATGCCGCAGAAAAAGTTATACTTGAAAAATAAAGTTCCTCTTCTCTTTGTGTATATCAAAGGTAAAGTTTCTTCACCATGTACATATACATATATAAAATTAGGTAAAGGTATATTATATCTTACTCAAATTCTTTTTGTTTTATTTGTTTATATGGTTTAACTAAATTTAATTTATTTTATTTTTTCACAGAATAGTTGAAAATTGATGTTCTTCTGAGTAATTTTATTGAGTCTTTTGGATTTGTAAAACTAACGTTACATCAATGGCAAAAAAGTTAGATAAAAATGAGTTATACTATAAATTAGGAGAAGTTATCTTAATCAAGGTATGTGATTTATTTGTATTTCCATGTTGCAAGGGATGAAAAAAAACTTGAACTGATTCACACTATGGTCCCTATATAATGTGAAAATTGTAGTATAGGTTAGCAATTATTGGTTTTTAGGAAAGAGCGAAAAGAGTTTTGTATGACATGTAATTTGTCTCTCCTATATACAATTGCAAAATATAGGATTAGTTTTTTTTATTTTTTGTCGCTAGAAAGTCATGCTATAGAATTCACACAAATATTTTGTATTTTTTCTTTATACACATAGAGTGTTGTATAATTTTCAGGAAAACGATTGCTAGTCATGACATTTCAAGAAAATAGGACAGTTATATTATCAACTTGGTAAGTCTATCAATATGTTGTAATGATTTATATGATGCTTAATAACATATGGTCAACCCTTAATGTTTAACATATTATTCTAATATTGGTAAATTTGTGTTTGATGATTAATGTGTTTAATTTGGATTAAAAGAATAAAAGCAAGTGTACATTGTATATCACAATTATGCTTTTGATAAGCTCACTTTAACACCTACTTAGTCACCGTGGAAACTAAAACATAATTCAAAAATGTGTACATTGTATGTCACAAATACCAACTTTGCAGTTAAATTTTCTTTTTATTAAACTAGTAAATAAAGAGTCACATATCAACATTTTATCCTATAAGAGTGCTAATTTTTTATTTGTTCACACTACATATATAATACAATAATGAAAAAATTCAAAATATTGGAATAAAGGACGAATAATGTCATACCTTTATTTCATTAATGTCCAATTAAGTCATCAATGAAAGAGGTTATAGGCCTTACTTTTGACGTTTCAAGAATTTATGGTCGTGGTCGGTATTAATTTATCTTATGTTCACACTACAAAGGTAATTTAAAAAATCAATTTCTTTAATAAAGGATAATTGATATCACTTATGTATCTCATTTATGCATAATTAATTTATCAATGAGAAAGATGATATGCCACACTTTTGTCGTGTCAAAACTACACGTCTTATCACAATGCATTTTTGCATGTTGTATGGCATGTTCACACGAGCAATCGAATAGAGATGTCTAGAGTCCGGTGTATTACCAGGAATTTAGTAAATGGAGTTTCATTAATTAACATTCTATCCTAAATAAGTCCTCATCTTTCTAAATATTTCAAATTAGCTAACGATAGTTGGTTTAATTTCTCTTACGCTCACACTAAGTTGATGATAAAAAAATCTTTTTTTTTCCAAAATTTTTCAATAAAGGACAATTAATGACACACATTAATCTCATTTATGTGCAATATATGAGGTGATAAGCTACACTTTTGAAATGTTTAGACTACGAAACTATTCGAAATGCATCTCCCTGTGTTGTTTGGTGTGTACCCACACGCACACACACGAATGGAGATGCATGTATAATACGATCCTCATCTCACTTCAGTCACATATTTCACAACTTGCAATTCTTCTCTCCTTAAAAGTTTTTTTCACCAAATCCTGAACCCTCAACCCTCAGTGGAAGAACCACAATAATACCGGAGGCCATGCCCCCCTAATTTTTAAAAATATAAAGTTTACGCTCAATTTTTTGTATTAATAGCTTATGATATTCACTTGGCCTCAAAATTTTCTAAATTTTTGTGTATACTTCTTTTTATTTTCTCTAAACCCACCTCCCCCTTAAAATAAAAAGCCTTACTTCTCCTTAGGTGTACTCTCATTGGATCTTCTTCAGAATTTTTAATCTATTAATCTTTTTTACGTTTCTTTGGATTTTGGTCAGCTGATGAAGATGGAAAAACTTATCAACTACATTACTGTCCATGGCCATGGCAACTAATGGAGCTTCTAAAACATGCAGGTAAAAAACCCGAAACTCAAATACGAGAATAATTTTTTTCATATTAACTTCGTGATGGTTAAACTACTTTAGGTCAGATCTAAACGTCATGATTTTACTACTGAAGAAGCAAATGTAATAATCGAGCTTAAAATACATCTTGGCAATAGATATATTTTTCTTTAATGCATTGGAGAATTATCACGTGACTCAAATTTTGTTTTGTTTTGATTTGGTTTTTGTGCAGATGGGATGCGATAGCTACTATTTGCCTAGAAGAACAAATAATGGCATCAAGAATTTTTGGAACTCAATCATTAGAAAGAAGCTACTCTGAAATGACATGCATGAAGTTAGCACAAATAATCTTTTGAATCATTTTGAAAATATGCATTTTCAAAATTTGGAAAACCACGTTATGGCCGATGGGATTAGGAACCCTTCAAGAGTTTAATTTTCTCGCAATCATAAATATAAGCATGATGTTTTTCCGTACAAAAATTGTTGAAATTAATATATTAATCGTGACTTCAAGTTGTTTGAGGAAGATCCAATATATGTTATGTCGTAAATTATTTAATATAAGTGTGACTTTCTAGTTGATGAAAGGGAGAAATGTTAATTGAATGTTTTTTTACTAAGTTAATTATTTCTTCCATTTAAACTAATGATTTAGACTTTTATTATATTTTTACTCGAATCAACCTAGGTCTTGACCTAGAAAAGAATAGGTTAACCCTGGCTCCACTACTTCTTTTGGTCGAACCACCTTTATCTACTTGAGACACGATGTAGACACATGTGATACGCGACACAGAGTCATGTTAAATAAACTACTATATGGATCAATAGCTAGGGGTGTGGCCTAAGTAATTCAAGGTCGTGACCTAGCTTAAAAAATCATCAAGAAGTCTTGAGGGGCTTGAGCCTAATATTGGTTAACAACAATGCTTATTAATTAATGAATTATTGCACTTATGAAAGCAAATAAATGATTTAATAGTTGATTGGTTGGTTTTAACTAAGCCTAAGTATGAAAGACTAATGTAAAAATGCAATTAAATAACTAGACGCAAGAGACGCAAGAGACGCAAGGGATCCTCCTAATTCAATTTCATATCATATGTTGTTTAAGGGTCAAATTTGAGAATTAAAATGAGGTTAACACATTTTGAATATAGTTATTGTATACACAAGTTTTTTACTGCAACAAAAAGCTCTTTGTTATCAAATTGCACTATAGGTTCCAAAAATTGTACTTCATAGACAGAAAGTGGGTATAAATCCACCATAGAAACTGTTGTTACCTTTGTTATCAAATTGTACTATATGTCCCTGAAAGTTCTGTCACAAACAGAAATTGGGTATAAACTCACCACTGCAACTTGTAGAGATCTTTGATATCAAATTGCACTATAGGTCCCTCGAACGATCTATGTGGGTTTAAACTACATAAATCATTATTCTGTGAATAGGGTCAAAAATACCAAATACCCCCTACTAATTTAAATAATAATATATAACAATTAATGGTTAACAAAAACACTTTATATTAATTAATAAAGGATAAAAAATTTACTGTTAGTTTAGAAAAATTTCAAGCTTTAACAACTATTGTTCCCTGTTACTCAATAATATTCAGAAAAAAAAGCAGAAACTAATAAAAAACGACCTAAGAACACCATATTTAACCCATAAAATAAATATTTGATTATTGTCTTTGAAAATATAACTTCCGCCGATTAAAGCCTCCTCTGATAGACAAGTTGTTCTTCTCTTAAAAAATAATAGTTTGTGTATACGGAAGATATGAACCAAGCCAAACTCACATAAGGAACTGAATCACCATAATGTTTTACCTGCCAAGAATGAGAAAGAGTGCTTGAAAGTTTAATTCATGAAATATTGGTTTTGCAACGATCGTATAAATGATTTGGTAAATTCAGAACAAGTTTTGTATGGAGGGTATGCTCTATAATTTAGAGTGTATAGTGAAAAATATTAAAATTCATGTTTAGTGTTTTCTTTTCTCATTGTATCCTCATCTCGTCTTTTTGGGAGATAGTATACTTATATTTTTTACCCAACTAGATTTATTGTATAGATTTTTTGTGGGAAAGTAGCTCAACCTTTTTATTAACTTAAATATATAAGACTTTCATCCAATATTTGATGGTCCGATATTTAATTATAATCGTTAATTATAATAACAAGACATGTGTCAATAGATTAATTGAAAAAGTTACCACAATTAGTTTTTTTATGTTAAATATAAGGTATATTTCATAAACTACTAAAAGTTATATTGGACCATTCAATATAGGATGAAATTTTTTTCCTATTTATTAACCTGATATGGAACGTAAGCCCAAGTAAAGTTATTGGCAAATGGGCCTTATCCATTGTTGCGTCCCATTTTATTACTATGTAATTAGTCTACACAGCATGGGCCTTATCCATTCTTAGGTTTAAAACAAAAATTTACCCTAATAACAAAGACGCCGCAGAAAAAGTTATACCTGCAAAATAAAGTTCCTCTTCTCTTTGTGTATATCAGAGGTAAAGTTTCTTCACCATGTACATATACATATATAAAATTAGGTAAAGGTATATTATATCTTACTCAAATTCTTTTTGTTTTATTTGTTTATATGGTTTAACTAAATTTAATTTATTTTATATTTTCACAGAATAGTTGAAAATTGATGTTCTTCTGAGTAATTTTATTGAGTCTTTTGGATTTGTAAAACTAACGTTTAATCAATGACAAAAAAGTTAGATAAAAATGAGTTATACTATAAATTAGGAGAAGTTCTCTTAATCAAGGTATGTGATTTATTTTTATTTCCATGTTGCAAGGGATGAAAAAAAAACTTGAACTGATTCACACTATGGTCCCTATATAATGTGAAAATTGTAGTATAGGTCAGCAATTATTGGTTTTTAGGAAAGAGCTAAAAGAGTTTTGTATGACATGTAATTTGTCTCTCCTATATACAATTGCAAAATATAGGATTAGTTTTTTTTATTTTTTGTCGCTAGAAAGTCATGCTATAGATTTCTAACAAATATTTTGTATTTTTTGTTTATACACATAGAGTGTTGTTTAATTTTCAGGAAAACGATTGCTGGTCATGACATTTCAAGAAAATAGGACAGTTATATAATTAACTTGGTAAGTCTATCAATATGTTGTAATGATTTATATGATGCTTAATAACATATGGTCAACCCTTAATGTTTAACATATTATTCTAAAATTGGTAAATTTGTGTTTGGTGATTAATGTGTTTAATTTGGATTAAAAGAATAAAAGCAAGTGTACATTGTATATCACAATTATGATTTTGATAAGCTCACTTTAACACCTACTTAGTCACCGTGGAAACTAAAACATAATTCAAAAAGGTGTACATTGTATGTCACAAATACCAACTTTGCAGTTAAATTTTCTTTTTATTAAACTAGTAAATAAAGAGTCACATATCAACATTTTAACCTATAAGAGTGCTAATTTTTTATTTGTTCACACTACATATATTATACAATAATGAAAAAATTCAAAATATTGGAATAAAGGACTAATAATGTCATACCTTTATTTCATTAATGTCCAATTAAGTCATCAATGAAAGAGGTTATAGGCCTTACTTTTGACGTTTCAAGAATTTATGGTCGTGGTTGGTATTAATTTATCTTATGTTCACACTACAAAGGTAATTTAAAAAATCAATTTCTTTAATAAAGGATAATTGATATCACTTATGTATCTCATTTATGCATAATTAATTTATCAATGAGAAAGATGATATGCCACACTTTTGTCGTTTCAAAACTACACGTCTTATCACAATGCATTTTTGCATGTTGTATGGCATATTCACACGAGCAATCGAATAGAGATGTCTAGAGTCCGGTGTATTACCAGGAATTTAGTAAATAGAGTTTCATTAATTAACATTCTATCCTAAATAAGTCCTCATCTTTCTAAATATTTCAAATTAGCCGACGATAGTTGGTTTAATTTCTCTTACGCTCACACTAAGTTGATGATAAAAAAATCTTTTTTTTTTCAAAATTTTTCAATAAAGGACAATTAATGACACACATTTATCTCATTTATGTCTAATATATGAGGTGATAAGCTACACTTTTGAAATGTTTAGACTACAAAACTATTCGAAATGCATCTCCCTGTGTTGTTTGGTGTGTACACACACGCACACACACGAATGGAGATGCATGTATAATACGATCCTCATCTCACTTCAGTCACATATTTCACAACCTGCAATTCTTCTCTCCTTAAAAGTTTTTTTCACCAAATCCTGAACCCTCAGTGGAAGAACCACAATAATACCGGAGGCCATGCCCCCCTAATTTTTAAAAATATAAAGTTTACGCTCAATTTTTTGTATTAATAGCTTATGATATTCACTTGGCCTCAAAATTTTCTAAATTTTTGTGTATACTTCTTTTTATTTTCTCTAAACCCACCTCCCCCTTAAAATAAAAAGCCTTACTTCTCCTTAGGTGTACTCTCATTGGATCTTCTTCAGAATTTTTAATCTATTAATCTTTTTTATGTTTCTTTGGATTTGGGTCAGCTGATGAAGATGGAAAAACTTATCAACTACATTACTGTCCATGGCCATGGCAACTAGATGGAGCTTCTAAAACATGCAGGTAAAAAACGCTAAACTCAAATACGAGAATAATTTTTTTCATATTAACTTCGTGATGGTTAAACTACTTTAGGTCAGATCTAAACGTCATGATTTTAGTACTGAAGAAGCAAATGTAATAATCGAGCTTAAAATACATCTTGGCCATAGATATATTTTTCTTTAATGCATTGGAGAATTATCACGTGACTCAAATTTTGTTTTGTTTTGATTTGGTTTTTATGCAGATGGGATGAGATAGCTAACTATTTGCCTAGAAGAACAAATAATGGCATCAAGAATTTTTGGAACTCAATCATTAGAAAGAAGCTACTCTGAAATGACATGCATGAAGTTAGCACAAATAATCTTTTGAACCATTTTGAAAATATGCATTTTCAAAATTTGGAAACTGCCCTTCAAGAGTTTAATTTTCTCGCAATCATAAATATAAGCATGATGTTTTTCCGTACAAAAATTGTTGAAATTAATATATTAATCGTGACTTAAAGTTGTTTGAGGAAGATCCATTATATGTTATGTCGTAAATTATTTAATATAAGTGAGACTTTCTAGTTGATGAAAGGGAGAAATGTTAATTGAATGTTTTTTTACTAAGTTAAATATTTCTTTCATTTAAACTAATGATTTAGACTTTTATTATATTTTTACTCGAATCAACCTAGGTCTTGACCTAGAAAAGAATAGGTTAACCCTGGCTCCACTACTTCTTTTGGTCGAACCACCTTTATCTACTTAAGACACGATGTAGACACATGTGATACGCGACACTGAGTCATGTTAAATAAACTACTATATGGATCAATAGCTAGGGGTGTGACCTAAGTAATTCAAGGTCGTGACCTAGCTTAAAAAATCATCAAGAAGTCTTGAGGGGCTTGAGACGCTTAGGTAATTCAAGGTCATGACCTACGAAATCCTGAGATTCTCGTCAAAACTCACTAAAGTACCATATTCACGGTATAGGTATTGTGAGGTGCGACCTAGCTGAATAAAATCATTGATTTCTCATTTTTACAATAACTCTTTGAAAAAAATTTAAATTCACAAAACTTTTTTCCCATATTGATTTGAAGAAAATTTCCTGGCATACCAGTACATTTTCCCAATGGAGGCCCTAATATCCCCGTACTTCACCATTCTCCGCTTTAACCTTCATTTTTTACCTCAAAATTCGCTGATTTTTACCTTCACATCATACAAACTGCAATACCCATCTCGGTATGCATAGTATACACTTATTAAACTATAAACTACTGAAAATAGAATACTAAAGTTAATGAAAGTACAATAAACCTATTATATTTTGGGTTTTCTCCCAATAGGACTTTTGCTTAACTTCGTTTAAAGTTCGACATAGTTACCTCGAATTGTACTCTGCTTCTAGTAGATACATCAACTCTCCTTGCTTCACGTACTTATCTTATTCAAATATCCCTTTACCATGAAGGTTTGATTCTCAATACAATGCCCCCCTCAATAGCTCCTAGAGGCGTGACTATTTTGTGACGATGAATGAAGTCGGTTGGGGTGCAGATTTGTGATACCCACATGACTCAAGGTGTCACTCGCAAGCAACTATAATACTTTATGTTTTTGTTTTTCTAAATCAGAGATGCGACTGAATGGTTAGATAGTCAACCATCTGATTCAATCACGTCATGGGACCAAATCAAAGCAAAATTCTTAGATCTCTATTATCCACAAAACACGAGAATGGAAGATCAAATGGAGTTTGCCAATTTTTTCCATGACGATGGAGAGAGCGTAAGTAAGACATGGCTAGGATTTCAACCTAGGTTAGCTAGATGTTCACTTTTTGATTTCCCCAATAATTTTTAATTATGTTAGTTTTCAATTATATTATAATTTCACTAATTATGTCTAATATGTTTTTTGGACTACTGTTCAAAGTATGTTAAAATTATATGTTTTTTCATATTATGTTAATTTGTGATTGGTATTTGTAGGTATTAATGTTCAGTGTAAAGTTATTTGGTCATTTTAAATTATCAATGGTGGGAATGGATAAAAATGAGAATTAAATACAAAAAATATTATTTATGCATAATATTATAGATAGTTGTAGATTAGAACGGTACGTATAGTCCTTACATATATGCAGAAATCAATTAATCAATATTAACATTTCTTTTAATCACATATTTTATGTATACTTTGGATTCACATTGTTAAACGAAATAAAATTATAGGAATATAAGAATAGTAAATGAATCGAAGGATAAGTGATAACATTGTTTAAATGATAAAAAGTAAAAATAAAAAAAGAGCGGAAATGATAATTTAATTTTTTTTTTTTACAGTTTTTATGTTATGTAATTTATAATATAACATACAAAATGGTACTTTTTCATTTTAAATTTGAGCGTATGATACGCATAGATTAAATGAACCGAAAGAGGAGCTACCCCTAACAAACGAAAATATTTTTTGTGATGTGTCGTTTAAAAGCAATAAAACCCATAGGGATTGCGATTATTAGTTTTGATAAGAACAATGGCCCGATCACTTGCAAGGGAGATAATATTTGGTGCAATTTTGTGCTGGAAGGGGAGCAATTGCAATCATGTTTTCTTAAAAGGACGAAACAAGCTCTAAGGATAGATTTTTCATAATTCAATCTTCCTTGGAGTTTCCCAAGGACTTACAAATTTATAGAATAACTATTATTTTTTTGTGACAATAATCTATATTGGAGCATGTACGATAAATTTATGAGAGTTTACAATATTCGCTATGCCTGCGAATGTATTTTGTATATTATTTGGAACTAATTGAAAATAAATTGTCTTTTGAAATTTAATCTCAAATTATTTATTTCGTGGATTGAGATGAAACAATAATATTATCCTCCACGATATATCACGTTGTACTTCAGGTTGTAGGGTCTCTCCTCCTAATATGAGTTAATTATCTTATGAAATTGACACTATTTAAAAATTATTCAATGATATCACCTCTCGAGGATTCAAGATATAGAATAATATAAGGAGTATTTAACCCAACATAAATTCCAAATCATTGATTTGGGATAGTCATTTAATTTTACCAAAGAACCTAAAATATATGTGTAGTCATTTGGTAAAATAATCTCTTCGTTCTTTTAAGTATATTCCAAGTGAGATCTCTAATATTCGGTCTCTCGTTAATGTCCCATGTGACTAAGTCGATCATGTCATAATATAATGTTCTTTGGATCGTGATATCTTTTTTTTTGTACTGGGTGTGGTTCAATTACTTATACTTATGTACGATTATACCCGAAGAAAGAGCACAAATCTTTTCTAACACACGCTTTTGACACGACTTTCAGGAAATAATGCAAATATAATATTTTATGGACACTTTTGGATTATACAAAATACTCGTTTCGTAAAATATCCTTTAAGTTTAGTAAATTTCTTTAGAATTTACTTAAAATATGATTCGCCGATTATGTCAATTTTGTACCACAAGTTAACATAATTTTTTGTCATCCAAAAACTTTAAATTAGATCGATTAGATAGTGTACTGTAGGAAAACTTCCAATATATACCTTATAATTTAGAGATTTAATTTTAATAATATTTCCTAAGATATTTATCATTAATTTTAATTTCTCTAATGAACTAAAGGTTAATCCTACCATGATCTCAACCTCAAGTGGAGCTATGATCACCATCACGTTAATTCCAATACAAATTAGAAGACGTAGTATTTTATTTAGGAAATGCAATTTCATTCACTCCAATGAATAGTTTTAGCCATTGAATAAAATATTTAATCGGATTTAACCCTACCATGTTCATTTTTATATCCATTTCCATATAGATTAAAAAATGAAACACTCTCTACAGGAAATGCAATTCCATCTACTACATAGAATGATCTTGAGCTATAAAATGTGATTTGATCCAGTCAAACTGTGGCACCACAATATTTGTTTTAATTCATATTTGAAAATGATTTCATTCGTTTTTGGAAATGTAATTCTAATTTCTTCAGGAAATTGTGTTGAGTCAATGGAACATAAATTAGGATTTTACGTCAATAATTCATTAGCTTGCTTACGAGACAAATAATCGTATCATATTTTGTAAAACCTTTATTCGTGATATAGCTACTTCATGTGTAAATTTTTGATACGATACAAAGAGATGAATATATGTTCTTATATCTGCTCGTTCGAAACCCTCAATTAAGTTAGTAGTATTTGAACTTATACTAACACTTTAGTTGTCCAATTTACTAACAAATAATTTGTTTGGCCAAATGGTATATACAAAATAGGTTGTATGTTCAAAACCTTTATGATGCAAGTTTAGCACAAATTATCCAAAAAATGGTGTAATTCATAAAATTGTTTAGTTTTCAACTTATCCCCCTTATTGTATGCCTTTTTTCCAGAATAAAACCACTTTTTGCATTTAGGCGGTGTATAATATGATAATATAAAAATTCATATTTATGTTTATATGAATATTTTATCGTATAAGATTTAGGTTGTTAGCCTATATGGAGATAAAGATCAAGAAAAACAATATTTTTCATCACAATCCTCGATAATGTGTAATTTCCTTATTTAATTATATGTCAAATTTGTCAAGGAACTTCTGGTTCATATTTTATTTCTCAAAATTATATATATGAATAAATTTCTTGTTTGTAATAATTATATCAATTAATGTGTATATCAACGAACTCCAAGTACGTAAAAATTGAAAGCATATTTTCATCATCATGTTTTATAAATATAGTGACTGGATCATACCAATAATTTAGTATAGTTTTTTAGGGATATTAATTTTCTCCATAATCCTCATAAAATATTTTATTGTGACATTTAGGGTTTAACCCATATAAATTTTTTGATTACTTGCGAGATATTAAGAACATATTTTTTTTATTTAATTCTTAAATATTCATGAAATCTATATGACTTTTTCATCATAGTACAAAATTTACTTCAATCTTATAATTTTTAATTAAGGTTTCAAGAGTTTGTAATTCTTTTAAATTTCGAGTCTTTAAAATTCAATGTAGGCTTCAAGCCTATAAAAATAAATACATGAGTCGAGCCTTCAAACTTTGGTTAATGTTTCAGGCATATAAATTGTGTTCTAGATTTTGAGTCTATAAAATTTGTTGTACGCTTCTCGTATATAAAATTTGTTGTACGCTTCAAACCTATAAAATTTGTTATATGTTTCCGGAATATAACATTCGTGGTAGGTTTCGAGCCTATAAAATTTGTTACATTTGATGCCATATAAATTTTATTGTAGGTTTCGGTCCTCTAAACTTTCTTATATGCTTCTAACATATAGAATTTGTTGTAAATTTCAAGCCTATAATTTTTTTTGCAAAGGTACTTACAATATATACTTCATATCCTACAAAAAATAATAGTATAAATTTTTCAAAGATAACATAACACAAGAATAAGAATTACATAAAGCTTACCGAATTACTTACCTTTTCCACGAGATAAAAAGAGTAACCTTGTTTTGATAACTTGTTGTAAACTGAAAGAGAAAAGTAATAGATAAAGTGATAAATGTATTCTTGTATTTCCAAAACTATTTTCTTACAACAAAGAGTAACTTTTATTTATATGACAAGATATGACTATTCTTATTACATATTAATATAAGAAGTGTGGAGGCTAGTAACTTATGACTCTTTAGGACATCCGCTACAAAATTCTATAATTTATAATAAAGTTAAGTATTCTTAATAACTCCTTTTTATTGTTTGATATTATTAGGTAATTAGATTCATTCAATACATAGTCATCCTTACAACTGTTTGAATTATTAATTTGAGATGGCTATTCACCTAACCATATCACATATTTAATTTTTTTTAAAAACACTCTCCCCCTTATTTTCAAAATTTCAAGAAACCCGAAGCATAACCTTGTCTTCATCGTCGCCACTAGGGGACGCTCCTCACATCCAGGTGGAGGTGGAACCCCTCCCTCTTCACCTTTGCTTTGTTTTCCTCCTTTTATTTTTTTTTACACAAAAAAATTTGGTCTTACTTTCTCCTTTCCCCTAACCATATCCATGTTTTGTGTCTTCTGTAGTGAGAGGTGGTTATTGCCACATTTTTTTGACGATTGTTTTGTAATGGTGCCATATACTTAAATGTCTATGTGGCATGGTTAGGCAATTGGGATCTCGTGGTTAGCCTCCTCGGTTATCTCCCGTCTTTGGTAACCTTTCCAAGTTCAGAAACCCTCTGCTCCTCCTCTAGTTTGGTGGTGTGGATATGATATTCAATTAGGTAAGGTGATCTGCCCTCCTCTATTTTCCTTTGATTTATGTGTGGCCTAGTTTTTCAATTCAGTTGACCTCGACAAAGGAATCTTTGGTTATTTGTCGTTTATTTAGGTATTTCTATGTTTGGTTCTCCATTGGTTGACTTGTGTTGTTATGGTTTGGGATTAATGGTAAGAATAAGTATGTAATTATTTTTTGAATCTGGTTGGTACCTAGTTTTGGTGTCATTTTAACTGATTGGGTCTCAGTTGGAGTGGGAGTGAGTGTAACCATTCGCTGGCTGGTGGTTCCTTTCTGGATTAGGTTAGGTGGAGTGGATATTGATCTCATATCGTTCCTTTGGAAATCACTTGGTTGTGTGGTGTTCCTTTGTGTGTTCTAAAATAATGTAATAAGTAATGAGAACCACAACCGCAAGTGTACGGTTGTCCCAAGTAACAATAGTGATAAACAGGATCGTTCGCAGGGACGGTATTGTTAACCACAATGCTTATTAATTAATGAATGATTGCACTTATGAAAGCAAATAAATGATTTAATAGTTGATTGGTTGGTTTGTACTAAGCCTAAGTATGAAAGACTAATGTAAAAATGCAATTAAATAACTAGACGCAAGAGACGCAAGAAATGAAAGCAGTACTTGAGAGACGCAAGGGATCCTCCTAAGTCTATTTCATATCATATGTTGTTTAAGGGTCAAATTTGAGAATTAAAATGAGGTTAACACATTTTGAATATAGTTACTGTATACACAAGTTTATTATTGCAACAAGAAGCTCTTTGTTATCAAATTGCACTATAGGTTCCCAAAATTGTACTTCATAGATAGAAAGTGGGTATAAATCCACCATAGAAACTGTTGTTACCTTTGTTATCAAATTGTACTATATGTCCCTCAAAGTTCTGTCACAAACAGAAATTGGGTATAAACTCACCACTGCAACTTGTAGAGACCTTTGATATCAAATTGCACTATAGGTCCCTCGAACGATCTATGTGGGTTTAAACTACATAAATCATTATTCTGTGAATAGGGTCAAAAATACCAAATACCCCCTACTAATTTAAATAATAATATATAACAATTAATGGTTAACAAAAACACTTTATATAAATTAATAAAGGATAAAAAATTTACTATTAGTTTAGAAAAATTTCAAGCTTTAACAACTATTATTCCCTGTTACTCAATAGTATTCAGAAAAAAGAAGCAGAAACTAATAAAAACGACCTAAGAACACCATATTTAACCCATAAAATAGATATTTGTTTATTGTCTTTGAAAATATCACTTCCGCCGATTAAGCCTCCTCTGATAGACAAGTTGTTCTTCTCTTAAAAATTAATAGTTTGTGTATACGGAAGATATGAACCAAGCCAAACTCACATAAGGAACTGAATCACCATAATGCTTTACCTGCCAAGAATGAGAAAGAGTGCTTGAAAGTTCAATTCATGAAATATTGGTTTTGCAACGATCGTATAAATGATTTGGTAAATTCAGAACAAGTTTTGTATGGAGGGTATGCTCTCTAATTTAGAGTGTATAGTGGAAAATATTAAAATTCATGTTTATTGTATCCTCATCTCGTCTTTTTGGGAGATAGTATACTTATATTTTTTACCCACCTAGATTTATTGTATAGATTTTTTGTGGGAAAGTAGCTCAACCTTTTTATTAACTTAAATATATAAGACTTTCATCCAATATTTGATGGTCTGATATTTAATTATATTCGTTAATTATAATAACAAGACATGTGTCAATAGATTAATTGAAAAAGTTACCATAATTAGTTTTTTTATGTTAAATATAAGGTATATTTCATAAACTACTAAAAGTTTTATTGGACCATTCAATATAGGATGAAAGAATTTTCCTATTTATTAACCTGATATGGAACGTAAGCCCAAGTAAAGTTATTGGCAAATGGGCCTTATCCATTGTTACGTCCCATTTTATTACTATGCAACTAGTCTACACAGCATGGGCCTTATCCATTCTTAGGTTTTAAACAAAAATTTACCCTAATAACAAAGATGCCGCAGAAAAAGTTATACATGAAAAATAAAGTTCCTCTTCTCTTTGTGTATATCAAAGGTAAAGTTTCTTCACCATGTACATATACATATATAAAATTAGGTAAAGGTATATTATATCTTACTCAAATTCTTTTTGTTTTATTTGTTTATATGGTTTAACTAAATTTAATTTATTTTATTTTTTCACAGAATAGTTGAAAATTGATGTTCTTCTGAGTAATTTTATTGAGTCTTTTGGATTTGTAAAACTAACGTTACATCAATGGCAAAAAAGTTAGATAAAAATGAGTTATACTATAAATTAGGAGAAGTCATCTTAATCAAGGTGATGTCTCCTCATTTGTGATAGATTTATGTTAAGATGAGACATCATTTTTAGTGTTTTAGAAGTCAATAATGTCGATTTTCTTGAGTTTTAGTGCACTTTCCTATTTTGTGTCTTGATTTGTAGAAATAATATTTTTAGAGCATATTGGGTTTAATTGTTTATTTAGTGTGTAGCTTTAAAGATAATTATGGAGTTTAATTAGAGTCCAAGTCAAAGACAACAACTTATGGAAGGAGATATGCATGGTAATTGGAGATAAGGAAAGAATTGCTAAAAAGATGGAAAAGGAAAAGCTGCCTAAATCTGGGATTCTGCAAAGATAGGCGTTTTTACCTAATAAAGGGGCCGAATTTGGTAGATTACTCCTAAAGGGCCTAGATAATTCTGTTGCGATTCTTTTGGTATCTTGTGGAGCAAAAACGGACCAATAATAAAGAAGTTATGACCAAAACAACGCAGCAGTGTTTATCTTTATTTCCATACGAATTTGAGTTGGGCTAGAAGTCCATTACCTTAACTCTTCCTCAAGAAAACGAATTAGGTCTTCTAAACACCTATAAATACACCCTTATATCACTTGTAAATCATCCTTGCCTCATAGTAATTAGTTCTTAAGGTTTTATTCTTCCAGTTTATTGTAGAGAGCAAGATGATGTCTTTTATTATTTCTTTTAGTTTATTTCCTTCAGGTATGAACTAAACTTCCCATAGCTTGGGTTTTGCATATGTATAATCTATGAATTCTAATTCTTCTATCTAAGTTTCTTTGGGAATTATATGTTTTAATCTGATATTAGCTTCTTACTTTATATTTGCTTATGTGTTTTGATTTAATGTCTCTCCTAGAACTGATCACTTTAGGATTGTTTTAAGAGTAGTTAGATGGTCACCTTGTAAGGGTGTTTAACTATTGAACCACCACATAATGTCTAGTGTCGATAGCAGTTCTGACAAAACATACTTCTAACTAGATAGTCATTAAGGTTTGTTTTAACCACCGTATCACCATGACTTGCAGTATTTGCTTAGGGCCTTAGTGGCGTTTGATAACCCTATTTTAAATCACTTCTTGGTTGTGACGTAGCCCCCTTAGTCGCTCTCAAGGTCTAAGGTAGTGGAATTTAGAATCCTGACTAAGTATTACCAAGAGCTAATATTCTCCCTTATGAACTAGATTTATAGATAGAATTAGAAGGATTAGTGCATACTAGCAAAACCTAAGCTATACTTCTCATCTCATATTCTTAATCTTTTACTTTATTGTCTTTATTTTCCTAGTTTTAATTTAGTTTTAATTCATAAATTCGAAAAACCAAATATTTAATTTTCTGTTTTCTAGTTATTTACTTTTACTCGTTATCTGTTCCTACGCGTTTAACACACTTAAGTCCCTGAGAACGAACTCTACTTATCATTAAAACTTGCATACGTCCTGTAATACTTGCAGTACTGTGCCTGTCTAGGGTGAGAGTGCATAGTTTTCCATACTTAAATTGATCTTATTTTTATCACACCCTAGGCGACACCAAGTTTTTGGCGCCGCTGCCGGGGACTTGTGTCTCGTTAGCGTGTGGGTTATCTATTTCGAGTTTTAGTTTTTAATTAGTTTTTACTTTTCAGTTTTTAGTTTTAGTTTTTATTTTTCCAGATTTACGCTTG
Source organism: Nemophila menziesii (assembly GCA_029959085.1). NCBI lineage: Eukaryota > Viridiplantae > Streptophyta > Magnoliopsida > Boraginales > Hydrophyllaceae > Nemophila > Nemophila menziesii. The sequence continues at coordinate 5,714,485 of JARWIR010000031.1, forward strand.
GGTTTGCTTTAGTCTTTTTCAGGTTTCACAGTGTTTAATTCTTGGCCTCCCTTACCGGAGCCTGAGAGGAGCTTCAGAGCTTATAACAAACGAATTCGTGAGGAAAGAGCCTTGAGAAGAGCTATGGCAGACATACATGATAACGATCCGGAGTTAGTTTACTTTGCACCAGGAGGACCTCCAGCATACATTCCACCTGGTGTACAATTACCAGTAGGAGAAGGTAATGGGCAGAATAATCTCAATAATCAACAGAACCGAGTTGAACAAGATCTACCTGGCCTTAACATACCATTCCATGTTCAACCCATCGGTTACCGCCCTCCTGAGATTCCGAATATCAAATTTAGACCCGATCCGGGTATGCTTAGTCAATTTCAAAGTTTCGGACTATATACTGGTACTGCAATTCAAGATCCGGTAAAAGCGATTCAGAAGTTTATGCAGATTTGTGATGCCTACATTACTCCTGGCATTACACGCGAGCAACTGTATTGTCATATGTTTTCGTTTTTCTTGACCGGAAGAGCTAGCGATTGGCTAGAGAGACAACCACATGGAACCATTCACTCTTGGAGAGAGCTTCAAGCCGCATTCTTTAACCGATTTTATCCGAAGAGCATGAGACTTAAAGATCAAACCGAGCTTGCAAGATTTTCTCAAGAAGATGGAGAAACAGTGGGAGAAGCATGGACAAGGTTTCAACAAAAATTAGCTAGATGCCCGCTCCATGGTTATACACCTGCTCTACAACTTGCTATATTCTATGAAGGTCTTGATGACAAGGGTAGAGACAAGGTGGATAACATTGGAAAGGGTAATTTTGTGTCCATGAATCACAATGAAGCTTCCGAGGTGTTAGAAAATATTATGGAACAAGAAAGAAGTTGGCCTTCAACGCGAGCTTCTGCAGCAAAGACCCGAGGAACGCTTCGTTTAGATGCAGAAACTGCGAACTCAGCTCAAATATCCTCGTTAGAAAATCAAATCAAGGACCTGAGAATCGCGATGGATAAGAATTTAGCTGCTGCAAAGGTAATTCAAGAGGCACAAGGTTGTCAACAATGTGGAGTTAACGATCATTCATGGGAAGAGTGCGAAACAAATCCGCAATCTGTTTACTTTATATCTAATCGATGGGGCAACCGCAACCATCCGGGTATGCAGTATTCAAATCCACAAGGGGCCGCTAATCCTGGTCAATATCAATCGCGACCCCAGAACAACTCTTACCAACAGAGAGGTCAGTACCAAAACCAATATCAGAATCAACCTACTCCTCCAAAACAACCTACTCAAGACGCCTATACCGATACTTTAGATCAAAAAGCTTTACCTCAGTATCCGCAAGAAGGGTCTATGGACAATACACAGATAGTACAAGCTCTAGAACGTTTGAACACAACTGTAAACGCTCAAGAGGAAAAAGTCCGAGGACACGATGCCATACTTCAGATGCTAAGTACTCAATTAGCCCAAATAAACAAGCATCTAATAGAACAAAAGGAAGTAAAGGCAATCGAAGGAGGTGAAAACAATGTTGGGTTCGAAGCTTGCAAGGCTATATGCCTTGAAATCGAAAAAGAAAAGGAGGAAGCACCACATGCTGCCATTAGTGCCGTGGAAGTTCCCAGTATTGAAGAAGAGCCAACCGAGTCTAACCCCGAGGAGTCCGACTGTCTAGACGTTTATCATCTGGAAAACGATGAAGAGAGAGACGAGTTCATAGAGCTACTGAGAAAGGTGCAAGAGGAGATGCGATCGATGGTAGAGTATGCAGCGGAGTTAGCGAGAGAGAAAGAGGAAGAAGCCTCAAAAGAAGAATCGAAAGAAGATGAAGTGGCACCTGCTGTGCTAGATGAGAAAGAAGAAGAGAAGGTGGAATCGCCACCTAGTGTTCAACCAGTGTCATCAAATATTCCTGATACAAATCCTAAAGATGACACCGCTCTCAAGACATTGGTAGAGGCGTACCAACCTGAAAATATCAACGCCCAGATGCTTGAGATTGCGAAGAGAGGACTTACACCGCAACAAGTTTTTACGCAAGTTATTCCTGAGAAAGAGGCGAGTGTAGAGATCCCAAAAGAGAACCTGAGGGTTTCGAGAAGAAGTGAGAAAGAGCTACCTACTAAGCTTAAAGATCCGGGAAGTTTCAACCTTCCTATTCAATTGCATGGTAGGCTCAAAGTGAAAGCAATGTACGATGTGGGTTCTGGTGTGAATCTTATGCCTAAGTCCGTGTTCGAGAGACTTGGACTTCAAAAATTAGAGAAAACTCCAGTGAAGTTGCAGTTTGCTGACAACTCAGTGAAGAGGACATGGGGAACAGTGGAGGACGTCTTAGTCCGTGCAGGTAATATTGCCATCCCTACTGACTTTGTTATACTTGAGTTTGATGCAGATAAGCAGGTTCCGATCATACTTGGACGGCCCTTCATGGCCACAAGTCAAAGTGTGATCAACTTCCAAGATGGGACCATCACCCTTCATGCTAAAAATGTATCTGAGACCTTCTATGTCTTGGGTAAAAAACCAAGGAAGTTGGATCCCACCGTGCCTATCATCCACAGCCTTTCACATCACAAAGTCCCTCCTGAAGAAATCCACTTAAAACCTGTGGATACTGAGCCAAACATTGAGTTTGGGGTTGGCCATGAAGTCCTATGGAAAGCCCACAAACGCGAGAACAGGCCACGAAGTTTCAAAGACTCGTGGATGGGACCATTCATTGTCACTAAGGTTGTTTCAGCCAAGGTGATAGAAATTCGCCCCAAAACTGGGGTCAAGCGCAGATTAGTTGACGTTCATAGCCTTACTCGTTGTTGGGGAGGCTATATTCGCAAATCTTGACAGAGGTAACACGTCTAACTTTGAAAGACGTTAAACAAAAGTGCTGTTCGGGAGACAACCCGAAGTTTTTTTTTTATGTTTTCATGTCTTTTACATTCTTAGTTTAAGTTTATTTTAGTTGTTTTTAGTTGATAATGCATATTTGAGAAAGGTATTAGTGTTTTTGGTGTGTAGGAATCGGAGAAATCAAGTTAGGGAACGCGAGGAAAATTTTTGGAGCGCAAGAAAGCACCCCGCGGACTACCCTCACGGAGTACCCCATGGTCCGCAGGAATGGTCCGCGAGGTCAAAACCCGTACCACGGGTTGCTACCGCGGGTTTGATCCAGAAACAAGAAAAAATTCCACGGACTACCCCGCGGTGCACCGCGCCGTGGTCCGCGCCCCAAAAACCCGTACCACGGGGTGAGTACCACGGGGTGAGTACCACGGGTATTTTGACGTAGTTGACAACAGAAGCCGCGGTGTACCCTCCGGTACACCGGACCCTAGTCCGCGAGCCAAAAACCCGTACCACGGGGTCCTACCACGGGTTTAGGTCAGTAAGCAAAAATTTTCGAGCATCAGATGTCACGGACTACCCTGCGGTGCACCCCATGGTCCGCAGGGGTAGTCCGCAGCGCCGCCAGAGGAGAGAGAAAGTTACGGGATTGAGTTATAAAGGAGGTATTGAGCTATTATTCCGAATTTATTAAACCTTAACCCTCTCTTTCTTCTCCACAACTCTCCTAACTCCATTGAAGCTCATTAAAACCTTCACCAATCACCAAAACACTACCCAATCATCAAGGAAAACACATCAAACCTTCTCTCCACATCATTACAAGAGAAAATCAAGCTACCAATCATCACCAAATTCATTCAAATTGAAGAATCAAAGAGCTTAAATTTCAAATTCATCCTACAATTTCAAAAATCCTAGCCTACCCATTACAAATCATCCTCACCCACATAGAGATTAATCATCAATTCATATTTCCTAAGCCAAATCAAGCTTGTTCATCCATTAATTCAAGAGTAAATTTCAAGGGTTGCTAAAGCTTTGAGTTGGGGGTTAATTGAAGATGACTAATAGAACATCAATCTTATCTAGCAAGAGGGAGGTGAAGAGTAACAAGGGATTGGATTTAAACAAGAAGAAATCAATTGACAAAGGAGCTAGTTCTAAATCAAAGGGTAAAGATAAATTGAAGAGTGGGAAACCTTCGTATGATAGTAATGGTAAAAAGCTTTATTTTTATGCAAAGGAGAGAACACTACCTCAACAAAATCCTATACCTATAGAGAAAGTGGATACTTCAAATGCCTTGAAGATTTCTGCAGAGAATCAATTAAAAGAACTACCTTTTGCTTATGAGAAAGTATTCAAGGAAGAAATTAGAGATGGAGAATACAAGAGATTCTTTGAGCTTGGTGAGAAGTTGGGTTGGTCTACGTTCATGGTAAGCCGTTCTGAATTATGTCCTGAATTAGTTTTGGAGTTCTATCTAGGCCTCTTTAGCCGAGATAGTGATTGTGTTCCGATTAGAGGAAAGTTAGTTCCTTTTACAGTTGAGGAGATTAGGAACCACTTCAAGTTTCAGAATCTGAAAGGTTTTTGCAAATTTGAGGAAGCAGTTGCTAAACGAAAAATCTTTGATAAGGAATTACTCTTTGAGCATGTTTTAGACAAGGAAAAAGTGCAATTACATACGGGAGAATTGAAGGCACCTTGGCCTTACAAATATCTTCAAGCAGATGCTAGAATTTGGCACAATTTCTTTATCCCTAATGTCTTTGGAAACACACGAACTTCGGATGTGACCATGAAGAACGCGCTACTGTTGGATTGTATTTTGAGAGGAGAAGAAGTTGATGTGGCACAGTTGATCTATGAGGAGGTGATACGATTCTCGGTCTCTCCTAAATCAGTTTATAATGTTAAATTTCCAACTATGATCACGTGTCTTGTGCGAAAAGCAAATGTAGTATTGGGTGAAGAAGAGAAACTCGAGTTCAAAATGAGTTATATTGATAATGCTTGGATCAAAGAAAGCCTTCGAAGAGCGGGTTCTACTCAAGTCTCGAAGGAAGAAAAGGAGCAATCTTGGCAAGAGAAGATGGAGGTGCGTTTAACGAAATTTGAAGCAGCTCAAACTTCCTTAGTCAATGATGTGGCACAAATCAATGCTAATCAAGTGCACATCATGAAACTCCTTGAGCAATTAACGAAAGGTCCAGCAATTCCAATCTTGGATGTCAATGATGCGAGGCAATAGCCTCGAGAGTATGTTCTCTTTCTTCCTTACCATTTCTGTAAATATGTCTATCTGCTAATTTTAATTTCTGTTTTTCGAGTCTTTTTCGAGTCGTGGGGACACGACTCATTTTTGAGTTGGGGGTGTGGGGATTCGTTGTCTCTCATCTCCATTTTTCTGTTTTTGAGTGAAATTAAAATTTTTGATGCATGGGAATTAGATGTAGAGTGTGTTTAATAGCTTGAAAGCATAAGCTCAGTAGATTAATGATAGTAAGTGATATGTTTATGAGCTATGTATTTGTATGCTTTGAGTATTTGCAGGAAAACACACGTTGATAGTAAAGAAAAGATTAGTAAGCAATGCGATAGAAAGTATGTTCGATCTCAGGGAACCTTGAAAGTGTGTAGGCCGTGAGATCCAAGCTAGTTGAAAAACCATTTGATGAAAGTGCTAAAGGTAAGAAATTTTCTGAATTACATAGTGTAGAAAGTGATCAAGGCGGTTCTTTCATATTTTTAAGCCTTTGAAGCCTTTTTATACCTTCTCACCTTGTGATTTTTGAGTTTAAAAGTTATATCCTTCTTAGCCCCTTCTAGCCTTTCTAAAGCCTTCTTATTGAAACATATTATAAGCCATATCCTTTAGATTTTAGGACTTTTCCATATGACCCGCACTCGAATCGCGATGCTTAGACAGTTGTTTTAGAGCTTGAGTTTGGGGTGGTGGGTCCACCATTATGGGAGTTATTATGTTGGGATTTTTGAGCTTATTAATTGTGCTTTGTGCTTTATATTGAGGATGTTTTACAGCATTGTATTATAACCCTTTGCCGGGGTAATAGTGAATGAAAAAGAAGCTTCGAGCTAATTTTGCCAACAAGGGCATTAAAAGAAAAAATATATATATGAGAAAATTAGCGTGATATCTCAACATTAAAAGAGAGTCATAGCTATAGAGAAGAGAATTGATTTGAAAAGAAAAGAAAATATATATATTCGGACCGGCAAAGTGGATTTTTATGTGAACATCTTAAAGCTTAATTGGGTTATTGGGGATGCTAAATTGTGCATCAAGGAATTCATTGGGTTGAGTGAGAAACGTTTTATGAGAGTAACTCAAGCTCTAGGGCGATTCGTTGATGGCTAGTGAGGAGAGAGCCAGAAGCTCACTCCAAATTATCCAAATATACTATCACACCGTCCCTAAGCCTACATTACAACCTTAAAGACCTTGTGATTCTTTGTTATGTAATTGAGAAGTGATTGAGCCATTAGAGATTAGTTAAGTGGATTCTTGGATACTAGTAAGGTTTGATGAACAATCTATAGCTCTCAAGGGGAACTGAGTAAAGTCCCAATCCTTCTTACATTGCGAAACTAATCTGATCTTGAATTCAAGCCGTGTTGACTGTGGATATGAGAAGTATACAGGTATGTAGTTTATGAATATTATTGCATGAAATTTTCTGAGTTATGTGCTTTAAGTTTATTCTATATATTCTGCTATGTTTTTCCCTTGTGTTGAGAATTTTATAAGTGTGTATTTCTAGACTTCCCTATGTTTTATCTTTTATTGTATCGGGACGATACAACTTTGAGTTGGGGGTCTTGATGTCTCCTCATTTGTGATAGATTTATGTTAAGATGAGACATCATTTTTAGTGTTTTAGAAGTCAATAATGTCGATTTTCTTGAGTTTTAGTGCACTTTCCTATTTTGTGTCTTGATTTGTAGAAATAATATTTTTAGAGCATATTGGGTTTAATTGTTTATTTAGTGTGTAGCTTTAAAGATAATTATGGAGTTTAATTAGAGTCCAAGTCAAAGACAACAACTTATGGAAGGAGATATGAATGGTAATTGGAGATAAGGAAAGAATTGCTAAAAAGATGGAAAAGGAAAAGCTGCCTAAATCTGGGATTCTGCAAAGATAGGCGTTTTTACCTAATAAAGAGGCCGAATTTGGTAGATTACTCCTAAAGGGCCTAGATAATTCTGTTGCGATTCTTTTGGTATCTTGTGGAGCAAAAACGGACCAATAATAAAGAAGTTATGACCAAAACAACGCAGCAGTGTTTATCTTTATTTCCATACGAATTTGAGTTGGGCTAGAAGTCCATTACCTTAACTCTTCCTCAAGAAAACGAATTAGGTCTTCTAAACACCTATAAATACACCCTTATATCACTTGTAAATCATCCTTGCCTCATAGTAATTAGTTCTTAAGGTTTTATTCTTCCAGTTTATTGTAGAGAGCAAGATGATGTCTTTTATTATTTCTTTTAGTTTATTTCCTTCAGGTATGAACTAAACTTCCCATAGCTTGGGTTTTGCATATGTATAATCTATGAATTCTAATTCTTCTATCTAAGTTTCTTTGGGAATTATATGTTTTAATCTGATATTAGCTTCTTACTTTATATTTGCTTATGTGTTTTGATTTAATGTCTCTCCTAGAACTGATCACTTTAGGATTGTTTTAAGAGTAGTTAGATGGTCACCTTGTAAGGGTGTTTAACTATTGAACCACCACATAATGTCTAGTGTCGATAGCAGTTCTGACAAAACATACTTCTAACTAGATAGTCATTAAGGTTTGTTTTAACCACCGTATCACCAAGACTTGCAGTATTTGCTTAGGGCCTTAGTGGCGTTTGATAACCCTATTTTAAATCACTTCTTGGTTGTGACGTAGCCCCCTTAGTCGCTCTCAAGGTCTAAGGTAGTGGAATTTAGAATCCTGACTAAGTATTACCAAGAGCTAATATTCTCCCTTATGAACTAGATTTATAGATAGAATTAGAAGAATTAGTGCATACTAGCAAAACCTAAGCTATACTTCTCATCTCATATTCTTAATCTTTTACTTTATTGTCTTTATTTTCCTAGTTTTAATTTAGTTTTAATTCATAAATTCGAAAAACCAAATATTTAATTTTCTGTTTTCTAGTTATTTACTTTTACTCGTTATCTGTTCCTACGCGTTTAACACACTTAAGTCCCTGAGAACGAACTCTACTTATCATTAAAACTTGCATACGTCCTGTAATACTTGCAGTACTGTGCCTGTCTAGGGTGAGAGTGCATAGTTTTCCATACTTAAATTGATCTTATTTTTATCACACCCTAGGCGACACCACAAGGTATGTGATTTATTTGTATTTCCATGTTGCAAGGGATGAAAAAAAACTTGAACTGATTCACACTATGGTCCCTATATAATGTGAAAATTGTAGTATAGGTCAGCAATTATTGGTTTTTAGGAAAGAGCTAAAAGAGTTTTGTATGACATGTAATTTGTCTCTCCTATATACAATTGCAAAATATAGGATTAGTTTTTTTTATTTTTTGTCGCTAGAAAGTCATGCTATAGATTTCTAACAAATATTTTGTATTTTTTGTTTATACACATAGAGTGTTGTTTAATTTTCAGGAAAACGATTGCTAGTCATGACATTTCAAGAAAATAGGACAGTTATATAATTAACTTGGTAAGTCTATCAATATGTTGTAATGATTTATATGATGCTTAATAACATATGGTCAACCCTTAATGTTTAACATATTATTCTAAAATTGGTAAATTTGTGTTTGGTGATTAATGTGTTTAATTTGTATTAAAAGAATAAAAGCAAGTGTACATTGTATATCACAATTATGCTTTTGATAAGCTCACTTTAAAACCTACTTAGTCACCGTGGAAACTAAAACATAATTCAAAAATGTGTACATTGTATGTCACAAATACCAACTTTGCAGTTAAATTTTCTTTTTATTAAACTAGTAAATAAAGAGTCACATATCAACATTTTATCCTAAAAGAGTGCTAATTTTTTATTTGTTCACACTACATATATTATACAATAATGAAAAAAATTCAAAATATTGGAATAAAGGACGAATAATGTCATACCTTTATTTCATTAATGTCCAATTAAGTCATCAATGAAAGAGGTTATAGGCCTTATTTTTGACGTTTCAAGAATTTATGGTCGTGGTTGGTATTAATTTATCTAATGATCACACTACAAAGGTAATTTAAAAAATCAATTTCTTTAATAAAGGATAATTGATATCACTTATGTATCTCATTTATGCATAATTAATTTATCAATGAGAAAGATGATATGCCACACTTTTGTCGTGTCAAAACTACACGTCTAATCACAATGCATTTTTGCATGTTGTATGGCATGTTCACACGAGCAATCGAATAGAGATGTCTAGAGTCCGGTGTATTACCAGGAATTTAGTAAATAGAGTTTCATTAATTAACATTCTATCCTAAATAAGTCCTCATCTTTCTAAATATTTCAAATTAGCTAACGATAGTTGGTTTAATTTCTCTTACGCTCACACTAAGTTGATGATAAAAAAATCTTTTTTTTTTCAAAATTTTTCAATAAAGGACAATTAATGACACACATTTATCTCATTTATGTCCAATATATGAGGTGATAAGCTACACTTTTGAAATGTTTAGACTACGAAACTATTCGAAATGCATCTCCCTTTGTTGTTTGGTGTGTACCCACACGCACACACACGAATGGAGATGCATGTATAATACGATCCTCATCTCACTTCAGTCACATATTTCACAACCTGCAATTCTTCTCTCCTTAAAAGTTTTTTTCACCAAATCCTGAACCCTCAACCCTCAGTGGAAGAACCACAATAATACCGGAGGCCATGCCCCCCTAATTTTTAAAAATATAAAGTTTACGCTCAATTTTTTGTATTAATAGCTTATGATATTCACTTGGCCTCAAAATTTTCTAAATTTTTGTGTATACTTCTTTTTATTTCCTCTAAACCCACCTCCCCCTTAAAATAAAAAGCCTTAATTCTCCTTAGGTGTACTCTCATTGGATCTTCTTCAGAATTTTTAATCTATTAATCTTTTTTATGTTTCTTTGGATTTTGGTCAGCTGATGAAGATGGAAAAACTTATCAACTACATTACTGTCCATGGACATGGCAACTGGATGGAGTTTCTAAAACATGCAGGTAAAAAACCCTAAACTCAAATACGAGAATAATTTTTTTCGTATTAACTTCGTGATGGTTAAACTACTTTAGGTCAGATCTAAACGTCATGATTTTACTACTGAAGAAGCAAATGTAATAATCGAGCTTAAAATACATCTTGGCAATAGATATATTTTTCTTTAATGCATTGGAGAATTATCACGTGACTCAATTTTGTTTTGTTTTGATTTGGTTTTTGTGCAGATGGGATGAGATAGCTAACTATTTGCCTAGAAGAACAAATAATGGCATCAAGAATTTTTGGAACTCAATCATTAGAAAGAAGCTACTCTGAAATGACATGCATGAAGTTAGCACAAATAATCTTTTGAACCATTTTGAAAATATGCATTTTCAAAATTTGGAAACTACCCTTCAAGAGTTTAATTTTCTCGCAATCATAAATATAAGCATGATGTTTTTCGGTACAAAAATTGTTGAAATTAATATATTAATCGTGACTTCAAGTTGTTTGAGGAAGATCCAATATATGTTGTGTCGTAAATTATTTAATATAAGTGTGACTTTCTAGTTGATGAAAGGGAGAAATGTTAATTGAATGGTTTTTTACTAAGTTAATTATTTCTTTCATTTAAACTAATGATTTAGACTTTTATTATATTTTTACTCGAATCAACCTAGGTCTTGACCTAGAAAAGAATAGGTTAACCCTGGCTCCACTACTTCTTTTGGTCGAACCACCTTTATCTACTTGAGACACGATGTAGACACATGTGATACGCGACACCGAGTCATGTTAAATAAACTACTATATGGATCAATAGCTAGGGGTGTGGCCTAAGTAATTCAAGGTCGTGACCTAGCTTAAAAAATCATCAAGAAGTCTTGAGGGACTTGAGACGCTTAGGTAATTCAAGGTCATGACCTACGAAATCCTGAGATTCTCGTCAAAACTCACTAAAGTACCATATTCACGGTATAGGTATTGTGAGGTGCGACCTAGCTGAATAAAATCATTGATTTCTTATGTTTACAATAACTCTTTGAAAAAAATTTAAATTCACAAAACTTTTTTCCCATATTTGAAGAAAGTTTCCTGGCATACCAGTACATTTTCCAAATGGAGGCCCTAATATCCCCGTACTTCACCATTCTCCGCTTTAACCTTCATTTTTTACCTCAAAATTCGCTGAGTTTTACCATCACATCATACAAACTGCAATACCCATCTCGGTATGCATAGTATACACTTATTAAACTATAAACTACTGAAAATAGAATACTAAAGTTAATGAAAGTACAATAAACCTATTATATTTTGGGTTTTCTCCCAATAGGACTTTTGCTTAACTTCGTTTAAAGTTCGGCATAGTTACCTCGAATTGTACTCTGCTTCTAGTAGATACATCAACTCTCCTTGCTTCACGTACTTATCTTCATCAGATAGCCCTTTACCATGAAGGTTTGATTCTCAATATAATGTCCCCCTCAATAGCTCCTAGAGGCGTGACTTTTTTGTGACGATGAATGATGTTGGTTGGGGTGCAGATTTGTGATACCCACATGACTCAAGGTGTCACTCGCAAGCAACTATAATACTTTATGTTTTTGTTTTTCTAAATCAGAGATGCGACTGAATGGTTAGATAGTCAACCATCTGATTCAATCACGTCATGGGACCAAATCAAAGCAAAATTCTTAGATCTCTATTATCCACAAAACATGAGAGTGGAAGATCAAATGGAGTTTGCCAATTTTTTCCATGACGATGGAGAGAGCGTAAGTAAGACAGGGGTAGGATTTCAACATAGGTTAGGTAGATTTTCACTTTTTGATTTCCCCAATAATTTTTAATTATGTTAGTTTTCAATTATATTATAATTTCACTAATTATGTCTAACATTTTTTTTGGACTACTCTTCAAAATATGTTAAAATTTTATGTTTTTTGATATTATGAGAATTAAATACAAAAAATATTATTTATGCATAATATTATAGATAGTTGTAGATTAGAACGGTACGTATTGTCCTTACATATATGCAGAAATCAATTAATCAATAATAACATTTCTTTTAATCATATATTTTATGTATACTTTGGATTCACATTGTTAAAATAAAAAAAATTATAGGAATATAAGAATAGTAAATGAATCGAAGGAAAAGTGATAACATTGTTTAAATGATTAAAAGTAAAAATAAAAAAAGAAAATAATTATTATGGAATATTTCGTGTCAAATTATAAAAAGAGCGGAAATGATAATTTAATTTTTTTTTACAGTTTTTATGTTATGTAATTTATAATATAACATACAAAATGGTACTTTTTCATTTTAAATTAGAGCGTATGATACGCATGGATTAAATAAACCGAAAGAGGAGCTACCCCTAACAAAGGAAAATATTTTTTGTGATGCGTCGTTTAAAAGCAATAAAACCCATAGGGATTGCGAGTATTAGTTTTGATAAGAACAACGTCCCGATCACTTGAAAGGGAGATAATATTTGGTGCAATTTTGTGCTGGAAGGGGAGAAATTGCAATCATGTTTTCTTAAAAGGACGAAACAAGCTCTAAGGATAGATTTTTCATAATTCAAACTGCCTTGGAGTTTCCCATGGACTTACAAATTTATAGAATAACTATTATTTTTTTGTGACAATAATCTATATTGGAGCATGTACAATAAATTTATGAGATTTAACAATATTCGCTATGCCTGCGAATGTATTTTGTATATTATTTGGAACTAATTGAAAATAAATTGTCTTTTGAAATTTAAGCTCTAATTATTTATTTTGTGGATTGAGATGAAACAATAACATTATCCTCCACGATATATCACGTTGTACTTCAGGTTGTAGGGTCTAGCCTCCTAATATGAGTTAATTATCTTATGAAATTGACACTATTTAAAACATTATTTAATGATATCACCTCTCAAGGATTCAAGATATAGAATAATATAAGGAGTATTTAACCCAACATAAATTCCAAATCATTGATTTGGGATAGTCATTTAATTTTACCAAAGAACCTAAAACATATGTGTAGTCATTTGATAAAATAATCTCTTGGTTCTTTTAAGTATATTCCAAGTGAGATCTCTAATATTCGGTCTATCATTAATGTCCCATGTGACTAAGTCGATCATGTCATAATATAATGTTCTTTGGATCGTGAGCACAAATCTTTTCTAATACACACTTTTGACATGACTTTCAGGAAATAATGCAAATATATTTTTTTATGGACACTTTTGGTTTATACAAAATACTCGTTTTGGCAAATATCCTTTAAGTTTAGTAAATTTCTTTAGAATTTACTTAAAATATGATTCGCCGATTATGTCAATTTTGTACCACAAGGTAACATAATTTTGTCAACCAAAAACTTTAAATTAGATCGATTAGATAGTGTACTGTAGGAAAACTTCCAATATATACCTTATATTTTATAGCTTTTAATTTAATAATATTTCCTAAGATATTTATCATTAATTTTAATTTCTCTAATGAACTAAAGGTTAATCCTACCATGATCTCAACCTTAAGTGGAGCTATGATCACCACCACGTTAATTACAAATTAGAAGACGTAGTATTTTATTTAGGAAATGCAATTTCATTCACTCCAATGAATAGTTTTAGCCATTGAATAAAATATTTAACCGGATTTAACCCTACCATGTTCATTTTTATATCCATTTCCATATAGATTAAAAAATGAAACACTCTCTAAAGGAAATGCAATTCCATCTACTACATAGAATGATCTTGAGCTATAGAATGTGATTTGATCCAGTCAAATTGCGGCACCACAATGTTTGTTTTAATTCATATTTGAAAATGATTTCATTCGTTTTTGGAAATGTAATTCTAATTTCTTCAGGAAATTGTGTTGATTCAATGGAACATAAATTAGGATTTTACGTCAATAATTCATTAGCTTGCTTTCGAGACAAATAATCGTATAATATTTTGTAAAACCTTTATTCGTGATATAGCTACTTCATGTGTAAATTTTTGATACGATACAAAGAGATGAATATATGTTCTTATATCTGCTCATTTGAAACCCTCAATTAAGTTAGTAGTATTTGAACTTATACTAACACTTTAGTTGTCCAATTTACTAACAAATAATTTGTTTGGCCAAATGGTATATACAAAATAGGTTGTATATTCAAAACCTTTATGATGCAAGTTTAGCACAAATTATCCAAAAAATTGTGTAATTCATAAAATTGTTTAGTATTTCAACTTATCCCCCCTTATTGTATGCCTTTTTTCCAGAATAAAACCACTTTTTGCATTTAGGCGGTGTATAATATGCTAATATAAAAATTCATATTTATTTTTATATGAATATTTTATCGTATAAGATTTAGGTTGTTAGCCTATATGGAGATAAAGATCAAGAAAAACAATATTTTTCATCACAATCCTCGATAATGTGTAATTTCCTTATTTAATTATATGTCAAATTTGTCAAGGAACTTCTGGTTCATATTTTATTTCTCAAAATTATATATATGAATAAATTTCTTGTTTGTAATAATTATATCAATTAATGTGTATATCAACGAACTCCAAGTACGTAAAAATTGAAAGCATATTTTCATCATCATATTTTATAAATATAGTGACTGAATCATACCAATAATTTAGTATAGTTTTTTAGGGATATTTAATTTTCTCCATAATCCTCATAAAATATTTTATTGTGACATTTAGGTTTTAACCCATATAAATTTTTTAATTACTTGCGATATATTAAGAACATATTTTTTTTATTTAATTCTTAAATATTCATGAAATCTATATGACTTTTTCATCATAGAACAAAATTTACTTCAATCTTATAATTTTTAATTAAGGTTTCAAGAGTTTGTAATTCTTTTAAATTTCGAGTCTTTAAAATTCAATATAGGCTTCAAGCCTATAAAAATAAATACATGCGTCGAGCCTTCTGATGTCTCCTCATTTGTGATAGTAAAATACACTCTTGAGACATCATTTTAGGCTTATTTATTAGTCTATAGGTTGATTTTAGCTTAATTTAGTGCACTTTCCTATTTTGAGTCTTGATTTGTAGAATTATTATTTTTAGAGCATATTGGGTTTAATTGTTTATTTAGTGTGAAACTTTAAAGATAATTATGGATATTAATTAGAGTCCAAGTCAAAGATTACAACTTATGAAAAAAGATATGCATGGAAATTGGAGATAGAAGGAAACTGAGTTCAATTAGGAAAAGGAAAAGCTGCCTAAATCTGGGATTCTGCAGAACACGTCTAAAGATTGGTGTTTTTACCTAAGAAATAGGCCGAATTTGGTAATTTCCTTCTATAGGTCCTAGATAATTCTGTTGCGATTCTTTTGGTATCTTGTGGAGCAAAATCCGACCAATAACAAAGAAGTTATGACCAAAACAATGCAGCAGTGTTTATCTTACGAATTTGGGTTGGGCCAGGAGCCCATTACTTGAAGTTATCTCCACCAAACGAATTAGGTCAACCTATACCCTATAAATACAGCCTCTTAACACTCTTAAATCATCCTTGGCCAGACCCTAAGGCCAAGAGGAAGCTACAACACAAGAGAAGAAGTCTGGAGGAAGCTGTGCAACAATCATGTCTCCTTCAACCTCTTACTTTGTAATTCTTTCTTCTTCTTTTCTTTGTATGAACTAATTCTCTTAGCTTAGGTTTTGCATATGTATAATCTATGAATTCTAGTTCTTCTATCTAAGTTCTTTGGGAATTATATGTTTTAATCTGATATTAGCTACTTACCCTTATATTTGATTATGTGTTTTGATTTAATGACTGTTTTCCTTGCTAGTGCACGAGTATAGGATTACCTTAATAGTAGTTAGATGGTCACCTTGTAAGGGTGTTTAACTATTGAACCACCACATAACGTCTAGTGTCGATAGCAGTTCTGACAAAACATACTTCTAACTAGATAGTCATTAAGGTTTGTTTTAACCACCATATCACCAAGATTGCAGTATTTGCTTAGGGCCTTAGTGGCATTTGATAACCCTATTTTAAATCACTTCTTGGTTGTGCCGTTGCCCCCTTAGTCGCTCTCAAGGTCTAAGGTAGTGGAATTTAGAATCCTGACTAAGTATACCAAGAGCTAATATTCTCCCTTATGAATTAGATCTAATAGATAGAATTAGAAGGATTAGTGCATACTAGTAAAACCTAAGTTATATCTTTCGTACTATCTTCTTTTCTTTTCTGTTATTTATTTTATTGTCTTTAATTTAGTAGTTTAGTTTTCTTATCAAAAAACCAAATAAATATCTATCTTTCTCTTCTTTCTCCTTGCGTATTATTATCTATCTTTAATATCTGCACTTGATAATTTGCATAAGTTCTCTCTAACTTTCGTCAGTCCCTGAGGAACGAATCTTCTTATCATTAAAACTTGCATACGTCCTGTAATACTTGCAGTACAGTGTTAGTTTAGGGTGTGTATTTGCACTTATTTATATCATTAATTTATCAAACCTTAGGCCACACCAAGTTTTTGGCGCCGCTGCCGGGGACTACATCGTTAGTCCTTGTGCAATTATCTTGTGCTCATATTTTAGTTAGTTCTATTTTACGCTTTTCTTTTTAGTTTTTGTTCTACAGATTTTTTTTTTTAGGCGAAAGCAGATTTATTAGGAGATAAAGGTTTCGTGTTATTAGATCCTGAAGAAGCTAATTCATGATGGAATCTCTAAGGCTCAAGGAGTTGAGCCGACAACTTGAGGAATTACGAGAACTAGCTCAGAGGAATCTAGTACATACATCACCTTCATGTCCTAGTTGTGGAGCAAGAGATCACTCGTGGGGACGTTGCATGAACAATCCAGCCTCAATTTCCTTCATGCCTTATCAAAGAGACCATTATTATAATGGTTATTATCAATCTCAAGGAAATTACGCTGACTATCAACCCCCACAGAGTTACAATTGGGTCGGAGATCAACAGCCATGTCATTATGATAACCATTATCATGATGATTATTATCAACCGCGACCACAAGCTTATTATCCTCCACAACCTATCTATCAAGAAGCGCCGATTTATAATGAAGCTTATCAAGAACCACTTCCTTATTCAATGCAGCAAAAACAACCTTCGAGTTTGAGTTCAAGTTTGGCTCGACTGATGCAAACACTTGATAATATTGAGAGTCGCCAGCAAGAATCCCAAGACTCGCAGAATGCGCTTATGGAGAAGTTGCAGAGAATGTCACAAAGGATGAATGAAACTCTAATCCCTGCAAAAAGGCAACTCCAAAGTGATACTACTGCTCCAGAAAACAAAATTTGTCATGCAGTTGAATTAGAAAGTGGAAAACAACTACCTCCAACAAGATCAGAACCAGAACCAGTCCCTATTCCAGATCAGAAGGGGGAAGAAGCAACAGAAGATAAGGTCGAAGAGGTAGTTGAACAAGAACGTGTCCAAGAGAAGACACCAGAAAAGAAAGAGAGCCCAGTGGTAACCAATACATGTCCTCCTCCACCATTCCCTTCACATGTCAGAAAGGACAATGACCTGGAATTCAAGAAGTTCGTTGACATGATGAACAAATTAAAGAACAGCAGCCCGTTTGTAGAAGCTCTCACAAGAATGTCAAAATACGGTCAATTCATGAAGGACATTCTTTCTAACAAACGAAGATTCGAAGTTAAAGAGATGAATGGATTACTAGAGGAGTGTAATGCTACACTTGGAATTGAGTTACCACCTATTCCCATGACATCTTGGATGGCACCATCCATGATTATTAAGAATCGAGCTGAAAAGTTCGTGGGAATTAAAGGCAAAGGGTGGAAATTTCGTCATCCTTAATCGAGGTAACACGTCTAACTTTGAAAGACGTTAAACAAAAGTGCTGTACGGGAGACAACCCGTAATTTCTTTTATGTTTTTACGTTTTTAGTTTTTAATTTATGTTTAGATTAGTTAATTTTAGTTGATATTGCATATTTGAGGAAGGTATTAGTGTTTTTGATGATTAGGTATTGGAGAAATCGAGTTAGGGAAGCGAGCAAAGTTTTCGGAACGGAGAAACTTCAGCAAGTCATATCTTTGCGCTCGGATATCGGAATCAGGTGATTTTTTAGCCTAAACTGCATAACTTTTCGAGATCTAGCTGCTGGGGAGGTTTTTGCCACATGCGGTACACCGGACCTCAGCCGCGGTGCACCGCGTGGTCAAAAACCCGTACTACGGGTTGCTACCGCGGGTTTTATCCAGAAACGAAAAAAAAAATAGCTGATGGGTCCGGTATACCGGACCCTATACCGCGCCATGCACCGCACAAACACGTGCCACGGGGTCCTACCACGGGTTTTTTGACGTAGGAGGCGCGGTGTACCCCGCGGTACACCCCATGGTCCGCAGGGGTAGTCCGCAGCGCCGCAAGGGAGAGAAAAACCTACGGGATTTGATTATAAAGGAGGTATTAAGCTTTTAGTTCCGAATTTTATAAACCCAAACCCTCTTTTTCTTCTCCGCAACTCTCCTAACTCCATTGAATCTCATCAAAACCTTCACCAATCATCAAAACACTACCCAATCACCATGAAAACACATCCAATTCATTCTCCACATCATTACAAAGAAGATTCAACCACCTATATCATCCCAAAACACCTTGAATCCAAGAATCAAAAGCTTAAATTTCAGAATTTCATCCTACAATTTCTTAAATCCAAGCCAATCCATGAAGAATCCATCTTACCCACATAGAGAATCATCATCAAATCACCTTTCCTAACCCAAATTAAGCTTGTACAACCAATAATCAAGAGTTTCAAATTTCAAGAGTGGTTAAAGCTTTGAGTTGGGGGTCAATTGAGATGATTAAGAGAACATGAACATTATCTACTGTATTGGAGTTGAAGAAATCAAGGTGTTGGATTTAATTGAGAAGAAATCAAGTGAGACAAGTCCTAGTTCCAATTCAATGGGTAAAACAAGTCAAGAGAAGAGAGGTTAGCATGCTGTGTTGATTCAATGAGCAAAAAGGTTCTATCTTTAGTGAAGATGACAACACAACCTCTACAGATCAAAGACCCTACACCCGAAGAAAAAGAGAAAGCTTCAATGGCCATGATAGCTTCTCCGAAGTAACAATTAAAGGAACTACCTTTTTCTTATAAGATAGTATTTGAAGAAGAAGTCGAAGGTGAATACATGAAGGTTCATGGAGATTTGGAATGCTTTGGGTTGTTTGTGAATTGTATTTTATGAGGAGAAGAAGAAGATGTGGCACAGTTGATCTATGAGGAGGTGATACGAATTTTCGATCTCTCCCATGACGTTATATAATGCAATATCCTATTATGATCACGTGTCTTGATCAAAAAGCGAGTAAGAAGATGGGTGAAGAAGATACATTAGATTTAATCCGAGTATCGTCTAGGCGAGGTAAAAGCCTCGAAGAGTATGTTTTCTTTCTTCCCTACCATTTCTTTATGTGCAATATGTATGCTAATTTTAAATTTTATTTTTCTTGAGTCTTTTTCGAGTCGTGGGGACACGACTCATTTTTGAGTTGGGGGTGGGGATTCGTTGTCCTCATCTTCCTTTTTGTTTTTCATAAAATTTAAAATTTTTTGGGTTGAATTAGGCATAGAATATCTTTGAATGTACCTATTTGAGCATGATTTTATTAAGTTAATGATAGTAGGTAGTATGTTTTTGAAAAATGCAATAAATATGTTTAGTTTGCATGTATGAAAACAGGAAATAAACGATAGAAAAGTTAATAAGCAATGCTAAGAAATCACGTTGAAACTTAGGGAAGTTATTTGGTGTGTAGAACGTGAGGTTTAAAATTAGTTGAAAACCCACTTATCTATGAACTAGTAGTGAAAAAGTAACAAAATCCGGTAGTTAGAAGAATGAATAAGGCGATTCTTTCATGATTAAAACACTTGAAGCCTTTATACTTTCTCACCCTTTTATTTGATTATTGTTATTTATCCGTCTTAGCCCCTCTGAGCCTTTCTAAAGCCTTTATTACACCACATTATAATCCATACCCTTAGTTTTTAGGACTTATCTATATGACCCGCACTCGAATCGCGAAACCTGAGACAACTCGTTTTAGAGCTTGAGTTTGGGGTGGTGGGTTTCATCATTCGGAAACATTGGGATTTGGAATTATCTTTGTGATTTTATTGATGATGAATTGTTATTATTGTAACCCTTTGCCGGGGTAATAGTGAATGGAAAAGAAGCTACGAGCTAAATTTGCCAACAAGGGCATTAAAAAGAAAGAATATATATATAAAAAAAAAAATAGTGTGATATCTCAACATAAAAAGAGAATCATAGCTATACAAAAAAAGAAAAATTGATTTGAAAAGAAAATATATATTCGGACCGGCAAAGTGGAATTTTTATATCATCAAAGGTTTTAATTTGGGATTATTGGGGATGCACATCAAAAGCATCAATAAATTGGGTTGAGTGAGAACATCTTCGAGTGAAAACTCAAGCTCTAGGGCGATTCGTTGATGGCTAGTGAGGAGAGAGCCAAAAGCTCACTTTTCATTATCCAAATATACCACACCCGTCCTTAAGCCAAGTTATGACCAAAGACCTTAGGATTTCTAACTACTAGATGGAGAAACAATTGAGCTATTAGGTAGTAGGTAAGTGGACCATTGGATGCTGTATTTGGGACCTATGAACAACCTATAGCCATTATCCTGAACTAAGTTATCATCCTCTCCTTCTGGCATTGCGAAATTAATCTTAACTTGAATTTATGGATTGTTGATTTCATGTAAATTAAGCATATTTGTGCATTATTTTTTGAGCATTACTACATGAGACTTTTTAGATATTTTGCTCTAGGATCATTCATTGTGTTCTGTTCCTATTCTCCTCCTACTTCTTCTTCTTGACTACCCTACTGTTCTTTACTTTTATTGTATCGGGACGATACAACTTTGAGTTGGGGGTCTTGATGTCTCCTCATTTGTGATAGTAAAATACACTCTTGAGACATCATTTTAGGCTTATTTATTAATCTATAGGTTGATTTTAGCTTAATTTAGTGCACTTTCCTATTTTGAGTCTTGATTTGTAGAATTATTATTTTTAGAGCATATTGGGTTTAATTGTTTATTTAGTGTGAAGCTTTAAAGATAATTATGGAGATTAATTAGAGTCCAAGTCAAAGATTACAACTTATGGAAAAAGATATGCATGGAAATTGGAGATAGAAGGAAACTGAGTTCAATTAGGAAAAGGAAAAGCTGCCTAAATCTGGGATTCTGCAGAACACGTCTAAAGATTGGTGTTTTTACCTAAGAAATAGGCCGAATTTGGTAATTTCCTTCTTAAGGTCCTAGATAATTCTGTTGCGATTCTTTTGGTATCTTGTGGAGCAAAATCCGACCAATAACAAAGAAGTTATGACCAAAACAACGCAGCAGTGTTTATCTTACGAATTTGGGTTGGGCCAGGAGCCCATTACTTGAAGTTATCTCCACCAAACGAATTAGGTCAACCTATACCCTATAAATACAGCCTCTTAACACTCTTAAATCATCCTTGGCCAGACCCTAAGGCCAAGAGGAAGCTACAACACAAGAGAAGAAGTCTGGAGGAAGCTGTGCAACAATCATGTCTTCTTCAACCTCTTATTTTGTAATTCTTTCTTCTTCTTTTCTTTGTATGAACTAATTCTCTTAGCTTAGGTTTTGCATATGTATAATCTATGAATTCTAGTTCTTCTATCTAAGTTCTTTGGGAATTATATGTTTTAATCTGATATTAGCTACTTACCCTTATATTTGATTATGTGTTTTGATTTAATGACTGTTTTCCTTGCTAGTGCACGAGTATAGGATTACCTTAATAGTAGTTAGATGGTCACCTTGTAAGGGTGTTTAACTATTGAACCACCACATAACGTCTAGTGTCGATAGCAGTTCTGACAAAACATACTTCTAACTAGATAGTCATTAAGGTTTGTTTTAACCACCATATCACCAAGATTGCAGTATTTGCTTAGGGCCTTAGTGGCGTTTGATAACCCTATTTTAAATCACTTCTTGGTTGTGCCGTTGCCCCCTTAGTCGCTCTCAAGGTCTAAGGTAGTGGAATTTAGAATCCTGACTAAGTATACCAAGAGCTAATATTCTCCCTTATGAATTAGATCTAATAGATAGAATTAGAAGGATTAGTGCATACTAGTAAAACCTAAGTTATATCTTTCATACTATCTTCTTTTCTTTTCTGTTATTTATTTTATTGTCTTTAATTTAGTAGTTTAGTTTTCTTATCAAAAAACCAAATAAATATCTATCTTTCTCTTCTTTCTCCTTGCGTATTATTATCTATCTTTAATATCTGCACTTGATAATTTGCATAAGTTCTCTCTAACTTTCGTCAGTCCCTGAGGAACGAATCTTCTTATCATTAAAACTTGCATACGTCCTGTAATACTTGCAGTACAGTGTTAGTTTAGGGTGTGTATTTGCACTTATTTATATCATTAATTTATCACACCTTAGGCCACACCACCTTCGAACTTTGGTTAATGTTTCAGGAATATAAATTGTGTTCTAGATTTCAAGTCTATAAAATTTGTTGTACGCTTCTGGTATATAAAATTTGTTGTACGCTTCAAACCTATAAAATTTGTTATATGTTTCCGGAATATAACATTCGTGGTAGGTTTCGAGCCTATAAAATTTGGTACATTTTTATGCCATATAAATTTTATTGTAGGTTTCGGTCCTCTAAACTTTCTTATATGCTTCTAACATATAGAATTCGTTGTGAATTTCAGGCCTATAATTTTTTTTTGCGAAGGTACTTACAATATATACTTCATATCCTACAAAAAATAATAGTATAAAATTTTCAAAGATAACATAACACAAGAATAAGAATTACATAAAGCTTACCGAATTACTTACCTTTTCCACGAGATCAAAAGAGTAACCTTGTTTTGTTAACTTGTTGTAAACTGAAAGAGAAAAGCAATAGATAAAGTGATAAATGTATTCTTGTATTTCCAAAACTATTTTCTTACAACAAAGAGTAACTTTTATTTATATGACAATATAGTACTATTCTTATTACATATTAATATAAGAAGTGTGGAGGCTAGTAACTTATGACTCTTTAGGACATCCGCTACAAAATTCTATAATTTATAATAAAGTTAAGTATTCTTAATAACTCCTTTTTATTTTTTGATATTATTAGGTAATTAGATTCATTCAATACATAGTCATCCTTACAACTGTTTGAATTATTAATTTGAGATGGCTATTCACCTTACCATATCACATATTTAATTTTTTTTAAAAACACTCTCCCCCTTATTTTCAAAATTTCAAGAAACCCGAACCATAACCTTGTCTTCATCGTCGCCACTAGGGGACGCTCCTCACATCCAGTTGGAGGTGGAACCCCTCCCTCTTCACCTTTGCTTTGTTTTCCTCCTTTTATTGTTTTTTTACAAAAAAAAATTTGGTCCTACTTTCTCCTTTCCCCTAACCACATCCATGTTTTGTGTCTTCTGTAGTGAGAGGTGGTTATTGCCACATTTTTTTGACGATTGTTTTGTAATGGTGCCATATACTTCAATGTCTATGTGGCATGGTTAGGCAATTGGGATCTCGTGGTTAGCCTCCTCGGTTATCTCCCGTCTTTGGTAACCTTTTCAAGTTCAAAAACCCTCTGCTCCTCCTCTAGTTTGGTGGTGTGGATATGATATTCGATTAGGTAAGGTGATCTGCCCTCCTCTATTTTCCTTTGATTTAGGTGTGGCCTAGTTTTTCAATTCAGTTGACCTCGACATAGGAATCTTTGGTTGTTTGTCGTTTATTTAGGTATTTCTATGTTTGGTTATCCAATGGTTGACTTGTGTTGTTATAGTTTGGGATTAATGGTAAGAATAAGTATGTAATTATTTTTTGAATCTGGTTGGTACCTAGTTTTGGTGTCATTTTAATTAATTGGGTCTCAGTTGGAGTGGGAGTGAGTGTAACCATTCGCTGGCTGGTGGTTCCTTTCTGGATTAGGTTAGGTGGAGTGGATATTGATCTCATATCGCTCCTTTGGAAATCACTTGGTTGTGTGGTGTTCCTTTGTGTGTTCTAATATAATGTAATAAGTAATGAGAACCAGAACCGCAAGTGTACGGTTGTCCCAAGTAACAATAGTGATAAACAAGATCGTTCGCAGGGACGGTATGGTTAACTACGATGCTTATTAATTAATGAATGATTGCACTTATGAGAGCAAATAAATGATTTAATAGTTGATTGGTTGGTTTGTACTAAGCCTAAGTATGAAAGACTAATGTAAAAATGCAAGACGCAAGAGACGCAAGAAATGAAAGCAGTATTTGAGAGACGCAAGGGATCCTCCTAATTCTATTTCATATCATATGTTGTTTAAGGGTCAAATTTGAGAATTAAAATGAGGTTAACACATTTTGAATATAGTTATTGTATACAGAAGTTTATTATTGCAACAAAAAGCTCTTTGTTATCAAATTGCACTATAGGTTCCAAAAATTGTACTTCATAGACAGAAAGTGGGTATAAATCCACCATAGAAACTGTTGTTACCTTTGTTATCAAATTGTACTATATGTCCCTGAAAGTTCTGTCACAAACAGAAATTGGGTATAAACTCACCACTGCAACTTGTAGAGACCTTTGATATCAAATTGCACTATAGGTCCCTCGAACGATCTATGTGGGTTTAAACTACATAAATCATTATTTAGTGAATAGGGTCAAAAATACCAAATACCCCCTACTAATTTCAATAATAATATATAACAATTAATGGTTAACAAAAACACTTTATATCAATTAATAAAGGATAAAAAATTTACTATTAGTTTAGAAAAATTTCAAGCTTTAACAACTATTATTCCCTGTTACTCAATAATATTCAGAAAAAAGAAGCAGAAACTAATAAAAACGACCTAAGAACACCATATTTAACCCATAAAATAAATATTTGTTTATTGTCTTTGAAAATATCACTTCCGCCGATTAAAGCCTCCTCTGATAGACAAGTTGTTCTTCTCTTAAAAAATAATAGTTTGTGTATACGGAAGATATGAACCCAGCCAAACTCACATAAGGAACTGAATCACCATAATGCTTTACCTGCCAAGAATGAGAAAGAGTGCTTGAAAGTTCAATTCATGAAATATTGGTTTTGCAACGATCGTATAAATGATTTAGTAAATTCAGAACAAGTTTTGTATGGAGGGTATTCTCTCTAATTTAGAGTGTATAGTGAAAAATATTAAAATTCATGTTTAGTGTTTTCGTTTCTCATTGTATCCTCATCTCGTCCTTTTGGGAGATAGTATACTTATATTTTTTACCCACCTAGATTTATTGTATAGATTTTTTGTGGGAAAGTAGCTCAACCTTTTTATTAACTTAAATATATAAGACTTTCATCCAATATTTGATGGTCTGATATTTAATTATAATCGTTAATTATAATAACAAGACATGTGTCAATAGATTAATTGAAAAAGTTACCACAATTAGTTTTTTATGTTAAATATAAGGTATATTTCATAAACTACTAAAAGTTATATTGGACCATTCAATATAGGATGAAAGAATTTTCCTATTTATTAACCTGATATGGAACGTAAGCCCAAGTAAAGTTATTGGCAAATGGGCCTTATCCATTGTTACGTCCCATTTTATTACTATGCAACTAGTCTACACAGCATAGGCCTTATCCATTCTTAGGTTTTAAACAAAAATTTACCCTAATAACAAAGACGCCGTAGAAAAAGTTATACCTGCAAAATAAAGTTCCTCTTCTCTTTGTGTATATCAAAGGTAAAGTTTCTTCACCATGTACATATACATATATAAAATTAGGTAAAGGTATATTATATCTTACTCAAATTCTTTTTGTTTTATTTGTTTATATGGTTTAACTAAATTTAATTTATTTTATTTTTTCACAGAATAGTTGAAAATTGATGTTCTTCTGAGTAATTTTATTGAGTCTTTTGGATTTGTGAAACTAACGTTACATCAATGGCAAAAAAGTTAGATAAAAATGAGTTATACTATAAATTAGGAGAAGTTACCTTATTCAATGTATGTGATTTATTTGTATTTCCATGTTGCAAGGGATGAAAAAAAACTTGAATTGATTCACACTATGGTCCCTATATAATGTGAATATTGTAGTATAGGTCAGCAATTATTGGTTTTTAGGAAAGAGCTAAAAGAGTTTTGTATGACATGTAATTTGTCTCTCCTATAAACAATTGCAAAATATAGGATTAGTTTTTTTTATTTTTTGTCGCTAGAAAGTCATGCTATAGAATTCACACAAATATTTTGTATTTTTTGTTTATACACATAGAGTGTTGTTTAATTTTCAGAAAAACGATTGATGGTCATGACATTTCAAGAAAATAGGACATTTATATAATTAAATTGCTAAGTCTATCAATATGTTGTAATGATTTATATGATGCTTAATAACATATGGTCAACCCTTAATGTTTAACATATTATTCTAAAATTGGTAAATTTGTGTTTGGTGATTAATGTGTTTAATTTGGATTAAAAGAATAAAAGCAAGTGTACATTGTATATCACAATTATGCTTTTGATAAGCTCACTTTAACACCAACTTAGTCACCATGGAAACTAAAACATAATTCAAAAATGTGTGCATTGTATGTCACAAATACCAATTTTGCAGTTAAATTTTCTTTTTATTAAACTAGTAATTAAAGAGTCACATATCAACATTTTATCCTAAAAGAGTGCTAATTTTTTCTTTGTTCACTCTACATATATTATACAATAATGAAAAAAATTCAAAATATTGGAATAAAGGACGAATAATGTCATACCTTTATTTCATTAATGTCCAATTAAGTCATCAATGAAAGAGGTTATAGGCCTTACTTTTGACGTTTCAAGAATTTATGGTCGTGGTTGGTATTAATTTATCTTATGTTCACACTACAAAGGTAATTTAAAAAATCAATTTCTTTAATAAAGGATAATTGATATCACTTATGTATCTCATTTATGCATAATTAATTTATCAATGAGAAAGATGATATGCCACACTTTTGTCGTGTCAAAACTACACGTCTAATCACAATGCATTTTTGCATGTTGTATGGCATGTTCACACGAGCAATCGAATAGAGATGTCTAGAGTCCGGTGTATTACCAGGAATTTAGTAAATAGAGTTTCATTAATTAATATTCTATCCTAAATAAGTCCTCATCTTTCTAAATATTTCAAATTAGCTAACGATAGTTGGTTTAATTTCTCTTACGCTCACACTAAGTTGATGATAAAAAAATCTTTTTTTTTCAAAATTTTTCAATAAAGGACAATTAATGACACACATTTATCTCATTTATGTCCAATATATGAGGTGATAGGCTACACTTTTGAAATGTTTAGACTACGAAACTATTCGAAATGCATCTCCCTGTGTTGTTTGGTGTGTACCCACACACGAATGGAGATGCATGTATAATACGATCCTCATCTCACTTCAGTCACATATTTCACAACCTGCAATTCTTCTCTCCTTAAAAGTTTTTTTCACCAAATCCTGAACCCTCAGTGGAAGAACCACAATCATACCGGACGCCATGCCCCCCTAATTTTTAAAAATATAAAGTTTACGCTCAATTTTTTGTATTAATAGCTTATGACATTCACTTGGCCTCAAAATTTTCTAAATTTTTTTGTATACTTCTTTTTATTTTCTCTAAACCCACCTCCCCCTTAAAATTAAAAGCCTTACTTTTCCTTAGGTGTACTCTCATTGGATCTTCTTCAAAAAATTTAATCTATTAATCTTTTTTATGTTTCTTTGGATTTTGGTCCGCTGACGAAGATGGAAAAACTTATCAACTACATTACTGTCCATGGCCATGGCAACTGGATGGATCTTCTAAAACATGCAGGTAAAAAACCCTAAACTCAAATACGAGAATAATTTTTTTCATATTAACTTCGTGATGGTTAAACTACTTTAGGTCAGATCTAAACGTCATGATTTTAGTACTGAAGAAGCAAATGTAATAATCGAGCTTAAAATACATCTTGGCCATAGATATATTTTTCTTTAATGCATTGGAGAATTATCACGTGACTCAAATTTTGTTTTGTTTTGATTTGGTTTTTGTGCAGATGGGATGAGATAGCTAACTATTTGCCTAGAAGAACAAATAATGGCATCAAGAATTTTTGGAACTTAATCATTAGAAAGAAGCTACTCTGAAATGACATGCATGAAGTTAGCACAAATAATCTTTTGAACCATTTTGAAAATATGCATTTTCAAAATTTGGAAACTGCCCTTCAAGAGTTTAATTTTCTCACAATCATAAATATAAGCATGATGTTTTTACGTACAAAAATTGTTGAAATTAATATATTAATCGTGACTTCAAGTTGTTTGAGGAAGATCCAATATATGTTATGTCGTAAATTATTTAATATAAGTGTGACTTTCTAGTTGATGAAAGGGAGAAATGTTAATTGAATGTTTTTTTACTAATTTAATTATTTCTTTCATTTAAACTAATGATTTAGACTTTTATTATATTTTTACTCGAATCAACCTAGGTCTTGACCTAGAAAATAATAGGTTAACCCTGGCTCCACTACTTCTTTTGGTCGAACCACCTTTATCTACTTGAGACACGATGTAGACACATGTGATACGCGATACCGAGTCATGTTAAATAAACTACTATATGGATCAATAGCTAATTCAAGGTCGTGACCTAGCTTAAAAAATCATCAAGAAGTCTTGAGGGGCTTGAGACGCTTAGGTAATTCAAGGTCATGACCTACGAAATCCTGAGATTCTCGTCAAAACTCACTAAAGTACCATATTCACGGTATAGGTATTGTGAGGTGCGACCTACCTGAATAAAATCATTGATTTCTTATTTTTACAATAACTCTTTGAAAAAAATTTAAATTCACAAAACTTTTTTCCCATATTGATTTGAAGAAAATTTCCTAGCATACCAGTACATTTTCCCAATGGAGGCCCTAATATCCCCGTACTTCACCATTCTCCGCTTTAACCTTCATTTTTTACCTCAAAATTCGCTGATTTTTACCTTCACATCATACAAACTGCAATACCCATCTCGGTATGCATAGTATACACTTATTAAACTATAAACTACTGAAAATAGAATACTAAAGTTAATGAAAGTACAATAAACCTATTATATTTTGGGTTTTCTCCCAATAGGACTTTTGTTTAACTTCGTTTAAAGTTCGGCATAGTTACCTCGAATTGTACTCTGCTTCTAGTAGATACATCAACTCTCCTTTCTTCACGTACTTATCTTCATCAAATAGCCCTTTACCATGAAGGTTTGATTCTCAATATAATGTCCCCCTCAATAGCTCTTAGAGGCGTGACTTTTTTGTGACGATGAATGATGTTGGTTGGGGTGCAGATTTGTGATACCCACATGACTCAAGGTGTCACTTGCAAGCAACTATAATACTTTATGTTTTTGTTTTTCTAAATCGGAGATGCGACTGAATGGTTAGATAGTCAACCATCTGATTCAATCACGTCATGGGACCAAATCAAAGCAAAATTCTTAGATCTCTATTATCCACAAAACATGAGAATGGAAGATCAAATGGAGTTTGCCAATTTTTTCCATGACGATGGAGAGAGCGTAAGTAAGACATGGGTATGATTTCAACATAGGTTAGGTAGATGTTCACTTTTTGATTTCCCCAATAATTTTTAATTATGTTAGTTTTCAATTATATTATAATTTCACTAATTATGTCTAATATTTTTTTTGGACTACTATTCAAAATATGTTAAAATTATATGTTTTTTGATATTATGTTAATTTGTGATTGGTATTTGTAGGGATTAATGTTCAGTGTAAAGTTATTTGGTCATTTTAAATTATCAATGGTGGGAATGGATAAAAATGAGAATTAAATAAAAAAAATATTATTTATGCATAATATTATAGATAGTTGTAGATTAGAACGGTACGTATAGTCCTTATATATATGCAGAAATCAATTAATCAATAATAACATTTCTTTTAATCACATATTTTATGTATACTTTGGATTCACATTGTTAAAAGAAATAAAATTATAGGAATATAAGAATAGTAAATGAATCGAAGGAAAAGTGATAACATTGTTTAAATTATTAAAAGTTAAAATAAAAAAAGAAAATAATTATTATGGAATATTTCGTGTCAAATTATAAAAAGAGCGGAAATGGTAATTTAAATTTTTTTTTACAGTTTTTATGTTATGTAATTTATAATATAACTTACAAAATGGTACTTTTTCATTTTAAATTAGAGCGTATGATACGCATGGATTAAATAAACCGAAAGAGGAGCTACCCCTAACAAAGGAAAATATTTTTTGTGATGCGTCGTTTAAAAGCAATAAAACCCATAGGGATTGCGAGTATTAGTTTTGATAAGAACAACATCCCGATCACTTGCAAGGGAGATAATATTTGGTGCAATTTTGTGCTGGAAGGGGAGCAATTGCAATCATGTTTTCTTAAAAGGACGAAACAAGCTCTAAGGATAGATTTTTCATAATTCAAACTGCCTTGGAGTTTCCCATGGACTTACAAATTATAGAATAACTATTATTTTTTTGTGACAATAATCTATATTGGAGCATGTACAATAAATTTATTAGATTTAACAATATTCGCTATGCCTGCGAATGTATTTTGTATATTATTTGGAACTAATTGAAAATAAATAGTCTTTTGAAATTTAAGCTCTAATTTTTTATTTCGTGGATTGAGATGAAACAATAATATTATCCTCCACGATATATCACGTTGTACTTCAGGTTGTAGGGTCTCTCCTCCTAATATGAGTTAATTATCTTATGAAATTGACACTATTTAAAACATTATTTAATGATATCACCTCTCAAGGATTCAAGATATAGAATAATATAAGGAGTATTTAACCCAACATAAATTCCAAATCATTGATTTGGGATAGTCATTTAATTTTACCAAAGAACCTAAAACATATGTGTAGTCATTTGATAAAACAATCTCTTGGTTCTTTTAAGTATATTCCAAGTGAGATCTCTAATATTCGGTCTATCATTAATTTCCCATGTGACTAAGTCGATCATGTCATAATATAATGTTCTTTGGATCGTGAGCACAAATCTTTTCTAATACACACTTTTGACATGACTTTCAGGAAATAATGCAAATATAATTTTTTATGGACACTTTTGGTTTATACAAAATACTCGTTTTGGCAAATATCCTTTAAGTTTAGTAAATTTCTTTAGAATTTACTTAAAATATGATTCACCGATTATGTCAATTTTGTACCACAAGGTAACATAATTTTGTCATCCAAAAACTTTAAATTAGATCGATTAGATAGTGTACTGTAGGAAAACTTCCAATATATACCTTATATTTTATAGCTTTTAATTTAATAATATTTCCTAAGATATTTATCATTAATTTTAATTTCTCTAATGAACTAAAGGTTAATCCTACCATGATCTCAACCTTAAGTGGAGCTATGATCACCACCACGTTAATTACAAATTAGAAGACGTAGTATTTTATTTAGGAAATGCAATTTCATTCACTCCAATGAATAGTTTTAGCCATTGAATAAAATATTTAATCGGATTTAACCCTACCATGTTCATTTTTATATCCATTTCCATATAGATTAAAAAATGAAACACTCTCTAAAGGAAATGCAATTCCATCTACTACATAGAATGATCTTGAGCTATAGAATGTGATTTGATCCAATCAAATTGCAACACCACAATGTTTGTTTTAATTCATATTTGAAAATGATTTCATTCGTTTTTGGAAATGTAATTCTAATTTCTTCAGGAAATTGTGTTGATTCAATGGAACATAAATTAGGATTTTACGTCAATAATTCATTAGCTTGCTTACGAGACAAATAATCGTATAATATTTTGTAAAACCTTTATTCGTGATATAGCTACTTCATGTGTAAATTTTTGATACGATACAAAGAGATGAATATATGTTCTTATATCTGCTCGTTCGAAACCCTCAATTAAGTTAGTAGTATTTGAACTTATACTAACACTTTAGTTGTCCAATTTACTAACAAATAATTTGTTTGGCCAAATGGTATATACAAAATAGGTTGTATATTCAAAACCATTATGATGCAAGTTTAGCACAAATTATCCAAAAAATGGTGTAATTCATAAAATTGTTTAGTATTTCAACTTATCCCCCCTTATTGTATGCCATTTTTCCAGAATAAAACCACTTTTTGCATTTAGGCGGTGTATAATATGCTAATATAAAAATTCATATTTATGTTTATATGAATATTTTATCGTATAAGATTTAGGTTGTTAGCCTATATGGAGATAAAGATCAAGAAAAACAATATTTTTCATCACAATCCTCGATAATGTGTAATTTCCTTATTTAATTATATGTCAAATTTGTCAAGGAACTTCTGGTTCATATTTTATTTCTCAAAATTATATATATGAATAAATTTCTTGTTTGTAATAATTATATCAATTAATGTGTATATCAACGAACTCCAAGTACGTAAAAATTGAAAGCATATTTTCATCATCATGTTTTATAAATATAGTGACTGAATCATACCAATAATTTAGTATAGTTTTTTAGGGATATTTAATTTTCTCCATAATCCTCATAGAATATTTTATTGTGACATTTAGGGTTTAACCCATATAAATTTTTTGATTACTTGCGATATATTAAGAACATATTTTTTTTATTTAATTTTTAAATATTCATGAAATCTATATGACTTTTTCATCATAGTAAAAAATTTACTTCAATCTTATAATTTTTAATTAAGGTTTCAAGAGTTTGTAATTCTTTTAAATTTCGAGTCTTTAAAATTCAATGTAGGCTTCAAGCCTATAAAAATAAATACATGTGTCGAGCCTTCGAACTTTGGTTAATGTTTCATGCATATAAATTGTGTTCTAGCTTTCGAGTATATAAAATTTGTTGTACGCTTCTGGTATATAAAATTTGTTGTACGCTTCAAACCTATAAAATTTGTTATATGTTTCGGGCATATAACATTCGTGGTAGGTTTCGAGCCTATAAAATTTGTTACATTTTTATGCCATATAAATTTTATTGTAGGTTTCGGTCCTCTAAACTTTCTGATATGCTTCTGACATTTAGAATTCGTTGTAAATTTCAGGCCTATAATTTTTTTTGCAAAGGTACTTACAATATATACTTCATATCCTACAAAAAATAATAGTATAAAATTTTCAAAGATAACATAACACAAGAATAAGAATTACATAAAGCTTACCGAATTACATACCTTTTCCACGAGATCAAAAGAGTAACCTTGTTTTGATAACTTGTTGTAAACTGAAAGAGAAAAGTAATAGATAAAGTGATAAATGTATTCTTGTATTTCCAAAACTATTTTCTTACAACAAAGAGTAACTTTTATTTATATGACAATATATGACTATTCTTATTTCATATTAATATAAGAAGTGTGGAGGCTAGTAACTTATGACTCTTTAGGACATCCGCTACAAAATTCTATAATTAATAATAAAGTTAAGTATTCTTAATAACTCCTTTTTATTGTTTGATATTATTAGGTAATTAGATTCATTCAATACATAGTCATCCTTACAAATGTTTGAATTATTAATTTGAGATGGCTATTCTCCTTACCATATCACATATTTAATTTTTTTTAAAAACACTCTCCCCCTTATTTTCAAAATTTCAAGAAACCCGAACCATAACCTTTTCTTCATCGTCGCCACTAGGGGACGCTCCTCACATCCAGGTGGAGATGGAACCCCTCCCTCTTCACCTTTGCTTTGTTTTCCTCCTTTTATTGTTTTTTTACACAAAAAAATTTGGTCTTACTTTCTCCTTTCCCCTAACCACATCCATGTTTTGTGTCTTCTGTAGTGAGAGGTGGTTATTGCAACATTTTTTTGACGATTGTTTTGTAATGGTGCCATATACTTCAATGTCTATGTGGCATGGTTAGGCAATTGGGATCTCGTGGTTAGCCTCCTCGGTTATCTCCCGTCTTTGGTAACCTTTCCAAGTTCAGAAACCCTCTGCTCCTCCTCTAGTTTGGTGGTGTGGATATGATATTCGATTAGGTAAGGTGATCTGCCCTCCTCTATTTTCCTTTGATTTAGGTGTGGCCTAGTTTTTTAATTCAGTTGACCTCGACATAGGAATCTTTGGTTGTTTGTCGTTTATTTAGGTATTTCTATGTTTGGTTCTCCATTGGTTGACTTGTGTTGTTATGGTTTGGGATTAATGGTAAGAATAAGTATGTAATTATTTTTTGAATCTGGTTGGTACCTAGTTTTGGTGTCATTTTAACTGATTGGGTCTCAGTTGGAGTGGGAGTGAGTGTAACCA
This sequence comes from Nemophila menziesii, assembly GCA_029959085.1. Taxonomy (NCBI): domain Eukaryota; kingdom Viridiplantae; phylum Streptophyta; class Magnoliopsida; order Boraginales; family Hydrophyllaceae; genus Nemophila; species Nemophila menziesii. The sequence continues at coordinate 5,749,071 of JARWIR010000031.1, forward strand.
TTCGCTGGCTGGTGGTTCCTTTCTGGATTAGGTTAGGTGGAGTGGATATTGATCTCATATCGTTCCTTTAGAAATCACTTGGTTGTGTGGTGTTCCTTTGTGTGTTCTAAAATAATGTAATAAGTAATGAGAACCACAACCGCAAGTGTACGGTTGTCCCAAGTAACAATAGTGATAAACAGGATCGTTCGCAGGGACAGTATGGTTAACTACAATGCTTATTAATTAATGAATGATTGCACTTATGAAAGAAAATAAATGATTTCATAGTTTATTGGTTGGTTTGTACTAAGCCTAAGTATGAAAGACTAATGTAAAAATGCAATTAAATAACTAGACGCAAGAGACGCAAGAAATGAAAGCAGTACTTGAGAGACGCAAGGGATCCTCCTAATTCTATTTCATATCATATGTTGTTTAAGGGTCAAATTTGAGAATTAAAATGAGGTTAACACATTTTGAATATAGTTATTGTATACACAAGTTTATTATTGCAACAAAAAGCTCTTTGTTATCAAATTGCACTATAGGTTCCAAAAATTCTACTTCATAGACAGAAAATGGGTATAAATCCACCATAGAAACTGTTGTTACCTTTGTTATCAAATTGTACTATATGTCCCTGAAAGTTCTGTCACAAACAAAAATTGGGTATAAACTCACCACTGCAACTTGTAGAGACCTTTGATATCAAATTGCACTATAGGTCCCTCGAACGATCTATGTGGGTTTAAACTACATAAATCATTATTCTGTGAATAGGGTCAAAAATACCGAATACCCCCTACTAATTTAAATAATAATATATAACAATTAATGGTTAACAAAAACACTTTATATCAATTAATAAAGGATAAAAAATTTACTATTAGTTTAGAAAAATTTCAAGCTTTAACAACTATTATTCCCTGTTACTCAATAATATTCAGAAAAAAGAAGCAGAAACTAATAAAATTTACTAATATATTAAATAATTTTTGAGAATACTAAAACTTACTTACGGCCCAAACTATATATCTAAACATTCTAGTAAAATATATTTGCATGTGTACAAATATTATAATATTCCAGAAGTATACAACCAATTTATTTCTTGTGTACATTAAACTTAACAATAAACTAATAGACATACACAAAATACACACATCTTATCAAATAATGTTAAACCTGAGATTGGATCAATATTTGAACCCCAGACCTAATTTTTAATCATTTTATATGTATATGTCTAAAAAGGTAATAAAAATTTAATGGGATTCTTTCAAAATATCTAAGTTATCCCTATCGAATATATCATGAAGTAGTTATACCGAAAAATCAAATTTTTTTAATAAAAGAAAAGTATAAATTACCTAATTATATATTGCATAGTTTACTAAAAAAGTTTCAAAATATTGTTGATTCAAAAATTTCGAGAGCACTTTTTGAATTAATATATATGAACACACAAATAATTATTTCTACATAAATTATTATTACTATTTTTAAAAATACATAACAACTAAATTTCTACAATAAACTTGAGATCTATCACTAACAGATAATTGAAATGACACATATCCGTATAAATTATTGAAATAAGAGTTACAAACAAAAGTATCGAATACTTACAATTATATTTGTAATCAAAGCTACGATATTGTAAAATATCACATTAGGCGATATGAATGAGAAAAGCGAGCAGGTGTATGGAAGAACGATAATTGAATGAGAACTAAATTGTGGAAAAGGCGGAGAACTAGGGCATAGTTAAATTAGGGGAGAAATATAAGATTATTTATATAAAAGAAAATTTTCTTATATAGTCTGTGAATTATATACACCATATACCTAGTTGGTCCTTCGATTTTAAAATATTATCTAAATGGTCGGCAAACTTGATTTTTATCACGCTATTAGTCCTTGTGTCTAACATTGTAAGATTTTCATCCTTGAATGCCACGTGTCATGTACTTTTATGGTATTTTGTACTTTTTATATAATATATTTATTATTATATATATGTATATATATAAGAGAGAGAGAGACGGTCTTGAGGGTATGCCGAATAGGCGATCTCTCCGGGATTTCGATTTTTTGATGGTTCCCCGGATCCCCAATTTATGAACTTTTTCACATAAAGGGGTCTCATTTCGTAAATTCGTTTTGGGTCCTTATTAGGACCCGCCCCTTCTTTCTCTATAAATAAATAAATATATATATGTATTTATATATATATATATTAAAAAAATAAGGATACAGAGGGTGACAAAATAGTAGTTCGAACATAATATTGGCCTAAAATATGTCACAAAGGATGGTGTAAATCGTGCCACCTTATCTCAATGTCAAGGAAAACAAACGGACATTTACAATACCTATTTTATATTTCCTTATTATACATTTTCACCCATATCTATATTTTCTTCACACTATTATCCAAGATGGTACTTGATGCCTTTGAATTATATTTAAATGGTCGTCTATGATTTTTTTTATTCTTCCAATATTCAGTTTTAAGTGTTCCTACAATACACAAAAATTTATTTTTGTGTTCTTACAATATACAAAAATATATTTTGTGTTCTTGTAACACACAAAATTATAGAATCAATCTAAAGTATTTCCTTCTTTAACAAAATAATTTTTTTTTCTCTCTGTTAATCGCATATATCGTCGTTTTAATCATTTTTAACTATTTTGATGTATTATCTTTTTTGTGTAACCCCTTTTTTTATTTTGTGTGTTATTGTAATACACAAAATAGTCATTTGTGTATTACAGCAAAACACAAGATCACTTTTTCTCTTCCAGTCAAGCCCCTTTATGCCTGTGATTTTGGTATCACGAAAACACTGAAACAACTCTTTTGTGTAATGATGTAATACAAAAAAAATAAAAAAGAATTGTAGATATTGGATTATATGTATTTATTATTCAATGTATTCATGTAACGCACAAAATGACACGTCATATTAGTCTTTTTTCTCATCATCTGTGATTTTGTGTGTTACAAGTGTACATGAAAATTAGTTTTCTGTAGTACTGAAGCACACAAAATAATAGACCGTATCACACTAGTACTTTATCTCCTTTGTGATTTTGTATGTTACAAGAATACACAAAACTAATTTTGTGTATTCTTGTAACACAAAAGTCAAATTTGTGTGTACCTGTATTATGTATTCCTGGAACACACAAAATAACAGACTCTGTCATATTATTCAGTTTGCCGTGAAGTTTGGCGTCAAATGCCACGTGAAAGTGAAGAAAGTTTTGTACATGTTTGTCCATTTTTTGTAAAATAGGGTATTTCATTTTAGAAGGAAAAGGTAGAAACGTCATTGACTCTTGACATTTAACGACAAATTTCACGGCAAATAATAATGTAAGGCAAAAAACAAAACGTTGGATACCTATTTGTCACTTCACTACAAAAAAAAAAGAGAAAAGGTGGCGGTTATTTTGGCATTTAGTGGCGGTTATAACCGCCACGTAAACATTTGTGGCACTTGCCCAACCGCCACAAAGACCGCCACCAAGTTTGGAGCCACCTATTGTTCTGGTGGCAGTTGCAAAATACTGCCACAAATACTAAAGGTGGCGGTTATTAACGAAATCCGCCACCAAACAGTTCGTGGCGGTCACACCTAAGATGGAGTCTTCAAAAAAAAGAAAATTAATGGTAACCGCCACCAATTCTAAAAGAAGTAAAATAAAAAAAAATTACAATATTCAGTGATGATACTGTAACACTTTTCAATTCTTTCCAATATATTACAATGATTTTTTAAAATAAAGAATTTACAACAATTTATTACATCCTAGGAAAACTACTGTAACAGAGCTCCCATTGCTGTAATTTATATCTAGGTCCCTGCAAAAAAATTATAATCAATTTTCTAATAATTTTTAGATACACAAAATAAATTGCAAAACAACCCCCACCGGAAAATAGAGAAAATTAGCTTTGGGGTTGTTTTGAATTACACAATTTACCTGTGTACTATGGAATATCCAGCCATGCTTTCGACAAAGTTACGCTGTCATCAAAAATCACAACTCAGATGTGGAAATCTTGTATATATGAATTTTCTTGATATTGATATGGAGGCCTTTAAAGAAAAAAATAACATCAAATTAAATCCAAACTTTAAGGATTAATAAGCAAAGGTGCTCATCAGAGCACAGGGGCTAGAGAACACATTTTCCATCTTCGTGGTCCTATTAATCATGTTACATATTAATTAATAGTTGAGGGGTATAATTGCAATATACCAATAGATAAGATGTATTATGTAAAGAACACAAACCACACAAGCAGAGAATGTTCGTCCGATTCGGAATTCGTTCCAACAACCTCCATTATTTATTTTACATCGTCCAACTCCACTAGCTGAGGGACCAAAATGTAAATAAAATATTATAAAAAAAAGAGGAAAAAGTTTAGGCTCGTTAATTTACCTACACAGGTACTATAAGAATCTCCTTTAAACTGTACACCATTAACCGAAGGGCATTCACATACTCTCCCTCGAAACGTGTCCTATAATAAATAAATAAATATAAAGGACTAAATTGCAAAAACGTATAAAGATTACTCAATACCTTGCAAGCTGTAACATTAGCCGCTTTATCTTCCCAGCAACCCCCATTATTAACCAAGCATTCGTTCGTCTCTACATCTGTTACACCATAAAAAAGAGTAAATTACACTATAGGTCCCTATATTATACAAAAATTGCACTATAAGTCCTTACCGTCACTCAAACAAACTGCCGGCTCAGTTGTCTCCTCAAAACCAGCACATATTGCCTTCAAAACAGGACCTTTACCCAATTTCCCTGAAACCATTTACAAAAATTGCACTATAGGTCCCTAAACATTTAAATTGTAAAAAAGTGACAAACTCACCTCGGTATTGCCGATTATTTACAACAAGGGTAGGTAATATCGTTACATCACCTCGTGTACCTTTCCCAATCTAGAAAAATTCATAAAATGATTAAAACGTCGGTGAAAACTAAAAAGACGAAAATACCCCTCACCCGATAATTACCTAAGCTTCTTGCTCTTCCTTAAGAATAGATCAGCTTCCGGGTCCCCCATACACTTCTCAATCTCCTTAACATCAATATCTAAAGACCCTGTTAAAATACTAAACATTTGTTCATCCGAACATATAGAAAAATGAAATGAAAAGTAAGAATTTCTCATTACCTACACCACGGCCTTCTCGAATTTCCATAGTCATAGATCTTTAGCTGTTGGAGCATAACGTTCCATAATAATATTATTAAACATCTCATTAAGAAAAGACTGTATATTTAAGCTATTTCAAGATAATAATATTGTACCAGATTTGAAAGATCAAGGCCAGAAAGATTAACTCCACGAAATCTAACTCTTTCAGACTGTGAGCATTTAATAATGTCAATGTGTGTTAATTCACTACCCATATCTTCATCTTCCTTCTTATTATTACTCAATGAAGCTTTAATACCATCTACTAGCCCCTGTAATTGAAAAGCTCAGGCTTAGTAGACAATAAATTAAAATGAAACAAATCAGAGAAACAATAACTCACAAGAATATGATAATATTCTGCTTTTCTTAGAAGCTCCAAATATATGCCGGAAATGTTTTCCGTCCCTATCGAGAAAAACATATCCCTGTAGAAAATAAGATCAAACAAAGCAATTGACAAGGATCTAAACATGATTTGGCACATATATCCATGTTTTTACCTTCTCGGATACGGAATCAATGAATATGGATCCGAATTTCCATCCCTAGCTTGAACTTGCAGTCTCTTCAAGTCACCCACTGTTATGTGAAAGTAAACCAAGGAATGAGAATGGATAGACAAGAAATTATCCAAGGAGATGGATAATAATCGTCAAATATCATCAAAACTAGGTAAATTGCGGAAAATAATTATGTTAAAAGCAAATAAGAAATGTGTAATGCAAAATGCACACCTTTCCTAATTCAACTCCCCATTGATCGAAAGAATTGATGCCCCATAGAAAGCCTTCTGGTCCTGAAGAATCAAATCCCCTAACAAATCATTTGTACAGAAATGAGAATTAACTTAAATGAAGAGGAAGAGTGTTTGAGGGAGTTTATTCCACTAAGCTTGCTTCGGCTAAGAAGCGAGACCAAAATCCATATATTAAAAAAAATTCATCCTTTAAAAATTATTGAATAAATAATATCAAACCTGTTTGTTACAAAGTATCCTACACCACGAAAGTTGAATGCTTTGTCCTCCTAGTTGTGATCCTTGCAACTCAAATATAGTTTGTTCCGCGCAGATCCTAATTCCCAATATTAATTTAGTTTCAAAAATCGATTAATTTAGTTTAATTTAATTTAGTTGTTGTTCATCCAGTTGAAACAATTGTGTATCTATAAATCATAATATATATTTAGCCTAATTTACATATTCAATTAAAAATTAAAAATGCACAACAAAAATTATATAAATTGTTACCTTAGTTCCTGTAATCCATTGCCAATCATAGCTAAATCAGCCGTTAGCTTTATAGTACTGATATAGAGTGGCGCAAGTATAAGTTTTGGTGAGTGGAGTGACTGAAGCAGCGGTGGTCTGAGCGACGGCGGCGGACATAGCAGAAGGAGGTTCAGGTAGATAAGTGTTCTAGTTTTCTATCAGTAGCTATGAAGAAGGAGATCTTCATCCGAGAAAATAAAAACACATGTCATTAGATTAATAAGTTGGTTAATTTTGTAAGTTTAAAACATGGGTTATGTGTATTATTATTATTGGTGTAGGATCATCCAATATTGGATTGAAGAATTTTCCTATAAAAAATATCGAAAAGTGATAAATGTTATAACTTAGCATTTCACCGACAAGAAAAGAAAATTAAAAGCACATATGGTAGCAGTATTTTAATATACTGCCACGTGAAATTTTTTAACAATTAAAAATTGGTTGCATTTGACCCTACTGCCACAAGTGATGTGCCACGTAAGAGTCCATTTTTTATAGTGCTTTTATAAATTTGGGTACTTATTTGTCAAAATTTGGAATAATGGGCATCCAAAAGGGAATTTTCCCGGTTTTAAAAAATAATATTTTGAAAATAGCGTAAAATCGAATGTATTTTTTAATTTTTATTTTCTAGAAATAATTTTTTTTGTTAATCCAGACATGTTTTTAAAAAATGTTGAAAAGGAAAATGACAATTATTTACCTTAAAATATTTTTGGAAAATAAAAATGAAAAATATTTTCATGAACCAAACGGAGCCTAGAAATTCCCTAAATGTCGCAGTAGGAAAACAATTTTTTTATATTTGTTATGTAGTCTTGTTATTGTCTTTGATCTGTATGTATTTTTTCATTTGAAACTATTGTTTGTACTATGTGTGAATATAATCAAATATCAAATATTGATTTTAAAATATAAATTACATTTATACTATTTAAACACTTAAAATATAATGTCATTTTATATTAGAAAATAAATTGTTTATCTTAAAAATAATATTTATAGACTTCTTTTACACATGATTTTTTACAATTGTTGAATATGTCAACAGATTAATAAAATAGATTTCAACCCAAAGGATCTTGCGTAATTCTTTTATTACCAATAAGGAACTAATAAGGATTAGTGGATCATATCTGTTTTCGAGAATCTAACAATCAAATATATCGAAGTAGTATGAACAAAATAAGCGAAGTCCAAATGAAATCTGAGATAGAGAATGACAAAACCGTGCATGGACAATGTGCGTGATAAACACGCGCCAAGGACAAAAGGTGGCAAATGCATCATACTCCATAATTCTCTCGATTTTTTCCAATTTTTGTTTGGTCGTAACAAGTTAATTTTTACATAGCAAAATCCAATGAATATTAGGGACAATTTTTTCTAGTGGTGCAAGAAATTGCATCAATCGGGCCAAAGAAGGGCCATGAAAAAGAGGCTTATTATCAATAAAAGGTCTTCACGCCTCTTTTGATTAGCCGCACCAGAGCCTACGGGGCTGACTTTCATAAAATTTCTATTGCAAGCCATAAGTATGTTTTCATGTACTAAAGAAAATAAAAATCTCCAATTTTCAAGATTATTCGCAATAATTCATATTTTTAAACAACCCAATGTGACTTAGAAAATCTAAAATTAACTTGAAAATTAAGATATAGAGTTTTAAATTTCAGGTATCGTATATTTATTGAAAAAAAGGGATAATCACTTACATAATCTCATAGAGGGACTTTATACCCATACACAACCTTTAGTTTTAAGTTGCACGTCCATAGATGGTAAAAGACGGGCATACCCTAATGCTTTTATTTTTTTTTAGAAACTTTGCAATTTCCAGCTTAACACATTGTTCAGGTAGGAAAAAAACACCAAACAAACCCTTTATTGTACGATGAAATAAGGCCTAAAAATATTAAGAACCTTTTGAACCTGTGAGACTTCTATAGAGAGATCACACCGAACCATCCCTAGCCCATCGACTATCCCGTACCCAACTACCTGATGTAAAGTTTATTGTGCTTTCTCGTTTGATAGTTTATTTTAACACTTTAACTCATCATTAGCCCTAATTTTTACACACACAAAGCCTACCTCACATTTAACCAAAACACTAAACCATTAATTCTCGTGGGAATAATATATCATTTCATTCAATATATTGCTTATTATCATTTCAATGTAACTAGTGAACACTTACTTATGGTCTGTTATTAATTTTTTAATCAAATTAGCAATAAAAGCGACCAATCCCGTTGTCGCTAATGGGAGACATGTTTTTAGCGACCATTTTGGTGGTCACCAACAAAATTTCATAGTTTTATTTTTTTTATATATCCCGCAACCAATAACAGTTGCAATATCCCTTATAACTAGCGACCATGCAGGAAGTCACTAAAGTCGTGGTAGCTAAAAGTGTCATACGTAGTAGTATTAGTATGATTTGAGTACTTTAAGGGAAATGACCAACGTCAACCTGCTATAAGCATAATACCATTTTCCTCGCTGACGTGTCTCGTATTATGCCTCCTTGCTGGAGGTCCGTGAATTAAACCTATGGCGAATAAATAATATTTTCTTGACATATGATAATTTAGAGAACAATGATACAAAAAAATCTTTTAAAGTCTTGTGCACATATAATAAGTATGTTGCATTTCACTATATTGGAAGACACAAACTAAAAGAGTAAGCAAATAGAATCTTTGCTGCTGCATTATTGTTTGATCACCTTTCCATGTCCAAACAATGTCTTTTGAAGCTTGTCTTATCTCCTACTTCATCATCTTCTGATATTCCAATGTATCTTCATTAGATTTTTCACCTCAACAAGGTGAAAATCCGGAGTAATCTCATTCATCATTGCATCAATAGTGAGTGCACCTTTACTGCCTTCACTTAATCCCTCTAATTCCTTTTATCTTTCTACATCTCTTTCATCTTCAGCAGCTTAGCCACAGCCTCCATCTTCGACATCATACTCTTTGCGGGGATAACAATCTAATAACACGTATAAAATCACCTTACATGACTAAATATCTGCCTCCAAACCATCATAGCCTTTCCCAATGAGTACTTCTGGGCCACATAAGTAGGTGTACCAAAACTTACATGAAGTAATCCATTTTCTTGCCTAGATTCTGATAGAGCACTCAATCCAAACTCTGATATCTTTAACATTCCATTTTCATCCAAAAGCAAGTTCTATGGTTTGAGATTGCGGTGTTAAATGCCCCTGTTATGGAAAAAATCAATGACAACCTGACTTATCTTGAAATTTTCCACAAATCTCTTTTTCCAAACTTCTTAAGCCCTTTTATAAACAACCTTCACCATGATAAATGAAAAATATTTATATATTATGTTGTCATATTATGAAAATTGATAAATATAATGAAATTTTCTTATTGATATATGCATCTATGAATATATATGATATATAATATATATTTCTATTGAGAGTATTTCTTTATGTTGATCAAACTTGGTTTGGAACGGACTCGTGTATGGATATTACTGAGCAAAGCCTCCTTCTTTTGGTCGACGTCTTTCGCCTTAATATAGTGATATTTTCTAAGATGATGAAAAAAAATTGTTTTTTTTTCTTATGTGGAAGAAAAGGTAGATCAAATCTTAAAAAACAAAAAGAATATTGAATCCTAAAGCTTGGAAAGTTAATGAGTCCAATATTGATTAAGATCCCTTAGAATTTAGCGATGAATCTATATAACCAATGATATTAGATATTATTGGTCTCAGGATTAGTAGTATTGGTCTACATGAGCCAAAACGAAAAGGTAGAAAATGAAAGATATGATATCCGTTAATCAACACGAATCAGATCCTCTTTTAATAAGATCACAACAATATAAAAAGGAGATGGATCGATCACGGACTGAACCACCAACTAAACTGAAGAACCTAGTTCTTTCTTATATCAATGAAAATATAATTTATCCAATCCTTGATTGATTGAATACGATGCCTTATCCCTCTAACGACTAGTGCTTAATTACGGGAAATATGATGGGAAACATATGAGGATTTGAAGATGGCAGCTTGGTCTCTATCATAATAGTAATGATATATACCACCCAAATACCACCTGATGTCTCCTTAGTTGTTCTTATTTTCGACCCTTAGGAGACATCATTTTTGGTGTTTATTTAATCAATTTGATAGACTTTTGGACTAAGTATGCAATAATATGATTTTCCTCTTTTATTTCTAGCATTTTTAATTTATTAAGCTTTTGCGCGTAATATTGGTATTGTTAGTGAAAATTTTACAGGTTTTAGATGTTAGCTAGGAGAGGAATCCGAGGAAAAAGTCAAAGATCGTGATATAGAGTCAAGACTTGAAGATAAATCCCGAAGATATTATTTTTAGAGCTGAAAATCTATTTTTCAGGCCATAGATTGCTGATTTCTAGGTACTTAAAAGATGATTAAGCCGCTGACCTTTGAAGAGAAAACATTACTTATCGAGTTATGGAACTTTAGCAACTGGAATGAGGTCAATCGGAGTCATAACGAAGCGGGAAAAGCCGTTTTAGTGAAGGTGTATCAGCAGTTACGGGATTTTGGGCTTGGACATTTTATTAGTGTTTTATTCTTAGGTCCAAGCCCTAATCTGTTTTTACACTTATAAAAGGAGCCTTTGACTTCTATTTTCACAACAATTCACATTCTACAAGATTAAACACCAGAGAGAAGCAACAGAAGGAAGAAAGAAGAAGCTACAAGAGCTGGAGAGGGTCTATATCTCCGTTCGTAGTAATTCCTATTCCAGAAATTAGGTTCTTTTATCTTTAATTTTGTAAAACAATATGAGTTCCCTTTTATTTAATTTAGTTTTGTTTTCAATTAATATGAGCTAAACACATTTAGCGCTTGAGAATGCTATATGGGTAATTCCCAAATCTTATTGAATTTCATATGTTGATTGGGTTTCTGTTAAATTAAATTAGATTGTGTCTTTTACCCTTTTCGATAAATTGAGATTATTTACTGTTTTTAGCGTCATGAACTAGGAACAGGTATTAGTATCTAGACTATTCCAATTAGTGACAATTGGATCATCCTGACGGAGGGTTTAGATACTTAACCATTTATTCAATTTAGGATAGAAGCTATTGATTCTGACGAACTTAGTTAATTCTAAGGCCAATGAGGTAATAAAACTTAAACATCTAAAAGTGGATCATATTTACCCTGACGGGACTAGTGACACTCTAGGATCGCCTTATAGTCCACCCTGACGGGGGTATATGGAATTTAGAATCCCGACCATCGTAATTGGCCAATTTAACCCTTAAACAGCATAGGTTATGAAATAGGATTAGGATGATCCCTTGCGTTCTCAAGTGCTATCTTCTCATATTTGCGTTTTACATCATTTTACTTGCGTCTTAGCTTTTACTTGCAATTTCCATTTAGTCTTTTATTACTTAGCATTAATACAAACACCAAACAAACATATTATCTTTATTTGCTTTCATAAGTAAATCAATCAAGTTGCTATTCTCAAAGCTTTTTGGAGAATGTATGGCTATAAAGATAATATTTGGTCTCAATGGGTCTACTCAAATTGGCTTAGGAACAAGAGTATATGGAGCATTACTTGTGATAATAGCCTTCCTTGGACATGGAGAGCTATGCTTAATATAAGGTACCTTGCTTTTAAATATATTGTTCATGAGGTTGGAAATGGTAAGAGAACATATATGTTAGATGATAGATGGATAAAAGGGAAGTGTGTAGGTGATATTTGTGGGAAAAAGGATACTATCTCTTTGGGAAATTACAATATTAACAAAAAGGTGGTGGACTATTATGTGGGAAAGAGGTGGAGATTTCCACCTAGGCTTAATAAGGTGTATGAGGTGGTAAGGGATATGGTGCTTAAGGATGAGCATGACACTATTAGATGGGGAGATAAGGGCTTCAGGACCTTGGATGTTATGTATGATCTAAGGGGTCCTAATGAGAAAACTAAATGGTATAGTGTGGTGTGGCATAAATGGAGTATGCCAAAGCACAAGTTTTGTGCTTGGCTAATTTGTAAGGATAGGTTAAGTACAAAGGATAGGCTTAGCAAGTGGGGTATGGAAGTGGACAAGATGTGCAACCTTTGCTTTGAAGAGCATGAATCTAGGGATCATTTATTTGTGAAGTGCAAGTTCACAACTTTGGCTTGGAAGGAGGTTTGTGCTCTTCACAATTGGCACAACTCGGGTGGTACTTGGGAAGAAAGACTTGACTTTATGATTAAATTCAATGGTAACACTTTAAAGGATACTATATCAAACATTTCTTTCCTTAGTTTTCTTTATTGTATTTGGGATATGAGGAATAAACATGAGTTTAAGAAGATATGTCCCAAATATGAGGATATTGTGAAAATAGTTGTGAAAGATGTTCAATATACACTTTGGAATAGAAAGTTATTTAAGAGGAGTGTTGAGAATATGAGATTGGTGGCAAGATGGAAGCTACATGGAGTGCTCAAGTGAGGAAAGAAAGAGGATCAAGGAGGATAGCTTGGAGCTTGGACCTAGTATAAGACTTTAGCAATTGTTGTATAGGTTCTCCTAGCAATGGTTGTATAGGGTTTTATTTTTTTATAGCAATGGTTGTATAGGTTTTTGCAAGTTGATAGGTTTATTTTCTAGTAAATGTTGTATAGGGTTTGTTTTTCCTAGCCATGCTTGTTTTTGAGTCAAAAACAAGTAGGGGTTTGATTTGTACTTGTCGTTTTGTGGATATAAAATGGTAAGTTTGATCAAAAAAAAAAAAAAAAAAAAAAAAAGATAAGCATTGTAGTCAACCATCCCGTCCTTGGAACGAATCTGTTTTATCAACTATATTACTTGGGACAACCGTACACTTGCGGTTGTGGTTCGATTATTTATTGCATTTATTTTAGAACACATAAAGGACCATCACCACCCAATGACGTGTAGTGAATTGGTTGGTTATAAATAGTTGATTAGATCTAGAAATTAAACAGATTAACTATTTATAGCCAACCAATTCATGCTACATCATTGGGTTGTATTTGGGTGGTATGGTGTTAGGTGGTATATATCATTACTCCTATAAGAAACCATTGGATCATACCGAAGGGGTATACTTTTCATCTATAATTTTGTTCTTTTTTGGAGAGGTAATCTATCATATGCTGCTTATCATACTACCATTTTTTAATTCTAAAATTTTAATAAACCAACTCTATTTTTTAAATTTGACCTATTTATTTTACTAATTTAATATACACAATATTATACAAGTCTATATGAATAGATTGTTTCCTACGTGATAACTGATTGGGTGGCTAAACAAGAGTTTAAAGGCTCTTTGTTTAGTTTTTGGAATTGCTTTCCACCTCCCCAATTAGCCAACTTTCTTTTGAGTGATTTACATCCATTAGGGATTGAATAATGATGTAATGAATCTTTTATTACTTTTAATGTATTTTACATTCGACAAAAAAAAAGAATAAATTGTTTCCTCTTATCAATAAATCCTTTACTCTTAAGTATTTATCAACCACCTTTTGTCAAAGGTTGGAAAAAACTAAATAATATAAAGATAGTTCATGACATCCTTCCTAAAACATAGACGAAAGGAAAAAAATAAAACACTACACCTAGGACCTTCTGAGAATTTAGAAAAAAAATTATTTAATAATTTGGTGTGTCTCTTTTATAAAAAGTTGATTGCTTTCATATTATATTGTATACACTTGTATATAATGTATTTATGGATGGAAGATGTTTAAATACTTTTATTCTCTTTACAAATTAATCATTAGTTATTATAATTTTTTATCAATGTTACTCATGCCATCTCAAAATTAGATTTATCAAGTTTGTAAATTTTTTTTATAAAAAAAACCTTGAGCTGAATGGGCTCTCTACCGTAGTTATTAGGGTCATATGATGAGTTAGCATGACAAAAAAAAATCTTTGACCTAAATGGTTTTAGCCCATATTCATTATAATACTGAACAAAAATTAACCTATAAAAATGGATATGAAGTCTGACAAAAATTGCTCTCGGTAAGTGACACTTCTAATATCAAAAAAGAACTCTTTGCGTGCCTATGAGAATATAATTCCTCATAAATACTTCATCTTCCTAAAAAGGGGAAAGTGATCAAATATATCTCTACCTCGTACAAACTTGACTATCATAGTACCATCAGAATGATCAGCTCCCTTTGATTACCAACCCATCATTTGTAGCTACTAGACCTAAATCCCTTGGACATAAGCTAGCCAAATTATAGCCTAAGAAAGCTGATAAAAGAAAGTAAATTGAGGAGTCAACAAGATCCAGTTATTTTGATAGATAATTGTACTATTAGTGATTCTGTGGGAATCGATTAACTTTCCGCCAAAAAAACACTCATAGAGATACCATGATGCAACGATGTGGTATAAGACGAAAAAGAGTCGGTAGTTTGGCCTCATATAGATAGAGAAAAGATGTAAACAAAGATAGAAAGCGTCACCCTAAAAGATATCCTCCAATAATTGATATTGTTAATTATAACGAGAATGCCTTACATGGCCTAATATTTCCCGCATGATAATCGACTTATCACTCTAGACCTCATTGGACAAGAGCTAGAATATGTGAGTTTGTTGACACTGGAAATTTAATATATTTACTATTCTTACACACCCTCGAACGAGCACATATTGACCCTAAGGAGTTAGAACCCTTTACAAAGGGTCAAGGGATTAATGGACAAGGACTTTCTTATGGTGGGAGCTCAGAAATACGTGTCATTGATTTCTCATAGAAAAACTATTAGGATAATCTAGTTCAAAAGAAAAATTAATTGATGTACCTAGCTATCAAGAATGTGAAGACTAAGGTAAAAATAGAGGTTTATCTGGAAATCTGGATGTGAATAACCCTACAAGGCAGGTATGAAGAACAAAAACATTTATTCACCTAAGAAACTGATGATATGGTAGACATCGATAATTATATCGTCATATAACACCTAAATTTCAATCACATTGTCTGACCGGATGTGCAGAAATAATGATATTCTCTACCAAAAATAACATGATAATTAAGGAAGTGGTCGAGTGGCTACTACAAGTCGTACACATCAGAGAAGTTAATTTTCCATGGTGGGTTGAAAATCCTGACCTCGTAGCCAAACATGATTGGAAATAAAGAATGTGTGTTGATTATAATAACATGAACCAGACATGTCCGAAGTGTTATTTTTCCTCACCAAAGATTGATCAGTTGGTCGATGTCACTACCAACCAGGCCTTTCGGTCATTAATAGACACCTTCATAGGGTGCAATTAAATTTAGATGGTCCTTCATGACAAAGAGATAACAGATTTCATCACTGAGCAAGGCCTATACTGCTCCTAGGTTATGTCATTCATATTTAAAATTATTGTGGCTACATGTACAAGATTATAGTAGTATTACTTACCAATTTACATCTCCCTATCAGGATACTCAATTGAAATGACATGACCAATGACCTTTTCTTTGATAGGAGGATTGATAATCTTTTTACCAAATATATGACCTGTAAAAAGATTAAAAAAATTACTATAACAGTTTTTTCCTCTAATGGTTAACTTGAAACGTATTTCAAAAAGTCAACATTCATAGTTGAATATTTTTAATTTCAAGGAAAACTCAAATTCTTGATTAAGCACCGCATATATTAAATAACTTTTAAGAATACTAAAATTTACTTACGGCCAAAACTATATATCTAAACATTCAAGTAAAATATATTTGCATGTGTACAAATATTATGATATTCCTGAAGTACACAACTAATTTATTTCTTGTGTACATTAAACTTAACAATAAACTAATAATCATACACAAAATACATAGATCTATTGTCAGATAATGGTAAATCTTATTATGAATAAATATAATAAGATAGATATCCAAAGGCCAAAGGTTTTCCAAAGGCAAGTGAAGGGTCATTCCTTTCCCTATAAATAGAAGACATTTTCATTGTAATAGTGCTAGTTTATGATAATTTGGAATACAAGAATTATATAATTCTCTCTTCATCTTTATCTTCTTTTTATTCTTTAGTTTATAATGTTATTGCTCTCTCCATATTTCTCCATCTAGTTTGCTTATATTATCCTAGTTTATAACACGTTATCAGCACGAGTCTCTGCTGATCGAATCAAGGGAGAATATTTTCACGTATGATTTATATTGTTCTAATTTTTTATATACATATTTATATATATATATATTATTTTCCACAAATAAAATAAAAGATAGTATTATAAGGACTTCCATTGCAACCGATAAATATTAGATGGACTTCCATTGCATCCTATACAATACTCTTATATTATTCAAGAAGATAAATCGGTTATTACTTTAGAAAAAAAAATAGAGGCTTGAAGCCTATATGTAAATATAATTTTGAATGGCTTAAAAATGAAACAAGACATTATTCTAGGCTTGAAGCCTACAATGCCCGAAGTATGGAAAAATAACCGTATAAGCATGGAAAAATAATCGTATAGGCCTGAAGCCTAAATTTTATATTATAGGCCTGAAGCCTAGGAAATAAAATATATGCCGAAGCATAAAAAAATCAGAAACTAACGCTATAAAGGGCAAAAATTATATCATATGGAGCAACATACGAAGCATCTTCAATTTATAGGTACGAAGACTAAAACAAACTTCTATATGGGAGAAGCATATACTGAAATTTAAAGGCCTGGTGTAGACTCAAGGTCTCAATTTCGATTAATATAGATGATGCTATATGTAGATTTGTCATCTTGAAATAAAAAAGTAGAATTGGTATAACTTTGAGAAGTATGGGGGATTTAAACTTGAGACTTTAGATAATAGAGTATTTGGGTATAACCGCTAAGCTAGACTTGTATTTTGTCTTATACAAATAATTTTTGAATAATATACTCTACAATTTCTACTTTTTGTTATATATTAATCACATTCTACAATTTATAGGCCCGAATCCTAAATAGAAATTTATATTATCGGGAGCATATACCAAAAATTATAAGCCCGAAGCCTAGAACTCAATTTATATGCCTAAAGTATATAAAAAATTTAATAGGCCAGAAACCTATCAAAAATTTTATACGCCAGAAAAATAAAAATAAATTATTTAAAGGCTTGAAGCCTGTATCAAATTTTAAAAGTTTGAAACCTATTTCAATTTTGTTATAGTTTCCACAAAAGAATTGTTGAACAAATTTTAACTGTAAAGAAAAAAATCTGAAGGCTAGAAGCCTAGGTCGAATTTTTAAAGGGTGAAGTTTGGATTAAATTCTTAAGACTCGAAACCTATATGGATTTGTAAAGTCTTGAAGGTGATAAAACAAATCATAGATATCATGGATATTTAAGAATCTAATTGTGTCATATGTAACACAATGATTTCATTCATAAAAGATACATAAAATTAAGGGGAGAAAAGTTGAACCAAATAATTTTATGAAGTGAACGGCTTTTTGCGATAATTTATGCAGGATTTGCATGATTTAGGTTTCGAACCTGCAACCTCCCTTATGAATGTTTATAGTGTTACTATTTGGACAATTTAACAATTTGTTAGTAAATTGGACAAAAACAAATATTAGTATAATTTCAAGTACTACTAAATTAAGTGAGGATTTCAAACGGGTAAATGTAATATTATCGAGTGGAACAAATATATGTCTCTTTGTATCAAATCATGCATATACTCCTGAAGTAGCTATAGCGTGAATAAAGGTTTTACAAAATATTATGAGATTGTTTGTCTCGTAAGAAGCAAAGTAATGATTTATCTATATAATCATAAATCGTGGTCCATTTACATAATACTATTCCGTGAAGTGATTAAAATTACATTCCCTAAACGAACGCAAATACTTTCAAATGCATATCAAAATAAACATTGTGGTGACAAAATTTGATTGAACAAAATCACATTCTCTGGCTCAAAACCATTCCATGCATTGGATGGAATTTCATTCCTTGTAATGATTGTTGATTTTTTCAATCTCTTTGAAATTGGATATGTAAACAAAACTGGTAGGGTTAAATACGATTAAGTAATGTATTCTCTGGCTAAAATTATTCATTATAGTGAATAAAACTACATTTCATTAATAAAATGCTACGTCTTTAATGTGTATTGAAATCAGCGTGGTGGAGATCATAACTCCACTTGAGGTTGACAATCATGATAGTGTTTTAGAGTTTACGTTGCTGGTATGTTTCCTAAAGTATATATAATTTATATATATGATTGTATTTACTAGAATTGTTGTTTAAGCTTAAAATGAGGTAAGGACAACAAGATTTATCGTGAAAAAAAAAAGATTAGATGCAAAACATACCGAAAAGGACGAGGCTAATTATGTCATCAGAATACAAAGGAAAAATAGGATATCGTCGTTATACTTCTAAACTACAAGGTTACATAATCATTCTCCAGAAGTAGATATTTTTGTAGCTATTTTGAAAAAAAAAAGATAATGTTAAGACTTTTTACAGATTTCATGTCATGAAAGTACTCCTGAAGTAGTAATATCGTAAGTAGAGTTTTATCCCAATATTAGGGTTTAACATTCTATTTTCTTTTCAACTATAACGTTTCATTCCTCGAAGTGAATGAAGCTACATTCCCTAAAGTGTATGTAACTGATTTCATTATCTAAATATACAGACGCATGGACGACAAAATAAGTGAATTAATGTTGTATTTCCTGATTGGAAATTATTCCCTGGAGATATAGAATCACATTCTCTAAAGAAAATTCATTATTTCCAGCTTGTACAAAAATTGACCTGGTAATGGAAATAATTGAGTGACTTAAATACTGTTTTTCTTAGTTAAAAACAATTCCTTGAAGTGAATGAAAGTGCGTTTCTAGAAGAAAATGCAATGTTTTTTAATGTGTCTGGAATTAATATCTTGGTCACCCGAACTCAAGACGAAGTTAAGGTAAGAAAATAAAATCCTTACTACTAAAAGTTAGATAATAAGGAATATCTTGAAAGTAAAAGGTCACGGTAAATAAGCCATCCCGAAATGATAAGCATGATTATTATCGATAAAGTGGAACTATATAGTGTCCGCATACTCGTGGAATACTAAGACATTTATTTGATCTAATTAAAAATTTTTGGATGCCCAAAAGTTATGTTACCTTGTGGTACAAAATTGGCAAATTATGTTAAAAGTAAATCCAGAAGAAATTTACTAAATTTAAAGGATAATATCCAAAATTAGTATTTTGTATAAGCCACAAGTGTCTGTAATAATGTATATCTTTTGCATTATTTACTAAAAGTCTCACCAGAAGTGTGTATGAAAATAAAATATGTTATTTCTTTAGGGTTATATATATACAGATTCAAGTAGTTGAAACGCTCATTGTGCAAAAGAAAAGATGTCATAATTCAAAAAAAATTGTATTGTTAAATGACTGATTTGGTCAAGTAGTGATAGTAATGATATGTCGTTTAATAGATTATTCACTTGGTCACTACTTAAAAAAACCAAAATATTCATTTAACCAAGTGACTACCCCCTTATTAGGAGGGGAGAGATAAGTCAACCTGAAGTTGCGTGACGAATGGTGGAATACAATTTATTATATCATTTATATGCACAAACTAAAGAATAGGAACTTGATGTTAAAAGGAATATCTATGTGCAAAGTATTGGAAATAATATACCTAATACATTCGCAAGTAGAATATTTCAAAATCCCAAAATATGTTGTAAACACTCCAACATAGGTTATTGTCCCATTTAGACACATAACAAATATTCCAGCGAATGTATCAAAACCAACGCATGAAGTGTGGTAAGCCTATCGGCTTAAAGTATACCATGCCCAAAAGAAGAAAATCTCATGAGTAAATGATTAAATGGTAAAAATTGTGGAATATGCACTTCACGTGATACGACAGGAATTATTAAGCCAACTAATGTTGGCACATGCATTTTTCTTAAAGAAAGTAATGGTCATGAAAGGACCTAGGTACCTAAATACGAGAAAAATTATGTAGATTTTTAGTCTACTGAAAATATTTACAACTGTTAGAATAGTTTATGTGATTAATATATTTTCATTTAATATAGAGCTTGAAAAAAATAATAAGGATCCTAAACCAAAAAGTGGTGAAATATGTCGTCGACAATAGAAAGTATAATAGTAAATTTTGAAATTAAAAAAAAAACCTACTTGTATCACGAAGATTCCTGCAGAAACCTAGATTTAACTATGGGGAGACGTCGTCATTCTTATGTTATTGATACAGTGTAGTGATTATTAGATAGATATTAAAGTTTTTGATAAACAAAATAGGTGATAGAAGCATGACATGTGCCCAAACAAGAAAGGTGTTTGAAAGCACAACAAGTGCCTGAAGCATGGCAGGTACTTGAAGTATTTAGAGCGTTTAAATATGAAATTATCGAAAATTGAGAAGTTCCTGAAATATAAAAGTTCCTAGAGTATAAAAGTTCTTGAAGAACGCAATTTATTTAAATCACAAGAGAAAAGTGTATGAATTATGAAAGGATACTCGGTAATTGTTGTCATAATGAAAATGATGTGATATTTGCGTATTGTTCTTTTTTTCGTTCACTAAGGTTTTTTCCCACTGTGTTTTTCCTAGTAAGGTTTTAACGAGGCATGCAAATATTCATTATCGAAGGAAGTATAAACTCTTTTATTGATCAAGAAAATGATATTACTATCACTAAATACCCTCAAGTAAAAATCCAAAAGATTCACAAATTAAAGTTTCATTTATGACGAAATCAAGTACAAGTCCGCAAGTATCTAATATATTTAGAAATATGTTATGTCGTGTTGAGGGGATAATATATTTAATTCTGCATTTTTTCCTTCACCACAGTTTTTTCCCATTGGGTTTTCCTGGTAAGATTTTACCAAGACAAACTGAATATGTGTCATAACCCCTACGGATTAGTGTACTCTTTTTCCTACATCAAGTTTTGTCCCAATGAGTTTTCTTGATAAGATTTTAATGAGGCATATCTTTCAGTTAATATCCAAGGGGGAGTGGTATGAAATATTTATTTAAGTGGATTATTCAACATACTGAAAAGAAATGTGGTTTATGTCATTCAACATACCAAAAATAAATGTGGTTTATCTTCAACAAAGATATACCGATGGTATTGTATGAGGATACTATTTCTTGTACCACGCATAATTAAAATGGCTACATCAAAGGAGACAAAGTAGAACATATTTCACCAAAGTCTCCTACACTCATGAGCTACAGAAGAATGTGGATATTGACACTCGACAGATACAATCACTCACAAATTTTGTAGATTTTACCGATGAAATTATTGACAACCACTATATTCACGAAGTAGGTCCACAATATTAAAATACGACAACTAAGAGATTTCTTACCAACATCAGGGGGAGCGTAAACAAGATTGTACTCTTTTCCCTTCGTCCAAGTTTTGTTCTAATGGGTTTTCTTGCAAGGTTTTAACGAGGAAGTGTTTCAATTAGATTAGTTCCATCTATATGTACCCTTTTCCCTTCGACCAAGTTTTTATCCCACAGGGTTTTCTTAGTAAGGTTTTAACAAGACATATATTTTAATGGATGGACATCCAAGGGGGAGTATTATGAATAAATATAATAAGATAGATGTCCAAAGGCCAAAGGTTTTCCAAAAACAAGTGAAGGGTCATTCCTTTCCCTATAAATAGAAGACATTTTCATTGTAATAGTGCTAGTTCATGATTTTGGAATACAAGAATAATATAATTCTCTCTTCATCTTTATCTTCTTCTTATTGTTTAGTTTATAATGTTATTACTCTCTCCATATTTCTCCATCTAGTTTATCTTATATTATCCTAGTTTATAACAAATCTAAGATTTGATCAATATTTTCTCCCATACGTCAATTATCAATCATCTTATATGTACATGTATAAAAAGGTAATAAAAAATTAATGGGATGCTTTCGAAATATCTAAGTTATACCTATCGAAAGTTTCATGAAGTAGTTATACCGAAAAAATTAGTTTTTTTAATACAAGAAAAGTATAAATTACCTAATCATATATAGTATAATTTACTAAAAAAGTTTCAAAATGTTGTTGATTGAAAACTTACAAGATCAATTTTTGAATCAATATATATTAACATACAAACAATTAGTTCTACATAAATAATTATTACTAATTTTAAAAATACATAACAACTAGATTTCGATTGTAAACTTGAGATCTATCCCTAAACGGTAATGAAATGACAATTATCATTTTAAATTATTGAAATAAGAGTTACATACAAAAGTATCGAATACTTACAATTATGTTTGTAATCAAAGCTACGATATTGTAAAATAACACACTAGGCGATATGAATGAGAAAAGCGAGCATGTGTATGAAAGAAAGATGATTGAAAGAGAACCAAATTGTGGAAGAGGCAGAGAACTAGGACATAGTTAAATTAGGGAAGAAATTAAATATTATTTATATAAAAGAATTTATTTTCAAATGGTCTGTGAACTATATACACCTTTTACCAAGTTGGTCCTTTGAATTCAAAAATTATCTAATTGTTCGGCAAACTTGATTTTTGTCACATTATTAGTGCTTGTGTCTAACATTGTCAGGTTTTCACCCTTGAATGTCACATGTCATGTTTTTTCAAGTTATTTGTGACATTTTATAGAATATATTATTTATTTTATATATGTATAGAGAGAGAAAGACGGTCTCGAGGGTAGGCCGAAGATGCAATCGCTCTGAACCTTCTATTTTTTGATATTTTTTGGAATCCCCAATTTATGAACTTTTTTACATAAATGAGTATCATATTGTAAATTCGTTTTGGGTCCTTGACAGGACGGGCCATATATATAATGGGGTATAAAGAGGGGTCGAGATCGATTTTTAGCAAAAAATGTGTTACAATGAACGATCTAAAATGTTTTGTTACTTGAAAATTGAAAAAAACTTCTAAAAATTACCCTACTATTTATAAGCTAGAAATGCTAAAAATAATACTCTCTCCACTAAAATTAAAAAAAAACCAAAAACAAACCACTCATCTCACAGACTCACGCACGATCACACAAAGAACATATCTCCTCAACTAATTTAACCTCGCCATACTCACAAGCGGATCCAACTAATCAAAGGATAAACTCAAGCCCGCCCTCAAATCTTTAAAAAAGAGTAATTTAGCCCATTTAAGTATTCCTAAAATTCAATCTATTATAGATTTTTAATCTATCTAACTTTAGACATTAACTTTAAAATTATATTTAGTTACATCATAATTTTTACCCGATTAATAAATTATGATCATGTATCAGGTATTGTTTAATCTTTTCTTAATTTTTTTAATATCATAATAAACAGTAGTTGGTAAGAAATTATTAATTTATACCATAAAAATTATCTCTTAATTGATAAAATAAAGAAAAAAAAGTGAATAGAATATTATCGACAAGTGTAATTTTTTTAAATCTCTATATGATTTTATTAATAAATTTATTTGTTTAATGTGATTTATATTAAATAGCAATAAAAAAATTTCAAGACGTTGCCCCTACCCTCTTATTAATTAAGTCCACACCCATTTATACTTCTTGATTTGTTACTGACCACACTTATCGGAAAGTTCTCACAGCTAGCTTTTAATCGGCGAGCTTCACCTCTCCAAAACAACTCACCGACGACACCTTCATGCCGCCTCAACCCTCCGCTATCCCTATCTCAGCTCCAACAACATTAATGAACAATGACACAACAATTGGAGATTTGTTGATATGGTGTCAGCGATGAAGTAAATACTCAGTTTCAAAGGGCCATAATTATTTCCGGTATCCACCAATATCACAATGGAGTCTAAAATGTAATGTTGCAGCCATACATACCTTGATCAGTACTGCATAATAACTGTTTGATAAAATCACATAGCATTGTACCTTAATCTCAATGAATGACAACATGACTAAGTTAGGTTTTTCTAGAAGTCCAACTACATTAGATGATTAAAAGTGGAATATTTAAAGTGAAATAACATTGGTGACCTGCGGTGTAATTTTTGCATAATATAGGGACGTGCAGTGCAAATTTTACATATTATACGAACCTAAAGTGCAACTTTTACATGATATAGGGACATGTAGTGCCAATCAGCACTATATTTTGTCGAGGTGGTTTCAACATCTGATCCATTTTATCCAATAATCTGTTACTGTTTATGTTTAAATTTAATTAAATTACAACGCACAGCTCGAGTTTCTAGTTAAGGGTGGAAATATTGAGATTGAACCTAACATACGCACATAAGTCTCCAGAAGGAGGGAGTGTAGCTACAGCGACGACATCAGATAGGCCCCACAGGTCTTCGTGATAGTAAAAAGCTTTCAATCTTTTGCTGAAGGTGTTCAGATCCTCCTTCTCCTGTATTTGCTTTTGCTTTTGCAGCTTGGCCATTTCCATTTCTCCCCATTGAAACATTGATCTGCAAATATGACCAAAAATCAGTATTCTGATGTATTATAACCATTCAAATCCTACATTTGAAAGTAACTACTCAAATACACGAGAAGAAATTGCATACTTTGACAAAAAAAGAGTAGGGTTTCTAATGAGAGCATCTGTTAAGATTCCAATAAAGTTACTTTCGGCATTTTAGATAATCCGAAATTCGAATAAAATATAAAAAATAATATAAATAAAAATATGTACTATATATAAAGTTATTCCATATATAAAAACTTCATACATCAATATCGACCATATAATATTATTCAATATATAAAGTACCTAATTGATTATTTTCTATTTTATACTATAATGTCTAATACATATTTATGGTCTTCCAATAATTCTGTAACCAATTTTAATAAATATATTATTAGGTTATTTTATTTAAAATCTATTAAACGATTGCCAATGCGGATTAATAGTGGATAAACCACATCGTCGCGGATGCGGATATGGTAAATAATTCTAAGATTTAATGTTTAATGGAGGCAGGTTATCATTTTTTTTAATAGATTTGGACATAGTAATATCATTTTTCGAGAATATATGATCCGTTGCCATCTCTACTGTTGGCTGAAATATACAATACCCATATCAATATAGCTAAGATCATGGGTATACTATTATTTTGTCATTTAACAAACATATAGACACCAATATTTAGAATATTTTATGAAATATCTTACACTTCGATTATATTCACATTTATTTAAGGCTTGTGCTTAGCTTGTTAAGCATAACGATAAATACTTTTCCTGTGAAATTAATCATGTCTTTTGACCTCATTTTTGTTCATTCTTTTATCTTACCTCGATATTGTATTATCATTAGGGAAGATACAGTTTGCTTTTATTGGGGAAGTAGATTTTTTTTTAATGAAGACTAATATGAAAAATATAGTGTGCTAGTATAAGAATATAGGTTAGGTCACTGATTTTTATTCTCAATATTTTTTTACCTGATTTCTCATGACACTGTTATTGAAGTAGACGAGAAAAGAATATGGATATCGAATGTTGATTGCAGGTAATACGTTCCTTAAATATGGTTCATAAATGCGCTTGAGTTCTCGGGATAGAGTTGGTGCTGCTCAACTCTTGGCTTGAAAAGACAATCTCCTTCTTCCTACATTTCAGTTCTTCGAGGAGTCTGATTTGGTAAGTTGATTTTGCAATATTTATTGGTAATTTGGTACTTTCTTACAAGTTTAATTTTAAGTTTAATGAATCGGTATTCATCATATGGATGCAAGTCTGGGATTTCTCAGGACACATTAGATGAGCCAGAAGCAATGGTAATACTGAAAACCGGAAAAAATAATACTAGAAAGAATAGGCTGAAAGAATAGATGATGATGATGAGTTATTAGAAAGCTTTTTGGAGAATTTTCCTGAAGAACCTGCACAAGTCTAGATACAGTTATTAACAACAACTGTTAAGCTTTTCTTTGAAAAACCAACTGAAGGGCCTCAACAGATGATTCAAGTATATATATTTAATGGTTACTAAATTAACCTCCTATAGTTTGTTTAAAAGATAAAAAACCGTTATTTATTTAAAAGATAAAAAAACCGTTATTCTATGGTATTAAATTTGTAGGTTGTGTTGAATAATGCTACTGTGGAGACTAATAATTCGTAATTGAGAGATCGTGTGTATATTGACATCTTTTATCAACTGATCCCGAGGTATTTTAACCTTCTCTTTTTTTTTTCTCGAACTTAAATTTCACAAAACTTAAATGGTCCCTGAAACATAGGACATTTATTAGTTTGGTCATCGAACTTCAATAGTTACTTGAATGTTTCTCGAACTTCATTTAGTCCCTACCATTAAGTGACACATGGCAAAGACGTTCCCAGACCAAACTGGTTAAAATGTATAGTTTAGGGACTGGGAAAGTTCCCCAAATGGTCCCTGAATTTCCCCATTATAATATAGGGACATATAATGCATTCTTTACACAATATAAGACCCTATGATGCAATTAACTTGATTATTTTTCACAGGCAGCAAAAGATATATAATTAGAGAAGCCAGTAATAAGTGACGATTCAAATCTTCTAGAACCACCTGAAACATTTGTAACACGTGTTAAAATAACTGAAAAGAGTGAAGAAGATGAATATCCAGATGGTGGTGAAGCTGGTCATTCTGAATCACCTTCTCATGCACCTGGTGCTTCTCCACCACCACCTACTGGTGCTTCTGGTCAGTTTTCCGGTATACAAGCGGTGGTTGGTAGATTTCGAGAATGTTCCGGATTTACTTAATTTGATGGGTATGGATAGGAATAATAGTGCTCTTGTTTCTTTTGATCAGCCTTCATCTCCTGCTCTTTATGTGTTTTAACCCCCCTTCCCCCAAAGTTTCAGAATCTTTCACTTGGCCCCCCAACTTTTAAAGTTATCTTTTGAGCTTTATTTTATTTTGTATGGTAATTTTTGTCTTTTCTATAATATGATATAGGGACTTATGACGCAATTTTTGCATAACATAGGGACCTATGGTGCAATTAACTCGATAAAAAAATAGAAGATTATAACTAAGATTAGTTTGTGGTAGAAGACTATGTTTTATATTATTATATTGTATATTGAATTTGTTCATTATTTGCTTGTAGGGTCTCTTTTCTGGAGATGATTTTTGGTGGAGATTAAGTTTTCTTTGGATGAGGTGGAACTAAAAGTCCAGCTAGGTATGTGTGTTCCTATTTAGGGAACTTTTTTTTATCTTAACTTGCTCAATTTATCAGATTAGTCTTTGTACCTTACTCAAAATGACAGTTTAGTCCCTAATCTAATAACAGTTTAGTCCTTAATCTAATAACAGTTTACTCTCTAATCTAATAACAGTTTAGTCCCTAATCTAATGACAGTTTATTCCCTAGACTAACAACAGATTATTCCCTAAACAGTATTCCGTAATCTAATGACAGTTTAGTCCCTAATTTAAAGACATATTAGTCCCTGATCAATGTATTTTTTGATAAGGTAATTCTTCGTTGGTAGGGTCAAAACTGAAATTTAGAATATTGGCATGACCATCAGGAAATGTTAGAATTAATAGCCTATTCCTTAAAAAGAGGGTCGGGAAATGTATGTGAGAATAGCCTACTCTATTTAAAATATTGTTGGGAAATGTGTGGTAAATAGCATACTCTGTTTAGAAGATGGCCGGGAAATGTGTGGTGATTAGCCTACTCTGTTTTAGAAAAGAGTCGGAAAAGATTGTAGTAATACCCCACTATG
This sequence comes from Nemophila menziesii, assembly GCA_029959085.1. Taxonomy (NCBI): domain Eukaryota; kingdom Viridiplantae; phylum Streptophyta; class Magnoliopsida; order Boraginales; family Hydrophyllaceae; genus Nemophila; species Nemophila menziesii. The sequence goes on from JARWIR010000031.1 coordinate 5,777,385, forward strand.
TTATGGATATGTAGTTATAACATTGGCAACATGAGTATAGATGGTGGGTCCTTGTGTGTTATAAAATAAATAAATAAAAGCAAAGGATTAAAGGATCCACAGACCGCAAGTGTACGGGTCGTACCAAGTTATAGATAAGTAAAATCGGGATTATCGTCTCCACAGGGATTTAAGAAGTTATTCTAAAGTTGGGTTCAATATCAGAATAGATAGTTTTGATTGCTTTAAAAAGATAAATAATAAAAATGTTTGTTTTCTAATTAACTAAATAATAAAATAGACAATAAAAGAAACAATAAATAATTATGCAAGAATGATAAGGGTATGCAAGTATGAATCTATCCTATTGAATCTATGATTCCTAAGAATAAGGGTGAATGGGAAATTTCACAATAGTCGGGAATCTACTATCTCCTACCCCCCGTCAGGGTGGACCTAGAAGCTATCCTACGGTATTACAAACCCCGTCAGGGCGATTATAAGCTACTTTCAGATGAATATTATTTTACCTCTTTGGCTACGTGGTTAGTCAAGCCCGTCAGGGTCAAATAACGGATACCACGCGTCTATATTCTAAGTCTGTAATTAAACCCCCCGTCAAGGTGATCCATACGCCACTATATGGAATAGCCTAATTACTAAAACCTATCCTTGATTCGCGACGTCAATGATAGTGAATAAGCACAAGAATATAGTCAATGGAAATTAAGAACCAATTCAATTAAATACTAAAAATCCCAGATTCAAATTAAAACAGAAAAACAATAATCAAAGGTTCATATAATTACAATCCTAAAGAGAAATTATGCATACTAAAACTTCTTGAATAAATAGCTTAGAAATATCTTATAGACAAAATAGATCTAATACTAATTGCCAAAGAATTGAGATGGAGAAGTGTTGAATTGATGAAATTAAGCTCTAGCTCTTGCTTCTTCCTCCTCTAGATCCTCTTGATTGCTTCTATGATGATTTATTTGTGTATATTAAGCTTATGCAGCCAAGGGATGATTTTCTAAGGTTTAGAGCTCGTATTTATAGGTGCTAGGTCGAATTACTTGGAGTGGAAGACAAGTCAAGGACTCTTAAATTCGTAGCCCTAAATTCCAGGAAAGGTAAGATTTTGCTGCTGATTTGATTTGGTCATATCTTTTTCAATACTTATCCGTTTGAGGAGTTCCAATATATAAAACTGCTTGTCTCGGAAAGAGATTTCTATTGGTGCAGACCACTCGTCCAGAATCCTATCCAATATTTAGTTATGAATTAATCTTTGAAACGTGGCTGGAATTTCAGATTCATAAGGCAGCTTTTCCTTTTCCTAATTGAACTCTACTTCCTTCTATCTCCAGATTTCTTCAATATCTTCTTTCCTTATCTCCTTAGAATTGATTTAGCATCTAATTTATTTCCATATTATCTCTAAAGCTTCACATTAAATATATAATTAACCGCATATGCTTTGAAAATAATAAATCATTAAATCAAGACTAGAAATAAGAAAGTGCAATTTAAATTCAGGAAACTCGACTAAACACACTAGAAATATTCTAAGACTTTAATTCTCACTTCTCCTCCTTGGATTGGTTTCTCATGAAATTCATAAACCTACTAACTTTGCACTAAAAATAAGTAAATTAACGCACAAAAGCTCTATAAATGCAAATAGTCTAATTCCAAGGGGAGAAAGTGCAATATTTCCATTTAAGCATTAAAGTCAATATAAAAGACCATTTTTACCCTAAAATGATGTCTCCCAAGGGCTTATATTTTACCAAAAAGGAAGACATCAATAGACCACAATGGGGAATAGTTTAGGGAAAGATATGACACCACTTTAAAAGGGTCGTCTAAAGGCCAAAACGAAATCGTCAAAACCTTGTTTTCTCGTTGTGCCACCACCACCTCATGCATTTCACCACCGGCTACCACCACCACCTCAAACATTCTCCACCACCACCTCAAACATTTTCCACATACCATATTTTTTACAATAGTCGAATATTTCAAAAGATAAATAAAATAGATTTTAACCCAAAGGATCTTGCGTGATTCTTTTATTACTAATAAGGAAATAATAAGGATTAATCGATCATATCTTTTTTCGAGAAACTAACACGCAAATATATCGAAGTAGTATGAACAGAATAAGCCAAGTCCAAATGAATTATGAGATAGAGAATGAGAAAACAGTGCATGGACAATTTCCGTGATAAACACGCGCCAAGGACAAAAGATGGCACATGCATCACACGTCCATAATTCTCTTGATTTTTTCCAATTTTCGTTTGGTAGTAAAAAGTTAATTTTTACGTAGGAAAATCCAATGAATATTGGGCACAATATTGTCCAGTGGTGCAAGAAATTGCATCACTCGGGCTAAAGAAGGGCCATGAAAAGGAGGCTTATTGTCAATAAAAGGTCTTCATGCCTATTTTGATTAGCAACACCAGAGCCTATGGGGCTGACTTTTATAAAATTTCTATCCCAAGCCATAAATATGTTTTAATGTACTCAAGAAAGTAAAAATATCCAGTTTTCAAGTTTATTTGCAAAAATTCATATTTTTAAACACCCAAATGTGACTTACAAAATCTAAAAGTAACTTGAAAATCAACATATGGAGTTTGAAATTTCAGGTATCGTATAATTATTGAAAAAAAGGGATACTCACTTAAATAAATCTCATAGGGGGACTTTATACCCATACACAGTTTTAATATTAAGTTGCACGTCCATAGATGGTAAAAGACGGGCATACCTTAATGCTATTATTTTTTTAGAAACTTTGCAATTTCCCGCTTAACACATTGTTTAGGTAGAAAAATCAAACCAAAACAAACCCTTTATTGTCCATATAAAATTTCTTAATCACCTTTGTAATTACCGTCTACAAGAAAGTAGTCTGGGACGTAGGATACTCCGTGTAACTAACAAATGAAATAAAATTAGTATACATATGTTGAATTAATTGCACTATAAGTTTCTATATAAAATGTGTTGAATTACTTGTAATTTGAACTATAAGTTCATTTATAGCTAATTTTCTGAGTTGATCATTTTTCATTTGCAAACGAATAGTAGTTACATAACTCACCCAAAACAAATCAACGATGCATAATAGTTTCACATTATAGATAATTATCTCGAACAATTTCACAACTACTAAAGTTAATAGTTTTACATGTGAAGATTATGAATACTTGTGGACCATAAAATTATTTGTACAAGTTCAAAAATAGATTTTAAAAATTAGGGGGTTGGGTGGTAACAAATCTAAATTTTTTTTTGGAATTTTTCTTTCTTTGTAGCAAAAGATAGATGTGAAAAGAACCCGAAAAGCCTAGAAAACCCCTTTCCTTTCCCGTAAACCTACACAAATTTTGAAAAATGACATATATAGTTCTTTTGAATTAAATGAGATAATTATATTTTGGACAAAAAAGAGAAAATTAGGGTAAGTTTTTATATACCTACACGCCCAATTCTACATAACTCTCTTTGGCCATAGTATTATATATTAGTCTGTATGAATTATATATATATATATATATATATATATATATATAGAAAAAAGAATCATCATTGATAAAAAATGAAGCTCCAAGTTTTATTTTAAAGTTGTAACTTTGCTTTAACGTAAAAAAGGTGTTTTATCAATGAAAGTTATATATATGAAAGTATCAAAGGTACCCATGTGGTTCTGAACTATTCCCCCGTCTCATAAAATAGGTGCACATTAGTAAAAGTAATTGTCTCATAATAAGCACTTATTTAGAAAAACAAGCCCTTTTTAATAATTTATACCTACTTTATTCCTAATTAGATATTAATTTTTTTATAATTTTAATAAAATTTAAGATATCAAGATATTTTCTGAAGGTTAATATAGTGATCTGGTAGTTAATTAATGACCTTTTTTAGGTTATGTATAAAACTAAAATAGACATATTTTATGAAAAAGATATGTAGTAGGTGATGTATTGTCATTTTTATGCAATATGGAAGGCATTGGTTGTTGCAGGTTGTTGTCAAATGTTTACGAGGCTGTTTATGCAATTTTGCACAAGTTGATGTATTATGCTTAAACCTTTTAGTTTGTTTTATAAAAGTATTGTGGTAATTTATACAGCATTAGCAGCACATTTGTCTTAAAAACAAACATGTGTGTGTGTTTCATTTCAGTAATGAGATACAACTTAGAAGTATCCACAGACCCTTCTCATTTTATATACACGAACAATCCTCCAATTGATGATGAAATAAGGCCTTAAAAATATTAAGTACCTTTTGAACCTGTGAGCCTTCTCTAGAGAGATTGGACCGAACTGTCCCTAGCCCATCGACTATCACGTACCCAACTACCCAGCGTAAAGTTTATTGCGCTTTCTCATTTAATCTTGATAGTTTAGTTTACAACTTTAACTCATCATTATCCCTAACTTTTACACACACAAAGCCTACTACACATTTAACCAAAACACTAAACCATTAATTCCCGTGTGAACAATATATTATTTCATTCAGTATATTGCTTAGTATAATTTCAATGTAACTAGCGAACACTTACTTAGGGTCCGTATTAAATTTTTTTCAAATTAGCAACAGCGACAAATCCCGTTGTCGCTAATGGGAGACACGTTTCTAGCGACCACTTTGGTGGTCACCAACAAAATTTCCTAATTTTATTTTCTTTTTATATCTCCTGCAACCAATAACAGTTGCAAGAGTCTTTAAAACTAGCGACCATGTAGGCAGACACTGAAGGGGTGGTTGCTAAAAGTGTCATATGTAGTAGTGATAGTATGATTTGAGTACTTTGAGGGAATTGACCGACGTTAACCCTGCTATAAGCATATGTCCATGCTTCTCCTTGCTGGAGGTCTGTGAGTTAAACCTATGGCTAATAAATAATATTTGTCTTGACATATGAGAATTTAGAGAACAATGATACAGAAAAAATATTTTAAAGTCTTGTGCAGATATAATAAGTATGTTGCATTTCAAATAACTATATTGGAAGACACAAACTAAAAGAGTAAGCATATAGAATCCGTTTGTTGCTGCTGTGTTGTTGTTTGATCACCTTGCCATGTCCAAACAATGTCTTTTAAAGCTAGTCTTATCTCCTTCTTCATCATCTTCTGATATTCCAATGTATCTCCATTTTATTTTTTCACCTCAACAAAGTGAAAATACGGAGTAATCTCAATGATCACTGCATCAACAGTGAGTGCGCCTTACCTGCCTTCACTTACTTCCTCAAGTATCCCTTTATATTTCTACATCTCTTCCGTCTTCAGCAGCTTAGCTACTTTCTCCATCTTCGACATCATACTCTTTACGGGGATAACAAGCTAATAGCACGTATAAGATCACCCCACATGACCAAATATCTGCTTTTGAACCATCATAGCCTTTACCGATGAGTACTTCTGGGGGCACATATGTAGGTGTACCACAACTTGTATGAATTAATACGTCTTCTAGCCTAGATTCTGATAGAGCACTCAATCCAAAATCTGAAATCTTTAAATTTTAATTTTCATCCAAAAGCAAGTTCTCCGGTTTGAGATCGCGGTGATAAACACCTGTGTTATGGAAAAAATAAACAACAATGTTATCATATTATAAAAATTGATAAATAATAGTGAAATTTTGTTATTGATATACGCTTAAATATATATATATATATATATGATATATAATATATATTTCTATTGAGAGTATTTTCTTATGTTGATTAAACTTGGTATGATTCGGACTCGTGAATGGAAATAATTGAGCAAAGCCTCCTTGTTTCTACCGATGCCTATCGCCTTGATATAGTGATATTTTCTAAAGGAAGAACATTTTTTTGAGTTTTTCTTATATAGAAGAAAAGGTAGATCAACTCTTAGAAAATAAAAAGAAGATTGAAACCTTGAAGCTTGGAAAGTTAATGAGTCCAAATATTGATCAAGATCCCTTGAAATATAGCGATGAATATATATAACCAATGATATTAAATATTATTGGTCTCAGGATCAGTAGTATTGGTCTACACGAGCCAAAATGAAAAATAAGATATCCGTAGATTAACACGAATTATATCGTATTTTAATAAGATCACAACAACAACTAGAAGATGGATTGATCATGGACTAAAACACCAAATAAATTGAAGAACCTAGTTCTTTCTTATACCAATGGGAATATAATTGATCCAATCCTTGATTGGATACAATGTCTTATCTCATTAAAAATTGGTGCTAAATTACTGGAAATCTGATGGGATACATATGACGAACTGAAGATGGCAGCTTGGTCTCTATCACAAACCATTGGATCATATAGAAAGGGGTATAATTTCAATCTATATTGTTGTTCTTTTTGGAGAGGAAATTTATTTTATGTTGATAATCATAATAAAAAAATTTAATTCCAAAATTTTAATAAACCTACTCCATTTTTCAACTTTAACCTATTTCTTTTACTAATTTCATATACACAATATTATAAAAATCTATACGAATAGATTGATTCTTCTTATCAATAAATTATTTACTCTTAAGTATTATCAACCGCCTTTTGTCAATGGTTAATAAAAAAGTACTCCTTCTGTTCTTAAAAGGTTGTCACTTATACTAAAAATAGTTGCTCAAAAAAGGTTTTCACTTTAAAAAAATCAAGATATTTTTTTTTCATTATACCACTTTTAACCCTAATTAAATATAATATATGTTCCTAATACATATTTAAGATATCAAGACACTTTATGGAGGGCACTTTAGTAATCGCATAGATAATAAATGATATTTCTTAGTTTGTGTGAAAAATCAAATGTGACAACCTTTTTGGAACGGAAGAAGTAAATAATATAAAGATAGTTTTTTATAGACGAAATATTTTGGTCTGTCCCTTTTATAAAAAGTCGTTTCCCTTTATATTATATTGTATATAGTATATTTTTGGATAGCAAATGCTTAAATACTTTTATTCTCTTTAGAAATTAATCATTTGTTTATTATATTTTTTATTAACGGTACTCATGCCATCTCAAAATGTAAATATATCAAGTTCAAAACTTTTTTTTTCAGAAAAAAAACCTTGAGCAGAAATGGCGCTACTTATTAAGGTCATACCACGAGTCCTGCATGACAAACAAGGTCTTTGGCCTAATAGTTTTGGCCCATATTCATAATAATATTGAACAAAACTTAACCTAAAAAACGGGTATTAGATCTGGAAAAAATTGCCTCTCGGTAAGTGACGCTTCTAATATAAAAAGAACTCTATACGTGCCTATGAGCATAGAATTTCCTATAAATACTTCACATACCAATAAAAAAGGAAAGGGATCAAATATATCTATACCTCATAGGAACTTGATCGTAATATCCCATCATTTGCAGGTATTAGACCTAAATCCCTTGGACATAAACTAGCCAAATTATTGCCTAAGAAAGTTGATAAAAGAAAGTAAATGAGAAGTCAACAAGCTCCAATTCTTTTGATAGGTCATTGTATTATTAGTGATTCTTTGGGAATCGATTAACTTTCCACCTAAAAAAGACTCATAGAGATACCATGATGCAAAGGTGTGGTATAAGACAAAAATGAGCCAACATTTTAGCCTCATATAGATAGAAAAGAGATGTAAGCAAAAACAAAAAAGCGTCACCCTAAAAGATATCCTCCAATAATTGATATCGTTAATTGTGATGCGAATGCCTCACATGGCCTAAAATTCCCCCATGATAATCCACTCATCACTCTAGACCTCATTGCACAAAGCTACAATATGTGAATTTGGACACACTGGACGTTTAATATATTTACTATTCTTACACACCCTCGAACGAGCACATATTGACCCTAAGGAGTTAGAACCCATTACAAAAGGGTCACAGGATTAATGTACAAGGACTTTCATATGGTGGGGACTCATAAATACGTGTAATTTAATTCTCATATAAACACTATTAGGAAAATCTTGTTTTAGATGTAAAGTTAATTGATGTACCTAGCTATCGATATCTGAAGACTGAGGTAAATATATAGGCTTATCTGTAAATCATGATATAAATAGCTTTACAAGACAGGTATAAAGAGCATAAACATTTATTCACCTAAGAGACTAAGGATATGGTAGACATCGATAATTGTATGGTCATACACCACCTAAATTCAATCACATTGACCGACCGGTTGCGTAGAAATAATGATATTCTCTATAGAAAATACATGGACGTACACATGAGAGAAATGAATTTTACATGGTGGCTTGAAAATCCTGACCTCATAGCCAAACATGATGGTAAATAAAAATGTGTGTTGATTACAACAACATGAAACTGACATGAAGACGTGTTATTTTTCCCAACCAGATCTTTCGTTCATTAATAGACACCTTCAAGGGGTGCAATTAAATTTAGATGGTCCTTCATGACGAAGAGATAACAAATTTCATCACTGAGCAAGGTATACTACTCCTAGGTTATTCTCTTCATAGATTTAAAATTATCGTGGCTACATATACTAGTTTAAAGTTGTATTACTTACCAATTTACATCGCCCCAACATGATTTCTGATTGAAATGACATGACCAGCGACCATTTATTTAATAGGACGATAGTTAATCTCTTTACCAAATATATGACCTTTAAAAAGATTAAAAATTACTATAACAGTGTTTTCTTCTAATGGTTAACTTGAAACTTATTTCAAAAAGTTTAACATTTGTAGTTGTAATTTTTTAAATTAAAAAAAACTCAAATTCTTGATAAGGCAAAGAATATATTAAATAATTTTTAAGAATACTAAAATTGACTTACGGCCCAAACTATATATCTAGACATTCTAGTAAAATATATTTGCATGTGTACAAATATTATGATATTCCAGAAATATACAACCAATTTATTTCTTGTGTACATTAAACTTAACAATAAACTAATAGACATACACAAAATACACACATCTTATCAAATAATGTTAAACTGGATCAATATTTGAACCCCAGACCTAATTTTTAATCATTTTATATGTATATGTCTAAAAAGGTAATAAAAATTTAATGGGATTTTTTCAAAATATCTAAGTTATCCCTATCGAATATATCATGAAGTAGTTATACCGAAAAATCAAATTTTTTTAATAAAAGAAAAGCATAAATTACCTAATTATATATAGCATAGTTTACTAAAAAAAGTTTCAAAATATTGTTGATTCAAAAATTTCGAAAGCACTTTTTGAATTAATATATATGAACACACAAACAATTATTTCTACATAAATTATTATTACTATTTTTAAAAATACATAACAACTAAATTTCTACAATAAACATGAGATCTATCACTAAAAGATAATTGAAATGACAAATATCAGTATAAATTATTGAAATAAGAGTTACATACAAAAGTATCGAATACTTACAATTATATTTGTAATCAAAGCTACGATACTGTAAAATATCACATTAGGCGATATGAATGAGAGAAGCGAGCAGGTGTACGGGAGAATTGAATGAGAACCAACTTGTGGAAAAGACGGAGAATTAGGGCATAGTTAAATTAGGGGAGAAATATAAGATTATTTATATAAAAGAAAAATTTCTTAAATGGTCCGTGAATTATATACACCATATACCAAGTTGGTCCTTCGAATTTAAAAAATTATCTAAATGGTAGGCAAACTTGATTTTTGTCACACTATTAGTCCTTGTGTCTAACATTGTAAGATTTTCACCCTTGAATGCCACGTGTCATGTACTTTTATGGTATTTTGTACTTTTTATATAATATATTATTTATTATATATATGTATATATATAAGAGAGAGAGAGAGACGGTCTTGAGGGTATGCCGAATAGGCGATCTCTCCGGGATTTCGATTTTTTGATGGTTCCCCGGATCCTCAATTTATGAACTTTTTCACATAAAGGGGTCTCATTTCGTAAATTCGCTTTGGGTCCTTATTAGGACCCGCCCCTTCTCTCTCTATAAATATATATATATATATATTAAAAAATAAGGATCCAGAGGGTGACAAAATAGTAGTTCGAATATAATATTGACCTAAAATATGTCACAAAGGATGGTGTAAATCGTGCCACCTTATCTCATTCTCAACGAAAACAAACGAACATTTACAATACCTATTTTATATTTCCTTATTATACATTTTCACCCATATCTATATTTTCTTCACACTATTATCCAAGATGGTACTTGATGTCTTTGAATTATATTTAAATGGTCGTCTTTGATTTTTTTTTATTATTCCGATATTCATATTTAAGTTTTCCTACAATACACAAAAAATGTTCTTACAATATACAAAAATATATTTTGTGTTCTTGTAACACACAAAATTATAGAATCAATCTAAAGTATTTCCTTCTTTAACAAAATCAATTTTTTCTCTCCGTTAATTGCATATATCGTCGGTTTAATTATTTTTAACTATTTTGATGTATTATCTTTTTTGTGTAACCTCTTTTTTTATTGTGTGTTATTGTAATACACAAAATAGTAATTTGTGTATTACAGAAACACACAAGATCACTTTTTCTCTTCCAGTCAAGCCCCTTTATGCCTATGATTTTGGTATCACAAAAACACTGAAACGGACTCTTTTGTGTAATGATTTAATACAAAAAGAATTAAAAAAAAAATTAAAAAAAAATTAAAAAAAATTGTAGATATTGGATTATATGTATTTTTTATTCAATGTATTCATGTAACGCACAAAATGACACATCATATTAGTCTTTTTTCTCATCGTCTGTGATTTTGTGTGTTACAAGTGTACATGAAAATTAGTTTTGTGTAGTACTGTAGCACACAAAATAATAGACCGTATCACACTAGTACTTTATCTCCGTTGTGATTTTGTATGTTACAAGAATACACAAAACTAATTTTGTGTATTCTTGTAACACAAAAGTCAAATTTGTGTGTACCTGTATTATGTATTCCTGGAACACACAAAATAACAGACTCTGTCATATTATTCAGTTTGCCGTGAAGTTTGGCGTCAAATGCAACGTGAAAGTGAAGAGCGTTTTGTACATGTTTGTCCATTTTTGTAAACTAGGGTACTTCATTTTGGAAGGAAAAGCTAGAAACGTCATTGACTCTTGATATTTAACGACAAATTTCACGGCAAGTACTAATGTAAGGCAAAAAACAAAACGTTGGATACCTATTTGTTACTTTTGTAAATTTGGTTACTTATTTGTCAAAATTTTGAATAATGGGCATCCAAAAGGGAATTTTCCCTATATTAAAAAATAATATTTTGAAAATAGCATAAAATCGAATGTATTTTTTAATTTTCATTTTCTAGCAATAATTTTTTTGTTAATCCAGACATGTTTTTTAAAAATGTTGAAAAGGAAAATGACAATTATTTACCTTAAAATATTTTTGGAAAATAAAAATGAAAAATATTTTCACGAACCAAACGGAGCCTAGAGATTCCCTAAATGTCGTAGTAGGTGGTGTGGCCTAAGCTGTGATAAAAAGATGTATAAAATAAGTGCAAATAAACACCCTAAGCTAACAAGGTTGTGCAAGTATACAGATTGTATGCAAGTTTTAATGAATAAGTAAGATTCGTTCCTCAGGGACTAAGAAGGTTAAGAAGAACTTATGCAAATTATTCAACTACAGATATTAAAGATAGAAATGATAATACGCTAGTAGGAAGAAGAGATAAACAAATATTTATTTTGTTTTTAAATAATAAAACTAAACTAATAAACTAAAGACAGAAACTAAATAAAAGAAAAGAAAAGAAGATAGTATGAAAGTTAGCTTGAGTAATTAGCATGTAATCCCCACTAGTTTTGCCGTTCTAAACATGTAAGGGTGAATTATGTAGTATTTCAATAATCGGTTCCAATTCGCTATCGGTAGTTTCAAATAGGATTTACCTGTGTCAATAAGGCTTCCTAAGCAAACTTTTCCTGTAATTGGTAAATAGTCACAAGAACTAATCCATAGTGATTATTTAGTTAGGTTGATTTGTCAGATCTAAAACGAAGACTGGACGTTATGTGCTAAACATGTAACTGAACACCGTTGTCAATGTTGACCTAATTACTAGATGGTAATTCTATATGGCCTAGGTTCCACAAGAACACTGAATATAAATCCAAACACATAAACAATGAATAAAAACTATAATTCAATTTAAAACATAGAATTCCCAAATTAGATAGATGTCAATCAAAACTAGGGTTCATACATATATGCTAAAACTCAAGCTAAAAAGAATTAATTCATACTAAGAAGAGAAGAGAAAAGAATTACAAAATAAGAGGTTGAAGAAGACATATGGTGTTCTGCTCCTTCCAGACTTCTTCTCTTGTGTTGCAGCTTCCTCTTGGCCTTAAGGTCTGGCCAAGGATGATTTTAGAGTGTTAAGAGGCTGTATTTATAGTGTATAGGTTGACCTAATTCGTTTCTTGGAGGAAAGGCCAAGTAATAGACTCCAAGCCCAACTCAAATTCGTAAGGAAATATAGATAAACACTGTTGGACCGTTTTGGGCAAATCTTCTTCGTTATTGGTCGGTTTGAGCTCCATAATATACCAAAAGAATCGTCACAGAATTATCTATGTCCTTGTGAAAGAAATCTTCCAAAATCGGCTTCCTTGTAGGAGTAATTACCACTTCTTTAGGCGTGTGCTGCAGAATCTTAGATTTAGGCAGCTTTTTCTTTTCCTAATTGAACTCTGTTTCCTTCTACCTCCAATTACCATGCATATCTCTTTCCAGATCTTGTAGTCTTTGACTTGGACTCTAATTAATCTCCATAATTATCTTTAAAGCTTCACACTAAATAAACAATTAAACCCAATATACTCTAAAAATATTATGTTACTAAATCAAGACCCAAAATAGGTAAGTGCACTAAACTAAGCTCAATTCAACCTATAAACTAATAAATAAGCCTAAATTGATATCTCAGAAATAGATTATATTATCACAAATGAGGAGACATCAGTAGGAAAACAATTTTTTATATTTTTTTTGTAGTCTTGTTATTGTCTTTGATCTGTATGTATTTTTTCATTTGAAACTATTGTTTGTACTATGTGTGAATATAATCAAATATATAATATTGATTTTAAAATATAAATTACATTTATACTATTTAAACACTTAAAATATAATGTCGTTTTATATTAGAAAATAAATTGTTTATCTTAAAAATAATATTTATAGACTTCTTTTACACATGATTTTTTACAATTGTTGAATATGTCAACAGATTAATAAAATAGATTTCAACCCAAAGGATCTTGCGTAATTCTTTTATTACCAATAAGGAACTAATAAGGATTAGTGGATCATATCTCTTTTTAAGAATCTAACAATCAAATATATCGAAGTAGTATGAACAGAATAAGCCAAGTCCAAATGAAATCTGAGATAGAGAATGACAAAACCGTGCATGGACAATGTGCGTGATAAACACGCGCCAAGGACAAAAGGTGGCAAATGCATCACACTCGGGCCAAAGAAGGGCCATGAAAAAGAGGCTTATTATCAATAAAAGGTCTTCACGCCTCTTTTGATTAGCCGCACCAGAGCCTACGGGGTTGACTTTCATAAAATTTCTATTGCAATCCATAAGTATGTTTTCATGTACTCAAGAAAATAAAAATCTCCAATTTGCAAGATTATTCGCAATAATTCATATTTTTAAACACCCCAATGTGACTTATAAAAACTAAAATTAACTTGAAAATTAAGATATAGAGTTTTAAATTTCAGGTATTGTATATTTATTGAAAAAAGGGATAATCACTTACATAATCTCATAGAGGGACTTTATACCCATGCACAGCCTTTAGTTTTAAGTTGCACGTCCATAGATGGTAAAAGACGGGCATACCCTAATGCTTTTATTTTTTTTAGAAACTTTGCAGTTTCCAGCTTAACACATTTTTCAGGTAGAAAAAAGACACCAGAGATCACACCGAACCATCCCTAGCTCACCGACTATCCCGTACCCAACTACCTGATGTAAAGTTTATTGCGCTTTCTCATTTGATAGTTTATTTTAACACTTTAACTCATCATTAGCCCTAATTTTTACACACACACAAAGCCTACCACACATTTAACCAAAACACTAAACCATTAATTCTCGTGGGAACAATATATCATTTCATTCAATATATTGTTTATTATCATTTCAATATAACTAGTGAACACTTACTTAGGGTCTGCTATTATTTTTTTTATCAAATTAGCAATAAAAGCGACCAATCCCGTTGTCGCTAATGGGAGACATGTTTCTAGCGACCATTTTGGTGGTCACCAACAAAATTTCATAATTTTATTTTTTTATATATCCCGCAACCAATAACAGTTGCAATATCCCTTACAACTAGCGACCATGCAGACAGTCACTAAAGCCGTGGTAGCTAAAAGTATCATACGTAGTAGTGTTAATATGATTTGAGTACTTTAAGGGAAATGACCAACGTCAACCTGCTATAAGCATAATACCATTTTCCTCGCTGACGCGTCTCGTATTATGCCTCCTTGCTGGAGGTCCGTGAATTAAACCTATGGCGAATAAATAATATTTTCTTGACATATGATAATTTAGAGAACAATGATACAAAAAAACCTTTTAAAGTCTTGTGCACATATAATAAGTATGTTGCATTTTACTATATTGGAATACACAAACTAAAAGAGTAAGCAAATAGAATCTTTGCTGCTGCATTATTTTTTGATCACCTTCCCATGTCCAAAAAATGTCTTTTGAAGCTTGTCTTATCTCCTACTTCATCATCTTCTGATATTCCAATGTATCTTCATTAGATTTTTCACCTCAACAAGGTGAAAATCTGGAGTAATCTCAATTATCATTGCGTCAATAGTGAGTGCACCTTTACTGCCTTCACTTAATCCCTCTAATTTTAGTATCCTTTTATCTTTCTACATCTCTATCATCTTCAGGAGCTTAGATATAGCCTCCATCTTCGACATCATACTCTTTGCGGGGATAACAATCTAATAACACGTATAAAATCACCTTACATGGCTAAATATCTGCCTCCAAACCATCATAGCCTTTCCCGATGAGTACTTTTGGGGCCACATAAGTAGGTGTACCACAACTTATATGAAGTAATCCATCTTCTTGCCTAGATTCTGATAGAGCGCTCAATCCAAACTCTGATATCTTTAGCATTCCATTTTCATCCAAAAGCAAGTTCTATGGTTTGAGATTGCGGTGTTAAATGCCCCTGTTATGGAAAAAATCAATGACAATGATCAGCTGTTGGAAGTAATTTCTTGCGCCGTCTTCTTTTAGCCTCCCTATTGCCACCTGACTTATCTTGAAATTTTTCCACCAATCTCTTTTTCCAAACTTCTTAAGCCCTTTTATAAACAACCTTCACCATGATAAATGAAAAAGATTTATATATTATGTTGTCATATTATAAAAATTGATAAATGATAATGAAATTTCATTATTGATATATGCATCTATGAATATATATGATATATAATATATATTTCTATTGAGAGTATTTCCTTATGTTGATCAAACTTGGTTTGAAACGGACTCGTGTATGGATATTACTGAGCAAAGCCTCCTCTTTTGGTCGATGTCTCTCACCTTCATATAGTGATATTTTCTAAGAGGATGAAAAAAAAATTGATTTTTTTTCTTACGTGGAAGAAAAGGTAGATCAAATCTTAAAAAACAAAAAGAAGATTGAATTCTAAAGCTTGGAAAGTTAATGAGTCCAATATTGATTAAGATCCCTTAGAATTTAGCGATGAATCTATATAACCAATGATATTAGATATTATTGGTCTCAGGATTAGTAATTGGTCTACATGAGCCAAAATGAAAAGTTAGAAAATGAAAGATATGATATCTGTTAATCAACACGAATCAGATCCTCTTTTAATAAGATCACAACAATATAAAAAGGAGATGGATCGATCACGGACTGAAACACCAACTAAATTGAAGAACCTAGATCTTTTTTATATCAATGAAAATATAATTTATCCAATCCTTGATTGATTGAATACGATGTCTTATCCCTCTAACGATTAGTGCTTAATTACTGGAAATATGATGGGATACATATGAGGATTTGAAGATGGCAGCTTGGTCTCTATCATCATAGTAATGATATATACCACCCAATGACGTGTAGTGAATTGGTTGTTTATAAATAGTTAATTAGATCTAGAAATTAAATAGATTAACTATTTATAGCCAACCAATTCATGCTACGTCATTGGGTGGTATGGTTTTAGGTGGTATATATCATTACTCCTATAAGAAACCATTGGATCATACCGAAGGAGGTTTACTTTTAATCTATAATTTTGTTCTTTTTTGGAGAGGTAATCTATCATATGCTGCTTATCATACTACCATTTTTTAATTCTAAAATTTTAATAAACCAACTCTATTTTTCAAATTTGACCTATTTATTTTACTAATTTAATATACACAATATTATACAAGTCTATATGAATAGATTGTTTCCTATGTGATAACTGATTGTGTGGCTAAACAAGAGCATAAAAGGCTCTTTGTTTAGTTTTTGGAATTGCTTTCCACCTCCCCAATTAGCCAACTTTCTTTTGAGTGATTTACATCCATTAGGGATTGGATAATGATGTAATTAATCTTTTATTACTTTTAATGTATTTTACATTCGACAAAAAAAAAGAATAAATTGTTTCCTCTTATCAATAAATCCTTTACTCTTAAGTAGTTATCAACCTCCTTTTGTCAAAGGTTGGAAAAAACTAAATAATATAAAGATAGTTCATGACATCCTTCCTAAAACATAGACGAAAGGAAAAAAATAAAACACTACACCTAGGACCTTCTGAGAATTTAGAAAAAAAATTATTTAATAATTTGGCGTGTCTCTTTGATAAAAAGTTGATTGCCTTCATATTATAGTGTATACACTTGTATATAATTTATTTATGGATGGAAGATGTTTAAATACTTTTATTCTCTTTAGAAATTAATCATTAGTTATTATAATTTTTTTCAATGTTACTCATGCCATCTCAAAATTTAGATTTATCAAGTTTGTAAATTTTTTTTATAAAAAAAACCTTGAGCTGAATGGGCTCTCTACCGTAGTTATTAAGGTCATACGACGAGTTAGCATGACAAAAAAAATCTTTGACCTAAATGGTTTTAGCCCATATTCATAATAATACTGAACAAAAATTAACCTATAAAAATGGATATGAAGTCTGACAAAAATTGCTCTCGGTAAGTGACACTTCTAATATCAAAAAAGAACTCTTTGCGTGCCTATGAGCATATAATTCCTTATAAATACGTCATCTTCCTAAAAAGAGGAAATTGATCAAATATATCTCTACCTCGTACAAACTTGACTATCATAGTACCATCAGAATGTGCACCTCCCTTTGATTACCAACCCATCATTTGTAGGTACTAGACCTAAATCCCTTGGACATCAGTTAGCCAAATTATAGCCTAAGAAAGCTGATAAAAGAAAGTAAATTGAGGAGTCAACAAGCTCCAGTTATTTTGATAGATAATTGTACTATTAGTGATTCTTTGGGAATCGATTAACTTTCCTCTAAAAAAACACTCATAGAGATACCATGATGCAAAGATGTGGTATAAGACGAAAAAGAGCTGGTAGTTTGGCCTCATACAGATAGAGAAAAGATGTAAACAAAGATAGAAAGCGTCACCCTAAAAGATATCCTCCAATAATTGATATTGTTAATTATAACGAGAATGCCTTACATGGCCTAATATTTCCCACATGATAATCGACTTATCACTCTAGACCTCATTGGACAAGAGCTAGAATATGCGAGTTTGTTGACACTAGAAATTTAATATATTTACTATTCTTACACACCCTCGAACGAGCACATATTGACCCTAAGGAGTTAGAACCCTTTACAAAGGGTCAAGGGATTAATGGACAAGGACTTTCTTATGGTGGGAGCTCAGAAATACGTGTCATTGATTTCTCATAGAAAAACTATTAGGATAATCTAGTTCAAAAGAAAAATTAATTGATGTACCTAGCTATCAAGAATGTGAAGACTAAGGTAAAAATAGAGGTTTATCTGGAAATCTGGATGTGAATAACCCTACAAGGCAGGTATGAAGAACAAAAACATTTATTCACCTAAGAAACTGATGATATGGTAGACATCGATAATTATATCGTCATATAACACCTAAATTTCAATCACATTGTCTGACCGGATGTGCAGAAATAATGATATTCTCTACCAAAAATAACATGATAATTAAGGAAGTGGTCGAGTGGCTACTACAAGTCGTACACATCAGAGAAGTTAATTTTCCATGGTGGGTTGAAAATCCTGACCTCGTAGCCAAACATGATTGGAAATAAAGAATGTGTGTTGATGATAATAACATCAACCTGACATGTCCGAAGTGTTATTTTTCCTCACCAAAGATTAATCAGTTGGTCGATGTCACTACCAACCAGGTCTTTCGGTCATTAATAGACACCTTCATAGGGTGCAATTAAATTTAGATGGTCCTTCATGACGAAGAGATAACAGATTTCATCACTGAGCAAGGCCTATAATGCTCCTAGGTTATGTCCTTCATATTTAAAATTATTGTGGCTACATGTACAAGATTATAGTAGTATTACTTACCAATTTACATCTCCCTAACAGGATACTCAATTGAAATGACATGACCAATGACCTTTTCTTTGATAGGAGGATTGATAATCTTTTTACCAAATATATGACCTGTAAAAAGATTAAAAAAATTACTATAACAGATTTTTCTTCTAATGGTTAACTTGAAACTTATTCCAAAAAGTCAACATTTATAGTTGAATTTTTTTAATTTCAAAGAAAACTCAAATTCTTGATTAAGCACCGTATATATTAAATAACTTTTAAGAATACTAAAATTTACTTACGGCCAAAACTATATATCTAAACATTCAAGTAAAATATATTTGCATGTGTACAAATATTATGATATTCCCGAAGTACACAACTAATTTATTTCTTGGGTACATTAAACTTAACAATAAACTAATACACATACACAAAATACACAGATCTATTGTCAGATAATGGTAAATCTTATTATGAATAAATATAATAAGATAGATGTCCAAAGGCCAAAGGTTTTCCAAAGGCAAGTGAAGGGTCATTCCTTTCCCTATATATAGAAGACATTTTCATTGTAATAGTGCTAGTTTATGATCATTTGGAATACAAGAATTATATAATTCTCTCTTCATCTTTATCTTCTTCTTATTCTTTAATTTATAATGTTATTGCTCTCTCCATATTTCTCCATCTAGTTTGCTTATATTATCCTAGTTTATAACACGTTATCAGCACGAGTCTCTGCCGATCAAATCAAGGGAGAATATTTCCACGTATGATTTATATTGTTCTAATTTTTTATATACATATATATATATATATATATATATATATATATATATATATATATATATTATTTTCCACAAATAAAATAAAAGAGAGTATTATAAGGACTTCCATTGCAACCGATAAATATTAGATGGACTTCCATTGCATCCTATACAATACTCTTATATTATTCAAGCAGATAAATCGGTTATCACTTTAGAAAAAAAAAATAGAGGCTTGAAGCCTATATGTAAATATAATTTTGAACGGCTTAAAAATGAAACAATACATTATTCTAGGCTTGAAGCCTACAATGCCCGAAGCATGGAAACATACCCGTATAAGCATGGAAAAATAATCATATAGGCCTGAAGCCTAAATTTTATATTATAGGCTCGAAGCCTAGGAAATAAAATATATGCCGAAGCATAAAAAAATCAGAAACTAACGCTATAAAGGGCAAAAATTATATCATATGGAGTAACATACGAAGCATCTTCAATTTATATGTACGAAGACTAAAACAAACTTCTATATGGGAGAAGCATATACTGAAATTTAAAGGCCTGGTGTAGACTCAAAGTCTCAATTTCGATTAATATAGATGATGCTTTATGTAGATTTGTCATCTTGAAAAAAAATAAAAATTGGTATAACTTTGAGAAGTATGGGGGATTTGAACTTGAGACTTTTGAAAATAGAGTATTTGGGTATAACCGCTAGGCTAGACACGTATTTTGTCTTATACAAATAATTTTTGAATAATATTCTCTACAATTTCTACTTTTTGTTATATATTAATCACATTCTACAATTTATAGGCCCAAAGCCTAAATAAAAATTTATATTGTCAGGAGCATATACCAAAAATTATAGGCCCGAAGCGTAGAACTCAATTTATATGCCAAAAGTATATAAAAAAATTTATAGGCCAGAAACCTATCAAAAATTTTATATGCCAGAAAAATAAAAATAAATTATTTAAAGGCTTGAAGCCTGTATCAAATTTTAAAAGTTTGAAACCTATTTCAATTTTGTTATAATTTCCATAAAAGAATTGATGAACAAATTTTAACTTGTAAAGAAAAAAATCTAAAAGCTAGAAGCCTAGTCGGATTTTTAAAGGGTGAAGATTTGATTAAATTCTTAAGACTCGAAACCTATATGGATTTTTAAAGTCTTGAAGGTGATAAAACAAATCATAGATATCATGGATATTTAAGAATCTAATTGTGTCATATGTAACACAATGATTTCATATATAAAAGATACATAAAATTAAGGGGAGAAAAGTTGAACCAAATAATTATATGAAGTGAATCAACTTTTGCGATAATTTATGCAAGATTTGCATGATATAGGTTTCGAACCTAGAACCTCCCTTATGAATGTTTATAGTGTTACTATTTGGACAATTTAATAATTTGTTAGTAAATTAGACAAAAACAAATATTAGTACAATTTCAAGTACTACTAAATTAAGTGAGGATTTCAAACGGGTAAATGTAATATTATCGAGTGGAACAAATATATGTCTCCTTGTATCAAATCATTCATATAATCCTGAAGTAGCTATAGCGTGAATAAAGGTTTTACAAAATATTATGAGATTGTTTGTCTCGTAAGAAACAAAGTAATGAATTATTGATATAATCATAATTCGTGCTCCATTTACATAATACTATTCCCTGAAGTGATTAAAATTACATTCACTAAACGAATGCAATAACTTTAAAATGCATATCAAAATAAACATTGTGGTAACAAAATTTGATTGAACAAAATCACATTCTCTGGCTCAAAACCATTCCATGCAGTGGATGGAATTACATTCCTTGTAATGATTGTTGATTTTTTCAATCTCTTTGAAATTGGATATGTAAACAAAACTGGTAGGGTTAAATACGATTAAGTAATGTATTCTCTGGCTAAAATTATTCATTATAGTGAATAAAACTACATTTCATTAATAAAATGCTACGTCTTTAATGTGTATTGAAATCAGCGTAGTGGAGATAATAACTCCACCTGAGGTTGACAATCATGATAGTGTTTTAGAGTTTACTTTGCTGGTATGTTTCCTAAAGTATATATAATTTATATATATGATTGTATTTACTAGAATTGTTGTTTAAGCTTAAAATGAGGTAAGGACAACAAGATTTATCGTGAAAAAAAAAGATTAGATGCAAATATACCGAAAAGGACGAGGCTAATTATGTCATCAGAATACAAAGGAAAAATATGATATCGTCGTTATACTTCTAAACTACAAAATTACATAATCAGTCTCCAGAAGTAGATATTTTTGTAGCTAGAAGTATTTTGAAAAAAAAAGATAATGGTAAGACTTTTTACAGATTTCATGTCATAAAAGTACTCCTGAAGTAGTAATATCGTAAGTAGAGTTTTATCCCAATATTAGGGTTTAACATTTTATTTTCTTGTCACCTATAACGTTTCATTCCTCGGAGTGAATGGAGCTACATTCCCTAAAGTGTATGTAACTGTTTTCATTATCTAAATAAATAGACGCATGGACGACAAAACAAGTGAATTAATGTTGTATTCCCTGATTGGAAATTATTCCCTGGAGATATAGAATCACATTCTCTAAAGAAAATTCATTATTTCCAGCTTGTACAAAAATTGACCTGGTAATGGAAATAATTGAGTGACTTAAATACTGTTTTTCTTAGTTAAAAACAATTCCTTGAAGTGAATGAAAGTGCGTTTCTAGAAGAAAATGCAATGTTCTTGAATGTGTCTGGAATTAACATCTTGGTCACCCGAACTCAAGACGAAGTTAAGGTAAGAAAATAAAATCCTTACTACTAAAAGTTAGATCATAAGGAATATCTTGAAAGTAAAAGGTCACGGTAAATAAGCCATCACGAAATGATAAGCATGATTATTATCGATAAAGTGGAACTATATAGTGTTCGCGTACTCTTGGAATACTAAGACATTTATTTGATCTAATTAAATTTTTTTGGATGCCCAAAAGTTATGTTACCTTGTGGTACAAAACTGGCAAATTATGTTAAAATTAAATCCCGAAGAAATTTACAAAATTTAAAGGATAATATCCAAAATTAGTATTTTGTATAAGCCACAAGTGTCTGTAATAATGTATATCTTTTGCATTATTTACTAAAAGTCTCACCAGAAGTGTGTATGAAAATAAAACATGTTATTTCTTTAGGGTTATATATATATACAGATTCAAGTAGTTGAAACACTCATTGTGCAAAAGAAAAGATGTCATAATCCAAAAAACTTTGTATTGTTAAATGACTGATTTGGTCAAGTAATGATAGTAATGATATGTCGACTAATAGATTATTCACTTGGTCACTACTTAAAAAAAACAAAAGATTCATTTAACCAAGTGACTACCCCCTTATTAGGAGGGGAGAGATAAGTCAACCTGAAGTTGCGTGACGCATGGTGGAATACAATTTATTATATCATTTATATGTACAAACTAAAGAATAGGAACTTGATGTTAAGTGACTACCCCCTTATTAGGAGGGGAGAGATAAGTCAACATGAAGTTGCGTGACGCATGGTGGAATACAATTTATTATATCATTTATATGCACAAACTAAAGAATATCTGATTATAAAGAAGATTAATGCCATGATCAAAGTAAAAATGAATGGTAAGACGTTTAAAACAAAGAAAGGAGAGAAATTAGCGCGGAAAATTAGAGAAGCTTTGGGCTGAAATTATAAGGCCTTGTTTTTTTAAATTTTTCAAATGTAATTTTTCAATTGTAAAAGCCTTATTGTTTTCTTGTAATAGGGAAGGTGTAGAAGTTGGGCCATATCTCTAGTTTGTTTAGAAATGGGCCACTAAAAGTATTGTAAAGATATTGGAAGTTGATTATCATTTTAATAAAATTTTGATTTAATGATAAAAAAAAAAGAATAGGAACTTGATGTTAAAAGGAATATCTATGTGCAACGTATTGCAAATAATATACCTAATACATTCGCAAGTAGAATATTTCAAAATCCCAAAATATGTTGTAAACACTCCAACATAGGTTATTGTCCCATTTAGACACATAACAAATATTCCAGCGAATGTATCAAAACCAACGCATGAAGCGTGGTAAGCCTGTCGGTTTAAAGTATACCATGCCCCAAAGAAGAAAATCTCATGAGTAAATGATTAAATGGTAACAATCGTGGAATATGCACTCCACGTGATACGACAGGAATTATTAAGCCAACTAATGTTGGCACATGCATTTCTCTTAAAGAAAGTAATGGTCATGAAAGGACCTAGGTACCTAAATACGAGAAAAATTATGTAGATTATTAGTCTACTGAAAATATTTACAACTGTTAGAATAGTTTATGAGATTAATATATTTTTTAATATAGCGCTTGAAAAAAATAATAAGGATCCTAAACCAAAAAGTGGTGAAATATGTCGTGGACAATAGAAAGTATAATAGTTAATTTTGAAATTAAAAAAAAAAACCTACTTGTATCACGAAGGTTCCTGCAGAAACCTAGATTTAACATTGGGGAGACGTCGTCATTCTTATGTTATTGATACAGTGTAGTGATTATTAGATAGATATTAAAGTTTTTGATAAACAAAATAGGTGCTAGAAGCATGACATGTGCCCAAACAAGAAAGGTGTTTGAAAGCACAACAAGTGCCTGAAGCACGGTAGGTACTTGAAGTACTTAGAGCGTTTAAATATAGAATTATCGAAGATTAGAAGTTCCTGAAATTTAAAAGTTCCTAGAGTATAAAAGTTCTCGAAGAACGCAATTTATTTAAATCACAAGAGAAAAGTATATGAATTATGAAAGGATACTCGGTAATTGTTGTCATAATGAAAATGATGTGATATTTGCGTATTGTTCTTTTTTTCCTTCACTAAGGTTTTTTTCCACTGGATTTTTCCTAGTATGGTTTTTTTTGGTTACATGGGTTCCGGGCTAGCTTACGCGCACCCGACTAATCCCACGGAGATATACATGTCTCCCCATATATATTCTCATGGTAAATCAGAACTAGGTTACCCATGTTCAGGGAGGGGTTCGAGCCTTGTACCTCTCACTTTACACCCGTTAGGGAGGGGATTCGAACCATGGACCTCCCCGTGCTGAAGAAATAGCAAGACTCTGGCCAGTTGAGCTAACCCAATTGGTTTCCTAGTAAGGTTTTAACGAGGCATGCAAATATTCATTATCGAAGAAAGTATAAACTCTTTTATTGATCAAGAAAATGATATTACTATCACTAAATACCCTCAAGTAAAAATCCAAAAGATTCACAAATTAAAGTTTCATTTACGACGAAATCAGGTACAAGTCCGCAAGTATCTAATATATTTAGAAATATGTTATGTCGTGATGAGGGGGATAATATATTTAATTCAGCATTTTTTCTTTCACCACGGTTTTTTCCCATTGGGTT
The DNA here is from genome assembly GCA_029959085.1 of Nemophila menziesii. Taxonomy (NCBI): domain Eukaryota; kingdom Viridiplantae; phylum Streptophyta; class Magnoliopsida; order Boraginales; family Hydrophyllaceae; genus Nemophila; species Nemophila menziesii. The sequence goes on from JARWIR010000031.1 coordinate 5,802,262, forward strand.
TTCCTGGTAAGATTTTACCAAGACAAACTAAATATGTGTCATAACCCCCACGGATTAGTGTACTCTTTTTCCTACATCAAGTTTTGTCCCAATGGGTTTTCTTGATAAGGTTTTAATGAGTCATATCTTTCAGTTAATATCCAAGGGGGAGTGGTATGAAATATTTATTTAAGTGGATTATTCAACATACTGAAAAGAAATGTGGTTTATGTCATTCAACATACCGAAAATAAATGTGATTTATCTTCAACAAAGATATACCGATGGTATTGTATGAGGATACTATTTCTTGTACCACACATAATTAAAATGGCTATATCAAAGGAGACAAAACAGAACATATTTCACCGAAGTATCCTACACACACGAGTTACCGAAGAATGTGGATATTGACACTCGACATATAACATCACTAACAAATTTTGTAGATTTTCCTGATGAAATTATTGTCAACCACTATATTCACGAAGTAGGTCCACAATATTGAAATACGACAACTAAGAGATTTCTTACCAACATCAGGGGGGGCGTAAACAAGATTGTACTCTTTTCCCTACGTCCAAGTTTTGTTCTAATGGGTTTTCTTGCAAGGTTTTAACGAGGCAGTGTTTCTATTAGATTAGTTCCATCTATATGTACCCTTTTCCCTTCGACCAAGTTTTTATCCCACAGGGTTTTCTTAGTAAGGTTTTAACGAGACATATATTTTAATGGATGGACATCCAAGGGAGAGTATTATGAATAAATATAATAAGATAGATGTCCAAAGGCCAAAGGTTTTCCAAAAACAAGTGAAGGGCCATTCCTTTCCCTATAAATAGAAGACATTTTCATTGTAATAGTGCTAGTTCATGATTTTGGAATACAAGAATAATATAATTCTCTCTTCATCTTTATCTTCATCTTTATCTTCTTCTTATTGTTTAGTTTATAATGTTATTACTCTCTCCATATTTCTCCATCTAGTTTAGCTTATATTATCCTAGTTTATAACAAATCTAAGATTTGATCAATATTTTCACCCCTACGTCAATTATCAATCATTTTATATGTACATGTATAAAAAGGTAATAAAAAAATTAATGGGATGCTTTCGAAATATCTAAGTTATACCTATCGAAAGTATCATGAAGTAGTTATACCGAAAAAATTAGTTTTTTTAATACAAGAAAAGTATAAATTACCTAATCATATATAGTATAATTTACTAAAAAAGTTTCAAAATGTTGTTGATTAAAAACTTACAAGATCAATTTTTGAATCAATATATATTAACATACAAACAATTATTTTTACATAAATAATTATTACTAATTTTAAAAATACATAACAACTAGATTTCTATTGTAAACTTGAGATCTATCACTAAACAGTAATGAAATGACAATTATCATTTTAAATTATTGAAATAAGAGTTACATACAAAAGTATCGAATACTTACAATTATGTTTGTAATCAAAGCTACGATATTGTAAAATAACACACTAGGCGATATGAATGAGAAAAGCGAGCGTGTATGAAAGAAAGATGATTGAAAGAGAACTAAATTGTGGAAGAGGCAGAGAACTAGGACATAGTTAAATTAGGGAAGAAAAAAATATTATTTTTATAAAAGAAAAATTTCTCAAATGGTCTGTGAACTATATACACCTTTTACCAAGTTGGTCCTTTGAATTCAAAAATTATCTAATTGTTCAGCAAACTTGATTTTTGTCACATTATTAGTGCTTGTGTCTAACATTGTCAGGTTTTCACCCTTGAATGCCACATGTCATGTTTTTTCAAGTTATTTGTGACATTTTATAGAATATATTATTTATTTTATATATATAGAGAGAGAGAAAGACGGTCTCGAGGGTAGGTCGTAAAGGCAATCGCTCCGAACCTTCTATTTTTTGATATTTTTTGGAATCCCCAATTTATGAACTGTTTTACATAAATGAGTATCAGATTGTAAATTCGTTTTGGGTCCTTGACAGAACTGGACATATATATAATGGGGTATAAAGAGGGGTCGAGATCGATTTTTAGCAAAAAAATGTGTTACAATAAACGATCTAAAATGTTTCGTTACTTGAAAATTGTAAAAAACTTCTAAAAATTCCCCTACTATATATAAGCTAGAAATGCTAAAAATAATACTCTCTCCACTAAAATTAAAAAAAAACAAAAACAAACCACTCATCTCACGCACTCACGCACGATCACACAAAGAACATATCTCCTCAACTCATTTAACCTCGCCATACTCACAAGCGGGTCCAACTAAGCAAAGGATAAACTCAAGCCCGCCCTCAAAAAAGAGTAATTTAGCCCATTTAAGTATTCCTAAAATTCAATCTATTAATAGATTTTTAATCTATCTAACTTTAGACATTAACTTTAAAATTATATTTAGTTACATCATAATTTTTACCCGATGAATAAATTATGATCATGTATCAGGTATTGTTTAATCTTCTCTTAATTTTGTTAATATCATAATAAACAATAGTTGGTAAGAAATTATTAATTTATACCATTAAAATTATCTCCTAATTGATAAAATAAAGAAAAAAAGGTGAATAGAATATTATCGACAAGTGTAATTTTATTAAATCTCTATACGATTTTATTAATAAATTTATTTGTTTAATGTGATTTATATTAAATAGAAATAAAAAAAATTCAAGACGTTGCCCCTACCCTCTTATTAATTAAGTCCACACCCATTTATACTTCTTGATTTGTTACTGACCACACTTATCGAAAAGTTCTCACGGCTAGCTTCTAATCGGCGAGATTCTCCTCTCCAAAACAACTCACCGGCGACACCTTCATGCCGCCTCAACCCTCCGCTATCCCTATCTCAGCTCCAACAACACTAATGAACAATGACACAACAATTGGAGATTTGTTGATATGGTGTCAGCGATGAAGTAAATACTCAGTTTCAAAGGGCCATAATTATTTCCGGTATCCACCAATATCACAATGGAGTCTAAAATGTAATGTTGCAGCCATACTTACCTTGATCAGTACTGCATAATAACTGTTTGATAAAATAACCTAGCATTGTACCTTAATCTCAATGAATAACAACATGACTAAGTTAGGTTTTTCTAGAAGTCCAACTACATTAGATGATAAAAAGTAGAATATTTTAAGTGAAATAACATTGGTGACGTGCAGTGTAATTTTTGCATAATATAGAGACGTGCATTGCAAATTTTACATATTATACGAACCTAAAGTGCAACTTTTACATGATATAGGGACATGTAGTGCCAATCAGCTCTATATTTTGTCGAGGTGGTTTCAACATCTGATCCACTCGGCTCGACATCTTCAGCACCGGAGGTTCTTACTATTATAATTCCTTTCAAATTATGCATATTTTATCCAATAATTTGTTATTGTTTATGTTTAAATTTAATTAAATTACAACGCACAACTCGAGTTTCTAGTTGAGGGTGGAAATATTGAAATTGAACCTAACATACGGAATAGACACTATAAATTTAATATTGGTAATTTATCTTTCAACTCTTTCTCTGTTCTATCTGGCAGTAATGTTAGTGTTGATATTGGTAAGTAATTAATTTACTTGAATAATAGGGCGATTTTGGGCCATCAGATGGAGGTAGCATAAGTCTCCAGAAGGAGGGAGTGTAGCTATAGAGATGACATCAGATAGGCCCCACAGGTCTTCGTGTGAGTGAAAAGCTTTGAGTCTTTTGCTGAAGGTGGTCAGATCCTCCTTCTCCTGTATTTGCTTTTGCAGCTTGGCCATTTCCATTTCTCCCCATTGAAACATTGATCTGCAAATATTACCAAAAATAAGTATTCTGGTGTATTATAACCATTCAACTCCTACCTTTGAAAGTAACTACTCAAATACACGAGAGGTAATTGCATACTTTTGACAAAAAAAGAGTAGGGTTTCTAATTAGAGCATCTGTTAAGAATCCAATAAAGTTACTTTCGGTATTTTAGATAATCCGAAATTCGAATAAAATATAAAAAATTATATAAATAAAAATATGTACTATATATAAAGTTATTCTATATATAAAAATTTCATACATCAATATCGACCATATAAAATTATTCAATATATAAAGTACCTAATTGATTATTGTCTATTTTATACTATATTGTCTAATACATATTTATGGTCTTCCAATAATTCTGTAACCAATTTTAATAAATATTTTATTAAGTTATTTTATTTAAAATCTATTAAACGATTGCCAATGCGGATTAATAGTGGATAAACCACATTCGTCGCCGATGCGGATTTGGTAAATAATTCTTATATTTAATGGTTAATGGATGCAGATTTGGTTATCATTTTTTTTAATAGATGTGGACATAATAATATCATTTTTCGAGGATATCTAATCCGTTTCCATCTCTACTGTTGGCTGAAATATACAATACCCATATCAATATGGCTAAGATCATGGGTATACTATTATTTTGTCATTTAACAAATATTTATTTGTTTTTTATTATTTTGCATGTCACCGGGACAATAGACACCAATATTTAGAATATTTTATGAAATATCTTACACTTTGATTATATACACATTTATTTAAGGCTTGTGCTTAGCTTGTTAAGCATAACGGTAAATACTTTTCCTGTGAAATTAATCATGTCTTTTGACCGCATTTTTGTTCATTTTCTTATCTTACCTCGATATTGTATTATCATTAGGGAAGATCCAGTTTGCTTTCAGTGGGGATGTAGATTTTTTTTAATGAAGACTAATATGAAAAATGTAGTGTGCTAGTATACGAATTTAGGTTAGGTAACTGATTTTTACATTCAATATTTTTTTACCTGATTTCTCATGACGCTGTTATTGAAGTAGGCGAGAAAAGAATATGGATATTGAATGTTAATTACAGGTAATACATTCCTTAAATATGGTTCATAAATGCGCTTGAGTTCTCGGGATAGAGTTGGTGCTGCTCAACTCTTTGCTTGAAAAGACAATCTCCTTCTTCCTACATTTCAGTTCTTTGTCAATCCATCTGATTATGTTGCTAATATTGCAGCAAAGTTGTTGAAATATTTTCAGGCATATTATGTGGGAAGAGTTCTGACTCAAAAGGTTAAATATTACTATTAATCTATATGCCTTTTGGAGAAATCAATTTGAAAGCTCCTACATATCGTTTTAGTTTTTTAATCTTTAAATCTATTTTCTATATTTTTTAGATACAAAAGTGGACACTTTGGTAGTGTATTTTCACTGGTAGTTCATTCACATTTTTGTTGATAGTCAAAGTTAATAAAGTCCTGTGCCACACATACATGGTCTTTATTTTGTCAAATAAAGTGCATTTTTTACTTTCAACTATATATTGAAAGTATCTATTCAATTTTATCCTAAAAATTGAAAGTATCTATTCAATTTTATCCTAAAAATTGATCAATTTTCTCCTTTTAATTGGTCAATTTTCTCCTTAAAACTGGTCAATTTATCCAATTTTTATGTTATAAAGTATCAAATTTGTCCAAATATAAACTTATAAAATATCTATTTTACTAAACCTTTTATCTTAAAGTGTTTAAATTTCTAGATCAAATTTTCTTTAAAGATATATTAGCTAATAAAGTCCAAAAACTTAATAACCCACCCCATACAGTCCACCTAAGTATTACCTACCCAAAAGGTCCAAAATTTTAGCATTATCACAATTCCACCCTTACGTTAAACGAATTAATTAGATTTTTCGCCATTATTATCTTATATAACGGATTTCATTTTTGGTGCATATCATCTAAATCCCATAATTTAAGCATTACCAAATGGAAAGTTGTTTATTGTCACTATCATTCTCATATGGTTACAAACCAACCAATTTAACCAACTCAACCGGGCAGAAGATGAGTGGGAAGGTTTCTTTTCCAGCGGCAAAAGAAGATGGTGGAGAATGGTCCTCGAGCGGCGGCAAAATATGGTGGAAAATGGTACTCAAGCGGCAAAAGAAGATGGCAGATAATGTTTTTCGAGCGGCGACAATTTTATTTTGCAGTAAAACGGCTTGGTGGAAAGGTGATTGTGAAGATGGTGGAGAATGGTCCTTGAGAGGCGGCGGTAAATGGTAGACAATGGTCCTCGAGCGACGTCATTTTTCTTTTGAGATTATTCTGTAATAAATGAATGCTAGTACACCACATGGTTTTAGCTCGTATTATCAATGACATTTTGTTTCGATTTAATTTTGTTTAATAATTGTTTGTTTGTTTTTTTAATAATATTCACTTTAACCATTTTTTGCATTGTTCATATTTTTTAATGCGTTTGTCTTTCATAAACTACATATGCCTTCAGTTACATCCATCACACCATTAAAATGAAACAAATAACCCACCTCATTTTTACTTCTATTCTAGCTCGCAAACTACACACCATTTATTTTTCTATATTTTAACAACATAATATTCATAATATAATCATTATTCATTTCATTTTCTTTTTATTATAAAATCCGGACAACTGCCACCGACCACTACCACCACTTCATGCATTTATCACCGACTACCACTACCATTTCATACATTTTTCACCTACCACCACCACCACCACCTCTATTATTTTCCGCTAACCACCTACACCTTCGCCCATAACCACCACTACCTCATGCATCCACCACCATCCCTTCATAAATCCACCACCATCACAACCACATGAATCCACTACTACCATTACCTCATGCATCCACCAACGCCATCTCATGCATCTATACCAACCACATTTACATGCATCCACACTACAACAAAACTGTGATATACCAACTCTTTTTTCCCTACCCCATATTAATTAGTTTTTGAAAAAACATCAATTTTATATTTGACCACCTTCATTTAATAAGAGTCGTCTATTACTACAAACAAGTTCCCACCAACCTCAAAATAAGAGTGGGCTATTAACTTCCAACAATTTCTTAATTCATGATACTTAAACTAATTTATGTTTTTGTTCTTTTTTACATATTTTATTTTTTTAGAATACCTAATAATTTATATTAAATTTAGTAAAAAAAATGAAATATATATTATTCATTTTATACAAATTATTACTATTATTATTTTTGTAAATAACTATAACTTCTTAAAACTTTTTTTTCAAAAAATTATCATTTTATCATGGTATCTTTTAAAGTAATATATAAATAATCTACTTTTTTTTATATTTTATAAAATAATAAAATTAAAATTTATACTGTTAAAAAACAAAATAAAATATATGAATAACTTTAGTTTTTTTAGGTCAAAATATAGCTTTAGTTAACTCTCTTCGATGGAACAAAAAAATAACTTTCTTCGATATTATTATTTTCCCTATGGTCTTCTCTCTACCACAGAAGCTTCCATGGCGGAACTTCCCCACAGAGAAGAAGATGCACCATCTCCATTCCATTCTTACTCTCTGCAACCAACCGTTTCTACCATAGGCATAATTTCCTCCCCCTCTCAATACTTTATCTCCACTCGCAATCTTTTAAATTCTTATCTTCTTTCTCCATACCTAATCTATTTCTTAAGTGTTAGCCATTTCTATGGAGGCTCATAATCTTTGTCTCTTAAGATTCTGATGACATCAATTGTGATTTCCAGTATCCGGAGATGTACCAGACTAACCTCTCCACGACGGATTCTCCTCGTGTCCGCCAAAAGTCAGCTCATATTAAAGATTTGAGTGTAATCGCATTCAAAATTTCCTGTAAATTTCATATCTCAGAGGACTAATTTCAACGTTAAAGTAAGTTTTGCCAGCTTAAATTCAATTTTTACATTTTATTTGATTATTAAATTTGTCTAATTTTGGAATAAGTTAGAAATATTTCATTGTTTAATTTATATGTTTGACCTAGTTGATACTTACTTTGGGCACTGATTTGTGCTTGGTAGTGAATATGACAGTGATTGGATCTATTTTGGTCGACACGTTGTTAGCTGAAGTGAATGCCAACCAACTGTTTGATAAAATTCTAAAATGAGTTGTACTATCAACAATTCTTCTGCTTAAGATAGAATTCTCTTAAGCTTAAGCTATTACATTAGAAACTTAAGTATATTTGTTGTCATAATTCTCCTTAAACTTTGAATGCAGATATTTGTTCAATAATCATCAAGCAACAAGTCTGTTCGATCATTGGCATTTGGAAATTCGATTTGATCAATTTGAGTTCTTTTTTGTGATTGAATTTGAATATGTGATGAGTATATGCATATGTTGTTAAGTGAATGCCTCGCTCGGAATATCATCAGTTTCATTTATTGGTGAATGCCTCAAACCAAGGTTACATTGGTAACTATGCGAAGAGAATGTAAGATTCTTTTGGTTTCCGTTCTAATTGTATATACATATGATGTGATTACATTATTGCAGAAATATGTAAGTACTAATTAGATTTCGTTTCCTATACATTAAATGTGGAAAGAAATTTGGAAGCATCATAGGAAGGACAGTTAGATTGTGTACAACACTGTTGTGTTTAGGTTCAAGTTGTATATTAAGTGAACTTTTCAATTCAGTCCAATCCAACACATCTTAGTTGCTCTCAGGTTTTGTGATACGCTTCAGATATGAAGTTCAATTTTTAAGCTTTCTTATTGAAGGAATTAGTTAGTATCTTAATAAGCTCATTTAAGTACCCAACTGCAGTTACAAAATTTGCACCTCAGGACCCTGCGTGATTCGTGTCAAGACCTGTGGCTATAATAATGTTAATTGCACCACAGGTCCCTATCTAAACTTTATAACTATTATCGGAATCAAACCGAACTCCATCTGCAACCAAGGTTTTGTATTATGTAGTTGTATAGATATGAATCGCAGCTATAGAAGCATTAAAAGAGGACAATCCAGCCCACTTAACTTTCGGCGTTTTCAGTTTGGTCCTTACACAATTAGACCCTGCATCTGCAACATTTATAAGGAATTTCTTCAATCCAAAATGAACTCCTGTTGTTGAGAAATTTAGCTTCTGGCCATCAGAAGATGAATTAACCCAAAATATAATAGCTGAACTTCTATCAATATTAAATTGCAATTCAGGCCCTAGAGATTTAATATCGACACGAGCAGCCCCATTCGGGATCAAAATTTGCCTTGTAGTAGCTACTGCGTGGGGATTCTTTCGGCATAAATACATTGCAGCCTTGGGCACCCACAATCTGCGGCAACTATACTTTGAACGGGCCTAATATTATAAGTTTGCATATCAGTCCTTCTCTTCGATTAAGAGTGGCTAACGAGCCCCACCTACAACTGATTTTGTTTGTGATGCACAGTTTCTTTCTTCGAATTTAACTGTCCAATTGATTGTACCTGAAGGTGAATTTTTCTGTAAGACTTATTTTATTTTTTAGATTGTCATCGTTTTTAATTTAATTTTAATTTAATTTAGGTTACGAGACCACACAGTGAAGATTGCATGAATTAATAATGGAGGTTGTTGGCATGAATCCCGAAATGGACGAACATTCTTTGCTTGTGTGGTTTGTGTTCCTTTCATAAGACATTTATAAGAGCAGCTATGGAGAACAGATTGTGCTTTAGGTCTCACTTTTCTTCTAATTTCAGATGTTGGTGCACTAATTGAAGATCGAGAAATCACCAAAAGGTGTTTATTTAGTTACAATTTACATCTCAATCACAACTTTGAGATGATATATGTAAGTACTATTATTCAACAATTAGATCAACGTCTCATTAGACGAATATAAGGTTAAGATGATTTACAACTAATTTAGAACCTGTGTGAATCACCCTTACTGTTAATTTATGATATTATTGACCTGGTTTTTTTTGTTCTTCCTTTGTAGGCATGATGATAAAATAAATGTGGATTTTATTTTACCAACACAAGGGTCCGCACATGACTTATTTTCCCTGCAAATAAGACTTTTGTGTACGTGGAGTGCAAATTTATTGACTAAAGGATTACCCATAAGGTTCCAAAGTGTCCCAATTCTCTCATTTACTCTGTTGTTAACATTATTCTTTATTTTTCAATAAGGTGTAGTGTAAATATTAGTGAAAACTTTATCTTTTAACTGTCTTTTTCTACTTCCTTAAAGAATAACGATACCGGATTTTTCAACAGATGCTACAGCATATTCGAGGAGTCTGATTTGGTAAGTCGATTTTGCAATGTTTACTAGTTATTAACATCAACTGTTAAGCTTTTCCTTGAAAAAACCAACTGAAAGGCCTCAACAGATGATTCAAGTATATATATTCAATGGTTACTAAATTAACATCCTATAGTTTGTTTAAAAGAAAAAAAAAACCGTTATTTGTTTAAAAGATAAAAAAACCGTTATTCTATGGTATTAAATTTGTAGGTTGTGTTGAATAATGCTACTGTGGAGACTAATAATTCGTAATTGAGAGATCGTGTGTATATTGGCATCTTTTATCAACTGATCCCGAGGTATTTTGAGCTTAACCTTCTCTTTTTTTTTCTCGAACTTAAATTTCACAAAACTTAAATGGTCCCTGAAACATAGGACATTTATTAGCCTACTCTCTTTTAGAAAAGAGTCGGAAAAGATAGTAGTAATACCCCACTATGTTATGGATATGTAGTTATAACATTGGCAACACGAGTATAGACCACAATGGGGAATAGTGTAGGGAAAGATATGACAGCACTTTAAAAGGTTCGTCTAAAGGCCAAAACGAAGTCGTCAAAACCTTGTTTTCTTGTTGTGCCACCACCACCTCATCCACCACCACCACCACCACTTCATGCATCCATCGCCACCACCTCATGCATTTCACCACCGGCTACCACCACCACCTCAAACATTCTCCACCCACCACCATAAATACTACCATTATTCTCCATCGACCACCACCACCTTCGTCCATAACAACCACCTACTAGTTCAACCACGGCCGCCACCACCAATCACCACCAACTAATTTCATCACACGCTCTCGTCCGTGAATTTTGTACAAAAAGTTCATAATAAATTCAAAAACAAATTAGAAAAATAACAAAAAATGCATTTTTAACGATAGAAATTTATATTTACATCTATGAATTCTTATGAATTTTAATAAACTCTTTCTGAATTTTAATGATTTTCTTATTTTTTATTTGTAAATTTTGATATTCAGTTTTATGTTTTGCTATAACATGCCAAAATAGATTTGCCAATTCCACCACATGTGTGCGCCCGTGAATTTAAAAAAAAAATCATAATTAACTTCAAAAAAATCAGAATAATTAAATATTTGTATATTTAGACGGGGCAAGTTCATATCTACATCTCCAAATTTTTTTGATTTTTTTAATTCTTCGGATATTCAGTTTTAAGTGTTCCTACAATACAAAAAAATATATTTTTGTGTTCCTACGATATATAAAAATATATTTTGTGTTTCTGTAACACACACAATTCTAGACTCAATCTAAAGTATTTTATTCTTTAACAAAATCATTTTTTTCTCTCTGTTTATCGCATATACCCTTTTTTTAATCATTTTTAACTATCTTGATGTATTATATTTTTGTCTAACCCCCTTATGTTATTTTGTGTATTGATGTAATACACAAAATAGTCATTTTTGTATTACATCAACACACAAGTTCACTTTTTCTCTTCCAGTCAAGCCCCTTTATGTCTGTGATTTTGTGTATCACGAAAACACATAAAACGACTCTTTTGTGTAATGATGCAATACAAAGAAAAATGTGTAGATATTGGATTATATGTATTTTTTATTATGTGTATTCATATAACACACAAAATGACACATCATATTATTCTTTTTTTTTATCATCTGTGTTTTTGTGTGCTACAAGTGTACACAAAAATTAGTTTTGTGTAGTACTGTAACACCCAAAATAAAAGACCATATCACACTAGTACTTTATCTCCTTCTCTATGATTTTGTATGTTACAAGAATATACAAAACTCAATTTTGTGTATTCTTGTAACACACAAATGTCAAATTTGTGTGTACCAGTTTTATGTATTCCTGGAACACACAAAATAACAGACTCTATCATATTATTCAATTTTCCTTGAAGTTTGGCATCAAATTCCACGTGTCAATAAATAACAATTGGGTCCTATTTGAAAATAAAGAACGTTTGGTACCTGTTTGTCCACTTTTGTAAACTTGGGTACTTCATTTTAGAAGGAGAAGGTAGGAACGTCATTGACATGTGACATTTAACTACAAATTTCACAGCAGGTACTAATGTAAGACAAAAAAAAAGTTGGATACCTATTTGTCACTTTTGTAAATTTGGGTACTTATTTTTCAAAATTTGAAATAATGGAAATCCACAAGGGAATTTTCCCTATTTCAAAAAAGAATATTTTGAAATTAGGGTAAAACCAAACGTATTTTTTTATTCATTTTCTGGCAATAATTTTTTTTTAATCCAAACATGTTTTTTAAAAATGTTGAAAAGGAAAATGACAATTATTTACATGAAAATATTTTTGGAAAATAAAATGAAAAATATCTTCACCTACAAAACAGAGACTAGGGATTTCCTAAATGTCGGAGCAGGAAAAAGTTTTTTTTGATTTTGCAATGCTTTGTAGTCTTGTTATTGTCTTTGATCTATATGTATTTTTGTTATTTGAAACTACTGTTTGTACTATGTGTGAATATATTCAAATACATAATATTGATATGAGATATATATTAAGTTTATACTATTTAAACACTTAAAATATAATATAGTTGCATATTAGAAAATAAATTGTTTATCTTAAAATAATATTTATAGAGTTTTTTATACCATATTTTTTACAATAGTCGAATATTTCAAAAGATAAATAAAATAGATTTTAACCCAAAGTATCTTGCGTAATTCTTTTATTACTAATAAGGAAATAATAAGGATTAATCGATCATATCTTTTTTCGAGAAACTAACACGCAAATATATCGAAGTAGTATGAATAGAATAAGCCAAGTCTAAATGAATTATGAGATAGAGAATGACAAAACAGTGCATGGACAATTTCCATGATAAACACGCGCCAAAGACAACAGATGGCACATGCATCACACGTCCATAATTCTCTCGATTTTTTCCAATTTTTGTTTGGTCGTAAAAAGTTAATTTTTACGTAGGAAAATCCAATGTATATTGGGCACAATTTTGTCCAGTGGTGCAAGAAATTGCATCACTCGGGCTAAAGAAGGGCCATGAAAAGGAGGCTTATTGTCAATAAAAAGGTCTTCATGCCTATTTTGATTAGCAACACCAGAGCCTATGGGACTGACTTTTATAAAATTTCTATCCAAAGCCATAAATATGTTTTCATGTACTCAAGAAAGTAAAAATATCCAATTTCCAAGTTTATTTGCAAAAATTCATATTTTTAAACAACCCAATGTCACTTACGAAATCTAAAAGTAACTTAAAAATCAACATATGGAGTTTTAAATTTCAGGTATCATATATTTATTGAAAAAAAGGGATATTCACTTAAATAAATCTTATAGGGGGACTTTACACCCATAGACATATTTTATATTAAGTTGCACGTCCATAGATGGTAAAAGATGGGCATACCCTAATGCTATTATTTTTTTTAGAAACTTTGCAATTTCCCGCTTAACACATTGTTTAGGTAGGAAAAACACACCAAAACAAACCCTTTATTGTCCATATAAAATTTCTTAATCACCTTTGTAATTACCTGCTACAAGAATGTAGTCTGGGACGTAGGATACTCCGTGAAACTAACAAATGAAATAAAATTAGTATACATATGTTGAATTAATTGAACTATAAGTTTCAATATAAAATGTGTTGAATTACTTGCAATTTGAACTATAAGTTCATTTATAGCTAATTTTCTGAGTTGATCATTTTTCATTTGCAAACGTATAGTAGTTACATCACTCACCCAAAACAAATCAACGATGCATAATAGTTTCACATTATAGATAATTATCTCGAACAATTTCACAACTACTAAAGTTAATAGTTTTACATGTGAAGATTATGAATACTTGTGGACCATAAAATTATTTGTACAAGTTCAAAAATAGATTTCAAAAAAGTAGGGGGTTGGGTGGTAACAAATCTAATTTTTTTTTTGGAATTTTTCTTTCTTTGTAGCAAATGATAGATGTGAAAAGAACCCGAAAAGCCTAGAAAACCCCTTTCCTTTCCCGTAAACCTGCACAAATTTTGAAAAATGGCATAGTTCTTTTGAATTAAATGAGATAATTATATTTTGGACAAAAAAGAGAAAATTAGGGTAAGTTTATATATACCTACACGCCTAATTCTACATAACTCTCTTTGGCCATATGATTATACATATAATGATAGCCTAAAATGTTTTCCCTCTTTACCTTGAAATTGTAGGATTTATCACATTATTAGTCTGTATGAAATATATATATATATATAGAAAGAAGAATCATTACTGTTAAAAATGAAGCTCCAAGTTTTATTTTAAAGTTGTAACTTTGCTTTAACGTGAAAAAAGGTGTTTTATCAATGAAAGTTATATATATATGAAAGTATCAAAGGTACCCATGTGGTTCTGAACTATTCCCTCGTCTCATAAAATAGGTGCACATTACTAAAAGTAATTGTCTCATAATAAGCTCTTATTTAGAAAAACAAGCCCTTTTTAATAATTTATACCTACTTTATTCCTAATTAAATGTTAAAAATTTATAATTTTAATAAAATTTAAGATATCAAGATATTTTCTGAAGGTTAATATAGTGATCTGGTAGTTAATTAAAGACTCTTTTTAGGTTATGTATAAAATTAAAATAGACATATTTTATGAAAAAAATATGTAGTAGATGATGTATTGTCATTTTTTATGCAATATGGAAGGCATTGGTTGTTGCAGGCTGTTGCCAAATGTTTACGGGGTTGTTTATGCAATTTTGCACAAGTTGATGTATTGTGCTTAAACTTTTTAGTTTGTTTTATAAAAGTATTGTGGTAATTTATACGGCATTAGCAGCACATTTGTCTAAAAAACAAACATGTGTGTGTGTTTTATTTCAGTAATGAGATACAACTTACAAGTATCCACAGACCCTTCTCGTTTTATATACGCGAACAATCCTCCAATTGATGATGAAATAAGGCCTTAAAAATATTAATCACCTTTTGAACCTGTGAGACTTCTCTAGAGAGATTGGACCAAACTGTCCCTAGCCCATCGACTATCACGTAGCCAACTACCTGGCGTAAAGTTTATTGCGCTTTCTCATTTGATCTTGATAGTTTAGTTTAACACTTTAACTCATCATTAGCCCTAATTTTTACACACACAAAGCCTACTTCACATTTAACCAAAACACTAAACCATTAATTCCCGTGTGAACAATATATTATTTCATTCAGTATATTGCTTAGTATCATTTCAATGTAACTAGCGAACACTTACTTAGGGTCCGTTATTAAATTTTTTTCAAATTAGCAACAGCGACCAATCCCGTTGTCAGTAATAGGCGACACGTTTCTAGCGATCACTTTGGTGGTCACCAACAAAATTTCCTAATTTTATTTTCTTTTTGTGTATCCTGCAACCAATAACAGTTGCAAGAGTCCTTACAACTAGGGACCATGCAGGCAGACACTGAAGGCGTGGTTGCTAAAAGTGCCATACGTAGTAGTTTTAGTATGATTTGAGTACTTTTAGGGAAATGACCGGCGTCAACCCTGATTTAAGCATATGACCATTTTCCTCCTTGCTGGAGGTCCGTGAGTTAAACCTATGGCGAATAAATTATATTTTTCTTAACATATGAGAATTTAGAGAACAATGATACAGAAAAAATATTTTAAAGTCTTGTGCAGATATAATAAGTATGTTGCATTTCAAATAACTATATTAGAAGACACAAACTAAAAGATTAAGCATATAGAATCTGTTTGCTGCTGCTGCATTGTTGTTTGATCACCTTGCCATGTCCAAACAATGTCTTTTAAAACTGTTCTTATATCCTGCTTCATCATCTTCTGATATTCCAATGTATCTCCATTTGATTTTTTCACCTCAACAAGGTGAAAATACGGAGTAATCTCAATGATCACTGCATAAACAGTGAGTGCGCCTTTATTGCCTTCACTTAATTCCTCCAGTATCCCTTTATCTTTCTACATCTCTTTCGTCTTCAGCAGCTTAGCTACTTTCTCCATCTTCGACATCATACTCTTTACGGGGATAACAAGCTAATAGCACGTATAAGATCACCCCATATGACCAAATATCTGCTTTTGAACCATCATAGCCTTTGCCGAATACTACTTCTGGGGCCACATATGTAGGTGTACCACAACTTGTATGAATTAATACGTCTTCTTGCTTAGATTCTGATAGAGCGCTCAATCCAAAATCTGAAATCTTTAAATTTTCATTTTCATCCAAAAGCAAGTTCTCCTGTTTGAGATCGCGGTGATAAACACCTCTGTTATGGAAAAAATAAACAACAATGTTATCATATTATAAAAATTGATAAATAATAGTGAAATTTTGTTATTGATATATTTGATATATAATATATATTTCTGTTGAGAGTATTTTTTTTATGTTGATTAAACTTGGTATGATTCAGACTCGTGAATGGAAATTATTAAGCAATGTCTCCTTGTTTCTACCGATGTCTCTCGCCTTGATATAGTGATATTTTCTATAAGAAGAACATTTTTTTGAGTTTTTCTTATTTGGAAGAAAAGGTAGATCAAAATAACAGACTTTGTCATATGATTCAGTTTGCCATGAAGTTTGGTGTCAAATGCCACGTGAAAGTGAAGAACGTTTTATAACTATACTTCATTTAGGAAGGAAAAGGTAGAAACGTGATTGACACCTGACATTTAACGACAAATTTCACGGCAAGTACTAATGTAAGGCAAAAAACAAAACGTTGGATACCTATTTGTTACTTTTGTAAATTTGGGTACTTATTTGTCAAAATTTGGAATAATGGGCATCCAAAAGGGAATTTTCCCTATATTAAAAAATAATATTTTGAAAATAGCGTAAAATCGAATGTATTTTTTAATTTTCATTTTCTGGCAATAATTTTTTTTGTTAATCCAGACATGTTTCTTAAAAATGTTGAAAAGGAAAATGGCAATTATTTACCTTAAAATATTTTTGGAAAATAAAAATGAAAAATATCTTCACAAAGCAAACGGAGCCTAGGGATTCCCTAAATGTCGCAGTAGGAAAACAATTTTTTATATTTGTTTTGTAGTCTTGTTATTGTCTTTGATCTGTATGTATTTTTGCATTTGAAACTATTGTTTGTACTATGTGTGAATATAATCAAACATAAAATATTGATTTTAAAATATAAATTACGTTTATACTATTTAAACACTTAAAATATAATGTCGTTTTATATTAGAAAATAAATTGTTTATCTTAAAAATAATATTTATAGACTTCTTTTACATATGATTTTTTACAATTGTTGAATATGTCAACAGATTAATAAAATAGATTTCAACCCAAAGGATCTTGCGTAATTCTTTTATTACCAATAAGGAACTAATAAGGATTAGTGGATCATATCTCTTTTCGAGAATCTAACAATCAAATATATTGAAGTAGTATAAACAGAATAAGCCAAGTCCAAATGAAATCTGAGATAGAGAATGACAAAACCGTGCATGGACAATGTGCGTGATAAACACGCGCCAAGGACAAAATCAGACTCCATAATTCTCTCGATTTTTTCCAATTTTTGATTGCTCGTAACAAGTTAATTTTTACATAGCAAAATCCAATGAATATTAGGGACAATTTTGTCTAGTGGTGCAAGAAATTGCATCACTCGGGCCAAAGAAGGGCCATGAAAAGGAGGCTTATTATCAATAAAAGGTCTTCACGCCTCTTTTGATTAGCCGCACCAGAGCCTACGGGGCTGACTTTCATAAAATTTCTATTGCAAGCCATAAATATTTTTTCATGTACTCAAGAAAATAAAAATCTCCAATTTTCAAGATTATTCGCAATAATTCATATTTTTAATCACCCCAATGTGACTTAGAAAATCTAAAATTAACTTGAAAATTAAGATATAGAGTTTTAAATTTCAGGTATCATATATTAATTGAAAAAAGGGATAATCACTTACATAATCTCATAGAGGGACTTTATACCCATACACAGCCTTTAATTTTAAGGTGCATGTCAATAGATGGTAAAAGACGGGTATACCCAAATGCTTTTATTTTTTAAGAAACTTTGCAATTTCCAGCTTAACACATTGTTCAGGTAGGAAAAACACACCAAACAAACCCTTTATTGTACGATGAAATAAGGCCTGAAAAATATTAAGAACCTTTTGAACCTGTGAGACTTCTCTAGAGAGATCACACCGAACCATCCCTAGCCCATCGACTATCCCGTAACCAACTACCTGACGTAAAGTTTATTGCGCTTTGTCATTTGATCTTGATAGTAACACTTTAACTCATCATTAGCCCTAATTTTTACACACAAAAAGCCTAACACACATTTAACCAAAACTCTAAACCATTAATTCTCGTGGGAACAATATATCATTTCATTCAATATATTGCTTATTATCATTTCAATGTAACTAGTGAACACTTACTGCCTTCACTTAATCCCTCTAATTTTAGTATCTCTTTATCTTTCTACATCTCTTTCATCTTCAGCAGCTTAGCTACAGCCTCCATCATCGACATCATACTCTTTGCGGGGATAACTAGCTAATAACACGTATAAAATCACCTTACATGACTAAATATCTGCCTCCAAACCATCATAGCGTTTCCCGATGAGTACTTATGGGGCCACATAAGTAGGTGTACCACAACTTATATGAAGTAATCCCTCTTCTTGCCTAGATTCGGATAGAGCGCTCAATCCAAACTCTGATATCTTTAACATTCCATTTGCATCCAAAATCAAGTTCTCTGGTTTGAGATTGCGGTGTTAAATGCTCCTGTTATGGAAAAAATCAATGACAATGATCAGCTGTTGGAAGTAATTTATTGCGACATCTTCTTTTAGCCTCCCTATTGCCACCTGACTTATCTTAAAATGTTCCACCAATCTCTTTTTCCAAACTTCTTAAGCCCTTTTTTAAACAACCTTCACCATGATAAATGAAAAAGATTTATATATTATGTTGTCATATTATAAAAATTGATAAATGATAATGAAATTTCATTATTGATATATGCATCTACGAATATATATGATATATAATATATATTTCTATTGAGAGTATTTCCTTATGTTGATCAAACTTGGTTTGAAACGGACTCGTGTATGGATATTATTGAGCAAAGCCTCCTTCTTTTGGTCGATGTCTTTCGCCTTAATATAGTAATATTTTCTAAGAGGATGAAAAAAATTGATTTTTTTTCTTATGTAGAAGAAAAGGTAGATCAAATCTTAAAAAACAAAAAGAAGATTGAATCCTAAAGCTTGGAAAGTTAATGATTCCAATATTGATTAAGATCCCTTAGAATTTAGCGATGAATCTATATAACCAATGATATTAGATATTATTGGTCTCAGGATTAGTAGTATTGGTCTACATGAGCCAAAATGAAAAGGTAGAAAATGAAAGATATGATATCTGTTAATCAACACGAATCAGATCCTCCTTTAATAAAATCACAACAATCCAAAAAGGAGATGGATCGATCACGGACTGAAACACCAACTAAATTGAAGAACGTAGTTCTTTCTTATATCAATGAAAAAATAATTTATCCATCCTTGATTGATTGAATACGATGTCTTATCCCTCTAAATATTAGTGCTTAATTACTAGAAATCTGATGGGATACATATGAGGATTCGAAGATGGCAGCTTGGTCTCTATCATAAGAGTAATGATATATACCACCCAATGACGTAGTGAATTGTTGGTTATAAATAGTTAATTAGATCTAGAAAAAAAATATATTAACTATTTATAGCCAACCAATTCACGCTACATCATTGGGTGGTATTTGGGTGGTATGATTTTAGGTGGTATAAATCATTACTCCTATAAGAAACCATTTGATCATACCGAAGGGGGTATACTTTTCATCTATAATTTTGTTCTTTTTGGAGAGGTAATCTATTATATGCTGCTTATCATACTAACATTTTTTAATTCCAAAATTTTAATAAACCAACTCTATTTTTCAAATCTGACCTATTTATTTTACTAATTTAATATACATAATATTATACAAGTCTATATGAATAGATTGTTTCGTACGTGATAACTGATTGGGTGGCTAAACAAGAGCTTAAAGGCTCTTTGTTTAGTTTTTGGAATTGCTTTCCACCTCCCCAATTAGCCAACTTTCTTTTGAGTGATTTGCATCCATTAGGGATTGGATAATGATGTAATGAATCTTTTATTACTTTTAATGTATTTTACATTCGACAAAAAAAAAGAATAAATTGTTTCCTTTTATCAATAAATCTTTTACTTTGAAGTAGTTATTAACCGCCTTTTGTCAAAGGTTGGAAAAAACTAAATAATATAAAGATAGTTCATGACATCCTTCCTAAAACATAGACGAAAGGAAAAAAATAAAACACTACACCTAGGACCTTCTACTGAGAATTTAGAATTTTTTTTTTTAATAATTTGGTGTGCCTCTTTTATAAAAAGTTGATTTCCTTCATATTATATTGTATACACTTGTATATAATGTATTTATGGAAGGTGTTTAAATACTTTTATTCTCTTTAGAAATTAATCATTAGTTATTATAATTTTTTTTATTAATGTTACTCATACCATCTCAAAATTTAGATTTATCAAATTTGTAAATTTTTTTATAAAAAAAACCTTGAGCTGAATGGGCTCTCTACCATAGTTATTAAGGTCATACGAAGAGGCAGCATGACAAAAAAAGTCTTTGACCTAAATGGTTTTAGCCCATATTCATTATAATACTGAACAAAAATTAACCTATAAAAATGGATATGAAGTCTGACAAAAATTGCTCTCAGTAAGTGACACATCTAATATCAAAAAAGAACTCTTTGTGTGCCTATGAGCATATAATTCCTTATAAATACTTCATCTTCCTAAAAAGAGGAATCTGATCAAATATATCTCTACCTCGTACAAATTTGACTATCATAGTACCATCAGAATGAGCACCTCCCTTTGATTACCAACCCATCATTTGTAGGTACTAGACCTAAATCCCTTGGACATAAGCTAGCAAAATTATTGCCTAAGAAAGCTGATAAAAGAAAGTAAATTGAGGAGTCAACAAGCTCCAGTTATTTTAATAGATAAATGTACTATTAGTGATTCTTTGGGAATCGATTAACTTTCCGCCAAAAAAAAACACTCATAGAGATACAATGATGCAAAGATGTTGCATAAGACGAAAAAGAGCCTGCGGTTTGGCCTCATATAGATAGAGAAAATATGTAAACAAAGATAGAATGCATCACCCTAAAAGATATCCTCCAATAACTGATATTGTTAATTATAACGAGAATGCCTTACATGGCCTAATATCTCCCGCATGATAATCGACTTAGCACTCTAGACCTCATTGGACAAGAGCTAGAATATGTGAGTTTGTTGAGACTGGAAATTTAATATATTTACTATTCTTACACACCCTCGAACGAACACATATTGACCATAAGGAGTTAGAACCCTTTACAAAGGGTCAAGGGATTAATTGACAAGGACTTTCTTATGGTGGGAGCTCAGAAATACGTATAATTGATTTCTCATAGAAAAACTATTAGGATAATCTAGTTCAAAAGGAAAATTAATTTGATGTACCTAGCTATCAAGAATGTGAAGACTAAGGTAAAAATAGAGGTTTATCTGCAAATCAGGATGTGAATAACCCTACAAGACAGGTATGAAGAACATAAACATTTATTCACCTAAGAAATTGATGATATGGTAGACATCGATAATTATATCTTCATACAACACCTAAATTTCAATCACATTGTCTGACCGGATGTGTAGAAATAATGATATTCTCTACCAAAAATATCATGATAATAAAGGAAGTGGTCGAGTGGCTACTACAAGTCGTACACATCAGAGAAGTTCATTTTCCATGGTGGGTTGAAAATCCTGACCTCGTAGCCAAACATGATTGGAAATAAAGAATGTGTGTTGATTATAATAACATGAACCTGACATGTCCGAAGTGTTATTTTTCCTCACCAAAGATTGACCAGTTGGTCAATGTCACTACCAACCAGGTCTTTTGGTCATTAATAGACACCTTCATAGGGTGCAATTAAATTTAGATGGTACTTCATGACGAAGAGATAACAGATTTCATCACTGAGCAAGGTCTATACTGCTCCTAGGTTATGTCCTTCATATTTAAAATTATTGTGGCTACATGTACAAGATTATAGTAGTATTACTTACCAATTTACATCTCCCTAACAGGATACTCAATTGAAATGACATGACCAATGACCTTTTCTTTGATAGGAGGATTGATAATCTTTTTACCAAATATATGACCTGTAAAAACATTAAAAAAATTACTACAACAGTTTTTTCCTCTAATGGTTAACTTGAAACTTATTTCAAAATGTCAACATTTATAGTTGAATTTTTTTAATTTCAAGGAAAACTCAAATTCTCGATTAAGCACCGCATATATTAAATAACTTTTAAGAATACTAAAATTTACTTACGGCCAAAACTATATATCTAAACATTCAAGTAAAATATATTTGCAACAGCGACCAATCCCGTTGTCGGTAATAGGCGGCACGTTTCTAGCGACCACTTTGGTGGTCACCAACAAGATTTCCTAATTTTATTTTCTTTTTCTATATCCTGCAACCAATAACAGTTGCAAGAGTCCTTACAACTAGCGACCATGCAGGCAGACACTTAAGGCGTGGTTGCTAAAAGTGCCATATGTAGTAGTGTTAGTATGATTTGAGTACTTTGAGGGAAATGACCGGTGTCAACCCTGCTATAAGCATATGACCAATTTCCTCCTTGCTGGAGCTCCGTGAGTTAAACCTATGGCGAATAAATAATATTTGTCTTGACATATGAGAATTTAGAGAACAATGATACAGAAAAAATATTTTAAAGTCTTGTGCAGATATAATAAGTATGTTGCATTTCAAATAACTATATTGGAAGACACAAACTAAAAGAGTAAGCATATAGAATCTGTTTGCTGCTCTTGCATTGTTGTTTGATAACCTTGCCATGTCCAAACAATGTCTTTTAAAGCTGGTCTTATCTCCTGCTTCATCATCTTCTGATATTCCAATGTATCTCCATTTGATTTTTTCATCTCAACAAGTTGAAAATACAGAGTAATCTCAATGATCACTTCATCAACAGTGAGTGCGCCTTTACTGTCTTCCCTTAATTCCTCTAGTATTCGTTTATCTTTCTACATCTCTTTCGTCTTCAGCAGCTTAGCTACTTTCTCCATCTTCGACGTCATACTCTTTACAGGGATAACAATCTAATAGCACGTATAAGATCACCCCATATGACCAAATATCTGCTTTTGAACCATCATAGCGTTTGCCGATGAGTACTTCTGGGGCCCATATGTAGGTGTACCACAACTTGTATGAATTAATACGTCTTCTTGCCTAGATTCTGATAGAGCGCTCAATCCAAAATCTGCAATCTTTAAATTTTCATTTTCATCCAAAAGCAAGTTCTCCGGTTTGAGATCGCCGTGATAAACACCTCTGTTATGGAAAAAATAAACAACAATGTTATCATATTATAAAAAATGATAAATAATAGTGAAATTTTGTTATTGATATACACTTCAATATATATATATATATATATATATATATATATATATATATAGATATATATATATATATATATATATATATATATATATATGATATATAATATATATTTCTATTGAGAGTATTTTATTATGTTGATTAAACTTGGTATGATTCGGACTAGTGAATGGAAATTATTGAGCAAAGGCTCCTTGTTTCTACCGATGTCTCTCGCCTTGATATAGTGATATTTTCTAAAGGAAGAACATTTTTTTGAGTTTTTCTTATTTGGAAGAAAAGGTAGATCAAATCTTAGAAAATAAAAAGAAGAATGAAACCCTGGAGCTTGGAAAGTTAATGAGTCCAAATATTGATCAAGATCCCTTGAAATATAGCGATAAATCTATATAGCCAATGATATTAGATATTATTGGTCTCAGGATCAGTAGTATTGGTCTACAAGAGCCAAAATGAAAAATAAGATATCCATAGATCAACACGAATTAGATCCGATTTTAATAAGATCACGACAGCAAATAGATGATGGATTTATCATGGACTAAAACACCAACTAAATTGAAGAACCTAGTTCTTTTGTATACCAATGGGAATATAATTGATCCAATCCTTGATTGGATACAATGTCTTATCTCATTAAAAATTGGTGCTAAATTACTGGAAATCTGATGGGATACATATGACGAATTGAACATGGCAGCTTGGTCTCTATCACAAACCATTGGATCATATAGAAAGGGGTATAATTTCCATCTAAAATGTTGTTCTTTTTGGAGAGGAAATTTATTTTATGCTGATAATCATAATAAAAAAATTTAATTCCAAAATTTTAATAAACCACCTTTCTTAACTTTAACCTATTTCTTTTACTAATTTCATATACACAATATTATAAAAATCTATATGAATAGATTGATTCCTTTTATCAATAAATCATTTACTCTTAAGTACTTATCAACCGCCTTTTGTCACTGGTTAATAAAAAACTACTCCTTCCGTTCCTAAAAGGTTGTCACTTATACCAAAAATAGTTGTTCAAAAAAGGTTGTCACTTTAAAAAATCAAGATACTTTTTTTTTCTTTATACCACTTTTACCTCTAATTAAATATAATATATATTCCTAATAAATATTTAAGATATCAAGACACTTTATGGAGGACACTTTAGTAATCACATGGATAACAAATGACATTTCTTAGTTCGTGTGAAAAAAAAATGTGACAACCTTTTTGGAACGGAAGAAGTAAATAATATAAAGATAGTTTTTTATAGACAAAATATTTTGGTCTGTCCCTTTTATAAAAAGTCGTTTGCCTTTATATTATATTGTATATAGTATATTTATGGACAATCAATGCTTAAATACTTTTATTCTCTTTAGAAATTAATCATTCGTGTATTATATTTTTTATTAATGCTACTCATGCCATCTCAAAATGTAAATATATCGAGTTCATAACTTTTTTTTTCGAAAAACAAAACCTTGAGCAGAAATGGCTCTAGTTATTAAGGTCATACAACGAGTTTTGCATGACAAACAAGGTCTTTGACCTAATGGTTTTGGCCCATATTCATTATAATATTGAACAAAACTTAACCTAAAAAACGGGTATTAGGTCTGAAAAAAATTGCCTCTCGGTAAGTGACACTTCTAATATAAAAAAAAGAACTCTCTACGTGCCTATGAGCATAGCATTCCCTATAAATACTTCACATACCAAAAAAAGGAAAGTGATCAAATATATATATATATATACCTCATACGAACTTGATCGTAATAGCCCATCATTTGCAGGTATTAGACCTAAATCCCTTGGACATAAACTAGCCAAATTATTGCCTAAGAAAGCTGATAAAAGAAAGTAAATGAGGAGTCAACGAGCTCCAATTATTTTGATAGGTCATTGTATTACTAGTGATTATTTGGGAATCGATTAACTTTCCACCTAAAAAAGACTCACATAGATACCATGATGCAAAGGTGTGGTATAAGACAAAAATGAGCCAACATTTTAGCCTGATATAGATAGAAAAGAGATGTAAGCAAAAATAGAAAGCGTCACCCTAAAAGATATCCTCCAATAATTGATATCGTTAATTATGACGTGAATGCCTCACATGGCCTAAAATTCCCCCATGATAATCCACTCATCACTCTACACCTCATTGAACAATGCTACAATATGTGAATTTGGTGACACTGGAAGTTTAATATATTTACCATTCTTACACACCCTCAAACAAGCACATATTTACCCTAAGGAGTTAGAACCCATTACAAAAGGGTCACGGGATTAATGTACAAGGACTTTCATATGGTGGGGACTCAGAAATATGTGTAATTGAATTCTCATATAAACACTATTAGGACAATCTAGTTTTAGATGAAAAGTTAATTGATGTACCTAGCTATCGATATCTGAAGACTGAGGTAAATATATAGTAATATTTGTAAATCAAGATATAAATAGCCTTACAAGACAGGTATGAAGAGCATAAACATTTATTCACCTAAGAGACTAAGGATATGGTAGACATCGATAATTGTATCGTCATACACCACCTAAATTTCAATCACATTGACCGACCGGTTGCGTAGAAATAATGATATTCTCTACAGAAAATACATGGACGTACACATGAAAGAAATGAATTTTCCATGGTGGCTTGAAAATCCTGACCTCATAGCCAAACATGATGGTAAATAAAATATGTGTGTTGATTACAACAACATGAAACTGACATGAAGACGTGTTATTTTTCCTCACCAATGATTGATCGGTTGGTCGATGTCACTACCAAGCTGATCTTTCGGTCATTAATAGACACCTTCAAGGGGTGCAATTAAATTTAGATGGTCCTTCATGACGAAGAGATAACAAATTTCATCACTGAGCAAGGTATACTACTCCTAGATTATGCCCTTCATAGATTTAAAATTATCGTGGCTACATATACCAATTTAAAGTTGTATTACTTACCAATTTACATCGCCCCAACATGATTTTCAATTGAAATGACATGACCCGCGACCATTTATTTAATAGGATGATAGTTAATCTCTTTACCAAAATATATGACCTGTAAAAAGATTAAAAAATTACTATAACAATGTTTTCCTCTAATGGTTAACTTGAAACTTATTTAAAAAAGTTGAACATTTATAGTTGTAATTTTTTAAATTAAAAAAAAAACTCAAATTCTTGATTAAGCAAAGAATATATTAAATAATTTTTAAGAATACTAAAATTTACTTACGGCCCAAACTAAATATCTAAACATTCTACTAAAATATATTTGCATGTGTACAAATATTATGATATTCCAGAAGTATACAACTAATTTATTTCTTGTGTAAATTAAACTTAATAAACTAATAGACATACACAGAATACACACATCTTATCAAATAATGTTAAACCTGAGAATTGATCAATATTTCAACCCCTGACCTAATTTTTAATCATTTTATATGTATATGTCTAAAAAGGTAATAAAAATTTAATAGGATTCTTTCAAAATATCTAATTTATCCCTATCGAATATATCGTGAAGTAGTTATACCGAAAAATCAATTTTTTTTTTATAAAAGAAGAGTATAAATTACCTAATCATATATAGTATAATTTACTAAAAAAGTTTCAAAATATTTTTGATTCAAAAATTTCGAGAGCACTTTTTGAATTAATATATATATAAACACACAAACAATTATTTCTACATAAATTAATATTACTATTTTTAAAAATACATAACAACTAAATTTATACAATAAACTTGAGATTTATCACTAAAAGATAATTGAAATGACATTATCAGTATAAATTATTGAAATTAAAGTTACATACAAAAGTATCGAATACTTACAATTATATTTGTAATCAAAGCTACGATACTGTGAAATATCCACTAGGCGATATGAATGAGAAAAGCGAGCAGGTGTACGGGAGAATGATAATTGAATGAGATCTAAATTGTGGAAGCGGCGGGGAACTAGGGCATAGTTAAATTCGGGGAGAAATATAAGATTGTTTATATGAAAGAAAATTTTCTCAAATGGTCCGTGAATTATATACACCATATACCAAGTTGGTCCTTTGAATTAAAAAATTATCTAAATGGTCGGCAAACTTGATTTTTGTCACACTATTAGTCTATGTGTCTAACATTGTAAGATTTTCACCCTTGAATGCCACATGTCATGTACTTTTAAGGTATTTTGTACTTTTTCTATAATATAATATTTATTATATATATGTATATATATAAGAGTGAGAGAGACGGTCTTGAGGGTATGCCGAATAGGAGAACTCTCCGGGATTTTGATTTTTTGATGTTTCCCGGGATCCCCAATTTATGAACTTTTTCACATATAGGGGTCTCATTTCGTAAATTCGCTTTGGGTCCTTATTAGGACCCTCTCTATATATATATATTTTAAGAAATAAGGATCTAGAGGGAGACAAAATAGTAGTTCGAATATAATATTGACCTAAAATATGTCACAAAGGATGGTGTAAATCGTGCCACATTATCTCAATGTCAAGGAAAACAAACGAATATTTACAATAACTATTTTATATTTCCATATTATACATTTTCACCCATTTCTATATTTTCTTCACACTATTATCCAAGATAGTCCTTGGTGTCTTTGAATTATATTTAAATGGTTGTCAAACCTGATTCTCACACTATTAGTCCTTTGTGACTAAGCGCCCGTTTGGGATTGATTATTTTAGAGCCAAAAGCGCTTTTCAATTAAAATTTTAATATTTGTAAAAAATATTAAAAAATATTTTGACATCCATAATAACTTTAAGTGATTTACTTAATAATCACCTACCTAGTGCTTTTCCTAAAAGTGATTTTAAAGGTCGAGAGTATTATTACGACTCTAAAATACTTCAAGTGATTATTTTAAAAAACAATCCCAAACGGGCTCTAACATTGTCAGGTTTTTACCAGGGGACTTGGGTAAGGGGACCCTACGCAATGATCGGTTATTGAATCTCAAACCCTAATGACTATCTAGTTAGGCAAGCCTTTCTGGATCACTATCGCACACTAGACATTTATGTGGTGTTTCATTAATTAGACACCCCTTCTGGGTGACCATCTAACTACTATTAATGGGGTAGTCTATACTCGTGTACTAGCAAGAACTACGGTCAATCATCAAAGCAAATAAATCAAATATAAAGGTTAAGAAACTAGAATCAATTTAAAAAGGTTTTTCCCAAACAAACATAGATAGAAGGAAATATAATTCAAATATTATACATATGCAAAACCTAAGCTATGGGAAATTAAGTTCATGCTGAAAAGAAATAAACTAAGATAAAGATACATACTATAAACTTGATTTTTTTTAATGACTTCTATGATTAAGGAGTAATAATTGAGCAAGGACATGTTTACAATAATAAGAGTGTGTATTTATAGGTTCTAAGAAGACCCTAGGTCGAAATCTTGAGTGGAAGACAAGTAATTTGAGTCAAAGCCCAACTCAAATTTGTTTCCTAATATATTGGAGAGGATAACGCTGCTCACTGTTTTGATCATATCTCCTTCTTTATTGGTCCTATTTTTGCCTACTTTATATTGAAATTACCGAAACGAAAAAGATCTATCTTTACTCTTTTGAATGCTCATCGAAATCCCCAGCCGATTTGAAGTTATCTTCATTTTAATGGGCGCGGCTGCAGAATTTCAGATTTACATGCCAGCTTTTTATTTCTTATTTTATATCTACTTCATTTTATCTCTTGATTCCTTCAACATCTTCTTTCCTTATCTTCTTAGAATTTATTTGACATCTAATTAAATTCCATAAAACTTAAGAGGTTCACATTAACACACAATTAAACCAAATATGCTCTAAAAATAACAAAACATCAAATCAAGACAAGAAATAAGAATTTATCGAGATACGAATAAAAATCTATAATCAATTAATCATATACACTCTCCAAGCTTGATTATTATATCACAAATAGGGAGATATCAAGACCACCAACTCAAAGTTGTATCGTCCCGTTACAACAAATATAAAAACTAAGGGACGTCTCTAAATTCACACCTAAGTCAACTAAGCACAATGGGAAGAAGATAGAATAATATATAAAATAATCTCAAAGAAAAAACTGTGAATATTTCATGTGATAATATTTAAAAAATAGATTACATGTACATTTGTCATACTCATAATCAACACGGTTTCAAGACCAGATTAGCTTTGCAATGCACGAAGGAGAGGTTCTTCACTTAGCTTACCAAGGAAGCTATATATTGTTCATCGAGCTTCACTAGTATCCAAAAATCCATCTAACTACTCTGAATGGTTAGATCACTTCTGGATCACATAGTAAAGAATCATAAGGTCTTTAAGATTGTAATATTGGCTTAGCTACGGTATGATACGTATATTTGGATAATTAAGAGTGAGATTTTAGCTCTCCCCTCACTAGCCATCAATGAATCGACCTAGAGCTTGAGTTACTCTCATAAAACATTCTCATTCAACCCAATGAATTGATGCACTAAGTAGCATCCCCAATAACCCAATACTAAAGAATAAATATGATCACATAAAATTCCACTTTGTCGGTCTAAATATATTCAATCTTTTCATCTAATTTTTTTTTTTGTAATATAGCTATTACTCTCTTTTTGATGTGAGATGTCATGCTACTTCTTTCAACATAATTTTTTTTCGTAACCTTTTTCATTTACTTTTACCCCGTCAAAGGGTTTCAATATAATAAACAGTGAATCATCATCAAAATATAGAGCACAAATACATAAGCTCAATATTCCCAACCCAATAATAATTCTCATAATGTTGGATCTGCCACCCTAAACTCAAGCTCTAAACGATTGTCTATGCATCAAGATTCTAGGGCGGGTCATATGGATAAAGTCCTAAAATCTAAAAGGTATGGCTTATAATATGGCTAAATAAAAAGTCTTTAGAAATGCTAGAAGGGACTGGAAAGGATAATAATACAATAAATGGACAACAAACTAAAAGACAACAAGGGGCTTATCAAAGAACCATCTTAATCACTTTCTAAACTATGCAATTTGGTTATTCTTTTACCTTTAGCACGTTCATTAAATGGGTTTATCAACTAGGTTGGATCTCACGGCCTAAACACCACTTAAGGCTCCCCAAGATCAAACATACTTCTACCGCATTGCTCACTGATCATTTCTTTACTATCAATGTGAGTTTACTCTAAATACTCAAAGCAACAAAATAAAACAGCTCATAAACATACTACTTTCTATCATTAACTTACTAAGCTTATGCTTTCAAGCTATTAAACACACTCTACATCTAAATCCCATGTATCAAAAAATTTAATTTTTTGCAAAAACAGTAGAATCACAGAAAAATGGAGATGAGAGACAATGAATTCCCGCACCCCCAACTCGAAAATGAGACGTGTTCCCACGACTCGGAAAAAAACTCTAAAAAGAAATTAAAAAACAAGCAAATAAAGCATATACAGAAATGAGAAGGAGAAAAGAGAATATACTCTCGAGACTATTGCCTCGCTTTATCAACATCCAAGATAGGAATCACTGGATCTTTCACTAAATCGCGCTTTAATTTCTCAAGGAGTGTTATAATGTGCACCTGACCGCCAGCAGTGTTTGGTTTTCCTAATTCTGAAATGGGGCGGGCTCTTTTGGCGTGCCTTGCATCTGCACGCTCAAGCGGAAAACATAAGAAGATAGAAAATATTTTGGAACATACAAAGATAAACTTTTTATTTGGAGAGCACGATTTGTTGGGTTTAAAAATTTATTAACGATTATTTTGTCGATATACAAGGTATTGTTTTACCAATATTATTATTATAATTTCTATAGTATTATTTATTATTATTATTATTATAATTATAATTATTATTATTATTATTATTATTATTATTATTATTATTATTATTATTATTTTACAATTCTGAAATATATTTATAAAAATAAATATTCAGTTTAACAGAAAAAATAATAATATTATTATTCCAATATACCAAACGACGTCGTCTGTCATAAGCTATGTTTTAGGTTAAAGAGGAATTTTGAATATTTAGACCGTTAGTTTAATACTCCATAACCTCTCCTCCCTTTCAGAAAACACGAATTTAGCCCAAGCTCCATAACCTCTCCTTCTTTTCAGAAAACACAAATTCGTTTCGCTTTTGCATTTGTTACATAGTGAGAATCAGACACTTAATTCTACTTATACTCTCAGTCTTAATTCTTACTGATCATGCCGATTAAAAAAATGGGGACTATAGAGGATTCCGTCGTGTTCATAATCGACGGTAGAAGATACGGCAGAAGGCAGAGCAATGGTTCACGATCAATTCTAGTTACGCTTTTTTTTTTTTTTATATTTCTTCTCCAATTTTACTGTTTTGAATTAAATGATTTGGGGTTTCTAGATTTTATATCATCGTTGTTGTGTGAATTGAATAATTTGAGTTAAGATTCTTGAAATTTGGTTTGTTATCTTTTAGAGAGATATAAAAAAAAAAAAAAAAGAAAAGGACTATGATCGGCAATTAATGGAAGTAGAAAAATAATGAAAAAATGAAAAAGAATGTACGGCAATTAATTATGTTTCAATTTTGAATATGTATTTTCATTAAGAATTGGGTTTCTTGATTATATGCTATAATATCAGTAAAATGGGGTAGATATGTATGTAATTAAAAGGGGCACATTCTTCCCATAACTAAATAAAAGTGTTATCATTTGAAATGGTTAGGAGCTGATACAATTATACCCTGTAAATGTATTTTCTTACAATATGCCCCTTCTTATAATTGTTGCATCTCGTCCAAAAAAAAAAAAATATAATTGTTGCATCAGTGAATTTGCTATGTTTTTAAGCGAGAAAGAAGTTATAAAAATTAAAAGAAAAAGGGATTATGATAACAGTTGAACTTTGTGAGATACGTTAAGTAATTTTCATATGTTTTAGGGATTAGGAATGCAAAAATTGATATAATACAGGTACCAAAAAACTTTGG
Organism: Nemophila menziesii; assembly: GCA_029959085.1. Lineage (NCBI taxonomy): Eukaryota > Viridiplantae > Streptophyta > Magnoliopsida > Boraginales > Hydrophyllaceae > Nemophila > Nemophila menziesii. Next base: position 5,835,068 of record JARWIR010000031.1, read on the forward strand.
AAAGATTTAGAAGATTGATAATAGCTTGCTTATTCAAGTAGCTTTTCTTTTTTTGCTTTTATTATTAAATAGGTCCCTCAACTTTAAAAGTTACCCAAATCGTCCTCAAACTTCATTTTTGAATCTATATTTTTTATTCTAGAAAAAACAAAACCTATAATGCAACACAGGGACCTATAGTGCAATTTTTGTATAACATAGGAATCTACAGTGCACTTTTTGCATTTTTATACAACAGGGACCTATAGTGCAAAACAGTGAACTATAGTGCAATTTTTGTATAACATTAGTGCAACTTTTTTATACTACAGGGACCTATAATGCACTTAATTAAATTACCACATCATTTAATTTTTTTCTCATTTAGAGTCTTATTAATATAAGTATTCATATTGTGTAGTGGAAGCTCATGGTTGGGTCAACTTGTGGTTTCATCCTCTCAAATAAAAGGTGGGAATTTTTCTTTTATCTTTATATATTCCAAACCGACAATTCTTACAATTCGTATCAAAACCTTAAACTAAAAGAAAAATTAAATTAAAAATGTTTTGTGGCAAAATTTAAAATTAAAACAAATTACGAGAATCATTTTTGTCCATCCTAACAATTTGGTTTGCAGTTTGTCATGTCATGGGTGATGGTTTTTACTTTTTGTGCATGAATGTTTTTTAATTTTTTTTAATATTTAATTTATATGGCGGGTTGAGCCATTAGTTTTTATTTCCTGTAATTTTAATAATTAATTTAAAATCCATTTGTTATAGATTTAGATCTATTTTTCTCCATTAAAAGATAACTTTTTATAGAAATCATGTTAGATTGTGATCTTAAATATGTAATATGCTAGCAAAATGAGTTATCATGTGGTGGTGTCCGAAAATGAAGACCATGGAAGGTTGAAGAGTTCAAGGTTCATTATTACTTGAGAATTCCGGATAAAAATCGACGTCAAAACTACCATCATCCATTACACTATTTTTATGTGTTGTTTTCCTTTTAATATCAATGTTTAACGTTTGCACATATAAAAAATCTAATTCATCACCTAGAAAAAGAATGCCACAAAACATAGGATTAAATTGACTAATCTATTCGTAGGTACACACATAAGTTACACGGATAGAATTAATTAAATTGAACGAGAGTCTGAGGCGTGTGATAGGGTGGGGGTATGGGGTAGGTGGGGGAGGATAGAAACAAGAGTACCAGAAGATTGGGCTCCGAGAAGGATTAAGGCGGGACATGTGAGTCAAGGAATGGAAGGGGTTGCGGAAGTAAATTGGCAAGGGCGAGAAAGGATGCGAGATGGGAATGGTCAAGATGGGTTAAAGGAGATAGGATGGGTATATTTTGGGCGGGATGTGAGGCAGAGGTTGGGTTAAGGAGGAAGGGACGAGGTAGTGGGTGGGATGGAAAAGAGTAAAAGAAATAGTAGGGTCGGTAAGATTAGGCGGGATTTGAGGCAGGGGTTGGATCAAAGAGGGAGTATTGGTGTGGGACAGGGGCAAGAAGGGTTAGGGGCGGGGAAGATGAAGGAAGGCGCGAGAAGGGGTAAGGAAGGATATATGGTGGGAGAATATTAGGTGAGAATGGGAGGTAAGGAGGCTAGGGGAAAGCAGAGTAGTATGGAGTTGGCGAATGGGTAAGGATGGAGATAGGGCGGGATATGGATGGGGTGAAATGGGGTGGTTGGGAGTTTACGGGAATATCGTGTAGTGTGGAGTTAGTGAAATGGGTAGGTCAGGAAGGGATCCGGTTAAGGAGGGAAGGACGTGGGGGTGAGAGGGATGGGAGTGGCGAGAAGGGGTAAAGTTGGACGGGATGTGGGGCAGGGATTGGGATTAATGAGATAGGGATGTGAGATGGGAAAGAACGTGAAGGGTATGGAATGAGATAAGGTAAGAGATGATGTGTTAAGAATCGGGTGGTGGCAAGGGAAAGGTCGTTTGGATTTCGTGAATGGGTAAGGTTGTGTGTCATGTGGGGCAGGGATTGGGTTAAGAGGGAGGGTTGGAGTTGGTTAGGGGGCAAGGAATGGAAGGGATTGGGGTAGAGGATGGCAGGGGCGAGAAGGTGTAAGGAAAGATATAGGGTGGGAGAGGATGATGTGAAAATGGGGTGGTAGGGAGGCTAAGATAAGGTCAAGTAGTATGGAGTTAGTGAAAGGGTATGATTGGGCGACATGTGCGACAGAGAGTGAGTTAGAGTAAGACAGTTTGGGCCAAGAAGGGTAGGGGTTGGGTTGAAGTTGTGGAGGTTCTCGTTAAGAATCGATATCAAAACTACCATTATCCATGGAATCATTTTTATGTGTTGTTTTCTTTTTGTTATCAATGTTTGACGTTTGCACAAACTAAAAAATAATTCATAACATAAGAAAAAAAAAGCCACAAAAAATAGGATTAATTTGATCAATTTATTCCTAGGTACACACCTAAGTTAAGGATAAAATTATTAAATTGAAGGAGAGTCTGAAGGCTTGTGAGAGGGTGGGGGAGGAACAAGGGTAAGGGAGTGTTGGGGTCGAAGAATGGGTAGGGAGGGACGGGGAAGGAGTGTGATGGAAGGATGACAAGGGTTAAGGCAAGACTAGGGCTAGGGAGGGTTCATGTGGGACGGGAGGTTCGAGGATTGGGAGAGGCGAGAAAGTTGGGCAAGCGGGTAAGGAGGGAGAGACGAGGTGGTAGGAGGAATTGGATATGAGAAGGGACAAGAAGTGGTAAAGGAGATAGGGTCAGGATGTGGGGTCAAGTTGAGTTAAAGAGGGATGAAGAGTCGATGAATGGAAGGGTTTGTCAAAGAGGAGGGTAGAGGCAAGAAGGGGTAAGGTAGGGTAGGATAAGTGGCAGGGATCGTGGTAAGGAGGAAGGGACAAGGTGGTGGGTGGGATGGGAAGGGACGAGAAGGGATAAAAGAGATAGAGTGGTTAAGGTTGGGCGGGATGTGGAGCGGGGTTGGGTTAAGGAGGAAGGGTTGGAGTGGGACGGGGGGCAAAAAAGGTAGGGTTGGGGAAGATGAGGGCAGGGGCGAGAAGGGGTAAGGAACGATATAGGGCAGGAGAGAATGATGTGAGAATGGGGTGGTATGAAGGCTAGTGGAATGTAGAATAGCATGGAGTGGGTGAAAGGGTAAGGTTTGACAAGATAAGGGATACGTAGAAATCGGGTTAGATTTGGACATGAGGGAGGGGGGCGAGAAGGCGTAGGGAGGGATGAGGGGTAAGAGAGATGCCAGATGGGAATGGACGAGAGGGGGTAAGGAAAGAGATAGGGTGGGAGCAGATGAGTTGAGAATGGGATAGTAGGGAGGCTAGAAGAAGGCCGAGTAATATGGAGTTAGAGAAAGGGTAGCATGAGAAGGGGCAAGTAGGAACAATCTCGAACTTGATGTTGATGTCTCCTTATTTGTTCTAAATATTAGACCTTAGGAAACATCATTTTAGGTGAATATTTGACTTACTTGATAGACTTTTATGCTTATTTCGTCAGACTGCACTTTCTCCCCTTGGAATTAGACTATTTGCGTTTTTAGACCTTTTGTGCGTTAATTTGTTTGTTTTTAGTATAAAGTTCTTAGGTTCATGGATTCTACGGAGAACCAATACAAGGTGGAGAAGTGAGAATTAAAGTCTTAGATCGAGTGGAGAAACTAAATGCATGAAAAGAATTTAGATTTATCAAGTTTGTAAATTTAAAAAAAAAAAAAACCTTGAGTTGAATGGGCTCTCTACCGTAGTTATTAAGGTCATACGACGAGTTAGCATGAAAAGAAGTCTTTGACCTAAATGGTCTTAGCCCATATTCATTATAATATTGAACAAAAATTAACCTATAAAAATGGATATGAAGTCTGACAAAAATTGCTCTCGGTAAGTGTCACTTCGAATATCAAAAAAGAACTCTCTGCGTGCCTATGAGCATATAATTCCCTATAAATACTTCATCTTCCTAAAAAGAGGAAAGTGATCAAATATATCTCTACCTCGTACAAACTTGACTGTTATAGTACCATCAGAATGAGTACCTCCTTTTGATTACCAATCCATCATTTTTAGGTACTAAAACTAAATCCCTTGGACATAAGCTAGACAAATTATTGCCTAAGAAAGCTGATAAAAGAAAGTAAATTGAGGAGTCAACAAGCTCCAGTTATTTTAATAGATAATTGTACTATTAGTAATTCTTTGGGAATCGATTAACTTTCCGCCAAAAAAACACTCATAGAGATACCATGATGCAAAGATGTGGTATAAGACGAAAAAGAGCCAGCAGTTTGGCCTCATATAGATGGAGAAAAGTTGTAAACAAAGATAGAAAGCGTCACCCTAAAAGATATCCTCCAATAATTGATATTGTTAATTATAAAGAGAATGCCTTACATGGCCTAATATTTCTCGCATGATAATCGACTTATCACTCTAGACCTCATTGGACAAGAGCTAGAATATGTGAGTTTGTTGACACTGGAAATTTAATATATTTACTATTCTTACACACCCTAGAACGAGCACATATTGTCCCTAAGGAGTTAGAACCCTTTACAAAGGGTCAAGGGATTAATGGACAAGGACTTTCTTGTGGTGGGAGCTCAGAAATACGTGTCATTTATTTCTTATAGAAAAACTATTAGGATAATCTATTTCAAAAGGAAAATTAATTGATGTACCTAGCTATCAAAAATGTGAAGACTAAGGTAAAAATAGAGGTTTATCTGGAAATCAGGATGCGAATAACCCTACAAGACAGGTATGAAGAACATAAACATTTATTCACCTAAGAAACTGATGATATGGTAGACATCGATAATCATATCGTCATACAACACCTAAATTTCAATCACACTGTCTGACCGAATGTGCAGAAATAATGATATTCTCTACCAAAAATAACATGATAATTAAGGAAGTGGTCGAGTGGCTACTACAAGTCGTACACATCAGAGACGTGCATTTTCCATGGTGGGTTGAAAATCCTGACCTCGTAGCCAAACATGATTGGAAATAAAGAATGTGTGTTGATTATAATAACATGAACCTGACATGTTCGAAGTGTTAATTTTCCTCACCAAAGATTAATCAGTTGGTCGATGTCACTACCAACCAGGTCTTTCGGTCATTAATAGACACCTTCATAGGGTGCAATTAAATTTAGATGGTCCTTCATGACGAAGAGATAACATATATCATCACTGAGCAAGATCTATATAGCTCCTAGGTTATGTCCTTTATATTTAAAATTATTGTGGCTACATGTACAAGATTATAGTAGTATTACTTACCAATTTACATCTCTCTAACATGATACTCAATTGAAATGACATGACCAATGACCTTTTCTTTTATAGGAGGATTGATAATCTTTTTACCAAATATATGACCTGAAAAAAGATTAAAAAAATTACTATAACAGTTTTTTCCTCTAATGGTTAACTTGAAAGTTATTTCAATAAGTCAACATTTATAGTTGAATTTTTTTAATTTCAAGAAAAATTCAAATTCTTGATTAAGCACCGCATATATTAAATAACTTTTAAAAATACTTAAATTTACTTACGGCCAAAACTATATATCTAAACATTCAAGTAAATATATTTGCATGTGTACAAATATTATGATATTCCTGAAGTATACTAATTTATTTCTTGTGTACATTAAACTTAACAATAACTAATAGACATACACAAAATACACAGATCTATTGTCAGATAATGGTAAATCTTATTATGAATAAATATAATAAGATAGATGACCAAAGGCCAAATGTTTTCCAAAGGCAAGTGAAGGGTCATTATAGTCCCTATAAATAGAAGACATTTTCATTGTAATAGTGCTAGTTCATGATGTTGGAATACAAGAATAATATAATTCTCTATTCATCTTTATCTTCTTCTTATTCTTTAGTTTATAATGTTATTGCTCTCTCCATACTTCTCCATCTAGTTTAGCTTATATTATCCTAGTTTATAACACGTTATCAGCACGAGTCTCTGCCGATCGAATCAAGGGAGAATATTTCCAGGTATGATTTATATTGTTCTATTTATATATATTATTTCCCACAAATAAAATAAGAGAGAGTATTATAAGGACTTCCATTGCAACCGATAAATATTAGATGGACTTCCATTACATCCTATACAATACTCTTATACTATTCAAGCAGATAAATCGGTTATCACTTTAGAAAAAAATAGAGGCCTGAAGCCTATATGTAAATATAATTTTGAATGGCTTAAAAATGAAACGAGATGTTTTTCTAGGCTTGAAACCTACAATGCCCGAAGCATGGAAAAATAACCGTATAAGCATGGAAAAATAATTTGTGTAGGCCAGAAGCCTAAATTTATTATTCTAGGCCCGAAGCCTATGAAATAAAATATATGCCGAAGCGTCAAAAAATCAGAAACTAACGCTATAAAGGGCAAAAATTATATCATATGGAGTAACATACGAAGCATCTTCAATTTATAGGTACGAAGCCTAAAACAAACTTCTATATGGGAGAAGCATATACTGAAATTTAAAAGCCTGAAAGCCTATATGTATTTTTAGAAAGCCTAAAACTAATTATTTATTTTAAAGGGCTCAAACCCTTAATAAAATCCAAAACTCCAAAGCTAAAAATTAATGGTATAGACTCAAAGTATCAATTTCGATTAATATAGATGATGCTATATGTAGATTTGTTATCTTGAAATAAAAAAATAGAATTGGTATAACCTTGAGAAGTATGGGGGATTTGAGCTTGAGACTTTAGATAATAGAGTATTTGGGTATAACCGCTAGGCTACACATGTATTTTGTCTTATACAAATTTTTTTTAACAATAGACTCTACAATATCTACATTTTGTTATATATTATTCACATTCTACAATTTATAGGCCCGGAGTCTAAATAGAAATTTATATTATCGGGAGCATATACCAAAAATTATAGGGCCGAAGCCTAGAACTCAATTTATATGCCAAAAGTATATAACAAATTTTATAGGCCAGAAACCTATCACAAATTTTATATACCAGAAAAATAAAAATAAATTATTTAAAGGCTTGAAGCCTAGATCAAATTTTAAAAGTTTGAAACCTTTATCAATTTTGTTATAATTTCCAAAAAATAATTGATGAACAAAATTTAACTTGTTAAGAAAAAAATCTAAAGGCTAGAAGCCTAGGTCGAATTTTTGAAGGGTGAAGTTTGGATTAAATTCTTAAGACTCGAAACCTATATGGATTTGTAAAGTCTTGAAGGTGATAAAAAAATCATAGATATCATGGATATTTAAGAATCGAATTGTGTCATATGTAACACAATGATTTCATTCATAAAAGATACATAAAATTAGGGGGAGAAAAGTTAAACCAAATAATTGTATGAAGTGAACCAACTTTTGCGATAATTTATGCAAGATTTGCATGATATAGGTTTCGAACCTGCAACCTCCCTCATGAATGTTTATAGTGTTAACATTTGGACAATTTAATAATTTGTTAGTAAATTGGACAAAAACAAATATTAGTACAATTTCAGGTACTACTAAATTAAGTGAGGATTTCAAACGGGCAAATGTAATATTATCGAGTGGAACAAATATATGTCTCCTTGTATCAAATCATGCATATACTCCTGAAGTAGCTATAGCGTGAATAAAGGTTTTACAAAATATTATGAGATTGTTTGTCTCGTAAGAAGCAAAGTAATGAATTATTGATATAATCATAATTCTTGTTCCATTTACATAATACTATTCCCTGAAGTGATTAAAATTACAATTCCTAAACGAATGCAATAACTTTCAAATGCATATCAAAATAAACATTGTGGTGACAAAATTTGATTGAACAAAATCACATTCTCTGGCTAAAAACCATTCCATGAAGTGGATGGAATTGCATTCTCTGTAATGATTGTTGATTTTTTCAATCTCTTTGAAACTGGATGTGTAAACAAAACTTGCAGGGTTAAATACGATTAAATATTGTATTCTTTGGCTAAAATTATTCATTATAGTGAATAAAACTACATTTCCTGAATAAAATGCTACGTCTTTAATGTGTATTGAAATCAGCGTGGTGGAGATCATAACTCCACCTGAGGTTGACAATCATGACAGTGTTTTAGAGTTTGCTTTGATGGTATGTTTCCTAAAGTATATATAATTTATATATGATTGTTTTTACTAGAATTGTTGTTTAAGAAAAAAATGAGGTAAGGACAACAAGATTTATCGTTAAAAAAAAGATTAGATGCAAAACATACCGAAAAAGGACGAGGCTAATTATTTCATCAGAATACAAAGGAAAAATAGGATATCGTCGTTATACTTCTAAAATACAAGGTTACATAATTATTCTCCAGAAGTAGATATTATTGTAGCTAGAAGTATTTTGAAAAAAAAAAGATACTGTTAAGACTTTTTACAGATTTCATGTCATGGAAGTACTCCTGAAGTAGTAATATCGTAAGTAGAGTTTTATCCCAATATTAGGGTTTAACATTCTATTTTCTTCTAAACTATAACGTGTCATTCCTCTAAGTGAATGGAGCTACATTCCCTAAAGTGAATGTAACTGTTTTCATTATCTAAATAAATAGACGCATGGACGACAAAACAAGTGAATTAATGTTGTATTCCCTGATTGAAAATTATTTCCTGGAGATATAGAATCACATTCTCTAAAGAAACTTTATTATTTCCAACTTGTACAAAAATTGACCTGGTAATGAAAATAATTGAGTGACTTAAATACTGTTTTTCTTAGTTAAAAACCATTCCTTGAAGTGAATGAAAGTGCGTTTCTGGAAGATAATGAAATCTTTTTGAATGTGTCTGGAATTAACATCTTGGTAACCCGAACTCAAGACGAAGTTAAGGTAAGAAAAGAAAATCCTTACCACCAAAAGTGGAATAATAAGGAATATCTTGAAAGTAAAAGGTCACGGTAAATAAGTCATCACAAAATGATAAGCATGATTATTATTGATAAAGTGGAACTATATAGTGTCTACGTACTCGTGGAATACTAACACATTTAGTTGATCTAATTAAAAGTTTTTGGATGCCCAAAAGTTAAGTTACATTGTGGTACAAAATCGGCAAAGTAAAAAGTAAATCCTGAAAAACTTTACTAAATTTAAAGGATAATATCCAAAATTAGTATTTTGTATAAGCCACAAGTGTCTGTAACAATGTATATCTTTTGCATTATTTACTAAAAGTCTCACCAGAAGTGTGTATGAAAATATAATATGTTATTTCTTTAGGGTTATATATATATATACAGATCCAAGCAGTTGAAACGCTCATTGTGCAAAAGAAAAGATGTCATAATCCAACAAAATTTGTATTGTTAAATGATTGATTTGGTCAAGTAGTGATAGGAATGATATGTCGACTAATAGATTATTCACTTGGTCTCTACTTAAAAGAACCAAAAGATTCATTTTACCAAGTGACTACCCCCTTATTAGGAGGGGAGAGATAAGTCAACCTGAAGTTGCGTGACGCATGGTGGAATACAATTTATTATACCATTTATATGCACAAACTAAAGAATAGGAACTTGATGTTAAAAGGAATATCTATGTGCAAAGTATTGCAAATAATATTCCTAACACGTTCGCAAGTAGAATATTTCAAAATCCCAAAATATGTTGTAAACACTCTAACATAGGTGATTGTCCCATATAGACACATAACAAATATTCCAGCGAATGTATCAAAACCAACACATGAAGTGTGGTAAGCCTGTCGGTTTAAAGTATACCATGCCCCAAAGAAGAAAATCTCATGAGTAAATGATTAAATGGTAAAAATTGTGGAATGTGCACTCCACGTGATACGACAGGAATTATTAAGCCAACTAATGTTGGCACATGCATTTCTCTTAAATAAAGAAATGGTCATGAAAGGACCTAGGTACCTAAATACGGGAAAATTTATGTAGATTATTAGTCTACTGAAAATATTTAAAACTGTTAGAATAGTTTATGAGATTAATATATTTTCATTTAATATAGCGCTTGAAAAAAATAATATGGATTCTAAACCAAAAAGTGGTGAAATATGTCGTCGACAATAGAAAGTGTAATAGTGAATTTTGAAATAAAAAAAACACTACTTGTATCACGAAGGTTCTTGCAGAAACCTAGATTTAACTATTGGGAGACTTCCTCATTCTTATGTTATTGATACAGTGTAGTGATTATTAGATGTATATTAAAGTTTTTGATAAAAAAAATATGTGCTAGAAGCATGACATGTGCCCAAAAAAGAAAGGTGTTTGGAAGCACAACAAGTGCCTGAAACACGGTAGGCACTTACAGTACTTATAGCGTTTAAATATGAAATTATCGAAGATTGAGTATTTCATGAAATATAAAAGTTCCTAGAGTATAAAGGTTCTCGAAGAACGTAATTTATTTAAATCACAAGAGAAAAGTGTATGAATTATGAAAGGATACTCGGTAATTGTTGTCATAATGAAAAGGATGTGATAATTGTGTATTGTACTTTTTTTCCTTCACTAAGGTTTTTTCCCACTGGGTTTTTCCTAGTAAGGTTTTAACAAGGCATGCAAATATTCACTATCGAAGGAAGTATAAACTCTTTTATTAATCAAGAAAATGATATTACTATCACTAAATACCCTCAAGTTAAAATCCAGAAGATTCACTAATTAAAGTTTCATTTACGACGAAATCAGGTACAAGTCCGCAAGTATCTAATATATTTAGAAATATGTTATGTCGTGATGAGGGGGAGAATATATTGACTTCTGCATTTTTTCCTTCACCACGGTTTTTTCCCATTGGGTTTTCCTGGTAAGGTTTTAACTAGACAAACTGAATATGTATCATAACCCTCACGGATTAGTGTACTCTTTTTCCTTCATCAAGTTTTGTCCCAATGGGTTTTCTTGATATGTTTTTAATGAGGCATATCTTTCAGTTAATATTCAAGGGGGAGTGGTATGAAATATTTATTTAAGTGGATTATTAAACATACTGAAAATAAGTGTTGTTTATGTCATTCAACATACCGAAAATAAATGTGGTTTATCTTCAACAAAGATATACTGATTGTATTGTATGAGGATAGTATTTCTTATACCACACATAATTAAAATGGCTACATCGAAGGAGACAAAACATAACATATTTCACCAATGTCTCCTACACACACGAGTTACAGAAGAATGTGGATATTGACACTCGACAGATACAATCACTCACAAATTTTGTATATTTTCCTGATGAAATTATTGTCAACCAATATATTCACGAAGTAGGTCCACAATATTGAAATACGACAACTAAGAGATCTCTTGCCAACATAAGGGGGAGCGTAAACAAGACTGTACTCTTTTACCTTCGTCCAAGTTTTGTCCTAATGGGTTTTCTTGGCAAGGTTTTAACGAGGCAACGTTTCAATTTGATTAGTTCCATCTATATGTACCTTTTCCCTTTGACCAATGTTTTATCCCACAGGGTTTTCTTGGTAAGGTTTTGACGAGGCATATATTTTAATGGATGGATATCCAAGGGGGATTATTATGAATAAATATAATAAGATAGATGTATGGTGGGGCCTAGGGTGTGATAAAATAAGATATAAATAACGTGCAAATAACACCCTAAAGCTACATGGTTCTGCAAGTATACAGATCGTATGCAAGTTTTAGTTAAAAGATTAAGATTCCTTCCGCAGAGACTACGAAGGTTAGAGGAATCTTATGCAAGTATCAAGTGCAGATAAGTTAAAGCTAGAACAACTAAACGCAAATAAAAGTAAAGACAAATAGATTTTTGTTGGTTTTCTAATTAACTAAATTAAAACTAAGAATTAAAAGACAGAAAATAAATATGAAAGAGAAGTGATATGAGAATATAGCTCGAGTTATTAGCATGCAATCCCCACTAGTTTTACCGTTCTAAACATGTAAGGGTGAAATATGTAGTATTTCCCTAATCGGTCCCAATTCGCTATCGGTAGTTTCAAATAGGATTTACCTGTGTCAATAAGGCTTCCTAAGCAAACTTTTCCTGTAATTGGTAAATAGTCACAAGAACTAAACCATAATGATTATCTAGCTAGGTTGGGTTGTCAGATCAGACCTAATACTAGACGTTATGTGCTAAACATGCAATTAAGCATCGTTGTCATTGGTGACCTAATTACTAGATGGTAACTCTAAATGGCTGCAGTCCACAAGAACACAGAATATAAATCCAAACACATAAACAGAGAATAAAAACTATAATTCAATTTAAAACATTAAATTCCCAAATTAGATAGATGTCAATCAAAACTAGGGTTCATACATATATGCTAAAATTCAAGCTAAAGAAATTTAGTTCATGAAAGAAAAGAAAGAAATTACAAATCTAAAGGTAGAAGAAGACATATTGATGACCAGCTCCTTCCAGACTTCTCTCTTGTATTGTAAGCTTCCTCTTCGCTTAAGGTTTCACCAAGGATGATTTAAGAGTGTTAAGAGGCTGTATTTATAGTGTATAGGTTGACCTAATTCGTTTCTTGGAGATAAGGCCAAGTAATAGACTCCAAGCCCAACTCAAATTCGTAAGGAAATAAAGATAAACACTGCTGGACCGTTTTGGGCATATCTTCTTCGTTATTGGTCGGTTTGAGCTCCATAAGATACCAAAAGAATCGTAACAGAATTATCTATGTCCTTATGAAAGGAATCTTCAAAAATTGGCTTCCTTGTAGGAGTAATTACCACTTATTTAGGCGTGTGCTGCAGAAATTCAGATTTAGGCAGCTTTTCCTTTTCCTAATTGAACTCTGTTTCCTTCTATCTCCAATTACCATGCATATCTCTTTCAATATCTTGTAGTCTTTGACTTGGACTCTAATTAATCTCCATAATTATCTTTAAAGCTTCACACTAAATAAACAATTAAACCCAATATGCTCTAAAAATATTATTTTACTAAATCAAGACTCAAAATAGGAAAGTGCACTAAACTAAGATAAAATCAACCTATAAACTAATAAATACGCCTAAAATGATGTCTCGGAAGTATATTTTATTATCACAAATGAGGAGACATCAAGACCCCCAACTCAAAGTTGTATCGTCCCGATACAATAAAAGTAAAGAACAGTAGGGTACTCAAAATAAACAAGAAGAAGAAGTAGGAGGAGAATAAGAACAGAATATAATGAATGATCCTATAAAATCTAAAAAGTCTCATGTAGTAATGCTCAAGAAATAATGCACAAATGTACTTAATATACATGTAAATAACAATCCGTAAATTCAAGTTAAGATTATTTTCGCAATGCCAGAAGGAGAGGACGATAACTTAGTTCAGGTTAATGGCTATAGGTTGTTCATAGGTCCCAAATACAGCATCCAATGATCCACTTACCTATTTACCTAATAGCTCAATTGTTTCTCCACCTAGCAGTTAGAAATCCTAAGGTCTTGGTTATAACTTGGCTTAGGGACGGTATGATATATTTGGATGATGAAAAGTGAGCTTTTGGCTCTCTCCTCACTAGCCATCAACTAATCGCCCTAGAGCTTGAGTTTTCACTCGAAGATGTTCTCACTCAACCCAATTTATTGATGCTTTTGATGTGCATCCCCAATGAATCCCAATTAAAACCTTTGATGATATATAATCCACTTTGCCGGTCCGAATATATATTCCTTTCATATCAATTATTTTCTTTTTTGTATAGCTATGATTCTCTTTTTGATGTTCGAGATATCACGCTATTTTTAATATATATATATATTCTTTTTATGCCCTTGTTGGCAAAATTAGCTCGTAGCTTCTTTTTCATTCACTATTACCCCGGCAAAGGGTTACAATAATAACAATTTCATCATCAATAAAATCACAAAATTAATTCCCAAATTCCCAAAGTTCCCTAATTATGAAACCCACCACCTCAAACTCAAGCTCGAAAACGAGTTTGTCTCAGGTTTTGCGATTCGAGTGCGGGTTATATAGTAAAGTCCTAAAAACTAGGGTATGGATTATAATGTGTTTCAATAAAGGCTTTAGAAAGGCTCAGAGGGGCTAAGACTGATAAATAAAAATAATATTAAATAAAAGGGTGAGAAAGTCTAAAGAGGCTTCAAGTGTTTTAACATGAAAGATCCGCCTTAATCATTTTTCTAACTACCGGATTTTGTTACTTTTTCATTATTAGTTCATAGATAAGCGGGTTTTCAACTAATTTCAAACCTCACGTTCTACACACCAAATAATTTTCCCTAAGTTTCAACATACTTCTTAGCATTGCTCATTAACTTTTCTATCCTTTATTTCCTGTTTTCATACATGCATCTACAAAAATTTATGACATCTTTTAAAAACATACTACTTACTATCATTGACCTAATAAAATCATGCTCAAATAGGTACATTCAAGATATTCTATGCCTTAATTCAACCTAAAAAATTTAAATTTTATGCAAAAACGAAAAGAAGATGAGGACAACGAATCCCCACCCCCAACTCAAAAGTGAGCCGTGTCCCCACGACTCGAAAAAGACTCACGAATGGAATAAAATTTAAAATAAAACTAACTAAACTACCTAATGCATACAAGATATTAAGAAAAATTAGAATGACCTACCTGGCTGGCCATAGAGATCCATCTTATCATCATCCACATCCGAAGCTGAGGGATCGGTATAACTATCAATATCTCTTGTCAAGGTCAAATCTTCTATCTGTGATTCCATCTGTATGACTTCTGTCCAAAGTTCTCTGTTATCTTCTCGTAATCTTTCTATTTCGTTCTGTAACTTGAGAGCCCAAGGAGGAAGATCATAAACAATTTCACAGGAAGAGGTAGAAGAACCTTGGTCTTGGATTTTTATTTTCTTCAAAGGCCTCCTTGATGGTATGGACATTCTAGCAGTTAACTTCTTTGGTAGTGGTTGTGCTGGTGCCTTTTCTTTTGATTCTTCAGTAACCTCATCAAGATTGATGGGTTTTTCAATGGTGGCCCCAGGCAATTTCTTATTCTTCCCAAGGATAGAGCACTTTCTCTTGTATTCCATAGCTTCAGATCTGTTAGTCATGCTTGATTTACCCACAACTCAAGTTATACCAAGGATGGATTAAAAGTTTAATGAAAATTTGGTTTAGCTTGATGTTGTTGCTTGGATTTGATGAAAGACAAAGGTTTCTTGATGGATCTCGTAAGAATCTTTAAAGCATGATGAATTTGATGATGTTTAATGGTGTAGTGTGATGAATTTGATGAAGAGATTGTGTTTATGGAAGATGGAGGAGAGGATTTGAGGAGTTGTTGTGTTAATTGTGAAGGTTTGCACAAGCTTTAAAGTGTTTATATAGGGTTTGGGTCTGAAAAATTCGTATGGAAGAGGCTAGGGCTTATCTTGTTAAGGTAAGAAGTTGATTAGGAAACAAATTCTTCACAAACCGCCTGGCGCGGTGCATCCCTGCGGTGCATGGGTAGGCCGCGGGGGTAGTCCGTGCGCAACATCTGTTGATATTTTTGGCCTCTTCCCTACACCCGTGGTAGCACCCCGTGGCACGTGTTTTGTGCCTGCGGTATAGGGGTATGGTGCATGGGGTAGTCCACGCCATCTCCGTAAAAAAACCCGCGGTACATCACCCCGTGGCACACGTTTTGTGCGTGCAATATAGGGGTGCGGTGCACCGCACCTATCAGCTCTTCTTTTTCTCGCTTCTGGATAAACCCCGTGGTGCGGGTTTTTCACGCGTGGTGCATCCCTGCGGTATAGGGGTATACCGCGGGGGTAGTCCGCGAAGCCTTGCGAATTTTTCCAACTTTTTCCTTTCGACCCCAAACTCATTTTCTGCACAATAGCACACTACCTTTCTCTCATATTAGCTTGTAAACACAATTAAAATATACACTAACTTAATATTATACACTACAAAGCAATAAAACTAATCTAAAAAGCAATTAAAACAAGGGGTGTCTCCCAAGAGCACTTTTGTTTAACGTCTTTGAGTTAGACGTGTACCTCAGGTTAAGCGCATTCAACGAGATGGATTTTCTCCTCTCGCCCAAGTCCTCACTGTCATGGTATCTCTTCAAACGCTGGCCATTTACCATGAATGTCTGTTGCTCGGTTGGATTTTCAATTTCAATCGCTCCATGAGGTGTGACTTTCGTGACAATGTAAGGTCCTCCCCAACGGGATTTAAGCTTTCCTGGGTAGTTCAAAAATCGAGAATTGTATAATAGAACTTTTTGTCCTCTCTCGAAATGCTTTGGACGGAGCCGTTTATCATACCATCGCTTTGTTTTCTCTTTATAGAGGCGTGAAGTTTCATAGGGAAGATAACGAAACTCCTCCAACTCGTTCAATTAGAATTAACTCGATTAAGGATGACGAAATTTCCACCCCTTTCCTTTGATTCCCACGAACTTTTCAGCTCGATTCTTCATAATTATGGATGGTTCCATCCAAGATTTCGTGGGAAGGGGCTTTTCTGGTGGTAACTTGATAGCATAACACCCCTCTGGTGATCCACTTGTTTCCCCAGTTTCTATACTTCGCTTGTTGGAGAGAATGTCTTTCATGAATTTAAGATACGTTGGCATTCTCTTGAGAGCTTCAACAAGCGGCATATTAACCTCCAACTTCTTCAACATGTCAATGAACTTCTTGAATTCCAGTTCATTGTCATTCTTTCTGACACGTGAAGGGTATGGTGGTGGAGGGCCTGTATTAAGTTCCACTGGTTTTCTTGTCTGGTCAGGTGTTTCGGTTTGAACACTCTTTGGTTTAACTACCTCCTCAACTATATCTTTGATTGTTTCTTCCCCCCTCTGTTCTGGAATAGGGATTAGTTCTAGTTCTGGTCTTGGTGGAGGTAGTTGTTTTCCACTTCGCAATTCAACTGCATGGCAAGGATCATCTCTAGGAGCAATAGTATCACTTGGGAGTTGTCCTTTTGGCCGATTTTGTAATGTACTCGCCAGATGTGATATTGTATGCTCTACTTGCTTAGTAATCTTCTGCTGGGTTCGAACTTTCTCTTTTTCTAATTTCTTTGGCCAACTTCTCTCGTTCTCAAGAATTCTTTCCATCCCCAACTCAGCTTCTTCAGGATCTAGCAACACAAAACCTGCGTTTCCTAACGAATCTGCTTTCTCTCTTGATTTGTCATTAAGGCCTCCATAAAAAAAGGTTGAATAATATTCCGGCGAGGATCTATGATAGGGACATCTCGCCTTCTTTCCTTTAAATCGTAACCATGCTTCACCCAAACTCTCTCCATCTTCCTGTATAAATTGCTCAAGCTCCAACATATCTTTTAAACGTCTACTAACCGGATAGAAACGGTCTAGGAATCTTGTTTGAAGCTTGTCCCAATCTGGAATAACATGAGGGTATTGGGTATCATACCAATCGCTTGCACATCCGGTCAAGAAGAACTGGAACATCAGGTAATATACTTGCTCCCTAGTAACTCCTCTTACGATATAAGCATCACAGAGCATGAATTTCTGAATATATCGGATCGGGTCTTGATGTGCAGCTCCACTGAATAATCCATGAGATGCAAACTGAGTTAGCATCCCTGGATCAGGTTTAAATTTAGCGGCTTGAATTTCTGGAGCGCGAATTCCCCGTGGCTCCACTCTAAATTCGATGGGTAGCTCAAGTCTCCTTGGGTTCTCCATCTGTAACTAAATCTGAAAAACAAAAACTAAAAGCAAAAGCGTAAAATAGAACTAACTGAAAATAAAAAGCACAAGATATATGCACAAGGACTAACGATGTAGTCCCCGGCAGCGGCGCCAAAAACTTGGTGGGGCCTAGGGGTGATAAAATAAGATATAAATAACGTGCAAATAACACCCTAAAGCTACATGGTTCTGCAAGTATACAGATCGTATGCAATTTTTAGTTAAAAGATTAAGATTCGTTCCGCAGAGACTACGAAGGTTAGAGGAATCTTATGCAAGTATCAAGTGCAGATAAGTTAAAGCTAGAAAAACTAAACGCAAATAAAGTAAAGACAAATAGATTTTTGTTGGTTTTCTAATTAACTAAATTAAAACTAAGAATTAAAATACAGAAAATAAATATGAAAGAGAAGTGATATGAGAATATAGCTCGAGTTATTAGCATGCAATCCCCACTAGTTTTACCGTTCTAAACATGTAAGGGTGAATTATGTAGTATTTCCCTAATCGGTCCCAATTCACTATCGGTAGTTTCAAATAGGATTTACCTGTGTCAATAAGGCTTCCTAAGCAAACTTTTCCTGTAATTGGTAAATAGTCACAAGAACTAAACCATAGTGATTATCTAGCTAGGTTAGGTTGTCAGATCAGACCTAATACTAGACGTTATGTGCTAAACATGCAATTAAACACCGTTGTCAATGGTGACCTAATTACTAGATGGTAACTCTAAATGGCTGTAGTCCACAAGAACACAGAATATAAATCCAAACACATAAACAGAGAATAAAAACTATAATTCAATTTAAAACATTAAATTCCCAAATTAGATAGATGTCAATCAAAACTAGGGTTCATACATATATGCTAAAACTCAAGCTAAAGAAATTTGTTCATGAAAGAAAAGAAAGAAATTACAAATCTAAAGGTAGAAGAAGACATATTGATGATCAGCTCCTTCCAGACTTCTCTCTTGTATTGTAAGCTTCCTCTTGGCTTAAGGTTTCACCAAGGATGATTTAAAAGTGTTAAGAGGCTGTATTTATAGTGTATAGGTTGACCTAATTCGTTTCTTGGAGATAAGGCCAAGTAATAGACTCCAAGCCCAACTCAAATTCGTAAGGAAATAAAGATAAACACTGCTGGACCGTTTTGGGCATATCTTCTTCGTTATCTGTCGGTTTGAGCTCCATAAGATACCAAAAGAATCGTAACAGAATTATCTATGTCCCAATGAAAGGAATCTTCCAAAATCGGCTTCCTTGTAGGAGTAATTACCACTTCTTTAGGCATGTGCTGCAGAAATTCAGATTTAGGCAGCTTTTTGTTTTCCTAATTGAACTCTGTTTCCTTCTATCTCCAATTACCATGCATATCTCTTTCCATATCTTGTAGTATTTGACTTGGACTCTAATTAATCTCCATAATTATCTTTAAAGCTTCACACTAAATAAACAATTAAACCAAATATGCTCTAAAAATATTATGTTACTAAATCAAGACTCAAAATAGGAAAGTGCACTAAACTAAGATAAAATCAACCTATAAACTAATAAATAAGCCTAAAATGATGTCTCGGAAGTATATTTTATTATCACAAATGAGGAGACATCAAGGTCCAAAGGCCAAAAGTTTTTCAAAGGCAAGTGAAGGGTTATTCCTTTACCTGTAAATAGAAGACATTTTAATTGTTATAGTGCTAGTTCATGATTTTGGAATACAAGAGTAATATAATTCTCTCTTCATCTTTATCTTCTTCTTATTCTTTAGTTTATAATGTTATTACTCTTTCCATATTTCTCCATCTAGTTTAGCTTATATTATCCTAGTTTATAACAAATCTAAAATTTGATCAATATTTTTGGCCCTACGTCAATTATCAATCATTTTATATGTACATGTATAAAAAGGTAATAAAAAATTAATGGGATGCTTTCGAAATATCTAAGTTATCCCTATCGAAAGTATCATGAAGTAGTTATACCGAAAAAATTTGTTTTTTTAATACAAGAAAAGTATAAATTACCTAATCATATATAGTATAATTTACTAAAAAAGTTTCGAAATGTTGTTGATTAAAAAATTACAAGAGCATTTTTTGAATCAATATATATTAACATACGAACAATTATTTCTATTGTAAACTTGAGATCTATCCCTAAACGGTAATGAAATGACAATTATCATTTTAAATTATTGAAATAAGAGTTACATACAAAAGTATCGAATACTTAAAATTATGTTTGTAATCAAAGCTACGATATTATAAAAATAACACACTAGGCGATATGAATGAGAAAAGCGAGCAGGTGTATGAAAGAAAGATGATTGAAAGATAACTAAATTGTGGAAGAGGCGGAGAACTAGGGCATAGTTAGATTAGGGGAGAAATAAAATATTATTTATATAAAAGAAAAATTTCTCAAATGGTCTGTGAACTATATACACTTATTACCAAGTTGGTCCTTTGAATTCAAAAATTATCTAATTGTTCGGCAAACTTGATTTTTGTCACATTATAAGTGTTTGTGTCTAACATTGTTAGGTTTTCACCCTTGAATGCCACATGTCATGTTTTTTCAAGGTATTTTTGACATTTTATAGAATATATTATTTATTATATATATATATATATATATATATAGAGAGAGAGAGAGACGGTCTCGAGGGTAGGTCGAAGAGGCAATCGCTCCGAACCTTCGATTTTTTGATATTTTTTGGAATCCCCAATTTATGAACTTTTTTACATAAATGAGTATCATATCGTAAATTCGTTTTGGGTCCTTGACAGGACTGGTTAAATATATAATGGGGTATAAAGAGGGGTCGAGATCGATTTTAGCAAAAAATGTGTTACAAAGAACGATCTAAATTGTTTCGTTACTTGAAAATTTTAAAAAACTTCTAAAAATTCCCCTACTATATATAAGCTAGAAATTCTAAAAATAATACTCTCTCCACTAAAATTGAAAAAACCAAAAACAAACCACTCATCTCACACACTCACGCACGATCACACAAAGAACATCTCTCCTCAACTCATTTAATCTCACCATACTCACAAGCGGATCCAACTAAGCAAAGGATAAACTCAAGCCCGCCCTCGAATCTTTAAAAAAGAGTAATTTAGCCCATTTAAGTATTCCTAAAATTCAATCTATTATTAGATTTTTAATCTATCTAACTTTAGACATTAACTTTAAACATTAACTTTAAAATTATATTTAGTTACATAAAATTTTTACCCGATTAATAAATTATGATCATGTATCAGGTATTGTTTAATATTTTGTTTATTTTTTTAATATCATAATAAAAAGTAGTTGGTAAGAAATTATTAATTTATACCATTAAAATTATCTCTTAATTGATAAAAAAAAAGAAAAAAAAAGTGAATAGAATATTATTAACAAGTGTAATTTATTTTAATCTCTATACGATTTTATTAATAAATTTATTTGTTTAATGTGATTTATATTAAATAGCAATAAAAAAATTTCAAGACGTTGCCCCTGCCCTCTTATTAATTAAGTCCACACTCATTTATACTTCTTGATTTGTTACTGACCACACATATCGGCAAGAACTCACGGCTAGCTTCTAATCGGCGAGCTTCTCCTCTCCAAAACAACTCACCGGCGACACCTTCATGCTGCCTCAACCCTCTGCTATCCCTATCTCAGCTCCAACAACACTAATGAACAATGACACAACAATTGGAGATTTGTTGATATGCTGTCAGCGATGAAGTAAATACTCAGTTTCAAAGGGCATTAATTATTTCCGGTATCCACCAATATCACAATGGAGTCTAAAATGTAATGTTGCATGTTCGATAAAATCACCTAGCATTGTACCTTTACCTCAATGAATAGCAACATGAATTATGTTAGGTTTTTCTAGAAGTCCAACTACATTAGATGATTAAAAGTGGAATTTTTAAAGTGAAATAACATTGGTGACATGCAGTGTAATTTTTGCATAATATAAGGACGTGCAGTGCAAATTTTACATATTATAAGGACCTAAAGGGCAACTTTTACATGATATAGGGACATGCTGTGCCAATCAGCTCTATATTTTGTCGAGGTGGTTTCAACATCTGATCCACTCGGCTCGAAATCTTCAGCACCGGAAGTTCTTACTATTATAATTCCTTCCTTTCTTTTTTTTTTTTTTGGACAGCTTATAATTCCTTTCAAATTATGCATATTTTATCCAATAATCTGTTAATTTTTATGTTTAAATTTAATTAAATTACAAATATTGAAATTGAACTTAACATACGAAATAGACACTATAAATTTAATATTGGTAGTTTATCTTTCAACTCTTTCTCTTTTCTATCTGGCAGTTATGTTAGTGTTGATATTGGTAATTAATTAATTTACTTGAATAATAGGACGATTTTGGGCCATCAGATGGAGGTAGCATGAGTCTCCAGAAGGAGAGAGTGTAGCTACAGCGATGACATCAGATGGGCCACACAGGTCTTCGTGTGAGTAAAACGCTTTCAGTCTTTTGCTGAAGGTGTTCAGATCCTCCTCCTCCTCCTATATTTGCTTTTGCAGCTTGGCCATTTCCATTTCTCCCCATTGAAAGTTTGATCTGCAAATATGATCAAAATCAGTACTCTAATGTATTATAACCATTCAACTCCTACATTTGAAAGTAACTACTCAAATACACGAGAGGAAATTGCATATTTTGACAAAAAAGAAAGAGTAGGGTTTCTAATGAGAGCAGCTGTTAAGAATCCAATAAAGTTATTTTTGGTATTTTAGATAATCCGAAATTCGAATAAAATATAAAAAATAATATAAATACATATATGTACTATATATAAAGTTATCCTATATATAAAAATTCCATACATAAATATCGACTAAATAAAATTATTCAATATATAAAGCACCTAATTGATTATTGTCTATTTTATACTATATTGTCTACTACATATTTATGGTCTTCCAATAATTCTGTAACTAATTTTAATAAATACTTTATTAGGTTATTTTATTTAAAATCTATTAAACGATTGCCAATGCGTTAATCGTGGATAAACCATATTCACTGCGGATGCGGATATGGTAAATAATTCTAAAATTTAATGGTTAATGGATGCAGATTTGGTTATCATTTTTTTAATGGATATGGATATAATAATACCATTTTTCGAGGACATCCGATCCGTTGCCATCCCTACTGTTGGCTGAAATATACAATACCTATATCAATATGGCTAAGATCATGGGTATACTATTATTTTGTCATTTAACACACATTTATTTGTTTTTTATTATTTCGCATGTCACCGGGACAATAAACACCAATATTTAGAATATTTTGTGAAATATTTTACACTTTGATTATATACACATTTATTTAAGGCTTGTGCTTAGCTTTTTAAGCATAACGATAAATACTTAAGCTGTGAAATTAATCATGTCTTATGACCTCATTTTTGTTCATTCTCTTATCTTACCTCAATATTGTACTATCATTAGGAAAGATCCAGTTTTCTTTCAGTGGGGATGTAGAATTTTTTTTAATGAAGACTAATATGAAAAATGTAGTGTGCTAGTATAAGAATTTAGGTTAGGTCACTGATTTTTATTCTCAAAATTATTTTACCTGATTTCTCATGACACTGTTATTGAAGTAGGCGAGAAAAGAATATGGATATCGAATGTTGATTGCAGGTAATACATTCCTTAAATATGGTTCATAAATGTACTTGAGTTCTCGGGATAGAGTTTGTGCTGCTCAACTCTTGGCTTAAAAATACAATCTCCTTCTTCTTACATTTCAGTTCTTTGTCAATCCATCTGATTATGTTGCTAATATTGAAGCAAAGTTGTTGAAATATTTTCAGGCATATTATGTGGGAAGAGTTCTGACTCAAAAGGTTAAATGTTACTATTAATCTATAAGCCTTTTGGAGAAATCAATTTGAAAGCTCCTACATATCATTTTAGTTTTTTAATCTTCAAATCTATTTTCTATATTTTTTTAGATACAAAAGTGGACACTTTGGTTGTGTATTTTCACGGGTAGTTCATTCACGTTTTTGTTGATAGTCAAAGTTAGTAAAGTCATGTGCCACATACATGGTCTTTATTTTGTCAAATAAAGTGCATTTTTTAATTTCAACTTTATATTTAAAGTATCTATTCAATTTTATCCTAAAAATTGATCAATTTTCTCCTCAAAACTGGTCAATGTTGTCCAATTTTTATGTTATAATGTATCAAATTTGTCCAAATATAAACTTATAAAATATCTATTTTACTAAATCTTTTATCTTAAAGTGTTTACATTTCTAGATCAAATTTTCTTAAAAGATATATAAGCTAATAAAGTCCAAAAACTTAATAACCCACCCCATACAGTTCACCTAAGTATTACCTACCCAAAAGGTCCAAAATTTTAGCATTATCCCAATTCCACCCTTACATTAAACGAATTAATTAAATTTTACGCCATTATTATCTTATATAACGGATTTCATTTTTAGTGTATATCATCTAAATCCCATAATTTAAGCATTACCAAATGGAAAGTTGTTTATTGTCACTATCATTCTCATATGGTTACAAACCCACCAATTTAACCAACTCAACCGGGCAGAAGATGAGTGGGAAGGTTTCTTTTTCAGCGGCAAAAGAAGATGGTGGAGAATGGTCTTCGAGCGGCGGCAAAATATGGTGGAAAATGGTACTCGAGCGGCAAAAGAAGATGGTAGAGAATGTTTCTCGAGCGGTGACAGTTTTCTTTTGCAGTACAACGGCTTGGTGGAATGGTGATTGTGAAGATGGTGGATAATGGTCCTTGAGCGGCGGCGGAAGATGGTGGACAATGGTCCTTGATCGACGTTTGTTTCCTTGTGATATTATTCTGTAATCAATGAATGCTAGTACACCACATGGTTTTAGCTCGTATTATCAATGACATTTTGTTTCGATTTACTTTTGTTCAATAACTGTTTGTTTGTTTTTTTAGTAATATTCACTTTAACCATTTTTGGCATTGTTCATATTTTTAATGCGTTTGTCTTTCATAAACTACATACGTCTTCAGTTACATCTGTCGCACCATTAAAATGAAACAAATAACCGACCTCATTTTGACTTCTATTCTAACTCCCAAACTACACACCATTTATTTTTTTATACTTTTACAACATAATATTCATAATATAATCTTTATTCATTTCATTTTCTTTTTATTATAAAATCCGGACAACTGCCACCGACCACTACCACCACTTCATGCATTTATCACCGACTACAACCACCATTTCATACATTTTTCACCTACCACCACCACCACCTCTATTATTTTCCGCTAACCACCAACACCTTCGCCCATAACCACCACTACCTCATGCATCCACCACCACAACCACCTCATGCATCCACCACCACCCCTTCATACATCCACCACCATCACAACCACACGAATCCACCACTACCATTACCTCATGCATCCACCCGCCACTACCACCTCATGCATCCACCAGCACCATCTCATGCATCTATACCAACCACAACCACATGCATCTACCACCACCACCACCACTTCATTCATCCACCGCCACCACCTCATGCATTTCACCACCGGCTACCACCACCACCTCAAACATTCTCCACATACCACTATAAATAGTTCCATTATTCTCCATCGACCACCAACACCTTTGTCTATAACAACCACCTACTAGTTCAACCACGGCCGCCACCACCAATCACCACCAACTAATTTCAACACACGCGCTCGTCCGTGAATTTTGTACATAAAGTTCATAATAAATTCAAAAAAAAAATAGAAAAATAAAAAATTGCATTTTTTACGATAAAAATTAAAACTTATATCTATGATTTTTTATGAATTTTAATGAACTCTTTCTGAATTTTAATGATTTTTTTATTTTTAATTCTTAAATTTTGATATTCTGTTTTATGTTTTGCTATAACATACCAAAATAGATTTGTCAATTCCACCACATGTGTGCGCCCGTGAATTTAAAAAAAAAATCATAATTAACTCCAAAAAAATCAAAATAATTAAAAATTTGTATATTTGGACGGGGCAAGTTCATATCTACATCTGCGATTTTTTTAATTCTTCGGATATTCAGTTTTAAGTGTTCCTACCATACAAAAAAAATATATTTTTGTGTTCCTACGATAAACAAAAATATATTTTGTGTTCCAGTAACACACAAAATTCTAGAATCAATCTAAAGTATTTTCTTCTTTAACAAAATCATTTTTTTTCTCTCTATTTATCGAATATACCTTTTTTTTAATCATTTTTAACTATCTTGATGTATTATCTTTTTGTCTAACCCGCTTATGTTATTTTGAGTGTTGATGTAATACATAAAATAGTCATTTGTGTATTACAGCAACACACAAGTTCACTTTTTCTCTTCTAGTCAAGCCCCTTTATGTCTGTGATTTTGTGTATCACGAAAACACACAAAACGACTCTTTTGTGTAATGATGCGATACAAAGAAAAATGTGTAGATATTGGATTATATGTATTTTTTATTATGTGTATTCATATAACAGACAAAATGACACATCATATTTGTCTTTTTTCTTATCATCTGTGTTTTTGTGTGCTACAAGTGTACACAAAAATTAGTTTTGTGTAGTACTGTAACACCAAAAATAAAAGACCATATCACACTAGTACTTTATCTCCTTCTCTGTGATTTTGTATGTTACAAGAATATACAAAAAATCAATATTGTGTATTCTTGTAACACACAAATGTCAAATTTGTGTACCAGTTTTATGTATTCCTGGAACACACAATATAACAGACTCTATCATATTATTCAATTTTCCTTGAAGTTTGGCGTCATATGCCACGTGTCAATAAATAAAATCTGGGTCCTATTTGAAAATAAAGACCGTTTGGTATCTGTTTGTCCACTTTTGTAAACTTGGGTACTTTATTTTAGAAGGAAAAGGTAGGAATGTCATTGACATGTGACATTTAACGACAAATTTCACAGCGGGTACTAACGTAAGGCAAAAAACAAAACGTTGGATACCTATTTGTCACTTTTGTAAATTTGGCTACTTATTTGTCAAAATTTGAAATAATGGAAATCCACAAGGGAATTTTCCCTATTTCAAAAAAGAATATTTTGAATATAGGGTAAAACCAAACGTATTTTTTAATTCATTTTCTGGCAATAATTTTTTTTAATCCAAACATGTTTTTTAAAAATGTTGAAAAGGAAAATGACAATATACATGAAAATATTTTTGGAAAATAAAAATGAAAAATATCTTCACCAACCAAACGGAGCCTAGAGATTTCCTAAATGTAGGAGCAGGAAAACGTTTTTTAGATTTTGCAATGCTTTGTAGTCTTGTTATTGTCTTTGATCTATATGTATTTTTGTTATTTGAAACTGCTGTTTGTACTATGTGTGAATATATTCAAATACATAATATTGATATCAAATATATATTAAGTTTATACTATTTAAATACTTAAAATATAATGTAGTTTCATATTAGAAAATAAATTGTTTATCTTAAAAAAATATTAATAGATTTTTTTATACCTTATTTTTTTACAATAGTTGAATATTTCAAAAGATAAATAAAATAGATTTTAACCCAAAGGATAATTCTTTTATTACCGATAAGAAAATAATAAATATTAATCGATCATATCTTTTTTCGAGAAACTAACACGCAAATATATCGAAGTAGTATGATCAGAATAAGATAAGTCCAAATGAATTATGAGATAGAGAATGACAAAACAGTGCATGGAAAATGTCCGTGATAAATACGCGCCAAGGACAAAAGATGGCACATGCATCACACGTCCATAATTCTCTTGATTTTTTAAAATTTTCGTTTGGTCATAAAAAGTTAATTTTTACGTAGGAAAATCCAATGAATATTGGGCACAATTTTGTCCAGTGGTGCAAGAAGTTGCATAACTCGAGCTAAAGAAGGGCCATGAAAAGGAGGCTTATTGTCAATAAAAGGTCGTCATGCCTTTTTTGATTAGCAACACCAGAGCCTATATGGCTGACTTTTATAAAATTTCTATCCCAAGCCGTAAATATGTTTTCATGTACTCAAGAAAGTAAAAATATCCAATTTTCAAGTTTATTTGCAAAAATTCATATTTTTAAACACCCAAATGTGACTTACAAAATCTAAAAGTAACTTGAAAATTAACATATGGAGTTTTAAATTTTAGGTATCGTATATTTATTGAAAAAAAGGGATACTCACTTAAATAAATCTCATAAGGGGACTTTATACCCATACACAGTTTTAATATTAAGTTGCACGTCCATAGATGGTAAAAGACGGGCATACCCTAATGCTATTATTTTTTAGAAACTTTGCAATTTCCCGCTTAACACATTGTTTAGGTTGGAAAACACACCAAAACAAACCCTTTATTGTCCATATAAATTTTCTTAATCACCTTTGTAATTACCTCCTACAAGAAAGTAGTCTATGTAGGATACTCCGTTAAACTAACAAATGAAATAAAATTAGTATACATATGTTGAATTAATTGCACTATAAGTTCCTATATAAAATGTGTTGAATTACTTGCAATTTGAACTATAAGTTCATTTATAGCTAATTTTATGAGTTGATCATTTTTCATTTTCAAATGTATAGTAGTTACATCACTCACCCAAAACAAATCAACGATATATAATAGTTTCACATTATAGATAATTATCTCGAACAATTTCACAACTACTAAAGGTAATAGTTTTACATGTGAAGATTATGAATACTTGTGGACCTTAAAATTAATTGTACAAGTTCAAAAATAGATTTCAAAAAATTAGGGGGTTGGGTGGTAACAAATCTAAATTTTTTTTTGGAATTTTTCTTTCTTGGTAGCAAAGGATAGATGTGAAAAGAACCCGAAAAACCTAGCAAACCCCTTTCCTTTCCCGTCAACCTGCACAAATTTTGAAAAATGACATAGTTCTTTTGAATTAAATGAGATAATTATATTTTGGACAAAAAAGAGGAAATTAGGGTAAGTTTATATATACCTACACACCCAATTCTACATAACTCTCTTTGGCCATATGATTATACATATAATGATAGCCTAAAAATTTTTCCCTCTTTAGCTTGAAATTGTAGGATTTATCACATTATTATTCTGTATGATATATATATATATATATATATATATATATATATATATATATTAAAGCTCTCACTGTTAAAAAATGAATCATCACTGTTAAAAAATGAAGCTCTCAAGTTTTATTTTAAAGTTGTAACTTTGCTTTAATGTAAAAAAGGTGTTTTATCAATGAAAGTTATATATATGAAAGTATCAAAGGTACCCATGTGGTTCTGAACTATTCCCCCGTCTCATAAAATAGGTGAACATTACTAAAAGTAATTGTCTCATAATAAACACTTATTTAGAAAAACAAGCCCTTTTTAATTAATTTATACCTACTTTATTCCTAATTAAATGTTAAAAATTTATAAGTATAATAAAATTTAAGATATTAAGATATTTTCTGAAGGTTAATATAGTGATCTGGTAGTTAATTAATGACTTTTTTTTTAGGTTATGTATAAAATTAAAATAGACATAGTTTATGAAAAAGATATGTAGTAGGTGATGTATTGTCATTTTTTATGCAATATGGAAGGCATTGGTTGTTGCAGGCTGCTGCCAAATGTTTACGAGGCTGTTTATGCAATTTTGCACAAGTTGATGTATTGTGATTAAAATTTTTAGTTTGTTTTATAAAAGTATTGTGGTAATTTATACGGAATTAGCAGCACATTTGTCTAAAAAACAAACATGTGTGTGCGTGTTCTATTTTAGTAATGAGATACAACTTAGAAGTATCCACAGACCTTTCTCATTTTATATACACGAACAATCCTCCAATTGACGATGATATAAGGCCTTAAAAATATTAAGCACCTTTTGAACCTGTGAGACTTCTCTAGAGAGATTGGACCAAACTGTCCCTAGCCCATCGACTATCCCGTACCCAACTACCCGGCGTAAAGTTTATTGCGCTTTCTCATTTGATATTGATAGTTTAGTATAACACTTTAACTCATCATTAGCCCTAATTTTTGCACACACAAAGCCTACTACACATTTAACCAAAGAAACTAAACCATTAATTCCCGTGTGAACAATATATTATTTCATTCAATATATTGCTTAGTATCATTTCAATGTAACTAGCGAACACTTACTTAGGGTCAGTTATTAATTTTTTTTCAAATTAGCAACAACGATCAATCCCATTGTCGCTAATGGGCGACACGTTTCTAGCGACCACTTTGGTGGTCACCAACAAAATTTCCTAATTTTATTTTCTTTTTACGTATCCTGCAACAAATAACAGTTGCAAGAGTCCTTACAACTAGGGACCATGCAGTCAGACACTACTGAAGGCGTGGTTGCTAAAAGTGCCATATGTAGTAGTGTTAGTATGATTTGAGTACTTTGAGGGAAATGACCGACGTCAACCCTGCTATAAGCATATGACCATTTTCCTCCTTGCTGGAGCTCTGCGAGTTAAACCTATGGCGAATAAATAATATTTGTCTTGACATATGAGAATTTAGAGAACAATGATACAGAAAAAATATTTTAAAGTCTTGTGCAGATAATAAGTATGTTGCATTTCAAATAACTATATTGGAAGACACAAACTAAAAGAGTAAGCATATAATATCTATTTGTTGTTGTTGCATTGTTGTTTGATCACCTTGCCATGTCCAAACAATGTCTTTTAAAGCTGGTCTTATCTCCTGCTTCTTCATCTTCTGATATTCCAATGTATCTCCATTTGATTTTTTCACCTCAACAAGGTGAAAATTCGGAGTAATCTCAATGATCACTGCATCAACAGTGAGTGCGCCTTTACTGCCTTCACTTAATTCCTCTAGTATCCCTTTATCTTTCTACATCTCTTTCGTCTTCAGCAGCTTAGCTACTTTCTCCATCTTCGACATCATACTCTTTACGGGGATAACAAGCTAATAGTACGTATAAGATCACCCTATATGACCAAATATCTGCTTTTGAACCATCATAGCCTTTGCCGATGAGTACTTCTAGGCCACATATGTAGGTGTACCACAACTTGTATGAATTAATATGTCTGCTTGCCTAGATTCTGATAGAGCGCTCAATCCAAAATCTGAAATCTTTAAATTTTCATTTCCATCAAAAAGCAAGTTCTCCGGTTTGAGATCGCGGTGATAAACACCTCTGTTATGGAAAAAATAAACAACAATGTTATCATATTATAAAAATTGATAAATAATAGTGAAATTTTATTATTGATATACCCTTCAATATATATATATATATATATATATATATATATATATATATATATATATATATATATATATATTATATAATATATATTTCTAATGAGAGTATTTTCTTATGTTGATTAAACTAGGTAGGATTCGGACTCGTGAATGGAAATTATTGAGCAAAGCCTCCTTGTTTCTACCGATGTCTCTCGCCTTGATATAGTGATATTTTCTAAAGGAAGAATTTTTTTTTGATTTTTTCTTATTTGGAAGAAAAGGTAGATCAAAACTTAGAAAATAAAAAGAAGATTGAAACCCTGAAGCTTGGAAAGTTAATGAGTCCAATAATTGATCAAGATCCCTTGAAATATAGCGATGAATCTATATAACCAATGATAATAGATATTATTGGTCTCAGGATCAGTAGTATTGGTCTACACGAGCCAAAATGAAAATTAAGATATCCGTAGATCAACACGAATTAGATCCTATTTTAATAAGATCACAACAACAAATAGAAGATGGATTGATCATGGACTAAAACACCAACTAAATTGAAGAACCTAGTTCTTTCTTATACCAATGGGAATATAATTGGTCCAATCCTTGATTGGATACAATGTCTTATCTCATTGAAAATTGGTGATAAATTACTGGAAATCTGATGGGATACATATGAGGAATTGAAGATGGCAGCTTGGTCTCTATCACACACCATTGGATCATATAGAAAGGGGTATAAATTCCATCTATAAATTTGTTCTTTTTGGAGAGGAAATTTATTTTATGCTGATAATCATAATAAAAAAATTTAATTCCAAACCTACTCCATTTTTCAACTTTAACCGATTTCTTTTACTAATTTCATATACACATTATTATAAAAATCTATAGGAATAGATTGATTACTCTTATCAATAAATCATTTACTCTTAAGTACTTATCAACCACATTTTGTCAATGGTTAATAAAAAATTACTCCTTCCATTCCTAAAAGGTTGTCAGTTATACTAAAAATAGTTGTTCGAAAAAAGTTGTCACTTTAAAAATCAAGATACTTTTTTTTCTTTATACCACTTTTACCCCTAATTAAATATAATATATGTTCCTAATAAATATTTATGATATCAAGACACTTTATGGAGGTCACTTTAGTAATCACATGGATAATAAATGACATTTCTTAGTTTGTGTGAAAAAACAAGTGTAACAACCTTTTTGGAACAGAAGAAGTAAATAATATAAAGATAGTTTTTTATAGACGAAATATTTTGGTATGTCCCTTTTATAAAAAGTCGTTTCCCTTTATATTATATTGTATATAGTATATTTATGGATAGTAAATGCTTAAATACTTTTATTCTCTTTAGAAATTAATCATTTGCTTATTATATTTTTTATTAACGCTACTCATGCCATCTCAAAATGTAAATATATCAAGTTCATAACTTTTTTTTTTCAACAAAAAAAACCTTGAGCAGAAATTGCGCTAGTTATTAAGGTCATACGACGAGTCCTGCATGACAAACAAGGTCTTTGGCCTAATGGTTTTGGCCCATATTCATTATAATATTGAACAAAACTTAACCTAAAAAACGGGTATTAGGTCTGAAAAAAATTGCCTCTCGGTAAGTGACACTTCTAATATTGAAAAAGAGCTCTCTACGTGCCTATGAGCATAGAATTTCCTATAAATACTTCACATACCAAAAAAAAAAAGGAAAGTGATCAAATATATCTACACCTCTTACGAACTTGATCGTAATAGCCCATCATTTGCAGGTATTAGACCTAAATCCCTTGGACATAAACTAGCCAAATTATTGCCTAAGAAAGCTGATAAAAGAAAGTAAATGAGGAGTCAACGAGCTCCAATTACTTTGATAGGTCATTGTATTATTAGCGATTCTTTGGGAATCGATTAACTTACCACCTAAAAAAGACTCATAGAGATACCATGATGCAAAGGTGTGGTATAAGACAAAAATGAGCCAACATTTTAGCCTCATATAGATAGAAAAGAGATGCAAGCAAAAATAGAAAGCGTCGCCCTAAAAGATATCCTCCAATAATTGATATCCTTAATTATGACGCGAATGCCTCACATGGCCTAAAATTCCTTCTTGATAATCCACTCATCACTCTAGACCTCATTGGACAAAGCTACAATATTTGAATTTGGTGACACTGGAAGTTTAATATATTTACTATTCTTACACACCCTCGAACGAGCACATATTGACCCTGAGGAGTTAGAACCCATTACAAAAGGGTCACATGATTAATGTACAAGGACTTTCATATGGAGGGGACTCAGAAATACGTGTAATTGAATTCTCATATAAACACTATTAGTACAATCTTGTTTTAGCAGAAAAGTTAATTGATGTACCTAGCTATCGATATCTGAAGACTGAGGTAAATATATAGGATATCTGTAAATCAGGATATAAATAGCCTTACAAGACAGGTATGAAGAGCATAAACATTTTTCACCTAAGAGACTAAGGATATGGTAGACATCGATAATTGTATCGTTATACACCACCTAAATTTCAATCACATTGACCGACCGGTTGCGTAGAAATAATGATATTCTCTACAGAAAATACATGATAATTAAGTAAGTGGTCGAGTAGCTACTACAAGACGTACACATGAGAGAAATGAATTTTCCATGGTGGCTTGAAAATCCTGACCTCATAGCCATACATGATGGTAAATAAAAAATGTGTGTTCATTACAACAACATGAAACTGACACGAAGATGTGTTATTTTTCCTCACAAATGATTGATCGGTTGGTCGATGTCACTGCCAACCAGATCTTTCGGTCATTAATAGACACCTTCAAGGGGTGCAATTAAATTTAGATGGTCCTTCATGACGAAGAGATAACAAATTTCATCATTGAGAAAGGTATACTACTCCTAGGTTATGCCCTTCATAGATTTAAAATTATCGTGGCTACATATACCGGTTTAAAGTTGTATTACTTACCAATTTACATCGCCCCAACACGATTTTCGATTGAAATGACATGACCAGCGACCATTTATTTAATAGGATGATAGTTAATCTCTTTACCAAATATATGACCTATAACAAGATTAAAAAATTACTATAAAAGTGTTTTCCTCTAATGGTTAACTTGAAACTTATTTCAAAAAGTTGAACATTTATAGTTGTAATTTTTTAAATTAAAAAAAATCTCAAATTCTTGATTAAGCAAAGAATATATTAAATAATTTTTACAAATACTAAAATTTACTTATGGCCCAAACTATATATCTAAACATTCTAGTAAAATATATTTGCATGTGTACAACTACTATGATATTCCAGAAGTATACAACCAATTTATTTTTTGTGTACATTAAACTTAACAATAAACTAATAGACATACACAAAATACACACATCTTATCAAATAATGTTAAACCTGAGATTTGATCAATATTTCAACCCTTGACCTAATTTTTAATCATTTTATATGTATATGTCTAAAAAGGTAATAAAAATTTAATGGGATTCTTTCAAAATATCTAAGTTATCCCTATCGAATATATCATGAAGCAGTTATACCGAAAAATCAAGTTTTTTTAATAAAAAAAAAGTATAAATTACCAAATCATATATAGTATAATTTACTAAAAAAGCTTCAAAATATTGTTGATTCAAAAATTTCGAGAGCACTTTTTGAATTAATATATATGAACACACAAAAAATTATTTCTACATAAATTATTATTACTATTTTTAAAAATACATAACAACTAAATTTCTACAATAAACTTGAGATCTATCACTAAAAGATAATTGAAATGACATTATCAGTATAAATTATTGAAATTAGAGTTACATACAAAAGTATCGAATACTTACAATTATATTTGTAATCAAAGCTACGATACTGTAAAATATCACACTAGGCGATATGAATGAGAAAAGCGAGCAGGTGTACGGGCGAACGATAATTGAATGAGAACTAAATTGTGGAAGAAGCGGAGAACTAGGGCATAGTTAAATTAGGGGAGAAATATAAGATTATTTATATAAAAGAAAATTTTCTCAAATGGTCCGTGAATTATATACACCATATACCAAGTTGGTCCTTTGAATATAAAAAATTATCTAAATGGTCGGCAAACTTGATTTTTGTCAAACTATTAGTCCTTGTGTCTAACATTGTAAGATTTTCACCCTTGAATGCCACGTGTCATGTACTTTTAAGGTATTTTGTATTTTTTCTATAATATATTATTTATTATATATATGTATATATATAAGAGAGAGAGAGGGAGAGAGAGACGGTCTTGAGGGTATGCCGAATAGGCGATTTCTCCGGGATTTCGATTTTTTGATGTTTCCCGGGATCCCCAATTTATGAATTTTTTCACATAAAGGGGTCTCATTTCATAAATTTGCTTTGGGTCCTTATTAGGACCCCCCCTCTCTCGCTCTATAAATATATATATATATATATATATATATATATATATCCATATATACATATTTAAAAAAAAAAAAATAAGGATCCACAGGGAGACAAAATAGTAGTTCGAATTTAATATTGACCTAAAATATGTCACAAAGGATGGTGTAAATCGTGCCACCTTAATTCAATGTCAAGGAAAACAAACGAATTTTACAATACCTAGTTTATATTTCCTTATTATACATTTTCACCCATTTCTATATTTTCTTCACACTATTATCCAAGATGGTCATTGATGTCTTTGAATTATATTTAAATGGTTGTCAAACCTGATTTTCACACTATTAGTCCTTTGTGACTAAGTGCCAGTTTGGGATTGATTATTTTAGAGCCAAAAGCGATTTTCAATTAAAATTTTAATATTTGCAAAAAATATTAAAAAATATTTTGGCATCCAAAATCACTTTAAGTGATGTTTTAGCTAGTGCTTTTTCTAAAAGTGATTTTAAAGGTCGAGAGTATTATTACGAGTCAAAAATCACTTCAAGTGATTATTTTAAAAAATAATCCCAAACGGGCTCTAACATTGTCAGGTTTTTACCTTTGAATGCCATTTATTTTTAAGGTATTTTTGACCTTTTATAGAATATATTATTTTATTATCATATTATATATATTATATATAAAAAAATAAGGAGTCATAGAGAAGAAAATAGTGGAACAAATATAATATGAACTTAAAATATATCAAAAGGGGCGGTGTAATTCATGACTCCTTATCATTGTCAAAGATAGAAAGCGAATTTTAAAATACCTATTATATTATATTTACAAATTTTCACCCATTTTAATTTTTTTCCATATTTTTTCACACACCGTCACACATTTTAACACAATATCACGCAATTGCACATATATTCACACTATTTCATACAATATGACCCATTTTTATAGATTTTCATATTGTTCACACATTATCACCCATTCTCACACATTTTTCACACATTATCACATATTTTAAAAAAATTTCTCACACTATCACCCATTTACATACATTATTACAATTTTTCACACTATTACCAATTTACACACATTATCACCTATTTAACAATGTTTTGCACAATATCACCCATTTTTACACATTTTCATGTTTTTCGTTCACTATCACCCATTTTCACACTCTTTCATACTTTTTCACACATAATCCCTCATTTTCACACACTATTACTCATTCCTATACATTTCCATACATTATCAACTATTTTTACATTATCGTTACGCATTTTCATAACTTTTCACATATTATCACTTATTTTTACACGTTATCATCCATTTTCACACACTATTACCATTTTCATGCACTATTACTAATCTTCTCATTTTTTCCTACAGTATTGACCATTTTAACACTTCCTACTATCATACATTTCATATTTTCCACACACCATCACCCCTTTACACATATTTTCACACTTTCCACGCAATTATTCCATTTTCACACTTTTTTCACACACTATTACCCATTTCCACACATTTTAAATTTTTTACACACCATCACCCATTTTCATATATGTTTACACTTTTTTACTCACAGTCACCCTATTCTCAGGGACTTAGTGTGTTTATACAAATGGATTACAAGAAAGCTTAGTAATAAGTAGTTTAATGAGTTAAAGACAAGAAAAGTAAATATGAATTATTTAGGAACTGATGATTAATTAAACTAAAAACAATATGTAAGAATAAGATGAGAAATATAGCTTAGGTTTACTAGTATGCACTTATCCTTCTATTTCTTCTACTAGTTAATAAGGGTGATTAAAGCTCTTAAAGTAAGTAGCCAGGATTCTATAGTAGTTAAATCTCAGTAAGCCCTTGCTAGTGGACATAGGTGGCGATCTAGCAATTGTCAGGGACTTGGGTAAGGAGACCCTATGCAATGATCGGTGGATATATCTCAAACCCTAATGACTATGTAGTTAGGCAAGCCTTTCTGGATCACTACCGCACACTAGACAATTATGTGGTGTTTCATTAATTAAACACCCCTTCCGGGTGTCCATCAAACTACTATTAATGGGGTAGTCTATACTCGTGCACTAGCAAGAACTACGGTCAATCATCAAAGCAAATAAATAAAATATAAAGGTTAAGAAACTAGAATCAAATTAAAAAGCTTTTTCCCAGACAAACATAGATAGAAGGAAATAGAATTCAAATATTATACATATGCAAATCCCAAGCTATGGGAAATTAAGTTCATGCTGAAAAGAAATAAACTAAGATAAATATACATACTATCAACTTGATACTTTTGAATGACTTCTATGAATTAAAGAGTAATAATTGAGCAAGGAGATGTTTACAATAATAAGAGTGTGTATTTATAGGTTCTAAGAAGACTCTAGGTCGAAATCTTGAGTGGAAGGCAAGTAATTTGAGTCAAAGTCCAACTCAATTTCGTTCCCTAAAATATTGGAGAGGATAACGATTCTCACTATTTTGATCATATCTCCTTCTTTATTGGTCCTATTTTTTCCTACTTTATATTGAAATTACCGCAACCAAAAAGATCTATCTTTACTCTTTTAAATGTTCATCGAAATCCCCAGCCGATTTGAAGTTATCTTCATTTTAATGGACGCAACTGTAGAATTACATGCCATCTTTTCCTTTCTTATTTTATATCTACTTCATTTTATCTCTTGAATACTTCAACATCTTCTTTCCTTATCTTCTTAGAATTTATTTGACATCTAATTAAATTCCATAAAACTTAATAGGTTCACATTAACACACAATTAAACCAAATATGCTCTAAAAATAATAAATCATCAAATCAAGACAAGAAACAAGAATTTATCAAAATACGAATACAAATCTATAATCAATCAATCATATACACTATCCAAGCTTCATTATTATATCACAAATAGGGAGACATCAAGACCCCTAACTCAAAGTTGTATCGTCCTGTTACAATAAAGATAAAAACTAAGAGATGTCTCTAAATACGCACCTAAGTCAACTAAGCACAATGGGAAGAAGATAGCATAATATATAAAATAATCTCAAAGAAAAAACTATGAATATTTCATGTGATAATATTTAAAAAATAGATTACATGTACATTTGTCATATTCACAATCAACACGGTTCGAATTCAAGACCAGATTAGCTTTGCAATGCACGAATGAGAGGTTCTTCACTTAGCTTACCAAGGAGACTATATATTGTTCATCGAGCTTCACTAGTATCCAAAAATCCATCTAACTACTCTGAATGGTTAAATCACTTCCGGATAACATAACAAAAAATCATAAGGTCTTTAAGATTGTAATATTGGTTTAGGTACGGTATGATACGTATATTTGGATAATTTAGAGTGAGATTTTAGCTCTCTCCTCACTAGCCATCAACGAATCGACCTAAAGCTTGAGTTACTCTCATCAAACGTTCGCATTCAACCCAATGAATTGATGCACTAAGTAGCATCCCCAATAACCCAATACTAAAGAATAAAGATGATCACATACAATTTCACTTTGTCAATCTAAATATATACGATATTTTCATCTAATTTTTTATTGTAATATAGCTATTCTCTCTTTTTGATGTGAGATGTCATGCTACTTTTTCAACATGATTTCTTTTTCGTAACATTTTTCATTTAATTTTTCCCCGGCAAAGGGTTTCAATATTAAAACAGTGAATCATCATCAAAATATAGAGCACAAATACATAAGCTCAATATTCCCAACCCAGTAATAATTCCCATAATGTTGGATCCACCACCCTAAACTCAAGCTCTAAACGATTGTCTATGCATCAAGATTCGAAGGTGGGTCATATGGATAAAGTCCTAAAATCTAAATGGTATGGCATATAATATGGCTAAATAAAAAGGCTTTAGAAAGGCTAGAAGGAACTGGGAAGGATAATAATATAATAAATGGACAACAAGCTAAAAGACAACAAGGGTCTTATCAAAGAATCGTCTTAATCAATTTCTAATTTATGCAATTTGGTTATTCTTTTACCTTTAGCACGTTCATTAAATGGGTTTATCAACTAGGTTGGATCTCACGGCCTAAACACCACTCAAGGCTCCCCAAGATCAAACATACTTCTACTGCATTGCTCACTGATCTTTTCTTTACTATGAATGTGAGTATCCTCTAAATACTCAAAGCATACAAAATAAAACAGCTCATAAACATACTACTTTCTATCATTAACTTACTAAGCTTATGCTTTCAAGATATTAAACACACTCTACATCTAAATCCCATGTATCAAAAAATTTAATTTCTTCCAAAAACAGTAGAATCACAGAAAAATGGAGATGAGAGACAATGAATTTCCACACCCCAACTCAAAAATGAGACGTGTCCCCACGATTCGAAAAAAAACTCTAAAAAGAAATTAAAAAAACAAGCAAATAAAGCATATACAAAAATGATAAGGAGAAAAGAGGACATACTCTCGAGGCTATTGCCTCGCTTTATCAACATCCAAATCACTGGATCTTTCGCTAAACCGCGCTTTAATTGCTCAAGGAGTGTTATAATGTGCACCTGACCGCCGGCAGTGGGTTTCGAGCAGTGCTTGGTTTTCCTAATTCTGAAATGGGTCGGGCTCTTTTGGCGTGCCTTGCATCTGCACGCTTAAGCGGAGAAGAATCCTGAATTATAGAAAATATTTTTGAAAATAAGAAGATAAAAAATATTTTGGAACATAAGAAGATAAACCTTTTATTTGGAGAGCACGATTTGTTGGGTTTAAAAATTTATTAACGATTATTTTGTAGATATACAAGGTATTGTTTTACCAATATTACTACTATAATTTCTATAGTTTTTATTATTATTATTATTATTATTATTATTATTATTATTTTGCAATTCTGAAATAAATTCATAACTAATTTTTTCTCCTATTATTTTTTTGGTTGATTACTTAATCTAGTGTATAAGGGTAAGATGTGAATTTCAGAATGATAGAAAATATTTTAAAACTTACGAAGATTAACTATTTAGGTGGAGAGCACAATTGTTGGATTTTAAGATTTATTAACGATTATTTTGTCTTCTTAAGAGATATACAAGGTATTGTTTTACTTAAAAGTATTACTACTATCCGTTCATCGTCTTTAATAGAAGCAAAATAATCCTCATCTAGTCCGTTCTCTTTATTCTTCTTACTTTCTTCCTCATCGATTATAGCAGGTATAATTTATTTTCGATAAGTGCAGATTTCCAACCTGAAATATTTTCTGGAGGAGTGAAAATTACCTGTAGTGTGAACTCTGACCACCGAAAGTGGGTTTCGAGCAGCGTTTGGTTCTTCTATTTCTGAAATAGGGCGGGCTCTTTTGGCGTGCCTTTCATCTGTACGCTCAAACGAAGATAGAATGTATTTTGAAATATACGAAGATAAACTTTTTATTTGGAGAACATGAT
The DNA here is from genome assembly GCA_029959085.1 of Nemophila menziesii. Classification (NCBI taxonomy): domain Eukaryota; kingdom Viridiplantae; phylum Streptophyta; class Magnoliopsida; order Boraginales; family Hydrophyllaceae; genus Nemophila; species Nemophila menziesii. The sequence goes on from JARWIR010000031.1 coordinate 5,875,978, forward strand.
TTGTTGGGTTTAAAAATTTATTAACGATTATTTTGTCGATATACAAGGTATTGTTTTACCAATATTATTATTATAATTTCTATAGTTTTATTTATTTATTATTATTATTATTATTTTACAATTCTGAAATATATTTATAAAAATAAATATTCAGTTTAACAGAACAAATAATAATATTATTATTCCAATATACCAAACGACGTCGTCAGTCATAAGCTATGTTTTAGGTTAAAGAGGAATTTTGAAAATTTAGACCGTTAGTTAATACTCCATAACCTCTCCTCCCTTTTAGAAAACACGAATTTAGCTGAAGCTCCATAACCTCTCCTTCTTTTCAGAAACACACAAATTCGTTCTCTTTTGCATTTGTTACATAGTGAGAATCAGACACTTAACTACTTATACTTCCAGTCTCTAGTTTTTTACTCTTAACTCTTACTGATCAAGCCATTTAAAGAAATGGGGACTATGGAGGATTCCGGCGTGTTCATAATCGACGGTAGAAGATACGGCGGAATGCTGAGCAATGGTTCACGATCAATTCTAGCTACGCCTCTTTTTTTCTTGTATGTTTCTCCTCCAATTTTACTGTTTTAAATTAGATGATTTGGGGTTTCTAGATTTTGTATTATCGTTGTGTAATGATTAATGTGATAAATGAAATACGTAGAAGTAGAGCAGCTACGTGGAAGGATCCAAAGCAACGTGTAAGGCCAAGAATGATAACAACAATATTAACCGTTCTAGGTTACCGTTAGCCTATTATCTATATATAGATCCATATGAATACAACATAAGGAATCCAGAAAATAAATATTGTCTTTAGGTTTAGGTTTAGTTTATTTAGTTACGATCAAGTATATCCTGTACAATCACAGTTGTATATACATTGTATCTTTTGTATATATTTCTATAAATAAAACACAATTCATTACAAGTTTGGTGCTTTCATTGAGAGGCAATGGCGGATGGTATTCGACTCCAGTTGATGAATGACGTCTTCAAAATATTTCAAGATGAAACTGCCAGGAATTTCACATCAATTGATGGCAGACTCACAAACCTATAAAACAAAGTTGGAACATTGCAAAATATAATTGAATTGTTTTGTATATTACTCCAAAAAAGGTATGATCGAATTAATCCGTCAGATACAAACTAATCTTTGGAAAATCAAGAAACTGTTGTACCTCTTGTTAAAAAAAATGAACAATCATTCACTGGTGAAGGCAAGCAATCCAACAATTATATGAAGAAAATGTTGGAAAATATTTTATCCAAGAGTTATGATGGATATGGAGATCAAATACATAAATGTTGGAAATTTTTCTTTTATTTTTATATGTTAAGTAGATATCTTTATATATTCCAAACCGACAATTCTTACAAGTCCTATCAAAACCTTAAACTAGAAGAAAAATTAAATTAAAAATGTTCTGTGGCAAAATTTAAAATAAAACGGATTACGAGAATCGTTTTTGTCCATCCTAACAATTTGTTTTGCAGTTTGTCATGTCATGGATGATGGTTTTTATTTTTTGTGCATGAATGTCGTGTATGTTTTTTTTTTAATAATTAATTTATATGGCGGGTTGAGCCATTGATTTTTATTTCCTGTAATTTTAGCAATTATTTAAAATCCATTTGTTATAGATTTAGATTTATATTTCTCCATTAAAAGATCACTTTTTATAGGAATCATGTTAGATTGTGATCTTAAATATGTAATATGCTAGAAAAATTAATTATCATGTGATGGTGTCCGAAAATGCAGACCATGGAAGGTTGAAGAGTTCAATAAAAATCGACATCAAAACTACCATCATCCATTACAATATTTTTATGTGTTGTTTTCCTTTTAATATCAATGTTTGACATTTGCACATATAAAACATCTAATTCATCACCTAGAAAGAGAATGCCACAAAACATAGGATTAAATTGACCAATCTATTCGTAGGTACACAAATAAGTTAAACGGATAGAATTAATTAAATTGAATGAGAGTCTGAGGCGTGTGAGAGTGGGTATGGGGTAGGTTGGGGATGGTAGGAACAAGAGTAACAGAAGGTTGGGCTCCGAGAAGGAGTAAGGTGGGACATGTGAGTCAAGGAATGAAAAGGGTTGCGGAAGCAAATAGGCAAACGCGAGAAAGGATGCGAGATGGGTTAAAAGAGATAGGATGGGTATATTTTTGGCGGGATGTGAGGCAGAGGTTGGGTTAAGGAGGAAGGGACGAGGTGGTGGGTGGGATGGGAAAGGGTAAAAGAGATAGTAGGGTCGGTAAGATTAGGCGGGATTTGAGGCAGGGGTTGGATCAAAGAGTGAGTCTTGGTGTGAGACAAGGGCAATAAGGGTATGGGTGGGGAAGAGAAAAGAAGGTGCGAGAAGGGGTAAGGAAGGATATATGGTGGGAGAATATTAGGTGAGAATGGGAGGTAAGGATGTTAGGGGAAAGCGGAGTAGTATTAAGTTGGTGAATGGGTAAGGATGGAGATAGGGCGGGATATTGATGAGGTGAAATGGGGTGGTTAGGAGACTAGGGAAATATTGTGTAGGGTGTGGAGTTAGTGAAATGGTTAGGTCAGGAAGGGGTCGGGTTAAGGAGGGATGGACAAGGGGGTGAGAGGGATGGGAGTGGCGAGAAGGGGTAAAGTTGGACGGGATGTGGGGAAGGGATTGGGTTTAATGAGATAGGGATGTCAGATGGGAAAGGACGTGAAAGGGTATGGAATGAGATAAGGTAAGAGATGATGTGTTGAGAATCGGGTGGTGGCTAGGGAAAGGTCGTTTGGAGTTAGTGAATGGGTAAGGTTGTGTGTCATGTGGGGTAGGGGTTGGGTTAAGAGTAAGGTTTAGAGTGGGATAGGGGGCAAGGAATGGAAGGGGTTGGGGAAGAGGATGGCAGGGGCGAGAAGGGGTAAGGAAGGATATAGGGTGGGAGAGGATGATGTGAAAATGGGGTGGTAGGGAGGCTAAGATAAGGTCGAGTAGTATGGAGTTAGTGAAAGGGTAAGGGAGGAACAAGAGTAAGGGAGTGTTGGGGTCGAAGAATGGGTAGGGATGGATGGGGAAGAAGTGGGATGGAAGGGACGACAAGGGTTAAGGCAAGACTAGGGCTAGGGAGGGTTCATGTGGGACGGGAGGTTCGAGGATTGGGAGGGCGAGAAGGTTGGGCAAGCGGGTTAAGGAGGGGGAGACGAGGTGGTAGGAGGAATTGGATATGGGAAGGGACAAGAAGTGGTAAAGGAGATAGGGTCAGGATGTGGGGTCAAGTGAGTTAAAGAGGGACGGGGGGTCGAGGAACTGAAGGGTTTGTCAAAGAGGAGGGTAGAGGCAAGAAGGGGTACTCGTGGAATACTAAGATATTTAGTTGATCTAATTAAAAGTTTTTGGATGCCCAAAAGTTATGTTACCTTGTGGTACAAAATTGGCAAATTATGTTAAAAGTAAATCCTGAAAATATGTACTAAATTTAAAGGATAATATCCAAAATTAGTATTTTGTATAAGCCACAAGTGTCTGTAACAATGTATATCTTTTGCATTATTTACTAAAAGTCTCACCAGAAGTGTGTATAAAAATAAAATATGTTATTTCTTTGGGGTTATATATATACAGATCCAAGCAGTTGAAACGCTCATTGTGCAAAAGAAAAGATGTCATAATCCAAAAAAAATTGTATTGTTAAATGACTGATTTGGTCAAGTAGTGATAGTAATGATAAGGCGACTAATAGATTATTCACTTGGTCTCAACTTAAAAGAACCAAAAGATCCATTTTACCAAGTGACTACCCCCTTATTAGGAGGGGAGAGATAAGTCAACCTGAAGTTGCGTGACGCATGGTGGAATACAATTTATTATACCCTTTATATGCACAAACTAAAGAATAGGAACTTGATGTTAAAAGGAATATCTATGTGCAAAGTATTGCAAATAATATACCTAATACATTCACAAGTAGAATATTTCAAAATCTCAAAATATGTTGTAAACACTCTAACATAGGTTATTGTGCCATATAGACACATAACAAATATTCCAACGAATGTATCAAAACCAACGCATGAAGCGTGGTAAGCCTGTCGGTTTAAAGTATACTATGCCCCAAAGAAGAAAATCTCATGAGTAAATGATTAAATGGTAAAAATTGTGGAATGTTCACTCCACGTGATACGACAGAAATTATTAAGCCAACTAATGTTGGCACATGCATTTCTCTTAAATAAAGTAATGGTCACGAAAGGACCTAGGTACCAAAATACGAGAAAATTTGTGTAGATAATTAGTTTACTGAAAATATTTAAAACTGTTAGAATAGTTTATGGGATTAATATAGCGCTTGAAAAAAATAATAAGGATTTTAAACCAAAAAGTGGTGAATTATGTCGTCGACAATAGAAAGTGTAATAGTGAATTTTGAAATAAAAAAAACACTACTTGTATCACGAAGGTTCCTGCAGAAACCTAGATTTAACTATGGGGAGACGTCCTCATTCTTATGTTATTGATACAGTGTAGTGATTATTAGATGGATATTAAAGTTTTTGATAAACAAAATAGGTGCTAGAAGTATGACATGTGTCCAAAAAAGAAAGGTATTTGGAAGCACAACAAGAGCCTGAAGCACGGTAGGTACTTAAAGTACTTATAGCGTTTAAATATGAAATTATCGAAGATTGAGAATTTCCTGAAATATAAAAGTTCCTAGGGTATAAAGGTTCTCGAAGAACGTAATTTATTTAAATCACAAGAGAAAAGTGTATGAATTATGAAAGGATACTCGGTAATTGTTGTCATAATGAAAAGGATGTGATATTTGCGTATTGTACTTTGTTTCCTTCACTAATGTTTTTTCCCACTGGGTTTTTCCTAGTAAGGTTTTCATTTACAACGAAATCAGGTACAAGTCCGCAAGTATCTAATATATTTAGAAATATGTTATGTCGTGATGAGGGGGAGAATATATTGAAATTTGCATTTTTTCCTTCACCATGGTTTTTTCCCATTGGGTTTTCCTGGTAAGGTTTTAACAAGACAAACTGAATATGTATCATAACCCCCACGGATTAGTGTACTCTTTTTCCTTCATCAAGTTTTGACCCAATGGGTTTTCTTGATAAGGTTTTAATGAGGCATATCTTTCAGTTAATATCTAAGGGGGAGTGGTACGAAATATTTATTTAAGTGGATTATTCAACATACTAAAAGGAAGTGTTGTTTATGTCATTCAACATACCGACTATAAATGTGGTTTATCTTCAACAAAGATATACCGATGGTATTGTATGAGGATACTATTTCTTGTACCACACATAATTAAAATGAATACATCAAAGGAGACAAAACATAACATATTTCACCAAAGTCTCCTACACACACGAGTTATAGAAGAATGTGGATATTGATACTCGACAGATACAATCACTCACAAATTTTGTATATTTTCCTGATGAAATTATTGTCAACCACTATATTCACGAAGCAGGTCCACAATATTGAAATACGACAACTACGAGATCTCTTGCGAACATCAAGGGGAGCGTAAACAAGACTGTACTCTTTTAACTTCGTCCATGTTTTGTCGTAATGGGTTTTCTTGGCAAGGTTTTAACGAGACAATGTTTTAATTTTATTAGTTCCATCTATATGTACCTTTTCCCTTTGACCAATGTTTTATCCCATAATGTTTTCTTGGTATGGTTTTGACGAGGCATATATTTTAATGGATGGACATCCAAGGGGGAGTATTATGAATAAATATAATAAGATAGATGTCCAAAGGCCAAAATTTTTCCAAAGGCAAGTGAAGGGTTATTCCTTTCCCTGTAAATAGAAGACATTTTCATTGTAATAGTGCTAGTTCATGATTTTTGAATGCAAGAGTAATATAATTCTCTCTTCATCTTTATCTTCATCTTAATCTTTTTCTTATTCTTTAGTTTATAATGTTATTACTCTCTCCATATTTCTTCATCTGGTTTAGCTTATATTATCCTAGTTTATAACAAATCTAAGATTTGATCAATATTTTCGCCCCTACGTCAATTATCTATCATTTTATATGTACAAGTATAAAAAGGTAATAAAAAAATTAATGGGATGCTTTCGAAATATCTAAGTTATCCCTATCGAAAGTATGATGAAGTAGTTATACCGAAAAAATTTGTTTTTTTAATACAAGAAAAGTATAAATTACCTAATCATATATAGTATAATTTACAAAAAAAGTTTCAAAATGTTGTTGATTAAAAAATAACAAGAGCAATTTTTGAATCAATATATATTAACATACGAACAATTATTTCTACATAAATAATTATTACTAATTTTAAAAATACATAACAACTAAATTTCTATTGTAAACTTGAGATCTATCCCTAAACGGTAATGAAATGACAATTATCATTTTATATTATTGAAATAAGAGTTACATACAAAAGTATCGAATACTTAAAATTATGTTTGTAATCAAAGCTACGATATTATAAAATAACACACTAGGCGATATGAATGAGAAAAGCGAGCAGGTGTATGAAAGAAAGATGATTGAAAGAGAACTAAATTGTGGAAGAGGCGGAGAACTAGGGCATAGTTAGAGTAGGGGAGAAATAAAATATTATTTATATAAAAGAAAAATTTCTCAAATGGTCTGTGAACTATATACACCTTTTACCAAGTTGGTCCTTTGAATTCAAAAATTATCTAATTGTTCGGCAAACTTGATTTTTGTTACATTATTAATGCTTGTGTCTAACATTGTCAGGCTTTCACCCTTGAATGCCACATGTCATGTTTTTTCAAGGCATTTTTGACATTTTATAGAATATATTATTTATTATATATATATATATATATAGAGAGAGAGAGACGGTCTCGAGGGTAGGCCGAAGAGGCAATCGCTCAGAACCTTCGATTTTTTGATATTTTTTGGAATCCCCAATTTATGAACTTTTTTACATAAATGAGTATCATATAGTAAATTCGTTTTGGGTCCTTGACTAGACTAGTCATATATATAATGAAAAAATGAAGAAGAAGGTACGACAATTTTGAATATGTATTTTCATTAAGAATGGGTTTCTTGATTATATGCTATAATTTTAGTAAAATGGGGTAGATATGTATGTAATTAAAAGGGGAAAATTCTTTCTATACCTAAATAAAAGTGTTATCATTTGAAATGGTTAGGAGCTGATTCAATTATACCTTGTAGATGTATTTTCTAACAATATGCCAATTCTTATAATTGTTGCATCAGTGAATTTGAGCGAGATAGAAGTTATAAAAATTAAAAGAAAAAGGGATTATGATAGCAGTTGAACTTTATGAGTTTTACCTTAAGTAATTTTCATATGTTTTAGGGATTAGGAATGCAAAGATTGATATAATACAGGTACCAGAAAACTTTGAAAAGGCTTAGAAGATTGATGAATAGCTTGCTTATTCAGGTAGCTTTTTCTCTTTTGCTTTTATTATTAAATAGGTCCCTCAACTTTGAAAGTTACCCAAATGATCCTCAAACTTCATTTTTTAATCTATATTTTTAATTCTAGAAAAAACAAAACCTATATTGTAACACAAGGACCTATAATGCAATTTTTGTATAACGTAGGAATCTACAGTGCACTTTTTGCATTTTTATACAAGAGGGACCTATAGTGCAAAACAGTGAACTATAGTGCAATTTTTGTATAACATTAGTGAAACTTTTTTATACTACAGGGACCTATAGTGCACTTAATTAAATTACCACATCATTTAATATTTTTCTCATTTAGAGACTTATTAAATAAGTATTCATATTGTGTAGTGGAAGCTCATGGTTGGGTCAACATGTTGTTTCATCCTCTCAAATTAAAGGTGGAAATTTTTCTTTTATTTTTATATGTTCGGGAGATATCTTTATATATTCCAAACTGACAATTCTTACAATTCGTATTAAAACCTTAAACTAGAAGAAAAATTAAATTAAAAATGTTCTGTGGCAAAATTTAAAATTAAAACGGATTACAAGAATCGTTTTTGTCCATCCTAACAATTTGTTTTGCAGTTTGTCATGTCATGGGTGATGGTTTTCATTTTTTGTGCATGAATGTCGTGTATGTTTTTTTTTAATAATTAATTTATATGGCGGGTTGAGCCATTGGTTTTTATTTCCTGTAATTTTAGCAATTATTTAAAATCCATTTGTTATAGATTTATATTTCTCCATTAAAAGATCACTTTTTATAGGAATCATGTTAGATTGTGATCTTAAATATGTAATATGCTAGCAAAATGAATTATCATGTGGTGGTGTCCGAAAATGAAGACCATGGAAGGTTGAAGAGTTCAAGGTTCATTAATACTTGAGGATTCTAGATAAAAATCGACATCGAAACTACCATCATCCATTACAATATTTTTATGTGTTGTTTTCCTTTTAATATCAATGTTTGACGTTTGCATATATAAAAAATCTAATTCATCACCTAGAAAGAGAATGCCACAAAACATAGGATTAAATTGACCAATCTATTCGTAGGTACACAAATAAGTTAAATGGATAGAATTAATTAAATTGAATGAGAGTCTAAGGCGTGTGAGAGCGGGTATGGGATAGGTTGGGGATGGTAGGAACAAGAGTAACAGAAGGTTGGGCTCCGAGAAGGAGTAAGGTGGGACATGTGAGTCAAGGAATGAAAAGGGTTGCGGAAGCAAATAGGCAAGGGCGAGAAAGGATGCGAGATGGGTTAAAGGAGATAGGATGGGTATATTTTGGGCAAAATGTGAGGCAGAGGTTGGGTTAAGGAGGAAGGGACGAGGTGGTGAGTGGGATGGGAAAGGGTAAAAGAGATAGTAGGGTCGGTAAGATTAGGCGGGATCTGAGACAGGGGTTGGATCAAAGAGTGAGTATTGGTGTGGGACAAGGGCAATAAGGGTATGGGTGGGGAAGAGGAAGGAAGGTGCGAGAAGGGGTAAGGAAGGATATATGGTGGGAGAATATTAGGTGAGAATGGGAGGTAAGGAGGCTAGGGGAAAGCGGAGTAGAATGGAGTTGGTGAATGGGTAAGGATGGAGATTGGGCGGGATATGGATGAGGTGAAATGGGGTGGTTGGGAGACTAGGGGAATATCGTGTAGGGTGTGGAGTTAGTGAAATTGTTAGGTCAGGAAGGGGTCGGGTTAAGGAGAGAAGGATGAGGGGGTGAGAGGGATGGGAGTGGCGAGAAGGGGTAAAGTTGGACGGGATGTGGGGCAGGGATTGGGTTTAATGAGATATGGATGTGAGATGGGAAAGGACGTGAAGGGGTATGGAATTAGATAAGGTAAGAGATGATGTGTTGAGAATCGGGTGGTGGATAGGGAAAGGACGTGAAGGGGTATGGAATTAGATAAGGTAAGAGATGATGTGTTGAGAATCGGGTGGTGGATAGGGAAAGGTCATTTGGAGTTAGTGAATGGGTAAGGTTGTGTGTCATGTGGGGCAGGGGTTGGGTTAAGACTAAGGTTTGGAGTGGGATAGGGGGCAAGGAATGGAAGGGGTTGGGGAAGAGGATGGTAGGGGCGAGAAGGGGTAAGGAAGGATATAGGGTGGGAGAGGATGATGTGAAAATGGGGTGGTAGGGAGGCTAAGATAAGGTCGAGTAGTATGGAGTTAGTGAAAGGGTAAGGAAGGAACAAGAGTAAGGGAGTGTTGGGGTCGAAGAATGGGTAGGGAGGGATGGGGAAGAAGTGGGATGGAAGGGACGACAAGGGTTAAGGCAAGACTAGGGCTAGGGAGGGTTCATGTGGGACGGGAGGTTCGAGGATTGGGAGGGGCGAGAAGGTTGGGCAAGCGGGTTAAGGAGGGAGAGACTAGGTGGTAGGAGGAATTGGATATGGGAAGGTACAAGAAGTGGTAAAGGAGATAGGGTCAGGATGAGGGGTCAAGTGAGTTAAAGAGGGACGGGGGGTCGAGGAATGAAAGGGTTTGTCAAAGAGGAGGGTAGAGGCAAGAAGGGGTTCTCGTGGAATACTAAGAAATTTAGTTGATCTAATTAAAAGTTTTTAGATGCCCAAAAGTTAAGTTACCTTGTGGTACAAAATTGGCAAATTATGTTAAAAGTAAATCCTAAAAAAAATTTACTAAATTTAAAGGATAATATTTAAAATTAGTATTTTGTATAAGCCACAAGTGTCTGTAACAATGTATATCTTTTGCATTATTTACTAAAAGTCTCACCAGAAGTGTGTATGAAAATAAAATATGTTATTTCTTTGGGGTTATATATATACACAGATCCAAGCAGTTTAAACGCTCATTGTGCAAAAGAAAAGATGTCATAATCCAAAAAAATTTGTATTGTTAAATGACTGATTTGGTCAAGTAGTAATAGTAATGATATGTCGACTAATAGATTATTCTCTTGGTCTCTACTTAAAAGAACCAAAAGATTCATTTTTCCAAGTGACTACCCCCTTATTACAAGGGGAGAGATAAGTCAACCTGAAGTTGCGTGATGCATGTTGGAATACAATTTATTATACCATTTATATGCACAAACTAAAGAATAGGAACTTGATGTTAAAAGAAATATCTATGTGCAAAGTATTGTAAATAATATACCTAATACATTCGCAAGTAGAATATTTCAAAATCTCAAAATATGTTGTAAACACTCTAAGATAGGTTATTCTCCCATATAGACACATAACAAATATTCCAGCGAATGTATCAAAACTAACGCATGAAGCGTGGTAAGTCTGTCGGTTTAAAGTATACCATGCCCCAAAGAAGAAAATCTCATGAGTAAATGATTAAATGGTAAAAATTGTGGAATGTGCACTCCACGTGATACGAAAGGAATTATTAAGCCAACTAATGTTGGCACATGCATTTCTCTTAAATAAAGTAATGGTCATGAAACGACTTAGGTACCTAAATACGAGAAAATTTATGTAGATTATTAGTCTACTGAAAAAATTTAAAACTGTTAGAATAGTTTATGGGATTAATATATTTTCATTTAATATAGCGCCTGAAAAAAATAATAAGGATTCTAAACCAAAAAGTGGTGAATTATGTCGTCGACAATAGAAAGTGTAATAGTGAATTTTGAAATTAAAAAAACACTACTTGTATCACGAAGGTTCCTGCCCGAACCTAGATTTAACTATGGGAAGACGTCCTCATTCTTATGTTATTGATACAGTGTAGTGATTATTAGATGGATATTAAAGTTTTTGATAAACAAAATAGGTGCTAGAAGCATGACATGTGCCCAAAAAATAAAGGTGTTTGGAAGCACAACAAGTGCCTGAAGCACGGTAGGTACTTAAAGTACTTATAGCGTTTAAATATGAAATTATCGAAGATGAGAATTTCCTGAAATATAAAAGTTCCTAGAGTATAAAGGTTCTTGAAGAACGTATTTTATTTAAATCTCAAGAGAAAAGTGTATGAATTATGAAAGGATACTCGGTAATTGTTGTCATAATGAAAAGGATGTGATATTTGCGTATTGTACTTTTTTTCTTCAATAAGGTTTTCTCCCAATGGGTTTTTCCTCGTAAGGTTTTAACGAGGCATGCAAATATTCACCATCGAAGGAAGTATAAACTCTTTTATTAATCAATAAATTGATATTACTATCACTAAATACCATCAAGTAAAAATCCATAAGATTCACTAATTAAAGTTTCATTTACGACGAAATCAGGTACAAGTCCGCAAGTATCTAATATATTTAGAAATATGTTATGTCGTGATGAGGGGGAGAATATATTGAATTCTGAATTTTTTCCTTCACCACGGTTTTTCCCATTGGGGTTTCCTGGTAAGGTTTTAACAAGACAAACTGAATATGTATCATAACCCCCACGGATTAGTGTACTCTTTTTCCTTCATCAAGTTTTGTCCCAATGGGGTTTTCTTGATAAGGTTTTAATGAGGCATATCTTTCAGTTAATATCCAAGGGAGAATGGTATGAAATATTTATTTAAGTGGATTATTCAACATAGTGAAAAGAAGTGTTGTTTATGTCATTCAACATACCAAAAATAAATGTGATTTATCTTCTACAAAGATATACCGATGGTATTGTATGAGGATACTATTTCTTGTACCACACATAATTAAAATGGCTACATCAAAGGAGACAAAACATAACATATATCAACAAATTATCCTACACACACGAGTTACAGAAGAATGTGGATATTGACACTCGACAGATACAATCACTCACAAATTTTGTATACTTTCCTGATGAAATCATTGTCAACCACTATATTCACGAAGTAGGTCCACAATATTGAAATACGACAACTAAGAGATCTCTTGCCAACATCAGGGGGAGCGTAAACAAGACTGTACTCTTTTAACTTCGTCCAAGTTTTGTCCTAATGGGTTTTCTTGGCAAGGTTTTAACGAGGCAGCGTTTCAATTTGATTAGTTCTATCTATATGTACCTTTTCCCTTTGACCAATGTTTTATCCATAGGGTTTTCTTGGTAAGGTTTTGACGATACATATATTTTAATGGATGGACATCCAAGGGAGAGTATTATGAATAAATATAATAAGATAGATGTCCAAAGGCCAAAAGTTTTCCAAAGGCAAGTAAAGGGTTATTTCTTTTCCTATAATAGAAGACGTTTTCATTGTAATAGTGCTAGTTCATGATTTTGGAATACAAGAGTAATATAATTCTCTCTTCATCTTTATCTTCTTCTTATTCTTTAGTTTGTAATGTTATTACTCTCTCCATATTTCTCCATCTAGTTTAGCTTATATTATCCTAGTTTATAACAAATCTAAGATTTGATCAATATTTTCGCCCCTACGTCAATTATCAATCATTTTATATGTACATGTATAAAAAGGTAAAAAAAAAATTAATGGGATGGTTTCGAAATATCTAAGTTATCCCTATCGAAAGTATCATGAAGTAGTTATACCGAAAAAATTTGTTTTTTTTAATACAAGAAAAGTATAAATTACCTAATCATATATAGTATAATTTACTAAAAAAGTTTCAAAATGTTGTTGATTAAAAAATTACAAGAGCAATTTTTGAATCAATATATATTAACATACGAACAAATATTTCTACATAAATAATTATTACTAATTTTAAAAATACATAACAACTAAATTTCTATTGTAAACTTGAGATCTATCCCTAAACGGTAATGAAATGACAATTATCATTTTAATTTATTGAAATAAGAGTTACATACAAAAGTATCGAATACTTATAATTATGTTTGTAATCAAAGCTACAATATTATAAAATAACACACTAGGCGATATGAATGAGAAAAGCGAGCATGTGTATGAAAGAAAGATGATTGAAAGAGAACTAAATTGTGGAAGAGGCGGAGAAGTAGGGCATAGTTAGATTAGGGGAGAAATAAAATATTATTTATATAAAAGAAAAATTTCTCAAATGGTCTGTGAACCATATACACCTTTTACCAAGTTGGTCCTTTGCATTCAAAAATTATCTAATTGTTCGGCAAACTTGATTTTTGTCACATTAATAGTGCTTGTGTCTAACATTGTGAGGTTTTCACCCTTGAATGCCACATGTCATGTTTTTTCAAGGTATTTTTGACATTTTATAGAATATAATATTTATTTTATTTATATATATATATATATATATATATATAGAGAGAGAGAGAGAGAGAGAGAGAAAGAGACGGTCTCGAGGGTAGGCCGAAGAGGCCATCGCTCCGAACCTTCGATTTTTTGATATTTTTTGGAATCCTCTATTTATGAACTTTTTTACATAAATGAGTATCATATCGTAAATTCATTTTGGGTCCTTGACAGGACTGGTCATATATATAATGTGGTATAAAGAGGGGTCGAGATCAATTTTTAGCAAAAAATATGTTACAAAGAACGATCTAAATTGTTTCGTTACTTGAAAATTATAAAATCTTCTAAAAATTCCCCTACTATATATATAACCTAGAAATTCTAAAAATAATACTCTCTCCACTAAAATTAAAAAAACCGAAAACAAACCACTCATCTCACACACTCACGCACGATCACACAAAGAACATCTCTCCTCAACTCATTTAACCTCACCATACTCACAAGCGGATCCAACTAAGCAAAGGATAAACTCAACCCCGCCCTCGGATCTTTAAAAAAGAGTAATTTAGCCAATTTAAGTATTCCTAAAATTCAATCTATTATTAGATTTTTAATCTATCTAACTTTAGACATTAACTTTAAACATTAACTTTAAAATAATATTTAGTTACATCATAATTTTTACCCGATTAATAAATTATGATCATGTATCAGGTATTGTTTAATATTTTGTTCATTTTTTTTAATATCATAATAAACAGTAGTTGGTAAGAAATTATTAATTTATACCATTAAAATTATCTCTAAATTGATAAAAAAAGAAAAAAAAGTGAATAGAATATTATCGAAAAGTGTAATTTTTTAAATCTCTATACGATTTTATTAATAAATATTTTTTTTTAATGTGATTTATATTAAATAGCAATATAAAAATTTCAAGACGTTGCCCCTACCCTCTTATTAATTAATTCCACACTCATTTATACTTCTTGATTTGTTACTGACCACCCTTATCGTCAAGTTCTCATGGCTAGCTTCTAATCGGCGAGCTTCTCCTCTCCAAAACAACTCACCGGCGACACCTTCATGCCGCCTCAACCCCCCGCTATCCCTATCTCAGCTCCAACAACACTAATGAACAATGACACAACAATTGGAGATTTGTTGATATGGTGTGAACGATGAAGTAAATACTCAGTATCAAAGTGCCATAATTATTTCCGGTATCCACCAATATCACAATGGAGTCTAAAATGTAATGTTGCAGAATAACAGTTCGATAAAATCACCTAGCATTGTACCTTTATCTCAATGAATAACAACATGAATTAAGTTAGGTTTTTCTAAAAGTCCAACTACATTAGATGATTAAAAGTGGAATATTTAAAGTGAAATAACATTGGTGACATGCAGTGTAATTTTTGCATAATATAGGGACGTGCATTGCAAATTTTACATATTATAGGGACCTAAAGTGCAACTTTTACATGATATAGGGACATTCATTATAGGGACCTAAAGTCCAACTTTTACATGATATAGGGACATGCAGTGCCAATCAGCTCTATATTTTGTCGAGGTGGTTTCAACATCTGATCCACTCGGCTTGACATCTTCATCACCGGAGGTTCTTACTATTATAATTCCTTTCAAATTATGCATATTTTATCCAATAATCTGTGATGTCTCCTCATTTGTGATAGATTTATATTAGGATGAGACATCATTTTTAGTGATTTAGAAGTCTTTCTAATTGATTTTCTTGAGAAATAGTGCCCTTTCCTATTTTGAGTCTTGATTTAGTAAAATAATATTTTTAGAGCATATTGGATTTAATTGTTTATTTAGTGTGTAGCTTTAAAGATAATTATGGAGATTAATTAGAGTCCAAGTCAAAGACTACAAGATATGGTAAAGAGATTAGCATGGTAATTGGAGATAAGGAAACAAAAGCTAAAAATATGGAAAAGGAAAAACTGCCTAAATCTGAATTTCTGCAGCAACGCCTAAAGAAGTGGTGATAACTCCAACAAGGAAGCCGATTTTGGTAAATTCCTTTCATAGGGGCGTAGATAATTCGCTGAGGATTCTTTTGGTATATTATGGAGCAAAAACCGACCAATAACGAAGACGATATGCTCAAAACAGTTTAGCAGAATTTATCTTTATTTCCATACGAATTTGAGTTGGGCTTGGATTCCACTACTTTACCTCACACTCAAGAAAACGAATTAGGTCTTCTAAACACCTATAAATACACCCTTATATCACTTGTAAAAGTACCCTAGCAATCCTTGCCTCATGGAAATTTGTTCTTAAGGTTTTATTTATCCAGTTTATTGTAGAGAGCAAGATGATGTCTTTTGTAATTTCTTTTAGTTTATTTCCATCAGGTATGAACTAAACTCCCCATAGCTTTGGTTTTGCATCATGTATAATCTACGAATTCTAATTCTTCTATCTAAGTTTCTTTGGGAATTACATGTTTTAATTTGATATTAGATACTTACTTTTATATTTGTTTATGTGTTTTGATTTATTGTCTTACCTAGAACTGATCACTTTAATATTGTTTTAATAGTAGTTAGATGGTCACCTTAGCTGGGTGTTTAACTATTGAACCACCACATAACATCTAGTGTCCGATATTACTCCTGACAAAACCTATTCTAACTAGATAGTCATTAGGGTATAATTTCATCACCATATCACCAATGAATGAATTGTTTGCTTAGGGCCTTAGTAGCGTTTGATAACCCTATTTGAAACAGCTTCTTGGTTGTGCCGTAGAACCCTTAGTCGCTCTCAAGGTCTAAGGTATAGGAATTTAGTATCCTGACTAAGTATACAAGAGCTAATATTCTCCCTTATTAACTAGATATATTAGAAAGAATTAGAAGGATTAGTGCATACTAGCAAAACCTAAGCTATATCTCTCATCTCATATTCTTCGTATTTTACTTTATTGTCTTTATTTTCCTAGTTTTAATTAGTTATTTTCGAATTACTCTCTTTAATTTTCTGTCTTTTAGTTTATTATTGTTTACTCGTTATTGCTACCCATTCGTATAACACACTTAAGTCCCTGAGAACGAACTCAACTTACTAAGTAAAACTTGCATACGTCCTATAATACTTGCAGTACTGTGCCTGTCTAGGGTGAGAGTGCGTAGTTTTCTAGACTTTATTTATCTTATTTTTATCACACCCTAGGAAACACCAAATTTTTGGCGCCGCTGCCGGAGACTTGTGTCTCGTTAGCGTGTGGGTTATCAATTTCGAGTAGTAGTTTTTAATTAGCTTTTATTTTTCAGTTTTTAGTTTTTATTTTTCCGGATTTACGCTTGTGGTTTGCTTTAGTCTTTCTCAGGTTTCACAGTGTTTAATTCTTGGCCTCCGTTACCGGAGCCTGAGATGAGCTTCAGATCTTATAACAAACGTGTTCGTGAGGAAAGAGCTGAAAGAAGAGCTATGTCAGGCATGCAAGAGCAGTTAGATCCACCTGGAGGATTACCATACTTTGCACCAGGAGGACCTCCATCATTCATTCCACCTGGTGTACAACAACAATTAGGAGGAGGTAATGGGCAGAATAATGTTAATCAACAGAATCGAGTACAGCAAGACCTCCCTGGTCTTCCTGTACCGTTTCATGTTCAACCAATCGGTTACCGTCCTCCAGAGATCCAGAATATCAAATTTAGACCCGATCCAGGTATGCTTAGTCAATTTCAAAGTTTTGGACTCTACAGTGGTACAACAATTCAAGATCCGGTAAGATCGATTCAGAAGTTCATGCAGATTTGTGATGCCTATATTACTCCTGGCATTACACGCAAGCAAATGTATTGTCATATGTTTTCGTTCTTCTTGACCGGTAGAGCTAGCGATTGGCTAGAAAGACAACCACATGGAACAATTAATTCTTGGACAGAACTTCAAACCGCGTTCTTTAACCGTTTTTATCCGAAGATCATGAGACTTAAAGATCAAACCGAGCTTGCAAGATTTTGTCAAGAAGATGGAGAAACAGTAAGAGAATCATGGACAAGGTTTCAACATAAATTAGCTAGATGTCCACTCCATGGTTATACACCTGCTCTACAACTTGCTATATTCTATGAAGGTCTTAATGATAAAGGTAGAGAGAAGGTGGATAACATTTGATAGGGTAATTTCGTGTCCATAAATCATAATTAAGCTTCCGAGGTTTTAGAAAATATTATGGAACAAGAAAGAAGTTGGCCTTCAACGCGAGCTTCTGTAGCAAAGACCCGAGGAACGCTTCGTTTAGATGCAGAAACTGCGAACTCAGCTCAAATATCCGCATTAGAAAATCAAATCAAAGAGCTGAAGTTAGAGATATCTTCAGTATCCTCAGTATCCTCAAGAAGGATCTATGGACAATCAACAGATAATACAAGCCTTGCACCGTTTGACCACGAGTATGAACGCTCAGGAAGAGAAAGTCCGAGGACAAGATGCCGCACTTCAGATTTTAGGTACTCAAGTAGAACAGTTAAACAAAATTTTAACAAATTTAATGGAACAGAAGGAAGTGAAGGAAATTGAAGGAGGTGAAAACATTGTTGGGTTCGAAGCTTGTAAGGCTATTTGCCTTGAAATTGAAGAAGAACAGAAGGAAGTATCGCATGCTGCCGTTAGTGCCGTGGAAGTTCCGAGTACCGAAGAAGAACCAACCAAGTCTAGCCCCGTGGAATCTAACTGTTCTGAGGTTTATGTGGAGGACGATCAAGAAAAAGCCGAGATTATACAACTTTTGAAGAAGATGCAAGAGGAAATACGATCGGTTATGGACTATCAAGCTGAGCTGGCTAGAGAGAAGGAGAAAGAAGCCTCGGAGGAGGAATCAAAAATCGAAGATGAAGTTGCACCTGCTGTGCAAGAAAAGAAAGAAGAAGAGAAGGAGGAATCGCCACCTCTTGTTCAACCAGTGTCATCAACTATTCCTGATACAAATCCTAAGGATGACACGGTACTCAAGACATTTGTAGAGGCGTATAAACCTGAAAATATCAACGCCCAAATGTTTGAGATTGCAAAGAAAGGACTTACACCGCAACAAGTTTTTACGCAAGTTATCACTGAGAAAGAAGCGAGTGTAGAGATCCCAAGAGAGAATTTGAGGGTTTCAAGAAGAACTGAACGAGAGCTACCAACAAAGCTTAAAGATCCGGGAAGTTTCAACCTTCCTATTCAAATAAATGGTATGCTCAAGGTGAAAGCTATGTACGATGTGGGTTCTGGTGTGAATCTTATGCCTAAGTCCGTGTTCGAGAGAATTGGACTTCAGAAATCAGAGAAAACTCCAGTGAAGTTGCAGTTCGCTGACAACTCAGTTAAGAGGACATGGTGAACAGTGGAGGACGTCTTAGTCCGTGCAGGTAGTATCGCAATCCCTACTGACTTTGTTATACTTGAGTTTGATGCAGATAAGCAGGTTCCAATCATACTTGGATGGACCTTCATGGCCACAAGTCAAAGTGTCATCAACTTCCAAGAAGGGACCATCACCCTTCATGCAAAGAATGTATCCGAGACCTTCTATTTCTTGGGTAAGAAACCAAGGAAGTTAGACCCTACCGTTCATGTCATCCACAGCCTTTCACATCACAAAGTCCCTCCTGAGAAGATCCACTTAAAGCCTGTGGATACTGAGCCAGACATTGATTTTGGGGTTGGCCATGAAGTTTTATGGAAAGCTCACAAACGCGAGAATAGGCCACGTAGTTTCAAAGACTCGTGGATGGGACCATTCATTGTCACTAAGGTTGTCTCAGCCAAGGTGATAGAAATTCGACCCAAAACTGGGATCAAGCGCAGATTAGTTGACATTCATAGCCTAACTCGTTGTTGGGGAGGCTATATTCGCAGATCTTGATAGAGGTAACGCGTCTAACTTTGAAAGACGTTAAACAAAAGTGTTGTACGGGAGACAACCCGTAGTTTTTTTAGTTTTTATGTCTTTTACGTTTTTAGTTTATGTTTAGTTTAGTTATTTTTAGTTGATATTGCATATTTGAGAAAGGTATTAGTGTTTTTGATGCTTAGGTATTGGAGAAACCGAGTTAGGGAAGCAACAAATTTTTCGAAAAGGATAAACCATCGGTGCGGTATACCGCACCTCAGCCGCGGTGTACCGCAGAGGTCAAAAACCCGTACCACGGGTAGGAGCCGCGAGTTTTATGCTGAGACGAAAAAAAAACCCGTGCGGTATATCCCCCCTGCACCGAACCCCTACACCGCACACCTAAAACACGTGCCACAGGGTGCTTCAACGGGTATTTTGCCGAAGGAAGCTACAGAAGTTGCGGTGAACCCATGCGGTGCATCCCTATACCGCGCCCCTATACCGCACGCCTAAAACACGTGCCACGGGGTAGGTAGCACGGGTATTTTGCCGAAGCAAAAATTTTGGAGCAACGGAAGCTGCGGTGCACCCATGCGGTGTACCCATGTACCGCGCCGCGCCGCTGGAGAGAGAAAGTTACGGGATTCAAGGTTATAAAGAGGTATAATGCTCATTAGTACGAATTTCATAAACCTTAAGCCTCTTTCTCTTTTCCAAAACTCTCCCAACTCCATTGAAGCTCATAAAAACCTTCACCAATCATCAAAACACTACCCAATCATCAAGAAAAACACATCAAATCTTCTCTCCACATCATTACAAGAGAAATTGAAACACCCAATCCTCACCAAACACAATCAAATTGAAGAATCAAGAGCCTAGATTTTCACAATTCATCCTACAATTTCTTAAATCCAAGCCAACCCATCAAAAATCCACCTCACCCACATAGAGATTCATCATCAATTCACCTATCCTAAGCCAAATTAAGCTTGTTCAACCAAAAATTCACAAGTTCAAATTTCAAGGGTTGTTAAAGCTTTGAGTTGGGGGTTGATTGAGGATGACTAATAGAACAACAATTTTAGCTAACAAGAGGGAGGTGAAGAAAAGCAAGGGATTGGAGGTAATCAAGAAGAAATCAAATAACAAAGGTTCCAGTTCTAAATAAAAGGGTAAAGACGATGTTGAAGATGGAGGTATAACTTTGTGTGATTGTAATGGTAAAAAGCTTTACTTTTATGCAAAGGAGAAAACACACCTTCCACAAGGTCCTACACCCAAGGAGAAAGAGGAAGCTTCAAGGGCCCTGAAAGCTTCTGCAGAGAAACAGTTAAAAGAGCTACCTTTTACTTATGAGAAAGTATTCAAGGAAGAAGTTGGTACAGGAGAATACAAGAGATTCTTAGAACTTGGTGAAAAATTGGGTTGGTCTACGTTCATGGTAAGACGTTCTGAATTATGTCATGCGTTAGTTTTGGAATTCTATTTAGGCCTTTTTAGCCGAGATAGTAAAGGTTGTGTTCCGATTAGAGGAAAGCTAGTTCCTTTCACAGTTGATGAGATTAGGAACCACTTCAAGTTTAAGAAATTGAAAGGTTATTGCAAATTTGAAGAAGCTGTTGCTAAACGGAAAATCTTTAATGAGGAATTACTTTTTGAGCATGTATTAGACAAGGAGAAAGTGCAATCACATAAGGGAGAATTGAAGGCACCTTGGCCTTACAAATATCTTCAATCAGATGCAAGAATTTGGCACAATTTCCTTATTCGTAATGTCTTTGGAAACACACGAACTTTGGATGTGACTATGAAGAACGCTCTACTTTTGGACTGTATTTTGAGAGGAGAAGAAGTTGATGTGGCACAGTTGATCTATGAGGAGGTGATACGATTTGCGGTCTCTCCTAAATCAGTTTATAATGTTAAATTTCCGACTATGATCACGTGTCTTGTGCGAAAAGCGAATGTAACATTGGGTGAAGAAGAGAAACTCGAGTTTAAGACGAGTTACATTAATAATGCTTGGATCAAGGATATCTTTCGAAGAGCGGGTTCTACGCAAGTCTCGAAAGAAGAAAATGAGCAAAATTGGCAAGAGAAGATGGAGGAGCGTTTAAACAAATTTGAAGCAGCTCAAACTTATTTAGTCAATTATGTGGCACAAATCAATGCTAATCAAGTGCACATCATGAAACTCCTCGAGCAATTAACGAAAGGTCCAGCAAATCCAACCTTGGATGTCAATGATGCGAGGCAATAGCCTCGAGAGTATGTTCTCTTTCTTCCTTACCATTTCTGTAAATATGTTTATCTGCTAATTTTAATTTCTGTTTTTCGAGTCTTTTTCGAGTCGTGGGGACACGGCTCATTTTTGAGTTAGGGGGTATGGGGATTCGTTGTCTCTCATCTCCATTTTTCTGTTTTTAGGTATAAATTAAATTTTTTGATACATGGGAATTAGATGTAGAGTGTGTTTAATAGCTTGAAAGCATAAGCTCAGTGAATTAATGATAGTAAGTAATATGTTTATGATCTATTTTATTTGTATGCTTTGAGTATTTTCAGGAAAACACACGTTGATAGTAAAGAAAAGATTAGTGACCAATGCGATAGAAAGTATGTTCGATCTCAGGGAACCTTGAGAAGTGTTTAGGCCGTGAGATCCAAGCTAGTGACAAAACCATTTGATGAAAGTGCTAAAGGTAAGAAAATAACGAAATTGCATAGTGTAGAAAGTGATTAAGGCGGTTGTTTCATATTTGAAGCCTTTGAAGCCTTTTTATACCTTCTCACCTTGTTATTTTGATTTTATATGCTATATCCTTCTCAGCCCCTTCTAGCCTTTCTAAAGCTTTTTATTGAAACACGTTGTAAGCCATATCCCTTTAGATTATAGGACTTTTTCATATGACCCGAACTCGAATCGTGATGCATAGACAGTTGTTTTAGAGCTTGACTTTGGGGTGGTGGGTCCACCATTATGGGAATTGTTATTGGGTTGGGATTTTTGAGCTTATTAATTTTGCTTTGTGCTTTATATTGATGATGATTCATAGATTTTTATTGTAACCCTTTGCCTGGGTAATAGTGAATGAAAAAGAAGCTACGAGCTAAATTTGCCAACAAGGGCATTAAAAGAAAAATATATATATGAGAAAATCAGCGTGATATCTCAACATCAAAAGAGAGTCATAGCTAGAAAGAATTTAATTTGAAAAGAAAAGAAAATATATATATTCGGACAGGCAAAGTGGATTTTTATGTGAACATCTTATGCTTAAATTGGGTTATTGGGGATGCTAAATTGTGCATCAAGGAATTCATTGGGTTGAGTGAAAAACGTTTTATAAGAGTAACTCAAGCTCTAGGGCGATTCGTGGATGGCTAGTGAGGAGAGAGCCAAAAGCTCACTCCAAATTATCCAAATATACTATCATACCGCCCCTAAGCCTAAATTACAACCTAAAAGACCTTTTGATTCTTTGCTATGTAATTGAGAAGTGATTGAGCCATTAGAGATTAGTTGAGTGGATCTTTGAATACTAGTGGAAATCAATGAACAATCTATAGCTTCCTTGGGGAACTGAGTAAAGTCCCAATCCTTCTTACATTGCGAAACTAATCTGATCTTGAATTCAAGCCGTGTTGACTGTGGATATGAGAAGGGTACAGGTATGTAGTTTATAAATATTATTGCATGAAATTTTCAAAGTTGTTGCTTTATGTCTATTCTATATATTCTGTTATGTTCTTCCCATTGTATTGAAAATTCCATAAGTGTGTATTTATAGACTTCCCTCTGTTTTTATCTTTATTGTATCGGGACGATACAACTTTGAGTTGGGGGTCTTGATGTCTCCTCATTTGTGATAGATTTATATTAGGATGAGACATCATTTTTAGTGATTTAAAAGTCTTTCTAATTGATTTTCTTGAGATATAGTGCACTTTCCTATTTTGAGTCTTGATTTAGTAAAATAATATTCTTAGAGCATATTGGATTTAATTGTTTATTTAGTGTGTAGCTTTAAAGATAATGATGGAGATTAATTAGAGTCCAAGTCAAAGACTACAAGATATGGTAAAGAGATTAGCATGGTAATTGGAGATAAGGAAACAAAAGCTAAAAATATGGAAAAGGAAAAGCTGCCTAAATCTGAATTGATGCAGCAACGCCTAAAGAAGTGGTGATAACTCCAACAAGGAAGCCGATTTTGGTAAATTCCTTTCATAGGGACGTAGATAAATCGCTGAGGATTCTTTTGGTATATTATGGAGCAAAAACCGACCAATAACGAAGAAGATATGCTCAAAACAGTTCAGCAGAATTTATCTTTATTTCCATACGAATTTGAGTTGGCCTTGGAGTCCACTACTTTACCTCTCCCTCAAGAAAACGAATTAGGTCTTCTAAACACCTATAAATACACCCTTATATCACTTGTAAAAGTACCCTAGCAATTTTTGCCTCATAGTAATTAGTTCTTAAGGTTTTATTCATCCAGTTTATTGTAGAGAGCAAGATGATGTCTTTTGTAATTTCTTTTAGTTTATTTCCATCAGGTATGAACTAAACTCCCCATAGCTTGGGTTTTGCATTATGTATAATCTATGAATTCTAATTCTTCTATTTCAGTTTCTTTGGGAATTACATGTTTTAATTTGACATTAGCTACTTACTTTAATATTTGTTTATGTGTTTTGATTTATTGTCTTTCCTAGAACTGATAACTTTAGGATTGTTTTAATAGTAGTTAGATGGTCACCTTAGCTGGGTGTTTAACTAGTGAACCGCCACATAACATTTAGTGTCCGATATTAGTCCTGACAAAACTGATTCTAACTAGATAGTCATTAGGGTATAATTTCATCACCATATGACCAATGAATGAATTGTGTGCTTAGGGCCTTAGTAGCGTTTGATAAACCTATTTGAAACAGCTTCTTGGTTGTGCCGTAGCCCCCTTAGTCGCTCTCAAGGTCTAAGATATGAAAATTTAGAATCCTAACTAAGTATACAAGAGCTAATGTTCTCCCTTATTAACTAGATCTATTAGAAAGAATTAGAAGGATTAGTGCATACTAGCAAAACCTAAGCTATATCTCTCATCTCATATTCTTCGTATTTTATTTTATTGTCTTTATTTTTCTAGTTTTAATTAGTTATTTTCGAATTACTCTCTTTAATTTTCTGTCTTTTAATTAATTATTGTTTACTCGTTATTGCTACCCATTCGTATAAAACACTTAAGTCCCTGAGAATGTACTCAACTTACTAACTAAAACTTGCATACGTCCTGTAATACTTGCAGGTGCCTGTCTAGGGAGAGAGTGCATAGTTTTCTAGACTTTATTTATCTTATTTTTATCACACCCTAGGCGACACCAATCTGTTAATTTTTATGTTTAAATTTAATTAAATTACAACACACAGATCGAGTTTCTAGCTGAGGGTGGAAATATTGAGATTGAACCTAACATACGGAATAGAAACTATAAATTTAATATCGGTAATTTATCTTTCAACTCTTTCTCTGTTCTATATGGCAGTTATGTTAGTGTTGATATTGGTAATTAATTAATTTACTTGAGTAATAGGGCGATTTTGGGCCATCAGATGGAGATAGCATAAGTCTCCGAAGGAGGGAGTGTAGCTACAGCGATGACATCAGATGGGCCACACAGGTCTTCGTGTGAGTAAAAAGCTTTCAGTCTTTTGCTGAATGTGTTCAGATCCTCCTCCTCTTGTATTTGCTTTTGCAGCTTGGCCATTTCCATTTCTTCCCATTGAAATTTTGATCTGCAAATATGACCAAAATCAGTAGTCTAATGTATTATAACTATTCAACTCCTACATTTGAAAGTAACTACTCAAATACACAAGAGGAAATTGCGTACTTTGACAAAAAAGAAAGAGTAGGGTTTCTAATGAGAGCATCTGTTAAGAATCCAATAAAGTTACTTTTGGTATTTTAGATAATCCGAAATTCGAATAAAATATAAAAAATAATATAAATAAATATATGTACTATATATAAAGTTATCCTATATATAAAAATTCCATACATAAATATCGACCAAATAAAATTATTCAATATATAAAGTACCTAATTGATTATTGTCTATTTTATACTATATTGTCTAATACATATTTATGGTCTTCCAATAATTCTGTAACCAATTTTAATAAATACTTTATTAGATTATTTTATTTAAACTCTATTAAACGATTGCCAATGCGATTAATCGTGGATAAAAAATATTCACCGCGGATGCGGATATGGTAAATAATTCTAAAATTTAATGGTTAATGGATGCAGATTTGGTTATAATTTTTTTTAATGGATATGGATATAGTAATACCATTTTTCGAGGATATCCGATCCATGCATGTCACCGGGACAATAAACACCAATATTTAGAATATTTTGTGAAATATTTTACACTTTGATTATATACACATTTATTTAAGGCTTGTGCTTAGCTTGTTAAGCATAACGATAAATACTTTTCCTGATAAATTAATCATGTCTTTTAACCTCATTTTTGTTCATTCTCTTATCTTACCTCGATATTGTATTATCACCAGGGAAGATCCAGTTTGCTTTCAGTGGGGATGTAGAATTTTTTTTAATGAAGACTAATATGAAAAATGTAGTGTGCTAGTATAAGAATTTAGGTCAGGTCACTGATTTTTATTCTCAATATTTTTTTACCTGATTTCTCATGACACTGTTATTGAAGTAGGCGAGAAAAGAATATGGATATCGAATGTTGATTGTAGGTAATACATTCCTTAAATATGGTTCATAAATGCGCTTGAGTTCTCGGGATAGAGTTGGTGCTGCTCAACTCTTGGCTTGAAAAGACAATCTCCTTCTTCCTACATTTCAGTTCTTTGTCAATCCATCTGATTATGTTGCTAATATTGCAGCAAAGTTGTTGAAATATTTGCATATTATGTAGGAAGAGTTCTGACTCAAAAGGTTAAATGTTACTATTAATCTATAAGCCTTTTTGAGAAATCAATTTGAAAGCTCCTACATATCATTTTAGTGTTTTAATCTTCAAATCCATTTTCTATATTTTTTTAGATACAAAAGTGGACACTTTGGTTGTGTATTTTCACGGGTAGTTCATTCACGTTTTTGTTGATAGTCAAAGTTAGTAAAGTCCTGTGCCACATACATGATCTTTATTTTGTCAAATAAAGTGCATTTTTTAATTTCAACTTTATATTTAAAGTATCTATTCAATTTTATCCTAAAAATTGATCAATTTTCTCCTTAAAACTGGTCAATTTTGTCCAATTTTTATGTTATAAAGTATCACATTTGTCCAAATATAAACTTATAAAATATTTATTTTACTAAATCTTTTATCTTAAAGTGTTTACATTTCTAGATCAAATTTTCTTAAAAGATATATTAGCTATTAAAGTCCAAAAACTTAATAACCCACCCCATACAGTTCACCTAAGTATTACCTACCCAAAAGGTCCAAAATTTTAGCATTATCCCAATTCCACCCTTACATTAAACGAATTAATTAGATTTTACGCCATTATTATCTTATATAGCAAATTTCATTTTTGGTGCATATCATCTAAATCACATAATTTAAGCATTACCAAATGGAAAGTTGTTTATTGTCACTATCATTCTCATATGGTTACAAACCCACCAATTTAACCAACTCAACCGGGCAGAAGATGAGTGGGAAGGTTTCTTTTCCAGCGGCAAAAGAAGATGGTGGAGAATGCTCTTCGAGCGGCTGCAAAATATGGTGGAAAATGGTACTCGAGCGGCAAAAGAAGATGGTAGAGAATGTTTCTCGAGCGGTGACAGTTTTCTTTTGCAGTACAACGGCTTGGTGGAAAGGTGATTGTGAAGATGGTGAATAATGGTCCTTGAGCGGCGGCGGAAGATGGTGGACAATGGTCCTTGAGCGACGTTTGTTTCCTTGTGAGATTATTCTGTAATCAATGAATGCTAGTACACCACATGGTTTTAGCTCGTATTATCAATGACATTTTGTTTCGATTTACTTTTGTTCAATAACTGTTTGTTTGTTTTTTTAATAATATTCACTTTAACCATTTTTGGCATTGTTCATATTTTTTAATGCGTTTGTCTTTCATAAACTACATACGTCTTCAGTTACATCTGTCGAACCGTTAAAATGAAACAAATAACCACCTCATTTTGATTTCTATTCTAGCTCCCAAACTACACACCATTTATTTTTTTATACTTATACAACATAATATTCATAATATAATCTTTATTCATTTCATTTTCTTTTTATTATAAAATCCGGACAACTGCCACCATCCACTACCACCACTTCATGCATTTATCACCGACTACAACCACCATTTCATACATTTTTCACCTACCACCACCACCTCTATTATTTTCCGCTAACCACCAACACCTTCGCCCATAACCACCACTACCTCATGCATCCACCACCACAACCACATCATGCATCCACCACCACCCCTTCATACATCCACCACCATCACAACCACATGAATCTACCACTACCATTACCTTATGCATCCACCCACCACTACCACCTCATGCATCCACCAGCACCATCTCATGCATCTATACCAACCACAACCACATGCATCCACCACCACCACCACTTCATGCATCCACCGCCACCACCTCATGCGTTTCACCACCGTCTACCACCACCACCTCAAACATTATCCACCTACCACTATAAATACTTCCATTATTCTCCATCGACCACCACCACCTACTAGTTCAACCACGGCCGCCACCACCAATCACAACCAACTAATTTCATCACACGCGCTCGTACGTGAATTTTGTACATAAAGGTCATAATAAATTCAAAAATAATAGAAAAATAAAAAATTACATTATTTACGATAAAAATTAATATTTATATCTATGATTTTTTATGAATTTTAATGAACTCTTTCTGAATTTTAATGATTTTTTTAATTCTTAAATTTTGATATTTTGTTTTATGTTTTGCTATAACATACCAAAATAGATTTGTCAATTCCACCACATGTATGTGCCCGTGAATTTTAAAAAAAAATCATAATTAACTCCAAAAAAATCAGAATAATTAAAAATTTGTATATTTAGACGGGGCAAGTTCATATCTACATCTGTAAATTTTTTTGATTTTTTTAATTCTTCGGATATTCAATTTTAAGTGTTCCTACCATACAAAAAAATATATTTTTGTGTTCCTACGATATACAAAAATATATTTTGTGTTCCAGTAACACACAAAATTCTAGAATCAATCTAAAGTATTTTCTTCTTTAAAAAAATCATTTTTTTCTCTCTGTTTATCGAATATACCTTTTTTTTAATCAATTTTAACTATCTTGATGTATTATCTTTTTGTCTAACCCCCTTATGTTATTTTTTGCGGTGATGTAATACACAAAATAGTCATTGTGTATTACAGCAACACACAAGTTCACTTTTTCTCCTCCAGTCAAGCCCCTTTATGTTTGTGATTTTGTGTATCACGAAAACACACAAAACGACTCTTTTGTGTAATGATGCGATACAAAGAAAAATGTGTAGATATTGGATTATATGTATTTTTTATTATGTGTATTCATATAACACACAAAATGACACATCATATTAGTCTTTTTTCTTATCATCTGTGTTTTTGTGTGCTACAAGTGTACACAAAAATTAGTTTTGTGTAGTACTGTAACACCCAAAATAAAAGACCATATCACACTAGTACTTTATCTCCTTCTCTGTGATTTTGTATGTTACAAGAATATACAAAAAATCAATATTGTGTATTCTTGTAACACACAAATGTCAAATTTGTGTGTACCAGTTTTATGTAATCCTGGAACACACAAAATAACAAACTCTATCATATTATTCAATTTTCCTTGAAGTTTGGCGTCATATGCCACGTGTCAATAAATAACATCTGGGTCGTATTTAGAAATAAAGACTTTTGGTACCTTTTTGTCCACTTTTGTAAACTTGGGTACTTCATTTTAGAAGGAAAAGGTAGGAATGTCATTGACATGTGACATTTAACGACAAATTTCACAGCGGGTACTAGCGTAAGGCAAAAAACAAAACGTTGGATACCTATTTGTCAGATTTGTAAATTTGGGTACTTATTTGTCAAAATTTGAAATAATGGAAATCTACAAGGGAACCCTATTTCGAAAAAGAATATTATGAATATAGTGTAAAACCAAACGTATTTTTTAATTCATTTTCTAGCAATAATTTTTTTTAATCCAAACATGTTTTTTAAAAATGTTGAAAAGGAAAATGACAATTTACATGAAAATACTTTTGGAAAATAAAAATGAAAAATATTTTCACCAACCAAACGGAGCCTAGGGATTTCCTAAATGTCGGAGCAGGAAAACTTTTTTTTAGATTTTGCAATGCTTTGTAGTCTTGTTATTGTCTTTGATCTATATGTATTTTTGTTATTTGAAAGTACAGTTTGTACTATGTGTGAATATATTCAAATACATAATATTGATATGAAATATATATTAAGTTTATACTATTTAAACACTTAAAATATAATGTAGTTTCATATTAGAAAATAAATTGTTTATCTTAAAATAATATTTATAGAGTTTTTTATACCATATTTTTTTACAATAGTTGAATATTTCAAAAGATAAATAAAATAGATTTTAACCCAAAGGATCTTGCGTAATTCTTTTATAACCAATAAGGAAATAATAAAGATTAATCGATCATATCTTTTTTTGAGAAACTAAGACGTAAATATATCGAAGTAGTATGAACAGAATAAGACAAGTCCAAATGAATTATGAGATAGTCTTTCCTTCGCCTATCGTATGTATCGGCTTGAAGAATGACAATGCATAGACAATGTCCGTGATAAACACGCGCCAAGGACAAAAGATGGCACATGCATCACACGTCCATAATTCTCTCGATTTTTTACAATTTTCGTTTGGTCGTAAAAAGTTAATTTTTATGTAGGAAAATCCAATGAATATTGGGCACAATTTTGTCAAGTGGTGCAAGAAATTGCATCACTCGAGCTAAAGAAGGGCCATGAAAAGGAGACTTATTGTCAATAAAAGGTCTTCATGCGTTTTTTGATTAGCAACACCAGAGCCTAATGGGCTGACTTTTATAAAATTTCTATCCCAAGCAATAAATATGTTTTCATGTACTCAAGAAAGTAAAAATATCCAATTTTCAAGATTATTTGCAAAAATTCATATTTTTAAACACCCAAATGTGATTTACAAAATCTAAAAGTAACTTGAAAATAAACATATGGAGTTTTAAATTTCAGGTATCGTATATTTATTGAAAAAAAGGAATACTCACTTAAATAAATCACATAGGGGGACTTTATATCCATACATAGTTTTAATATTAAGTTGCACGTCCGTAGATGGTAAAAGACGGGCATACCCTAATGCTATTATTTTTTCAGAAACTTTGCAATTTCCCGCTTAACACATTGTTTAGGTAGGAAAAACACACCAAAACAAACCCTTTATTGTCCATATAAATTTTCTTAATCACTGTTGTAATTACCTCCTACAAGAAAGTAGTCTATGTAGGATACTCCGTGAAACTAACAAATGAAATAAAATTAGTATACATATGTTGAATTAATTACACTATAAGTTCCTATATAAAATGTGTTGAATAACTTGCAATATGAACTATAAATTCATTTATAGCTAATTTTCTGATTTGATCATTTTTCATTTGCAAACGTATAGTAGTTACATCAATCACCCATAACAAATCAACGATGCATAATAGTTTCACATTATAGATAATTATCTCGAACAATTTCACAACTACTATAGGTAATAGTTTTACATGTGAAGATATGAATACTTGTGGACCATAAAATTATTTGTACAAGTTCAAAAATAGATTTCAAAAAAATTAGGGGGTTGGGTGGTAACAAATCTAAATTTTTTTTGGAATTTTTCTTTCTTGGTAGCAAAGGATAGATGTGAAAAGAACCCGAAAAACCTAGAAAACCCCTTTCCTTTACAAATTTTGAAAAATGACATAGTTCTTTTGAATTAAATGAGATAATTATATTTGGACAAAAAAAGAGGAAATTAGGGCAATTTTATATATACCTACACACCCAATTCTACATAACTCTCTTTGGACATATGATTATACATATAATGATAGCCTAAAATGTTTTCCCTCATTAGCTTGAAATTGTAGGATTTATCATATTATTATTCTGTATGATGTATATATATATATATATAAAAGAATCATCACTATTAAAAAATGAAGCTCTAAAGTTTTATTTTAAAGTTGTAACTTTTCTTTAACGTATAAAAAAGTGTTTTATCAATGAAAGTTATATATATGAAAGTAATAAAGGTACCCATGTGGTTCTGAACTATTCCCCCGTCTCATAAAATAGGTGCACATTACCAAAAGAAATTGTCTCATAATAAACACTTATTTAGAAAAACAAGCCCTTTTTAATTAATTTATACCTACTTTATTCCTAATTAAATGTTAAAAATTTATAATTTTAATAAAATTTAAGATATCAAGATATTTTTTGAAGGTTAATATACTGATCTGGTAGTTAATTAATGACTTTTTTTAGGTTATGTATAAAATTAAAATAGACATATTTTGTGAAAAATATATGTAGTAGGTGATGTATTGTCATTTTTTATGCAATATGGAAGGCATTGGTAGTTGCAGGCTGCTGCCAAATGTTTACGAGGCTGTTTATGCAATTTTGCACAACTTGATGTATTGTGGTTAAACTTTTTAGTTTGTTTTATAAAAGTATTGTGGTAATTTATACGGCATTAGCAGCACACTTGTCTAAAAAACAAACATGTGTATGTTTTATTTCAGTAATGAGATACAACTTAGAAGTATCCACAGACCCTTCTCTTTTATATACACGAACAATCATCCAATTGACGATGAAATAAGGCCTTAAAAATATTAAGCACCTTTTGAACCTGTGAGACTTCTCTAGAGAGATTGGACCAAACTGTCCCTAGCCCATTGACTATCCTGTACCCAACTACTCGGCGTAATGTTTATTGCGCTTTCTCATTTGATCTAGATAGTTTAGTTTAACACTTTAACTCATCATTAGCCCTAATTTTTACACACACAAAGCCTACTACACATTTAGCCAAAAAACTAAACCATTAATTCCCGTGTGAACAATATATTATTTCATTCAATATATTGCTTAGTATCATTTCAATGTAACTAGCAAACACTTACTTAGGGTCCTTTATTAATTTTTTTTCAAATTAGCAACAACGATCAATCCCGTTGTCGCTAATGGGCGACACGTTTCTAGCGACCACTTTGGTGGTCACCGACAAAATTTCCTAATTTTATTTTCTTTTTATATATCCTGCAACCAATAGCAGTTGCAAGAGTCCTTACAACTAGGGACCATGCAGGCAGACACTGAAGGCGTGGTTGCTAAAAGTGCCATATGTAGTAGTGTTAGTATGATTTGAGTACTTTGAGGGAAATGACCGACCCTGCTATAAGCGTATGACCATTTTCCTCCTTGCTGGAGGTCCGTGAGTTAAACCTATGGCGAATAAATAATATTTGTCTTGACATATGAGAATTTAGAGAACAATGATACAGAAAAAATATTTTAAAGTCTTGTGCAAATAATAAGTATGTTGCATTTCAAATAACTATATTGGAAGACACAAACTAAAAGAGTAAGCATATAGAATCTATTTGTTGATGCTGCATTGTTGTTTGATCACCTTGCCATGTCCAAACAATGTCTTTTAAAGCTGGTCTTATCTCCTGCTTCATCATCTTCTGATATTCCAATGTATCTCCATTTGATTTTTTCACCTCAACAAGGTGAAAATACGGAGTAATCTCAATGATCACTGCATCAACAGTGAGTGCGCCTTTACTGCCTTCACTTAATTCCTCTAGTATCCCTTTATCTTCTTACATCTCTTTCGTCTTCAGCAGCTTAGCTACTTTCTCCATCTTTGACATCATACTCTTTACGGGGATAACAAGCTAATAGCACGTATAAGATCACCCCATATGACCAAATATCTGCTTTTGAACCATCATAGCCTTTGCCGATGAGTATTCTGGGGCCACATATGTAGGTGTACCACAACTTGTATGAATTAATACGTCTTCTTGCCTAGATTCTGATAGAGCGCTCAATCCAAAATCTGAAATCTTTAAATTTTCATTTCCATCCAAAAGCAAGTTCTCCGGTTTGAGATCGCGGTGATAAACACCTCTGTTATGGAAAAAATAAACAACAATGTTATCATATTATAAAAATTGATAAATAATAGTGAAATTTTGTTATTGATATACGCTTCAATATATATATATATATATATATATATATATAGATCTTATATATAATATATATTTCTATTGAGAGTATTTTCTTATGTTGATTAAACTAGGTATGATTCGGACTCGTGAATGGAAATTATTGAGCAAAGCCTCCTTGTTTCTACCGATGTCTCTTGCCTTGATATAGTGATATTTTCTAAAGGAAGAACATTTTTTGGATTTCTCTTATTTGGAAGAAAAGGTAGATCAAATCTTAGAAAATAAAAAGAAGATTGAAACCCTGAAGCTTGGAAAGTTAATGAGTCCAAATATTGATCAAGATCCCTTGAAATATAGCGATGAATCTATATAACCAATGATATTAGATATTATTGGTCTCAGGATCAGTAGTATTGGTCTACACGAGCCAAAATGAAAAATAAGATATACGTAGATCAACACGAATTAGATCCTATTTTAATAAGATCATAAGAACAAATAGAAGATGGATTGATCATGGACTAAAACACCAACTAAATTGAAGAACCTAGTTCTTTCTTATACCAATGGGAATATAGATCCAATCCTTGATTGGATACAATGTCTTATCTCATTAAAAATTGGTGCTAAATTACTGGAAATCTGATGGGATACATATGAGGAATTGAAGATGGCAGCTTGGTCTCTATCGCAAACCATTGGATCATATAGAAAGGGGTACAATTTCCATCTATAATGTTGTTCTTTTTTATGAGGAAATTTATTTTATGCTGATAATCATAATAAAAAAAATTTATTCCAAAATTTTAATAAACCTACTCCATTTTTCAACTTTAACCTATTTCTTTTACTAATTTCATATACACAATATTATAAAAATCTATATGAATAGATTGATTCCTCTTATCAATAAATTATTTACTCTTAAGTACTTATCAACCGCCTTTTGTCAATGGTTAGTAAAAAACTACTCCTTCCATTCCTAAAAGGTTGTCAGTTATACTAAAAATAGTTGTTCGAAAAAGGTTGTCACTATAAAAAATCAAGATACTTTTTTTTTCTTTATACCACTTTTACCCCTAATTAAATATAATATATGTTCCTAATAAATATTTAAGATATCAAGACACTTTATGGAGGTCACTTTAGTAATCACATGGAAAAAATGACATTTCTTAGTTTGTGTGAAAAAACAAATGTGACAACCTTTTTGGAACAGAAGAAGTAAATAATATAATGATAGTTTTTATAGACGAAATATTTTGGTCTGTCCCTTTTATAAAAAGTCGATTCCCTTAATATTATATTGTATATAGTATATTTATGGATAGTAAATGCTTAAATACTTTTATTCTCTTTAGAAATTAATCATTTGTTTATTATATTTTTTCATTAACGCTACTCATGCCATCTCAAAATGTAAATATATCAAGTTCATAACCTTTTTTTTTCAAAAAAAAAACCTTGAGCAGAAATGGCGCTAGTTATTAAGGTCATACGACGAGTCCTGCATGACAAACAAGGTCTTTTGCCTAATGGTTTTGGCCCATATTCATTATAATATTGAACAAAACTTAACCTAAAAAACGGGTATTAGGTCTGAAAAAATTGCCTCTCGGTAAGTGACACTTCTAATATTAAAAAAGAACTCTCTACGTGCCTATGAGCATAGAATTCCCTATAAATACTTCACATACCAAAAAAAAGGGAAGTGATCAAATATATCTATACCTCATACGAACTTGATCGTAATAGCCCATCATTTGCAGGTATTAGACCAAAATCCCTTGGACATAAACTAGCCAAATTATTGCCTAAGAAAGCTGATAAAAGAAAGTAAATGAGGAGTCAACGAGCTCCAATTATTTTCATAGGTCATTTTATTATTACTGATTCTTTGGGAATTGATTAACTTTCAACCTAAAAAAGACTCACAGAGATACCATGATGCAAAGGTGTGGTATAAGACAAAAATGAGCCAACATTTTAGCCTCGTATAGATAGAAAAGAGATGTAAGCAAAAATAGAAAGGTCACCCTAAAAGATATCCTCCAATAACTGATATCGTTAATTATGACGCGAATGCCTCACATGGCCTAAAATTCCCCCATGATAATCCACTCATCGCTCTAGACCTCATTGGAAAAAGCTACAATATGTGAATTTGGTGACACTGGAAGTTTAATATATTTACTATTCTTACACACTCTCGAACGAGCACATATTGACCCTGAGGAGTTAGAACCCATTACAAAAGGGTCACAGAATTAATGTACAAGGACATTAATATGGTGGGGACTCAGAAATATGTGTAATTGAATTCTCATATAAACACAATTAGGACAATCTAGTTTTAGCTGAAAAGTTAATTGATGTACCTAGATATCGATATCTGAAGACTGAGGTAAATATATAGGATATCTGTAAATTAGGATATAAATAGCCTTACAAGACAGGTATGAAGAGCATAAATATTTTTCACCTAAGAGACTAAGGATATGGTAGACATCGATAATTGTATCGTCATACACCACCTAAATTTCAATCACATTGACCGACCGGTTGCATAGAAATAATGATATTCTCTACAGAAAATACATGATAATTAAGGAAGTGGTCGAGTAGCTACTACAAGACATACACATGAGAGAAATGAATTTTCCATGGTGGCTTGAAAATCCTGACATCATAGCCATACATGATTGTAAATAAAAATGTGTGTTGATTACAACAACATGAAACTGACAATGTGTAATTTTTCCTCACAAATGATTGATCGGTTGGTCGATAAAACTGCCAACCAGATCTTTCGGTCATTAATAGACACCTTCAAGGGATGCAATTAAAATTTAGATGGTCCTTCATGACGAAGAAATAACAAATTTCATCACTGAGCAAGGTATACTACTCCTAGGTTATGCCATTCATAGATTTAAAATTATCGTGGCTACATATACTGGTTTAAAGTTGTATTACTTACCAATTTACATCGCCCCAACACGATTTTCGATTGAAATGACATGACCAGCGACCATTTATTTAATAGGATGATAGTTAATCTCTTTACCAAATATATGACCTATAAAAAGATTAAAAAATTATTATAAAAGTGTTTTCCTCTAATGGTTAACTTGAAACTTATTTCAAAAGTTAAACATTTATAGTTGTAATTTTTTCGATTAAAAAAAACTCAAATTCTTGATTAAGCAAAGAATATATTAAATAATTTTTAAAAATACTAAAATTTACTTATGGCCCAAACTATATATCTAAACATTCTAGTAAAATATATTTTCATGTGTACACATATTATGATATTCCAGAAGTATACAACCAATTTATTTTTTTTATACATTAAACTTAACAATAAACTAATAGACATACACAAAATACACACATCTTATCAAATAATGTTAAACTTGAGATTTGATCAATATTTCAACCCCTGACCTAATTTTTAATCATTTTATATGTATATGTATATGTCTAAAAAGGTAATAAACATTTAATGGGATTCTTTCAAAATATCTAAGTTATCCCTATCGAATATATCATGAAGTAGTTATACCGAAAAATCAAGTTTTTTTAATAAAATAAAAGTATAAATTACCTAATCATATATAGTATAATTTACTAAAAAAGTTTCAAAATATTTTTGATTCAAAAATTTCGAGAGCACTTTTTGAATTAATGTATATGAACACACAAACAATTATTTCTACATAAATTATTATTACTATTTTTAAAAATACATAACAACTAAATTTCTACAATAAACTTGAGATCTATCACTAAAAGATAATTGAAATGACATTATCAGTATAAATTATTGAAATTAGAGTTACATACAAAGTATCGAATACTTACAATTATATTTGTAATCAAAGCTACGATACTGTAGAATATCACACTAGGCGATATGAATGAGAAAAGCGAGCAGGTGTACGGGAGAACGATATTTGAGTGAGAACTAAATTGTGGAAGAGGCGGAGAACTAGGGCATAGTTAAATTAGGGGAGAAATATAAGATTATTTATATAAAAGAAAATTTTCTCAAATGGTCCGTGAATTATATACACCATATACCAAGTTGGTCCTTCGAATATAAAATATTATCTAAATGGTCGGCAAACTTGATTTTTATCACACTATTAGTCCTTGTGTCTAACATTGTAAGATGTTCACCCTTGAATGCCACGTGTCATTTACTTTTAAGGTATTTTGTATTTTTTCTATAATATATTATTTATTATATATATGTATATATATAAGAGAGAGAGAGACAGAGAGAGAGAGAGAGATATAAACGGTCTTGAGGGTATGCCGAATAGGCGATCTCTCTGGGATTTCGATTTTTTGATGTTTTCCAGGATCCCCAATTTATGAACTTTTTCACATAAAGGGGTCTCATTTCGTAAATTCGCTTTGAGTCCTTATTAGGACCCCCCTCTCTTGCTCTATAAATATATATATATATATATTATTTAAAAAAAATAAGGATCCAGAGGGAGACAAAATAGTAGTTCGGATTTAATATTGACCTAAAATATGTCACAAAGGATGGTGTAAATCGTGCCACCTTATCTCAATGTCAAGGAAAACAAACGAATTTTACAATACCTATTTTATATTTCTTTATTATACATTTTCACCCATTTCTACATTTTCTTCACACTATTATCCAAGATGGTCCTTGATGTCTTTGAATTATATTTAAATTGTTGTCAAACCTGATTTTCACACTATTAGTCCTTTGTGACTAAGTGCCCGTTTGGGATTGATTATTTTAGAGCCAAAATCGATTTTCAATTAAAATTTTAATATTTGTAAAAAATATTAAAAAATATTTTGGCATCCAAAATCACTTTAAGTGATTTTTTAGCTAGTGATTTTCGTGAAAGTGATTTTAAAGGTCGAGAGTATTATTACGAGTCTAAAATCACTTCAAGTGATTATTTTAAAAAACAATCCCAAACGGGCTCTAACATTTTCAGGTTTTTACCTTTGAATGTCATTTATTTTTAAGGTATTTTTGACTTTTTATAGAATATATTATTTTATTATCATATTATATATATATATATATATATATATATATATAAATAAGGAGTCATAGAGAAGAAAATAGTGGAACAAATATAATATTAACTTAAAATATGTCAAAAGGTGCTGTGTAATTCATGACTCCTTATCATTGTCAAAGTATAGAAAACGAATTTCAAAATACCTATTATATTATATTTACACATTTTCACCCATTATAATTTTTTTCCACATTTTTTCACACACCGTCACACATTTTAACACAATATCACGCAATTGCACATATATTCACACTATTTCATACAATATGACCCATTTTTATAGATTTTCATATTGTTCACACATTATCACCCATTCTCACACATTTATCACACATTATCACATAATTTAAATTTTTTTCTCACACTATCACCCATTTACATACATTATTACAATTTTTAAACAATATTACCAATTTACACACATTATCACCTATTTAACAATGTTTTGCACAATATCACCCATTTTTACACATTTTCATGTTTTTCGTTCACTATCACCCATTTTCACACTCTTTCATACTTTTTCACACATAATCCTCATTTTCACACACTATCACTCATTTCCATACATTTCCATACATTATCAACTATTTTTACATTATCGTTACGCATTTTCATACTTTTTCACATATTATCACTTATTTTTACACCTTATCATCCATTTTCACACACTATTACCATTTTCATGCACTATTACCAATCTTCTCATTTTTTTCCTACAATATTGACCATTTTAACACTTTCACACACTATCTCCTACTATCATACATTTCATATTTTTCCACACAGCATCACCCCTTTACACATATTTTCACACTTTCCACATGATTATTCCATTTTCACACTTTTTTCACACACTATTACCCATTGTACACACCATCACCCATTTTCATATATGTTTACACTTTTTTACTCACAGTCACCCTATTCTCCATGCAAGTTTTCAATTTCATTGATCAACGATCAAAAGCTTTGGTGGAGTAATGAAATAACTTTTTTTTATACTTGGGTTCTGAGATAGCTTTCGCACACCCAACTAGTCCCACAGAGAATATGCCCGTCCTCCCCAAGCATACCCCCAGTCACGTTTTGAGAGGGATTCGAACCCTTGATGGTGTGAATAGTATGCTAAAATAACATTAAAATAAATAAAAATAAACACTCTCACTTCCACGTTACTCACTGCAATTATCACAGGTCGTATGCTAGTTTTAATGATAAATTCGGGTTCATTCTCAGGGACTTAGTGTGTTATACAAATGGATTACAAGAAAGCTTAGTAATAAGTAGTTTAATGAGTTAAAGACAAGAAAAGTAAATAGGAATTATTTAGAAACTAATGATTAATTAAACTAAAAACAATATGTAAGAATAAGATGTGAAATATAGCGTAGGGTTACTAGTATGCACTTATCCTTCTATTTCTTCTACTAGTTAATAAGGGTGATTAAAGCTCTTAAAGTAAGTAGCCAGGATTCTATATTCCTCCTAACCCCCTTGCTAGTGGACATAGGTGGGGATCTAGCAATTACTAGGGGACTTGGGTAAGGGGACCCAACGCAATGATCGGTGGTTAAATCTCAAACCCTAATGACTATGTAGTTAGGCAAGCCTTTCTGGATCACTATCACACACTAGACATTTATGTGGTGTTTCATTAACTAGACACCCCTTCCGGGTGACCATCTAACTACTATTAATGGGGTAGTCTATACTCGTGCACTAGCATGAACTACGGTCTATCATCAAAGCAAATAAATCAAATATAAACGTTAAGAAACTATAATCAAATTAAAAAGGTTTTTCCCAAACAAACATAGATAGAAGGAAATAGAATTCAAATATTATAAATATGCAAAACCCAATCTATGGGAAATTAAGTTCATGCTGAAAAGAGATAAACTAAGATAAATATACATACTATCAACTTGATTCTTTTGAATGACTTCTATGAATTAAGGAGTAATAATTGAGCAAGGAGATGTTTACAATAATAAGAGTGTGTATTTATAGGTTCTAATAAGACCCTAGGTCGAAATCTTGAGTGGAAGACAAGTAATTTGAGTCAAAGTCCAACTCAAATTCGTTCCCTAAAATATTGGAGAGGATAACGATTCTCACTGTTTTGATTATATCTCCTTCTTTATTGGTCCTATTTTTTCCTACTTTATATTGAAATTACCGCAACGAAAAAGATATATCTTTACTCTTTTGAATGCTTATCGAAATCCCCAGCCGATTTGAAGTTATCTTCATTTTAATGGACGCGACTGCAGAATTTCAAATTTACATGCCAGCTTTTCCTTTCTTATTTTATATCTACTTCATTTTATCTCTTGAATCCTTCAACATCTTCTTTCCTTATCTTCTTAGAATTTATTTGACATCTAATTAAATTCCATAAAACTTAAGAGGTTCACATTAACACACAATTAAACCAAATATGCTCTAAAAATAATAAATCATCAAATCAAGATAAGAAATAAGAAAATATCAAAATACGAATAAAAATCTATAATCAATCAATCATATACACTCTCCAAACTTTATTATTATATCACAAATAGGGAGACATCAAGACCCCTAACTTAAATTTGTATCGTCCCGTTACAATAAAGATAAAAACTAAGAGAAGACTCTAAATACACACCTAAGTCAACTAAGCACAATGGGAAGAAGATAGCATAATATATAAAATTATCTCAAAGAAAAAACTATGAATATTTCATGTAATAATATTTAAAAAATAGATTACATGTACATTTGTCATACTCACAATCAACACGGTTCAAATTCAAGACCGGGTTAGCTTTGCAATGCACGAAGGAGAGGTTCTTCACTTAGCTTACCTAGGAGGCTATATATTGTTCATAGAGCTTCACTAGTATCCAAAAATCCATCTAACTACTCTGAATGGTTAAATCACTTCTGGATCACATAACAAAGAATCATAAGGTCTTTAATATTGTAATATTGGATTAGGTACGGTATGATACGTATATTTGGATAATTTAGAGTTAGATTTTAGCTCTCTCCTAGCCATCAAAGAATCGACCTAGAGCTTGAGTTACTCTCATAAAACGTTCTCATTCAACCTAATGAATTGATGCACTAGGTAGCATCCCCAATAACCCAATACTAAAGAATAAAGATGATCACATAAAATTCCACTTTGTCGGTCTAAATATATACAATCTTTTCATCTAATTTTCTTGTTGTAATATAGCTATTCTCTCTTTTTGATGTGAGATGTCATGCTACTTCTTTCAACATAATTTCTTTTTCGTAACATTTTTCATTTACTTTTACCCCGGCAAAGGGTTTCAATATAAAAACAGTGAATCATCATCAATATTCCCAACCCATTAATAATTCCCATAATGTTGGATCCACCACCCTAAACTCAAGCTCTAAACGATTGTTTATGCATCAATATTCGAAGGCGGGTCATATAGATAAATTCCTAAAATCTAAAGGGTATGGCTTATAATATGGCTAAATAAAAAGGCTTTAGAAAGGCTAGAAGGAACTGGAAAGGATAATAATATAATAAGCGGACAACAAGCTAAAAGACAACAAGTGTCTTATCAAAGAACCGTCTTAATCACTTTCTAAGCTATGCAATTTGGTTATTCTTTTACCTTTAGCACGTTCATTAAATGGGTTTATCAAATAGGTTGGATCTCACGGCCTAAACACCACTCAAGGCTCCCCAAGATCAAACATACTTCTACCACATTGCTCACTGATCTTTTCTTTACTATCAATGTGAGTTTCCTCTAAATACTCAAAGCATACAAAATAAAACAACTCATAAACATACTACTTTCTATCATTAACTTACTAAGCTTATGCTTTCAAGCTATTAAACACACTCTACATCTAAATCCCATGTATCAAAAAATTTAATTTCTTCCAAAAACAGTAGAATCACAGAAAAATGGAGATGAGAGACAACGAATTCCCACACCCCCAACTCAAAATGAGACGTGTCCCCACGACTCAGAAAAAAAAAACTCTAAAAAGAAATTAAAAAACAAGCAAATAAAGCATATACATAAATGATAAGGAGAAAAGAGAACATACTCTCGAGGCTATTGCCTCGCTTTATCAACATCCAAGATAGGAATTACTGGATCTTTCGCTAAATCGCGCTTTAATTGCTCAAGGAGTGTTATAATGTGCACCTGACCGCTGGCAGTGGGTTTCGAGCAGCGCTTTAACGAATATTTTGTCGATATACAAGGTATTGTTTTACCAATATTACTATTATAATTTCTATATTCTTTACTATTATTATTATTATTATTATTATTATTATTATTATTAATATTATTTTGCAATTCTGAAATAAATTCATAACTAATTTTTTCTCCTATTATTTTTTTTGGTTGATTACTTAATCTAGTGTAAAAGGGTAAGATGTGAATTTCAGAATGATAGAAAATATTTTAAAACTTACGAAGATTAACTATTTAGGTGGAGAGCACAATTGTTGGATTTTAAAATTTATTAACGATTATTTTGTCTTCTTAAGAGATATACAAGGTATTGTTTTACTTAAAAGTATTACTACTATCCATTCATCATCTTTAATAGAAGCAAAATAATCCTCATCTAGTCCGTTCTCTTTATTCTTCTTACTTTCTTCCTCATCGATTATAGCTGGTATAATTTATTTTCGATAAGTGCAGATTTCCAACCAGGAATTTTTTCTGGAGAAGTGAAAATTACCTGTAGTGTGAACTCTGACCACCGAAAGTGGGTTTCGAGCAGCGTTTGGTTCTCCTATTTCTGAAATGGGGCGGGCTCTTTTGGCGTGCCTTTCATCTGTACGCTCAAACGAAGATAGAATGTATTTTGAAACATACGAAGATAAACTTTTTATTTGGAGAACATGATTTCTTGGGTTTAAAAATTTATTACCGATTATTTTGTCGATATACAAGGTATTGTTTTACCAATATTATTATTATAATTTCTATAGTTTTATTTATTTATTATTATTATTATTATTTTACAATTCTAAAATATATTTATAAAAAATAAATATTCAGTTTAACAGAACAAATAATATTATTATTATTCTAATATACCAAATGACGTCGTCGGTCATAAGCTATGTTTTAGGTTAAAGAGGAATTTTGAAAATTTAGACCGTTAGTTAATACTCCATAACCTCTCCTCCCTTTCAGAAAACACGAATTTAGCCCAAGCTCCATAACCTCTCCTTCTTTTCAGAAAACACAAATTCGTTCTCTTTTGCATTTGTTACATAGTGAGAATCAGACACTTAATTCTACTTATACTCTCAGTCTCTAGTTTTTGACTCTTAACTCTTACTGATCACGCCGATTAAATAAATGGGGACTATGGAGGATTCCGGTGTGTTCATAATCGACGGTAGAAGATACGGCGGAATGCTGAGCAATGGTTCACGATCAATTCTAGCTACGCCTCGTTTTTTCTTGTATGTTTCTCCTCCATTACCGTTTTAAATTAAATGATTTGGGGTTTCTAGATTTTGTATTATCATTGTGTAATGATTAATGTGATAAATGAAATACGTGGAAGTAGAGCAGATACGTGAAAGGATCCAAAGCCACGTGTA
Organism: Nemophila menziesii; assembly: GCA_029959085.1. Classification (NCBI taxonomy): domain Eukaryota; kingdom Viridiplantae; phylum Streptophyta; class Magnoliopsida; order Boraginales; family Hydrophyllaceae; genus Nemophila; species Nemophila menziesii. Next base: position 5,920,465 of record JARWIR010000031.1, read on the forward strand.
AGGCCAAGAATGATAACAACAATATTAACCGTTCTAGGTTACCGTTAGCCTATTATCTATATATATAGATCCATATGAATACAACATAAGGAATCCAGAAAATAAATATTGTCTTTAGGTTTAGGTTTAGTTTATTTAGTTACGATCAAGTATAACCTGTACAATCACAGTTGTATATACATTGTATCTTCTGTATATATTTCTATAAATAAAACGTATGTGTTCATCACAATTCATTACAAGTTTGGTGCTTTCATTGAGAGGCTATGGCGGATGGTATTCGACTCCAATTGATGAATGAGGTCTTCAAAATATTTCAGGATGAAACTGCCAGGAAATTCACATCAACTGATGGCAGACTCACAAACCTATAAAACAAAGTTGGAACATTGCAAAATACAATTGAATCGTTTTGTATATTACTCCAAAAAAGGTATGATCGAATTAATCTGTCGTATACAAACTATTATGTGTTTTCGTAAAATGGTTCCTCCACTATCCAAAATATTTGTGATCAAATTCAAGTGACGGATCCACAAGTCAAGTCAGTTTATACAGAGAAAAGTTCATGTTCATCAAGCAGCAATTCATCAAATGTTTTTTCACATGATTCTTACTCACCAACAAATGTCTGTTCTTTGGTGGCGCCTAGATTTGTACATAGCCCTCACAATGTTTGGGAGAATCAAGAAATTTTGGTACCTTTTGTTAAAAAGAATGAACAATCCTTTGAAAATCAAGAATCTGTTGTACCTCTTGTCAAAAAGAATGAACAATCATTCACAGGTGAAGGCAAGCAATCCAACAATTATATGACCAAAATGTTGGAAAATATTTTATCCAAGAGTTATGATGGATATGGAGATCAAATATATAAAATCGTTCATCATTCAAATAAGTTTTTGGGTATAGTAAATATTTTTCCAGTTTTTCTTCTTTTGTACGATAAAATTTGGATCAACTTTAACATCAAAGGTATGGAAACATTTATTTTTTTGAACCTTGAGGACAAGGTTCTTTCTAAACAGGAAGGTGATGTAATGATTAATGTGATAAATGAAATACGTGGAAGGATCCAAAGCCACGTGTAAGGCCAAGAAGGATAACAACAATGATAACCGTTCTAGGTTACCCTTAGCCTATTATCTATATATAGATCCATATGAATACAACATAAGGAATCCAGAAAATAAATATTGTCTTTAGGTTTAGGTGTAGTTTATTTGGTTACGATCAAGTATATCCTGTACAATCATAGTTGTATATACATTGTATGTTCTGTATATATTTCTATAAATAAAATGTATGTGTTCATCACAATTCATTACACGTTGTGTGAATTGAATAATTTGAGTTTAGATTCTTGATATTTGGTTTGTTATTTTTAGGGAGATATAAAAAAAAAGGAGAAAATGACTATGATCGTCAACTAATGGAAGCAGAAAAATAATGAAAAAACGAAGAAGAAGGTACGTCAATTTTGAATATGTATTTTCATTAAGAATGGGTTTCTTGATTATATGCTATAATTTCAGTAAAATGGGGTAGATATGTATGTAATTAAAAGGGGCAAATTCTTCCTATAACTAAATAAAAGTGTTATCATTTGAAATGGTTAGGAGCTGATTCAATTATACCTTGTAGATGTATTTTCTTACAATATGCCATTTCTTATAATTGTTGCATCAGTGAATTTGCTATGTTTTTAAGCGAGAAAGAAGTCATAAAAATTAAAAGAGAAAGGGATTATGATAGCAGTTGAACTTTATGAGTTTTACCTTAAGTAATTTTCATATGTTTTAGGGACTAGGAATGCAAAGATTGATATAATACAGGTACCAGAAAACTTTGGAAAGGCTTAGAAGATTGATGAATAGCTTGCTTATTCATGTAGCTCTTTCTCTTTTGCTTTTATAATTAAATAGGTCCCTCAACTTTAAAAGTTACCCAAATGGTCCTCAAACTTCATTTTTGAATCTATATTTTTTATATTCTAGAAAAAACAAAACCTATAATGCAACACAGGGATCTATAGTGTAATTTTTGTATAACATAGGAATCTACAGTGCACTTTTTGCATTTTTATACAATAGGGACCTATAGTGCAAAACAGTGAAATATAGTGCAATTTTTGTATAACATTAGTGCAACTTTTTTATACTACAGGGAGCTATAGTGCACTTAATTTAATTACCACATCATTTAATTTTTTTCTCATTTAGAGTCTTATTAAATAAGTATTCATATTGTGTAGTGGAAGCCCATGGTTGGGTCAACTTGTGGTTTCATCCTCTCAAATTAAAGGTGGAAATTTTTCTTTCATTTTTATGTGTTCGGTAGATATCTTTATATATTCCAAACCGACAATTCTTATAATTCGTATCAAAACCTTAAACTAGAAGAAACGTTAAATTAAAAATGTTCTGTGGCAAAATTTAAAATTAAAACAGATTACGAGAATCGTTTTTGTCCATCCTAACAATTTGTTTTGCAGTTTGTCATGTCATGGGGGATGGTTTTTATTTTTTATGCATGAATGTCGTGTATGTTTTTTTTTAATAATTAATTTATATGGCGGGTTGAGCCATTGGTTTTTATTTCATGTAATTTTAGCAATTATTTAAAATCCATTTGTTATAGATTTAGATTTATATTTCTCCATTAAAAGATCACTTTTTATAGGAATCATGTTAGATTGTGATCTTAAATATGTAATATGCTAGCAAAATGAATTATCATGTGGTGGTGCCCGAAAATGAAGACCATGGAAGGTTGAAGAGTTCTAGGTTCATTAATACTTAAGGATTCCGGATAAAAATCGACATCAAAACTACCATCATCCATTACAATATTTTTATGTGTCATTTTCCTTTTAATATCCATGTTTGACATTTGCACATATAAAAAATCTAATTCATCACCTAGAAAGAGAATGCCACAAAACATAGGATTAAATTGACCAATTTATTCTTAGGTACACAAATAAGTTAAACGGATACTATTAATTAAATTGAATAAGAGTCTGAGGCGTGTGAGAGTGGGTATGGGGTAGGTTGGGGATGGTAGGAACAAGAGTAACAGAAGGTTGGGCTCCGAGAAGGATTAAGGTGGGACATGTGAGTCAAGGAATGAAAAGGGTTGCGGAAGCAAATAGGCAAGGACGAGAAAGGATGTGAGATGGGTTAAAGGAGATAGGATGGGTATATTTTGGGCGGGATGTGAGGCAGAGGTTTGGTTAAGGAGGAAGGGACGAGGTGGTGGGTGGGATGGGAAAGGGTAAAAGAGATAGTAGGGTCGGTAATATTAGGCGGGATTTGAGGCAGGGGTTGGATCAAAGAGTAAGTATTGGTGTGGGACAAGGGAAATAAGGGTATGGGTGGGGAAGAGGAAGGAAGGCCCGAGAAAGGGTAAGGAAGGATATATGGTGGGAGAATATTAGGTGAGAATGGAAGGTAAGAAGGCTAGGGGAAAGCGGAGTAGTATGGAGTTTGTGAACGGGTAAGGATGGAGATAGGGCGGGATATGGATGAGGTGAAATGGGGTGGTTGGGAGACTAGGGTAATATCGTCTAGGGTGTGGAGTTAGTGAAATGGTTAGGTCAGGAAGGGGTCGGGTTAAGGAGGGAAGGAAGAGAGGGTGAGAGGGATGGGAGTGGCGAGAAGGGGTAAAGTTGGACGGGATGTGGGGCAGGGATTGGGTTTAATGAGATAGGGATGTAAGATGGGAAAGGACGTGAAGGGGTATAGAATGAGATAAGGTAAGAGATGATGTGTTGAGAATCGGGTGGTGGCTAGGGAAAGGTCGTTTGGAGTTAGTGAATGGGTAAGGTTGTGTGTCATGTGGGGCAAGGTTGGGTTAAGAGGGAGGGTTGGAGTGGGATAGGGGGCAAGGAATGGAAGGGGTTGGGGAAGAGGATGGCAGGGGCGAGAAGGGGTAAGGAAGGATATAGAGTGGGAGAGGATGATGTGAAAATGGGGTGGTAGGGAGGCTAAGATAAGGTCGAGTAGTATTGAGTTAGTGAAAGGGTGAGGGAGGAACAAGGGTAAGGGAGTGTTGGGGTCGATGAATGGGTAGGGAGATATGGGGAAGGAGTGGGATGAAAGGGACGACAAGGGTTAAGGCAAGACTAGGACTAGGGAGGGTTCATGTGGGACGAGAGGTTCGAGGATTGGGAGGGGCGAGAAGGTTGGGCAAGCGGGTTAAGGAGGGAGAGACGAGGTGGTAGGAGGAATTGGATATGGGAAGGGACAAGAAGTGGTAAAGGAGATAGGGTCAGGATGTGGGGTCAAGTTGAGTTAAAGAGGGACGGGGGGTCGAGGAATGGAAGGGTTTGTCAAAGAGGAGGGTAGAGGCAAAAAGGGGTAAGGAAGTGGCAGGGATCGTGGTAAGGAGGAAGGAACGAGGTGGTGGGTGGGATGGAAAATGGGAAGGGACGAAAAGGGATAAAAGAGATAGGGTGGTTAAGGTTGGGCGGGATGTGGAGCGGGGTTGGGTTAAAGAGGAAGGGTTGGAGTGGGACGGGGGGCGAAAAAGTTAAGGTTGGGAAAGATGAGGGCAGGGGCGAGAAGGGGTAGGGAACTATATAGGGCAGGAGAGAATAATGTGAGAATGGGGTGGTATGAAGGCTAGGGGAATGTAGAATAGCACGGAGTTGGTGAAAGGGTAAGGTTTGATAAGATAAGCGATACGTAAAAATCGGGTTAGAGTTGGACATGAGGGAGGGGGCGAGAAGGCGTAGTAGGGCAGGAGAGAGAAGGGATAAAGTTGGGCGAGATGTGGAGCAGTGATAAAGTTAAGGAGGGAGGGAAGAGGGGTAAGAGAGATGCCAGATGGGAATGGACGAGAGGGGGTAAGGAAGGAGATAGGGTGGGAGCAGATGAGGTGAGAATGGGATAGTAGGGAGGCCAGAAGAAGGCCGAGTAGTATGGAGTTAGAGAAAGGGTAGCATGAGAAGGGGCAAGTAGGAACAATCTGGATCTTGATGTTGATGTCTATGTATTTGTTCTAAATATTAGACCTTAGGAGACATTATTCTAGGTGAATATTTGACTTACTTGATAGACTTTTATGCTTATTTCGTCAGACTGCACTTTCTCCCCTTGGAATTAGAATATTTGTGTTTTTTGACCTTTTGTGCGTTAATTTGTTTGTTTTTAGTATAAAGTTCTTAGGTTCATGGATTCTATGGAGAACCAATACAAGGTGGAGAAGTGAGAATTAAAGTCTTAGATCGAGTGGAGAATCTAAATGCATGAAAAGAATTTCCGAAGAATTGACTAAAGAAGTTGTAGATCTGAAAGGCTGTTACTAATTTCTGTTTTTGGGCTACTTAGGAGTGGATTCAGCCTTTGGGTTGTGGAATAAGTTTGATTCCTTATTGAGTTAGGAAGATTTTGCAACTTGAATGAGCCCATTTGGAGTTGATACGAAAAAGTGACAGCCATTTTACTAAGGGCTATACACTAGTTACGGGAATTAAAAAAAGATGGGCTTGAGCTTTTTATAATTTGACCTAATGCTCTTAGCCTAAAGTCTAATCCGAATTTACAAGTATAAATTGACCCTTTAGCCTCATTATTACACACACTTCAGAGAATTACATCAGAGGCTTCATATTTTCAACTTAGAGCATGAAGGCAGAGGAGAAGCTAGAGCTGGAGGAATTCTGTTCTTCCAACAACAGCCAACAAAACCATTAGGTTATCCTATTTCTTTTCTGTACTTAGAATTATATCTTTCTTTTATTTTATTTCAGTTTTTAATTCCGTTATGAACTAATTTCTTTAGTACTTGAGAATTGCTATACGGGTTGAACCCAATTCTGTTTAATTTATGTTTTCTGAATTTGGGATTTGATTATTTAAGTTAGACTAGGTATTTTGTGTTGACTATTATTTCGTTTTATCTCTAATTTTGAAGTCATGAATCAAACTTAGCTCGTAGTAATTAGGCTATTCACTTAAGTGGTAAAGTGATCACCTTGACTGGAGGTTTAATTACATACATAGATAATAGACGTGATGTATTCATTATTGACCCTGACGGGTTTAAGTAACCATGCAGCCAAAGAGGTAAAAAAAATCTTAATTATCTGAGCGTAGCTTATAATCGCCCTGACGGGGTTTGTTATACCTTAGGATAGCTCCATAGTCAAACCTGACGGGGTTAGGAGATATTAGAGTCCCGACTAGCACAATAATACCAGTTTAACCCTTTAACAAAAGCATTAATTAGATAGGTTAGGTGAAACCCTTGCGAGGATCAAGTACTCTTTCTCGTCTTAAGTTTAATGCTTATTTTCTTGTTTTATTTTATTTTGGTAATTTATTTTATTGCATCTTTAATTGAAAACAAAACAAAAATCTTTCAATTAATTTTTGTGTTAAGCAATTACTACTACTAGTCGATTAATACTCGAGATCTACCTACTTTGTCCCTGAGAACGAAACCCGATTTATCGGATATTACTTGGACAACCGTGCACTTGCGGTATTGTGGTTCCTTTTCTTTCAGTTCTTAATTTTTTTAACACACCAGGACTCATCAAGTTTTTGGCGCCGCTGTCGGGGACGGTAGCATGTGACCCCCGGTGTTAATCTTTAGTAGTTCAATTGTTATTTTAATTTCCAGTTTTACGCTTTGGTTTGTTCGTTCTTTTTCAGGTTTACAGATTTGGTGTATGCTCGATAACCTCGAGTTATTAATCAAGGAAGCAAACAAGAGAAAGAAACAAGCAAGACTAGCTAGAGAAGCAAAAATGGTCGAGGAACAATAGCTTAATCCTCCTATTGCTTCACAAGTTCAACCTCTAGTTAATAATGATCCATGGTTTATAAATGGTCCAGGATAAGCTCCATATCGCGCTCCTGCTCTTGGGATTGGTCCTTCTGATATTAATGTTGCGAGTTACATAACCGATCATGGTATGTTATCTCAATTCCAGAATTATGGCAATTTCCGAGGAGCACCTAGAGAAGATCTGATTCGTGCAGTACAGAAATTTATGCAGATGTGTGACTCATATATAATGCAAGGGGTGACTAGAGAACAAATTTATTATGAAAATTTCATATTTTTCATGATAGACGCAGCTAGTGAGTGGCATGATTCGCAAGAACCAGAATCAATCAATAATTTGGTTGAGCTTCAAACGACATATTTCGATAGATACTACCCAACTAACATGGGATTGAATTCACATATTGCTCTAACTTCCTTTGAGCAAGTATAAGATGATACTTTGGGTAGGAGTTGGTCAAGATTCCAAATATGCTTAAGAAGAGTAGCAGATCATGGCCTTACAGAACCACAAAAAATGAAAACATTCTATAAGGGCCTTCATGGGCAATCAAGAAAAGACTTAGACCTACTTTGTGGTGGTGGATTCTTACATGTACAACCAGTTCACGCTAAGGTTATTTTGAATAGAATAATAATGAATGAGATGGGTTAGAACACCGTAAGAACACCTAGCTGAGGTGGAAGTTATAAAGAAAGTAGTGATGTAATTGAGGAAAAATTCTCTTCCCAGAGAATAATTAAAGAACACATTGGAGCAACAATTAAAATAGCTTACATTAGTTGTTAAAGAAGATTTTTCAGGTAGAAGAGCAGATGTTATTGTTACAGAAGAAGTATATGGATATTCTAACTGTGGTGTACACGATCATGTTTGGGAGAATTTTCAAAGAAATCCAGTGCCGTAATGTTTATTGCCAACCGAGGGAACTATAATTCAGGTGGTCAAGGTTATCAACTGAATAGAAACCATCCGGGTTTCTAATATTCAAATCCAAGTGGGGCTTCTAATTTGACAGACACATATCAGCCATGTCCCTAAGGTAATAACTATCAGCCAAGACCACAGAACAACTACCAAGGGGGACAAGGTTAAAAAAATAAAGCTCAGAGACAACCTCCTCAAGACACCTACACCGATACCATGAACCAGAAAGCTCTACCTGCTCAACCTCAAGAAGGTGTGTTAGACGTTAAAGAAACCTTGCTAACATTAATCAACCTTAAAACAAGAGCGTGCCAGAGCAACAATCTTCTGCATCAGCAATTAAATTGTTAGAAAATCAGATAGCTCAGATGTCGAAACAATTGAGTTAGCTTCCACAAGGGCAACTCCACAGCAACACTGAAGTTCCAAATCAGAAAGAAGATTGTAATGCTGTAACACTTAGATGTGGTAAGAAGCTCTCACCACCTCCTTTTCCCATGATGAAAGAAAAAGAAACAACTGTGAAAGAGAAAACGGTAAAAGATGTAGTGGAGAAAGAAGATGAACCAGAAGTAGTGGAAGTGGAGAAGATTCCAGAGATTCCAAAGAAAAAGAGGTTATAGAAACTCGTCCTCCTCCACTTTTCCCCTCAAGAATTCAGAAGAGAGGAGATATGGCTGAATATAAGAAGTTCTTGAACGTGGTAAGAGGTCTTAATACTAATATACCATTCCTAGATGTTATTAGAGATGTGAAAAAGTACGTTGAATTCCTAAAGAGAGTCATCGCCAACAAAAGACTATACCTTGATAATGAGATGATAGGGTTTCCAAAAGAATGTAGCGCCATATGCCAAAGAAAATTGCCACCAAAACTACTTGATCTTGGGAGTTTTACAATTCCTAAGTGGCAAGGAAAAGATTTGTATGATTTGGGTGCGAGTATCAATCTCATGCACAAATCGATTTTTGAGATGTTGAAGATTGGAAACGCAAGACCGACCTCCATGGTCTTGCAATTGGCTGACAGATCACTCGCACATCCTAAGGGACGAATTAAAGATGTCCTCGTCAAGGTAGGTACTTTAATTTTTCCCGTTGATTTTTTTATACTTGAATACGACACAGATAGGAATGTACCCATCATTTTGGGACGACCATTCCTAGCCACAGGGCGTACTTTGATTGATGTAGAAAATGGAGAATTAACTATGCAAATCAAAAAACGAGGAGGTAAAGTTCAACGTGTTTAGGGCTATGAAGTTTCCAGATTTTCGGGAGGATTGTTTTCGAATAGACGTAGTTGACCTAACCATGTGAGAGATATGAGATTATACAAATTTTAAAGATATCTTTCAGGTTGCCTTAACACTTGACTTACCGGAGCCAGTGGAAGAGCTAGCTGAAACAGTGGCAGCTCTCAGTTATAGAAATCCAAAGAATAAGCGTCTTACCTATGAACCTGTCAGAGAACCAGGGGAGACAATACCTAAAAAGAAACCATCTATCGAATCTCCCCAAAAATTAGAAGAAAAGCCACTTCTGACACACTTGAGGTATGCTTATTTAGGTACTAACAACACTCTACCTATTATTGTTTCAGCTACTTTAACAGGTTTCCAAGAAGATAAACTGTTGCGTATACTAAGAGCTAATAAAGAGGCGATTATTTGGACTATTGGTGACATCAAAGGTATTAGTCCTTCCTATTGCCAACACAAAATCATTCTGGACGATGAAAGTGCATGCTTAGTTAAAGGGCAAAGGAGATTGATGCCAGCTATGAAGGAAGTGGTAAAGAAAGAGGTTATTAAATTACTAGATGTGGGAATCATTTATCCCGTAGCGAGTAGCGAATGGGTGAGTCCATTTCAATGAGTATCAAATAAGGGTGGTATCACTACCATCTTGAATGAACAGAATGAAGCCATACCCTCAAGAACCGACGTTGGGTGGAGAGTGTGTATGGATTATAGTAAGTTGAACAAGGCCACCAAAAAGATCACTTCCCTCTTCTGTTTATAGATCATATGTTAGACAAGCTAGATGGAAGAGAATATTATTGCTTTTTGGATGGGTATTCGTGATACAATCAGATATATGTAGATCTGAAAGACCAACATAAATAAACTTTACATGTTCTTTTGGTACATTTGCCTTCCGAAGGATGCCATTTAGATTATGTAATGCACCTGATAAAATAAAAAATAAATAACGTGCAAATAACACCCTAAAGCTACACCGTTCTGCAAGTATACAGATCGTATGCAAGTTGTAGTTAAAAGATTAAGATTCGTTCCGCAGAGACTACGAAAGGTTAGTTGAATCTTATGCATATACCAAGTGCAAATAAATTAAAGCTAGAACAACTAAACGCAAATAAAAGTAAAGATAAAATAGATGTTTGTTTGATTTTCCAATTAAACTAAACTAAAACTAGGAATTAAAAGACAGAAAATAAATATGGAAGAGAAGTGATTTGAGAATATAGCTCGAGTCTTATTGCGGTTCTAAACATTTAGGGTGAATTATGTAGTATTTCCCTAATCGGTCGCAATTCGCTATCAGTAGTTTTAAATAGGATTTACCTGTGTCAATAAGACTTCCTAAGCAAACTTTTCCTGTAATTGGTAAATAGTCACAAGAACTAAACCATAGTGATTATCTAGCTAGGTTGGGTTGTCAGATCAGACCTAATACTAGACGTTATGTGTTAAACATGCAATTAAACACCGTTGCCAATGGTGACCTAATTACTAGATGGTAATTCTTATTGGTTGCAGTCCACAAGAACACAGAATATAAATCCAAGCACATAAACAGAGAATAAAAACTATAATTCTAATTAAAACATTAAATTCCCAAATTAGATAGATGTCAATCAAAATTAGGGTTCATACATGTATGCTAAAACTCAAGCTAAATAAATTTAGTTCATGCAAGAAAAGAAAGAAATTACAAATTTAAAGGTAGAAGAAGACATAATGATGAACAGCTCCTTCCAGACTTCTCTCTTGTGTTGTAAGCTTCCTCTTGGTTTAAGGTTTCACCAAGGATGATTTAAGAGTGTTAAGAGGCTGTATTTATAGTGTATAGGTTGACCTAATTCGTTTCTTGGAGATAAGGCCAAGTAATAGACTCCAAGCCCAACTCAAATTCGTAAGGAAGTAAAGATAAACACTGCTGGACCGTTTTGAGCATATCTTCTTCGTTATTGGTCGGTTTGTGCTCCATAAGATACCAAAAGAATCGTAACAGAATTATCTATGTCCCTATGAAAGGAATCTACCAAAATCGGCTTCTTTGTAGGAGTAATTACCACTTTTTTAGGCATGTGCTGCAGAAATTCAGATTTAGGCAGCTTTTCATTTTCCATGTTTTTAGCCTTTGTTTCCTTTATCTCCAATTACCATGTAAATCTCTTTCCATAAGTTGTTGTCTTTGACTTGGACTCTAATTAATCTCCATAATTATCTTTAAAGCTTCACATTAAATAAACAATTAAACCCAATATGCTCTAAAAATATTATGTTACTAAATCAAGACTCAAAATAGGAAAGTGCACTAAACTAAGCTAAAATCAACCTATAAACTATTAAATAAGCCTAAAATGATGTCTCGGAAGTATATTTTATTATCACAAATGAGGAGACATCAAGACCCCCAACTCAAAGTTGTATCGTCCCGATACAATAAAAGTAAAGAACAATAGGGTAGTTAAAATAAAGAAGAAGAAGTCGGAGGAGAATAAGAACGGAATATAATGAATGATCCTAGAGTATAAAATCTAAAAAGTCTCATGTAGTACTGCTCGAGAAATAATGCACAAATATACCTAATATACATGTAATCAACAATCCATAAATTCAAGTTAAGATTAATTTCGCAATGCCAGAAGGCGAGGATGATAACTTAGTTCAGGTTAATGGCTATAGGTTGTTCATAGGTCCCAAATACAGCATCCAATGTTCCACTTACCTACTACCTAATAACTCAATTTTTTCTCCACCTAGCAGTTAGAAATCCTAAGGTCTTGGTTATAACTTGGCTTAAGGACGGGTGTGGTATATTTGGATAATGAAAAGTGAGCTTTTGGCTCTCTCCTCACTAGCCATCAACGAATCGCGCTAGAGCTTGAGTTTTCACTCGAAGATGTTCTCACTCAACCCAATTTATTGATGCTTTTGATGTGCATCCCCAATAATCCCAATTAAAACCTTTGATGATATAAAATCCACTTTGCCGGTCTGACTATATGTTTTCTTTTCTCATCAATTTTTTTTTTGTATAGCTATGATTCTCTTTTTGATGTTGAGATATCACACTATTTTTTCCATATATATATTCTTTTTATTCCCTTGTTGGCAAATTTAGCTCGTAGCTTCTTTTTCATTTACTATTACCCCGGCAAAGGGTTACAATAATAACAATTTCATCATCAATAAAATCACAAAGATAATTACCAAATTCCCAAAGTTCCCTAATTATGAAACCCACCACCCCAAACTCAAGCTCTAAAACGAGTTTGTCTCAGGTTTTGCGATTCGAGTGCGGGTCATATAGATAAGTCCTAGAAACTAGGGTATGGATTATAATGTGTTTCAATAAAGAGGCTTTAGAAAGGCTCAGAGGGGCTAAGATGGATAAATAACAATAACATCAAACAAAAGGGTGAGAAAGTCTAAAGGCTTCAAGTGTTTTATCATGAAAGAACTGCCTTAGTCATTTTTCTAACTACTGGATTTCGTTACGTTTTCATTATTAGTTCATAGACAAGTGGGTTTTCAACTAATTTTAAACCTCACGTTCTACACACCAAATAACTATTCCTAAGTTTCAACGTGAATTCTTAGCATTGCTCATTAACTATTCTATCCTTTATTTCCTGTTTTCATACATGCATGTAAACAAATTTGTTACATCTTTCAAAAACATACTACTTACTATCATTGACCTAATAAAATCATGCTCAAATAGGTACATTCACGATATTCTATGCCTTAATTCAACCTAAAAATTTTAAATTTTATGCAAAAACGAAAAGAAGATGAGGACAACGAATCCCCACCCCCAACTCAAAAGTGAGCCGTGTCCCCACGACTCGAAAAAGACTCAAGAATGGAATAAAATTTAAAATAAACTAACTAAACTACCTAATGCATACAAGATATTGAGAAAAATTAGAATGACCTACCTGGCTGGCCATAGAGATCCATCATATCATCCTCCTCATCCGAAGCTGAAGGATCGGTATAACTATCAATATCCATTGTCAAGGTCAAATCTTCTATCTGTGATTCCATCTGTATGACTTCTGTCCAAAGTTCTCTGTTATCTTCTCGTAATCTTTCTATTTCGTTCTGTAACTTGAGAGCCCAAGGAGGAAGATCATAAACAATTTCAGAGGAAGAGGTAGAAGAACCTTGGTCTTGAATTTTTATCTTCTTCAAAGGCCTCCTTGATGGTATGGACATTCTAGCAGTTAACTTCTTTGGTAGTGGTTGTGCTGGTGCCTTTTCTTTTGATTCTTCAGTAACCTCATCAAGATTGATGGGTTTCTCAATGGTGGCCCCAAACAATTTCTTATTCTTCCCAAGGATTGAGCACTTTCTCTTGTATTCCATAACTTCAGATCTGTTAGTCATGCTTGATTTACCCACAACTCAAGTTATACCAAGGATGGATTAAAAGTTTAAGGAAAATTGGTTTAGCTTGATGTAGTTGCTTGGAATTGGTGGAAGAGAAAGGTTTCTTGATGGATCTTGGAAGAAATCTTTAAAGCTTGATGAATTTGATGATGTTTAATGTTGTAGTGTGATGAATTTGATGAAGAGATTGTGTTTATGGAAGATGGAGGAGAGGATTTGAGGAGTTGTTGTGTTAATTGTGAAGGTTTTGCACAAGCTTTAAAGTGTTTATATAGGGTTTGGGTCTGAAAAATTCGTATGGGAGAGGCTACGGCTTATCTTGTTAAGGTAAGAAGGTTATTAGGAAACAAAAATTTTCACAAACCGCCAGGCGCGGTGCACCCCTGCGGTGCATGGGTAGTCCGCGGGGGTAGTCCGCGCGCTGTAGCTGTTGAGATTTTTGGCCTCTGCATTATACCCGTGCTAGCACCCCGTGGCACGTGTTTTGTGCCTGCGGTATAATGGTGCGGTGCATGGGTAGTCTGCGCCTGCTCCGTGAAAAAACCCACGGTACATCACCCCGTGGCACGCGTTTGGGCGTGCGGTGCACCGCACCTATCAGCTCTTCTTTTTCTCGCTTCTTGATAAAACCCGTGGTGCTCGACCCGTGGTACAGGTTTTTCATGCGCGGTGCATCCCTGCGGTATAGGGTATACCGCGGGGGTAGTCCGCACAGCCTTGCGAATTTTTCCAACTTTTTCCTTTCGACCCCAAACTCAATTCATGCACAATAGCACACTACCTTTCTCTCCTATTAGCTTGTAAACACAATTAAAATATACACTAACTTAAAATTATACACTACAAAGCAATAAAACTAATCTAAAAAGCAATTCAAACAAGGGGTGTCTCCCAAGAGCACTTTTGTTTAATGTCTTTGAGTTAGACGTGTACCTCAGACTAAGCGCATGATTGTCTCCTCTCGCCCAAAGTCCTCACTGTCATGGTATCTCTTCAAATGCTGGCCATTCACCATGAATGTTCGTTGCTCGGTTGGATTTTCAATTTCAATCGCTCCATGAGGTGTGACTTTCGTGACAATGTAAGGTCCTCCCCAACGGGATTTAAGCTTTCCTGGGTAGTTCGAAAATCGAGAGTTGTATAATAAAACTTTTTGTCCTCTCTCGAAATGCTTTGGACGGATCCGTTTATCATGTCATCGCTTTGTTTTCTCTTTATAGAGGCGTGAATTTTCATAGGCAAGATAAAGAAACTCCTCCAACTCATTCAACTGCATCATCCTTTGTTTCCCGGCCAAGTCTGGGTCTAGATTCAGAGTTTTAATAGCCCAGTAGGCTCGAGCTTCAAGTTCAATCGGTAGATGACACGCTTTGCCGTAGACCATGCGATATGGAGATGCCCCAACTGGTGTTTTAAATGCTGTTCTGTAAGCCCAGAGAGCATCATATAGCTTTAAAGACCAATCTTTCCTTGATTTATTCACGGTCTTCTCAAGAATAGATTTGATTTCCCGGTTGGAAACTTCAGCTTGACCGTTAGTTTGTGGGTGATAACCGGTTGAAGTACGGTGTCTCACTCCAAACTTACGAAGATAGTTTCTCAGAGGAGCATTAAGAAAATGGGTACCTTTATTGCTGATGAGAACACGTGGCGTACCATGTCTTGAAAAGATGTTTGATTTTAAGAACTTAATCACAGTTTGAGCATCGTTCTTTGGTGTTGCCACTGCTTCTACCCATTTTGACACATAATCTACCGCAAGCAAAATATAAAGATTTCCATGGGAGGTGATGAAAGGTCCCATGAAATCTATTCCCCATACATCAAAGATTTAGACTTCTAGGATATTGTTAAGTGGCATCGCGTCTCTTTTTGATATATTACCAGTGAATTGGCATCTTTGACATGACTGGACAAAACAATGACAATCTTTGTGTATGGTAGGCCAATAGAACCCGGATTGAAGAATTTTAGCTGTGGTTCTATCGCCCTTAATGTGACCTCCGTAAGGTGAACTATGACAACCTTCAATGATTTTCTCCATTTCACCTTCATGCACACACCTTCTAACCACTTGGTCACTACAAATCTTCCAGAGGTACGGTTCATCCCAATAATACTCCTTGGCCTGGTGACTCAATCTGTGTTTTTGTTGTGGGTGGATATCTTTGGGAAAGACACCACTCACAATGAGGTTGACTAGATCTGCATTCCATGGCACAAACGCATGTTTAATAGAAAAAAGTTGTTCATCAGGGAATACCTCTTCAACCAACAATGGTTCTTTGTTCACATCAGATCCTTCGAGCCTTGATAAATGATCAGCAACTTGATTTTCGCATCCCTTTCGGTCTCGAATATCTATGTTGAATTCTTGCAGTAATAGTACCCATCTAATAAGACGCGGCTTAGCGTCCTTTTTCTCCATAAGGTACCTAATAGCTGAATGGTCCGTGTATACAACAGTTTTCTTCCCAACCAGATAGGAACGAAATCTATCAAAAGCATAAACCACGGCCAACATCTCTTTCTCCGTCACTGTATAATTCATCTGGGCAGCGTTGAAAGTCTTACTTGCATAGTAAATCGTGTGGAAAATCTTGTCTTTCCTCTGTCCCAACACAACACCCATAGCGTGATCACTGGCATCGCACATAAGTTCAAACGGAGCTTTCCAATCAGGAGGTATAACAATAGGTGTAGAGATCAGTTTCTCTTTAATCGTCAAGAACGCTTGAAGACACTCTTTAGTAAAATTAAAAGGAGTATCCTTTTCAAGTAAAGAGCAAAGCGGTTTGGCGATCTTGGAGAAATCTTTAATAAATCTTCGATAAAATCCTGCGTGACCCAAGAAACTTCTCACTCCTTTAACAGAAACTGGAGGTGGTAGTGTTTTGATAACTTCAATTTTAGCACGATCAACCTCCATCCCTGCCTTCGAAACTTTATGTCCCAACACAATTCCCTCTTGAACCATGAAGTGGCATTTTTTCCAATTAAGCACAAGATCTTTTTCTCTACATCTCACAAGGACTTTCTCAAGATTATTCAAACAATCATCAAAACTATCTCCAAACACTGAAAAATCATCCATAAAAACCTCCAAATATTTATCAATCATGTCCCAAAATATCGCCACCATGCACCTCTGGAACGTGGTATGTGCATTGCATAAACCAAACGGCATTCTTCTATAAGCAAAAGTGCCAAACGGACATGTAAAAGTTGTTTTGTGTTGATCGAGGGGATCCACACAAATCTGATTATAGCCCGAATATCTGTCAAGGAAACAGTAATATTCTCTCCCTGGAAGTTTGTCTAGCATCTGATCAATGAATGGTAGCGGGAAGTGATCTTTCTTTGTAGCTTTGTTCAGTCTTCGGTAATCCATGCACACTCGCCACCCCACAACTGGTCTTGATGGTATGGCTTCGTCTTGATCATTAAGGATGGTAGTGATACCTCCTTTCTTCGGAACACATTGTACTGGACTGACCCAATCACTGCTAGCAATCGGATAGATAATTCCTGCATCTAACAACTTGATAACTTCCTTCCTCACCACTTCTTTCATAGTTGGCATGAGTCTTCTCTGTCCTTCTATAGATCGCCCACCTTCGTTCTCAAGAATGATTCTGTGTTTGCAAACGGAAGGACTAATTCCCTTGATGTCGGCAATAGTCCACCCGATTGCTTCTTTGTTTGCGCGAAGTACTTGAAGTAGCTTCTCCTCTTGAGGACCTGAAAGGTTAGCAGAAATAATAACAGACAAATTTTTGTTCGTACCTAGATATGAATAGCGTAGGTGATCTGGAAGTGGTTTTTCTTCGAGAACAGGTGGACATATTATAGATGGTTGTTTCATTGGTTCAATGTCCCCTGGTTCTCGAAGTAGTTCTCGTACATTTGATCCTAATGCAGCAACATCTTCAAGGGGAATCTCGAGTTCCTTTGGTGTTTCAAGTGCTAAGGCCTCGTCAAGATCATCCTCTAAGCTTGCTTCATTGAAGACTTCTTGCGCAATTTTTCCGATGACATCTGTTTTGAAGCACTCATCTTTTGACATTGGTAATTTCATAGCCTGAAACACATTGAATCGTATCTGTTCGCCTTGTACTCTCATGATCAACTCACCATTCTCAACATCAATTAGTGTATGCCCCGTGGCTAAGAATGGTCTACCCAAAATGATGGGGACATTCTTATCCGCGTCGTAGTCAAGAATAATAAAATCGCAAGGAAATATAAAAGAGCCAGCTTTCACTAAAACATCTTCATTTTTACCTATTGGTCGTGAAAGGGAGCGATCCGCCATTTGTAATACCACAGATGTGGGTACTACTTCTCCAATATTAAGCTTCTCGAATAGAGATCTAGGCATGAGATTGATGCTCGCGCCTAGATCACATAATGCTTTCTCGGTCCAACTATCTCCAATGCCGATAGGAATTGTAAAACTTCCCGGATCTTCTAATATTGGTGGCAACTTACTTTGACATATAGCACTGCACTCCCTAGGTAATCCAATTGTTTCCCCAGTTTCTATACTTCGCTTGTTGGAGAGAATGTCCTTCATGAATTTAAGATAGGTTGGCATTCTCTTGAGAGCTTCAACAAAGGGTATATTAACTTCCAATTTCTTCAACATGTCAATGAACTTCTTGAATTCCAGGTCATTGTCCTTCTTTCTGACACGTGAAGGGTATGGTGGTGGAGGGCGTGTATTAAGTTCCACTGGTTTTCTTGTCTGGTCAGGTGTCTTGGTTTGAACACCCTTTGGTTTAACTACCTCCTCAACTGTATCTTTGATTGTTTCTTCCCCCCTCTGTTCTGGAATAGGGATTGGTTCTGGTCCTGGTCTTGGTGGAGGTAGTTGTTTTCCACTTCGCAATTCAACTGCATGGCAAGAATCATCTCTAGGAACAATAGTATCACTTGGGAGTTGCCCTTTTGGCCGATTTTGTAATGTACTCGCCAGATGTGATATAGTATGCTCTAGTTGCTCGATAATCTTCAGCTGGGTTCAAACTTTCTGTTGGCTATGACTCATCTTCTTAGCTGCTTGCATTAATTTAGCCATACTCGACTTCAAGCTTGGGATTAGTTCCTTCTTTGCCAGTTGCGTTGATTGTTTAGGTGGATCTTTCTTTGGTTCATGACAAGCTTTTTCAACAATGGGTGCCTTTTTCGGAATAGGTTGTGGTGGATTATAGGATTGAGTTTGGGGTTTATGATAAGTCTCTTGCTTTCTGACCCAACTCTTTTGTTGTGGAGGTTGTTGATAATTAGTGTAGCTCTCTTGAGGATCGGTATAACCATTAGAATAATAGTTATCTTGAGAATATGTAGCGGAAGCTACTGCTGTGTTATTCATACACCCTTCCCACACGTGATTTCTTGATCCACAACCAGGACACGAAGTAATTGCGCATACCGTATTCACCTGAGCTATTGTTCGGGCTTGTTCTTGTAGTTCTTCGAGTTGTTTAGCCAATTCTTTAAGCTTCAGAGATTCTGAAGTGTTTTCTTTTTCTGATCTCTTTGGCCAACTTCTCTCGTTCTCAAGAATTCTTTCCATCCCCAACTCAGCCTCTTCAAGATCTAGCAACACAAAACCTGCGTTTCCTAACGAATCTGCTTTCTATCTTGATCTATCATTAAGGCCTCCATAAAACAAGGTTAAATAATATTCCGGCGAGGATCTATGATATGGACATCTCGCCTTCTTTTCTGTAAATCGTAACCATGCTTCACCCAAACTCTTTCCATCTTCTTGTATAAATTGCTCAAGCTCCAACATATCTTTTAAACGTCTACTAACCGGATAGAAACGGTCTAGGAATCTTGTTTGAAGCTTGTTCAATCTGGAATAACATGAGGATATTGGGTATCATACCAATCGCTTGCACATCCGGTCAAGAAGAACTGGAACATCAGGTAATATACTTGTTCCCTAGTAACTCCTCTTACGATATAAGCATCACTGATCTGCATGAATTTCTGAATATATCAGATCAGATCTTGATGTGCAGCTCCGCTGAATAATCCATGAGATGCAAACTGAGTTAGCATCCGTGGATCAGGTTTAAATTTAGCGGCTTGAATTTCCGGGGCACGAATTCCTCATGGCTCCACTCTGAACTCGATGGGTAGCTCAAGTCTCCTTGGGTTCTTCATCTATAACTAAATCTGAAAAACAAAAACTAAAAACAAAAGCGTAAAATAGAACTAACTAAAATTAAAAGCACAAGATATATGCACAAGGACTAACGATGTAGTCCACGGCAGCGGCGCCAAAAACTTGGTGGGGCCTAGGGTGTGATAAAATAAGAAATAAATAACGTGCAAATAACACCCTAAAGCTACACGGTTCTGCAAGTATACAAATCGTATGCAAGTTTTAGTTAAAAGATTAAGATTCGTTCCGCAGAGACTACGAAGGTTAGTGGAATCTTATGCAAATACCAAGTGCAAATAAATTAAAGCTAGAACAACTAAACGCAAATAAAAGTAAAGATAAAATAGACGTTTGTTTGATTTTCTAATTAAACTAAACTAAAACTAGGAATTAAAAGACAGAAAATAAATATGGAAGAGAAGTGATTTGAGAATATAGCTCGAGTTATTAGCGTGTAATCCCCACTAGTTTTGCCGTTCTAAACATGTAAGGGTGAATTATGTAGTATTTCCCTAATCAGCCCCAATTCGCTATCGGTAGTTTCAAATAGGATTTACCTGTGTCTATAAGGCTTCCTAAGCAAACTTTTCCTGTAATTGGTAAATACTCACAAGAACTAAACCATAGTGATTATCTAGCTAGGTTGGGTTGTCAGATCAGACCTAATACTAGACGTTATGTGCTAAACATGCAATTAAACACCGTTGTCAATGGTGACCTAATTACTAGATGGTAATTCTTATTGGCTGCAGTCCACAAGAACACAGAATATAAATCCAAGCACATAAACAGAGAATAAAAACTATAATTCTAATTAAAACATTAAATTCCCAAATTAGATAGATGTCAATCAAAACTAGGGTTCATACATGTATGCTAAAACTCAAGCTAAATAAATTTAGTTCATGCAAGAAAAGAAAGAAATTACAAATTTAAAGGTAGAAGAAGACATAATGATGAACAGCTCCTTCCAGACTTCTCTCTTGTGTTGTAAGCTTCCTCTTGGTTTAAGGTTTCACCAAGGATGATTTAAAAGTGTTAAGAGGATGTATTTATAGTGTATAGGTTGACCTAATTCGTTTCTTGGAGATAAGGCCAAGTAATAGACTCCAAGCCCAACTCAAATTCGTAAGGAAATAAAGATAAACACTGCTGGACCGTTTTGAGCATATCTTCTTCGTTATTGGTCGGTTTGTGCTCCATAAGATACCAAAAGAATCGTAACAGAATTATCTATGTCCTTATGAAAGGAATCTTCATAAATCGGCTTCCTTGTAGGAGTAATTACCACTTCTTTAGGCGTGTGCTGCAGAAATTCCGATTTAGGCTGCTTTTCCTTTTCCATGTTTTTAGCCTTTGTTTCCTTTATCTCCAATTACCATGTAAATATCTTTCCATAAGTTGTTGTCTTTGACTTGGACTCTAATTAATCTCCATAATTATCTTTAAAGCTTCACACTAAATAAACAATTAAACCCAATATGCTCTAAAAATATTATGTTACTAAATCAAGACTCAAAATAGGAAAGTGCACTAAACTAAGCTAAAATAAACCTATAAACTAATAAATAAGCCTAAAATGATGTCTCAGAAGTATATTTTAGTATCACAAATGAGGAGACATCAACCTGCTACATTCCAGAGTTGTATGATGGCGATTTTTTGGGACATGATCAATGATATCGTTAAGGTATTTATGGATGACTTTTCTGTGTTTGGTGATTACTTTGATGAGTGTTTACGGACCCTGGAAAAAGTGTTAATCAGATACAAGGAGACTGATTTGGTTTTGAACTGGAAGAAGTGTCATTTTATGGTTCGTGAGGGTATAGTGTTGGGTCAAAGGTTTCAAGTGCTGGTTTAGAAGTTGATCGTGCGAAGATTGAGGTAATCAGGATTCTTCCCCCGCCTATTTCTGTAAAAGAGGTGAAGAGTTTTTTGGGCCATACTGGTTTTTACCGACGTTTTATCAAGGACTTCTCTAAGATCGCTAAGCCATTGTGTAACTTACTTGAAAAGGACGCTAAATTCATTTTTAATGAAACTTGCATGGTGGAATTTCAAGAGATTAAGGAGAAGCTTATTTATGCACCTATTGTATTA
Source organism: Nemophila menziesii (assembly GCA_029959085.1). Lineage (NCBI taxonomy): Eukaryota > Viridiplantae > Streptophyta > Magnoliopsida > Boraginales > Hydrophyllaceae > Nemophila > Nemophila menziesii. The sequence goes on from JARWIR010000031.1 coordinate 5,942,119, forward strand.
CCTCCTGATTGGAAGATGCCTTTTGAAGTTATGTGGGATGCTAGTGATCTTGCTATGGGTGATGTTTTGGTTCATAGAAAAGATAAGGTATTTCCTTCCATCTATTATGCTAGTAAGTTCTTTACAAGTGCTCAAATTAATTATACCGTGACGGAGAAAGAATTACTAGCTGTGGTGTACGCATTTGACAAGTTTCGTTCTTATCTTCTTGGGGTGAAAGTTTTTGTGTTCACTGATCATTCCGCTATCAAATACCTTATGGAGAAGAAATATGCAAAGTCGCGTTTGATTAGATGGGTATTATTGTTACAATAGTTTGACTTGGAAGTTCGAGATAGACAAGGTTGTAATAATCAAGTAGCTGATCATTTGTCGTGTCTTGAAGGTTCTGAGTTTAATAGTGGGCCCGAGTTGGGTAGAGAAGAGTTTCCTAATGAGAGTTTATTTGCCATATATGACGGTACTCCTTGGTATGCAGACATCGCGAATCTTATTGTGAGTGGTAATTTTCCTCAAGGGGCCAGTTCTCAAGAAAGAAAGAGATTAAGTCACCGTGCTCAAGAATACTTTTGGGAGGATCCTTTCCTCTACAAAACATGTAGTGACCAAATGGTGAGAAGATGAATACCTGAGAAAGATGTTTGGTCAGTGGTTGCAAGTGGTCATGATTCACCATATGTAGGACACTTCAAGGGTGATCGAACAACTGCAAAGGTACTACAATCCGGTTTTTACTGGCCTACTTTACATAAGGATTGTCATGAATATGTGAAGAAATGTCATAGATGCCAATTTACTGGTAATATATTAAGAGAGATGAGATGCTAGTGGGTCCTGGTGTGTTATTAAATTAAGTACGGAAATAAAGGAACCACAATTACCGCAAGTGCACGGTTGTACAAGTAATATTCGATAAATCGAGTTTCGTTGTCAGGGACGGATTATGTTCAACCCAAATATTAATCAGATAGTAGAAATAATTGATTGACTAGAAAAAGTAAAATAATAGATTTTTGTTTGGTTTTTCTAATAACTAAGATGCAATAAAATAAAGACTAAAAATAAATAACAAGATAAGAAAGATACTTGAGACTCGCAAGGAATCCACCTAATCAATATAATCTATGCTATGTTTAAGGGTAGAATTGGTATTAGTATACTAGTAGGGAATCTAATATCTTCTATCCCCCGTTAGGGTGGACCTAAGAGATATCCTACGGTATTACAAACCCCGTCAGGGTGAATATAAGATACTTTCATATGAATAATATTTTACCTCTTTGGCTATATAAATCATATGACTTTCAACCATTACACGGGCATTACCTAAGTCTGTATTCAAACCCCCATGTCGGATGATCACTTCGCCACTAAAGTGAATAGCCCAAATACTAAAACATATTTCTAGTTGTACCGAAAATAAATAGTGATTAAGAACAAAGTAATATCCAATATCTAAGACTCAATTCAATTTAAATCATACAATCCCAAATTCAAAACAAAGATTAATTAATTAAGGTTCATCCCTTTAATGCAATTCTCAAGTATATGGAAATTTAGCTCATGAAATTAAAGACTGAAATTAAAAAAAAGGAATTCATAATTCAATTACAGAAAATAAAGTGATAACCTAAAGGGTAGGATGACTGTTGATGGAAGAACAGAATTCCTCCAGCACAAGGTTCTCCTTGCCTTCTTGCTCTGACTTGAAATCCTTAAGCCTGTTGTGTAATTCTCTGAAGTGTGTGAAAAGAGGAGGCTAAGGGGCGTATTTATAGGTGTTAGCAAGCCCTAGGTCGAATTTACTTGGAGTGGAAGATAAGTTAAGAACTCTTAAATTCGTAGACCTAAAATCTAGGAAAGGTAAGATTCTGCTGCTGATTTGTTTCGGTCATATCTCATTCAATACTTATCCGTTTGATGCGTTCCAATATTCGAAACCGCTTGTCTCGGAAAGCTCTTTCTAATGGTGCAGACCACTCGACCAAATTTCTAGCCAATCTTATGTTATGGACTCGTCTTTGAAACGTCGCTGGAATTTCAGATTCGTAAGGCAGCTTTATCTTTTCCTTCTTTGCATATATCCTTCCTTAACCTTCTTATTTCCATGTAAATCTTATTTCCTTTACATATTTGACTTGACTTGGTCTCTAATTAATTACCATATATCTTTTAAAACTTCACAATAAATAAATAATTAAACCGCATATGCTTTAAAAATAATAAATCTATAATTCAAGACTAGAAATAGAAAAGTGCACTCTAAAATTAGAAACTCGAGTAAAAGTACTTCCTAACACACTAAAATAACCTAAGACTTTAATTCTCACTTCTCCTCCTTGTAGTGGTCTTTCATGAAATTCAAGAACCTACTAACTTTGCACTAAAAATAATCAAATTGACGCACAAAAGCTCTAAAAATGCAAATAGTCAATTTCCAAGGGGAGAAAGTGCAATATGATCAAATAAGCATAAAAGTATATCAAATAAGTCATTTATTAACCTAAAAGGATGTCTCCAAAGGGATAATAATTAGAACAAATAGGAAGACATCAAGACCCCAAACTCAAACATTTGTCGTCCCCACAAAGTAAAATAAAAACAAAGGATCTTTTAGGTGAACGCAGAATGTAGAATCTAGTAAATAGTCCCAAAGCACAACTTAAAACAAATCTCATATAGTCTAATCTAGGAATTTATATACACATACACATATCATGCAAAATCAAACACAAAATAATATCAATCCAAAATTTATTTCACAATGCTAGAAGGTTACGCTTATTACTTATTTCAAGAGGGTGGCTATAGTGTGTTCCTCGATCTTTACTTGCTTTGAACGCTCCACTTAGCATACTCCCTATTAACTCATTGTGTATCTAGGAATCACGAGATCTTTACGGTTTTAATATTGGCTGAGGGACGGTATGTGATGTATATTTGGTAAATTTGAAGTGAGCTTTTGGCTCTCTCCTCACTTACCATCAACAAACTCTCCAAGAGCTTGAGTTTATACTCGAATACGTTCTCACTCAACCCATTTGACGCGCTAATTTAGCGTCCCAAGATTAACCCAATAAGCACTTAAGATGATTCACATAAAAACTTCCACACTGCCGGTCAAAATATATTTTCTTTTAATATGAAATTTTTCTTTTCTTTATTGCTATGACTCTCTTTTCGATGTTGAGATATCATGTTATTTTTTATAAATTATGCCTTTTCATAATTTTAGCTCGTAGCTTCTTTTTCATTTACTATTACCCCGACAAAGGGTTACAATATAATAAACCTGTGAATCATCGTCAAAATATAAACAGAGCACAATTGATAAGCTCAAAAATCCCAACCCAATGTAAATTCCCATATAGTGGACCCACCACCCCAAACTCATGCTCAAGACAGGAAGTCTCAGGATCGTGATTCAAGTGCGGGTCATATGGTCATGCCTAACAATCTAAAGGGATATTGGATTATAATGTGCCGACAAAAGAAAGCTTAAAGGCTAAAAATTTGGCAACGAAACATAAATTTAATTCAGGGATAGAAGGCCAAAAAGGATTCAAAGGGCTAACAAAGAACTACCTCTATCATTTTCCTATCTACACAGCTTGCCTCTAGCTCATACCTAAGTGGGTTCTCTACTCATTTAGATCTCATGTTCTACAAACCACTCATTATCCTTAAGCACAAGTTTACTTCTTTTGCATTGTTCATTAATTTTTCCTATCAATTATCTCATGTTTGCATGCAAGAAAAGTGCAGTTTACACTAACTCCTAAAGTCAACTATTTTCTATCACTCAACCCAATTTTTGATGCTTTAATGTGCATCCCCAAATAATCTCAAGTAAAAACCTTTTTTTATGATGATACACAAATTTAACTTTGCCAGTCCAAATAATTTTCAATATTTCATATTCTTTTCTTTTGTAGCTATGATTATCTTTTTGATGTCGAGATATCACACTATTTTTTTCATAAATTCTTTTCAATTCATGATTTTCAGCGTTTTTTTATTTACTCTTACCCCGGCAAAGGGTTACAATAATAACTTTTTCATCATCAATAATATCAAAATTACAATTTCCCAAACCCAATGTTCCCTAATGATTAAACCCAACACCCCAAACTCAGGCTCTAAAAACGATTTTTCTCAGGTTTTGCGATTCGAGTGCGAGTCATATAGATAAGTCCTATAAACTAAGGGGTATGGCTTATATTGTGGTTAATAAAAAGGCTTTAGAAAGGCTCAGAGGGGCTGAGACGGACAAATAATAATATAATAAAAAAAAAGGGTGAAAAAGCTAAAAGACTTTAAGTGGCTTCAATATGAAAGAACTACCTTATTCACTTTTCTAACTACCAGATTTTGTTACTTTTTCAGTATTAGTTCATAGACAAGCGGGGTTTCAAATTTATTCAAACCTCACATTCTACACCCCAAATAAGTCTCTCTAAGTTTTAACTTGACTTCTTATGCATTGCTCATTAATCTTTTCTATCTTTTACATCATGTTTTCATACATGCATACTAAATATATTTTTGATACCGTTCAAAATATAATATTACTATCATTGAATAAATAAAATCATGCTCAATAGGTACATTCTATATATCCTATTCCAATTCAAATCTAATTTTTTAAAATTTACGCAAAAACAAAAAGGAAGATGAGGACAACCAATTCCCACCCCCAACTCAAAAGTGAGTCGTGTCCCCACGACTCGAAAAAGACCCAATAAAGAAATAAAATTTAAAACTACCTAATACTAATGCATACAAGCAATTAAGAAGAAGAATTAGAACTGGGTACCTGGCCATAAAGATCCAGCAAATCATCTTCCGAAGAAGAAGCATAATTATCAATATCCAAGTCTTCAGTTAATGTGTTTATACCTGATTAATCATTGCGATTTCCTCCCAACAGGTAGAAAATTCTTTCTTTAAATAGTTAATTTCATCCGTTGATTTAATTTCCCATTTTGGGGGAATGCCTAACTCATTAAGATATGAACTTTGATCTTGGATTGGTGTCTTTGCTTTAGGCATTGGTAGGACACTCATTCTAGATGTTAATTTCCTTCGTAGTGGTTGTGCTGGTGCCTCTATCTTTGGTTTCTTTTCAATAGGATCATCAAGGTAAATGACCTTTTCTTTTGTGGCTCCAGGCAATTTCTTGTTCTCCCTAAGATTGAACAATTCTTCTTGTAATCCATAGCATCCGTTCAGTTTGTCATCTTTGAATAACCCACAACTCAAGTTACACCTAGGATAGAATAAAGTTATGAAAGATTGGTGTGGCTTGAGTTTGTTGCTTGGATGAATGATTATCAATAGTAGAAGAAAGTTTATTTGATTTTTCTTCGAAGAATTATTGATAGCTTGATGATCTTTGGTGGTGTTTTATGGTGTACTTTAATGGATTTGATGAAGAAGATGTGTTTATAATGGATGGAGGAAATATTTGATGTTGTTGTTGTGTTTGTGCGGAGGTTTAATCAAGATTCAAGATGTATTTATAAGGTTTGGGTCTGAAAAATTCGTGTTGTAGAGGTCGGAAGAGGCTAGGTTTAGCTTTGATAAGGTAAGAGTCCAATTCGAACTCTTTCTCTCTTCTTGATCCGCCATGGCGCGGTGCATCGGACATATGGTGCGGTGTGCCGGACATAAGCACTTACCAAAACCGTGGGCGCAAAAAGTTGCTACGGTTTTTATAGGGGCTTCTCGGCAGTAAACCGTATTGAAAAACCGGTGCCACGGTTATCTTCATTGCGGTGCACCGGATGTACCGTGCGGTACACCGGACCATGCTGGAAAAAACCGTAGGCGCAATTTCTCGATATGGGTTTTCATCTCATGTCTCGGCAATATACTGTGGCAAAAAAACGTCGCTAAAGGTTATCTCGTGTCTCGATTTTTCATCTTGTATCTAATGGTGCGGTATACCGCACCAAGCTGCTAGTTAGCACATTTTTTCCTTCCTTTTGACCCCAAATTCACATGTAATACACTACCTTTCTCTCCTATTAGCTTGTAAACACATTATTAATATACACTAACTTAGAATTATACACTACAAAACATAAAACTAACTAGAAAGCTATTAAAACAAAGGGTGTCTCCCATGAACACTTTTCTTTAACGTCTTTGAGTTAGACGTGCACCTCGGGCAAAGTGTGTTCTTTGAGATGGATCATCTCCTCTCATCCAAAGTCCTCACTACCATGGTATATATTTAAGCGCTGACCATTCACCATGACTGTCCTTTTCTCGGTTGGATGTTCAATTTTGATCGCTCCATGAGGTGTGACTTTCGTAACAATATAAGGTCCTCCCCGAGGGGACTTAAGCTTACCCAGATAGTTCGAGAATCTAGAGTTGTAAAGTAATACCTTTTGTCGTCTCTCGAACCTCTTTAGGCGAATCGTTTATCATTCCATCTATTTGTTTTCTCCTTGTAGAGACGTGAATTATCGTAGGCATGGAAATGAAACTAATCGAATTCATTCAATTGCATCATCCTTTGCTTTCCCACCAGGTCTGTGTTTAGATTTAGAGTTTTAATAGCCCAAAAGGCACGTGATTCAATCTCAATAGGAAGATGACATGTTTTCCGTAGACCATGCGATAGGGAGATGCCCCAACTGGTGTTTTGAATGTTGTTCTGTAAGCCCAGAGAGCATCATCTTGTTTTAATTACTAGTCCTTCTTCGCTTTGTTCCCTGTCTTCTCCAGAATAGACTTGATTTCTCGGTTAGAAACCTCAGCTTGACCAATAGTTTGAGGATGATAACCAGTTGAAGTGCGGTATCTCACCCCAACTTACGAGGGGCAGCTCTCAACTGAAAATTGATGAAGTGGGTACCTTTATCACTGATAAAACTTGTGGCGTACCATGTCTTCAAAAGATATTCGATATGAAGAATGATATGACTGTTTTAGCATCGTTCTTTGGTGTTGCCACTACTTCTACCCACTTGGACACATAGTCTTCTGCTAGTAAAATATAAAGATTACCATGGGAAGATATGAAGGGTCCCATGAAATCTATTAACCATACATCAAAGATTTCGACTTCTAAGATATTATTAAGCGGTATCTCGTATCTTTTTGATATATTACCAGTGAACTGACATCTTTGACAGGTCTGGACGAATTGATGACATTCTTTGTGCGGGGTAGGCCAATAGAAACTAGATTGAAGAATTTTAGTTGCAATTATATCGCCTTTAAAGTGTCCACCATGTGGTGATCCATGACAGCTTTCCATGATCTTACTAATTTAGCCCTCATGGACGCATCTTCTAATAACTTAATCATTTCAAACCTTGAAGAGGTACGGTTCATCCCACAAGAACTATCTATCTCTATGACTCAAACTCTATCTGTTTTATTGATTAAAGTTTGAAGGGAACACACCACTCACGATGAGGTTAACTATATCTGCATACCAAGGCACAAACGAATCTTTAATCGAAAAAAGTTGTTCATCAGGGATTACCTCTTTAACCAATTCTGGCACCTTGTTGGCATCGAATCCTTCGAGCCTGGATAATTTATCAGCTACTTTATTCTCGCATCCTTTTCGGTCTCGAATATCTATGTCAAATTCTTGTAACAAAAATATCCATCTGATAAGACGTGGCGTAGCGTCCTTCTTTGTCATGAGATACTTACTTGCTGAATGTTCGTGTATACAATAGTTTTCATTCCAAGCAGATAGGAACAAAATTTGTCGAAAGCATATACCACCGCTAATAACTCTTTCTCCATTACTTTATAATTCAATTGGGAAGCATTAAAGGTCTTACTTGCATAGTAAATTGTATGGAAGATATTTTCCTTCCTTTGGCCTAACACAACACCCATTGCGTGATCACTTTCATCGCACATAAGTTCAAACGGAGCATTCCAATCTGGAGGTATGACAACTAGTGTCGAGATGATTTTTTCTATAATCGTCAAAAATGCCTTGAGACATTTGTCATTAAAATTAAAAGGAGTATCCTTTATAAGCAATGAGAAAAGCGGTTTTGCGATCTTGGAGAAATCTTTGATAAACCTTCGACAAATCTTGCGTGACCCAAGAAACTTCTTACTCCTTTGATAGAAACTCGAGGTGGTAAAGTTTTTGTAACTTCAAACTTAGCACGATCAACGTCCATCCCTGCACTCGAAACTTTATTTCCCAACACAATTCCTTCTCGAACCATGAAGTGGCATTTCTCCCAGTTAAGCACAAGATCTGTTTCTTCGCATCGCACAAGACCTTCTCGAGATTGTTGAGGCACTCATCAAAACTATCTCCAAAAACTGAAAAATCATCCTTAAAAACTTCCAAGTATTTATCAATCATGTCCCAAATCCATCATGCACCTCTGGAGCGTGGCAGGTGCATTTCATAAACCAAAGGGCATCCTTCTGTAAGCAAAGGTGCCAAACGGACAAGTACAAGTTGTTTTGTGTTGATCGGCGGGATCCACACAAATCTGATTATAGCTTGAATATCTGTCAAGGGAAAAATAATATTCTCTGCCGGCAAGTTTGTCAAGAATCTGATCAATGAACGGTAGAGGGAAATGATCTTTCTTCGTAGCTTTGTTGAGTTTTCGGTAATCCATGCATACTCTCCTACCCACAACTGTTCTTGATGGAATGACTTCATTCTGATCATTAAGGATGGTAGTGATACCTCTTTTATTTGGAACACATTGCACTAGACTAACCCAATCACTGCTTGCAATCGGAAGGATAATACCCTCGTCTAATGACTTGATTACCTCCTTCCTTACCACCTCTTTCATTGCTGGCATGAGACGTCGATGCCCCTCTATAGATCGCCCTCCTTATTTTTCTCAAGAATAATCTTATGTTTGAAAATGAAAGGACTAATTCCCTTGATATCGGAAATAGTCCACCCAATTGCTTCTTTGTTGGCGCGAAGCACACATAGTAGCTTATCTTCTTGAGGACCTAAAAGGTTAGCAGGAAAATAACAGGTAGAGTGTTGTTCATACCTATATACGCATAGCGCAGATGGTCTTAAAGTGGTTTTACTTCGGGAGCAGGTGGACATATGATAGATGGTTTCTTCATTGGCTCAATATCTCATGATTCTCGAAGTTGTTCTCGAATGGCTCTGGCCTACCGTCATCTGAATCTAATGCTGCAACTTCTCCGGCTATATCATCGTATATTTCTAGAGATTTAAGTTCGAAGGCTGCTGTTAGAGTGTCATCGTAGCTTGATTCATTAAAGACTTCTTGTGTAAGTTTTCCGGTGACATCTATCTTTAAGCATTCGTCATTTGTATCTAAATATTTCATAGCCTTGAACACATTGAATCGTACCTGTTCCTCTTGGACACTCATGACCAATTCACCATTCTCAACATATATTAGTGTACGCCCCGTGGCTAAGAATGGTCTACCCAAGATGATTGGGACATTCTTATCTGCGTTGTACTCAAGAATAATAAAATCACCAGAAAATATAAAACTACCAGCTTTAACTAAAACATCTTCAATTTTACCTACTGGTTGGGAGAGGGAGCGATCCGCCATTTGTAATACCACTAAAGTAGGTACTACCTCTCCTATGTTGAGCTTATCGAATAGGGACTTTGGCATGAGATTTATACTCACGCCTAGATCAGATAATGCTTTCCCGGTCCAACTTTCTCCAATAGCTATGTGAATCGTAAAACTTATGGGATCATGTAGCTTCAGTGAAAACTTGCTTTGACAGATAGCACTACACTACTCTGGTAATCCAATTATCTCCCTGGTTTCTAAACTTCATTTGTTAGATAGAATGTGTTTCATGAATTTCAGATATATCGGCGTTCTTTTGAGAGCCTCTACAAGCGGAATATTAATATCTAGCTTGCTCACCATGTCAAGGAACTTCCTGAATTCTTTTTCATTGTTCTTCTTTTTGACACGTGATGGGTATGGTGGAGGAGGACGTGTATTGTTTTCCACTGAGGTTTTCTTCTTTTCTGGTGTCTTCTCTGGGACACTCTTTGGTTCAATTACCTCTTCAACCTTGTCTTCCACTGTTTCTTCAACCACTTTTTCAAGAATAGAGGTTGGTTCTGTTTCTTCTACTCTAGGCGGAGGTAATTGTTTTCCACTTCTTAACTCAATTGCATGACAAGCATCATCTTCGGGAGCAATCGTATCACTTGGGAGTTTCCCTTTTGGTCTGTTCTGTAATGTACCTGCCATATGTGAAAGGGTATGCTCGAGATTCTTGATTACCTTTTATTGGGTTTGAAGTCTTCGCAGACTCATCTTCATATTTTCTTCAACTAATCCCAAAAGTTCAGCTATACTCGGATTCAAACTCAAAGGTTGTTCTTGTGTAACTTGTTGCATTGAAATTTGAGGTGGTCCTTGATAAGTTTCTTCATAAATTGGCGCTTCTGGATAGGTAGGTTGTGGTTGATAGTAGGATTCAGGTCGAGTATGTTAATACGGTTGGTTTTCGACCCAATGCTGATTTTGTGGGGACTGATAATTAGCGTAATTACCTTGAGGATAATAGTAACCATTATAATAACGATTCTTTGATGAAATACGAAGGAAATTGACGCTGGATTATTCATATGAATGATTTCTTGCTCCACAACCAGGAATTGAAGGTAAAGTGTGTACTAGATTTACCTAAGCTATTGTTCATGCTTGTTCTTGCAATTCCTTGAGTTGTTGGTTTAATTCTTTGAACTTTATAGATTCTAAAGTTTATTCTTGTTTTTCTGATTCAATTGGCCAACTTCTCTCGGTATCCAGAACTCTTTCCATAATAATGTTAGCTTCTTTAGGATCTAATAACACGAAACTTCCATCTCCTAACAAATCTACTTTTGCCTTGGACTCTTCATCGAGTCCTCCATAGAACATGGTTAAATGATATTCGGGTGAGGAGACATGGAATGGACCCCTCACTTTCTTCTCATTAAACCGTATCCATGCTTCCCCAATACTTTCCCCTTCTTCTTGCATAAAGTGTTAAAAATCCAACGTCTCTTTTAAACGTCTACTAACGGGATAGAATCAGTCTAGGAATTTTGCTTGGAGTTTATCCCAATCTGAAATAACATCGGGGTGTTGGAAATCCGACAAATCGCTTGCACCTCTGGTAAAAAAGAACTGGAACATAACGTAATACATTTGTTCCTTTCTAACACCCTTAATGATATAAGTATCACAGATCTGCATAAATTTTTGAACATACCGGACCGGATCTTGTTGTGTAGCACCACTAAATTTTCCATGACTCGCAAATTGTGCTATCATGCCTGGATCTGGTCGAAATTTAGTGGTCTGGATTTCTGGAGTGCGGATTGCTCTAGGTTGCACTCTGAATGAGATAAAAAGATCAAGTTTCCTCGGGCTTTCCATCTGTAAATCTGTAAATATAAAACTAAAAACAAAAGCATAAAATAGAACTAACTGAAATAAAAGCACTAAATAAATGCACAAGGACTAACGATGTAGTCCCCGACAGCGGTGACAAACACTTGGTGTTGCCTAGGGCGTGATAAAAATATGATAAATAGATACGGGAAATGATGCACTAATCATCCTAGACTAGGACAGTACTGCAAGTATTTCAGGACGTATGCAAGTTTTAATGATAAGAGAATTAGTTCCTCAGAGACTACAAAAGTTAGAGAGAACTTAAGTAAATATCAAGTGCAAATATAAAAGCTAGGATAAATAATACGCAGGAAATAAAAGACTAAATAGATTTTTGTTTGTTTTTTAAGAATAAAAGATTAACTAAATAAACTAAAGACAGAAAAGTAAATAAGAGAAATAAAGAGTATGAGAGTTTAGCTTGAGATATAGCAAGTAATCCCTACTAGCCTTGTTTATTCTAATTATGTAAGGGCGAATTATGTAGAATTGCAATAACCAGGATTCTAAATTCCTCCCTACCCCCGTCAGGGTGGACTAGGGTGGCGACCTCACAAACCTGTCAGGTGGTTAAATCATACCCTAATGGATATCTAGTAAGGCAAACCTGTCAGGATCACTACCTCACACTTGACGTTTATGTGGTGTTTGAATAATTAGACACTTCTTCTGGGTGACCATCTAACTACTATTGAGGTAATCCTATACGCGGGCCTTCGTAAGGAAAACAGACAATATGTTAAAGCACATAAAACAGAGAATAAAACATGAATCCAATTTAAATACAATGGTATCCCAAATTAGAATAGATGTAAAACAATTCTATGGTTCATACCCATATGCTAAATCTCAAGCTAAAGTAAATTAGTTCATACAAGAAATAGAAAAGAAAACAATTACAAACTTGAAGGCTTGTGAAGACATGATTTGGTGAAAACAATTAGTTGAGCTTCTCCCAGACTTCTCTTCTCTTGATGTAGGCTTCCTCATGGCTTAAGGGTTGGCCAATGATGTGCTTCTACTGATTAAAGGGTGTATTTATAGGGTATAGGAACCCTAAAATGTTTTCTTGGAGTGGAAGACAAGTATTGGACTTCTAGCCCAACTCAAATACGTAACCCTAAAATATAGAAAAGGTAATAAACGATTCCTGTTTGTTTTGGCCGTAACTTCTTCAATACATCTTCGATTGATACGTTCTTTATATCGAACCTGATCGTCTTGGAAAGCTCTTTAACTTTTCTCCAGACCATTATTCCAAATTCCTAGTCGTTTTTTAGTTATGATCAATTTAATGGACGTAACTGCTGGAATTCAGATTTATTTGGAAACTCTATCTTTTTCTTTTTTTATATTTCCTTCCTTTATCTCCAATTTACATTATTATCTTCTTTCCCTTATCTCTTAGAATTTATTTGGCATCTACTTAATTACCATATATCTTTAAAGTTTCACAATTAACAAACAATTAAACCCAATATACTCTAAAAATTATAAATAATCAAATTAAGACAAGAAATAGAAAAATATAATAATATAAGTAAAAATAGACATTTAATTTATTAAATACACCTAAAATGATGTCTCCAACTAAGATTAAATCATCACAAATAGGGGGACATCATTTTCTGTAAATTTACCCCAACTTTTTCACCACTTGTACACACACATCTCGTTTATTATTAGCCTCATCAAACAAACTTACTTGAAAACTATTTAAAATCTCCTTCACTTTCTAAACCAAAGTTGATGAACCTTGTGTCAACTACTTTTTTTGTAGAAAAACGAGTGTGTCTTTCTTGCCAAAGAAACTTCCGGCTCTTTATTAAAGGTGTTGGGTGGCTAAATTTCCAATGTCACAACATTACACCAAATAATGAGCTTTAAAGGTAATCTCGGTGTCTAAGTCCTCTAATCCACTTTGAAAGTAAGGGTATATAACTTTTCACTTTTGGGGTGTATTGCTATTATGATTTGTAAATTATAATCTCTCGATTTTGTAACCCAAGCAACCTTAGGATCAAAACCCAATTAACTATTTGAAAGGATTTATTTAGAGTTTTCTGTAAAGCTATAAACCCATACTGAGGAACTATAGTGCAGTTAATAAAAATAGGGACCTATAGTGCAATCTACTCCTCGAAAGTAGGAACTATAGTGAAATTACTTAGAATCAATCCCTATATGATTTTTTCATAATATAGGGAGAAATAGTGAAATAAACTTAGAAAAACTTAAGGCATATACTACAATTAACTCAATACCCGGATCTATATTATGTTTTTGCTTTTTATAGGGACCTATAGTGCAATAACTCAATACCAAGATCTGTATTATGTTTTTGCTTTTTATAGGGACTTATATTGCAATAACTCAAAAAATATAAAAATCCTAGCCAGACCTTAAACAGCTTCGTACACTACTATACGCTGACCATTACGAGTACTTCTTTCGCGAGGACATTGATGTCCTCGCTAAATATCGCCTCTTTTGCAAGGACAACTTTTTGCAAGGACATTGTCCTCGCGTATAAGTTGGGGGATGACTTGGCGGAAAAAAATAAATAAGAAAGAGAAAAGTCGTCGCGGAAATGGTTTTTGTTTCGCAAGGATAACTCTGTCGTCACTAATGTTGATCTTTTGCAGGGACATTGCCCTCGCCTATACATTGTCGGTCAAACGAGCCAATACAAATAATGAAAAAAAGAAAATATCTTTGCTAGGACAAGGATGTCGTAGATAACTCTTTTTAGCAAGGACAAATGTGGTCTTTTGTGAGGATTTTGTCCTCACTAAAGATCCGCCAAATAAAAATCATCCAACGGATAGATACCCATTAATCAATATTTATACCACCTAAAACTCCAAAAACCCCCCAAAACTCTCCCATTTTTTTCTTTATTCCACACATTATTTTCATACCCATTAATAACGAAAATTATATCGTTACATCTAGCACGTGTGGGCACCACTTTCAAGCAAAATTATCCATCAAATTCTCTAAAAATTAGGTATTTTCCATATTTTAATCTTTTTTATCTTTGTTCTGTTATTTATTAGATAAATGAAATATGTAGTATTGAGTATATTTTGTGATATAATTGCTATTTTTCGTGATTTAATAGTTATTTCTGAATTTTGTGTTAGTATTATTTGGTTATAATTATAACAAAAGGGTGATTAATCCAAAAAGTCCACAATCCAACAATTTTTTTTCATAAGGTACAATCCACTTAACTAACAATTCAAGTCAATAATACCCTCCACTAGGCTGAAACTAACATGTTTTACTAGGCTGTGCGACATAATTCACTAGGTTGTGCGACACAATTCACTGGGTTGTGCGACACAACACACTGGGTTGTGCGACACAATTCACTGGGCTGTGCGAACCATCTTTAGTTGCGTCAAATGAATTTTTATAGAAACACTATTCAAAATATGCAGCTACACAAGAAACCGCCACCACTCGTGGACCATTCTCCACCATATTCAACCCGGCTTGGCTACGCCATCAACAATCGAAGAACTAAAATTAAGGTAAACAAATGATATTTACCATTGGAACTCTAAAAAAGTGAATTAATTTTGACCTAATCTTATGACTTTTACAATTTTTCAATGTTATCTAATTTAAGTCTAATTACAGTCGTGATATTTATTTATATTTTTATAGAAATCCTACAAAACCCCTGTCCATAACGCTATTATCAGCGCATCACTTCTCATATCGTAAAAGGCGTCCATCAATCATACAATGGTGATTGTAAAATTTGTATAAAAATATAATAAACATCACGACTGTAGTTATACTTATATCAAACTATTTTGAAAAGTTGTAAAAGTGATGAGATTAGATTTAAAATAATTCAGTTTCTTAGAGTTTATTGGTAAAGATTATTTTTTTACCTTAATTTAGGTTCTTCGATTGTTGATGGTGTAGTCAAGCTGGGTTGAAGATAGTGGGGAATGGTTCACAAGTGACGGTCGTTTCTTGTGCAGGAGAGCGACTTAATGGAAGGAGATTTTTTCTTTTGAATTCGAGTGTAAAAAGATGATTCTAAGTTTTATGTTTCATTGTTTTTCAACGTTATCACTTGTATATTTTTTTTATCTTAATTTATTTTATTTTGTGAGGCTATAATGGGTATATTTTAAGTCTAGAATGATATTTTGGACCTTCTTCATCCAAACTTTTAGGTTGAAAATCTTAAGGCATAATTTATTGGGTTATGGACTTAATTAACAATTATCTCTTTATCAAACTGTGATATAATTTAATTTTTGAATTTTTTGATATAATTGTTATTTTTGAATTTTGTGTTAGAATTTTAATCTTCTTTTATTTTTGTTTAAATTAAAATAATTTTGGGGCTAAAGTGTAGTTAAAAAAATAACTTAGGGGCCTTAGTGAATTTTTTAGTTAATTTAGAGGCATTTTGGTAATATATATTTTAAGGGCTAAAGTGTAATTTAAAAATTAATTTATGGCCTTAGTTAACTATTTATGAAACTTAGGGATATTTTAATAAATATGAAAAAATTTAGGGGTTTAAATGTAATTTAAAAAATAATTTAGGGCCTTAGTAAACTATATAGATTACTTAGGGGCATTTTTGTAATTTAGAGTAACTGAGTTTTATCTTTTTGTGCGTTAGTTGTAATATATTAATTTTGTTTATTTGGTTATAATTATAATAAATGGTTAAATTTATTTTAGATAATGAACCTGGCAATGGACAAGAGTTGATGAAATCAAATGATTTTGTTTCAAGGGAATATATATCAGGTATAATAGAATTTATTGATTTTGCGAGATAAAAAATGGATTTAGTCGGTAAATATTTTGTCCGTGTAATCATTTTTTTAATAATAAAAAATTTCTAATTAATGAAGTTCAAGGGCATCTTTTTCAATGGGGTATTTGGTCATCATATGAGGTTTGGAAGAAACACGCGGAAGAAGAATTAATTCCCGCAAATGAACCAAACGTAGATAATGAAATGTTTAATGTGTTGGATGATTTAAGACTCACTATTGAAACTGGCGGGCACACCGGTGACACCGAGATAGGTGACGAGAATCATAATGGAAAGGGTCGTGAGTGTTTTGACGCGTTTTTCATAGAAAGGGAGACATATTTGTACCCCGGTTATACTAAGATGAGTTCATAGGATTTCATATCCAAGCTAATTCATGTGAAGTGAAGAGCAAGTGGACAAACACCTCTTTTACCGAACATCTTTAATTGTTGCATCGTGTTTTGCCTGAAGGTCATACTTTACCTGATTCTTATACGGATCGCAATAGAAAGATGAAAAGTTTGGGCATGGGATACACCACAATCGACGTGTGTTAATGATTTTGTTTTGTATTATAAAGAGAATGAAAATTATGAGAAATGTTCAGTTTGTATAGAATCAAGATTGGACCCAAAGAAGGGGAAGAAAGTATCACATAAGAAATTGTGTTATTTTCCGATTGCGCCCACGTTGCATAGAATGTATGCTTCGAGGCGCACCACCAAAAATATAATTTGGCATCATACTGGAAAGAGTACAAACAAAGTTGTGTTGCGTCATCCCGTCGATGGTCATAGTTGGGAAACATTTGACGAGAAGAATCCCGAGTTTGCTAGTGAACAAAGACATGTACGCCTTGGTTTGGGGATTGATGGTTTTTGCCCTTTCTCCATGCAAAACAACTCATAGCATGTGGCCAATTATATCGACGATATACAACTTGCCACCTTGGTTTTGCATGAAAGAATCCACCTTTATGCTCACTTTGTTGATACCGGGTCCTCATTTACCTGGAAAGGATATGGATGTATTTCTCCATCCTGCTATAGATGAGTTGGAAATTTTGTGGGGCACGGGGATAGTTACATGGGATGCACATATGAAGGAGAAATTTGTAATGAAGGTTAGTTTGTTGATCACGACGAATGATTTCTCGGCTAGATCTTACACTTCAGGATGGTCGGGTCAAGGTTACTTATTTTGCCACCAATGCATGAATTATATTCCGTGTTGGTAAATTAATGATTTGTTTATCTTAATCACAAACGGTGGTTACCTCTTAACCATCGTTTTAGGAGAGACGCATCTTCGTACATGAGAGTCGACGATAGGCCCCCGCCTAGGAAACATAGTCCCATATATATTCAGACGCAGTTAGAAGGTTTGCCTATTGTGTTTCCTGGGAAACACAAGGATTTCGGTTGCAAGATGGCAAGTAAAACTGTGCCTCATAAGTTCAATTGGATGAAAAAAATTATATTCTACCATTTACCGTATTGGTTGGAAACTTACTGATACATAACATTGATATGATGCATTGGGAGAAGAATGTGTGTGATGCTCTTCTTGGTACAGTTGTTGGTTTAGATGAGAAAATTAACAAATATAACGTGAAGGCGAGGAAATTTTTGGAAGCCATGGGTATCGGGAAAGATTTGTGGTTATTTATGGATTCACGTTGTAAAACCATTCTACCACGTGCAAAGTATGCGATGACAACAGATAAGAAACGAGTGTTTCTAGATTGGTTGAAGATGCAAAAGTTTCCCAATGGTTTCACTTCTAGCTTGTAGAACAACGTTCAGGGTGATTTGGGGAAGATTATCATTGTGAAATCCCATGACTGTCATATTCTGATGCAGTTTCTATTCGTGGCTAGTATTATTGGGTTAAAGGACAACAAATCAATTAGATGTCTGATTACTGGGATGTGCCACGTGTTTAGAAATGGTTGTAATTAGAAACTGAGTAAAAAAGAAGCGGAATCGGGAAAGTCTAAAGTGGTCGAGTTTATGTGCAAGTTGGAGATGATTTTTCCTGAAGTTTTTTTTGAAATTATGGTCCACCTTGCTGAGAACTTAAACGAGGAAGCTCGTTTACGTGGCCCGGGTCAGATGCGATGGTGCCCATTTAAGAGGTACTTGAAGAAACTCAAGGAACATATTTGGAATCCGGATATGACAGAAGGTTCAGTCTTTGTGAGATACATTGTAGCAGAAACATTGAATTTTATATCCCGGTAACTTCGAGAGGAAAGTACAAAATTCAACAATCTAGGTAGATATGGTGAGACGATTCCTAAACCCAAAGAAAATCAGTGATAAATGCCAGCGCAAGCCGATCGGTTTAGATCTGTTTGGTTATTTACCATTGAAAGAGAAGGAACACATTTATTGGTACATCCTTCATCATTGCGACGAGATCCAACACTATATGATGCAACTAATTTAGTAAAAAACATTTATTGAAATATCATATTATTGATTGTTAACACTATGCTTTTTTGTGTAGGGAACACAAGTCACCGCTTCCTCTCTTTGATATAGAGAAAAAAGACCGAGATCATTTTCGTCGATTGTCCAGATTCGATTAACATTTCGTTGGCTGATACAAACTTGGATTGGAATACCCGCTGTTAAATCTGACTACCGGACAAGGTATAGAGATCGAACTTTTGATTTTTAACCTTGTACCAGAAACCGTTTTTGAAGTCGAGGACGATATATATGATGACACGTTAGACGAGTACGAGACTGATGAGAAAACTATATATATTGATAGTGATGATGAACCCGTAATAGTTGATGATGGGGACAAGACTGGCTAGTTGTTTAACCAGTTTCTATTATTTTGTCATATTATCGAATTAATTACAAGTTTGAAATTTTTTGATTTTAAATATTAATTGATTGGATTGTTATAAACATAACTATTTTAGGTTAATGGATGTGTTAATAAGAAAAAGGTTATTAGCGAGGACATTGTCCTCGCAAAAGAAAAAAGACAAAAAATTAAAATTAGCGAGGACATTGTCCACGCAAAAGACAGGGCACAAATTTTTTTGACACGCGTTTGGAAGTCAAACTCCCCTCTTGTACATTTGGAAATTCTTTTAGCGAGGACATCTTTCTTTAGCGAGGACAAATGTCATCGCTAAAGATCTCGCGTGAAATATAAATAGGAGCCGAGAGACCACTTCTTCTTCATCACCTTCATCTTCTACACAAACCCTCCACAAAATTCTGACAACACCACCCACTACTCTGGCAAGCCACCACATTCATTAAAACAACCTAAAATTAAATATAAAGGTACTAATTTCAAATTTTATTCAATTTTTCTTTTAAAATTTTTAAATTGTTTTATAAAATGTGAAACTAACTTGATTTTTTTGGTTTGTTTTTTCTTCGTGGTGCTCCTATATCAAAAAATAAACACCAACTTTCGCAATTAAAAGTATGTTATCCAACCAATTTTATTTTTTACAGTTTTCTATTTCTACAAATTATAGGAGCCTTGGTGTAATTACAGAAAATACATGGGCTTTAGTGTAATCATTATATAATACAGGGAAATTTTAGTAAATTTTAGATACTTTGGGGAAGTTTTAGTAATTTAGGATAATTGAAATTTAACAGATGGCCAATGTGATGCCAAGTGGACACGGTGGAGATAACGAAGTTCGAGATCCTTCTCGGAATCCAAATATTCCTCCATCGCGATGCAATGCATGTAATAATATTTTTTTAATTTTTTTCCCTATTTAGAAATTAACTGCAAATTTAAACAGGTAAAAAGGCCCGAAAGCCTCGGGGAAAGAAGACAATTGCATCAGTCATTAAGGCTATACAAAAGTTGGGGAGAAGACTACCGGTCGATTTCTGCGTTTATGATCGAACGTGGAATCCAGACTCACCAAGGCCAGGTTATTAACCTGACTATTCGAGAAACGATTCCCCCGAGTTACGAGAGCTAGGCAAGTGTCCCTGCGGACAAGCAGGCTAAAGTCATAAGACTTTAAGGGGTAAGTTTACTAAACTTAACATTTTTTTATTTCATTCAAGTTAGATATACAACTATAGAGAATTAGGTTTATTTGTGGACAAGATTCTTTGAGATTGATGAGTGGATGGAGGGGCAAGATTGGGCTAATATCCTGTCGAGTATAACCAATATATGTGCTAAGGCGTTATGAGATTTCAAAAATCAGCTAAAGATGAAAGATTACAATAAGGGTTTAAAGTCGGACGATCAAACCCTAGAGAATTGAGAGGCCGCGTGTAAGCTCTGGGACTCGGGAAGAAATCAGGTAATAACATTATTTTACTTTATAAATTTAAAAAAAATATTTACTTTATTAACTTCATTTTTTTTGTTAAAATATGAGAATCGTGCTCAAGTGAATAAAGATAATCGAAAGATGCAAAAACGCCTAAGTGGGGCGGATTTAAGGACTTACACTCGGAAGCGAAAGACCATGATTTTGGTAAGGAATGCAATTAAATATTATGGAAATTTAGTTACTTGACTAATTGACTAAAACAGGAGGAGCAGAAGTCTAACACGCTTCGATTAACACCAGCTGAGTTATCCCAGATACATCAACAGCGACGGTTGCCCTTTCCCCGAATAGGAAAGTTCTTTTGGGATATCGGGTTTGACACGAAGAGGGATGAGTGGAGGTGAGAGGAAAATCAGCGAGTGAATGTAAGTTTTAAATTACGCTAACAGTTCTTCATATTTTTTAAAAATTTGATATTTAATTCAATGAATATGACGCTTTAAGGGCCATTATCAAAGACAGAGTCCGAGAATCCCAGAGTCAAAATGACTTGTCATCGTCTACACCGTAGCTATCGCAACAAGAACAGGCGCATGCGGTCTTGGAGGAAGCCCGCTTAGGTGTGGGTGAAGGGACACACAGCTGGACCCCTAGAGTTGGACACCCACTAAAGGCCAGTTTGTCGAAGAGTGAAAATTCTGATCTAGTCAGCGATAAGATGATTAGAGATTTCGACTGGATGATGACCGCCCTCATCGAGTTTCTTGTCTCTATAGACAAGGAGTCAATGCCTACAGAGGACATCTCTCGATACACGAGCTCCACCGCTAGCACCCGACCCACGAGGGAGACCATCGACGCACAGATGAGTGGGGCCATCGAAACACTAAATAGGTGCAGGGCCGAACATGGGATCTCGGGACTCTACAACTCCTACTCCTCCTCCTATTGTTCCTACTGCTCCTCCTACTGCTCCTATTTCTCCTCCTACTGCTCATCCTACCGCTCCTTCTACGAGCCGACATTAAAGCTTATTGACGAGGATTATATTTATGATGAAGAGGTAACGGACTTTGATTTATATTTTTATTCGGATATTTATGTACTATTTTGACTTTTTACCGACTTTCGGTTGACTTTTTATTACTTTTAACATGCTTGACTTTATTTTGACTTTTTTAATCGGTTCTCGTTATTATATAGAAATCAAGTTTATTTCAGATATCGGCTTTATTTTTATTTAATAATTAGAAATATAAAAGTAAAACAAAAGATATATATTTTATGATAAAAAAAGTCTTTCGCGAAGACATACATCCTTGCTAAAGAGGTGGTCAACCACTATAACTTTTTTCTCGCGAAAGACCTCATCTTTTGCAAGGACATTTTATTCGCTAAAGACCTTATCTTTTGCGAGGACGTGTTGTCCTCGCAAAAGATAGAGCGTCTCACGCGAGGACGTGCAAAAGTCGTCATGTAAATTGTCTTCAACGAGAATACTTTAGCGAGGACATGTCCTCGCTAGAAATAAATTTTGTCTTTCGCGACGGCTTTTCTATTCTTTCGCGAGGACTTTTGTCCTCGCGAAATTTCTTCCGCATAGTAGTGGTAGTACATGAATGAAATGCAATTGAGATATGGATAAAGAAATCATTTCTTTAGGGAGATCTAACTAAATATGTTTATGCCAAGTGAACAAAATGCACAGTTAGGGAAAATTATCGGCGAAAGGCGTTACTTTTCGTAGTTCTGGATCTATTCTTAGAATAATATTTTCTCTGACGTACACTCTCTTCTATAGTGGAGTTTCCTCCTTTCTCAGCACCATACATACTTCTCAAAAAAGTGATGCAATGAAATACCTAGAAGAATATGTAAAGATGAAGTCTATAAACATTAGTGAATTAATATCTGGTTGGGAAAAAGCTCTTTTTGTAACTGTATCACTCACTCACTCTAGGATGTTCTTTCTTTTGTCCTCTACCATAGATTTCTGAATATTTATTGTATATATATTTTCAGACATACAATCCCGAGATCCCATGTGACTACACAAAACCTTTCAGCAAAACCATAATGCTATCGCAAAGGCTCCTCATAATTTCCTTGGTGGAAGTGTAGATCTAGCCTCTTCAAACACGACTCTTCTAAGAATATTTGGTTATTTACAAATGAGCACGTCGGAAGAACGTAATCTAGTATGGCTTGAGAAATCCTAGCCAACTTCTTCTAGGTCATTCACCTAGTGAAAAAATCCTAAACATTTTCTTGCCTATTGCTAGGTTTTGAGGACTTCTTTGTCAATTGTGCCCGTAAACTCTTCAATATTATCTGCATGTTTGAGGTAATATCAACGGATGCCCACCTTTGCCCTTTATTGTTCGATAAAGAAGCTTGCTCCATTTCAATCCTCGAATAATTATCTCATCTTTATTTTGTTGTGACAAAAAAAGATAAATTTACATGCAGAAATACCAAAATAGTAATGAAATCACCTTCGAGAGCAATTAATTAAATAACAAAAAGTAAATTGGGTCGGTACAATTTTTTTTTGTTGTTTCTATGATGAATATATTATTTTGCGTAATATAGGAATTTTAGTGCAATTTACTTGAAAATAATTCATATTGGGGCATACACTACGATTTCTGCATAACATAGGGACCATAGTGCAATTAACTTTTGATTTGTGTGCAAAGCTATCTCTCCCAGCACCAGTTTTCTCGAGCATATAATAAAGTGATGCATCTCAGTTAATGGATCATGAACATTTAATTCTATGGATTGAATCTCTTGTTCTTCATTATTTTGCTCTAAACTTGTTTGAGTTTAAGAAGTTTCAATATCATCTTGGAAATCTATAAATTCATCTTTTCCCAATTCTTCTGTACTTGAGTAATTTGATTCGAATCAATAAGTTGATCCTGTATAAGCTTAACTTCATTTTCGTGCTTGTTAAAAAATTAATTAAATAAATAGAAAAGGTATACTACTGGCCTTTCTAATTATAACATGACAAAAGCACTGTGATTATGCAGATTATACTAAAAAGTGTAAATTGCACCATCTATCACCGTGTTATGCATAAGAATCAAACCTAACACTGTATTCAAAAAATTAGATAATATACTAATTACGAACTAGAAATTATTGCGGCAACACTAAAAATGACCTTTAATACTATTTTTAAATACCAAAATAACCTCTAATTATATTTTTAGCTGCTATATTTGACGCTAAAGATAAAGTCAATAGAGGCAAAAACAAATAATTTGCTACTAAAAGTATCTTTAGATACAAACTTATAGGGACGAACAAATAGCGGTTATTAGCGGCAAAATTAAGATTTTTAGTGTTAAAATTTTTTCCGTTAAAAATACCTTTTCTTGTAGTGTTGTCTCATATTTTTAGCTAAAATATAATCTCGATCTCTTTTTATACCGCTTTAGCCGTTTATATATAGATATTCCCTAAAAATGGTTTTCACGAGTTGGGCTAATTCAAGTCAGTCTCTTTACAATATTTAAACAACTTGGGGTTACACAGATGAACGCCCATAACTTTTTCAATTGAATTCTGATTTGCAAACCATGTCTTCTCAGACTAGTGTCTTTTATTTCGAACTTTAGGATTAATTAAGAAATTTACTTCTTTTAAGTATCATCCCAATATACCGAGTTTTATGTCCCATTGTATTGAGCCTAATACATTGATCATATTGATTTATGTATCTTATATTTTATTCAATCTTGTTCCTATAAAGTTTGCAAACAAGGAAAAATAGATTTCGCTACAAGCTATTATTGGAATTTGATTATTTTAATCAATATTCTTGTAATAAATAATTTTAAAATAATTTAAGTATAAAAATTTAAATACATAAATTAAAAAATTAGATCATATATAAAATTTGAACATAAACATTATATAAAAATTTATTCAGTTTCATTATTAATTATAAACTATTTTTTGTGAATAGATTCCTTTTTGGTCTAAACAGTCTTAAGAATTTAGCCTCCATATTAGACTTTCGCTAAAAATATCGAAATAATGATGTCTCTCTTATGTTATAGGTCTTGTAGTTGGAAGTGCAATTATTATATGTTTAGATCTTTGAAAAATTTACAATTTCAAATGATGAAATAAATAAGTTATTTAAGCAGCAAAAAGAATGAATATTTTTTTCATTAAACATAAAAGGGCCTCAGGCAATACGAATATAAAGTATATAAAAAGTACATTTATTAAATGGAAACAACTAGATCCTTTTGAGGGTGGATTTATCATAATCGCATGCATTAGGCCATCCACCTACTAATATCCCTTACATCGAAAGAAGGAAAGTCTGAATGGTCAATCTTGTCACAATCAATGGCTTTCACTGTTTCCGAAATTTTCCTTGAAAATATCAAGTGCAAGAAAAAGATTCCCATGTTCTTGTCATACACATGGGTCTTCTTTTTATTGACGATAGGTTCGGTATGCACTACTTATTTTTCCTTCACAGAGACCACCATACGACCTTACAATTTTTTTATCTCTTTGTCCATGTTGAAATTCACACATTTTTTAAGTGATCTTTCTACAACCACTAATTCTTGATCATTGTTGGAAATCACCTTCATGTTGAGATTTAAGTTGTCATGTGATTACGTGTGTAGACCAAATATGAAAACAAGGTCACTAGGGCCTTACTGGTTCCACAACCATACACCCCGTAATTGAAATGGTTTCGGGATTCTATTAAATTTGTCTTGACTCCTCCTCATGTTTGTCATAGATGGCCATCATAGGGTTGAAGTATTCCCATGCTCACCTGATGAACTTACTTGGGTATGATATCCTATCTTTCCTCAAATTATATCTAATTGTACGATGACCTTCACCGAAAACCTGAATAGTTCCCAAAGATGAGACCAATTTGATAGAGATAAATCCTACTAGATAGTGTGCTTTTTCTTCAGTCTTACAAATAGTTAACTAGCATGAGATAATAACATAAATGAAACTGATGTAACGTGGTCAATGATAGTCAGTCTGGATTGGTGATCTTTATACATGTAAAAACATGGCCAAATTTCAAAAGGGAGGTGTGCTCCCGATGGAACTCTGACACCCACATCTATAAACTAAACGTGGAATTAGCCCACCTATGATGTAGGAATCAAGGATTGGAGAATAATATAATTTGCATGCCATAATAGTGAGAGAGTAAAGATGTGAAAAATTTAGATACTTGCTTATCAAATGATCACTTGTAACTATATGCAATGTGTTTGATTGTAGTCAACTTCTTCTAGTTTATGACTCCTTGTGTCTTAGCTTGATATGCTTAGTTTGATATTCTCTCTATCTTATTTGGATGATTAGAAAAGTAATAGAGATTGATCTTTATCTTCTTCTTGTGGATATATCATTGCTCTCGATCCATATCTTTCTCAATCTGCAACGCCTAACCACTTATCTAGTCGGTAAGGTTAAGTGTATCATTCTTTAAGCTCGGCGTGACCAATGGTGGATTTATATAGGTGAATATTGTCCCCCGTTGTGTGATGTAAAATCAAATTTTGGAGAAGGATAACTCGAAAGTGTACGAGTTGTCACAAGTTGTAAGAAGTGATAAAGTATTGTCTCCATAGGGAATAAAGAGTTAAATGTGTAATTTTAATTCAAATCTACATATTTTTGAAGAAAACTAAAACTAAAAAGAGATTTTTGCTTGGATTTATATTTAATAGCTATAGTAATAATGAAATAAAACTAAATATTAACTATAATCAAATAAACTAAGATGTGAATAAATGGTGGAGAAGGTGTAACTTTGGACAATTATAATTGCAGTTTAAGGGTAAATCGATATTTGATTTCTAATAAGGATTCTAAGTTCAACCTAAATCTCTCCCAAGTAAATGGTTGTTATTTAATGTTAGAAATTTCTCTTGAGCGAACGTAAGACTTATCAAACACCTAAAGTTCTAAACCATAGATGATTATCCTACCAATTTTGTTCTTCGGGTTCTAAATTCGTAGATTCTTTAATATCCTAGCTCCACTATTAAGCACTGTTCCCAATTGTAGTTAATAGCTATCACATTCAATTACTAGGCAAAACTATTAAATTATATAAATATATGAAAGGATATAAAGAACACAAAAAATTCCACCATATATTTAAATGTAAAATCTTAAATTCATACAATTTAATCAAAATTCATAAGTTAGCGTTCATACCCAAACATCTCAATCTACTAATGAAAGTTTAATTTATGTTGGAATAAAAAACACGAAGTATAAAATAGTCATTATTATCTAAGAATTGAAAAGAAAGAGAAATTACACGAATAGGTTAGGAAAGAATATGAAATAGGGGGTCGTTATTACTCTTCCTTTCTCTTTCCCTTGATCCCAACATTCCTAGATTTAGAATGTGATAAGTGATGTGTTCCCAACGTTATCTTTGACATTGAGATAAGGTGGCACGATTTATACCATCCCCTGTGACATATTTTAAGCCAACTTTATATTCGAATATAAACGTGTCATTCAAGGGTGAAAACCTAACCGTGTTAGACATAAGGACTAATAGTGTGACAAAAATCAAGTTTAACGACTATTTAGACAATTTTTTAAATTCAAGGACCAGCTAGGTAAACGGTGTATATTTTATGGACAATATAATAAATTTTCCTTTTATATAAACAATCTTTTATTCCTCCCCTAATTTAATTATACCCTAGTTCATCGCCTCTTCCTCAATTTAGGTTCTTTCAATTATTTTTCTCCCACCTGCTACTAATACTCATTCATATCTCCCATTGCGTTATTTTACAACATCCTAGATTTGATTACAAATATAACTGTAAGTATTTCTACGCGCTCTTATTTCAATAATTTATACTATAATCGTCGATTTAACCATCTTTTAGTGATAGATCTCAAGTTCATTGTAGAGATCTAGTTGTTATGTATTTTTTAAAATAGCAATAATAATTTATATAGAAATAATTATATGTATAAAATCATGTCTATGCTAACATTTATTAATTAAAAAATTGCTATTGTAATTTTTGAATCCACAACATTTTAAAATATTTTAAAAAAGTATATTATACTATGATTAGGTAATTTATACTTTTCTCTTATTAAAAATACTCAATTTTTGGGTATAACTAGTGCATGATATTTTTTGAAAGGGCCTAATATAAATATTCTGGGAACAACCCCTTAATTATTTTCATTATGTTTTTAGACATATACATATAAAATATTTAAAAATTAGGGCAGGGGATTTTGTTATGAGAAGTTTCTCAAAACTCTTGAACTATGGAAAAATTCTTACACCTCATATTTTGAGTTTTTGGGAATTGTTTAAAAAAAAAAGACAGTGCCCCTTTTACGAGATAGTGGACAAGACTATAAGGGTACCTATATTTTACTTGAATGTTAAGATGTATGGAAATTTTAGAATTCTTAAAAAATATTTATTATATTCATTGTTTAAATTAAAAATTTGAGTTCTCTTTAAAACAAAATATTACAACTATAAATGTTCAATTTTTTGAAATAAGTTACCGGTTAATTATTATATGATAATACTAGTATAGTAATTTTGTTCAATCTTTATACAGGTCATATATTTGGTAAAAATATTTGTTCTCTTATTAAGGAAAAGATCGCTGGTCATGTCATTTCAGTTAAATAGTAAGTAATACTACTAGAAACTGTTACATGCTAGTTATAGAAAATAACACATTTATATATTTGGATGAGCATGTTGTTTATCTATCTATTAAATATTTATATATATTCTAATTAATCTACTTTTAAGAAATATTACATACTGACCTTTGATAGGTAGTTACGATAATTTTATGTATGAAATGAATAACCTAGGAGCAGTATAGATCTTAATCAGTGATAAGAAGGACCATCTAAATTTAATTGCAACCTTTGAAGGTGTCTATTAATGATATAAAGATCTGGTTGGTAGTGACATCGACCAACCAATCTATCTTTGGTGAGGATAAATATTATTCGAACATGTTAGGTTCATGTCGTTATAATCAACAACATTCTCCATTTCCCATCATATTTGTCTACGAGGATTCAACCTATAATGGAAAATGCACTTATTTGATGTGTTTGTCTTGTAGTAGCCACTCGATCACTTCCTAAGTTATCATGTTATTTTCTGTATATAATATCATTATTTATAGGTAACCGGTCAGAAAATGTGATTGAAATTGAGGTGGTGTATAACAATATGATTATTGATGCCTACCAAGTCCTTAGTATCCTATGTGAATAAATGTTTTTGTTCTTCAAATCTGTCTTGTAAGGATATTCTCATTCCGATTTTGAGATATCCCTCTATATTTACCTTAGTATTTAGATTTCTTATAGCTGGATACATCAATTAACTTTCCAGCAAGAACTAGATTATCCCAGTGTTCCTTCTATTGGTAAATCAGTGACATGTATTTCCGAGTTCCCACATTATGAAATTCTTGGTCCATTAATCCATTGACCCTTATGTTAAGGGTTCTAACTCCTTAGGTTCAATGTGTTCTCGTTTGAGGGTGTGCTCGTTCGAAGGTGTGTTCATTGACTCCTCAGTTTACTTTCTTTTATTAGCTTTCTTTGGCAAAATTTCATCTAGTCTATGTCACAGAGATTTAGGTCTATTACTTGCAAATGATGGGTTAGTCATCAAAGAGCGGTGCTCATTCTGATGGTACTATGGTTGCCAAATGTGTACGAGGTATAAATATATATGAGAAAATTAGATACAAAAGTATGACATCCCTTTGCTTTGTTGGGAATATGAAATATTTATAGGGAATTCTAGGCTCATATGCACCAAAAGAGTTTTTATAGTAGAAGTGTCACCGAAAGGATTTTTTCATCATATGTTTTTATAGGTTAAGTTTTGTTCAATATTAAATGAATATGAGCCAAAACCATTTAGGCCAAGGATCTCTTTTGTCATGCAGAATTCGTTGTATGACCTTAAATACTTCGTTTGAGGGCCTTTTCTGCTTAAGGTTTTCTTTATGAGCTTGATATATTTAAATTTTGAGA
Organism: Nemophila menziesii; assembly: GCA_029959085.1. NCBI lineage: Eukaryota > Viridiplantae > Streptophyta > Magnoliopsida > Boraginales > Hydrophyllaceae > Nemophila > Nemophila menziesii. The sequence continues at coordinate 5,971,709 of JARWIR010000031.1, forward strand.
TGGCATGACTAGCATTAGTAAAAAATAATATAGTAACAAATGATTGATTTATGAATCTCTAAAGGGAATAAAAGTATTTCAACACTTACTATCCATACACCATATACAATATGATATAAAGGAAATTCAACTTTGCACACCTAAATATTAAATAATTTTTTTTATCTAGATTCTCATATGAAGGTCCCATGTGTAGTTTTATTTCTCCCTTCACCTATGTTTTATGAAGGATTTCATAAACTATCTTTATATTACTTAGATTTTTTCAACCTTCGACAAAAGACAATTGACCAGGAGTTAAGAATAAATGATTTCTGGATAAGAGAAATCAATCTATTCATACAAAGTTTTATCTGAATGCTTCCCTGGTAATTCTTCCTAGCCAGATATATTCATGTCTCCTTAAAAAAATTGCAATTATACCCAAAATTTTTATTTAAAAAGTTACACCATTGGTCCTCAGCGAGACTAACATGCGGTTTGGACCGGTTCGTACCGGTTCTTATCGGAACTGGACCTTACCGGTCTGTTCCAGCTTACCGACCTGGACCTCGAAATGGAAAATATGCAACCATTAAGGTTTATATGGATTATGGGATATTTTAAACATGAGGATATTTGATTCTTTGGCACAACAGTTGGACCAATGGTGCAACTTAAATCCTTGTTTTATGCAAAAATTGCACAGTCTACCATATTTTCTAAAGAAGACTAAAATATATTCTTTTTTGATTGTTTACTATATATGATAATAATTGTGTAATGGGTAGACTTCTTAGATAGATGAGTAGGAGATGAATTTTTTACCATGTTGTGGATCAATTAACAAATATTGAAGTCTTAGCACAACGTTGAGGCTGCATTTCCATATTTACTTATTGAGTTCTTTTGCACATTCTACAATCATTTATATTTGTAATTTTGCAGGTAAAAGCGTCTTAGTGGTTGGAAGCGCAACTACAATAGGGAAAAGGGGTTACCCCTGCTGAATTGCGGACCTGTTTGCAGGTTAGATTACACTTCGTGCTACCTTGAAACTTGTATGTCCGTGTAAAATTACGCTAGTTTCTATTCATATAATAGTATAATTTTCTTGGTATTAATGTTCCAATTTTTCGAATTGTCTTCTTACTAAATCTAAAATTACCGACAGAATGAGATGAACAGTGTTACACAGAGCTATGATGAAATCCTTGCTAGATGCGAAGAAAATGACCAGGAGGAGTCAGATTTTTCAACATATGTCCATCCCTAACAATAAACCTATTAAGCTGGGACATCAAGAAGAATCTGGTTTGCCTTATCGAAAGATAAATAGATAAAGTAAAGAAGAGCACGAGAGTATATTTATTATATATTTTAGAGTATGTATATGTTTCTAGTTGTCTTATATCTTTTCAAGACATATGTTGTTATTTTAAAAGTATTTGAACACAATAATTGATGATCATTAAAGTTTAACAACCAATCTTAATATACGCTTTCTTTTTGGTGGTCTATTTATCTCAATACACACCATGATTCCCAAATTCCCTCACAAATAATATTTCTTACCCACATACCCCATGAAATTAACACATATCACAAACATCATTAGAATTAAATAGATTTCTAGTATTTCAATATTAAAAAAATTTAAAAAACATCTTCAAGACCCCCAAGTCTCAAGAACTCCCATTTCTCAACCTCGTAGGTGTAACTCTTTACATCCATAATCCGTTAGTTATGGACACTAATGCTAATACACCCATTGTGTATATATTTGGGTGCCCATGTATGCGAAAGTATAAATTTGTGTATGGTTTTTAACATCCATATATATGGGGTTAGACTTATCATAATGATATTATTTTAATTTCACAAAATAATATGAAATCAAAATGGATTATCTGCAAAGAAGTTGTAAGGTATGTTGGAAATAAAAGTTTGTCTAAATTTTCATCAATTTATATGTTTTGCTTGTTTCTAATTTAGTTTCGAATATATAAGCTACTATTGTAGATGGACTATCTACAAAGAACCTCATCCAAGCTGCAAACAATAATTACAGGTATTTTCAATGCCTTTTTTTTTATATGAAATTTAATCTCATTTTCTATGTTTATGTGTATCTTCTATAGGTTCTAACAACGCCTAAGAGCATCTTTTTGTGCCTCTTGTGGGTGGTTCTACTCAAGGGAACTCTAAATGTGGGTGCCCAAAACCGCATGGAAAATTCATGGGCCCATAGGGTGTAACAGTGAATGTAGTCAATCAAAACACTAAATGTAGCTGGCAAAACACTAAATGTAGCTGGCAAATTCATTTTAGTCCTTTAATTATATAACATTTTTTTGGACGCATTATATAACATTACAAATTAGTCATTTAATTTTGTAAATTATGTTTAATTTCTTTATATTTTTAAAAAATGAAATTTTTGTCCTTTAATTTTATAAAATTTCATTTCACTCCTTTATATTTAAAAAAAATGAGATTGTAGCCCCTTATATGTTAAAATATAACATTTTAGTCCTTTAATTATATAAAATTACAAATGAATCCTTTAATTTTATACAATTACACTTCAATCCTTTATATTTTTGAAAATGACATAGTAGTCCTTTAACCATGAAAAATTAATTTTAGTTCTTTATATATATAAAAAATTCATTTTAGTCCTTTAAATTTAAAATAAATTCATTTTAGTCCTTTAAATATATAAAATTACAAATTAGACCTTTAATTTTTTTAACTAACATATTAATTCTTTAACTTTATAAATTTTCATTTTAGTCCATTACATATATAAAGTTATATATTAGTCTTTAATGATATAAACTTACATATTAGTCCTTAAATTTAAAATAAAATAAATTTCAATCCTGTAATTTGATAAAATTTATAATAAATCCTAATATTATTAAATGTTCCAAAAAAGTCCTTATGAATAGGACATTTGCAAAAAAATCCTTATATATATGAAAATTAAAATCTAGTCATATTTTAATTCTAAAATGCATTCTAACCCTTAAAAACCTATATTCATACTAATTGGGTTCAAAATCCATAATAACCTCAATTTGTTATCCAAAAGATCTTTTAAAATTGTTTCCATTCAATGTTCACATTTCTAACTTACTAAATGTGTTAATCACTACATAAATCATAGCTAAAATACATCTCTAACATTCGGAATTAATATTTAGTGAAAAAATTTGATAGAAAAAAATGGAAATTAAAATCACATAAATTTAATACATGTTAATGGCTTAAAACTGAACCTTTTTAGATGAAATAATAGCTTGTTTCTACTAGAATCCATGCCCATATCATTCAACTAAAAACAAACAAAATAAATAGGTTAAAATTGATAATCACAACAAAAACATGAAATAAAATGTAAATGTGATGATTTACTCACATTTGGATGTGTTGTGATTGTTTCTTTAGCTTAAAATCTACGCTTGAATGTCAGAGTAATAAGGAGAGCTTCATTTTTAATTTTTTGGTTTGAAGAGTAATGAATGAAATAAGCCATCGGTAGGTATATATAGTACAACTCATTAGTGATTACATTTTTGTAGTCACTAAAGATTTAAAAATAATCGCGAATTAGGGAGATGGTTGCCACGTGTTGGAAAGTAGACCGCCTCGTTAATCTTTCTTGACTACAAAGTACATGCGAATGACCAAATCGCAACGCATGTCATAAGTGGGCGGGAAAGTGGACCGCCTATTCCAATTAATCATAATAAATTAAAATTTTGCAACTACCAAAGTAGTCGATAATGACTATTTACGACTAGCGACTAGTTCTTATACATAAACTCACCTTGAGAGAGTTTTGTCATTCTCGGCTACTTCACTATCTTTCTCGACTACAAAGTAATCTTGAATGCTAAAAATAATGATTTTTCTTTTTTAGTTAATAATCAACCGTTTTTCATTCCTGCTGAAAATACATCATAACATTATAACCAAAATACTATAACCAAAACATTTAACAATTTTAACAATCAAATTTAAAACTGCTCAATCTCAATACAAAATAAAATGATAAGGTACTTCTCTAATTTATTTCGTAACCACTCGTGACTACAATTTCCTCATCACTATAAATGTTTATAGGTTCCTCTAATTGTATATTTGTGTACTCGTCCCATGTGTTCTTAAATATCTTATCGTCATAGTCAATAAACTGTCTCGGTCTCCTTCCAGTTGTCAAGCTTAATCGTGATAATCTGTCTCCGTGTTAACCAAAAGAATGGTGATTAGATCTTTGTCAGCAGATTTTGATTCTGCACCCTATAACTCTGGACTCCATCCGTGCGGATCATTAATTTCCCAAACGACTTTCCACCCTTTTATTGTTTCCCTTGCATTAAATTCATCGATGTAAAACATTTTTTTGGCTTGGGTGGTTAAAATGTAAGACTCATCCCCCCGCCAAAAAGAAGTTGTATAACTAATGGTTACCCCATGTTATGTCTTCATATTTTTTCGTATTATACCACCTACACTCGAAGAACACAACAAAACAATCACCATCAAATGTAACTTCCACAATTTTGACTAGCTCACCGTAAAACGTTACCCCATTATATATGGTATATACTCTGTAATCTTTATTCACCTTTTTTTCTCCCTTTTCACGAGTACTCCATTTGACACCTTTCATAACACATGAATCGAATCTATAACCCGATCCATGAGACATGCTTGCCAACTAAAAAATCTCAGGGGTAGCTAATGCATCATCAACCTTGTGAATTTCGTAAAAATTCCAACAAGAATAATTATTACTTTGAATATAGTTGTATATTATTTAAAAAACTAGATGGTATATACCTTCTCCATAAACCACTCCCAACACATCTCTCGGGGAATCCTCTCTATATCAATATCAGGGACTGGTAGCATGGATTTATGGTAACTACATTTCAAGAATAGAGTAAGGAATTTTGGCATTATAAATAAAAAATGAAAATATTGCTACTTACGTCATGTATAGTTGGATGTAGTTGTAATTAAGGAGGATATACCAGTTGATTTTCTCCTTCTCTTTATGTGGTATAGCACCAAATTTTTTTTCCCAACAGGATTACATTGGCTCTTAAAAACTGATAGATTTTTATGTTTGGGCACCGTCTCATTGTATCTACCGGGATCGTTGAAATTTGTTCTTTTTTATTTAAGACAACTCGATATGAATGTCAATATTCTTCCACAATGTAGCCCTTGCCGATTGAACCCTCCGGCCTAGTCGAGTTTTTAATGTACTCTTTTACCATCTTCAAATACCTTTCAACTGGGTACATACACCGCATTTGAACCATACTACCTAATAATGCTTCGTCGTATAAGTGTATGGCTAGGTGGATCATTATATCAAAGAAGACGGGAGGCAAAATAATTTCTAGCTTGCACATAATTGCAATCACTTCGGCCTTTCCGGCCTCCAATTCTTTCCTACTTAGATTTTACAAACGACCCTGAACATATTAGTTAACCCAATTATCAGGCCACTCACCGATTTATCATCTATAAGCTCGTGGATACTAGCCACGAAAAGAAACTACATCATAATGTGACATTCATGTGATTTCATCTTGATGATCTTTCTCGTATCACTCTAAACGTTAATTCCTCAAACTAGACGTGAAACTATCGGGGAACATTTGTGCATATAACCAATCCAGAAGGACATGTCGTTTATCCAGTGTCAACACATACTTTGTCCACGGTAGCATCATTTTACCTCGTTTTGGGAACAACCACAACCCTTTCCTGATGCCTATATCTTTCAGATCCATTCTTATTTTACGTTGTCTTTGTTAATTTTTCCATCAAGGCTCACAACTGTACCGAGCAGACTATCACACACATTCTTCTCACAATGCATAACATCAATGTTGGGTTTCAACCATTTTCTGACCAATAAGGCAAACGATAAAAAGTACTCTTTTTCTAAACTCACGAGGACCTATTTTCTTCGTTGCCTTGCCACGAAAATCCTTTTCTTCATTGAGAAACGCAATAGGAAACCCATCTAATTGCGTCTGAATATCAACGAGACTATGCTTCCTAGGAGGGCCCCTCTGCTCGGTATACGCGTACGTAGGTGTGTCCTTCTCTAAACCGATGTGTCATAGGTAACCACCGTCTGTGAACAAGATAAACCACCCCTTTATTCACCTTCTTTGACGGAGTAGAACCCATGCATTTTGGGCACGCTAAGTAATCTTGTCCCTGCCAACCTGACGTATATGACCTAATAAAGTAATCATTAGTCGCGGTCAACGAACAAACTTTCATAGCAAAATCTTGCTTCGTATGAGCATCATACGTAAGGATCTCTGTTTTCCACAACATGTCCAACTCATCTATAACAGGGCAGAGAAAGACATCCATATCCTTACTAGGCAGCAAGGCAGCAAGTTGTAGACAGTCAATACAACTGGCCACAAGTTGTAGGAGTTTTGTGCATAGATAATTGACAAAAAACTTATCTAGGCCCAAGAATATATTTTGAGCTTTACTCGCAACCTCAGGATGTAGCTCTACGAATCTCTTCCAACTATTACCATAGAAAAAATGGTGCAACACATCAGGATTGATACTTCTTCTGGTATGTTGCCAGATCGTGTCTTTGACGGTGTTCTTCAAATCGTATAGTCGCTGCAACCTCGGTACAATCGGAAATAACAGAGGTTCTTATGATGTACCTTCTTACCTTTGTTCGGATTTCATATAGATTCACTACATACTTGACACTTCTCAGGGTATTGATTATCCTTGTAATATAAAACACAATCATTCAAGAAAATATTGATCGGAGTATACCCCATACCCATACATTTCAAAATTTTGTTGCACTTCTCGTAAGACTCAGGCAAAGTATGATCTTTGGGGAAAACACAACGCAACAATTCCATGAGTTCGATGAATGATGTGTTAGTCCACTTGTTCTTCACCTTTTCGTGCATTATCTCAAATAACTCATTAATCTAGATCTTGGGTATAATTTGGTCTCCAACTCAAACAAAGATTCGAAACTACCACTACTTGTATGATTATGTCTCTCATCTCGGTGTCACCCGAATGACCACCAACATTGTATGTGGGTCTCAAATCGTCATACACATTCATCATTTCATCTTCTACAATTTGGGCAGGAACTTCCTCATGAATTTCTAAATTTTTACCGCGTTTTGTCCAAACCTCATACGTGGACAAAAGCCTGTAATTTAGATAGTGTGCCCTAACCTCACTGATAAGAAAACTATGATCATTCGAACAATGATTATACAAACAAAAAAATAAATCATTAAAACCCTCTTGTTCATCAACAAAATTGATAAATTCTTCCGAACCATTAATATATTCCATCATAACATTATGATTGGATTTGATCTAACTCTTATCGTTACTCGAAACAACCGTCTATTAATAATTTGATACAACTAACTAATTACAACAATATTTAAAATTAAAAATAGATGTTCATATGTATATTTTATACCATACAAACCAAATATACAATCATATAACAAGTTTTTAATAACAAAATCATTTCATATCACATGTAATACACAATCATTATAAAGAAAACAAATTTTAAAAAGTGTGAATTTTAGCCAATTACCCAATTTTGGAAAGTTTAGGTGGAGAAATTGAAGATTGAGTTGGCCCTACGTGGAAGATGGATTTGTGAGTGGAGTAAGATGAAGTAATTTATCAATATTAGAACAAAAATTTGTTAAGATTTTGGGAAAATTGTGGAGAGTAATTTTTTTGTGTTTGATTTTTGTTTTCAAAAATATGCTACACTGCCCATATATACACGTTGTCATCATAAGCGACTACATTAAAGTAATCGCCAATGATAGGCATCTAGTCGTTGTTTATAGTTAACTACGACGATAAAAAATAGTCGCTAATAGAACTGGTCAACAACCACTATGTTTTACAAGAATAAAAACATCAAAATTTAATTAATAACACTAGCGACGACTTGTAAACTATTTACGACTACATCGCGTAGTCGCGAATTACAAATGACGTACGCGATGACTTATGTTGTCGAAGACACGTCTTAGTCACGAAAGACATGTATCTAGCGACGACTTGAATGTAGTCGCTAATAAGTTGGTCACTAATGAAGTACAGTGTAGTAGTGTTGTTGTTCTATAAAGTATAATAAATTCGGTGCCTTTTGAGTGACCAATGTTCCTACAATATTTTGTTGTAAGGAAACTTTTTTAAGATACGTACGTGTATAATACATACGATGGACAAACAATTATATATTGCCACGTGTTTAAATGATTTGGTAATTTAATGTAATTTATTAAATTAAGCAATGGTGATTAGTTTTAATATCATTTTTTTAATCATCAAATCAAATTTTATTAACATGAAAATAAACCTCAAATGTCTTTACAACTTTAGCCTTGTTAAGCATTAAGCCCAACATGGGTTATAATACCTTAAGAAGCTTATATATACATTACTCAAACTATTACAATAACTCAGCCCAATAAGCCTAAACTACCACTTGAAATAGCTAATTATTACAAAAGACATTTCTGGCCCAAATCTAGTTTATCTACTAACTTGTCAATGCTTTTATTTTTAAATTTCCAAGCTCTTAGCTTCAATTTCACCAGTTGAATAATTCTTCCACTAATAAGATCTTCATTTAGGCCCAAACCTCCATGTTCTCTATCATTCCTCTACCTCCAAATCAAGTAAATGTATAAAGTAAACATGGTACTTACCACCATTTTATATTCTTCACTTGGCAGTTTTAGAATCATTTCAACTAACTCCTCAAAGTCACCTGGTATAGTATGAATATCACACTCAATAAACACACTAGTCAGGATTCTTTTTGTGAAAGAACATCAAAAGAAGAGGTGAATGTGATCTTCTGTTACTGCTTTACAAAATTTACAAAGAGAGTTAATTGTACAACCCCATTCTAACATTCTACTTTTAGTGCTCAGCCTTTTTTGGAAAGCAAGCCAAGAAATAAAAGCGCATCTTGGAATAGTTGTTTTAGCCCAGACAATTTTAAACCAATTCACTTCCTCAACTTGAACATCAGAAGTTAAATATAGTAGAGTTTTCTTAAATGAAAACCCCTTTTTAGTGCTTTCTTTCCACACTTTAATATCTTTTACATGTTTTAAACTATAGCTATTGAGAGTAGGGTGGATTTTACCAATACATGGTGGGAATCTCCACCTGTTTTTGCCATAACAAGCTTCAACTGTCTTGTTGCAATTTAAGTTGCTTCTTTCCTACTCAATTTTTAGTTTCTCTTGTATACTTGATCCATTTACCCACTTATCCCATATAATGTAAGTGTCTTTACCATTAAACACTTTACGATAAATTAATTTGTAGGCAATACCTCTTACTTTCATCAATTTCTTCCATATCCATGTGTGTGATTGTTACTCATAAATATTATTTTTCTAATAAATATAAATTTATAAATAACACTCATACCTATATTTACACATATATACTTATATATTAATCTATATTATAATTACTATTTATTTATTTTTCAATCTCTTAACTATATGATAAACCCACACTAAATATATAAATTTAAAATCTTGAATAATAAATCGTACAAAATTGTACATAAATTAAATAATATTACAAACTGTAAAGTGTGAACTACAAATTGAAAAAAACAACAACGCATAAAACACGAATTACGAAGTATATAAAAGTGATCTACGAACATTACATGAACGAATTATGAACTGTAAATGAGCAAATTACGAACCGTAAAGGAGCAAAGTACGAATTGAAAGGGAGAGATTTACGAACCATAAAAAGACGAATTACGAATCGTAAAAAATTAAACTACGAACAGTAGATGAGTGAACTAAAAAATATATAACCTCAAACTATGAACCATAAATGACGGAATTACGAATCTTAAGAAGAGAATTACAAAATTTAAAGGAGGGAACTAAAATTTGATGAATCCATTTTTCTAGAGTTTTTGCTTTGACTTCTAGTGATCTTTTTAAATTTTTGGTTGTTCTTCATCTTGTTACCACTCATCTTTGATGTTTCCCTGATTTATTGATTCATTAGCTTGTCCCTTTCATACTAGTGTCATCCATTTTCTAAGAGATACATAATTAAAAGACAAAATTACCTCTAATCGTTTTAGAACATAAATACTCTTATATAATAGGTAAGAGTTTAATGTATTCTATATAAAGGGATAAATTCCATATTTAATTTTAAAAAAACCCAAAATGATGTCTCAAAAGTATTAAATTATATCATAAAACAAGAGATATCAAGACCCCAACTCAAAGCATTGTCGCCCAGACAATGTAAGCACAGAAGTAGGAACCAATAATAAACAAGCAATATATAGAAACAAGAAATAGCTCATAAGAAATGTAAATGTAACTTCTTATAAGATTCATGTAAATGTAATAACCCACAATACACTAATCATACAAGTAATGAAAAATGTTAAAAATCTAAGGAAAGTTAGCTTTGCAATGCAAAAAGATCGGTCTTACTTGGCTTAAAGTGGTGGGTATAGGATGATTATTGATCCTTCCATGTTGTCTAGTTTTCAACTCACTTTTTTCCTTTCTGCTAAATTGTAACTTAGCCACGTATCTAAATATCACAAGGAATTTTTGGTGATAATGTAAGTTTTGGGTGAGGTATGATATATATATATATATATATATATATATATATATATATATATATATATATATATATATATATATATATATTAAGTGAGATTTTAATTATGTCCTTACTAAACCAAACAAACTAAATGACTAAGAGCATGGATTTTTTCTCATGGAGATATGCTCACTCATCCAATTTTGATACATCACAAATATCCCCATATTCTAAATAAAACGATTCACATCCTCTTTATTTATGATATTTCTATAAATATCACTTGTCAGATTTTTTCCATATTTTTCTTTCATTTTTTCTTTTGGAGGTCAAGCTTAAATAGAGTTTTTATGTGTGGTTTCATGCTTTCTTCTTTCTTTTTTTTTCAGACATTTTTTCTTTCTTGAATCCAGAAGGAATATAATAATGTGCATCGTAATTTAACAGCAATACAAACAAAATACCCTCGGTTATATCCCTTTTCCACGGATATACACCATCTCAAACTCAAGCTCAAAGACGGGTATCACGGTTTGAGTGTGGATCATAGGGTAAAGTCCTACAATCTAAGGGGTATAAGCTTTTAATGTGGCTAACAAAGAAAAGTTTTTTTAAGTTTGGAGAGGCTAAGAGAGATACATAATATTCATTTGGACAAAAATCTAAATAGAACAACATTATCACATTCATTCTCTTCTTCTTGTATCTAGTTTACACTTTCTGAACTGGAAACAAATTCTATCTATGATTCCGGCACATTATCTGAACTCTCCATCTAATTTTTTCTTCACCAGTCCCTTTAGCTGGGATTGATCATCTTTTTGAACTGTTCCCTTAACTGGACTCTCCATCGTCATCTTCTCCTGATTTATTATCATCCCATTCATTATCCGCACTGGGCGAACAATTATCCCCTTCATCATCATCTTCATCATCCTCTCCTCTGTTTACTACATCATCCAAACTTTTGTCTTTATCCTATTCTTCATGCTGGTAGGGTGTGATTTAATAATGATAATAAAGATAAGAACTATTACCCTAACCAATCAAGTTACTCACTGCAAGTATCACAAATCGTATGCAAGTTTAATACTAAGTAAGATTCGTTTGCAGGGACATAGTGTATTCGAACTGTGAATTAGAAGAAAGTGTAGTAAAGAATAGTTGCGTGAAATAAAAATAAAGTAAAATAAATATGAATAATTATGAAGTGAATGATTAAACTAATAACTAATGAAAATAAAATAAATACGTAAGAGTGAGATGAGAGGTATAGCTAAGGTTTGAGTGTACGCACTTATCCTTCTATTTATTATACTAATTATAAGGGTGATTAAAGCTCTTAGAGTAAGTAGTCAGGATTCTATATTCCTCCTAACCCTCTTCGGGGTCGACTTAGGTGGAAACCTAACAATTACTAGGGGACTTGGGTAATGGGACTCTGCGCAATGATCGGTATTTAATCTCAAATCCTAGTGAATATCTAGTTAGGCAAGCCCGTCAAGATCACTACCGCACACTAGACGTTTATGTGGTGTTTCAAGAATTAGACGCCCCTTCTGGGTGACCCTCCAACTGCTATTAATAGGGTAGTCTATACTCGTGTACTAGCAAGAACTACAGTCAATATATTAAAGCACATGAAACAAATATAAAAATAAAGAAGCTTAGTCAATTCAAAAAGATTTTTCCCAAACAAAATTAGATAGAAGAAAATAGAATTCAAAGATTATACATATGCAAAACCCAATCTATGGTATTTTTAGTTCATGCTGGAAAGAAAAAAACTAAAATAAAGATACATACTGTCAACTTGCTTCTCTTGATGTTGCTAATTGATACTAAGGACTAATAGTTAAGCAAGGACATGTTTACAATGATAAGAGGTTGTATTTATAGGTGTTTTCTAACCATAGGTCAAAATTTTGGAGTGAAAGGTAAGTAATTGGAGTCCAAGTCCAATTTAAATTCGTTTCCTAAAATATAGGACATGATAAACACTGCTACTTGTTTTGATCATATCACCTTCGTTACTGGGCCAAATTTTGCGTACTTTATATCAAAACGATCACAGAGAAAAGATATATCTAACCCTTCAATAGTATCCTCCAAAATCACAGCCGACTTGTAGTTATCTTCATATTGATCGACATCACTGCAGAACTAGCATATTTATTTGGTAGTTTTTCCTTTCCTATTTCAACTTTGTTTCCTTTTATCTCAAGATTTCTCCTGGACCTTCTAACCTTAACTCCTTAGAATTTATTAGGCATCAAATTATATTAAATAGACCTTAAGAGCTTCACAATAACACACAAATTATACCAAATATGCTCTAAAAGTTATAAATCATTGAATCAAGACATGAATTAAGAATTTATCAAATACCCAGAAAAAATCCCTTAATAATAAATCAAATAAACCTAGAATGATGTCTCAAACCTAGATTACTATATCACAAATATGGAGACTTAAATACCCATTACACGTAATGGATAAATACCCATTGCAACAATGATGGGTATGAATAAATCACAACATATAAGATCACAATTAAATTGATACCAAATACACATCAATCCCTTTTATATATCCTCCATTAATTGGTGACAACCTGATTAAAGTGACCCACTTGAAGATCCTTGGGGATTCCTTCCATTTCCCCGGGTCTTTGGATAGGACATCCTCGTAGAATTTAGGTTGTCAAGTAATTTTTTGATGACATTATATACTTGATAACATGAACACAAAAAAATTATCAGTTGGGAATAAAAAAATACTAATATATTGCAACTGCACCCTTCAACTCTGCTTCCAATCTCTTCCTCGCCAATGGCACTAACTCATTACATATGTTAATTAACCAGTCATATCTTTGCAAGTCGTCAAGATGTAGGTTGACTTTCACAACCTACCACTTCAGACAAGCTGACTTGGATGGGTAGAATATGATTGTAAGGCATGCCATATAATCTAGATACACAAATGAATCAAGGTTTGTTTTTGTAGGTTAGATAAATCCAGAGTGATTTTTGTGCAAACTTACTTCATTTGTAGAATCTCATTCATGTTCCGGGAATTTGATAGAGAACCATACCATGTCCTTCACAACATTGTTACCGTACCAATCTGGTACAGTTCCATCTCTACCCTTTGTTGGAATTATTTTATTAAAGATGATTTATTTTATTAATATCCATCATGTCCATAGGAGAAGTGGAAAAGACTATTCGTATGCTAATAGTCCCACATTAGAATTTGAAAAAGAAACCTTTGGAATGGACGCCCTAAAATGATTGGCACATTTTCATCCCCGTTGTAGACAATAATAATGAAATCACACTAAAATATAAGGTTACATGCTTTAATGAGCACATCTTCAATTTTCCCCTTAGGATGGGAAATCTGCCATGTGCATCGTCATCGTAGTGGCTATTGCTTCTCCAATATTCAACTTCTCGAATATTGACCTTCCCCAAGTCACACAAAGCTTTCCCAGTCCATCTCCCACCATTGGAAATCATAATGTTAAAACGTCCGAGATCCTTTAATTTCGGAAGCCACTTACTTTGGCATATCAAGCTACACTCCTCCGGTAGACCAGTCATCTCTCCCTCAAAAACTTACTTTTTTGGAAAGTACATCCTTCATAAACTTTAGATACTTTGGAATCCCTTGACTAGATTCCACAAACGGAAAATTGATGTGCAACATCTTTACCATGTCTATGAACTTCTCGTATTCTTTATCATTGTACTTATCTTGGACACGTGAAGGAAAAGTTGGGGAAGGAATATTCTCACTAACAACTTCTTTTTTCTTTTTCTGAGCTAACGGTATATTCTCAACATTATCTTTCACGATCACTTCCTCAATTACATCTTCTTCAACCTCCTCTATAACGTCTTCTACTTCTTTGGGCTTAAAGGTTGACTCTTTTTCTTTCATCTTTGGAAAAGATGGGGAAAATTGCTTCAAACTTCTAAACGCTATCGCATTACACTCCTCGTTCTTTTTTTGGTTCTTGGTAATTAACCCTGTGGTCTCATATTAAAAAAGTTAGCAATAAGTAATACATGATTTTCGAGCATTTTAAATGTCACGGAGTGTTCATTCATTTTCTCATTGTTGGACTTCCGCATATCTTGATTGGACTTCAAATTCTTTTGAGTCATCGTCATGGATGAGCTTAAAGTTTGTACAATAGTATTTGATGTACCTTCTTGTGGATATTCAGGAAGTTCTTTTTGTTGAATGGGCTTTTGGACTCCTTGGAATTTATTTAGAGGGCTTTGGTAATATTTTTTTCCTTGGGGTGTTGTAGATAATTTCCTGGATTTTCCGCCCCATTAGGAATTGACCAATTGAAGTTGGGATGATTTTGATTAAGCTGCATATACCCATGACCACCAACATAGCGGTTACCTCTATTCGATCCAAAATGAAAAAATAGATTCTTGGTTACTTTGACACTCCTCTAAACCTTGATAATTAGCACCACAATTATAACTAACAAAAAATTCTTGAACAAATTTTACTTCTTTTTGCTTATTTTGGAATCCTTTAGACAATTTCTTTATTTGACGCTCCAAGGTAGAGAGTTTGATATCTATCACACTATCATGCTTAACATGTAGCACACCTATATGTTCTTGTGGTACTGGCCAACTCCTTTTAGTATCAATAACCTTCTACATTTCTTGTGCGGCCTGAACCCATTGACACAAACTACCACCACCAACATTATCCACTCTACCCTTGCATTTCCATCAAGCCCTTATAAATAAAATGGAGAGTTGCATTAGAGAAGTGCACCCGTGAAGTTGGCACTTTGCTAACAGTTGTTGATATATAGTCCATGACTCCCCTAAGGTCTCTTCTACATCTTGATTGAAGTTTGCAAGATAAACTTGGTCTTTCATCCTCATACTTTTCCCGTGAAAACGATAAAAAAAATATTTTGCTTTAAGTGAATCCCAATAAAGGATAGTCTCGGATGTTTGTCTATCTAGCCACTCACTCGCACCTCCTGTTAAGAAAATTGGAACATTAAGTAGTACATTTGTTCCCTTGTTACTCCTTGAGTAATGTAGATGCCACATATCAGTATACCTTTGGATAGCACTAACCGGATCTTGGTCGTTGGCTCCATTATACTTCCAATAGCTAAGAAATTGATTCAACATACCCATATCGGGCTTAAAACAGGGGCTTATGTAGCTGGATGGCGATTCCCCAAAGGTTAAACAAGAAAAGGAACTCCAGACTCATGGATGCCTTGCACAAGATGATTAGCTCCATTTGGTGGATTGGCTCCATTCAAGTTCACTCCTCATGGAATATTATTTTGAACTTCTTCAGTGGATTAACTCCTTGAGGTTGGTTCACTTGATTCTCATTGGCTTCAAGCCCAGGTGGATGATTAAGCTTAGCCATTAACTCTCGTACTTTTCTTTCTTTTTCTCTCTTTATCTCTTTCTTTGGTCTCGAAATAGCTTCTCGGGATTCGAGTGCATACACTAAAACTTGTAAGTCTGAGAAGAGACAAAAACACAAAAATGCCATAAAACAGATTACAAACTAGACACTTTTACATTAAAACAAAATCACAATAATAGACACAATAATCCCTAGCAACGAATCCATTTTACTTATTGTCCCCCAATGTGTGATATAAAATAGAGTAATAATAGGACTAGGGTGGCGCTCCGCCGTGTACAAATCGAAGAGGGTTTTGTTTTCTTAAGGGATTAATTACAATCAATGGTGTGAAATCTAGTGTAAATGTGTGAAACTTGTAATTGAAATAACAAAATAGTAAATAGTTCAAATAGCAGATGTTTGTTTGGTTTTCAATAATTAACAACTAAGAAAGTAAAAGCAATATATATTAAACTAAGAAGGAAATTAAACAGGTAAATAAAGATAAACTAATAAGTAAATTACAGGATGAACAATAAGAGATTGTTGCTTGAGGAATTGCTAGTAATAGCTTGTGCAGCTAATTAATCTTGTTATAGATAAGGGTGAGTTCGTATGTTCACATTAACCGGGATATGAATGCACTCTTATCCCCCATCCGGGTGAACCTAGAGCCCGACCATACACACCCAAAAACTATCAAATAAAATATAATCTTAACCCTAATTGACTACCTAGCGGACAAGCCCATACAGGTCAATGCCTCGCACTAGGCACTTATGCACTAGGTATGTAATTAAACACCCCATCCAGGTGTTAGCCTAATTACGACAACCATCTGCTAATTGGCCAGAGTACATGAGTATTTATAAAAAAAATACATAAGACAATGTAATAATACAATAAACCAACTCAATTTAAAATTAAATGTCTATTGGACTTTAGAAAGTAATGATAATATGATAAATATTTATTCACACTCAAAAGTGTGTCATTCTGATCATTTATATAATTAGATTGAGACATACTATTACATTGTTAAGTCGTAGTATATATTTGAAAGCGTTATTTGGGTACATAAGAGTTCAAACTTGTTTGAGTGCCAGAAATCCCTTTTAAACCTACTCAAGGGAGGCAAGGGAACATAGGCGTATGGTGCTCTATGTTTTGGATATTATAGTTTAACTCTTCAATAATTTTGTTCTATTTTTAACAGGTTTATGGCCACAAATATTTTGAAAAACATCACTTAGCCCACAATTTTTCGTGAATATGTCTCAAGTCATTCTCTTCTCTCACTCTTAAGGTCACACAAACTAGTGGAATTTACATTAACTTTCTCATACACGCTATTGAAATTTGTTGTCTTTTATATGTAAACTTGGTTTTTTTTTGTTTTTTTGGTTTTATCAAATTGCAAGAAAATGACATAATATATCACACTCTAATCATTTAAGTTGGGTTGCCCTGATAGAGTGGTATAGACATGCTTTACATTGGTGTAACAAATAATGCCATAAGTTGATATCTTTTGCGCATCACAATGCCATAAGTTAATATCTTCTGCACATCACAATTTAAAATATATAAAAATAAATAATAAATAATCACCAAGAAAAAACAATATGATACTAACCTGGCCAGTCAATACCGAGATTGTCATTAAGTAGTTGATGAGGAGTTAAAAGCATCAGCTTTTTCATTACAAATTGGCTTCCTTTTACTCTCATTATAGACACATGCTTTAAAATTATACTCTTATTACGTGGTGTCTTGCCTTCATTCTCTACAATAACAAGTTATAACATACATTAATATTGATTGAAATTTTGACATCCGGAAGCATATTATCAAACTAACTCTAATAGATTGGTACATGATTTAACGACTCGTGCAAAGTAAGAGTAGCATACCGCTTTGTAAAGAATATAATGAACCTTCATGATATATTATTATAATAGCTAAAAACCACCTACATTGCACATCTTAATCAACTTAAAAAACCAAAACAACTCCTTTTTACCCAACTTATTGCCAGAGTTTATAAAAAATGTAAGATATCTGAATAATCCTTACAGTTAAGTAGTGATTTGAATGATCATGGTGGTTGATTATAAAGAAGGAGCATTTTTTGTGTTTTTTCCTGACAAAATGATCTCCTCTTCGTTTGTGAGGCTGTCCTGGAGGATTCTTCTTCTCTTTGACTCAATGCTTACGTAAATTCACCCCAACTTTTTACTACTTGTATATACACATCTCATTTATTTTTAGTCTTATCAAATAAACTTGAATAATATTTAAAATATCATTCACTTTTTCAACCAAACTTGATAAACCTTGTGCTAGCTTCTTTTTTGTAGCAAAAGAAGTGTGACCTAGTTGCGGTTTCAGGAGTGATATAATTTTTTAACCTATGGAACGAGGACTCACCGCAAGCGTACGGGTTGTCGCAAAGGGAAAATTATGATAAGATCAAGGCTATCGTTCCCAGGGACTACTAACAGAGAAGTAAATATGTTTAGAATGTAATAAAATGTAAAGTTACGAGATAAAATAATATGATATGAAAGATATTTCTTTGGTTATTTATTAAGGGACTAAAATGAAATTAATATAATGATTAAACTAAGGTGAAAATAATTAAAAAACTGAAGTACTAAGAAAATATGAAATACAATGAGAAATGTGCTTGAGTCTTGCGGGTTATCCTCCTAATTAACTATTAATTCGTTATTTGGTATAAGGGTGAATTGGGTTGTTCAGATTAGTTGGGATTTAACAGTAGTCTAACTTACACACTCGATGTTCCATACACACTCGATGCTGAAACTCCAGGTGTCTCGGGTAGGACTAGTTCCCCTAACCCTATGACTACCTAATGTACAAGACCTTTTGGTTCAATACGTCGATCTAAGCGTTTATATACTATGTCCGAAATTCGACCCCCCGACTTAAGGTGCAACTAAGAATCTCAAACTACGCAATACTTGATCAAGGAAAGGATACACAATTATAATTAATATATACATCACTAGAAAATAATAGCAATCCTCATTTCAATTGAACATTTAAATATCCCAAATACACAATTAACATAACAATAACCAATTAGGGTTCATGCCCATTGCAAGCCTCAAGCATAGGAGGTTTATTCCATAACTATAGACTATAAATTAAATAAAAATAATACCAAAATCATGTTTGAAAGCTAAATCAAAATAAAATTGACCTAAAGAATTGCTGGAATCGGGTTCCGGATGGTTGAGAATTGTGGAATTGGTTTGAAGCCCTCCTCCTGTCTTCTCCCCTCCTCCAGAATCGACTTTTCCTATTTCCCTCTTAAAATACCTGATGTCTAATCATAAAAAATGGATAACGGGGCTTATATATGCTTCTAAAAACGTTTGGGCCCATTTACGTTTAGAGATTTCTGGTTCTAGTCACAGTGGAAGCAATTGACATAACTTTATTGTCTCAACCATGAATTGATTTCCGTTAGTTCACCTGCTATACTGGCTTTGATAACTTTTCAAATAAAAAATGAATTAAGTCCATATCTATTACCAACAGTTCTTGGTGACTGAAACAATATGATGTTGCAATTTCTCTGGTAAAAGTTCTAACTTCCCAAAGTAACTTTTGGCTCCAATTTTGTCTTGGCTTGGGGTTTATCTTCAATTTTTTACTCCTCCTCATCATCTTGGAACCTTTTGAAAACCATCTACCTAAAAGCTACACACTTATAAAAAATTAAGGCACATATTAGCTATAAATAGCAATATGTCTAAAAATAGAACCTAAAGGGCGATATCGCAAATATTAGGGAAAAATACCTCACTTAGGCCCAATAAACTCCCAAAATAATGTCTCGTGAATGATTTTATTCATTAAAAAAAGGAGACATCAGACCTTCTTTCTAAAAAAACTCTTGGCTAAATTTCCCATCTCACAACATTGCACCATCGATTGAGCTTTAAAGGTAAGTCTCGGTGTCTGAGTCCTCTAATCCACTTTGAAAAGTAAGGTTACATAAATATTTCACTTGTGTGGTGTATTTAATGTCTCCACTTATGTGATAGAATAATCTAGTCACGAGACATCATTTTAGGGGTATTTAGTATCTAGTTTTGGGATTTCCCCCATTTAATCATGATTTACACTTTCTTATCTATTTTCAGGTGTTCTTCTATTTTTAGTGATTTTGTGCGTAATTTGTGTGTTATTTTTGTAGTACTTAGGTATTTGGAAGCTATTGCACCTATAAATGCTGATAAGAAGTGATAAAAAGATATAAAACCCCACAGTCATTATAAAAAAGGAAAGTTTGGATAAATTTGGAAAGTAAAACTGAGATGTTCAGCTGTAAAGACGTCCAGTGTTTTGAACGTTGCAGAAAATTGGCTAAGAATTTGAAGGAGCCCTTTGGGATTAAGAAAGGTATTTGAATTGCGGTAGTTTTTATGGGTGGATCACTGAATGTGGCCCATTAACAAAGAATATATGCTTATTTCAATCGGCAAAGGCTAGTCTTACAATACATGAAAATGAGTAGGATTTGAACTCTGTAACTTGGCCAACACTCTAGATTTTGATCTAGCTTCTATATATATATATATATATATATATATATATATATATATATATATATCCATTTTTACCTTAAGATAATCATCATTGGTCCGTCCCTAATCATCAAAAGACCAAGAGGAAGCCTAGATTAAGAGAGAAAAAGAACTGAAGGGTCTGGTAAGCTGTTCATACCATTCCAACCCTTATATTAAGTAATTGTGTTCTTTTCTTTCCTTATGAACTAATTTATGTAGCATGAGATTGCTTTATGTATGAACCTTAACTTTCGGGGTTACGATTTTATTGCGTTTTAGGAATATTTAAATAAATTGATTAATTGCATTTACTATATGTGTGTTTGAATTTGTACAACCCTTACGAAGGCCAAGTAGTAGGTTGGTGTGGTAGGATGGCTATCGCCCGGGAGAGGGGGGTAGTTTATAGAAAATCATATATAATTGTTTTGTCCGTTATTGAGCCAGGAGGACTTAACTAACTGGTTAGTCAATTAGGGTAGAATTAATTCGTCTAAAATCATTTAGGGTCTCCCTAGAGGGGTCACTAGGGGTGGATGATAGCATCTTAATCACCCAGAAGGGGTTTAGAAAGAGAAATGAATCCCGACTACTACTAAATTATAAATTTTTTCTTATACCAATAAATACATAAATCCATAGTTAGTGGGGATTACCAGCTACTCTCAAGCTATATTCTTATCCTCTCATCTACTTCTCTTTATTTTCATTTTCCTTCCTGTAGTTTAGTTATATTTAGTTTAGTTTATTTGCACTTTAGTCCCTCATAATTGGAAAACTAAATAAATATTTACTTTTATAATTGCAGCAATTATTCCTAATTGTCATTTAAACACTTATTATTAACCTCGTAATCCTTGTCGAGACGATATCCTGTTTTTACTTATCTATTACTTGGAACGACTCGTACACTTGTGGTTAGTTACACCTCTTATTCTGCATTGATTTATATCACCCTCTAGGAGTGAACAAATTTGTTATTTGAATTACTAAATCAAAATCTCTTGATTTTGTAACCCAAGCAACCTAAGGAGCAAGTCCCAGTTAACTATTCAAAGCATTGATTACGAGTTTTCCTTAGAGCTATGAAGCCAAAATGAGGAACTATAGTGCAATTAACAAGAATGGGGACATGTAATGCAATCTCCTCGAAAGTAGGAACTATAGCAAAATTACTTATATATATATGATGTTTTGCATGATATAGGGAAAAATAGTGCAATTAACTCAGAAAAATATAACACATATACTGCATTTAACTCAATACCAGGACCTATATTATGTTTTTTTCTTGATATAGGGACCTATAGTGCAATAACTCAAAAAAAATCATAGCCTGGCCTCAAACAACTTCAGTAGTACATAAATGAAATGCAGTTGAGATATAGATACAAAAATTATTTCTTTAGGGAGAGATAACTAAATATGTTTATTCCAAATGAACAAAATTTATATTTAGCGAAAACTATTGGCGAAAGGTGTTTCTTTTTGTAGCTTTGGATCTATTCTGAGAATAATATTTTCTCCGATAAACAATCTCCTCTATAGCGGAGCTTCCTCCTTTCTCAGCACCATACATACTTCTTTAAGAACATAAGTGATGCAAAGAAATTCCTAGAAGAAGATGCAAACTTGACGTCTATTATCACTAGCTAATTACCATCCGGTTGGGAAAACACTCTTTTTGTAAGCGTATCACTCACCCACTCTCTAATGTTCTTTCTTTTGTCGTCTAACATAGATTTCTAAATATTTATTGTGTGTGTGTGTGTGTCTATATATATATATATATATATATATATATATATATATATATATATATACTCAGACATATACTCTCAAGATCCCATGCGACTACACAAAACCTTTCTAAGCTAAACCTTAATGCTATCGCAAAGGTTCTTCGCGGTTTCCTTGGTGAAAGTGTAGATCTATCCTCTTCAAACATGGCTCTATTGAAAATATTCGATGATTTCTGGTGGGTCCTGGTGTGTTATTAAATTAAGTACGAAAGTAAAGGGACCACAATCACCACAAGTGTACAGTTGTCCAAGTAATATTCGATAAATCGAGTTCGTTCGTAGAGACGGATTAGGTTCAACTCCAGTATTAATCAGATAGCAAGAATAATTGTTTAACAGAAAAGTAAAATAATATGGTTTTTGTTTGGTTTTCTTAATAACTAAGATGCAATAAAATAAGACTAAAAGTAAATAACAGAAAAGAAATAATGCAAGTAAAAGACGACTTCAGATATGAGAGATACTTGAGTCTCGCATAGAATCCTCCTACTTAATATAACTTATGCTATGTTTAAGGGTAGAATTGGTATTAGTATACTAGTCGGGACTCTAATATCTCCTAGCCCCCTGTCGGGTGGAGCTAGGAGCTACCCTAAAGTACTATAAAGACCTGTATGGTCGAATATGCCTCTTCGGATGATATGATTTTACCTCTTTGTCTATGTAACTAGTTAAGCCTGTCGGTCAATAACGGACAGTACACGGGTATTACCTAGATCTGTATTCAAACCACCCTGTCGGATGATCACTTCGCCACTAAATTGAATAGCCCAAATACTAACAGCTAATTCTAGTTGCGCGGAAAAGAATTAGTAAATAAGAACAAAGTAATATCCAATATCTAAGACTCAATTCAATTTAAATCTAAACAATCCCAAAATTCAAAACGTAAATTAAATAAACTAGGGTTCATCCCTTTATTGCGATTCTCAAATATATAAAAGTTTAGCTCATGGTAAATTTAAAGACTGAAATTAAATAGAAAGACATCATATTCAATTACAGAAAAGAAATATATAACCTAAGGATTAGATGACTGTTGATGGAAGAACAGAATCCTCCAGCTCTAGCTTCTCCTCTGCCTCCTTGCTCTGAAGTGTTTGACTCTCTCTCTAAGGATAATATAAATTGTGTAAAATATGAGAGGTACTGAATTATGAGGTCTAAGGGTGTATTTATAGGTGTTAGCAAGCCCTAGGTCGAATTACTTGGAGTGGAAGACAAGTCAAGATCTCTTAAATTCGTAGCTCTAAAATCTAGGAAAGGTAAGATTCTGCTGCTGATTTGTTTTGGTCATATCTCATTCAAGTCAAGAGTTTCCTATTGGTGTAGACCACTCGTCCAGATTCCTAGCCAATATTTACTTAGGGACTCATCTTTGAAACGTGGCTGGAATTTCAGATTCATAAGGCAGTTTTATCTTTTCCTTCTTTGCATATATCTTTCCTAAATCTTCTTATTTACATATAAATCTTATTTCCTTTACTTATTTATCTTGACTTGGTCTCTAAGTAATTACCATATATCTTTTAAAGTTTCACAATAAATAAATAATTAAACCGCATATGCTTTAAAAATAATAAATCCATAATTCACCACTAGAAATAGGAAAGTGCACTCTAAAAATTAGAAACTCGAATAAAAATACTTACTAACACACTAAAATACCCTAAGACTTAAATTCTCACTTCTCCTCCTTACAATGGTCTTTCATAAAATTCAAGAACCTACTAACTTTGCACTAAAAAATAATCAAATTTACGCACAAAAGCTCATAAAACACAAATAGTCAAATTCCAAGGGGAGAAAGTGCAATATGATCAATTAGGCCTAAAAGTCTATCAAATAAGTCATTTATTCACCTAAAAGGATATCTCCAAAGTGCTAATAATTAGAATAAATAGGGAGACATCAAGACCCCAAACTCAAACCTTTATCGTCCCGACAAAGTAAAATAAAAATAAAGGATCTTTTAGGTGAACACAAAAGGCAGAATCTAGTAAATATTCCCAGAGCATAACTTAAAACAAATCTCATATAGTCTAATCTAGGAATTAATATACACCTACACTTATCATACAAAATCAAGCACAAAATAATATCAATCCAAAATTAATTTCACAATGCTAGAAGGTTACACTTACTACTTATCTCAAGATGGTGGCTATAGGGTGTTCCTCGATCTTTACTTGCTTTGAACGCTCCACTTAGCATACTCCCTATTAACTCACTGTGTATCTAGGAATCACGAGGTCTTTACGGTTTTAGCGTAGGCTTAGGGACGGTATGGTATGTATATTTGGTAAATTTGAAGTGAGCTTTTGGCTCTCTCCTCACTTACCATCAACAAACTGTCCAAGAGCTTGAGTTTACACTGGAATAACGTTCTCACTTAACCCATTTGACGCGCTAATGTAGCATCCTCAAATTAACCCAATAAGCACTAAAGATGATTCACATAAAAATTTCCTCTTTGCCGGTCCAAATATATATTTTTCAAATGAATTTTCTTTTCTCTTTTGTATAGATATGACTCCCTTTTTGATGTTGAGAGATCATGCTATTTTTTTTATAAGTTATGCCTTTTCATAACTTTAGCTTTTTAGCTTCTTTTTCGTTTACTATTACCCCGACAAAGGGTTACGATATAATAAACTTGTGAATCATCATCAAAATATAGCACAAAGTATAATTGATAAGCTCAAAAATCCCAACCCAATGTAAATTCCCATATAGTGGACCCACCACCCCAAACTGAAGCTCAAGACATGAAGTCTCAGGATCATGATTCAAGTGCGGGTCATATGGTCATGCCTAACAATCTAAAGGGATATTGGCTTATAATGTGGCGACAAAAGAAAGGCTTAAAGGCTAAAGATTTGGCTAAGAAGGATATAATTAATTCAGGGATAGAAGGCCAAAAAGGATTCAAAAGGGCTAACAAAGAACTGCCTCTATCATTTTCCTATCTACACAGCTTGCCTCTAGTTCATACCTAAGTGGGTTATCAACTCATTTAGACCTCACGTTCTACAAACCACCTATTATCCTTAAGCACATGTTTACTTCTTTTGCATTGTTCATTAATTCTTCCTATCAATTACCTCATATTTGCATTCAATCAAAGTGCGTTTTATACTAACCCCTAAAGTCAACTATTTTCTATCATAAATTCATAAAAAGCATGCTTGATGGGGGCATTTAAAATACTCTACAGTCAACGCAACCCTTAGATTAGTTTTATTTAAAGCATCTAAAAAAATAACACAGAAAAATTGGGATGAGGCAACGAACCCCACCCCAAACTCAAAAAATGAGTCGTGTCCCCATGACTCGAAAAAGACTCAAGAAAGAAATTAAAAACTCAATAAAACAAATGAGAAAGGGATAGGAAAATGAATCTGAACCAGCACGAAGCTGGTTTCCATGGTTGCGTGTAGGTTGAGCTCCTTGTGTTGCGTAGGTGGCATGTGGAACATTGCTCACTCCACGTAATATGATTTGCTTAAGCTCCAACTCTTTTGTGATTTTTACTATGGGTTTCAACACCTCTTCATGATTATCCTCCAAAAGTTCCATTCTTTTAACTACATCTTTCAACACTCCAAAAGTAATAAAAGGTTCTTCAACTTCTTCTTCTTTTTCTTCTCCACGGTATTCTTGACCTTCCAATCTTCGTCATCTCAGTGAACCCCAAACTCAAAACTTCAAATAATCAAAACTAGAGAAGAGTTTTGAAATTTGATGTTTTGAGGATTTGTAATGAAGGATTTTGGTGTTATATGAGATGGGTAATGAATATTTAATGGCTTGGGGAAGGTTTAATGAGTAGGATTGAAGCTTTGATGAAGAGGCTTAAGGTTGAAGGAGAATATTTCTTGATGTTCTTAAAGGATTGTGGTGTTGGATGTGTGTTTGGAATGAAATAGGAGGAATGATTTAATGTTCTTTGGTGTTGTAGTGGTCTTTGTGCAGGTATATAAGGGTTAAGGTCTGAAAAATTCGTATTGGGGGAGGCTAGGGTTTGCTTCTAATAAGGTAAGAGTTTATTAGGAATTAATCTCCTCAAAACCGACATGCTGACCGGCATATACCGGCGGATTGGCCGGCATACCGGGAATCTCGCCGGCTAGCCGGTCAGAGCATCAGATTATTCCTTTTCGTTCCTTAGCACCCCAAACTCAATTCGTGCACCATTAACACACTACCTTTCTCATTTATTTTAAAAGTAGACACTAAAACTCAACACTAACTTATAATTATACACTAGGAATAAAAAAACATAAAGCAAATTAAACATGGGTTGTCTCCCAAGAAGCACTTTTGTTTATTACGTCTTTAAGATCGACGTGTTACCTTCCATGAAGATGGTATTGAGGCCCTTGCGGTTCTCCTCCGCTTTAATTCGCCTCGTCCTTGGCATGTAAGCTTTGAAACCTTCCCCCTTAAAATTTTATTCAATCGATCTCTGAAAGGGGGAGGGTAGTATCTCCGTTTCGCCTTCTTACTTTCACGACGACACTTATTCACTTATTTTTATTCTCTTCAATCTTGCGTTCCTCTTTAAAGTGTGGTGGGTAGGTGCTTCTCCGTGCTGCTTTACTCTCGCGGTGTAGCACCTTTCTTGCGTAGCACCTATTGGTCATTATTAGTAATAGAGGTGATTCCGATATTTTATCTCTAATGATGACTTGTGGTGGAGATAGTGATTGGTGAACTTTGATTTCTCTTTTATTGTGAACTTTGAATTCTTCGATGGATTCCTCAACCACTTCACATTCATCTTCGCTTTCAACCCAATCTTCCACTATTACTTCATCATGTTCTTGATGTGGAATCTCAATAATCTCGATCACCTCTTCTTCCTTTTTGCGTTCTATATGTGCACGCTCCATAAGAATAGCAATCTCAGTTTCAATCTCTAGGATTTTCGTTGCTACTCCTCCTTCCACTATGCTAACAAGATTCTCAACCACATGGTGGTCTCCATTTAAAATCGGCATGATGGTCATATCACTATCAATAGTATCTTCCTTCAACACCTCCTCCTCAACTACCTTTTCCAGTTGATCTCTTCCATCCCTCGGGGGAAGGGAATCTTTATAAGACATGTTACTATTAGCACAGTCATGAGAATTATATCTGGCCTCCATTTCATCTAGAATTTGTTGTGTGGATGCACGTATGGCTCTTCTTTCTTCTTCTTCTGCCTTAAGTTCCTCTGCTATACGCTGAACTCTAGCACATGTTTCTTGTAGTGTCTCTTGCGGATAGTGATGAGGTGGATAGTGCTGAATGTTTTCAACCCATTGGTTGTTCCATTCATGCTCGTGCTGATAGTGGTATGATGAGTGTTGTTGATTATTCTTAACCCACTGCTGGTTCCATGCTTGTTCTTGTTGATAGTGATAAGGCGATTGTTGTTGATTATTCCTGATCCATTGGTTGTTCCAATCCTGCTCTTGCGGGTGTCGATAAGGTTGTTGGTAGAAGTTACTACCCCATTTTTGTTGTCCCGAAGAGTCTTCCCAATAGTCGCATGGATCGGAATTCGGGTAATGTCCTCTATACATCTTCAATAAACCTCTTGAGCATTACCTGAATAAAAATCTGTACAACAAAAACAAAAACAAAAACCAAGCGTAAAACTGAAACTAAATAATAAACAATTAAAACTACTAAAGATTAACACTGGGGTCTCACGCTACCGTCCCCGGCAGCGGCGCCAAAAACTTGGTGGGTCCTGGTGTGTTATTAAATTAAGTACGAAAGTAAAGGGACCACAATCACCGCAAGTGTACGGTTGTCCAAGTAATATTCGATAAATCGAGTTCGTTCGCAGGAACAGATTAGGTTCAACTCTAGTATTAATCAGGTAGCAAGAATAATTATTTAACAGAAAAGTAAAATAATATGGTTTTTGTTTGGTTTTCTTAATAACTAAGATGTAATAAAATAAGACTAAAAGTAAATACCAGAAAAGAAATAATGCAAGTAAAAGACGACTTCAGATATGAGAGGTACTTGGGTCTCGCAAAGAATCTTCCTAATTAATATAACTTATGCTATGTTTAAGGGTAGAATTGGTATTAGTATACTAGTCGGGACTCTAATATCTCCTAGCCCCCTGTCGGGTGGACCTAGGAGCTATCCTAAAGTACTATAAACACCTGTATGGTCGAATATGCCTCTTCGGATGATATGATTTTACCTCTTTGTCTATATAACTAGTTAAGCGTGTCGGTCAATAACGGACATTACACGGGTATTACCTAGATCTGTATTCAAACCACCCTGTCGGATGATCACTTCGCCACTAAATTGAATAGCCCAAATACTAACAGCTAATTCTAGTTGTGCGGAAAAGAATTAGTAAATAAGAACAAAGTAATATCCAATGTCTAAGACTCAATTCAATTTAAATCTAAACAATCCCAAAATTTAAAACGTAAATTAAATTAACTAGGGTTCATCCCTTTATTGCGATTCTCAAAGATATAAAAGTTTAGCTCATGGTAAATTTAAAGACTGAAATTAAATAGAAAGACATCATATTCAATTACAGAAAAGAAATATATAACCTAAAGATTAGATAACTGTTGATGGAAGAACAGAATTCCTCCAGCTCTAGCTTCTCCTCTGCCTCCTTGCTCTGAAGTGTGTGACTCTCTTTCTAAGGATAATATAAATTGTGTAAAATATGAGAGGCACTGAATTATGAGGTCTAAGGGTGTATTTATAGGTGTTAGCAGGCCCTAGGTCGAATTACTTGGAGTGGAAGACAAGGCAAGAACTCTTAAATTCGTAGCCCTAATCTAGGAAAGGTAAGATTATGCTGCTAATTTGTTTTGGTCATATCTCATTCAATACTTATCCGTTTGAGGAGTTCCAATATATGAAACTGCTTGTCTTGGAAAGAGCTTCCTATTGGTGTAGACCACTCATCCTGATTCCTAGCCAATCTTTAGTTATGAACTCATCTTTGAAATGTTGCTGGAATTTCATATTCATAAGGCAGCTTTATCTTTTCCTTCTTTGCATATATCTTTCCTAAATCTTCTTATTTCCATGTAAATCTTCTATCCATTACTTATTTATCTTGACTTGGTCTCTAAGTAATTACCATATATCTTTTAAAGCTTCACAATAAATAAATAATTAAACCGCATATGCTTTAAAAATAA
This sequence comes from Nemophila menziesii, assembly GCA_029959085.1. NCBI lineage: Eukaryota > Viridiplantae > Streptophyta > Magnoliopsida > Boraginales > Hydrophyllaceae > Nemophila > Nemophila menziesii. The sequence continues at coordinate 6,001,385 of JARWIR010000031.1, forward strand.
TAAATCCATAATTCAAGACTAGAAATAGGAAAGTGCACTCTAAAATTAGAAACTCGAATAAAAATACTTCCTAACACACTAAAATACCCTAAGACTTAAATTCTCACTTCTCCTCCTTGCAATGGTCTTTCATGAAATTCAAGAACCTACTAACTTTGCACTAAAAAATTATCAAATTTACGCACAAAAGCTCATAAAACGCAAATAGTCAATTTTCAAGGGAAGAAAGTGCAATATGATCAATTAGGCATAAAAGTCTATCAAATAAGTCATTTATTCACCTAAAAGGATATCTCCAAAGGGCTAATAATTAGAACAAATAGGAGACATCAATTTCCAAAAGAGCACACTGGAAGATCGTAATCTAGTATGTCTTGAGAAATCCTATCCAACTCCTTCTAGGTCATTCACCTAGTGAAAAAATTCTATACTGGTTCTTGCCTATCTCTAGGTTTTAATGACTTCTTTGTCAACTATGTCCGCAAATTCTTAGATATTATCTGAATTTTGAGGTAATATCACCAGCTGCCCACCATTTTCCTTTCTTGTTCGAATAAAGGAGCATGCTCCATTTCAATCCTCAAATTAATATCTCATCTTTATTTAGTTGTGACAAAAAAAGATAAACTTACATAGAATTACCAAATTGTAATAAAATCCTCTAGAGAAATTAAATAACAAAAAATAGATTAGGTTAGTAAAATTTTTGTTGTTTCTATGATGAATATGTAAGTTTGCATAATTAAGACTTATACTGCAATTTACTTGAAAAATAATTTATATAGGAGCATATATTACGATTTTTTCATAATAGAGGGACCATAATGCAATTAACCTTAGATTTGTGTACAGAGCTATCTCTCCATGCGCTAGTTTTCTCGAGTATGTAATGAAGTGATACATCTTAGTTATTGGATCATGAACATTTGATTCTATGAATTGAATCTCTTGTTCTTCATTATATTCTTATGGACTTGTTTGAGTTTCAAAAGTTTCAATATCATCTGGGCAATCTATAAATTCATCTTTTCCCAATTCTTCGACTACTTGAGTAATTTGATTCAAATCAATAAATTTATCTTGTAGAAGCTTAACTTAATTTTCATGCTTATTCAAAAATTAATTAATAGAACATAAAAGGTATACTACTGGCCCTTCTAATTATAACATGACAAAAGCACTGTGATTCTGTATGTGTACTAAAAATGGTTAATTACACCATCTATCACCGTGTTATGCATAATAATCAAACCTAACACTGCATTGAAAAATTCAATAAATATATATGAATTATGAACTATATATATAACAATCAACCAAACCTAACACTTTTGCAAACTAAATGTCCATGTACAACACGTATGGATAATTGATGTCTCCTTATTTCTGATATATTAATCTATACTTGAAACGTCATTTTAGGGTTATTTAGTAACTAATTTCTAGATTTTCCCCATTTATTCATACCTTACACTTTCTTTTCTAGTTTTAGGTGTTTTGCTATTTTGTGAGGTTTTGTGTGTAATTTGTGTGTTATTTGTGTAGCACTTAGGTATATGGAAGCTATTGCACCTATGGAAACTAATTTGAAGTGGAAAAGTAAAGGAAATCCTTTAGTCAAAGTAAAAAAGATGAAGAGTTTTGAATGAGATATGACCAAATCAATATCTGCAAAGGTTTATCCTGTCCTACAATTTAGGGATACAAATTTTGTAAGATTATGACTCCCTAACTTGGGGCTTACTCCATGTTTAGACCAAGGGCTTATATATATCCATTCCTACCTCGGAGAAATCATCCTTGGCCAGCTACAAACCATCAAAATACCAAGAAGAAGCTTACATTAAAAGAAGAGAAGAAAAGAAGGAGTTGGACACTATTCATTCCATTCTAACCCTTCAACTTTGTAATTTATTTTCTTTCTTTATCTAGTGAGTTCTAATTCTATTTAGCTTATGATTAGCATAAGGGTATGACCCCTAGACTTTTTTTATCTTTTTTAATTTGGGGTGTCTTTTTACATTTAACTGAAATTAGTAGTGTTATCTATGTTTTTATGGGCTTTGATGTATTATCTATAGTTCTTGCAGTGACTAACATATAGGATTACCATAGTAGTTAGATGGTCACCTGGAAGGGGTGTCTAATTATTGAAACACCACATAAACGTCTAGTGTGCGGTAGTGAATCCTGGCTATTTCCTATCACAAGTCCCATGGTAATTGTTAGGTCGACATCTAAGTCCACCCGGAACGGGGTTAGGAGGAATATGGAATCCTGGCTATTGCATATCACACAATTATCCCTTACATAAGTAGGTCAAAACACAAGGCTAGTGTGGATATATGCTATATCTCGAGCTAAACTCTCATAATACTTCTCTCTTTCTATTTATTTTCATGTCTTTATTTTATTCAATTAATTGTTTAGAGTATTAAAAATCAAACAAATATTTTAGTCTTTTTTTAGCGTATTATTATTCTAACTTCTTTTATTCGCATTTTATATTTGCATTATCCCTAAGCTAACTTTCGTAGTCCTTGCGAATGAATTCTACTTATCAATTAAACTTGCATACCATATGTGATACTTGCAATGAGTTAGGTGATTGGTAGGGTGATAGTTCATATATTTTATTATCATTATTTTATCACACCCTACAAGCCACCAATAATTCAATGCCTTGATCAATAAAATCACATATTCACTTAACTAATGATACATGCTCATTTGAAGAAGTGTCTATAGTCTATCATCAAACACCATTTGTAGACAATTCTAACTATCTTACGTTTGTAGCATACCTAAATATTGATATACTAATCTACAACAAACAAATTATGTTATACAGAGAATCCAATTAATTACCAGAATAAATAAACAACTCATTTTTCCTTTACGAAATTATAATCTCCTGGAACCAAAATTGCTACTAACCTAAGTAGGTCAGTCCATTCAGTGCTAAACTTATTGGGTTGATGTCATTGCTGCAGGTTGTTGATTATGGTGGATCAGAATGACATAAGTGTAGCTTTTGTTCAGCAGTGGATGTGAAGAGAGGGGCGGAAGAAAGCTAGAGGTTAGGACTGTTGAGTTTTTTGTTTCAAAAGTAAAGATGGAGTGTTTTTTTAGCTAGTATATATATAGTAGGGGTAGATTAGGCATTTTTAACTTGTTTTGTTTGGATAAATCTGGATCATCGATTGTCTAATATTTTAGCTAACTCAAGTCAGTCAAAAGTGGTCCGTTAGTCTCTTTACAAAATCTTAACAACTTGGATTTTCACAGAAAAAAATGTCCATAACTATTCTAATTGAACTCTAATTTGCAAACCGTTTCTTCTTACACTAATTTCCTTTATTTGGAACTTTAGGATTAAGAAACTTACTTTGTTTAAGTATCATCCCAATATCTCCAGTTTTATGTCCCATTCTATTGATCCTAATACATTGATCCATATTAATTTATGTATGTTGTATTTTATTCAATCTTGTTCCTACAAAGTGTTCAAACAAGGAGAAATAGATTTCTCTAAAAGCTATTATTGGAATTTTATTTTTTAATCAAAATTCTTGTAATGAATAATTTTAAGATAATTTAAATAAAAAATAAAAAACTTAAAACATAAATTTAAAAAATGAGATCATAAATAAAACTAGAACATAAACATTATATGAAAATTTAGTCAATTACATTATAATTATAAAATATTTTCGCGGATAGATTCCTTTTTGGACTAAATAAACCTATGAATTTAGCCTTCACATTAGACTTGCCCTAAAAACATCGAAATAATGATGTCTCTCTTATTTTACATGTCTTGTAGTTGGATGTGCGATTATTATATGTTTACAATTTTAAAGATTTTCCAATTTTAGATGTTGAAGTAAATAAGTTATTTAAGCAGCAAAAAACATAAAAAAATGTTATTTTTCTATTAAACATATAAAGGCCTCAGGCAATACGATTTAAAGTATAAAAAGTTACATTTATTAAATGGAAACACCCAGATCCTTTTGAGGGTGGATTTATCATAATCGCATGCATAAGGCCATCCACCTACTAATATCTCATTACATAAAGGAGAAAATTCTAGATGGTCAATCTTGTCACGTTCAATGACTTTCACTGTTTTAGGATTTTTCATTGAAAAAATTCCCATGTTCTTGTCATACACATGGGTCTTCTTCTTACTGATAATAGTCACATTAATATCCAACACATATTTTTCCTTCACAGTGACCGCCATACGATGTTAAAAATATTTCTCTTTGTCCATGTTAACATTCATACATTTCTTAGGTGGTCTCTCTACAATCACTAACTCTTGATCATGGTTAGCGAAAAACTTCATGTTGACATTTAAGTTGTCATGTGATTTCTTGTGGAGACCAAAAATGGGAAAAAGGTCACTAGGGCCTTATATGGTTCCACATCCATACACACCGTAAATGAAATGGTTTCGGAGTCTATTAAATTTGTCTTGACTCCTCCTCATGTTTGTTAAAGTATGCCCATCATTTGGGTTGAAGTATTACCATGTTCACCAGATAAAGTTCCTTTAGGTATGAAATTCTCTCTTGTTGCGGATTCCATGTGATTGTAGGGATCATTGTGTATCTTTATGACATTCGCTGAAAACGGTTCCCAAATATGACACCAATCTGATAAAGAGAAATTCTAATAGATATTTTGTTTGTTTCTCTAGTATCAGAATTCGTTAACTGGATTGAGCTAATAAATTTAATGAAACTGATGGATCCTGTTCATCAATGGTCAGTCTGGATTGGTAATCTTTATACATGTAAAAATGGCCAAATGCAAAAAGGGATGTGTGCTCACATGGCACTCTAACGCCCAAATATATACAGTGAACGTGGAATATGCCCATCTATGATTTAGGAATCAAGGATTGGCAAAATATATATGTTGCATGCGATAATAGTGAGAGAGTAGATGTGAAAAAGTTAGATACTTTCTTATCAAATGATCACTTGTAATGATAGGCAACTTCTTTGATTGTAGTCGACTTTTTATAGTTTATGACTCCTCTTGAAGTTTGTCTCTTAGCTTGATATGCCTAGCTTGATATTCTCTCTATGTCATTTAGACGATGAGAGAAATAGTAGAGATTGATCTTTATCTTCTTCTTGTAAATATATCTTTGCTCTCCATTCATGTCTTTCTCAATCTACACTGCCTAACCGCTTGTCTAGTCGGTAAGGGTGAAACTTGTCGTCCTTTGAGCTTAGCGTGACCAATGGTGGATTTATATAGGTAAATATTGTCCCACGATGTGTGATATAAAATAAAATCTCGTAGATGGATAAATCAAAAGTGTACGAGTTGTCACAAGTTGTAAGAAGTCATAAATTATTTTCTCCATAGGGAATAAAGAGTTAAACGTGTAATTTTAATTCAAATCTAGATATTTGTTGCAGAAAACCAAAACTAAAAAGAGATTTTTGCTTGGCTTTATATTTATTAACTATAGTAAAAATGAAACAAAACTAAATATTAACTATAAATAAAATAAACTAAGAATTGAATAAATGGAGGAGAAGGGGTAACTCGAGACAATTAAAATTTCAAATTAAGGGTAATTCGGGAGGTTGATTTCTAATAAGGATTATAAATTCAACCTAAACCTATCCCAAGTAAATACGGGGCTGCTATTTAATCTTAAAAATATTTCTTGAGTGATCCTACTGAATTATCTAGCACCTAAATTTCTAAACCATATATGATTGTCCTACCAATTTTGACATATGGGTTCTAAATTCGAAGATTCTTTAATGTCCTAGCTCTACTATTAATCCCCATTCTCAGTTCTTTTTAATAGCCAACACATTAAGTTACTAGGCTAAAAATATTTAATTATATAAATAAATGCAAGGATATAAAGAACACATACAAATCAACCATATATTTAAATATAAAATCCCAAATTCATACAATTTAATACAAATTCATAATTCAGGGTTCATACCCAAACATCTCAATCTACTAATGAAACTAATTCATGGTGGAATAAAGGAAAACAAAGTATGATAGTCATTATTATCTACGAATTGTAAAGAAGGAGAAATTACACAAATTGGTTAGGAAAGAATATGAAATACGGGTTGTAATTATTTTTCCTTCCTTTTGCCCTTGATCCAAACATTCCTAGATTTAGAATGTGATAAGTGATGTGTTCCCAAAGTTATCTTTGACATTGATATAAGGTGTCACGATTTACAGCATACCTTATGACATATTTTAAGCTGACATTATATTCGAACCATTATTTGTCTCTCGCCGACTCCTTATTATATATAATGGTTCGAATATAATGTTGGCTTAAAAATGTCACAAGGGATGTAATAAAAATAATATATTCTATAAAAAGAAAAATACCTTAAAAGTATATGTCACGTGTCATTCAAGGGTGAAAACCTAACAGTGCTATATAAGGACTAATAATTTGACAAAAAACAAGTTCAACTGCCATTTAGTCAATCTTTTAAACTCAAGGACCAACTTGGTAAATAATTCAAAGTTCAGCAATTATCCGGGTAAGTTAAGGTCTAAGTGGTCAGGTCCATACATTGTGACCAAAGTTACACCTCATGGAGCGATAGAAATAGAACACCCGCTAGAGAACCGTACCTTCATGTTGAACGGTCATAGATTAAAGATATACCATGGAGGTGAAGATACCAACCACTTGGAAGTTCCACATCCCAGGGGAGGTCATGTATCTCCTCGAGACTCCTTAGAAGCGTGAGGTAACCCGTCGAGCTTAACGACGTTAAACAAAAGCCAATTCTTTGTATATTAGTTTGAGTTTTTACTTTTCGCAATGTAAAATAGTTTGATTTTCATAATTTTAGTGTTTATTATTAAGAAATGAGGAATGGTAGTTGTTTTTGATGATTTTAGGGGTAAAAAGGTCATGAGTTTGGGGTCGAAAGGGCGAAAATAGAAGAAAAAGTGGTTGGTTGTCCAGGAGAAACTGGGTACCCGGTTTCGCAAAAACCGGGAACCCGATTTTGGAGCTGGTACCAACCTCCCACACGCAACACCTGGCGTCTTGGTTCACGACACAGCGTCACGAACCCGGTACCCGGATTTCACATAACCGGGAACCCGGTTTCGAGTGCTGTGATTTTCGAGACTTCTGACCCAGCGTCTTGGAAGGCAGCCTTTTGCTGCGTGTTCATTCGGGATATCGACGGAAAACCGGGTACCCGGATTTCACAAAACCGGGAACCCGGTTTTGGTGCTGTGATTTTCTAAAGTTCTGACCCAGCGTTCTGGGTCCCGCGTTGCGTTGCGTCACCATCTTGCGTGTCCGCCCTATCAGCGTTATAAACCGGGTACCCGGATGCGCACAAACCGGGAACCCGGTTTCGAAGGGTGATTCTGACCCAACGTCTTGAGGTCCAACCATTACTTGCGTGTTGAGGTAAAAAAAAATTAATTAAGTAATTTTCCGCGCCGACACAGCGACGCGGAACCGGGTACCCGGATTTCAAAAACCGGGAACCCGGTTTTGAAGCTGTGATGGCGGTTTTGAGTGTTTTAACCTAGTTTTCTTAGCCTCTTCTGCAAGTTTTTACCTAAAACACACCAATAGCCTCCCACCTCCGAAAATCATCATTAAAACCTTTATATATCATCAAATCCTACCATCTTTCACCACAAAAACACAAGACCAACTCACCTCCTCTCCAAAATAACATCAAATCCTTAGTTTTTCCCAAAGATTTCTCTTCACCCAATCCTTAAATTAAACCAATTCTTTCTTCTCCCATTCAAAGTGAACAATACCCATCTCATATTCCACCTTCTTCTTCAATTCCTAAGCCTCAAAACATCAAATTTCTAAAATTTTCTCTAGTTTCTCACTATTTGAAGTTTTGAGTTTGGGGTGGAAAGAGATGACTAACAGAACCGGTGATTTTCCGAAGGACTGCTCCTAGAAAGAAAACCACCATTGGTGGTACCTAAGAACAAGCTATTGAGATTCCTGATTCGCTACCTAAACGAAAAATTGATGAAGTTAAGCTTGCTCCCAAGAGAAAAGAAATCACAGGTCAAAAGAGAAGATTAATTGATGAGCCAGGAAGTGAGGAAGAACATGAAGATGAGATTGCAAAGAAAATTGAGGATGAAACAGAACAAGAAGTTCTGGAGGTACCAGTTCAACAGAAACCCCCGCGAATGAAGATGTGGGCCCATAAGCCAAAGAGGGTTTATACTTATTGGAATGATCAGGTTCGTGAAAGAATTGAATTTTTGAAGTTTGCTGAGGAGACAGATTTTCCTAAGGGTATTATGAGTAGTGCTCACAAGGAATATGTTGTGGCTTGTGACAAGTTTGGTTGGAAAGAATTAAGAGAAAGGAAGCTTGAGTTTATTCCTACTTTTGTGCGAGAATTTTATGAAGGTTTAGCTATTTCCCGTGAGGCAATTGAAATTCGCAAAAAGGTAGTTCCTTTCTCTATTGAACTTATTCGGAAATCTTTGAAATTACCCAACTTTTCTGGATTATGTCCATTCCAAGACACTCTTAATGACACTTCTTTCGATTATGAATCCCTTTGGGGGAACGTGCTTATTAATGGGGCTAGCCCAATCCCTGAAGGAGAAACGTATCCTGGACAGTTTTACAGCAGTAATTTGACATCTCGTGTGAAGGTTTGGTCTCGTTTCATAATCCCTACTTTCTTTGGAATTTAACACACATCCGAGTTGAAGAAGTAACATATAATTTTCATCAAGTGTGTTTTGGAGGAGAAACCGATGAACGTTGTTAAAATTATTTATGACACAATCATGGAATTCGCGAGAGCCCCAATGAAACAACAAAATCTCAAGTTCCCTTGTACTATCACTACTTTGTGCTTAGACGCAAAGATTCCGCGTAGGAACGCAGATATTGACGGTGTTTCAGTTGGTGTGAGCATGGCATTGAGTACGATTCAGAATATCCATGATGAAGCAACACGAACTACGAAGACTCCTAGAGCTCCTCCATCAAAGAAAGAGAAGATTGTGCCTGAGTTGGAATCAAAGATTAAGGTGTTGGAAGAGAATCAAGAGAAGATGATTGCTACCTTAGGAAACGTGACAAGAGAATTGGACCTTCTTCGAACTTTAATCTTAGACGTAAACACACTTCAAAACGCGATTTATGATGCTGTTACGCGAGATAAAGGTCCAGAACGCAACACCGATAACCAGCCACGCGCTGGTTAAGATACATTTTCTAATCCTTCCTTTTAGTGTAGATTTGTTTAATTGCTTTATTGAGTCTTTTCGAGTCGTGGGGCCACGGATCATTTTTTAGTTTGGGGTGGGGTTCGTTGCCTCATCCCAGTTTTTATGTGTTATTTGTTTTATTTGCTTTCAATAAAAGAATTTTCGGAGTTGCGTTTGACTGTAGAAAATTTTAAATATCCCTTTAAGCATACTTTTGATGAATCGATGATAGTAAATAGTGGACTTTAGGGATTGATGTAAAACGCATTTAGAATTGCATGCAAGCATAGGTAATTAATAGGAAAAATTAATGAACAATGCAAATGAAGTAAGCTTGTACTTAAGGAATATGTTTGGTGTGTAGAACGTGAAATCCTAATTAGTAGAGAACCCACCTAGATATGAACTAAAGACAAGCTATGTACTTAGGAAAATGATAGGGGCAGTTCTTTGTTAGCCATTTGTAACCTTTTTAGCCTTCTATCCCTTGTTTTAATTATTATCCGTCTTAGCCCACTTTGAGCCTTTAGCCTTTTCTTTGTAGCCACGATATAAACCATTATCCCTTAGATTATTAGGCATGACCATATGACCCGCACTTGAATCACAATCCTGAGACATGTCTCGAGCTTGAGTTTGGGGTGGTGGGTCCACTTACGGGGAATTAAATGGGTTGGGATTGATATGCTTTGTATTGTAGCACAATTGCAGATGATATATACTTGTAACCCTTTGTCGGGAATGAGAAAAAAATGAAAAAGAAAGAAAAAAATTAAAAAATTCGATCATACAGTAGAAACCGGGAACCCGGTTTGCGTCTGTACAAAAAAAAAGAAAAAAAAAGAGAAAAGAAAAGAAAAAGAAACATATGAATGAATAAAACATCCGGCAAAGTGGAATTTTTCGGAAAATCATCTTATTTATAGTGGATAGACATGGGACGCTAAAGTGTTGCGTAAATGGGTGAGTGAGAACATTTTTTGAGCGTAAACTCAAGCTCGAGGACATTTGTTGATGGTAAGTGAGGAGAGAGCCAAAAGCTCACTTCAAATTTACCAAATATACATCCACACCGTTCTTAAGCCAATATTAAAACCATAAAGACCTCGTGATTCTTAAGTACATAGTGAATTATGATTCTGTTGATAGGGAGTATACTAGGTGGAGCGTTCAAAACGATTTAGGTTTGAGGAACACCCTATAGCCATCAAAAAGAGATGAGTACAAGTGTAATCTTCAAGCATTGCGACTTTAATTTTATGATTGAGATTATTTGTGTTTGATTTTGCATTATAAATGTATGTGTATATTAGTTTCTAGAGTTTGATATATGAGATTTATCTTAAGACTTGCTTTAAGTGTATTTGCTAGCTTCTACTTGTTCTTACGTTTACTTCTACCCCATTGTTTTTGTTTTACTTTGTCGGGACGACAAAGGTTTGAGTTGGGGGTCTTGATGTCTCCCTAATTGTTCTTATTTTAGACCCTTGGGAGACATCATTTTTGATGTTTAATTGAATATTTTAGTAGACTTTTGAGTTAAAAATGCAATAATCCGGAATTTCTATTTTCTTTCTAGTATTTTTGATTTATTAAACTTTTGCGCGTAATCTTGTGTACTTTAGTGAAAAGTTTGTAGGTTTTGAATATTAGCTAGGAAAGGAATCCGAGAAGAGAGTCAAAGATCGTGATATGGAGTCAAAGCGTGAAGACAAATCCCGAAAGAATTATATTTTAGAGCTGCAAATCTGGAAAACAGGCCAAAGATTGCTGATTTCGAGGCACTTAAGAGATGATTTAGCCGCTGACCTTTGAAGAGAATATGTTCCTTATTGAATTACGGAAATTTAGCAAGTGATTTCAGGTCAATCGCAGTTATAACGAATCGGCTAGAGCCGTTTTAGTGGAGCTGGTGCAGCAGTTACGGGATTTTGGGTTTAGAAAATGGGCTTGGACTTTTAATTAGTGTTTTATTCTTAGGTCCAAGGCCTAATCCGAAATTGAGCTTATAAAAGGAGCTCTTGACTTCTATTTTTCACACAATTCACTTTTTACAAAATAAAACATCAAGAGAGAAGAAGCAGAAGGAAGAAAGAAGAAGCTGTAGAGCTAGAGAGAGTCTATTTCTCCATTCTCAGCCGAATCCAATTCCGGAAATTAGGTCTTTCTTATTTTTAATTCTGTAAAACATTATGAATTCCATTTCTTTTAATTTAGTTTTCTTTTTAATTAGTATGAGCTAATTCCTTTATAGTACTTGAGAATGCTTTATGGGTGAATCCCAATTCTATTGAATTTCTATGTCTGAATTTGGGTTTCTGTTAAATTAAATTAAATTGGGTCTTTTACTCTTTTCGATAATTTGAGATTATTTACTGTTTTTGGAGTCATGAACTAAGAACAGGTATTAGTATCTAGGCTATTCCACATACGTGGCGTGTGGATCATCCTGACGGAGGGTTTAGGTACGGATTTAATTATTCAATCTAAAATAGAAGCTATTGATTCTGACGAACTTAGATAATTTTAGGGCCAATGTGGTAAAATTACTTAAACATCTAAAAGTGGATCATATTTACCCTGACGGGACTAGTGACACTCTAGGATAGCCTTATAGTCCACCCCAACGGGGGTATAAGGAATTTAGAATCCCGACCGTTGTAATTGACCGATTTAACCCTTAAACAACATAGGTTATGAAATAGGATTAGGAGAATCCCTTGCGTTCTCAAGTGCTACCTACTCATATTTGCGTTTCACATGTATTTACTTGCGTCTTAGTATTTAATTGCATTTTCCATTTAGTCTTTCATTACTTAGAATTAATAAAAACAAACAATCAATCATTATATCTTTATTTGCTTTCAGAAGTGCAACCATTCATTATTTGATAAGCATTGCAGTTAAACAAACCGTCCCTGCGAACGATCCTAGAATCACTTATTACTACTTGTGAAAACCGTACACTTGCGGTTGTGGTTCAATTACTTTTGCATTTATTTTAGAACACACAAAGGACCACCAGAGGTCATATTTAATGTGTTCCGAGCTATGACATTTCCAGATTCTCAAGAAGATTGCTTCCGAATGGATGTAGTTGAGCAGGCATCGCAAGAGGTATTTGATTGTTTTAATTATGATGATATTTCGCAGGCCGCTTTAACATTAGACTTACCTGAGATGATGGAAGAGCTTGCCGAAACAGTGGCAGCTCTTAATTATGAGAATCCGAAGTATAGGCGTCTTGCCTATGAACCTGTGAGAGAACCGGGGGAGATTTTTCCTAAAAAGAAACCTTCAATTGAATCTCCTCCGGAATTGGAAGAAAATCCATTACCATCACATTTGAGGTATGCGTATTTAGGTACTAATGAAACTCTACATGTTATTGTTTCAGCGAATTTAACAGGTCCTCAAGAAGATAAACTGTTGCGTGTGTTGAGAGCTAACAAAGAGGCAATAGGTTTGACAATTGCTGACATCAAAGGCATTAGTCCCTCCTATTGTCAACACAAAATCATACTTGAAGATGATAACGCACGCTCAGTTGAAGGTCAAAGGATATTAATGCCCGTTATTAAGGATGTAGTGAAGAAGGAAGTTATCAAGCTTTTAGATGCGGGGATTATTTATCCCATCTCGAGTAGTGAATGGGTGAGCCCAGGTCAATGTGTGTCGAAGAAAGGAGGAATGACAACAGTTCGTAATGATAAAAATGAAGCGATTCCTTCAAGAACGGTAGTTGGTTGGAGAGTTTGCATGGATTACAGAAAGCTGAACAAAGCCACCAGAAAAGATCACTTCCCTCTGCCCTTCATTGATCAAATGTTAGATAAATTAGCCGGAAGACAATACTACTGTTTCTTGGATGGTTATTCTGGGTATAATCAGATTTACGTGGCTCCATAAGATCAACATAAAACAACATTTACATGCCCCTTTGGTACGTTTGCATATCGCAGAATGCCATTTGGGTTGTGTAATGCACCTTCTACCTTTCAAAGATGTATGATGGCCATCTTCTGGGATATGATCGATAATTTTCTTGAAGTTTTTATGGACGATTTCTCCGTGTTTGGTGATGATTTTGATAGATGTTTAGAGAACTTGGAGAAAGTGTTAATAAGATGCAAGGAAACAGATTTGGTTTAAACTGGGAAAAGTGTCATTTCGTGGTTCGCAAAGGTATCGTTCTGGGTCACAAGGTTTCCAGTGCTGGATTAGAGGTCGATAGAGCAAAGATAGAGGTAATTAAAACTCTTCCCCCACATGTTTCTGTTAAAGGGGTAAGAAGTTTTCTAGGCCATGCTGGCTTTTATAGGCATTTCATTAAAGACTTTTCTAAGATTGCTAAACCTTTATGCAACTTACTCGAAAAGGATTCCATATTCCATTTTGATGCATCTTGTTTAGCGGCCTTCCAAGCAATCAAGGAAAAGCTTATTTCTGCTCCTATAGTATTACCTCCAGATTGGAGTCTATCGTTTGAGGTTACGTGTGATGCGAGTGATTTGTGTATGGGTGCTGTATTGGGACAGAGAAAAGAGAAAATTTTCATTCGATTTACTATGCAAGTAAAACTTTTAATGGTGCTCAAGTTAATTATACAGTTACAGAAAAAGAGTTGCTAGCAGTCGTGTATTCATTTGATAAATTTTGCTCTTATCTTCTTGGAGCGAAAGTTATTGTTTATACAGATCATTCAGCGATTAGATATCTTATGGAAAAGAAGGATGCTAAACGAGGTTAATCAGATGGGTTTTATTGCTTCAAGAGTTCGATTTAGAGATCAAAGATAAAAAGGGTTGTGAGAATCAGGTGGCCGATCATCTATCACATCTTGAAGGTTCAGAGATGAATAGTGGTACTGAAGCAGTTAGAGAGCAATTTCCTGATGAGAGTTTATTTGTTGTTCGTGACTATGAAGCTCCTTGGTATGCAGATATTTCGAATTTAGTGGTGAGTGGTTCTTTTCCTGAAGGATCTACTTATCAGGAAAGGAAGAGGTTAGCTCATCGTGCGAGACAGTTCTTTTGGGAGGATCCCTTCCTCTACAAAGTATGTGCTGACCAAATGATACGAAGATGTGTAGCCAAGGAGGAGACAAAAGCAATTATAGCTGGATGCCATGATTCACTCTATGGAGGACACTTCAGGGAGATAGAACTGCTGCTAAGGTATTCCAATCAGGTTTTTACTGGCCTTCTCTTGTTAAAGATTGTCATGAATATGTTAAGAGATGTACGAGATTCCAATTTATCGGAAACATATCCAAGAGGGATGAGATGTCACGCAATAATGTGTTAGAAGTTGAAATATTCGATGTTTGGGGTATAGACTTTATGGGACCTTTCGTTCCTTCAAATGGTAACCTCTACATCTTATTAGCTGTTGATTACGTGTCTAAGTGGGTAGAAGCTGTGGCTTTACCTACCAATGATTCACGAGTAGTGATTAAGTTCTTGAAATCACATATTTTCACTAGACATGGTACACCTAGATTGATTATTAGCGATGGAGGATCTCATTTCCTTAATAAGTATTTGAAGACTGTTCTAGAGAAGTATGGAGTAAGACACCGTGTATCTACAACATATCATCCACAATCCAATGGTCAAGCTGAAGTATCGAATCGTGAAGTGAAATCAATCCTAGAGAAAACCGTTGGTCCTACAAGAAAAGATTGGTCAATGAAGTTAGATGATGCGTTGTGGGCCTATCGTACTGCGTTTAAGAATCCAGTGGGTGTGCCTCTGTATCGTATGGTGTATGGTAAGGCTTGTCACTTACCCCTTGAGCTAGAAATGGGTGCCTATTGGGCGATTGCGCAGTTGAACTTAGATCCTACCTTAGCCGGAGAGAATCGTATGATGAAGCTTAACGAACTTGACGAATTCCGATTGAATGCCTATGAAAATGCTAAACTTTACAAAGAAAACACGAAGAAATGGCATGACAATCGGATTCTTACAAAGAACTTTGAAGTGGGACAAAGAGTATTGAAGTATAATTCAAAGTTTAGCAATTATCCGGGTAAGTTAAGGTCTAAGTGGTCAGGTCCATACATTGTGACCAAAGTTACACCTCATGGGGCGATAGAGATAGAACATCCGCTCGAGAACCGTACCTTCATGGTGAACGGTCATAGATTAAAGATATACCATGGAGGTGAAGATACCAACCGCTTGGAAGATCCACATCCCGGGGAGGTCATGTATCTCCTCGAAACTCCTTAGAAGCGTGAGGTAACCCGTCGAGCTTAACGACGTTAAACAAAATCCAATTCTTTGTATATTAGTTGAGTTTTTAAATTTTCGCAATGTAAAATAGTTTGATTTTCATAATTTAGTGTTTATTATTAAGAAATGAGAAAGGGTAGTTGTTTTTGATGATTTCAGGGGTAAAAAGGTCACGAGTTTGGGGTCGAAAGGGCGAAAATAAAAGAAAAAGAGGTTGGTTGTCCAGGAGAAACCGGGTACCCGGTTTCGCAAAAACCGGGAACCCGGTTTTGGAGCTGGTACCAACCTCCCACACGCAACACCTGGCGTCTTGGTTCACGACACAGCGTCACGAACCGGGTACCCGTATTTCACAGAACCGGGAACCCGGTTTCGAGAGCTGTGATTTTCGAGACTTCTGACCCAGCGTCTTGGAAGGCAGCCTTTTGATGCGTGTTCATTCGCGATATCGACGGAAACCGGGTACCCGGATTTCACAAAACCGGGAACCCGGTTTTGGTTCTGTGATTTTCTGAAGTTCTGACCCAGCGTTCTGGGTCCCGGCGTTTGCCGCGTCACCATCTGCGTGTCAAGCTACATCAGCTACGCAAACCGGGTACCCGGATTCGCCAAAAACGGGAACCCGGTTTTGAAGGGTGAAGTTCTGACCCCACGTCTTGGGGTCCAGCTATTACTTGCGTGTTGAGGTAAAAAAAATGAAATTTTTTGAATTATTAAGTAATTTTCCGCGCCGACACAGTGACGCGGAACCGCGTACCCGGATTTCAAAAACCAGGAACCCGGTTTTGAAGCTATGATGGCGGTTTTGAGTGTTTTACCTACTTTTCTTAGCCTCTTCTGCAAGTTTTGCCCTAAAACGCACCCACACACTTCCCACCTCCGAAAATCATCATTAAAACCTTTATATATCATCAAATGCTACCCTCTTTCACCACAAAAACACAAGATCAACTCACCTCCTCTCCAAAATAACATCTAATCCTTAGTTTTTCCCCAAGAAGTTCTTCACCCAATCCTTAAAATTAAACCCAATTCTTTCTTCTCCCAATCAAATTGAACAATACCCATCTCATATTCCACCTTGTTCTTTAATTCCTAAGCCTCAAACATCAAAGTTCTAAACTTTTCTCTAGTTTCTCACTATTTGAAGTTTTGAGTTTGGGGTGGAAAGAGATGACTAACTGAACCGGTGATTTCCGAAGAACTACTCTGGTGGTGCCTAGGGTGTGATAAAAATAAGATAAAATTAAGTCAAGAAACTACGCACACTCACCCTAGACAGGCACTGTACTGCAAGTATTACAGGACGTATGCAAGTTTTAGTTAGTAAGTTGAGTTCGTTCTCAGGGACTTAAGTGTGTTAATCGCGTGAGTAGGAATAACGAGTAAAAGTAAATAATTAGAAGACAGTTAATTAAAGGGAACAAATTTCGAAAATAGCAAATTAAACTAAGAAAATAAAGACAATAAAATAAAAGATTAGGAATATGAGATGAGAAGTATAGCTCAGGTTTTGCTAGTATGTACTAATCCTTCTAATTCTATCTATAAATCTAGTTAATAAGGGAGAATATTAGCTCTTGGTATACTTAACTAGGATTCTAAATTCCCATACCTTAGACCTTGAGAGCGACTAAGGGGGCTACGACACAACCAAGAAGTGATTTCAAATAGGGTTATCAAACGCTACTAAGGCCCTAAGCAAATACTGCAATCATTGGTGATATGGTGATTAAAACAAACCCTAATGACTATCTAGTTAGAATCATGTTTTGTCAGAACTAATATCGACACTAGACATTATGTGGTGGTTCAATAGTTAAACACCCTGTCAAGGAGACCATCTAACTACTATTAAAACAATCCTAAAGTGATCATTTCTAGGGAAGACATTAAATCAAAACACATAAACAAATATTAAGTAAGAAGCTAATATCAAATTAAAACATATAATTCCCAAAGAAACTTAGATAGAAGAATTAGAATTCATAGATTATACATTATGCAAAACCCAAGCTATGGGGAGTTTAGTTCATACCTGAAGGAAATAAACTAAAAGAAATTACAAAAGACATCATCTTGCTCTCTACAATAAACTGGAAGAATAAAACCTTAAGAACTAATTACTATGAGGCAAGGATGATTTACAAGTGATATAAGGGTGTATTTATAGGTGTTTAGAAGAACTAATTCGTTTTCTTGAGGAAGAGGTAAGGTATTGGACTTCTAGCCCAACTCAAATTCGTAACCCTAAAAACATGAAATCAGGTCCGATCTTCGTTCTGCTCTATCAGTTTCGATATTTATCCGTTTGACGCGTATAAATATACCAAATTGATCGTCTCGGAAAGCTCTTGAACTTTGCTCTTGACCATTTCTCCAAATTCCACACCGTTCTTGAGTTATGATCTGATTTGTGGTCGTAGGTGCAGAAATTCAGGATTAAGGCAGCTTTTCCTTTTCCATCTTTTTAGCTTTTGTTTCCTTATCTCCAATTACCATGCAAATCTCTTTCCATAAGTTGTAGTCTTTGACTTGGAATCTAATTAAGCTCCATATTTATCTTTAAAGCTACACACTAAATAAATAATTAAACCCAATATGCTCTAAAAATAATAATTCTACAAATCAAGACTCAAAATAGGAAAGTGCACTATTTCTCAAGAAAATCGACATTTATGACTTCTAAATCACTAAAAATGATGTCTCATCCTAACATTAATCTATCACAAATGAGGAGACATCAAGACCCCCAACTCAAAGTTGTATCGTCCCGATACAATAAAGATAAAAACAAAGGGAAATCTAGAAATACACACTTATAAAATTATCAACACAATGGGAAAAAGCATAGCAGAATATATTGAATAAACCTAAAGCACATAACTCAGAAAATTTCATGCAATAATATTTATAAACTACATACCCGTACACTTCTCATATCCATAGTCAACACGGCTTGAATTCAAGATCAGATTAGTTTCGCAATGTAAGAAGGATTGGGACTTTACTCAGTTCCCCAAGAGAGCTATAGATTGTTCATCGATTTTCACTAGTATCAAAGTTCCACTTAACTAATCAATAATGGCTCAATCACTTCTCAATTACATAGCAAAGAATCAAAAGGTCTTTAAGGTTGTAATGTAGGCTTAGGGACGGTATGATAGTATATTTGGATAATTTGGAGTGAGCTTTTGGCTCTCTCCTCACTAGCCTTCAACAAATCGCCCTAGAGCTTGAGTTACTCTCATAAAACGTTTCTCACTCAACCCAATGAATTCCTTGATGCACAATTACCATCCCCAATAACCCAAATTAAAGCTTAAGATGTTCACATAAAAATCCTCTTTGCCGGTCCGAATATATATGTTTTCTTTTCTTTTCAAATCAATTTCTATAGCTATGACTCTCTTTTTAATGTTGAGATATCACGCTATTTTCTCATATATATATATATATATATATATATATATATATTTTCATTTAATGCCCTTGTTGGCAAAATTAGCTCGTAGCTTCTTTTTCATTCACTATTACCCCGACAAAGGGTTACAAACAAAAATCTGTGAATCATCATCAATATAAAGCACAAAGCACAATTAATAAGCTCATAAATCCCAACCCAATAACAATTCCCATAATGGTGGACCCACCACCCCAAACTCAAGCTCTAAAACAACTGTCTATGCATCGCGATTCGAGTGCGGGTCATATGAAAAAGTCCTAAAATCTAAAGGGATATGGCTTATAACGTGGTTCAATAAAAAGCTTTAGAAAGACTAGAAGAGGCTGATAAGGATATAGCATATAAAATCAAAAATTCACAAGGTGAGAAGGTATAAAAAGGCTTCAAAGGCTTCAAATATGAAAGAACCGCCTTAATCACTTTCTACACTATGTAATTTCGTTATTTTCTTACCTTTAGCACTTTCATCAAATGATTTTGTCAACTAGCTTGGATCTCACGGCCTACACACTTCTCAAGGTTCCCTGAGATCGAACATACTTTCTATCGCATTGCTTACTAATCTTATCTTTACTATCAACGTGTGTTTTCCTGCAAATACTCAAAGCATACGAATAATATAGCTCATAAACATATTACTAACTATCATTAATCTACTGAGCTTATGCTTTCAAGCTATTAAACACACTCTACATCTAATTCCCATGTATCAAAAATTTTAATTTCTACCAAAAACAGAAAAATGGAGATGAGAGACAACGAATCCCCACACCCCCAACTCAAAAATGAGCCGTGTCCCCACGACTCGAAAAAGACTCGAAAAACAGAAATTAAAATTAGCAGATAGACATATTTACATAAATGGTAAGGAAGAAAGAGAACATACTCTCGAGGCTATTGCCTCGCATCATTGATATCCAAGGTAGGAATTGCTGGACCTTTCGTTAATTGCTCAAGGAGATTCATGATGTGCACTTGATTAGCATTGATTTGTGCCACATCATTGACTAAGGAAGTTTGAGCTGCTTCGAATTTCGTTAAACGCTCCTCCATCTTCTCTTGCCAACTTTGCTCCTTTTCTTCTTTCGAGACTTGCGTAGAACCCGCTCTTCGAAAGATATCCTTGATCCAAGCATTATCAATATAACTCGTCTTAAACTCGAGTTTCTCTTCTTCACCCAATATAACATTCGCTTTTCGCACAAGACATGTGATCATAGTTGAAAATTTAACATTATAAACTGATTTAGGAGAGACCGAAAATCGTATCACCTCCTCATAGATCAACTGTGCCACATCAACTTCTTCTCCTCTCAAAATACAGTCCAACAGTAGAGCGTACTTCATAGTCACATCCAAAGTTCGTGTGTTTCCAAAGATATTAGGGACAAGGAAATTGTGCCAAATTCTCGCATCTGCTTGAAGATATTTGTAAGGCCAAGGTGCCTTCATTTCTCCTTTATGTGATTGCACTTTCTCTTTGTCTAATACATGCTCAAAAAGTAATTCCTCATCAAAGATTTTTCGCTTAGCAACCGCTTCTTCAAATTTGCAACAACCTTTCAATTTCTTAAACTTGAAGTGGTTTCTAATCTCCTCAACTGTGAAAGGAACTAGCTTTCCTCTAATCAGAACACAATTACTATCTCGGCTAAAGAGGCCTAAATAGAATTCCAAAACTAACTCATGACATAATTCAGAACGTCTTACCATGAACGTAGACCAACCCAATTTCTCACCAAGCTCTAAGAATCTTGCATATTCTCCTGTACCAACTTCTTCCTTGAATACTTTCTCATAAGCAAAAGGTAGTTCTTTCAATTGTTTCTCTGCAGAAGCTTTCAAGATTTTTAAAGCTTCCTCTTTCTCCTCTTGGGGTATAGGACCTTGTGGAGGTTGTGTTTTCTCCTTTGCATAAAAGTACAGCTTTTTACCATTACGATCAAACAAAGGTATCCCACTCTTCTCAACTTTATCTTTACCCTTTGATTTAGAACTAGCACCTTTGTCAATTGATTTCTTCTTTTTTAAATCCAATCCCATGTTACTCTTCACCTCCCCCTTGTTAGCTAAAATTGTTGTTCTATTAGTCATCTTCAATTAACCCCCAACTCAAAGCTTTAGCAACCCTTGAAATTTAAACTTGTGAATTAATGGTTGAACAAGCTTGATTTGGCTTAGGATAGGTGAATTGATGATGAATCTCTATGTGGGTAAGGTGGATTTGTAATGCTTTGGCTTGGATTTAGGAAATTGTAGGATGAATTTTGAAAATTTGGCTCTTTGATTCTTCAATTTGAATGGATTTGGTGAAGATTGGGTGTTTGATTCTCTCTTGTAATGATGTGGAGAGAAGGTTTGATGTGTGTTTTCTTGATGATTGGGTAGTGTTTTGGTGATTGGTGAAGGTTTTGTTGAGCTTCAATGGAGT
Source organism: Nemophila menziesii (assembly GCA_029959085.1). Classification (NCBI taxonomy): domain Eukaryota; kingdom Viridiplantae; phylum Streptophyta; class Magnoliopsida; order Boraginales; family Hydrophyllaceae; genus Nemophila; species Nemophila menziesii. The sequence continues at coordinate 6,022,770 of JARWIR010000031.1, forward strand.
TAGGATAGTCTGGAGAAGAGAAAAAGGCTTTAGGTTTAATAAATTCGGAATAACGAGCTCAATACCTCTTTTATAACTTGAAACCCTTTCTTTTCTCTCTCTGGCGGCTTGTGCGGACCATGGTGCGGACCATGGGGTGTACCGCGGGGTACACCGCGACATCTGATGCTCGAAATTTTTTCCCTTCTGGATGATACCTGTGTTAGGACCCGTTCTGTAGCTTTCCACGTCAAAATACCCGTGGATCTACCCCGTGGCACATGTTTTGACCTCGCGGACCATGGCACGGTATAAAGGGTAGTCCGCGGGTCAATTTTTTCTCGGTTCTGGACACGACCCGTGGCTCCACCCGTGGTACGGGTTTTGACCCTGCGGTGCATACCTGCGGACTAGGGGGTAGTCCGCGGGGGTCATTCCTTCGCTCCGAAAAATTTTCCTCGCGTCCCTAACTCGATTTCTCCAATTCCTACACACCAAAAACACTAATACCTTTCTCAAATATGCATTATCAACTAAAAATAACTAAAATAAACTTAAACTAAAAATGTAAAAGACATGAAAACATAAAAAAACTACGGGTTGTCTCCCGTACAGCACTTTTGTTTAACGTCTTTCAAAGTTAGACGTGTTACCTCTGTCAAGATTTGTGAATATAGCCTCCCCAAAAACGAGTAAGGCTATGAACGTCAACTAATATGCGCTTGACCCCAGTTTTGGAGCGAATTTCTATCACTTTGGCTGAAACAACCTTAGTGACAATGAATGGTCCCATCCATGAGTCTTTGAAACTTCGTGGCCTATTCTCGCGTTTGTGAGCTTTCCATAGAACTTCATGGCCAACCCCAAACTCAATGTCTGGCTCAGTATCCACAGGTTTTAAGTGGATCTTCTCAGGAGGGACTTTGTGATGTGAAAGGCTGTGGATGACAGGAACGGTGGCATCTAACTTCCTTGGTTTCTTACCCAAGACATAGAAGGTCTCGGATACATTCTTTGCATGAACGGTGATGGTCCCTTCTTGGAAGTTGATCACACTTTGACTTGTGGCCATGAAAGGCCGTCCAAGTATGATTAGAACCTGCTTATCTGCATCAAACTCAAGAATAACAAAGTCAGTAGGGATGGCGATATTACCTACACGGACTAAGACATCCTCCACTGTTCCCCATGTCCTTTTAACTGAGTTGTCAGCGAACTGCAGCTTTACTGGAGTTTTCTCTGATTTCTGAAATCCAAGTCTTTCGAACACGGACTTAGGCATAAGATTCACACCAGAACCCACATCGTACATCGCTTTCACCTTGAGCATACCATGTAATTGAATAGGAAGGTTGAAACTTCCCGGATCTTTAAGCTTTGGTGGTAGCTCTCTCTCACTTCTTCTCGAAACCCTCAGGTTCTCTCTTGGGATCTCTACACTCGCCTCTTTCTCAAGAATAACTTGCGTAAAAACTTGTTGTGGTGTAAGTCCTCTCTTTGCAATCTCAAGCATTTGGGCGTTGATATTTTCAGGTTGATACGCCTCTACAAATGTCTTGAGTACAGTGTCATCCTTAGGATTTGTATCAGGAATAGTTGATGACACTGGTTGAACAATCGGTGGCGATTCCACCTTCTCTTCTACTTTCTCTTCATGCACAGCAGGTGCAACTTCATCTTCAACTTTTGACTCCTTCTTTGAGTCTTCTTTCTCTTTCTCTCTATCCAGCTCAGCTGCGTAATCCACAACTGATCGAATTTCCTCTTGCATCTTCCTCAGTAGCTGTATAAATTCAGCTTTCTCTTGATCGTCCTCCACATAAACCTCAGAACAATCAGATTCCACGGGGCTAGACTTGGTTGGTTCTTCTTCGGTACTCGGAACTTCCACGACACTAACGGCAGCATGCGGTACTTCCTCTTTTGCTTCTTCAATTTCAAGGCATATAGCCTTGCAAGCTTCGAACCCAACATTGTTTTTACCTCCTTCGATTACCTTTACTTCCTTTTGTTCTACCAAAATTGTTAAAACTTTGTTTAACTGTTCTACTTGAGTACCTAAAATCTGAAGTACGGCATCTTGTCCTCTGATCTTTTCGTCCTGAGCGTTCATAGTCGTGGTCAAACAGTCTAGAGCTTGTGCTATCTGTTGATTGTCCATAGATCCTTCTTGAGGATACTGAGGTAAGGCTTTCTGATCTAAAGAATCGGTATAGGCATCTTGAGCAGGTTGTTGTGGGGGAGCAGGTCTATTCTGATATTGATTCTGGTACTGACCTCTCAGTTGGAAAGAGTTGTTCTGGGGGCGCTGTTGATAATGACCAGTATTAGCGGCCCCTTGTGGATTTGAATACTGCATACCCGGATGGTTTCGGTTACCCCATCGGTTGGATATAAAGTAAACAGATTGCGGATTTGATTCGCACTCTTCCCATGTATGATTGTTAACCCCACACTGTTGACAACCTTGTGCTTCTTGTACTACGTTTGCAGCGGCTAAATTCTTCTCCATCGCTATTTTCAGCTCCTTGATTTGATTTTCTAATGCGGATATCTGAGCTGAGTTCGCAGTTTCTGCATCTAAACAAAGCGTTCCTCTGGTTTTTGCTCGCGTTGAAGGCCAACTTCTTTCTTGTTCCATAATATTTTCTAACACCTCGGAAGCTTCATTGTGATTCATGGACACGAAATTACCCTTTCCAATGTTATCCACCTTTTCTCTTCCTTTATCATTAAGACCTTCATAGAACATAGCAAGTTGTAGAGCAGGTGTATAACCATGGAGCGGACATCTAGTTAATATTTGTTGAAACCTTGTCCATGCTTCTCCCACTGTTTCTCTATCTTCTTGGCAAAATCTTGCAAGCTCGGTTTGATCTTTGAGTCTCGTGCTCTTCGGATAATATCGGTTAAAGAACGCGGCTTGAAGTTCTCTCCAAGAATGAATGGTTCCATGTGGTTGCCTCTCTAGCCAATCGCTAGCCCTACCGGTCAAGAAAAACGAAAACATATGAAAATACAGTTGCTCGCGTGTAATGCCAGGAGTAATGTAGGCATCACAAATCTGCATGAACTTCTGAATCGCTTTTACCAGATCTTGTATTGCAATACCAGTATAGAGTCCGAAACGTTGAAATTGACTAAGCATACCCGGATCGGGTCTAAACTTAATATTCGGAATCTCAGGAGGACGGTAACCGATGGGTTGAACATGGAATGGTACGTTAAGGCCAGGTAGGTCTTGTTCAACTCGGTTATGGTTATTCTGCCCATTACCTCCTCCTACTAGTAGTTGTTATCCTTCTTGTCCACCGAGTGGTGGATCATGAGCACCAAGGGGAGGATCTTGTTGAACCCCTCCAATTGGTGGATTTAGTTGGGCTTCCATTGATCTTCTTAAGGATCTTTCCTCACGAACACGTTTGTTGTAACTTCTAAAGCTCCTCTTAGGCTCCGGTAACGGAGGCCAAGAATTAAACACTGTGAATCCTGAAAAAGACTAAAGCAAACCACAAGCGTAAATCTGGAAAAAAAATAAAAACTAAATACTGAAAAATAAAAACTAATTAAAAACTACTACTCGAAATAGATAACCCACACGCTTATGAGACACAAGTCCCCGGCAGCGGCGCCAAAAACTTGGTGGTGCCTAGGGTGTGATAAAAATAAGATAAAATTAAGTCAAGAAACTACGCACTCTCACCCTAGACAGGCACAATACTGCAAGTATTACAGAACGTATGCAAGTTTTAGTTAGTAAGTTGAGTTCGTTCTCAGGGACTTAAGTGTGTTAATCGCGTGAGTAGGAATAACGAGTAAAAGTAAATAATTAGAAGACAGTAAATTAAAGGGAACAAATTTCGAAAATAGCAAATTAAACTAAGAAAATAAAGACAATAAAATAAATGATTAGAAATATGAGATGAGAAGTATAGCTCAGGTTTTGCTAGTATGTACTAATCCTTCGAATTCTATCTATAAATCTAGTTAATAAGGGAGAATATTAGCTCTTGGTATACTTAGTCAGGATTCTAAATTACCATACCTTAGACCTTGAGAGCGACTAAGGGGGCTACGACACAACCAAGAAGTGATTTCAAATAGGGTTATCAAACGCTACTAAGGCCCTAAGCAAATACTGTAATCATTGGTGATATGGTGATTAAAACAAACCCTAATGACTATCTAGTTAGAATCATGTTTTGTCAAAACTAATATCGACACTAGACATTATGTGGTGGTTCAATAGTTAAACACCATGTCAAGGAGACCATCTAGCTACTATTGAAACAATCCTAAAGTGATCAGTTCTAGGAAAGATATTAAATCAAAACACATAAACAAATATTAAGTAAGAAGCTAATATCAAATTAAAACATATAATTCCCAAAGAAACTTAGATAGAAGAATTAGAATTCATAGATTATACATTATGCAAAACCCAAGCTATGGGGAGTTTAGTTCATACCTGAAGGAAATAAACTAAAAGAAATTACAAAAGACATCATCTTGCTCTCTACAATAAACTGGAAGAATAAAACCTTAAGAACTAATTACTATGAGGCAAGGATGATTTACAAGTGATATAAGGGTGTATTTATAGGTGTTTAGAAGACCTAATTCGTTTTCTTGAGGAAGAGGTAAGGTATTGGACTTCCAGCCCAACTCAAATTCGTAACCCTAAAAAGATGAAATCAGGTCTGATCTTATTTTGGCTCTAACAGCTTCGATATTCATCCGTTTGACGCGTATGAATATACCAAATTGATCGTCTCGGAATTCTCTTGAACTTCTCTCTTGACCATTTCTACAAATTCCACACCGTTCTTGAGTTATGATCTGATTTGTGGTCGTAGGTGCAGAAATTCAGGATTAAGGCAGCTTTTCCTTATCCATCTTTTTAGCTTTTGTTTCCTTATCTCCAATTACCATGCAAATCTCTTTCCATAAGTTGTAGTATTTGACTTGGACTCTAATTAAGCTCCATAATTATCTTTAAAGCTACACACTAAATAAATAATTAAACCCAATATCCTCTAAAAATAATAATTCTACAAATCAAGACTCAAAATAGGAAAGTGCACTATTTCTCAAGAAAATCGACATTTATGACTTCTATATCACTAAAAATGATGTCTCATCCTAACATTAATCTATCACAAATGAGGAGACATCATGCTCCTAGAAAGAAAACCACCATTGGTGGTACGCAAGAACAAGCTATTGAGATTCCTGATTCGCGTCCTAAACGAAAAATTGGTGAAGTTAAGCTTGCTCTCAAGAGAAAAGAAATCACAGGTCAAAAGAGAAGATTAATTGATGAGCCAGAAAGTGAGGAAGAACATGAAGATGAGATTGAAAAGAAAATTGAGGATGAAATGGAACAAGAAGTTCTGGAGGTACCAGTTCAACAGAAACCCCCACGAAAAAAGATGTGGGCCCATAAGCCAAAGAGGGTTTATACTTCTTGGAATGATCAGGTTCGTGAAAGAATTGAATTTTTGAAGTTTGGTGAGGAGACGGATTTTCCTAAGGGTATTATGAGTAGTGCTCACAAGGAATATGTTGTGGCTTGTGACAAGTTTGGTTGGAAAGAATTAAGAGAAAGGAAGCTTGAGTTTATTCCTACTTTTGTGCGAGAATTTTATGAAGGATTAGCTACTTCCCGTGAGGCAATTGAAATTCGCAAAAAGGTAGTTCCCTTCTCTATTGAATTTATTCGGAAATCTTTGAAATTACCCAACTTTACTGGATTATGTCCATTCCAAGAATCCCTTAATGATCCTTCCCTTGATTATGAAAACCTTTGGGGGACCGTTCTTATTAATGGGGCTAGCCCAATTCCTGAAGGAGAAAGGTATCCTGGACAGTTTTACAGCAGTAATTTGACACCTCGTGCGAAGGTTTGGTCTCGTTTCATAATCCCTACTTTCTTTGGAATTAAACACACATCCGAGTTGAAGAAGGAACATATAATTTTCATCAAGTGTGTTTTGGAGGAGAAACCAATAAACGTTGCTAAAATTATTTATGACACAATCATGGAATTCGCGAGAGCTCCAATAAAACAACAAAATCTCAAGTTCCCTTGTACTATCACTACTTTGTGCCTAGACGCAAAGATTCCGCGTAGGAACGCAGATATTGACGGTGTTTCAGTTGGAGTGAGCATGGCATTGAGTACGATTCAGAATATCCATGATGAAGCAACACGAGCTACGAAAACTCCTAGAGCTCCTCCATCCAAGAAAGCGAAGACTGTTCCTGAGTTGGAATCGAAGATTAGGGTGTTGGAAGAGAATCAGGAGAAGATGATTTCTACCTTAGGAAACGTTATAAAAGAATTGGACCTTCTTCGAACTTTGATCTTAGGCGTAAACACACTTCAAAACGCGATTTATGATGCTGTTACGCGAGATAAAGGTCCAGAACGCAACACCGATAACCAGCCACGCGCTGGTTAAGATACGTTTTCTAATCCTTCCTTTTAGTGTAGATTAGTTTAATTGCTTAATTGAGTCTTTTCGAGTCGTGGGGACACGACTCATTTTTGAGTTTGGGGTGGGGTTCGTTGCCTCATCCCAGTTTTTATGTGTAATTTGTTTTATTTTCTTTCAATAAAAGAATTTTTGGAGTTGCGTTTGACTGTAGAAAATTTTAAATATCCCTTTAATCATACTTTTGATGAATCGATGATAGTAAATAGTGGACTTTAGGGATTGATATAAAACGCATTTAGAATTGCATGCAAACATAGGAAATTGATAGGAAAAATTAATGAACAATGCAAATGAAGTAAGCTTGTACATAAGGAATATGTTTGGTGTGTAGAACGTGAAATCCTAATTAGTAGAGAAGCCACCTAGATATGAACTAAAGACAAGCTATGTACTTAGGAAAATGATAGGGGCAGTTCTTTGTTAGCCATTTGTAACCTTTTAGCCTTCTATCCCTTGTATTAATTATTATCCGTCTTAGCCCACTTTTAGCCTTTAGCCTTTTCTTTGTAGCCACAATATAAGCCATTATCCCTTAGATTATTAGGCATGACCATATGACCCACACTTGAATCACAATCCTGAGACATGTCTCGAGCTTGAGTTTGGGGTGGTGGGTCCACTTATGGGGAATTAAATGGGTAGGGATTGATGTGGTTTGTATTGTAGCACAATTACAGATGATATATACTTGTAACCCTTTGCCGGGAATAAAGAAAAATGAAAAAGAAAGAAAAAAATGAAATTTTTTGAAAATCATACAGTAGAAACCGGGAACCCGGTTTGCGTCTGTACAAAAAAAAAGAGAAAAGAAAAAGAAAAATACGAATGAATAAAACATCCGGCAAAGTGGAATTTTTCTGAAAAATCATCTCATTTATAGTGGGTAGACATGGGACGCTAAATTGTTGCGTAAATGGGTGAGTGAGAATATTTTTTTTTAGCGTAAACTCAAGCTCGAGGACATTTGTTGATGGTAAGTGAGGAGAGAGCCAAAAGCTCACTTCAAATTTACCAAATATACATCCACACCATCCTTAAGCCATTATTAAAACCATAAAGACCTCGTGATTCCTAAGTGCATAGTGAATTTATGATTCTGTTAATAGGGAATATACTAGGTGGATCGTTCAAAGCGATTTAGGATTGAGGAACACCCTATATCCATCATACATAGATGAGTACAAGTGTAATCTTCAAGCATTGCGACATTAATTTTATGATTGAGATTATTTGTGTTTGATTTTGCATTATAGATGTATGTGTATATTAGTTTCTAGAGTTTTCTATATGAGATTTATTTTAAGAATTGCTTTAGGTGTATTTGCTAGCTTCTAATTGTTCTTACGTTTACTTCTACCCCTTTGTTTTGTTTTACTTTGTCGGGACGACAAAGGTTTGAGTTGGGGATCTTGATGTCTCCCTAATTGTTCTTATTTTCGACCCTTGGGAGACATCATTGTTTATGTTTAATTGAATATTTTGATAGACTTTTGAGTTAAAAATGCAATAATCCGGAATTCCTATTTTATTTCTAGTAATTTTGATTTATTAAACTTTTGCACGTAATCTTGTTTATTTTAGTGAAAAGTTTGTAGGTTTTGAATATTAGCTAGGAAAGGAATCCGAGAAGAGAGTCAAAGATCGTGATATGGACTCAAAGCGCGAAGACAAATCCCGAAAGTAGGGCTGCAAACGAGCCGAGCCGAGCCGAGCCGAGCCGAATACTAGATGTACAGGCTTGGTTTGTTAATTTCTCGAGCCGAGCCGAGCCGAGCTCAAATTTAGACGAGCCGGACCGAGCCGAGCTCAAATTTAAACGAGTCGAGCCCGAGCTTCCAATCATCCAAATCAGAAATGTTAGAACTTGTTTGTTTAGCTTATTGAATAATCTTTTTTAAAGTCGAGCATGAGTTGCTCATGAACAATTTGTTTTTTTATGGTTGAAAGGGGACTTTCATGAGTGTGTGGTATGAAAATATGAAACATAACACTAATGAAAAAATAAATGACTAAAGAAATTAAAAATATCCAATTAGATATTGAAGGTTAATAATATATTTATAAGTAAATAATTTATTTTTATTTATACTTCATAATTTTAAACGAGCTCACGAGCCGAGCTCGAGCAGGCTCGTTTACGTATCGAGCTTAAAATGGAGCTTGAGCTTGAGATTATTTACATTCGAGCCGATCTCGAACGAGCTTTTCTCCGAGCCGAGCTCGAGCTGCTCGCGAGCGGCTTGGTTCATTTACAGCCCTACCTGAAAGAATTATATTTTGGAGCTGCAAATTTGGAAAATAGCCCAAAGATTGCTGATTTCGAGGCACTTAAGAGATAATTTGGCCCTGACCTTTGAAGAGAACATGTTCCTTATCGAGTTTCGGAAAGTTAGCAAGTGATTTCAGGTCAATCGGAGTTATAACTAATCGGCTAGAGTCGTTTTAGTGGAGCTGGTGCAGCAGTTACGGGATTTTGGGCTTAGAAAATGGGCTTGGACTTTTAATTAGTGTTTTATTCTTAGGTCCAAGGCCTAATCCGAATTTGAGCTTATAAAAGGAGCTCTTGACTTCTATTTTTCACACAATTCACTTTTTACACAATAAAACATCAAGAGAGAAGAAGCAGAAGGAAGAAGAAGAAAGATGTAGAGCTGGAGAGGGTCTATATCTCAATTCTCAGCCAAATCCAATTCCGGAAATTAGGTCTTTCTTATATTTAATTATGTAAAACATTATGAATTCCATTTCTTTTAATTTATTTTTCTTTTTAATTAGTATGAGCTAATTCCTTTATAGTACTTGGGAATGCTTTAAGGGTGAATCCGAATTCTATTGAATTTCTATGTCTGAATTTGGGTTTCTGTTAAATTAAATTAAATTAGGTCTTTTACTCTTTTCGATAATTTGAGATTATTTACTGTTTTTGGAGTCATGAACTAAGAACAGGTATTAGTATCTAGGCTATTCCACATATGTGGCGTGTGGATCTTCCTGACGGAGGGTTTAGGTACATATTTAATTATTTATCTAAAATAGAAGCTATTGATTCTGACGAACTTAGCTAATTTTAGGGCCAATGTGGTAAAATTACTTAAACATCTAAAAGTGGATCATATTTACCCTGACCGGACTAGTGACACTCTAGGATAGCCTTATAGTCCACCCTGACGGGGGTATAAGGAATTTAGAATCCCGACCATTGTAATTGAGCAATTTAACCCTTAAACAACATATGTTATGAAATAGGATTAGGAGCATCCCTTGCGTTCTCAAGTGCTACCTTCTCATATTTGCGTTTCACATTTATTTACTTGCGTCTTAGTATTTAATTGCATTTTCCATTTAGTCTTTCATTATTTAGAAATAATAAAAACAAACAATCAATCATTATATCTTTACTTGCTTTTATAAGTGCAACCATTCATTATTCGATAAGCATTGTAGTTAATCAAAACGTCCCTGCGAACGATCCTAGAATCATTATTACTACTTGGGACAACCGTACACTTGCGGTTGTGGTTCAATTACTTTTGCATTTATTTTAGAACACACAAAGGACCACCAAGGTTCAACTAGTAGTTAGTGGGTGATGGTTTTTTGGGCTTTATTTTGTTAACTCGATGTTATTGGGGCTCTATTATATAATTTCTCCCTGTTGAAACAATATGTAAAAGAAACTAATAGATGAGAGACTATATGGAGATAAGAAGAGTATATTATTATATATGGATTTCCATGCTACTTTGAGGGAATGGACAAGCCTTTATATAGAGACTTATGAGACTATCCAACTACCCTACTCGTTACATAATAAGTAGGATGTTACAAGGGATAAATGTGAAGGTTACAAAGGCTCTCCACTACTCTAGAATAATACCCACACTATAATATTTCATAACACTCCCTCTTGGGTATTATTTCAAATACACATATGATGTTTCCTAGTTAAAAACCTCATTAGTAAAACCCAATGGGAAAAAAACTAGTCAAGGGAAAAAGAGTGCAACCCGTATGAATCTCCCTCTGAATTTGTGGATAAAGTACCTTGATCATTAGTATTATCGAATTTTATGAAATTGAATTATCTTTGCATAAAATTATCAAGTGCAACCATAAATTATATTGACATGATATTCATATTAAACTTTACATCTTGGGCTTTTCTTGTTAACTTAAATTTGACCAAGTCGAGTTGAATATCCACCAAACTTTTATTGATATGTCTCGTTAAAACCTTACTAGGAAAACCCTGTGGGACAAAACCGATTGAAGGAAAAAGAGTACATAATTGTTATCAATACTCTTTTAATTTTCCTCGTTAAAAATTTTGTCAGGAAAACCTGGGGAAAAACCTTGACGAAGGAATAAAGAGTGAAATACGTGTTGTTCTCCCCCTCATGTAAACGTATATGTGATGATCTTCAGTTTCGAATATAATCTCGATATTAGGTATCTTACACATTTTTATAATAGTAACAATAATTTCAAATTAAACAATATATGAAGTCATATCGTCATATAACACTGGAATGGTCCACAAACACAATCATGTGCAATTTAGAGTAATAAATATTCATGCACGTAATCATAAATAAACACATATTCTACTTATGAAATATAAAACAAATATATGGCAGATTACATGACAATATATAAGACAATTAAAGATTGTTAAAGACATCAAAAGTAATACAAATATCATTCTAATATATCCCGGGATTTATGTATACGCGTTTTTAGTCTTCTAAAGACTTTCATGAAATTTTTCGTATCAAACGATACATATTGGTAAATTTATTTTATCATAAGACTCACATGAAGTCCTATATGACACTTTCAGGAAAATATTTTCCACCAAAAAGTACTTCATATAATCACATTGACTATGTGAGTATGATTATGCCTGACTGCGTCTTATTATATTTGGCCAATTAATTTTTCTAGACGAAATAATAGAATGGACTTCGATTCAAGATCCTCGTTTTCATTTAGTAACTTTTACATGATCATTTACACACATTATTCGATCATGATCAAGCTGTTTTTCGATTCCATATATTTCTGTAGTAATATAATTGAATGAGATTTTTTTATCTCAATTTCTCAATACTGAGAAAATATTCAGGTATTTAGTACTCTTTTAGAGTACTATTCTTTAGTTATATTTTCTACATTATCACATGATAATTTTAGAAGTTCCAACTTGCTCATACTGCTCAATAATATGATATTTTGGAACCAACAGGCCGACCACGCTTTACGCGTTGCAATGTATTTTTTTCAAAGGAAATTAATTTGAGCATGATATTTTCAAACTGAATACGTGACTTAGTCACTTATGAAATTGCATCTTATTATTACACTGAGCTCATAACTTATTTGCGAGGATGAAGTTGCATCTTATATAATATGTTTCAACTCCCCCTCTTATCATGAGAATCATGCTTTATGCATAGTATTCCTATATACATATTTTTCATGTGGCAAACTCAAGATACATATCAATCATTGTAGATTGAAATAAATTCTCATATTTGTTCGTGATCTCATCTTTGTGCATAATGGTGGAACATTTATATTTTATGTTGCACAAGTAACAGTACAAGGATGGATACTTTAGGTCTTTGACCAATGAGGGTATTCATGATTTTTAGTTGGACTTGTTTTTCAATATGACCGTATATATGTATAAAGTTGTATGTCGAAAAGTCATATTAGGCGAATTCACAACCAATTGGCTAACAATGTTCTATTTTAAGAAAATATGTATTCTGCTCGATCATATATTTTCCCCCCTGAATTTGACTATTGACTTCAAATAGTACAAAAAAAAGATATCCTAGTAATATTTATTCTAGAATTTAAACAATATTGATTTAATATTGGATTTATCCAAATGACATTCATCATAAAATAGTTATGTCAAATAATTTCGTCCAATAATATTGTACAATTATGACATGATGACCGACTGGTCTAAAACACCATATTCAAGTTACCTTATTTGCAAGAGGGTGGTGGTTCAAATACCGCTTCTAACATTTCATTATCTTGTTATTAATATGTCAATTTTGATCCTATAAGGATTCATTTCAGAATTCATCTTTCATTTTGTTTTCATGATTCAATAATCATGTCAAATAATCTTTCGCAATTTCAAATTCACGATTTTTTTTATGATAATGTGTTCTTTTCAGGAACACATAATTATTTCTCCAGCCCCGTATGATTTTCAAAGTCGGTGACTAATATAATGTATAATTGTTCATTATATCAAACGAATTTTTGATTCGTGATAACTATATAAATCATGGGATTAGGCTTTAAGCCTTGTTTGAGATAATGTTGATCCTATAAGGATTCATTTCAGAATTTATCTTTCATTTTGTTTTCATGATTCAATAATCATGTCAAATAATCTTTCGCAATTTCAAATTCACGATTTTTTTAATGATAATGTGTTCTTTTCAGGAACACATAATTATTTCTCCAGCCCCGTATGATTTTCAAAGTCGGTGACTAATATAATGTATAATTGTTCATTATATCAAACGAATTTTTGATTCGTGATAACTATATAAATCATGGGATTAGGCTTTAAGCCTTGTTTGAGATAATGTTGAAGAAATATTATTTTTTTCTACGCAATCGGTCTTAGATGCGTTACTTTCTTCTCAAATGATTATTTTTCACTATCATTTGTGACATTCATATGATTTCAAGGTCATGTCAATATAAAAATGAAATTTATTGCGTAAAATTTATTCTTATGAATTCAGTATTTTCTTTACATGTATGGCAATTATATTGCTCAATATACTAACAAGATTTTATTTCGTTAGAGTGATTTTCATGAATCATACTTTTGTAGAAAGTGGGCTTGAATAATTTCACCCATAAATCATTATCAAGTTAGAAATTTCATAATTGTTTCATCGATTGTTTCTCAATATTCAAATTTTTTCTTGATAAGTTCATTGAAATATTTTTTTCTTTATAAAGAACCCGAAAGTTATTTTTTTCATAAACAAGACGAGTTTCACATTGATTTTAAGCAATCATAAATTATAAATTGAAGCAAGCATTCAGTTGCTTATTCTCGTCATTTTTTTCAATGATTGTAATTCTTTTCTTGAAGCAAACTTGTACAATTTCAAGTTGAATCTTCTCTTTCAAAATCATATATTTGAAGAGGTATATGAATTTCGATTAATCTGTAATCTCCATTAGAATATAGATGAAGTAATCAATTATATTATTATATAACATAAAAAATTAAAAAAATATTTCTTACCTAAAGAATTACTTACCTGTATATAACAAAAAAGTTTATGAAGAGTCTCAAATCATATTAGCTCGGTTGGTAAAGTCGTGATGATAACGTGTTGAAACAATATGTAAAAGAAACGAATTGATGAGAGGCTATATGGAGATAAGAAGAGTACATTATTATATATGGATTTCCATCTTACTTTGAGGGAATGGACAAGCCTTTATATAGAGACTTATGAGAAGAAACTAGTTGATGAGAGGTTATATGGAGATAACAAGTGTATATTATTATATATGGATTTCCCCATCTTCCTTTGAGGGAATGGACTAGCCTTTATATATAGACTTATGAGACTATCCAACTACCCTACTAGTTACATAATAAGTAGGATGTTACAAGGGATAAATATGAAGGTTACAAAAGCTCTCCACTACTCTAGAATAATACCCACATTATAATATTTTATAACACCCCCAACATTATATTCAAACTACTATTTGTCTCTCCTTGACTCCTTACTTTTTATATTATATTATATTATATTATATTATATATATATAAAACGCTGGTCCTGCAATTTATGAAATGAGCCCCTTTTATGTAATTTTTTTTATAAAATAGGGATCCCAAAAAAAAAAAATCAAATGTCTAAACAGGACCCTCTCTCTCTCTCTATATATATATATATATATATATATATATATATATATATATATATATATATATATATATATATATATATTAAAAGTACATGACATATGGCATTAAGGGTGGAAATGTTAGACACAAGGACTAATAAAGGACTAATAAAGTGACAAAAATCAAGTTTGCCTACCTTTAAGATAATTTTCCAAATTCAAGGTCTAAATTGGTAAAAGGTGTATATAGTTCACGGACCATTTGAGAAATTTTTCTGTTATATAAAAAATCTTTTATTTCTTCCCTAATTTAACTATGCTCTAATTCCCCGCCTCCTCCACAATTTAGTTCTCTTTCAATTAACTTTCTCCCATACACCTACTCACTTTTCTTATTCATATCTCGTGTGTGTTATTTTTCAGTACCGTAGCTTTGATTACAAATATAATTTGAAGTATTCAATATTTTTCTATGTAACTCTTCTTTCAATAATTTATACTGATAACTTTCGTTTCAACTATCTTTTAGTGATAGATCTCAAGTTTATTGTAAAAACCTAGTTGTTATGTACCTTCAAAAATAGTAATAATAATTTATGTAGAAATAATTATTTGTATGCTAATATATATTAAATTCAAATATTGCTCTTGTAATTTTGAATCAACAATATTTAGAAACATTTTAAATAGTAAATTATAGGATATTGCCCAAGAAACACCTCAAGTTAGAATTAATTCCCACTCACCCCAACCACAATTTTTTTGCCCATAAAAGGCACATATATTTTGTTTTTTCCTTTTCTTTCCTTTAAAAAGAGTCGTTTGAGTTATGGGAAGCTTCCCATAACTCAAAGTTTGAGTAATGAGAAGCTTCTCATAACTCAGATTTCGAGTGTTGGGAAGTTTCTCATAACTCATTGTTCTTTAAAAAAGACAGTGGATTTTACGGGCAAGAGAGTAAAGTGGCAGGTGCCTATTGGGCATTTATGATTTGGTAATTTATACTTTTATTTTATTATAAATACTCAATTTTTTGATATAACTACCGGATGATATTTTTCTGAAAGGACTAACTTAGATATTTTGAAACATCCCATTAGTTGTTTTATTACCTTTCTAGACATGGACATATAGAATGACTGTAGTATATTAGTTTATTATTAAGTTTAATATACACAAGAAATAAATTGGTTGTATATTTCTAAAATATCATAATAGCTGACACATGCCACTATATTTTGCTTGAATGTTTTGATATATAATTATGGGCATAGTTAAACTTTAGTATTATTTAAATTTATTTAATAGATTCATTGCTTAAATCAAGAATTTGAGTTTTCTTTAAAATTTAAAAATTACAACTATAAATGTTCAATTTTTTGAAATAAGTTTGAAGTTAACCATTAGAGAAATACATTGGTATAATAATTTTTTAAATCTTTTTACAGGTCATATATTTGGTAAAAAGAATAACTATCCTCCGATTAAAAAAAAGGTCATTGGTCATGTCATTTTAATTGAATATTGTTTGGATATCATGTTGGAGTAATGTTAATTAGTAAGTAATACTACTAAAATCTGGTACATGTTATTTCTAGAAAACTATAACACATTTATTTATTTATGTGATCATGTCCTCTATATATATTTCAATCTAATGGGTAAGAGTTCAATTGATGCATCCCTATTGGTCAACATCTCTACAAACTCAAGGTCATCCACTTAATTTGGAACAACATATACAAAAACAAATGCCAAGTCACTAGAAAATACAAGTGTCGTACCCTGAGGGGTCATCAAGTCAGCACTCACATTCACTGAAAAAAGTTAATAGCCTGAACCTTTACAAGCTCCAGATTTTATGGAAGATATTGGAAGAAGGAAATTTATCAAAAGGTAATATTTAGATTACATGCATTTCTTGTTACAACTATTGAAAAAATTGATTAATTGCAGATAAAATCAATGACGGATAAATATTGTCCTAGGCTAGTGGAAATGTATTAAAAATTTCAATTGCTAAGATTTTCCGTGTTTTTACTTTTTGATTTTTATAGGCAGCTCAGTTAAAGAACAACATTCTTTAATTCTCGTGCTTCTTGTGGTACTTTGATGAGGTAATAAGCATTTAACTCTTTATATATTAATTAAACCAATTATAATATTTTTGAGCTCTCGATTTAATTTCTTCACATTTACAGGCTAAGCAAAAATTGAAAGCTAAGGAAAAGCTCGAGAGAAGCATAAAACAGAATCTGCTAGAATTGTGTGAGTTACTAGACATACCCATCCCAAAAAGCTCTGCAAAGAATCTTCCCTTTTTTTCCATTTTGAGAATTTTCAGTTTATTTTCTGGTTTTAATTATAGTTAATTTTACACATGTAGGACGAGATTAAAGTAAAACTCATGGAGTTTTTGGAAGCTCCTCACGCTACTACAACTGTACTACTCTCCAAGAAAGAAAAGGTAAAACAAAGCAATTTTTCTTTTCCTGAATGTGAAAATATTAGAATAGTTTTTTTTATTTTGTTTTTTGTGGTGTTTTAAGGAGAAAAAGCGAAAGAGATGCGCTAATAAAGGATCCACCTCTGGGAGCTCATCGGAAAACGTATCTTATTTGTAACTCAACAACAAGTTGGAACGACTAATAAGATTCATGCAACGAAATACAGATGAACTCGAGCTTGAAGATAAGGAAAAAGTTGTCATGTCGCCACGTGGAAAACATTATCAATTCCGGAAGGAGTTCTTCACAACCTTTGGATCATCAGCTTTCTGCATCATTAATATCTCAACATCAACAAACTCCGATTAATAACTATTTAAGATTTGTTTAATTTATATTGGTGAAATCTGAATCTAAAAAGTACATATTGTAGATCATATATGCACATACACACATACCAAAATGAAACTGTCTTATATTTAACCATCCTTCTAAACATTTTATAATATGATAACGTTTTAACCATCCTTCACTATGAAGTTTGTTTAATATAGGTTTGAATTGGTTTGCACAAGGAAATATCAAGAACTTATGACATCAGTAATTGATAATCATGATACATTTCAAGATGCTTATGATTGTATAAGATTAACCTCTAATATCGCTTTAGCATCATCAAAATGTGATAATCTTCCTTTCGTATCCATAGCAGATGAGCTACATTGTGGAAATTTCAATTTTATATAAAATACATACACATTTAACACATGGTAGAATAAAATATCACATGGTTGTAAAAGTGGAATAGGACACTTATATGCTTTAAGGTTTGTAAGTAAAGATTAACATGATCCTGATTATTGATTCTCATTAGATCTCAATATAAAATTAACTATTAACATAATTGATAAGATAGTCTTGTGTATAGAAACTAAGATCGGTCTTAGTTTATGTCATATAATTCGTATTATGTTTTTCAGTTTGGGGAGATTCCTAAAGGACATGGTCTTCCACAAGAGGTTTTATCTACTTTGTTCAACATTTATCTTGACCAATTTGATCATGAATTTTACAAAATGTAAATGAATTATGAAGCTCTTGATACAGAATAATAGAAGATGGGTCAAAATATAAGCTATGAAGCTGGTTTAGGACTCAGATGGAGAAAAACGATGCTAATATAACTTGTGTTTGCGTATTAGATGAGATTTTCGTATCTATTTCAGATCTTAAAGAAGTTTATGTGATATTTAAATCTGATATGCTCAATTACTTGAGTAACTCTCTTTTGATAAAAACTAATGATAAAACAAATCTCATACCATGCAATGGGCCCCACAGTGTTAGATTCCTGGGCACTTTAATCAAGCGAATGCCAAAAGATACCACGGCTATTCGAGCCATTCATAAATCAAAAGATAAAATTAATTTATTCGTGTCACATAAAACCAAAGCTTGGAACGAAAGTACTTTAATAATTTGTAAGAAATGTTTGGAACGTGGATTAAAAAAGGTGAAAGAATCGGAGATCAAGCATTAAACCAATAGTAATTCACTTTTAACCCAAGTGTCTTGTTCCGTAAAAACCGAATGATAACCGATCATTGGTACAAAATTTTATCAAAAACATGGATGTAAATAATCAACACGAAAATTCTCTTGTGTAAACATGTTATAAAGCCATAAACATGTTACATAGCCATCTCTTCCACAAGAATTACTAGAATCGTTTTATGAATTTCAGAAGCAGGTTCAAAAATATATTCTTTCCGAGATAGATTTAATTATTGCACTTTTGCATAATCGAAAATCAGTTTTCGAGACACTAATTATTGCTCAAGTGAATGTTATTAAAAAGGAAAATTCGATAAGGATTAACAAATCTTCAAGGGTATTCACGTACATGTCATATGCTAATATTTCACAGAATAATCATTTTATCGAATGGTTTTCAAGAATAGCTAATTGATGGATTAGATGGTATAGTGAATGTGACAACTTTAATGAAGTAAAAGAGATGATTAATTAAGTAAGTATGTCTTGTATACGAACATTGGCTAGAAAGTATAGATTATACGAAACAGAAATAGAGAAAAATATTGATATACAATTGAGTAAAATCCCTTGTTAAAGTGATGAAGTGATAAATTATGATGATGTTTTAATGTATGGGATATGCTCATTATCTTTAGCAAGAACAGTGAATGGTTCACGTCCGTGTAGTTGCTTTGTAATGGGATGTGTTGAAGCAGCTCTGTATGTTCATATACTTAATGTGATGGAAAACTACTGGTAAATTATAATGGTGTGTTTGCGAGAAGTGTTGGTCTCTAGTTAGATGATGCTTATGGTGTGTATTTATTAGTAGTTTCTAGGGTTATAATCTTTTTGATACCAAAATCAAAGATATTGTCGAGTCTGGTATAATTGAAGTAGAAATTGAAGTGTGTTGCTCTTCAAAATATGAGAAATCCTATAATGGATTCTAATGATGGTTTTTCATTTACTCTTGATGTTATGGTATGGGTTTATGACTATTTTTACCTTCTTATATAAGAAATATTCTCAGTGCTTAGAAAGTGTGTCAGTTAGTTGTCTGCAAATACCCATTTAAAGATCATGGTAATTTTATGTGTTTTGCACAAACAAATTAGGTTAATTATTTCTCCTCTCTAGAAATAACTTTCTCTCACTACTAACTTACTTGTAACTACACTTTTGCCGCCACCAACCATCGTTTTTCTACATGCCACCACCATCAAAAAATAACCTACCATTTCTTAACCCCAATATTAAATATCCTACACAGTTCAATGTTAAAAACATCAAATAGTATGGGTCTAAAGAGAAACTTTAGAGTCATAACAAAAAAGGAAAATTCTTCAATCCAATATTGGATGGACAAATATTAACATTAGAAATTTATATTGTGACACATGTCCATATTTTTAGAATCACATAAACTAATCTATAGACATATGTCTTGTTATTTATATCCAATGATCATGATTTATATATTGGACTATCCAAAATTGGATGGAAGTCGTACCCAACAAAAAAACATTTTTTGGAAAACTGTCAAATCGAAAAATTGCATAAAGATCTTGAATACGGGTTACAGATGTGAATCGTAATCAAAGTTCTAGTCATAATCCTGTGAATAGAGTAGCAAACTCCCCTGTAATGGCTCTTAAGTGTGTAATCACTACACCACGTAAGAGCTTCCGCGACTATATCAGTAGTCGTGAAAGAAGGAAAAAATAGTCGCGAAAAACAATTTTGGTATCTACCGACTACATTTAGTCATAAATGCTTAGTCGTTAGGAACTTGTCGTTATAAGTCATATTTAACGACGCAAGTCAATTTATAGTCGCTAGAAGGTCTGAGGTAATTACGACTACGATGTAATCGTGGATAACTTGTATATTACCGTCTACAGTAGTAATCTTGAAGGTCTGAGGTAATTAAGACTACAGTGTAGTCGTGAATGATTTATATATTACCGACTACTTAGTAGTCATAAAATGCCTTCACATTAACGACTACAACGTAGTCGCAAACAGTTGATAATTAGTGACTACCCATTATTGGGTTTCGCGACTACTTGTAGTCGCTAATAGTGTTTTTTTTAAGAAAAACATGAGTCTGAATTATATTTAATTGCAATATTTCAATTAAAAATAATTCTAAAATCATATTTTTTATTTAAAAAAAAAAGTATACAATTAATAATTAAAAGTACCAATTATAAACCAAAATAATTGATCAAAATACCAAAATCATCCATAGTCAAACCAAAAGTCAACCTAAGTCCAAACATAAAGATAGTCAAAGTCATATTACATCACTCAAATAATTTAAAATAAACACCAACATAAACAACTAAAGACCATATAAATGGGTCTCCTCTTCTCCCTCGGACTCATCACCATCTTCATCTTCATCACTCTCTTCATCTCCATCTTCATCAACTAGTCTCTCGGATGCACTACCAGTAGGAGGAGTAGGGTCTGCAGGTATAGGCTGAAAAGGGAGCAAACCTTGTTGTACCCTCATCTCGTTAATCCATCCCATCGCATCACTCACAACAGCCCGAGAATACACCGGAGGCTCAATGCTAGTAGAAGGTATATCAGGGCGTCTGTACTCTGGAAGTCCTTGGGCTACTCGAAGCTCATTTAGTGCCGCCATCATCATCGCGTTATGCTCGTCTTGTGCCGGGGTAGTCGAAGGACTCTTCTTCTTTTTCGGTCGACCCATACCCGGTGTCCAGCTCCTCTTTGGCGACCCAACAACCTTATTAGCAGTTTCCCTCACCGCCTCGATTTGCTCCTTTTGCGACAACTCACGAGCTAAACCTTATCAGATTGACTCTGAGTCACTTGATCTTTCATAGCATCCCTTAACTATTTATTTTTAATTATAGACATGAAAAAAAAATCAATTTATGAATAAAATTATAATTTAAACTTTACTTTTAAAAATAAACTTACATCAGCGTTCTTATAACCCTCGGATCTCCGCTAATTTTTTTCTTACTTTTGCCCAACATCTCGAAACCCCCACCCATTTGAGAAATTGGGATGTCTTCTTGAGTTGCCTCATCCCTAGCTACCACCCTTCCACCCGGGATCAAATTCTCAACACCCTGTTTCATTCAGAATAATTAAAAGCTATTCAAAATAC
Organism: Nemophila menziesii; assembly: GCA_029959085.1. Lineage (NCBI taxonomy): Eukaryota > Viridiplantae > Streptophyta > Magnoliopsida > Boraginales > Hydrophyllaceae > Nemophila > Nemophila menziesii. The sequence goes on from JARWIR010000031.1 coordinate 6,044,294, forward strand.
ATTTAACACCTATATATATATATATAAAAAGTACCTCGTAAAGCATATCCCGAGTTCGGGAATATTTTCAAGACCCCGCTCCACTCTTATTCTTTTGTTTCTTTCGGTTTTCTTTATTCGCTTTTGCCTGGTTTTGAAAAAAATTTAAATACAAATATCAATAAAGTTATATATAATCTAAATTATAAAATTTAAATAAATTATATATATACCTTTGTCTTCTTCGAACCTCACAGGTCACAACATCTCTTTCAGATCTCATCAGATAAATCACTTGGTTTCTTACCCATCAAGTAATAGTCCTTCTTCGTATCATACTTGTAGTCTTTATACATTAATCGCATTGTATCGTTCAAATTCCCAGCAATAAATTTCAAATCAGACTTTCTCCTCCAATTAGGAATATTGGAAAATTGTTATATCCAAGATATTTTTTAATGTTAAATTAAATTAATAAATTATTATATATAAGTATTAATGGTAGGAGTAGTATTAACATTACAGATAATCGCTTAATGACTGATATTTTGTCAGCAATCGGAACTTTACTCCACGCTTTGTAGCATGGCGGTATCCTCTCTCGAGCAGTTGGCCCGACGACCTGGCTAATGTGTTTCACGTACTTACCTGATGGATTCCAAGTGTCATCTAAACTGCAGAAATCGATCGGCAATGGATACCCGGCAACCTTTAATGCCTTAACGGCAGTTTTTAGTGCCGCATTTCCCCTTTTTTCCGTTCTGTTTTAAATTAGATTTATTTAAAATATAAGTTATATTTAAAATTAATTTTGATTTAATTTTTTTTATTTACCCGGTTGAGTGTTACAGTCTGCAAGGTTTCTGTTGGGATTTTGGTTTGGGTCTTGGCCGTGTCTCCTAGGTATCACTTCGGTCAACTAATATTTTGCAATATATTTAAAAGAGAAAAATAAAAATTAAATTACATCACCAAATTAAATACAAATTAAATAAAATTAAATAAATTAAATATTACAATAACAAATTAAATAAATTAAATAAATTAAATAAATCAGATAACTCTAAGAATATAATAATACATCTAATATTCCACTTACAATCTGTATTACGCAAAAAATGAAATTATATTAGTCATATAGTAATAAATATAAAAATATATAATTTTTTTTAACTATTTGTTAAATTTACAAATTGGTCATTTTATTTTTTTAAACTTTTTTGATAAATTGCATCTTAGTCCCTATATTATTTTATAAACAATTTTAGTCCTACTTTACTTAATGTAATTTTTTTTTAAATTGCATTTTTGTCCCTATATTTTCTTAAAAAATATTTTACTACAAATTATAATCCTTTTATTTTTTAAAAATTGTAGTTTGGTCCCTATAATTTTTTATAAACAATTTTAGTCCTACTTTCCTTAATGTCATATTTTTTTAAAATTGCATTTTTGTCCTTATATTTTCTTAAATTTTTTTTTTACTACAAATTATATTTCTTTTATTTCTTTTAAATTGCAGTTTGGTCCCTATATTTTTATATAAAAAATTTTAGGCCAAAAAATGCAAATTATATCCAAATTTTTAATTTCATAATTCTACTTTAAATTTTGTTAAAATCCTAAAAAAAACTCTACTAAACCCTAAAGTTATACAACTAATTTTTTCATAATTTAGCATGTAAATATTGTCTAAAATAGTATAAATCACACCCAATAACACCTCTAATATTCGGATTTCATTATCATCACCAAAAAAAAAAGAAAAAAATCTATGAAAATTATCCACATATAATTTTTTTCCATTTTAGCTTCTAATATATGTTTAAACTAAGATTTATAGCATCCTAAAACTACCTCTAATATTCAGAATTCATCATAACATCAAAGAATCCAAAACCAAAAAAAAAATTAAATAAAAAACTTGAAAATTAAAACACAAATAGTTGCTGAAAAACTTACATTGATTGATGAAATAGAAGCTCTTTTGATGTATATTCAATGCCCATATGATTCGGATTAAACAAAAAGCAAAAAAAATTAGGTTAGTGATAAAAAATGGATTAAAATGTATTGAAAACCAAAGAAAAAATGGAAATAGTAGTTAAAATTATGAAAATATTACCTTCTATAATGATTTGGAGTTGTTACTAGCTTCAATCCGAGCTTGGAACGTTAGAAATCAAGAGAGAAATATGTTTTTTATGAAGAGGAGTGTAAGGAAGTGAGAAAGGAGGGTCTCGGCAGAGTAAATATAGGACAACGGTTTTCACGACTACTTGATGTAGTCGCGAAATATTAGATAAGTAGTCGCGATTTTCTCATCTGACTGATACGTGTTCATATTTTGACAGCCACATCGGGTTTTCGCGACTACCAAGTAGTCGCTAAGCGTTAGGGTGAAACACGTGTCCTTCCACTGGGCGGGAAAGTGGACCGCCAATAATTTATCGAATATTTAATTGGTTGTTAGCGACTACAAAGTCGTCGTGAGAAACATGTACCTTATTCCCGGCTAGTTCTTACTTATGAACTAGTCGCGAATGATACATGTCATTAGCAACTAGTTCATAAGTAAGAACTAGTCGGGGAAAGCCTTTGTAGTCGTGAATAACGTTTTTTATTTTTAAAATTAAAAACGAGTAATTTTAATTTCTAACGAGTAATTTTAATTTCTAACGAGTAATTTTAATTTCTAACGAGCAATAAACTTAACGTAATACAATTCCAAACAATCATAAAACATAATCAAAATCCATACAATCATAAACACGTAATCAAAATCCAAACAATCGAAAAACACGTAATCAAAAATCGTACAATCAAAAAAACCGTAATAAAAAATACAAACAATCCTCAAATCAGTCAGTCTCGTAACAACTCGTGTCAATAACTTCCTCATCACTATCAACGTAGATTGGTTCCTCTACTTCATCTTCGGCATACTCGTCCATCGTGTCGTCAAAAAGCTCATCCTCTTCATCAATAATTAAAGCTACATGCAAAAGAGAAGGGTCAAATGGGATCTCCTCACCAGTTGTCAAGTGTAACTGTGAGTAATCTGTCTCGGTGTTCACTAAAGGTATTGTACCCCATACCTAAAAAATTTAACTTTTTGTTGCACTCGTCATATGACTCAGGCAAAGTATGAGGTTTGGGCAACACACGACACAGAAGATCAAGCAACTCGATGAATGACGTGTTAGTCCACTTGTTCTTCACCCTTACATGCATTAGCTTCACAATGAAATTTAATGAACTCATTACTGTACAACCAGGGTATAACTCGGTCTCTAATTCAGAAAACATAGTTTCGAATTTGCCACGTGTTGAATTGTTCTAGTCTATCATCTCGGTGTCACTCGAATGACCACCACTCTCATAATTAGGTCTCAAATCTTCTTATACATTCAACATTTCATTTTCTTCATATCGAGTCTCGCGAATTTCATCGTTCTCACCATGCTTTGTCCAAATCTCGTACGTGGACAAAAACCCAAATTGTAAAAGATGTGCCCTAACTTTACCACGGTAAACCGACAATAATTCGAACACTCATTACACGGACAAAACAAAGTTTCTTTAAAATCATCTTTTCTAGCAAATGCGAGAAATTCTTCTATCCCCTTAACAAATTCACGCGAAACACGATGAGAGGATGTAATCCAACTTTTATCAATACCCGAAACCATCCTGTACTACCAATATAATCAAGAGAAATTAGCTAATTAAGTCCACCAACCTAACTATCCACCGCTAACAGGTTCAACCCATCATTTTTGCCCAACCAGGTCCAACGAGTAAAATAGTATTCCAACATTACCCTCATACATAATCAGATAATATCTTATCTACCCATAATTATCGCAATTAACTGATTCCATTAAGATAGCATATCTATTAAAAATCAGTTTAATATAACACTTTTATTCTGCAAAACGTAAGATATGCTATCTATTCCATCATCAACTCTGCAAAACGGGAGCACTCCACGCCATGGTTACGGGTCTTTTCAAAACCGATGCCTTGTTGACGAAGAAGCTCAATTGAATCGTGAGAATGTTCGTCACGCGCTAAGTCAAAGTCATAGGAATTGATCTCCCAAATGAAAAATTTAGATGTACCGAGATCTGCGAGATTACCGTCAGCATCAGTATGTGTATAAGACCGACCTGAATAAGTTTCAAAACATCAACGTTGATTTGAGAGTTCTGTAATGATCAATAGTGTTCTGCCGCTCCTCCACCTCCCTTCTCCTGCGATGGTAGCAAACCCTTATTTTTCCAATAACCACCCATCTCATTTCAAGCCGCCGCTCCTCCACCTCCCTCCTCCGGCGATGGTAACAAACCCTCATTTTTCCAATCACCACCCATCTCATTTCCAATCACACCATCGTTTTCGACAGAGAACCCATCAAAACAAAGCTAAAAACCCACTGGTATCTAAGTCTTAAAACATGTAACCCACCACTTCTATCAGTTACAAAAATGTACCCCATCAATACGCTCATGTACACCATCAAAAATAATATTCATTACCCACCATTTACCATCATCTTTATATGACAACCCATTCAAGAAACAAACATTACCCACCCCTATTTCTACTGCCAAATACAGAACATTTATGAAAAAATTCATATACCATCGAGTTTAGTGGACAACCCACCATTGCCCATTTGCACAAAAGTTCCAATATTTTTTTCAGTTGCTGCATTCGAATTTTTCTGGGTTACTGCATTCGAATTTTTCTGGGTTACTGATTTGACTGATTGCATGATTTTAGCGTTTTTATTGTTTTAATTTCTTTGTTTTAATTTTCAACTGATTGCATGATTTTAGCGTTTTTTTTGTAACAAATTTCCAATTAATTGGTAAGTAGGGGCAAGTTTGTCATTTGCGGTGCGCTGGACCTGGTGGGCAATCACTGATTGCTTGTTGACTCTATAAGGAAATCACCCTATAATCAACTATTCCAATATAAAAGAATACAACATAAATGTCTTATAAATAAAATGAAAAAAAATATTACATCACTAATTAAATACATAAATATAAAATGAAAAAAAATTATTACATCACAAATTAAATACATAAATATAAAATGAAAAAAATAATTATTACATCACCGATTAAATACATAAATATAATATTAAATGCATAAAAAATATTACATCACCAAATAAATACATAAATATAAAATTAAAAAAATTATTACATCACAAATTAAATACATAAATATAAAATGAAAAAAATAATTAACACATCACCAATTAAATACATAAATATAAAATTAAATGTATAAAAAATATTACATCACAAAATAAATACATAAATAGATTATTAAATGCATAAAAAATATTACATCACCAAATTAATTAAATACATATAAATTAATCCAACTTTATCAACACACGAAGCCATCCTCTATTACTATTATAATCAACAATTCCAATATAAAGGAATACAAAATAAATATATATCTCATTTACGCATTTAGTTCTCATACAATAATATATCATATATATATATATATATATATATATCATATAAAATTATAAGATATTTCGAAATACATAGTGATACTATTTAGCATTAACTACACAACTGTAATCAAATAAAAGAAAATTGAAAAAAGTTTTATTAAAGAAAAATACCTACTTTTGGGCAAATTTAGATGGAGAAATTGATAATTAAGGAGGTACAACGTTATTGATTGACCCGACAAAGGTTTTCCACGTGTTGAAATACCTAGTAATTAATACTATTTAGCATTAACTACACAATTGTAATCAAATAAAAGAAATTTGAAAGAGTTTTATAGAACAAAAAATATATACCTACTTTTGGTAAAATTTAGATGGGGAAATTGATAATTGAGTAGGTCCCACGTTGTGGATTGACCCAGGAATGTTTTTCCATATGTTGAAATAATATTTGGTGAGGATTTTTGGGAAAAAATTGGGAGAGTTTTTAGAGAATAGTGGAGGAATTTATAAAATAATGGGTATTTGAGGATTCAAATTCGAAACCCACTGTCATAAATACGCTACACCCATTAGAGACTACAAAAAGTAGTCGCTAAAGTTGTGAAAATCGTCGTTATTGGTCACCAATAGCGACTACATGTGTCGTCGTAAAAATTTGAATTTCATTAGCGACTACCCAATATCGGTGGAAAAAAATAATTAAAAAATAATAAAACTAGCGACTACTTGCATAACACTAACGACTATTTCTTGTAGTCGTTAAAAACAAACATTATGTATGACTACTTTGTGGTCGAGAAAAATGTAACGTAGTCATTAAAAGAACATAGTTGTTAGAGATATAATCTTTAGCGACTACAATAAGTAGTCGCGAGAGAGCTCGCGGGTAGTAGTCAATTCATCAAAACTCTGATGCAGAAATACCTAGAAACCTAGTTATATATAGATGTTGTTGATATGAAAAGTGATCAAAGTGATATGATTATGGTAAATTCTATAATGATTTTTTATCTAAGAACCATTTGAAATAGTCTATAGGTGATTTAGAGAGAATATTAAATTGGAACTCATGAACCTGTTAAGTGTAATGCGAAATTTGTAGCAACCTAGTTGGAGATGTTTCTGATATGGGAAGTGGTTAAAGTGATGATGATGGTAAGATCTATAATGATGTTGATCAGAGAACCATTTGTAGTATATGGATCAAATAAAGAGAATTTTAAATTGCAATTCATGAAGCTGTTATATTATATTATATTGTATTATATTAGAATATATATATAATAAAAAAAATATTCTATAAAAAGTCAAAAATAACTTAAAAATACACGACACTCAAATGAAAAGCTGACCATGTTAGACGCAAGGACTGACAGTGTGAAAATCAAGTTTTTTAATTTTTTTCAAATTCAAGAGAACTTGGTAAAGTCAAGAACCATCTTGGTTAATAATGTGAAAAAAATGTAAAAATGGGTGAAAATGTATAGTATGGTGATAATAGGTATTTTTAAAATTCGTTTGTTATCTTTAAAATTAAGAGAAGGTGGCAGGATTTACATCTCTTTTGTGACGTATTTTAAGTTAACATTATATTCAAACTACTATTTGTCTCTCCTTGACTTCTTATATATATATATATACACACACAAAGGTCCTGTCCTGATAAGGACCGAAAGCAAATTTACGAAATAATTCCCCTTTATTAAAATAAAGTTTATAAATTGGGGATTCCGAAAAACATCAAAAAGTCGAAGGCCTGAAGCGCTCGACTCTTCGACCTACCCTCAAGACCGTCTCTCTCTCTCTCTCTCTCTCTCTATATATATATATATATATATATATATATATATATAATATTCTATAAAATACCTTAAAAATACATGACACGTGGAATTAAGGGTGAAAATGTTACACACAAGGACTACTAGCTTGATAGAAATCAAGTTTGCCTACCTTTAAGATAAATTTTTAAATTCAAGGACCAACTTGGTAAAAAGGTGTATATAGTTCACAGACCATTTTAGAAATTTTTCTTTTATATAAATAATCTTTTATTCCTCCTCTAATTTAACTATGCCCTAGTTCTCTGCCTCTTCCAAAATTTAGTTTGCTTTCAATTATATTTCTCCTCCCGTACACCTGCTCGCTTTTCTTATTCATATCTGTTATTGTGTTATTTTACAATATCGTAGCTTTGATTACAAATATAATTGTAAGTATTCGATTTTTTTGTATGCAACTCTTATATTGATAATTCATACTGATAATTGTCGTTTCAACTATCAATTAGTGATAGATCTCAAGTTTATTCTGAAAACCTAGTTGTTATGTATTTTTAAAAATAATAATAATAATTTATATAGAAATAATTATTTGTATGTTAATATATATTAATTCAAAAATTTCTCTTGTAATTTTTGAATCAATTATATTTTGAAATATTTTGAATTAGTAAATTATACTATATATGATTTGGTAATTTATACTTTTCTTTATTTTAAATTACTTAATTTTTTGGTATAACTACTTCATGATATTTTTAGAAATGGCTAACTTAGATAGTTTAGAAACATCCCAATAATTTTTTTATTACCTTTTTTAGACATGTACATATAAGATGACTAAATATTGGGCTTGGGGCTGAAACATTGATCAAATCTCAAGTTTACCAATATTGACAATAGATGTGTGTAACTTGTGTATGTATATTAGTTTATTGTTAAGTTTAATATACACAAGAAATAAATGGGTTGTATACTTTTTGAATATTATAATAGCTGGCACATGCAAATATATTTTACTTGAATGTTTAGATATATAATTTTGGCCATACTTAAATTTTAGTGTTCTTAAGAATTACTTAATATATTCATTGTTTTGATCAAGAATTTGAGTTTTCTTTAAAAATAAAATATTACAACTATAAATGTTCAATTTTGAAATAAGTTTCAAGTTGACCATTGGAGAAATACACAAGTATAGTAACTTTTTAAATGTTTTTACAGGTCATATATTTGGTAAAAAGAATAACCATCCTTAGATTAAAGAAAAGGTCGTTGGTCATGTCATTTCAATTGAATATCGTGTTGGAGCAATGTAAATTAGTAAGTAATACTACTTTAAACTGGCACATGTTATTTATAGAAAACTATAACACATTTATTTATTTATTTGGAGCATGTCGTCTATATATATTCTTTCTAATTTATCTTAAGAAACATTATATACTAACTAATGATATATAGCCACGATAATTTTAAATATGAAGGGCATAACCTAGGAGCAGTATATACCTTTCTCAGTGATGAAATCTGTTATCTCTTCGTCATGAAAGACCATATTAATTTAATTGCACCCTTTGAAGGTTTCTGTTAATGACCGAAAGACCTGGTTGGTAGTGACATCGACTAACCGATCGATATTTGGTGAAGAAATATAACACTTCGAACATATCAGGTTCATGTTGTTGTAATCAACCCATATTCTTTATTTCCAAATCATGTTTTGCTATGAGATCAGGATTTTCAAACCACCATGGGAAATGAAATTCTTTGATGTGTACGTCTTTTAGTAGCCACTTGACCACTTCCTTAATTATCATATTATTTTTATATAGAATATCATTATATCTGGGCAACCGGTCGGGCAATGTGATTAAAATTGAGGTGATGTGTGACGATACAATTATCGATGTCTACCATGTCTTCAGTCTCTTATGTGAATAATTGTATACGTTCTTCAGAACTGTCTTGTAGGGCTATCTGTATCCTGATTTCGAGACATTCCTCTATTTTTACCTCAGTCTTCAGATTTCTAATAGCTAGGTGAATAAATTAACTTTTCGGCTAGAACTATATTGTTCTAATAGTATTTCTATAAGAAATCAATTACACGTATTTCTGAGTTCCCACCATATGAAAGTCTTGGTCAATTAATCCCTTGACCCTTTTGTAAAGGGTCCTAACTCCTTAGGGTAAATATGTGTTAGTTCCAAGGTGTGCAAGAATAGTAAATCTATTAAACTTCTAGTATCAACAAATTCACATATTGTAGCTCTTGTCTAATGAGGTATAGAGGGATGAGTGGATTAACATGGGGGAATATTAGGCCATGTGAGGTATTCTCGTCATAATTAACTATATCATTGATTAAGGATATCTTTTAGGGTGACACTTTCTATTTTTGTTTACATCGCTTTTACTATATGAGGCTAAACTGATGGTTCCCTTTCGTCTTATACCACACATTTGCATCATGTATCCTTATGAGTTTTTTTGTGGTGGAAAAATAATCACCCAAAGAAGACAATAATTGCTGCTCGTTGACTCCTCAATTATATTTCTATTATCAGCTTTCTTAGGCAATAATTTGGCTAGTTTATGTCCAAGGGGTTTATGTATAGTCCCTACAAATGATGGGTTAGTCATTAAAGGGAGGTTCTCATTCTGATGGTACTATAACAGTCTAGTTTGTACGATGTATATATATATGATCACTTTTCTCTTTTTGGAATATGAAGTATTTATAGGGAATTCGATACTCATAGGCACCCAGAGAGTTCTTTTTTCATATTAGAAGGGTCACTTACCGAGAGGCAATTTTTTCAGACGTCATTACCCGTTTTTATGAGTTAAGACATTATATCCAATTAATCAAGGATTTTATAAATTTTATTTCCATTGATATAAGAAAATTCTAGGTTCCTCAATTTAGTTGGTGTTTCAGTTCATAATCGATCCATCTCTTTTTTTGATTGTTGTGATTTTATTAAAAGGGGGTCTAGTTCGTGTTGATTAACGAATATCTTATCTTTCATTTTCCACCTTTTCATTTTGGTTCGTAGAGCCCAATACTACTAATCCTGAGACCAATAATATCCAATATCATTGGTTATATTGATCCCTCGCTAAATTCCAAGGGATCTTGATCAATATTTGGACTCATTAACTTTCCAATCTTCAAGTCAAGGGATTCAACCTTCTTTTCGGTTTTCAAGATCCGATCTACCTTTTCTTCCAAATAAGAAAAAAATCAAATTTTTTCATCCTTTAAGGAAGTATCAATATATGAAGTCGAGAGACATTGGCAGAAACAAGGAGGCTTTGTTCAATAATTTCCACACACGACTCCGTTTCAAACCAAGTTTGATCAACATAAGGAAATACTCTAAATAGAAAATATATTGGATATCATATATATTCATCGACGCATATATCAATAACAAAATTTCACTTTTCTTTATCACCTTTTATTATATGTCAACACATTATTTAATTATTTGTCATTTATAATGATGAAGGTTGTTTATCAAGGGGCTAAAGAAGTTTGGAAAAAGGGATTGGTGGAACATTTCAAGGCAAGTCAGGTGGCTAGCTAGTACTACATGCATGAACTTTGTCAAGCTTCAACTGATATCAATGACCTAATATTAGAGAATGACAATTATATGGAGACATAAGTGGAATAATATTCAACATTGGACTCCATATCCACGTCCTGGTTATTTTCTTCGCATCTAGCTTAAAACATTATGGAAAAGTCTTTTGTGTAGAAGATGAACAAGGAAGACAAGGAGAAGGAAAATTGGCCATTCTTGATAAAGTCTTCAGTGTATGAGAGAATAGTGATGTAGAACTGGGGAAGCCAACAAGCGTGAATGCTTTTGATATAATTTCTTTGTCAGATGTTTTTGACTTGTTTTTTTAAGGAATAAGATGAAAAGGGAGAAGTTAGATTTACATCTCGACAAGCCACAAAGAGTATTATATAGAAGATGGAAGAAGTAGCTAAGCTGCTGAGATATTAGGGATGAAGAAAGATAAAGGGATACTGAAATTAGAGGGATTATGGGGGATACTGAAATTAGAGGGATTATGGAGGCAGTAAAGGCACACTCGTTTTTGATGCAGTAATCGTTGAGATTACTCCGTATTTTCACCTTGTTGAGGTGAAAAAAATTAAATGGAGATACATTGGAATATCAGAAGATGACGAATCAAGAGATAAGACCAGTTTTAAAAGACACTGTTTGGACATGGCAAGGTAACCAAACAATAATGTCGTAGTATCAAACAGATTCTATTTGCTTATTCTTTTAGTTTGTGTCTTCCAATATTGTTTTTTGAAATTCAATATAATTATTATATTCGTACATCTCTTCAAAATAATTTTTCTTTATCACTGTTCTCTATATTTTCATCTTTAAAGAATATTATTATTTATTCGCCATACGTTTAACTAACGGTCCTCCAGCAAGGAGGCAGAATACGAGACACATCAGCGAGGGAAATAGTCATATGCTTATACCAGGGTTGACGTCGGTCCTTTCCCTCGAATTACTCAGATTATACTAACACTACTACTTATGCCACTTTTAGCAATCACATATTTAGCGACTGCCTGCATGGTCGCTAGTTGTAGGGATTCTTGCATTTGTTATTGGGCGCGAGATATATAAAAGGAAAATAAAATTATGAATTTTTTTTGGTGACCACCGAAGTGGTTGTTAGATACGTGTTTCCCATCAGCAACAATGTGATTGGTCGCTATTGGTAAAAAATATTTTAAAAAAATTAATAACGGAATCTAAGTAAGTGTTTGCTAGTTCTATTGAAATAATACTAAGCAATATATCGAACGAAACAATAGATCGTTCCCAAGTGAATTAAAGGTATAATGTTTTGGTTAAATGTGTTGTAGGTTTTTTGTGTGAAAAGTTGGGGCTAATGACAAGTTAAACTAAAATATCAAGATTAAATGAGAAAGCGCAATAAAATTTACATAGGGTAGTTGGGTATGGGATAGTAGATGGGATTTTCTAGAGAAATCTCTCTGGTTCAAAAGGTGTTTAATCTTTTTCAGGCCTGACTTCATCGTCAATTGGAAAATTGTTCGTGTAGATAAAATGAGAACTGTCAGTAGATGCTTGCAAGTTGCATCTCATTAGTGAACTAAAACACACATATTTGTTATTTAGACAAATGTGTTGCTAATGCCATATAAATTACTACAATACTTTTATAAAACAAACTAAAAAGTATAAGCTCTATACATAAACTTGTGCAAAATTGCATAAACAACCCCGTAAACAATGCCTCCATATTTCATAAAAAATAAAAGTACACCTACTACATATCCTTTTCATAAAATGTTTCTATTTTACTTTTACACATAAATTAACAAAAGTCATTAATTAACTACCCGATTACTATATTAACCTTCAAAAGTATATGATATCTTAAATTCTATTAAAATACAAATTTTTAGCATTTAATTAAGAATAAAAAATGTCTTATTTTTTTAACTAGATACTTTTTATAAGATAATTATTTTTTAGTAATATGCATATATTTTGTGAGACAGATGGAATAGTTCAGAACCACATCGACACCTTATATATATATATATATATATATATATATATGATGTCTCCTCATTTGTGATAATATAATATACTTCAGAGACATCATTTTAGGCTTATTTATTAGTTTATAGGTCGATCTTAGCTTAATCTAGTGCACTTTCCTATTTTGAGTCTTGATTTGTAGAATTATTATTTTTAGAGCATATTGGGTTTAATTGTTTATTTAGTGTGAAGCTTTAAAGATAATCATGAAGATTAATTAGAGTCCAAGTCAAAGACTACAAGATATGGAAAGAGATTTGCATGGAAATTGGAGATAAAAAAACAAAGGCTAAAAAGATGGAAAAGGAAAAGCTGCCTAAATCTGGGATTCTGCATACACGTCCAAAGATATGCGTTTTTACCTAAGAAATAGGCCGAATTTGGTAATTTCCTTCATTAGGGTCAAGATAATTCTGTTGCGATTCTTTTGGTATCTTATGGAGCTCAATCCGACCAATAACGAAGAAGATACGCTCAAAACGGTCCAGCAGTGTTTATCTTTATTTACTTACGAATTTGAGTTGGGCTAGGAGTCCATTACTTAAGTTATCTCTAAAGAAACGAATTAGGTCAACCTATACAATATAAATACAGCCTCTTAACACTCTAAAATCATCCTTGGCCAGATCCTAAGGCCAAGAGGAAGCTGCAACACAAGAAAAGAAGTCTGGAAGGAGATGTGCATCAATCATGTCTCCTTCAACCTCTTATTTTGTAATTCTTTTCTCCTCTTTTCTTTGTATGAATTAATTCTATTAGCTTAGGTTTTGCATAATGTATAAACTATGAATTCTAATTCTTCTATCTAAGTTCTTTGGGAATTATATGTTTTAATCTGATATTAGCTACTTATATTTATATTTGATTATGTGTTTTGATTTAATGATTGTTTTCCTTGCGAATGCATGCGTATAGGATTACCTTAATAGTAGTTAGATGGTCTCCTTGACAGGGTGTTTAACTATTGAACCACCACATAAAGTCTAGTGTCGATATTAGTTCTGACAAAACATGATTCTAACTAGATAGTCAAGAGGGTTTGTTTTAACCACCATATCACCAGGATTGCAGTATTTGCTTAGGGCCTTAGTGGCGTTTGATAACCCTAAGATAAAACACTTCTTGGTTGTGCCGTAGCCCCCTTAGTCGCTCTCAAGGTCTAAGGTATGGGAATTTAGAATCCTGACTAAGTATACCAAGAGCTAATATTCTCCCTTATAAATTAGATCTAATAGCTAGAATTAGAAGGATTGGTGCATACTAGTAAAACCTAAGCTATAACTTTCATACTATCTTCTTTTCTTTTCTCTTATTTATTTTATTGTCTTTAGTTTAGTAGTTTAGTTTATTATATAAAAACCAAATAAAAATCTATTTTCCTTTTCTTTCTTTGCGTATTATCTTTTCTATCTTTAATATCTGCACTTGATAAATTGCATAAGTTCTCTCTAACTTTCGTCAGTCCCTGAGGAACGCATCTTCTTATCATAAAAACTTGCATACGTCCTGTAATACTTGCAGTACAGTGTTAGTTTAGGGTGTGTATTTGCACTTATTTATATCATTATTTTATCACACCTTAGGCCACACCAAGTTTTTGGCCCCGCTGCCGGGGACTACATCGTTAGTCCTTGTGCAATTATCTTGTGATTTTATTTTAGTTAGTTCTATTTTACGCTTTTCTTTTTAGTTTTTGTCTTTACAGATTTTTTCTAGGCGAGAGCAGATTTATTAGGAGATAAAGGTTTCGTGCTATTAGATCCTGAAGAAGCTAATACATGATGGAATCTCTAAAGCTCAAGGAGTTAAGCCAACAACTTGAGGAATTACGAGAACAATCGCAACAACTAGCTCGGAGGAATCTAGTACATACATCACCTTTATGTTCTAGTTGTGGAGCAAGAGATCACTCGTGGGGACATTGCATGAACAATCCAGCCTCAATTTCCTTCATGCCTTATCAAAGAGACCATTATTATGATGGTTATTATCAATCTCAAGGAAATTACGCTGATTATCAACCCCCGCAGAGGTACAATTGGGTCGGAGATCAACAGACGTATTATCATAATAACCATTATTATGATTATTATTATCAACCACGACCACAATCTTATTATCCTCCACAACCTATCTATCAAGAAGCGCCGATTTATGACGAAGCTTATCACGAACCACCTCCTTATTCAATGCAGCAAACCGTACAACAACCTTTGAGTTCGAATTCAACCATGGCTAAGATAATGAACATGATTGAAGATATAGAAATTAGCCAGCAGGGATACCAAAACTCGCAGAATGAGCTTATGGAGATGGTGCAGACAATGTCACAAATGGTGGAAAAAACTAAAATCCTTGCAGAAAGGCAACTCAGAAGTAAGACTACTGCTCCAGAAAACAAAGTTTGTCATGCAGTTGAATTAGGAAGTGGAAAAAAACTACCTCCAGCCAGACCAGAACCAGAACCAGACCCTATTCCAGAAACGGGGGGAGAAGAAACAACAAAAGACAAGGTCGAAGAGGTAGTTGAACAAAGAAGTGTCCAAGAGAAGACACCAGAAAAGAAAGAGAGCCCAGTGGTAACCAACACATGTCCTCCTCCACCATTCCCTTCACGTGTCAATAAGGACACTTACCTAGAATACAAGAAGTTCGTTGACATGGTGAACAAGTTAAAGATCATCATCCCGTTTGTAGAAGCTCTAACAAGAATGTCAAAATACGGCCAATTCATGAAGGACATTCTTTCTAACAAACGAAGATTCGATATGAATGGATTGCCAGAGGAGTGTAATGCTACAAATAAAATCGAGTTACCACAAGAAACACCTATTCCCACGAAATCTTGGATGGCACCATCCATGATTATGAAGAATCGAGCTGAAAAGTTCGTGGGAATTAAAGGCAAAGGGTGGAAATTTCGTCATCCTTAATCGAGGTAACACGTCTAACTTTGAAAGACGTTAAACAAAAGTGTTGTACGGGAGACAACCCGTAATTTCTTTTATGTTTTTACATTTTTAAGTTTGTAATTTATGTTTAATTTAGTTAATTTTAGTTGATATTGCATATTTGAGAAAGGTATTAGTGTTTTTGATGCTTAGGTATAGGAGAAATCGAGTTCGGGAGGAAATAAAAATGTTTCGAAAAATTCTGACCATCGGAGCGGTATACCGGACCTCAACCGCGGTATACCGGAGAGCACCACAGGAGCAAAAACCCGTACCACGGGTAGATGCCACGTGGTCTATGCCGAGACGAAAAAAAAATCAAGCTGATGAGTCCGGTATACCGGACGATATCCCCAGTATACCGCTGGAGCAAAAACCCGTGCCACGGGTTACTAGCACGTGTATTTTGACGAGACAAAAGTTTTTGAGCATCAGATGTTCGGGTATACCGGGCCCCACGGCCGGTATACCGCCCACACTCGTTGTGTCAAAAAAAAAATTCACACAATCTGAGAAAACTTCGGCAAGTCATATCTTTTCGCTCGGATGTCGGAATCAGGTGATCTTTGAGCCTAAACTGCATAACTTTTCGAGATCTAGCTGTTGGGGAAGTTTTCGTTTCTGACTGGTATACCGGCCAGAAGTCCGGTATGCCGGCCAGAAAACCCGTGCCACGGGGTGTCACCACGCGTTGTATGCCGAGAGGAAAAATTTCGAAGGCCAGAACTCCGGTATACCGCCCGGAACTGCTGGAGAGAGAGAAAAAACGCGTTTTTTAGGTTATAAGCGTGAGGAGGTTGCTCTATTACGAATTTTTTAATCCTTAAGCTTCTCCTTCTTCCCCAAAACTCTCCCAACTCCATTAAAGCTCATAAAAACCTTCACCAATCATCAAAACACTACCCAATCACCATGAAAACACATCCAATTCATTCTCCACATCATTACAAGGAAGATTCAACCACCTATATCATACCAAAACACCTTGAATCCAAGAATCAAAAGCTTAAATTTCAGAAATTCATCCAACAATTTCTTAAATCCAAGCCAATCCATGAAGAATCCATCTTACCCACATAGAGAATCATCATCAAATCACCCTTCGTAACCCAATTGAGTTGGGGGTCAATTGAGATGATTAAGAGAACATGAACATTATCTACTGAAAGGGAGATGAAGAAATCAAGGTATTGGATCTAATTGAGAAGAAATCAAGTGAGAAAAGTCCTAGTTCCAATCCAAAGGGTAACATAGGTCATGAAAAGAGAGGTTAGCTAGCTGTGTCTGATTCGATAAGCAAAAAGATTCTAACTTTAGTGAAGATGACAACACAACCTCTACAAATCAAAGACCTTACACCCGAAGAAAAAGAGAAAGCTTCAATGGCCATGATAGCTTCTCTGAAGTAACAATTAAAGGAACTACCTTTTCTTGTAAGATAGTATTTGAAGAAGAAGTTGGAGAAGAATACATGAAGGTTCATGGAAATTTGGAATGCTTGGGTTGTTTGTGAATTGTATTTTGTGAGGAGAAGAAGAAGATGTGGCACAGTTGATCTATGAGGATGTGATACGGATTTTCGATCTCTCCCATGTCGTTATATAATGAAATATCCTATTATGATCACGTGTCCTGAACAAAAAGCGAATAAGAAGTTGGGTGAAGAAGATACATTAGATTTAATCCGAGTATCGACAAGGCGAGGTAATAGCCTCGAAGAGTATGTTTTCTTTCTTCCCTACCATTTCTTTATGTGCAATATGTATGCTAATTTTAAATTTTATTTTTCTTGAGTCTTTTTCGAGTCGTGGGGACACGGCTCATTTTTGAGTTGGGGGTGGGGATTCGTTGTCCTCATTTTCCTTTTTGTGTTTTACATAAAATTTAAATTTTTTTAGGTTGAATTAGGCATAGAATATCTTTGAATGTACCGATTTGAGCATGATTTTATTAAGTTAATGATAGTAGGTAGTATGTTTTTGAAAGATGTCATAAGTTTGTTTAGATGCATGCATGAAAACAGGAAATAAAGGATAGAAAAGTTAATGAGCAATGCTAAGAAATTACGTTGAAACTTAGGAATAGTTATTTGGTGTGTAGAACGTGAGGTTTAAAATTAGTTAAAAACCCGCTTATCTATGAACTAGTAGTGAAAAAGTAACAAAATCCGGTAGTTAGAAAAATGAATAAGGCAGTTCTTTCATGATAAAACACTTGAAGCCTTTAGACTTTCTCAACCTTTTGTTTGATTATTGATATTATTTATACGTCTTAGCCCCTCTGAGCCTTTCTAAAGCCTTTATTGAACCACATTATAATCCATACCCTAGTTTATAGGACTTATCTATATGACCCGCACTCGAATCGCAAAACCTGAGACAAACTCGTTTTAGAGCTTGAGTTTGGGGTGGTGGGTTTCATCAGTAGGGAACTTTGGAATTTAGGAATTAGATTTGTGATTTTATTGATGATGAAATTGTTATTATTGTAACCCTTTGTCGGAGTAATAGTGAATGGAAAAGAAGCTACGAGCTAAATTTGCCAACAAGGGTATAAAAAGAAAGAATATATATAAAAAAATAGTGTGATATCTCAACATCAAAAGAGAATCATAACTATACAAAAGAAAAAAAAAAGTTGATTAGAAAAGAAAATATATATTCGGACCGGCAAAGTGGACTTTATATCATCAAAGGTTTTAATTGGGATTATTGGGGATGCACATCAAAAGCATCAATAAATTGGGTTGAGTGAGAACATCTTCAAGTAAAAACTCAAGCTCTAGGGCTATTCGTTGATGGCTAGTGAGGAGAGAGCCAAAAGCTCACTTTTCATTATCCAAATATACCACACCCGTCCTTAAGCCACGTTATAACCAAAGACCTTAGGATTTCTAACTACTAGATGGAGAAACAATTGAGTTATTAGGTAGTAGGTAAGTGGACCATTGGATGTTGTATTTGGGACCTAAGAACAACCTATAGCCATTAACCTGAACTAAGTTATCATCCTCTCCTTCTGGCATTGCGAAATTAATCTTAACTTGAATTTATGGATTGTTGATTACATATATATTAAGCATCTTTGTGCATTATTTCTTGAGCATTACTACATGAGACTTTTTAGATATGTTGCTCTAGGATCATTCATTGTGTTCTGTTCTTATTCTCCTCCTACTTCTTCTTCTTGACTACCCTACTGTTCTTTACTTTTATTGTATCGGGACGATACAACTTTGAGTTGGGGGTCTTCATGTATCCTCATTTGTGATAATATAATATACTTCAGAGACATCATTTTAGGCTTATTTATTAGTTTATAGGTCGATCTTAGCTTAATCTAGTGCACTTTCCTATTTTGAGTCTTGATTTGTAGAATTATTATTTTTAGAGCATATTAGGTTTAATTGTTTATTTAGTGTGAAGCTTTAAAGATAATTATGGAGATTAATTAGAGTCCAAGTCAAAGACTACAAGATATGGAAAGAGATTTGCATGGAAATTGGAGATTAGGAAACAAAGGCTAAAAAGATGGAAAAGGAAAAGCTGCCTAAATCTGGGATTCTGCATACACGTCCAAAGATATGCGTTTTTACCTAAGAAATAGGCCGAATTTGGTAATTTCCTTCTTTTGGGTCAAGATAATTCTGTTGCGATTCTTTAGGTATCTTATGGAGCTCAATCCGACTAATAACGAAGAAGATACGCTCAAAACGGTCCAGCAATGTTTATCTTTATTTCCTTACGAATTTGAGTTGGGCTAGGAGTCCATTACTTAAGTTATCTCTAAAGAAACGAATTAGGTCAACCTATACAATATAAATACAGCCTCTTAACACTCTAAAATCATCCTTGGCCAGACCCTAAGGCCAAGAGGAAGCTGCAACACAAGAAAAGAAGTCTGGAAGGAGATGTGCATCAATCATGTCTCCTTCGACCTCTTATTTTGTAATTCTTTTCTCTTCTTTTCTTTGTATGAATTAATTCTATTAGCTTAGGTTTTGCATAATGTATAAACTATGAATTCTAATTCTTCTATCTAAGTTCTTTGGGAATTATATGTTTTAATCTGATATTAGCTACTTATCTTTATATTTGATTATGTGTTTTGATTTAATGATTGTTTTCCTTGCGAATGCATGCGTATAGGATTACCTTAATAGTAGTTAGATGGTCTCCTTGACAGGGTGTTTAACTATTAAACCACCACATAACATCTAGTGTCGATATTAGTTCTGACAAAACATGATTCTAACTAGATAGTCATTAGGGTTTGTTTTAACCACCATATCACCAGGATTGCAGTATTTGCTTAGGGCCTTAGTGGCGTTTGATAACCCTAAGATAAAACACTTCTTGGTTGTGCCGTAGCCCCCTTAGTCGCTCTCAAGGTCTAAGGTATGGGAATTTAGAATCCTGACTAAGTATACCAAGAGCTAATATTCTCCCTTATAAATTAGATCTAATAGCTAGAATTAGAATGATTGGTGCATACTAGTAAAACCTAAGCTATAACTTTCATCCTATCTTCTTTTCTTTTCTCTTATTTATTTTATTGTCTTTAGTTTAGTAGTTTAGTTTATTATATAAAAACCAAATAAAAATCTATTTTCCTTTTCTTTCTTTGCGTATTATCTTTTCTATCTTTAATATCTGCACTTGATAAATTGCATAAGTTCTCTCTAACTTTCGTCAGTCCCTGAGGAACGCATCTTCTTATCATTAAAACTTGCATACGTCCTGTAATGCTTGCAGTACAGTGTTAGTTTAGGGTGTGTATTTGCACTTATTTATATCATTATTTTATCACACCTTAGGCCACACCAATATATATATATATATGTGTGTGTGTGTGTGTAATAAATTCTTATTTGAGTGAAAACCACGAGCGCCCTCTAACTTTCAGCAAAATGCCCGAAAGATCCTCTATCTACCATTTGTCACAAGATAATCATTTACGTTAATATTTTGTGTCAATGGTAGTTTTTTTATCACTTTCTATCTATCGACCGTTAGTCAACTCTATGTGGCGCCACATCAGTACCACATAACCGATACCTAAGCAAGACGTTATCATCATTACACATCATTACTCTTATTATTTATTTTTTAAAAAATCACTATTTTAATTCTTAAAGACCAACCAGAAAAAAAGGAAAAAAAATCCCTTGTAGATCTTCTTTGCTCTCACGCACAAGCAAACCCCGTCACTCTTGGTCCATTCTCCACCATCATCAACGGAAAACCGACGCCACCTGCACAAGAATTCCGCCGCCACTTGTGGTCCATTCTCCACCATTGGTCGCTCTCCTACACAAGAAAACCGCCGCTCCTCCATCTTCCCAAGAAAATCGGCACCACACGTGTCTATTCACCACCCTCAACAACCAGTTTGGCTACGCCATCTTCCGACACCAAGCCGCTCTCCTGCACAACCTGAATTAAGGTAAAACAAAGAATCTCTTTACACTCACTTCCACACCAAGCCTCTCTCATGTACATGAAAATTGCCGCCACTCAAGAACCTTGCTCCTGTGATTAAAATAATCACCGGTTTTGACAAAAAAAATGGTTTCCCATAAAACAAAAGAAATAAAATTCGATTTTAATGTAAACTAACTATTACAGAAAAATGAATTACGATTACAAGAAAATGAAATACACTTACACGGAAAGAAAAAAATAACAATTACACCGACGGTTGTTAAAAATATTTTCCAGCATACCGGTATCTCTAACGGAAAAACGAAACTAACTTAGTGTTTTTAGAGAAAAGGTGAGGCAGAATGTTATTCTTTCCCGTAATTGAATTGATTGGGTTGACGATTTTGATTGGCTCTTAATCACCACGTTTTTTATATTTGGTTGACTTGATATTCCCACGTGTTGACTATCTTCTTGTAACAGCTAATGGAATATTCTCTTTAACACGTGCGTGATTGGTGGAGACTTGTCTTTACATTTATCTTCTGGTTGAGTTTGAATTGCCAACGACCACTATAAGAGCTTGTAGGAAAACCCATTTCATTTTTCATTTTTTGACTCCTCAACTCCCCCACGAGCCCATGCCCATGCCCCACGCCGTCACCGTAGCCGTCGCCGTCGCTAGGCCGGTGGGTGGTGGTGGTGGTGGTGCGCGTGTGTGGGGCTTTGTTATTCCCTTTTAGCTTCCATAGTGACTAGTTATTGTGATAGGATTACATAGGTAAGTTATTTTATATAGATAAAATCTCCTACTCACCTCCTATGTGGGACAAAATCCTTCACAAAAGATGTCCTTTCCACTTTTCAAAGGGAATGAGAAGAGTCTTAGTTAATCCTCTATATTAATCTAAGTCTCTTCCACTTCTACTAAAATAAAATGACCGGATTATAGATTATACTCTTAAATTAATAATTGTATAACTTTAATTCAACAATCCCTCACTCAGGGTCTTTTGGAGAGGCAGTGATTAGGTTTCCATACCTATCAACATTTTGGGTGAATTGTACTTAAGTGGGAATATCTTTCGATTTGAATTGACACGTAATGAAGTGAGGTAACCACCGAATTCCGTTTAAGTGAACTTACTCTTGAACTTAACGTTTTCGATCGAGACCCCCACAGCACATACTCTACCCTGCTGAAAGCTATAGGTCCCTCGAACATCCCCTTTCAGTTCATCAAGTCCTTCTCTAAGGACCACCCTTCATGGGCTATGAACTTTTGTGGATTTCTTCATTTTAAGATTGTTTAAGGACGTCTCCTTTTTAACATTCTATTTTGAAGTTTGGGTATCGTGATTACCCGTGAATTCAACAAGTCCTTCTCGAAAAGACCACCATTTAGGCTATGAATTATGTATGAGGTTTAAACACTCAGTACATCTTATTCATCAAGTCCTTCTCAACAGGACCACCACAAGTGACTATGAATTTTAAGACGACTTTGTTTTGAGCCATAGGGATGGAGAGAATCATATTGACCCATTGGTCACATGTTCCCCATTAATAGGTTTCATTCCCATCCCCCTCGATGTCTCCAAGACTACTCTCCTGGTTAAGCCTTTGGTAAATGGATCAGCTAGGTTGTTCTCTGATCGTACATATTCCAAGGCTATCACACCATTTTTCAGTAACTGTCTTGCTGACCCATGTCTGATGCGAATATGTCTCTTCTTCCTATTATAGGTGCTATTATGAGCGACTCAAATGGCTACTTATGAATCACATTGGATACACACATGTGTGGCACTTCCTTCCCAAAGTGGCACATCTGATAGAAGACTTCTCAACCACTTAGCTTCTTGCCCAGCTAACTCTAGTGCTATGAACTCAAACTCCATGGTGGAGCGTGCTATACAGGTCTGTTTGGAAGACTTCCACAATACAACACCTCCCCCTAAGATGAACACATAGCCACTGGTGGAGTTTACTTCGTCATTGTCAGAGATCTATTTTGCATCACAAAATCCCTCAAGGACCGCAGGGAATTTGTTATAGTGCAAGCCTAGATCAATGGTACCCCTTAAGTACTTCAATAGACGGCGAAGTGCAACCCAGTGGTCACTACTCGGGTTATGAGTATATCGACTAAGTCTACTCACGGCATAGGCAATATCGGGTCGAGTATAGTTTATCAAGAACATCACACTCCCTATGATCTTAGCATATTCATTTTGGGATATAACATTCCCAACGTGTTTGGATAAATGAATGTTGGAATCATAAGGAGTATTTACAGGCGTTGCCTTAAAGGAATTGAACTTTTTCAGCATCCTTTCTACGTAATGAGACTGATTCAGGGTAATATCATTACTGATCCTAATGATTTTTACCCCAAGTATTACATCAGCTTCTCCCATATCTTTCATGTCAAATCTGGAAGACAAGAAGCGTTTAGTCTCATTTATAATATGAATAGTAGTACCAAAGATGAGCATGTCATCTACAGAGAGGCAGATGATAACACACTCTGAATTTTTTACCTTGGAGTAAACACATGAATCAAAAGGGTTAGCTAGAAAACCATCTGAAATAAGAGTACTATCTAGTTTTTCATACCATTTTTTCGGCGCCTGTTTCAAACCATACAAGAATTTTTTCAACTTACACACTTTGTCCCCTTGACCAGGGACCACACACCCTTCAGGTTGAGCCATGTAGATCTCTTCATCTTGATCTCCATTCAGGAACGCGGTTTTGACATCCATTTGATGTATTACAAGTTCGTTAATGACGGCTAGAGTAATAAGGGTTCTTATCGTGGCAATTTTGGTCACTGGGAGTAAGTCTCAAAGTAGTCTAAACCTTTATTTTGGGTGAAGCCCTTAATAACAAGTCTTGCTTTGAATTTTTCTATTGAGCCATCAGGTCTCAACTTTTTCTTAAAAATCCATTTGCTACTAAAAGGTTTGCTGCCCCTAGGTAAGTCGGTTATTCCCATGTATGGTTACTTTTAATCAATCAAGTTCACTATTAATGGCCTCTTTCCAAAAACTAGCATCTATAGATTTTAAAGCATCTTCATAAGTTTTTGGGTCTTCCTCCATAAGGAGGTAGTTGACTACCTGTTTGTTTAATATGTCAATGTGAAAACCTTCGGTCATAAAGGCTGTTACAAAGTCAGGTTTGAAGCTGGACTCGATCCTACGCCTCTTACTTCTCCTAGGTTCTTCCTCGGGAATACTATTAGGCTCCATGTAAGTGGAGGGGTTAGAAAAAACATCACAAAGAGGTAAAACCTCATTAGTAGATAAGTTATCAACAGGTTAAGAAGCATTGACAGTATTTAAATTCTTCAAAGGGAAAACATGTTCAAGGAACTCAGCATCTCTAAATTCACAAATAGAGTTATCATCCAAGGACAAGAATCAGTATGCCGCACTATTCTGAGCGTACCCTATGAAAATTGAGTCAACGGTTTTGGGTCCAACGGTGACAGTTTTAAAATCAGGTAGTTTTACTTTGGCTAGGCACCCCCACACTTTTAAAAATTTCAGGTTTGGTGGAAAACCCTTCCACATCTCATAAGGGGTCTTTTATAGGGATTTATATGGTACCGTATTAAGTACATAACATGCTGATAAGACAGCTTCCCCCCACATGTTGTTTGGTAAACCTGAACTTATTAACATGGCACCTCTATAACATTCAGAGTCTACCCTAATCGAATTGTCCTTCTGTAATGAATTAATAACATTATTCGTTTTGACACCACCGATGCGGGGTTCAACAATCACAGTGAGCCACACATTATTGTTTATCATCATATCTCGAAGCACCAATTAATACATTATACTTTCTTTTTACTTTGTTCCACAAAATTTGTCTATTTAGCTTTTCACAAAAATTAATAAATATAATAAATGTATTCATTATTATAAAAATACCTTTAATAAAGTATCTTGATATTTTAAATATATATTAAAAATATAAATTTTAATATTTTAATAACAGGAATAGTGGAAAAGGGTGTATTGAAATCTTAAATAGACGCTCTCTCTCTGCTAAAAAAAACTAGTCGTTATCTTCTTGCCAATTCTTGCTCCCTTCAATCCATTGATGGAAAATCCGCCGGAGAAGGTGGATGATACAGGAACGGTGCCGCCGGATAATGGGGTAGCGTCTGATTTGATGGTGCTGGACTCGGGTAACATGGCTGGCGAAGTGGTGGCTTATCCACCACTGATGCAAGCTGTGGAGCGAATGAACAAAAGGGCTCGTCCCTCATCAATAGTAGCTAACACGATCAATAATGGCGCGGAAAAGCCTCCAACAGGGGCGGCTCATTCTGGAGGGCAAAATCAAACCAATCCGCCACGGAAAACATCTGCATGGTACGGTGCGTTAACGGGTAAGAGGTCAATTATCCCTACTATTTTCGATAATGATGAAATCAATACGAATAGGCGTAATGGGTTTGATGAGAATTTTCTTGAATCAATAAAAGATGATGTATTAATGGATGACTGTGAATTCCCCCAAGTGTTAAGGTCCTAGGAGGAAATTATCGAGGGGATTCAGTTATGGAATAATACAGTTGTGGTTAGGTTGTTGGGTTCAAAAGTTAGTTTTGGGTATTTATCGACTAAATTACAACAACTCCGGAAGCCCAAGGGGAGGATTGAGCTTGTGGATGTTGGATATGGGTATTTTATGGTGAAATTTGAAAGGAAAGATGACTGTGAGTTTGCGTTAGCGGGTGGTCCTTGGATGATATTCGATCATTACTTGATTGTGAGAGAATGGACTCCAGAGTTTAGGCCGCACACATATTCGATTACTACTACTACAGCATGGGTTCGGATTTCTAATGTTGGAATGCAAAATTACACGGCGTGGATTCTTCGGAAAATGGGCAATTTAGTTGGGAGGACGGTTCGGATTGATCCGCTAACTAAAGCACGGAAAAAAGGTAACTCGCAAGAATCGCCGTGGAATTGGACCTAGGGAAGGCTCTTATAAAAAAATACATATTGGTGGGGAGACTTTCTTGGTGGAATATGAGGGGCTACATTTAGTGTGTTTTGAATGCGGTAAATTCGGCCATTATAAGGATAAGTGTGGGGTGACTTCACCACAACAAAATCAGTCACAACCAGGAGTGAGTGGAACAAGTCATATATCTCCTCAACTTCAGGGGCCTGGTGCGGATAATCACGTAGAGGAGACCTATGGCGAGTGGATGACAGTTAAAAGGAATAATCGGGTCAATAATAGGAATAACAGTATAATCAGGTTCCCGCGGTTCGGGGAGGATCAAATAGGGAACTCGGATCAAGGTTCGAAGCACTTTTTTTAGAGGATGGAAGGAAATTCAGTAACTAATTTAATCAAGGTAAAGCACCACTTGGTAGGAGGAATAATGATTTGAATGGTAGGGAAGGGTTCTTAATAATTTGAATGGGAATGGTTCAAATCGGGTTCGTTCAGGGGGGCCATAGGGTTGTGATGGACCTGGATTTTTGAACAAAGAGGTCAATTAACTTCAAT
Organism: Nemophila menziesii; assembly: GCA_029959085.1. Classification (NCBI taxonomy): domain Eukaryota; kingdom Viridiplantae; phylum Streptophyta; class Magnoliopsida; order Boraginales; family Hydrophyllaceae; genus Nemophila; species Nemophila menziesii. Next base: position 6,071,093 of record JARWIR010000031.1, read on the forward strand.
ACCGGAAATAGAGGCCATTGGAGGAGGAGTGGGAAAGGAAAGGCGAGTTGCTGGTAGTGTTGTGAGTCGGGTTAATAATGAGAATAAGAATAAAAGTGGGGCTGGGGAATCGAGCAAAGGGGAGGGAAAGGAAAGTGGTAATAGTCCAGGGACTAATGGGCAAGTTTTAGACGAAAATAGGGACCATTTGACGAAAAACAGCGGTGCTACAGTGATGTGCGAAAGAGAACATGTGTCAGGTGGGGTTTTCGAGTATCAGAACAGTAAAATGGTGTTAATTGAAGGGAAAAAGGGGGCGGATCAGTTTGTTTCAGGTAATGAAGAGGAGGTAGAAGTTGCAGGGACTAAACTCGCAATTACTGAAAATATGGGGAGTGGGAATTCTAGCGCTACAGTGCAAGATCAGGGGCTGGTTTTGGCAGGGGCCTTCCCTGCAAATTCCGGAAATCATCGGATGAGTGGCTAGCTCAGCAGGTCGCGGGGTGGGTGACAACCACACGTGGCTCACCTGGGATAGCTACAACGTTTGAAGGGAATTTGAGGACAGAGTCGGATCTCAGTAATAACAGCATCAACCCGGGCATTACAGGGGCAGTTGCTTCATTTACGGAGGACACAGAGCTATCAGCAGTTCGCGAGACACAATTCGAAAGAGCAGATGGGAATGAGCAAATGGAATTCCTCTCGGAGGAAGGAGCAACCACGGATTAGGTAAGCTCCTAAACTTCTTGTTCCTTTTAACTAACAAGTTTCTTTATGTGTACACAAGACAGGAATTCGGAGTGTTGGGGAGGTCTTTCACAACCACTTAACATTTTGGTCTAGAATTGTCATGGCGCCTTGGTGGATAATTTCCAAAGAGTAGTTCGAGAGATGATACGTTTCCATCGGGTTTGGTTAACAGTTATAGTAGAGCCCAGAGTCAGTGGTGGGATAGCAAATGATATTGTGAGGAGACTAGGGAAAGTAAACTCAACAAGAGTGGAAGCGGGTAATTTTAAAGGAGGAATATCGCTCCTTTGGGACGATTCAGATATTGGGGTTCGAGTTTTACCAGCAGATAAGAAAGTGATTAACATAGAAGTATCCAAAGATAATTGTGAAACTTGGGTCTTTTCGGCTATTTATGCGTGTCCCAGAGCGGAAGGGAGGGAACCGTTATGAAATTCTCTTCACAAATCCTTCAGTAACATTGACAAACCGTGGTTAATAGCCGGAGATTTCAACCATGTAGGTAAGGAAATAGATAAGAAGGGTGGTGAGCCGGGTATTACTGGAAGAATGGAAAGATTCGAAGAATGGCGACACAGTTGTGATTTAATCGACATGAGTTTCGAAGGTCCGAGGTTTACATGGTGTGATTCGTGGAATACAGGACAACGTATAATACTAATTTTATATCACTTTTTCAGTTTGCGAAGGTGACTCATCTGTATCGAAGGCACTCGGATCACGCCCCAATTCTGATCTAGCTTGAACCATCGGTACAAATACGTACACCTAGGAGTTTTCGTTTTGAAGCGGCGTGGTGTCTGCATAAGAATTTTAAAGACTTTATATTAGATAAGTGGAATGGGGCGGTTTCCGACCTAGGAGACTCGCTTTCGGAAATTACAGAATAGTTACTTGAGTGGAAGCGGTTTTTTGGGATATCAATAAGAAGAAGAGAGTTCTTCTAGCAAGGCTTCGGGGAATTCAATTATCTTTACAGAAAAAGTATAACCCTTCCTTGTTTAGACTTGGGAAAAGACTTCGGCAAGACTATCTTAGCGTACTTGAAGAGGAGGAGATTTTTTGGTTTCAACGCTTTAGAGAAAGTTGGTTTCGTTCAGGTGATCGTAATACCAGGCTATAATATTTGGCTACTTTTAAAAAAAGAAGAGTTTCTAGAATGCAGTGGCTTAGAGATTCGAATGGTTTATGGGTGGAGGATAATGGGGATTTGGGTAGATTGGTTCGCAATTATTCATTGAGCTTTATTCGGAACACGATACGTTTGTGGGACCATTTGGTATGCCCCACGGTAGGAGTTTGGAAGTGTGGGAAAGAGAGCTTCTAGGAGAAGAGTTTACGGATGAGGAAGTTCGGATTGCGGTGTTTCAGACGAACCCGAATAAAGCACTTGGTAGGGATGGTATATCAGCGTCATTTTATCAGAAATGTTGGGATATAGTAGGCTCAGATATTTGTAAGATGGTTAGGGATTCGATTCGGACTGGTGAGTTCTCGCGCAAGCTGAATGGGACTTCGATTCATCTTATACCGAAAATTCCGGAGCCGGAAGTTGTGGGTAGTCTTAGATCAATTAGCTTGATTAATGTACCGGTAAAGTTCGTGATGAAGGCTATGGTGAACTGGGTTAGACCCTTGCTTGCGGATAGAATTGGTCCAAATCAAAGTAGATTTCTTCTGGGCCGTTCAACGATTGACAATGTGGTTTTGGTCGAAGAAGTTGATCATCGTATGCAGAAACTTACTACGAAAAAGGGTGTTATGGCAGTTAAAATAGATTTAGCGAAAGCTTATGACAAGTTGAGTTGGCGATTCATAGAAGATACTATATCGTTCTTTGGTTTCCCGCTCTCTTGGAGTAAGCTTATCATGTCATCTATGGCCGCGAATGAGATGCGAGTGCTTTGGAATGGTGAACAGCTGGATCCTTTTACACCGCAGCGTGGAATTCGGCAGGGAGACCCTCTCTCTCCTTATATATTTGTGTTGTGTATGGAACGTTTATCTATGCTTATTCAGGGACTTTGCGATAGTGGAGAAATGTCACCTATTTGCCTACATCGTCAAGGTCCCCTGATATCCCATGTTTTTTTTGCAGATGACTTGTTGCTCTTTGCTGAAGCAGATGGGACTCAAGTGCGGCTGATTAAAGAAGTATTGAAAGTTTTCTATGAGGAAGCCGGTCAAACGGTGAGCGAGGCAAAGTCTTTGATTTACTTTTCTAGGAATGTGAGTGAAGAAGAGGCGATGCATCTTGCGGGTAGGAGTGGTTTCACGAGGATCGATTCGCTAGGAGTATACTTGGGAAGACCAATACGATCCCAATGTTTACCTAGAGGTTTTTTCAGACAAGTTACGACGAAGATGAGGAGTAAGTTACCGCATTGGAAGAGTCAGAATCTTTTCTTGGCAGGGAGAGTAACTTTGGCACAATCGGTGCTCTCGGCTATACTGACTTATATTATGCAAACGCTGAAACTTCCGGTTAATGTTTGTATGGAAATTGATCGAATTATAAGAGATTTCATTTGGGGTTCATCTAGTGAAGGCCGGAAGATCCATTGGTTGTCATGGGAGGTGTTGTGTCGTCCTAAGAAATACGGTGGGTTAGGTCTTCGAAGCGCAAAGAACTATAATCGATCACTCCTAGCGAAACTTAGCTGGAAGATTTTAAGGAATGAACCGTTGTTATGGGTTAGTGTTTTAAAGCAAAAATATTTCCGAAATGGCTTTTTGGATCAGGAAGTTAAGTCGGCCGATTCGAGAGTTTGTAAGAGTATTTTGGCGGGTCGAGAAGTGATTAGAGCGAATGTGGAGGAGATCAGTATGAGGAGTGGAGTATCGTACAAGTGGAAGCTCGAAAACTCGGGACTATTCACGGTAAAGTCGGCTTATATTAGTCTGTTACCGGAGTTGGGTGTTCCGGATTTTAGGTTGAAGTTAGTATGGGCCTTAAAGTGCCCCCAGAAAGTGAAGATGCACATATGGAGAGTGGTGTGGGACCGGTTACCTACTGGTCAAAACCTAGTAACTAGGGGAGTGCTTGAGGACCCGAGGTGTCGGGTGTGCGAAGAAGTTTCCGAAAATGCAGCCCATTTACTTCAGGGATGTAATGGTTATAAGTAGGCGTTTAGGAGGTGTTTTAGAGTGGATAGTGGGGTTGATACAGGCCTGAGAAGACCAGCTGCAGGTGGGACGCTGAATATAGCTTCTGCAGCGAACAATTACAGCAGCTCCGGGAGTTCGAGCCACTTGTCTTCACGTGAAATTATGCCGCACCAGCAGCAGGGTAGCCGAGCGAATATGGGTACAGTGCTGCTTATGAATGCAGGGACTACAGGTGCAATTAATGGACCTGCAACTTTTAAAAAGAAAATGGAGGACCTGCTCTCTTCGAAAACAATTATAAATGGGCTTGAGGAGAAGTACATTTTTGCTGCGTTTACATGGCATGTTTGGTTGGATAGGAACGAGAGAATTTTCTAGCAATCTCCTAAGATGAAATCAGTTAAAGAGTTGTGTGCGGTGATTAGAAACTCAGCTACTAATTACGCAAGAGCGTGGGGAACAGAGAGAGATGGAGGTGTGATTATGGTGGCTAGAACAATATTAGTTAGATGGGTGAAACCGGTGGAGGGTATTAAGTTGAACGTGGATGGGTCTTTTGACGAGCAAAAATCCGTGGCAAGTGTTGGTGGTCTTTTCCGAGATACAGGTGGTGAATATCTTCGTGGTTTTGCAGGATGTTGTGTAGCGCGCACATCATTTGAGACAGAACTCCTTGCTTTGCATTTCGGGCTTCATATGGCGGTGCAATTGGTCTTTACATCTCTTACAATAGAAACAGACTCGAGTGAGTTGCACGCGCTAGTGAAGGGCGGTGCGAACTCAAGGGGATTTTCTAATAGTATTATTGGGGCGTGTCGGGATATCTTGAATTCTAATGAGTGTTTTGAGCTTCTTTGGATATGTCGAGAGGCGAACAAATATGCGGATTGGATAGCGAAGTGCGGGGTATCTAATGTTGAGGGACCGGTGCCATATAGGGACCCACTGGAGGGACTTTGGCGTCTTCTAACAAGCGATCGGTATGGTTGGACCGTGCCGAGAATAACACGTAGTAGTTAATAATTTGTAAGGAAGCTTGCTTCCTGGTCTTCGGGTCTCATTTGTAAAAAAAAAATCTTGAATAGACAATATATTTTATATACTATTTTTTGTATGTCTATAAAACAGTGAAAGAAAGTATATTTCAAGAAATAAGTAATTCTCTCTGAAGGAGGAAAAGAAGTTCTCATCAAAGCAATTCTCCAAGCGATTCCGAATTATTATATGTCTATTTTCTCTTTCCCAATTACTTTTTGCAATAAACTTATATCCGCTATCGCTAACTTCTGGTGGAGCTCAGGTGTAAAAAATAGAATACACTGGGTCGCATGGGAAAAAATTGCAGTTAGCAAACTTATCGGAGGCCTTGGTTTCAAAGATTTCAAGAAAATGAACACGGTTCTACTTGCAGCACAGGCATGGAGACTCATGAGCTCCCCGAACAATCTGGCTGCAAAACTCCTAAAAGGTATTTATTTCAACAAATCCAGTTTCTTAAAATGCAAGCTTAGACAAAGTAGAACATGGAATTGGGCGAGTCTAATAGAAGGAAGAGATTTCATAAAAAAACACGGAATAGTAGTGATAGGTGATGGAAAAGACACAAACATTTGGGAGGACAGATGGCTTGACACAGAATGGAAATTGGATAAACCCAAAGGTACGAATTTATCTAAAGTTAGCGAGATAATTAGAGAAGGGAAAAATGAGTGGAAAGAAGAAGAATTGGATGATATTTTCCCAGAACCAATCATTCATATCATCAAGAATACAAAAATCAAAGAATTTGGATCTCAAGACAGACTAATATGGCCTCATGGGAAGAATGGTGATTATGATACAAAGACAGGATATAGGGTAATCACGGAAGAACAAATAAGGAATAAAGCAACAACAACAAAATCCAATAGACTAGAGGACTCACCAATATGGAAGATGATATGGAAATCTAATATCCCAAAAAAAATCAAGTTATTCATGTGGAGATTAGTTAACAATGCCATACCAACAAGGAACAACCTTCACAAAAGAAAATGTGCTGAGGGAACAAATTGTCTATGGTGCAATGAGAATATTGAAAACGTAGAACATCTTCTGCTTCATTGTACGATGTGCAAAGATATATGGGCAGGATCAATCCTTCAAATTAAAATACAAGACAAGAATTGCGAAAGCATAGAGGTATGGTTCATGAACATCATTAAATCATATACAGAGGGTGGATGGGAAGAAAATATCATTCGAGATTTTATCATGATAAATCTCTGGAATATATGGAAAGCAAAAATGAAGGCCACACACGAAGGTAGCCCGGTTTGCGGGACTGGAATAAATATTGTATCGAAGAAATTGATGCAAGATATTCACGGGATAAATTGGGTTGCAGAAAACTATAAGGGCTTTAAAAAACAAGGTGTAGGGTATGAAAATAATAACAGTAGAGGAGAAGAAAACCAAGATTTCTCTTTCTACTGCGATGCTTCTTTCAAAAGCAAGTGGGAGCCTACGGGATTGGCGATTATAGGACGAGAGGAAAACGGAAATAAAATATTCGAATATAGCCAGAACATTAATTGTGACTCAGCACTGAAAGGGGAAGCAGAAGCTATTCTTAGAGCTACCCAAATTGGTAATATCTTCCCAACAAAAAAAGTCACGATTTTATCAGACAACCTTGAGATCATTCAAGGTACGAAGCAGGTGTCAGCAGCTCGTTGGGATATCCAACCCATCCTTTACAAGATTATCAGCAATGCTGAAGAGCACGGGCAGATCACTTTCCGCCATATCAACAGGGGGCTCAACAGTATCGCAGACAAACTTGCAAAAGAAGCTAGACACAGGGCAACGGAACAACGTCGAAACACGCCTAGCGTGTTCGATCTATCAACTTACTTTAGTAAACTAGGAATAGGATAATTTTGTCTTATGTTGGGGTGTCTTTACATCCCCCATATGTCCAAAAAAAAAAAAATAAGTAGTTAAACAAATTATAATATTAGATAAAATAGTATTAAAATTTTAACAACAAGCACATAATTAATCCCAATAACCTTCATATCCTCGTACACATTCAAATACCCATAGAAATTTCCTGACCCTAGTTTTTTCCAACGGAGAACATCTATTCAGCAATTGTCTTCAATTGACTCTAGTTTCACCATGTAAAACTCAGAAACGATTTTGCTATTACTACCTAATACATAGATTATCCATAAACTAAGTGCAAGAATCAGATGATGATACTTCAGTTGATGTAATCCCTTTAATTTCTTAGTAAATGGAATATAATCTTCTTCTCTTTTTTATTGTTCGGAGATCTTCTTCTCTTTCAATACATGTAATATCACTTTCTTCACCTGCATCATCGAGTCGGAGGAGACTTTCAAAGTATAGGCATGAAAACCAAATATCCCACTTTACTGGGAGTTCTACTTCATCAAACGATTTCTTCTCACAATTATATATATCAATATTATTCCAAAATTTCGTCGGCCTCATAATCATCAATTGTGTATCAGAATCCAATATTAGTTTAGTCCAAGAATACGTAGACCCATTATCTTTCATTATCCACTTCTCCCTAGCATATATATAGTCACAATATAGCTGGTGACAACCATTCAAAATTGCTAAAGACAAGAAGGGAGTCTGAACTGAATCTTGTGGTGGTGGTAGAATATTGAATCTCTCAGTTCGAAGATTAAAAGCAAGAATAGAATGGTCGTTGAGCAGCCAATACAGGGCATCATTAACAAATACTCCTACGCAACAGCTCCCCCATTTAAGCTCAACTCCATATGCAAAGTCCTCCAATTTCCTCCATTTATTTGATTTTAGACTAAATATGTTAACTTGATAGGACTTAGTATTTTTATATCTTACTAACTGAACCACCTTGTAATCATTTGTGCTTTCATCGTATCCAAAACCATGAACGCAGTAATTATACAATTTAAAGGGTTTTCTCTATTCATTGGAACAATTAGGTAACAGAAGGTGCTTTCGAGTTGAAGGGTTCCACAAAACAATTGTACCTTCTGGCTTTGAATAGAGTAGATGAAAGAATTAATTAGATTTAAAGGCAAGAGGATTTATAAGCGTTTACCTCTTGAAGAGCAGCGGAAATAAAACACAGATTCAATAGCTTGGATCACAGATCTTCTTACAGCGAAGAAGAACTTTTGTTCACAACCTAAGAGCCTCAGATTCTTTTGATTTATGTATTTTTCTTATGAAGAACAGAATAGTATATTGAGATATTGAGCGTTGAATTGAAGATGTAAGTAAAGGAGTTGTCTAACTTCTGACTTCTCTACAGATAATGATAAGGCCGTTCTCTTATAATGGGGAAGTGGTGTTATAAAATAAATAACTTCCCTTGATTTTGAATTTAAATATTTAAATTCAAAACAAAAACTATTAACTACATTTTGGCGGACAATCAAATAAATATAATAAATATTTATTTTATTTATTTCTTTCATTCTCCCACTCGCCATAATGAAGTTACATCTTATCCATAGAATCCACATCTCATTACATCATATCTTCCCATATACACACCTGAATCAAAATATCATCATACTTGGCAAATAGGTCGTGCGACCGGCAAGCATACGAGCATACGTTACTAATAACCTGTTAGGGTACATAGTTGCTCAAAATAGTTTCATCTGTTACGTATCCTGCAGTACCCCAGACTAACAATATGTTGTATCATATTACAGTAACTCTGACCCCTTCTATATCACAACTTCTATGTGAAAAAGAGCTCACTGTCATTTCGTTTATGTGTCTCACTATCATGTTATAGTCCCTATTGACTTACATGATCGGTTAACCTGCAAGCACACATTTGATACACAATTCTAGTCTTCCCTTTACACTTATATCCTTTTATATTGATTAGGTTGCTTTCCCAACATACCCCATTAGACCGAATCACTCATGATCATTGGTAATGTGTTCAAAGTAGCATACACCTAATCAAAATATCAAGATATAGTCAAAAGTAATAAGGGCACAAATCAAAGGTATCACACAGTGAAGAAACAGGGATCAATTCTTCACTTCCTTTTGGTCGAAAGCACATGTGGTATGACACACATGTTATGGTATTATTCATATAACTCAAATTGTATGTCATAATTTTACAAATACCATACAGATATATAATTAGACAAGCCTCGTTGCCTAAGATGAATTCTTCGATCGATCAACCCTTCTATGAAATCAATCAAGTAATTCATATCTGGCTATTATAGACTAAGTAGATAGTGTGATTCTACTTCGATCATAATATAAGCTTAACATGGTTTATCCATGTTTATGATCTCATCTTAACACTCAGTTAAGGCGACTATCTTAACTCATTTTATCTTAAGGGTTCTTCACTGCTATGAGTTAGTCTCATCTTTGCGCACTTCTTATGCCAAAGGCGATTGCCCGTGTGATAGGGCCAATCTCAGTCTATAGGACATACATACTTACAAAATCACACGCAATATATATAATACATATCAAACATGATATTATTAAAATAAACAATTAAATAAACATACTAATGGAAATATATACATGAGTGCACATAAACTAGCAATAATTTATACATTATATCTTGCTTAATCCTATAGATCTAACATGATCCATGAATACATCCCTTGGGATAGCTTTTGTGAATGGATCGGAAAGCATATTGCGTGTGGGTATATATTGCAAAGTAACATCCTTTTGTGCAATTATATCTCTGACAAAGTTATACTTTATATCAATGTGTTTGGTCTTGCTGTGATATTTTGGATCTTTCACATAAGCCATTGCAGCTTGACTATCACAGTATATTGTTATTGGACTCCCACTATCACCAGAGAATCCTAAATGTTCAAAGAACCTTTTTGACCAAACAGCCTCCTGAACCGCAGCTGAGCATGCTACAAATTCAGCTTCCATCGTTGACAAAGCTACACAGGTTTGTTTCTTGCTACTCCACGAGATTGCGCAATTATTTAGCAAGAAAACATAACCTGAAGTGGATTTACGCCCATCTATATCACCAGCCCAATCGACATCTGTATATCCTTCTAGGCGTAATTTATCTCCTCGAAAGCATAAGGCATGATCTTTAGTGCCTTTTAGATATCTCAATATCCTTTTCACAGCTTTCCAATGCTCTTGTCCAGGGTTCGATTGAAAACGACTAACTAAACCTACTGCATAACATATATCTGGTCTCGTACATATCATAACATACATAAGACTACCAATGGCACTAGAATATGGTACTGTTGACATTTTCTGTTTTTCTTCTGTAGTACTATGACACATGTCGAGAGTTAAGTTTATTCCCTTTGCTACAGGAGTGTCAATGGCATTGCACGTAGTCATACCAAAGCGCTCAAGTACATTCATGATGTAAGGTTCTTGAGATAGAGATAATAGTCTTCTAGACCTATCTCTATGAATCTTAACACCAAGAATATAATTTGCTTCTCCCATATCTTTCATATCGAATTGAGAAGCTAGCCACTCCTTGTTAGCTTGAATAAACTCTTTATCATTCCCAGCTAATAGGATGTCATCCACATATAGAGATAAAATTACGAAATTTTTCTTGGAACGTTTAATATAAACACAGTGGTCTTCACTTATCATCTCAAATCCATTTGACGAGATGACTTCATGAAATCTCAAATTCCATTGTCTCGAGGCTTGCTTAAGACCATAGATTGATTTCAACAATCTACATACTTTATTCTCTTGATCTTTTGCAACGAAACCCGAGGGTTGTTCCATAAAAATTACCTCTTCTAAATCTCCATTTAGAAATGCAGTTTTAACATCCATTTGGTGCAACTCCAGATCGAGATGCGCCACAATAGCTAAAATAAGATGTATTGAGGTAAATCTAACAACAGGAGAGAAAGTTTCCTCAAAATCTATTCCTTCCCGTTGAGTATAGCCTTTCGCTACCAAACGAGCTTTATACCTGTCAATGGAATTGTCAGGTTTCCTCTTTATTTTGAGAACCCATTTGTTCCCAATCGCTTTACGTCCTTTTGGGAGATCAACCAGTTCCTATACCTGGTTTTTCTTCATCGACTCCACTTCTTCTTCCATTGCTTTCCTCCATTCATTCTTAGCGGGACATGAGAGTGCTTCATTAACTGTTCGAGGTTCTTCTTCGTCTTGTGGAGTTATCATAAAGACTTCACCTTCGATTTCAAATCGGCGACGAGGAATTAAACCTCTAGCACTTCTCTTAAGTTGAGAATCTTGAGAAATAGGATTACTAGATGATGCAATGGTTTCTTCCATCTCAAGATTTAGAGGAGTGTCCGTCTCTATTTCTTGAGTATGTGTTACCTCATCAGGTGTCACATTTGTTTGCATATCATTTTCCTGAATCTCATTTAATTCACATAAAATGGAATTTTTGTCAACCTCACCTCTGCTAGGAAAATCATTCTCTAAGAATGTAACATCTCGTGACTCAATTTCTGTAAGACCCCCATCATTATGTTCACCAATAAACACATATCCTTTAGAGTGATCTGGGTATCTAATGAAGATACACTTCTTACCTCTTGGACCTAACTTCCCATACTTATGAGATAGATCATGAACATAGCCTGCCGACCCCCAAGGTCGCAAGTATGACAGATTAGGTTTCCTACCTGTCCATAGTTCATAAGGAGTTGATGGAATAGTCTTTGTGGGTACTCGGTTAAGTATATAACAGGCGGTAAGCAATGCATCTCCCCAATAAGATATTGGAAGATTTGCTTGTGCCATCATAGACCTAACCATTTCTAGGAGTGTTCTATTCCTCCTTTCAGCCACACCATTCGGTTGTGGTGTTCTAGGAATTGTAAGTTGCCTTACTATCCCTTTTTCATCACACAGTTCTTTAAACTGATCAGATAGATATTCACATCCTCGATCGGTTCTTAGGTTTTTTACCTTCCTCTCTAACTGATTTTCCACTTCATTGATAAATGTCATAAAACATTTCAATGCTTCGGATTTGTGAGAAATCAGGTAGACATAACCAAACCTAGTGAAATCATCTATAAAGGTGATGAAATAACGTTCCCCACGTCTAGTTTGAACACTCATTGGGCCACAGATGTCTGAATGAATTACTTGTAATGGGTACTCGACTCGCTTAGCCTTTCCAAATGGTTTCGTTTTGCTTTACCTGCTAGACAATTTTCACAAGTTGGCAAGTTGACCTTAGTCAACGAACCCAAAAGGTTCGCCTTAGCCAACAAATTCATACGGTCTTGTCCAATATGACCTAATCTAGCATGCCATACATTTTCTTCTACACTAGAATTACTAGAAGAAGAAGTATTAGTAGAAAAGCAACTACTTACATAATAACTATTAAACGAGTTATCATCATCTAGTACAATTAAACCATGCGAAATAAAACCAGAAACATAATACTTAGCGTCATAATTGATATCTACTTGTTTGTTATGAAAATGCAAATTAAAACCTAATCCTAGAAGAACAGTGACCGAGACTAAGTTCCGTCGAATGTCAGGTGCGTAAAGTACATCATACAGGTACAAGGTTTGATCACCTCGCAAGTTCAACTTGCAAGTGCCAACTCCTTTGACTTCAACCTTATTGTTGTCTCCTACATATATCCACCTTGATCCCTCTGGAATCCGACGGTACTCTACATATGCCTCTCGGTCTTTGGCTACATGGTCTGTCGCTCCTGAGTCCACAGTCCACAAAGGATTAGAATCAGCAAGCAATACAGTACTGGTAACATAAGTAAAATTACAAGGAGTAAATGACATTGCTACCTTTCTGGGCTCGCTGCACTCGCGAGCGAAGTGACCCAGTTTGTCACAGTTAAAGCATTTCATCTTACTCTTGTCTTTCTTCTTACAAAAACGTTTTCCCTTATTGTTACCACCTTTCTTGTTCTTCTTGGAAACATGCTCATTTCCGTTCTTCTTCCCATTGTTCTTGCGCTTATTGCCAGAAACTTTGTGGGAACTTGACTCAACAACATAAGCCTGACCCTGAGGCTTAATTGCATCTAGACGTTCATCTTCCAATGTCACATGACGAGCAGCATCATCAAAGGTTTTGATGTTGTCATTGTGAGTCAAGTTTATCTTCAAATGCTCCCAGTTATTTGGAAGAGATCGGATCACAGCTTGAACTTGTTGTTCATCAGTAAGGTTATGACCTGCATTCTTAAGTTCCCTAAGCATGTTAGACATCTCTCGGAGATGCTGTTGCATGGTTTGATTAGGCTTCTTCTTGCAAGTGTCAAACTTAATGGTCAATTGACGCAAATTAGTCACAGTCGTACCCCCATACTTCTCATTAAGAGCATTCCACATCTCGTGAGCAGTGAGGTATCGTTGACATTCATAGACAAGATCGTCATTCATGGAGCCTATCAAGATGCCTCTTGCAGTGGAATCTTTCTTTTTCCACTTCTCATAAGCCTCCATGTCCCTTCTGTTTTGAGCTGTGTTGCCTTCCTCAGGCTGAGCCATGATGTTGTTAACAGCCTCAATAACATCTTGCTCTTCTAGAACATAATGTATCTTGAGCTTCCAAAGATTATAGTTCTCACCATTCATCTTTTCTCCTTTGTTGAGATCAGCAATGATGGTTTTTGATGCCATTTTCTCTATAAAGTAAGAGATTTCCATTAATAACATACATTTATTTAACAACTCTACGCTATTAATGCAAATGGAATGAATAACAAAGATAACAAAATAAGTGATAAAGAAAGTTCACTATGTTCCCAATCATGAATCACTATATTTTGTTTGTCTTAATCATTCAATCAATTTCATTAACCGCAAAATAAGTTCTTCAAGAACTCCCACTTACTCTAACATAAATAGAGCGATATTGTATGAAAATAAACAACTAAAGCATAAAAGCAAAGAAAAATAGTTGAATTCATACATAACTAGAAAAAAACATGTTCAATACAGAAAATACTGAATTAAAGGGATAAAAGCAACTAATGTAATTTCTAACAAACATGGAATGAAAAAACATCGAAAAAATCAACCTACATAAGCAAACTACCTACTACAAGTTCAACTAGCAAACACCTTTCATATCCAATATCTTAACTTAGGGATTGACTCCTCAAATATCACTTCCTCATATTTTCCAATCGGAAAATATCTATCAAGATTAGTGCTTGGATAATGCATACCACAACCGCATTGTTCCGACCTTATGGAACTATTGAAGTGCTTCCATAAGTGAGATTCAGTCAAAGCATACACAAGCCACTTATATGTATCACCTCTTCCATGAACATGGTTAGCTGGAAACTTATCCTCCCATAGGATATCTAAACCCCTACGCAACTCTCTCGGCAATGTTTTACGAAAGACTACCACCATGCAATCATCACAACATAAGCCATCCTCACCCCAATCTATGACATTCTGAATCAACCTATTGACAATTGCCACGTGTTGAATTAGAGTGTGGTGAGGTTTCTTCCTATAATGGAGAGCTTGGACACTGTTCCTCAAAATTTGTTTTTGTTCTGGTGTCCTTGCTCGACGTGGTGTATGAACCCTTAGTGGTCCATTTGGATTTCTTACGTTCCTATGAAGCATTCGGTAATCTCTTAATAGGCGGAGCCTTGATTCCCGTGATCCCCTGGATCGTGTTACCATCATTTTCTACATATAGAAAAATAAGAACGATAAAAATTACACCAAATTCGATTAGGAAACAAGAAAAAAACAGAATACAACATGTTTCCAGGAACTATGTTCATTAATAATAAGTTAAGGCAGTGAAATTGGTAAGACTATATGTCATTGGTATGAACTGCCTAGGTTCAAACCACCCCAGGAGCAGTTTCAATTTTGCAGAAAAAATGTCCGAAAATTTTCCCAAGGACAAACACTTAAGAAAATTTTCCCAAGGACAAACACTTAATGGACTATTAACATGAAACAAATAAAATTTCAATTCCTTTTAAAAAAATTGATAGCGCATGAAAGAAGAATTCCAACCGAATTTTTTTTCCGACAAAAATAATTGCTATTTATTTTTATCAAAATAATACCATTAATTAATTCATCTAATTAATTTATTCTTGCTCTGATACCAATTGAAAGAACTAATTAGATTTAAAGGCAAGAGGATTTATAAGCGTTTACCTCTTGAAGAGCAGCGGAAATAAAACACAGATTCAATAGCTTGGATCACAGATCTTCTTACAGCGAAAAAGAACTTTTGTTCACAACCTAAGAGCCTCAGATTCTTTTGATTTGTGTATTTTTCTTATGAAGAACAGAATAGTATATTGAGATATTGAGCGTTGAATTGAAGATGTAAATAAAGGAGTTGTCTAACTTCTGACTTCTCTACAGATAATGATAAGACCGTTCTCTTATAATGGGGAAGTGGTGTTATAAAATAAATAACTTCCCTTGATTTTGAATTTAAATATTTAAATTCAAAACAAAAACTATTAACTACATTTTGGCGGACAATCAAATAAATATAATAAATATTTATTTTATTTCTTTCTTTCAGTAGACAAAGCAAGCCATTGCAAGAGCCTGATAACGTCACTATTTGCTTCACGTCTTCGATTATAAGTGGGTATTTGGTTTCCTTCATGTCTGAAATATCATATAGAATATGGCCTCTCGTGTTGACTCTTTCAGCAATAAGCTTCAGGTCTCCCGTGTAAACTTCTTCACCAATATGCTTTGGGTCTCTAGTTGTATCCTCGTTAACAAGAAGCTTCATATTCGATGTAGATGTAGATTTCTTAATATGTGTTTTAAAGAATTTAGGGTTGCAAATAATCTGACACCATGATTTGGATACGCACTTAAATCGCATAAGAGACTTCACGGGTAACCACGATAGTACATTAAAAACTAAATCGGATGGAATAAAAACGTTAGCCATTGATTACAAATTATAACTTGATCTTTGTCAATTGTCTAGTATATATGCTTGGAATATAAGACCGGAAGGAGAGAAGACGAAGTCATAAGATATGTATATCTTGTCTCGGGATCATAGCACTTTTTATTTTAAGAATCCACAATTATAGGTGTTTGTATAAGTAAAGGATTCTACCAGCACAAAACTTCTTTTCGGAAAAAAAAGTAATATAAAACAATTTAAATTGACTAGTCATGTATCAAACTTTCGATTCTTTCTATAAATTTGTAATTATAACACGAGTTTGTGCGATAATAATAGATTATTTTTAAGGAGTTAATTGTTTTTTCTTCATTACAAGGGAGACTCTAATGGGTCATGAAATACACAAAATCAGAGCAACACTAGTCTAAGACATCGGTGATTAAGCCTGGGCTATAGATCATACGAGGGACCTTCAACCCCATCCGATCTTGTTTAAAAACATCCCGAATGCCATCAAGACGGTCCTTGTGTTTAAGGAAGGGTTCGGCTTGCGACATCCCCAACTTTGCTAGTCAGTCCGCAGAAGCGTTACTATCTCTAAAAATACCTTTCACCTTGAAAGCACTATTCCTAATAAGGAGTTGTTTGATCCGATGGACCCAGAAAAATGCAGGTCCACTTCCATATTCCTCCTGTCCCAATAAATCTAGAACCTCTCGGGAATCAATCTCTGCATCCACTTCCTTCAAACCTAATTCCTCCGCAAAACACAACCCATGACTAAGGGTTATCAGTTCAATACCAGTTATCATATCCCAGTCAAGTTTCATTGAAAATCCGCATATCCAATTTTCCTCGTCATCTCGAATCACTCACCACCTCCCCATAGTTTCTCCACTTGTTAAAGCTTCCGTATGTGTTAAGATTAAAACCCTGCCTCGGCTTGTTCCATCCTACGAGTTGTACTTGGTGCTTGCCCCCACTCACTAAATACAGACCTTTACCCCATACTCTCAAAAAGCTCGTTACGAGAAAAAAGGCCTTACGAATCAACCCCTTTGATGTTGGAAACTTGCCAATCTTAAAAATGATTTCATTGCGTGCCTTCCAAATTATATATATCATGGCGCCGAAAAATACACTCCACAAAACCCCCATATTAGAAGCTCTTACTAGCGATATTCTTGTTCCACCACGCAGCACCTGACAAACCTGCAGTGCTAACTGGATTAACTGTTGTTCCTTCTCGTTGGACTACTACTAAGCATCCTACCGTACCAACAGCCATGACCCTGTTGTAATATCCTATTGTCGCTGGGACATTCTGCCGTACCTGTGGAGTACCAGCCGATTCCTCGCTCATCATTCCGCGGCCTCCCGGAAACTGCGAACTCGCCTTCTCACCTGTACCAACCTCCTGAATAAGTATCACACCTGATCTTTGTACCATCTCTGCTATTATGAAGTGATGCTAACCTGCACTTATAGCTCGTGAAGCTCTGTACTACTCTTCTTCCTCAATGACCCCCGAAGTTTCCATAATTGCATCTGAAGACCCTGCTGCAAAATTATCATTAAAACCTGAGCTGATTCCCATCACAGACCTCCTGCCTCCGCTATTCGAAAAACAATGCACCTCCCTTTTAACCAACTTCCATATATCCCGAGTCTTAATGCAATCTCTGAAAATGTGTAGTGCACTCTCTTCAACTAAACCGCAGCAAGGACAACGCCCTGAATCCACAACCTCTCTTTTACTCAAATTCCCACAAGTCGCTAACCTTTCTTGCATCGCTCTCCAAAGAAGCACTCTAATCCTTTGGGGGCACTTAAGCTTCCAAACCTTGTCATATCTAATATCCGTACTTAGCTCAATATTTGTATCTCCCTTGTCCAATATAAATGATCATTATTAGTCATGTCCCGTTGTACCTTCACTCGTGTAATCTCTAATAGTGTAGAGGCTGGCAAGAGATGATGAAATTCATCCAATTCCAAGAGCCATCCTCCAATACATGGTCCCTAACTTTTCTATTAATTTCGCCACTCTCCACGAAATCAATAGCAATTTCTATCAGAGGGCGATTCCCCAACCAAATGTCTAACCAAAAACTCACCTCCATCCCATTATACAAGAGCCATCGGGATCCTCGTCTAACTCCGGCAATACCTTCCACGATGGCTCTACTAATTCTCGAATTTGTAGCCTTAGAAGTGTAATGTAAATGATTCGAGTTGAAATACTTCTTCCTCATAACAATAGTACATATCGTACTATCATCCTGAATTGCTTTCAACCCCAATTTTCCCAATAAAACTCTATACATGTCTTCCGCAAAACGAAACCGAATACCTCCCATGGCCTTTGGTTTACAAATGTCTTTCCATGCTATCCAGTTGATGTGTTTTTGCTGTTCCATGATACCCCAAATGAATTCTCTTATGATCCTATTGATTTCTTGGCAAACGTAAACAAGTAATTTTTCCACTTGCATGATATACATTGGCGCCACACTAAGAACAGAGTGAGAAAGTGTAATGCGACTAGCAAGTGATAAAACATTACCTTTCCATCTCGCAAGTTTTCCACGAAGCTCCGTAATGAACTCTCCATATAAATCACGAGGTCTTCTAGCAGACAGTATGGGTACACCAAGGTATTTACCCAAACCACCACTTCTTCTGTAGCCACTTCGAGTTTCAATACTAACCGCGACTTCCTCCTCTACATTCCAAGAGAAATAAATCACTGACTTCTCCTTACTAATTGTCTGGCCCGCATCTTTACAGAAGGTGTCTAAGGTGTCCTGCAAAATATCAAAGTTATGAACAGAATCTTCCAAAAATAGAATAAGATCATCAGCGAAAAAATATGCGAGATAGGAAACCCCCCTAAAGAAAGTCTGGTCGGTTTCCACTCTCCAGCCTCCACACGCCTCTGAATAAGAATCGACAGGCGCTTTATACAAATAACGAAAATGTAAGGCGATATGGATCGCCTTGTCTGATTCCCCTCTCCGGTTTAAAAGGCGCCAAAGGATTGCCTCTCCATAAAATACTCAGCTCGTGGTCACTCATCCCTTGAAGAATGAGAGAGACCACATCTCCGTAATACCCAAACGATTCCAAAGAATCCTGAATGAACTCACCGTACCTTATCATAGGATTTTCCCAAATCAACTTTGATAGACATGAAGCTTCTTTTACCCTTAGAATGACGAAATAAATTATCCATCTCACTCACCAATACTACATTATCGATCATAGACCTTTGAGGTAAAAAGCTGCTCTGGAAGGGACCAATATAATTTGTTAGGATGGGTCTCATACGATTCACTAATACTTTCATACATATTTTATAGAAAACATTAATCGAACCAATAGGCCTAGATTGAGTAATATATTCCGGATTACCAATTTTCGGGATGAGATGAATCATGGTTCCTAGCATTTCTTCTGGAAAACGCCCCGCCTGACATGAACCTCTAATCATATTCAGTGACTAATATGATTAAAGGAGTAAATTGCTTAAAGTTAAAAAAAAACATGTTTTCTAGCTCCATGTTTACAAAGGGATAAGAATTTCGTGGCATCTTTTTACCCACAAACCTTTTTTTTCTAAAATCCCACAAATATCTTAATAACATAATAGGTTTTTTTTAATTGTATTCACATACACAATTGCCTTGTCATGTATGTTATTAGCAATAGGGGCGAGCATGGTTCGGTTCGTCTTGGATTTTTACCAAAACCGAACCGAATATTTTGATTTCTTATAATTTAATAACCAAACCAGGTGGTTCGCATTTGGTTCCACGTTCGGTTTCTGGTTCCGAATTGGTTCATTTCGGTTTGGTATTAGTTCGTTTCGAATTCGGATGCTTGGTCAATAATATATTTCACCCCACTTCTTAAAATAAATTGTCTAATAGAGACTAATATTCCAATACAATTAAGCTACTGTTACTTGTCCATGTGGGCTATTAATATATCAAATAAATAAAAACCTATGATCTAACAATAGTTATCTTAATTTACAATAGTACATAAATTTATAAATTTAAATCTACTACTTCCTACTTCATATAATCATGATTTATAAAAATCAATCAAGTAATGGATACTTATAATATTAAGTGATTTAAAAAAATTCTCATTAATAGCACCATAAAATAGTAAAATTAAAATTTCACGTAGATGATAAATTCTCAACAAAAGTTTTTTCCACATAATTCTTATAAAAGAGGTCACACATTCCCTAATTTTTTCGTAGTTAGATCGGGGTTTTGTTGGTTTTTTTGGTTCGGTTTTTGCATAGTAAACCGAACCGAACCAAAAAATTCGGATTTTGAAAAATTGAAAATCGAACAATTTGGTTTATCGGTTATTGGTTTTTTCGGTTCGGTTTTTTTCGGTTTTTTCCGATTTTTTGGTTCGGTTTGGTTTTCTAGTTCTTATTTTCTCACCCCTAATTAGGTATATCAATTTTCTTTCTTTTATTTTTGAATTATTTTTGTTGTAGTTAGAAACTAAAGATAATTCCCAAAAAAAAATGAAGGAGGAAAATACTTCCTACTTACTCATAGTTTTAAGGATTAATTCTCAGTTAAACATTTTATCATATTTACCTTCCACTTTTACCCTTAATGTCATTTGATTATTTCTTTTTATTTTTATTATATAATATTCATAATATATTATTTATTTATTTTATTTTTCTTTTTATTATAAAATCCGGCCACCACCTCTGACCACCACCACCACCTCACGACTATCACCACCACCTCATACATTCTCCACCTACCACCAACACCACCACCACCACCCCCACTACCCCCACCACTCCCACTCCCACCACCATCCCCACCCCAACCCACCACCCCCACCTACCACCATCATTACCATTATTCTCTACCGACCACCACCTTCGCCTATAACCACCACCGAGTAGTTCTGTCACCACCAATCACCACCAACTAAATTTTTTACACGGGCGCGTCCATAAATTTTTTTTAAATTCATAACTAATTCTAAAAAATCGTAAAAATAAAAAATTGCATTTTTAGACGAAACAAATTAATATTATGCCTGAGATTTTTTGAATTTTTTTATTTATTTTTGATTTTGTTATTTTGATAATCCGTTTTATGTGTTGCTATAACACACAAAAAAATATTTTACAAATTTCACAACATGCGCGCGTCCGTGAATTTTTTTATAAAAAATCACATTTAAATCCAAAAAATCGGAAAAATTAAGAAATTGTACTTTTTGACGGGGCAAGTTCATATCTACATTACCGGGTTTTTTGATCTTTTTTTAATTTTTAACTTTCAATATTCAGTTTTATGTGTTTCTACGATACACAAAAATATATTTATGTATTCCTGTAATACACAAAATCATAGAATCAATCTAAAACATTCACTTTCTTTAATAAAATCATTTTATTTCTTTATTAATTGCATATACTCTATTTTTACTTGTTTTTTTAACATCTTGATATATAATCTTTTTGTTATTTTGTGTGTTGATCTAATACACAAAATAGTTATTTGTGTATTACAACAACACACAAAATTATGTATTCTCTTTTAGTCATGCCTTTTTAGTCTGTGATTTTGTGTATCACATGAACACACAAATTGATCGGTTTGATTGGAAGAGAAAAAATAAATTTGTGTGTTACTGTAATACACAAATATCTGTTATGTATACTATATCAACACACAAAATTTAAAACAAAAGGCCTAGACAAAATTTAATATATCAAGATAGTTAAAAACAAGTACAAATATTGTATATGTAACTATTAAAGAGGAAAAACGATTTTTTTAAAGAAAAGAATTCTTTAGATTGATTTTATAATTTCGTGTGTTACAGGAGTACATAAATATATTTTTGTGTATTGTAGGAACACATAAAATTACTGCATATACCTAATATTTTCGCTTTATTAATTGCATATACCCTATTTTTACTTGTTTTTTACTATCTTGATGTATTGTCTTTTTGTCCAACCTCTTTTTGTTATTTTGTGTGTTGATCTAATACACAACACAGCTATTTGTGTATTACAACAACACACAAAATCATGTATTCTCTTTTAGTCATGCCCTTTTCAGTCTGTGATTTTGTGTATCACATGAACACACAAACCGATCGGTTTGACTGGAAGAGAAAAAATGAAGTTGTATGTTACTGTAATAAACAAATATTGTGTATTACAACAACACACAAAATAACAAAAAAGGGTTGGACAAAAGGTTATTACATCAAGATAGTTAAATACGAGTACAAATATTGGATATGTGACTAATAAACAGAAAAAAACGATTTTGTTAGAGAAGAGAATGCTTTAAATAGATTTAATAATTTTGTGTGTTACAGGAATACATAAATATATTTTTGTGTATTGTAGGTATGCATTAAACTGAATATCGAAATTTAAAAAAATCAAAAAAAAATCTCTGATTTAGATATATATTTGCCCCGTCAAAAAATACAATTTTTTAATTTTTCTAATTTTTTTGGATTAGATTATAATTTTTATAAAAAAAAATCACAGAAGCGTGTGTTGTCGAATTTGGAAAAACTTTTTTATGTTATAGCAACCCGTAAAACGGATTATTGATATTGAAAATTTCAAAAAAAAATAAATTCAAAATAATTCGTAGACGTAAATATTAATTTGTCTCGTCCAAAAGTAGATTTTTTTTAGTTTCACAAGTTTTTAAGAATTAGTTATGAATTTTTTTAAAAGAATTTCACGGACGCACACGTATCATGGAATTAGTTGATGATGATTGGTGGTGATAGAACTAGTCGGTGGTGGTTATGGACGAAGGTGATGGTCAACGGAGAATAATGGTAGTAATGGTTGTAGGTGGGGGTGATGGGTGGGGATGGGGTAGTGGTGGTGGGGGTGGGGGTGGTAGTGGGGTTGGTGGTGGTGAAGAAAATAAATAAATAATTATTATATAATAAATGGTGTGAAGATAATAAGGATTAAATGATATATATAATTAAAGTAATAATTAATAGGTTTTATGGTTATTTTTGTATTCTTTCAACATTTTGTTATTACTCGTGAATTAACTTGAAGTTGTCGTTAATTGGAATAATTTCATTCTCCGTACAATTAATTGGGCATTGCCCCGCCCCTAGAAACTAACAAAATTAAGATCGATAGTTGGTCTAGTGGATAGACTACTCCGCAAAGACTTAAAGGTTCTAGAATCGAATCTTATTCAAGTCAAAATAATTTTAAGTCCAAAATGACTCTCAAATATATCAAAAGAAACTAACAAAATTGTCCAAAAAAAAACTCTTTTACCAAACTTAAAATTTTGATCAATAAAATTTTTACATAAAATTGATCAAAATTTTCATAATTAAAAAGTTAAAACTAAACGCGTTGAGATTTGCTCAACTGGTTGGAATCTTGATTCTTCTTTTAATATAGGTCTACCGAGTCAATGACTCAGAATCTAAAATGACTCTCCAATATTTTAAAAAAATTAATAAATATAATTTTAAAAAATAAACACAAAACTACGGGATATCAGTAAAATATTTCATAACTCAGACGATCGAGCAAAAATTAAAAAATAAACTTTTTTTTATAAAATTTTAAAATTACTAACAAATCATCATTAATACTCATTGCTAGGATTATTGGTTTTATGGGGGGAAATAAAATAGAACCACTTGGGATTGGTTCGACGGCCAGTGCCTTGGTCATCCAATCTAGTAGTGCAGGTTCGAACCGAGTCCAAAGTGGCTTTCTATGTAACAAAAAAATTGTCATAACTAAAAAACTAAAATTAGATTTTAAAAATAAACTCAATCATGAGATATCACTATTATTTCGTAGAATACGTTTCAAAACTTAGACTGTCTAACGATTAGGAAAAAGTAAACAGTAATATTTTTTTATAAATAATTTAATATTGCTAACAATGCAAAAATGTCTTTCGGGCGGTGGGATCGTTTTGCAGAATAATTGTAGATATTTGATAAAACCACTTAGTTAAAATTTGAAATGTTTAGTGCCGATGATACCTTATTTACAATGTTAAAATTTTATAAAAAATAAAATTACTGTTTAGTTTTGTCTAATCGTTAGCCCTCGGTCGACCGCCTAAGTCTCGAAATGCTTTCTACGGCATACTCGTGTTATCTTCTGGTTTTAATTTTATTTTTTAAAAATATTTTTGCTTTTTACTTCTGGAAATTTTGACTTTTAATATATATGAATTATAAAAAGTTTTAAACCCTTTCTATAGGGACGGTAGCGCTTCAGGTTTTTACAAGAATGTCAAAAAACATAACCATAACCATTTATTTTATTAAAACTATAACCTAATGGTTTTAATCGTCGATTTTGCAATTTTTTACCATTAGGTTTTGTTTTTTAAAACGGATTGGCGGGTTTTAGCCATAACGAAGCGATAACTCTATAAATATGTTAAATTATTTCTAAAATAACACAACACATATAAGAAAAAACTACAAAATATATACAAAATTTTGTTGTCCTTTAATAAATTGGATATTTTTAATTTAGTTAGTTAAATCTATTTTAAAAACAAACTTTTTTAATAAAATTTCAATATTACTAACAACGCATCATTAATACGTATTTTCAGGGTTATGGTTTTTATGGGGGGGGAATAAATTTGTCATAATTAAGAAACTAAAAATTAGATTTTAAAAATAAACTCAAAATCACAAGATATATATATATATATATAAAAATTGGTTTTAGGATTCAAATATATTGTTTTCCCTAATTTATTATTAAATATGAAAATATATATGATAATAACATTTTTTGGTTATCCGGTTTTAATTTTATCTAAAACCATAACCTAACGGTTTAAACCATCGATTACACTTTTCAAAACTATAAGCTAATGGTTCCATCCAATAGATTATTAAAGACAAAAACATTTGGATTAACCCCAATAACTTTCATTTCTTGATACACATTTAAGAACCCATCAAAATTACCCGACCTACATTAAATTCAAATTAACGTCGCAATTGTCATTGCATCAACGCACAATTTTTCAGCCCTCTCACGATTACACAAACATAACATCATATCCACTTAACTATGTCTATTACTATCATGGCGACTCAATTTTCCTTAAACAAGACATCTCGAACATGTCTAGTGCCTTGCTTTTCGTCCTCATTTGTCTTGTAATCTTATAGTTGCTACTCTGTTCACTGTATCGTACAATTCACGATATTTATCATACTGTATAATCGCGATGCACTAGATGTTTCGATTCGTATTATAGCTATGAATGTTGATGCCTAAAATCTGAAGAGACTCGCTTGAATCTCCATGAATCCTACTAAAGTCGCAATTGGTAAGGAAAAGATAGTCAAAACTGAGAAGAGTTGACCACAGCAGAGAGCTCCTATTATGAATACAAAAGGTACGTCGCCTTTAGATAGTGGAACTGCTATAGGGGATAAGTTCTCTTCATTAGAGAATCAAATCAATCCGATGACATTCATGGTGAGCGAATGTATCCAAAGGAAACAAAACAAGTTGATGGTAGTGCAAGAAACACAAGGTTGTTCGTGTTGTTTGATTAATGATTATGTTTGGGAAGAGTGTCAAGGCAATCTGGTTTCCCTGTTTCTTGTGTCGAATCATGGGATTTACTAATCCGGTAATACTGGGTTTCAGCAAGGGAATCGCATATTGTATAATCGCGATGCACTAGATGTTTCGATTCGTATTATAGCTATGAATCGTTGATGCCTTAAATCTGAAGAGACTCGCTTGAATCTCCATGAATCCTACTAAAGTCGCAATTGGTAAGGAAAAGATAGTCGAAACTGAGAAGAGTTGACCATAGCAGAGAGCTCCTATTATGAATACAAAAGGTACGTCGCCTTTAGATAGTGGAACTGCTATAGGGGATAAGTTCTCTTCATTAGAGAATCAAATCAATCCGATGACATTCATGGGGAGCGAATGTATCCAAAGGAAACAAAACAAGTTGATGGTAGTGCAAGAAACACAAGGTTGTTCGTGTTGTTTGATTAATGATTATGTTTGGGAAGAGTGTCAAGGCAATCTGGTTTCCCTGTTTCTTGTGTCGAATCATGGGATTTACTAATCCGGTAATACTGGGTTTCAGCAAGGGAATCGCATTATTCGGGCGTTTAACAGTCAAATCCGAATGGGGTCGTGATTCAGGGTAGTTCGTACCAACCATGACCTCAAAACAACAAATTCCATCAAATATATCATGTTCCTTATCAAGGAGACAAATTTATGTCAAACCAGCTCCACCACCATAGCCATCCTATGATGCTTATGCTAAGAGTCTTACTCCAGAAGCATCATCATAACACCCACAAGAAGGCTCCATCACCGAGCTTCAGCAGAAGATGAATCTTTCTAGGCTTTGATACAAGAGAATTTGAGAGGGAATACAAAATACTCAACAAGCAATCTGCTGCATTGAATATATTGGGGATGCAAGTACCCCAAATAACATCCGTTCTTGAAAATCTTCAATAAGTTCTTGCGTTTCAATTGGTCCAAGGTACGAGAAACGAAGTGAAGGCCATCGAGAATAGTGAGTGAAATATTGGGTTTGAATCGTGTAAGGCTATTAGCCTTCAATTTGAAGATAAAGTGGAATCGCCACCTGCTACAGAGATTGTCGTGGAGATTTGAAACATAATAAATGAACCAACCAAGCCATGTTTGGAGGAGTCAAGTGTTGAGCTTTTAGTCGAGAAAGAGGTTGAGAAAAAGATACTTGCACCAAAGGTGCAAGAAGAAGAGAATATGGTGGAGTCGCTACCTACCAGTCAATTGTTATTACCACCACTTCCGATGAAGATGGACTATCCTAAGATTGATAAATAGTACAAGATATTCTTAGTGGGGTGGATCAAAGCTAAAATTAACGCCCAAGTATTTGAGATAGTTAAGAAGGCACTTACAACGCAACAAGTATAAATATACTCGGTTTATATATAAACAAAAAAAAGATGTGAAGACTAATCTCGTCCACACAAACAAAAAAAGAAAATGAAAAAACAACATAAAAAATGAAAGTTGATAGCCTCCCTTGAACAACTTCCATGGCCAAACAATAACCATCGTGAAGATGTGAAGACAAACAATGAAATGAGTACTCAAATTAACTACCTTCTTCTTATCTCGGAGCCACACAAACGTCCGTCTTCTTCTTACAGGCTGAGTACTAAAATTAACGCCCAAGTATTTGAATATTATCATTTATTATTCTGATTCTAACGTTGTAATATTTTTAGTATAAATATATAAATTATAATTTTTGTTGACTTTATTTCTTTGTTTAATTTTATTTTTTAAATCTACTCAACAGTTCTCTACCAAGTATTCAGTGTTTTTGGAACATATTCAAGGAATTCATTGCGCATACTCAGTGTTTTACCCTAATACTCAGTTAAATTCCTAGATACGTAGTGAATTTTTTCCCGATACTCAGTGATATTTTTTTATCAATAATCAGTGAATTTCCCCAACACTCAGTAAATTTTCTGAGCACTCTGTAAAATTTCAGAGCATTCAGTAAAATTTCCGACAGCACTGGCAGTGGGTGGTGGTTGGAGATAGAAAGTAATGATTCATGACTCACTAATTTGGTGATCGATGCTTAATGTCACTTGTTTTATTGTCTTTATGTGCTTTTTATTTTATTTAAGGGTATTTTAGTATTTGATCACTTATGATATTGGGTGGTGGATGTTTTGAAGAAAATCTAGCCACATGTTCCCTATAGACCACTAAGTTTGGTCTCGAAGATACTATAGGTAAATCACCCTAAAATATTAAGAAGTAAAAATATTTTTGCAAAATCTAGTTGTCGTCATTAAATAAAGATACAATTATTAATTACAACAATGTTTCAAGGACTGGCTAAGAAACTCAATACTATCTAACACATTATTAGAATTCCACTGGGGTATATCTCCCATTTTCCTAGTACATTTCGCCGCTAAATCGGCTATAACATTGATATCTCTCTTAATATGAAGCACTTTCCACTCCGGGTATCTCGCGGCCCATTTCCAGATTATTTCGATTAGAGGTCCAATTTTCCAGTCGATAACTTGTTTGTTGTTAATTCCTTGGACAATATCCATAAATAAACTATATAAAAGCACACACAACTTGAAATAACTATGATTAAATCTCTGCAAGTGTATGAATTATTACAAGTAATAAGTAAGTAAAATAAGTCCATTCCTCAGGGATTTAGCTCAAGATTGTGTCTAAAGATAGCGTAGATGGTTTTAATTGTTTATATTAAATAACAGAAATAAAGATGAATATTTGTTTTGGTTAATTAGTTAAGAATGAAAATTATAATAACTTAGCTTTGCAAGTACATACCTATCTTACTAAGTCAGTTTTCTAAGTATAAGGGTGAATTAAGATAATATAAGTAGTTGAGACGGTTACGATTGATCTATCATTTAAAAGGATAAAAGAAACAAATATACAAAATAGGAAAGAAATGTGAATATGTCTAAGTATAGGAAATAATTCCTCAAATAAGTCCAAATAACCCCTAAAACGATGTCTCGTGTTACGATTAATATATCATTTAAACGGATACATCACCAAGTATAGGGTTACCCTTAGTAATTCTGACATTTGCCCGGAAGGGGTGTTTTGGTTAAGAAAAACTATACATACGCGTCTGGTGTTTGTTAGTGAACCAAGTGGTCTTGATGCCGGATAGTCAATAAGGTAAGAGAACTTAGCGTCAATCATACACTTAGAGTTTATTCTGAATAGGTCAATAGTTGTGCAAGGTAGCTTCCTAAACTACCCGTAAAGGAGTTAGGAAGAAGTTAGAATCCTGGCTATTGTATATTTCCCAAGTTTCCCTTAAACAATAAACGTAAAGTTAATACTAGTGTGCATTACTTACAAATTCTTGAGTTATACTCTTCTCATCAATTTCTTAGAATTTGAATTTTTATTCCTTTAAGTAAGTTATAATTAGTTTAATTTAATTGCATCTTCAGTTCTTAATAAAAAAACCAACATTTACTATCGTTAACTTTTTAGTTTCACAAATCATTCTAAAATAGCTTATGAACACACGATGATAATTAACCTTCATAGTCATGTGGAGAAGATAACTGTATGTACTTACTTTTTATTACTTGTCAACGAGCTATACACTTGCGAGTGCAACTAGTGTCGCCTAGGGTGTGATAAAAATAAGATAAATATAAGCCAGAAAACAATGCACTTTCACCTTAGACAAGCACGGTACTGCTAGTATTACAAGACATATGCAAGTTCTAATGATAAGTTGAATTCGTTCTCAGAGACATAGTGTGTTAAATGAATGGGTAAATAATAACAAGTAGAGAGTAATTAATTAAAAGACAGGAAATAAATACGAGTGATTGAGAGATAAATAATTAAACTAAGGAAAATTAAAGACAATAAAATAAATACGAAGAAATATGAGATGAGAAGTATAACTTAGGTTTTGCTAGTATGCACTAATCCTTCTAATTCTTTCTATCAGACTCTAATTAATAAGGGAGATAATTAGCTCTTAGATACTTAGTCAGGATTCTAAATTCCCATACCTTAGACCTTGAGAGCGACTAAGGGGACTACAGACACACCACGAGGCTAGTAGGTTCCTAAGCAATCAATTTCCAAACATGGTGATAGTGGTAAAATTATACCCTAATGACTATTTAGCTAGAATTAGTGTTGTCAAGACCAATATCAAAACTAGACGTTATGTGGTGTTTCAATACTTAGACACCCAGCTAAGGTGATCATCTAACTACTATTAAGGTAATCCTATACTCGTGCACTAGCAAGGAAAATAGCTATTAAATTAAAACAATTAAACAAATATATAGGTAAGAAGCTAATATCAAATTAAAACATATAATTCCCAAAAAAACTTAGATAGAAAGAAAATAGAATTCATAGTTTATACATGATGTAAAACCCAAGCTATGGGAAAATTAGTTCATACCTGAAGGAAATAAACTAAAAGAAATAATGAATGACTTCATCTTGCTCTCTACAATAATTCTGATGATAATAAACCTAAAGACTAATTACTATGAGGCAAGGATGATTTACAAGTGATATAAGCGTGTATTTATAGGTGTAGAGAAGCCCTAATTCGTTTTCTTGAAGGAGAAGGTAAGTAGTGGACTCCAAGCCCAACTCTAATTCGTAACCCTAAAATATGAAATCAAGCCCGTTTTTGTTTTGGTCTTAACAACTTCAATTCTTATCCATTTGACGCGTATGAGTAGTCGAAATTCATCGTTTCGGAGAGATCTCCGACTTTTCTCTTGACTGTTCTACCAAATTCCCCACTTATTTTGAGATATAAGCTGATTTGTGGTCGTGAGTGGTGAAATTCATATTTATTTGGCAGCTTTTCTTTCCTTATCTTCAATTTCCATGCTTATCTTCTTTCCTTATCTCTTAGTCTTTGACTTGGACTCTAATTAATCTCCAGAATCATCTCTAAAACTTCACACTAAATAAATAATTAAACCCAATATGCTCTAAAAATAATAATTTACTAAATCAAGACTATAAATAGGAAAATGTAATAATTCTCAAGAAAATCGACTAGAAAGACTTCTAAATCACTAAAAATGATGTCTCATTTTAATATTAATTCATCACAAATGAGTAGACATCAAGACCCCCAACTCAAAGTTGTATCGTCCCAATACAATAATGATAAAAGAAACGAGAAGTCTCTAAATACACACCTAGGTTATTTTAACACAATGGGAAGAACATAGCAGAATATATAGAATAGACATAAAGCAACTACTCAGAAAATTTCATGCAATAATATTTACAAACTACATACCTGTACACTTCTCATATCCATAGTCAACACGATTTGAATTCAAGATTAGATTAGTTTCACAATGTAAGAAGGAGAGGAACTTTACTCAGTTCACCAAGGAAGCTATACATTGTTCATCAAACTTCACTAGTATCCAAACATCCACTTAAGTACTCTCTATTGGCTCAATAACTTCTCTATTACTTAGCAAAGAATCAAAAGGTCTTTAAGGTTGTAATTTAGGCTTAGGGACGGTATGATAGTATATTTGGATAATTTAGAGTGAGTTTTTGGCTCTCTCCTCACTAGCCATCAACGAATCACCCTAAAGGTTGAGTTACTCTAATAAAACGTTTCTCACTCAACCCAATGAATTCCTTGATGCACAACGTAGCATCCCCAATAACCCAATTAAAGCATAAGATGTTCACATAAAAATTCCACTTTGCCGGTCCAAATATATATTCTTTTCAAATCATTTTTTTTCTTTTGTATAGCTATGACTCTCTTTTTGATGTTCGAAATATCACGCTATTTTTTTCATATATATATCTCTTTTCTTTTCATTTTTAGCTCGTAGCTTCTTTTTCATTCACTATTACCCCGACAAAGGGTTACAATATAAACTTGTGAATCATCATCAATATAATAACATAGCACAATTAATAAGCTCAAAAATCCAAACCCAATAACATTTCCCATAATGGTGGACCCACCACCCCAAACTCAAGCTATAAAAGAATTGTTGGTGGGTCCTGGTGTGTTATTAAATTAAGTACGAAAATAAAGAAACCACAATTACCGCAAGTGTACGGTTGTCCAAGTAATATTCGATAAATCGAGTTCGTTCTCAGGGACGGATTAGGTTCAACTCCAATATTAATCAGATAGTAGAAATAATTGCTTGACAGAAAAGTAAAATAACAGATTTTTGTTTGGTTTTCTTAATAACTAAGATGCAAATAAATAAAGACTAAATTAAAATAAATAAAAGCAAATAAAAGACTGACTTCAGATAAGAGAGATACTTGAGTCTCGCAAAGGAATCCACTTAATCAATATAATCTATGCTATGTCTAAGGGTAGAATTGGAATTATAATATTAGTCGGGACTCTAATATCTCCTAGCCCCCTGTCGGGTGGACCTAGAAGCTATCCTAAAGTATCATAAACACCTGTATGGTCTAATATGTCTCTTCGGATGATATGATTTTACCTCTTTGGCTATGTAACTAGTTAAGCCTGTCGGTCAATAACGGACATTACACGGGTATTACCTAGATCTGTATTCAAACCCCCATGTCGGATGATCCATACGCCACTATATGGAATAGCCTAAATACTAAAATCTAGTTCTAGTTGCGCGGAAAAGAATTAGTAAATAAGAACAAAGTACTATCCAATATCTAAGACCTAATTCAATTTAAATCATACAATCCCAAATTCAAAACAAAGATTAAATTAATTAGGATTCATCCCTTTATTGCGATTCTCAAGTATTTAAAAGTTTAGCTCATGATAAATTTAAAGACTGAAACTAAATAGAAAGACATCATATTTAATTACAGAAAAGAAATATATAACCTAAGGATTAGATGACTGTTGATGGAAGAACATAATTCCTCCAGCTCTAGCTCCTCCTTTGCCTTCTTGCTCTGAAGTATTTGACTCTCTCTCTAAGGATGTTATGAATTGTGTAAAATATGAGAGGTTATTGTGACTCTCTCTCTCTAAGGATGTTAAGAATTGAAAGATTAATGAGAGGTACTGAATTATGAGGTCTAAGGGGTGTATTTATAGGTGTTGGAAGACCCTAGGTCGAAATTGCTTGGAGTGGAAGACAAGTCAAGGACTCTCAAATTCGTAGCTCTAAAAGATAAGATTCTGCTGATTTGATTTGGTCATATATTTTTCAATACTTATCCGTTTGAGAAGTTCAAATATATGAAACTGCTTGTCTTGGAAAGCTCTTTCTATTGGTGCAGACCATTCGTCCAGAATCCATGCCAATCTTTTATTATGATTTAATCTCTAAAACGTGGCTGGATTTTCAGATTTCAAAAGGCAGCTTTATCTTTTCCTCCTTTGAATAAATCTTTCCTAAATCTTCTTATTTCCATGTAAATCTTCTTTCCTTTCATCTTTATCTTGACTTGGTCTCTAAGTAATTACCATTTATCTCTTAAAGCTTCACATTAAATAAATAATTAAACCGCATATGCTTAAAAAGAATAAATCAATAAATCAAGAAATCAAATAGGTAAGTGTACTCTAAAAATAGAAACTCGACTAAAAATCACTTCCTAACACTCTAAAATACACTAGGACTTTATTCTCACTTTTTCTCCTTGGATTGGTCTTTCATGAGATTCAAGAACCAATTAACTTTGCATTAAAAATAGTCAAATTTACGCACAAAAGTTCAGATTCTGCAATTAGTTAATTTCCCAGGGGAGAAAGTGTAATATGATCAAATAAGCTTAAAAGTCTATCAAACAAGTCATTTATTCACCTAAAAGGATGTCTCCAAGGGGCCTATAATTAGAACAAATCGGGAGACATCAAGAACCCAAACTCAAACCTTTGTCGTCCCGACAAAGTAAAATAAAAACAAAGGATCTTTTAGGTGAACGCAGAAGGTAGAATCTAGAAAATAATCCCAAAGCAAAACTTAAAACAAATTTCATATAGTCTAATCTAGGAATTAATATACACTTACACTTATCATGCAAAATCAAATACAACACAATATCAATCCAAAATTAATTTCACAATGCTAGAAGGTTACGCTTATTACTTATCTCAAGACGGTGGCTATAGGGTGTTCCTCGATCTTTACTTGTGTTGAATGTTCCACTTAGAATAATCCCTATTAACTCACCGTGCATCTAGGAATCACGAGGACTTTATGGTTTTAGCATAGGCTGAAGGACGGTATGGTATGTATATTTGGTAAATTTGAAGTGAGCTTTTGGCTCTCTCCTCACTTACCATCAACAAAACTGTCCAAGAGCTTGAGTTTACACTCGAATTACGTTCTCACTCAACCCAATTGACGCACTTAATTAGCTTCCCCAAATTAACCCAATAAGCACTAAGGATAATTCACTCAAAAATTTCCACTTTGCCGGTCCGAATATGTATATTCTTTTCAAATCATTCGTTTTTTTCTTATAGCTATGACTCTCTTTATGATGTTTGAGATATCATGCTATTTTTCACAGTTATGCCTATTCATAACTTGAGCTCGAAGCTTCTTTTCCATTCACTATTACCCCGGCAAAGGGTTACAATACAATAAACCTGTGAATTATCATCCTGTATAGCACAAAGCATCATTGATAAGCTCAAAACTCCCAATCCCAATGTAAATTCCCATATAGTGGACCCACCACTCCAAACTCAAGCTCAAGACAGGAAGTCTCAGGATCGTGATTCAAGTGCGGGTCATATGGTCATGCCTAACAATCTAAAGGGATATTGGCTTATAATGTGGCGACAAAAGAAAGGCTTAAAGGCTAAAAATTTGTCTAAGAAGGATAAAATTAATTCAGGGATAGACAGCCAAAAAGGATTCAAAGGGCTAACAAAGAACTGCCTCTATCATCTTCCTATTTACACAATTTATCTCTAGTTCACACCTAAGTGAGTTCTCTACTCATTTAGATCTCACGTTCTACAAACCACCCATTATCCTTAAGTACAAGTTTACTTCTTTTGCATTGTTAATTAATTCTTTCTATCAATTACTTCAGATTTGCACGCAATCAAAGTACGGTTTACACTAACTCCTAAAGTCCACTATTTTCTATCATTAATTCATAAAAATCATGCTTGATGGGGGCATTTAAAATACTCTACAGTCAACGCAACCCTTAGATTAATAAAAAAACAGTAAAACACATAAAATTGGGATGAGGCAACGAACCCCACCCCAAACTCAAAAATGAGTCGTGTCCCCACGACTCGAAAAAGACTCAATAAAGCAAATAAACAAATAAAACAAATAAGAAAGGGATAGGAAAACGTATCTGAACCAGCACGAAGCTGGTTTCCATGGTTGCGTGTAGGTTGAGCTCCTGGCGTTGCGTAGGTGGCATGTTGAACATTGCTCACTCCACGTAATATGATTGCATAAGCTCCAACTCTTTTGTGATTTTTCCTATGGGTTTCAACACCTCTTCATGATTATCCTCCCAAAATTCTTTCAACTACATCTTTCAACACCAAAAGTAATACAAGGTTCTTCAACTTCTTCTTCTTCCTCTCCACGGTGTTCTTGTCTTCCCAATCTTCGACATCTCAATGAACCCCAAACTCAAAACTTCAAATAATCAAAAACTAGAGAAGAGTTTTGCAATTTGATGTTTTGAGGATTTGTAATGAAGGATTTTGGTGTTATATGAGATGGGTAATGAATATGTAATGGCTTGGGGAAGGTTTAATGAATAGGATTGAAGCTTTGATGAAGAGGCTTAAGGTTGAAGGAGAAGATTTCTTGATTTTCTTGAAGGATTGTGGAGTTAGATGTGTGTTTGGAATTGATTAGGAGGAAGGATTTGATGTTCATTGGTGTTGTAGTGGTCTTTGTGCAGGTACATAAGGGTTAGAATCTGGAAAATCCATTTTTGGAGAGGTTAGGGTTTATCGTTAAGGTAAGAAGTTGACTGGGCCTTGATCTCTTCACTAACCGCCTACGCGGTGCATACCTGCGGTGCATGGGTGTACCGCGAGGGTACACCGCAGCGCTGTTGGTGTGAATTTCTCGCCTCTGCCTTATACCTGTGCTAGCACCCCGTGGCACGCGTTTTTGCCGTGCGGTGCAGGGGTGCGGTGCATGGGGTAGTCCGCACGTGCTCCGTGAAAAAACCCGTGGTGCATACCCCATGGCATGCGTTTTGGGCGTGCGGTGTAGGGTGCGGTGCACCGCGGCTATCAACTTCTCTTTTTCTCGCCTCTGGATAAGACCCGTGGTGCGC
Organism: Nemophila menziesii; assembly: GCA_029959085.1. Taxonomy (NCBI): domain Eukaryota; kingdom Viridiplantae; phylum Streptophyta; class Magnoliopsida; order Boraginales; family Hydrophyllaceae; genus Nemophila; species Nemophila menziesii. The sequence continues at coordinate 6,106,707 of JARWIR010000031.1, forward strand.
GTCCCGTGGTACGGGTTTTTGGGCGCGGTATATCCCTGCGGTATAGGGGGTACACCGCGGGGGTAGTCCGTGCCAGACTTTGAATTTCTCCAAGAATTTCCTTTGCATTTCCTAGCACCCCAAACTCGATTCCTGCACCAATAACACACTACCTTTCTCATTTCTTTTAAAAGTAGACACTAAAACTCGACACTAACTTAGAATTATACACTAGGAATTGAAAAACATAAAGTAAATTAAACATGGGTTGTCTCCCAAGAAGCACTTTTGTTTATTACGTCTTTAAGTTCGACGCGTTACCTTCCATGAAGATGGTAATGAGGCCCTTGCGGTTCTCCTCCGCTTGAATTCGCCTCGTCCTTGGCATGTAAGTTTTAGAACCTTCCCCCTTAAAATTTTATTCAATCGATCTCTGAAAGGGGGAGGGTAGTATCTTCGTTTCGCCTTCTTACTTTCACGACGAAACTTATTCTTCACCACACGATAGTAGATAACCGTCCTCAACGGTATAAGCTCATTTTCATTCTCTTTAATCTCGCATTCCTCTTTAAAGTGTGGTGGGTAGGTGCTTCTCCTTGCCGCTTTACTCTCGCGGTGTAGCACCTTTCTTGCGTAGCACCTATTGATCATTTTTAATAATAGAGGTGATTCCGATATTTTATCTCTAATGATGACTTGTGGTGGAGATAGTGATTGGTGAACTTTTTGTGTTGGGAATTCAATTTCTCTTTTATTATGAAGCTTTAACTCTTCAATTGATTTCTCAACCACTTCACATTCGTCTTCGCTTTCAACCCAATCTTCCACTATTACTTCGTCATATTCTTGATGTGGAATCTCAATTATCTCAATCGCCTCTTCTTCTTGTTTGCATTCATTATCTTGATCATGTGCACGCACCATAGGAATAGCAACCTCAGTTTCAATTTCTAGGATTTTCGTTGCTACCCCTTCTTCCACCATGCTAATAAGATTGTCAACCACATGGTGGTCTTCTTTTATAACCGGCATGATGGTCATATCACTATCAATAGTATCTTCCTTCAACACCTCCTCCTCAACTACTTCTTCCAGTTGATCTCTTCCATCCCTCGGGGGAGTGGAATCTTCATAAGACATACTACCCCATTCTTCTACCATCTGTTGCATGCGTGCTTGGATGGCGTTTGTTTCATCTACTAAGCGCTGGAGTTAAGAACGTATCTCAGTGTCAATTTCTTGCTGATAGTGATGAGGTGGAGGTTGTTGAATGTTTCCAACCCATTGGTTGTTCCATCCTTGCTCCTGGTGATAGTGATATGATGGTTGTTGTTGATTATTCCCGATCCATTGGTTGTTCCAACCTTGCTCTTGCGGGTGTTGATAAGGTTGTTGGTAGAAGTTACTACCCCATTGTTGTTGTCCCGAAGAGTCTTCCCAATAGTCATATGGATCGGGATCCGGGTAATGTCCTCTATACATCTTCAATAAAACTCTTGAGCATTACCTGAATAAAAATATGTACAACAAAAACAAAAACCAAGCGTAAAACTGAAAAAATAAATAAACAATTACAACTACTAAAGATTAACATCGGGGTCTCACGCTACCGTCCCCGGCAGCAGCGCCAAAAACTTGGTGGGTCCTGGTGTGTTATTAAATTAAGTACGAAAATAAAAGAACCACAATTACCGCAAGTGTACGGTTGTCCAAGTAATATTCGATAAATCGAGTTCGTTCTCAGGGACGGATTAGGTTCAACTCCAATATTAATCAGATAGTAGAAATAATTGCTTGACAGAAAAGTAAAATAACAGATTTTTGTTTGGTTTTCTTAATAACTAAGATGCAAATAAATAAAGACTAAATTAAAATAAATAAAAGAAAATAAAAGACTGACTTCAGATAAGAGAGATACCTGAGTCTCGCAAAGGAATCCACTTAATCAATATAATCTATGCTATGTCTAAGGGTAGAATTAGAATTATAATATTAGTCGGGACTCTAATATCTCCTAGCCCCCTGTCGGGTGGACCTAGAAGCTATCCTAAAGTATCATAAACACCTGTATGGTCGAATATGTCTTTTCAGATGATATGATTTTACCTCTTTGGCTATGTAAATAGTTAAGCCTGTCGGTCAATAACGGACATTACACGGGTATTACCTAGATCTGTATTCAATACCCCCCTGTCGGATGATCCATACGCCACTATATGGAATAGCCTAAATACTAAAATCTAATTCTAGTTGCGCGGAAAAGAATTAGTAAATAAGAACAAAGTACTATCCAATATCTAAGACCTAATTCAATTTAAATCATACAATCCCAAATTCAAAACAAAGATTAAATTAATTAGGGTTCATCCCTTTATTGCGATTCTCAAGTATATAAAAGTTTAGCTCATGATAAATTTAAAGACTGAAACTAAATAGAAAGACATCATATTTAATTACAGAAAAGAAATATATAACCTAAGGATTAGATGACTGTTGATGGAAGAACAAAATTCCTCCAGCTCTAGCTCCTCCTTTGCCTTCTTGCTCTGAAGTCCTTGACTCTCTCTCTCTAAGGATGTTATGACTTGTGTAAAATATGAGAGGTTATTGTGACTCTCTCTCTCTAAGGATGTTAAGAATTGAAAGATTAATGAGAGGTACTGAATTATGAGGTCTAAGGGGTGTATTTATAGGTGTTGGAAGACCCTAGGTCGAAATTGCTTGGAGTGGAAGACAAGTCAAGGACTCTCAAATTCGTAGCTCTAAAAGATAAGATTCTGCTGATTTGATTTTGTCATATCTTTTTCAATACTTATCCGTTTGAGAAGTTCCAATATATGAAACTGCTTGTCTTGGAAAGCTCTTTCTACTGGTGCAGACCATTCGTACAGAATCCATGCCAATCTTTTATTATGATTTAATCTCTAAAACGTGGCTGAATTTTCAGATTTCAAAAGGCAGCTTTATCTTTTCCTCCTTTGAATAAATCTTTCCTAAATCTTCTTATTTCCATGTAAATATTCTTTCCTTTCATCTTTATCTTGACTTGGTCTCTAAGTAATTACCATTTATCTCTTAAAGCTTCACATTAAATAAATAATTAAACCGCATATGTTTAAAAAGAATAAATCAATAAATCAAGAAATCAAAATAGGAAAGTGTACTCTAAAAATAGAAACTCGACTAAAAATCACTTCCTAACACTCTAAAATATACTAGGACTTTATTCTCACTTTTTCTCCTTGGATTGGTCTTTCATGAGATTCAAGAACCAATTAACTTTGCATTAAAAATAGTCAAATTTACGCACAAAAGCTCAGATTCTGCAATTAGTTAAATTTCCAGGGGAGAAAGTGTAATATTATCAAATAAGCTTAAAATTCTATCAAACAAGTCATTTATTCACCTAAAAGGATGTCTCCAAGGGGCTAATAATTAGAACAAATCGGGAGACATCAATTGTCTATGCATCGCGATTCGAGTGCGGGTCATATGGAAAAGTCCTATAATTTAAAGGGATGTGGCTTATAATATGGCTAATAAAAAGGCTTTATAAAGGCTAGAAGGGGCTGAGAAGGATATAAAATATTAAATCAAATAACATAGTGAGAAGGTATAAAAAGGCTTCAAGTGGCTTCAATATGAAAGAACTGCCTTAATCATTTTCTACACCATGTAATTTCGTTATTTTCTTACCTTTAGCACTTTCATCAAATGGGTTTATCAACTAGCTTGGATCTCACGGCCTACACACTACTCAAGGCTCCCTGAGATTGAACATACACTCTATCGCATTGCTTACTAATCTTTTCTTTACTATCAATGTGCGTTTTCCTGTAAATACTCAAAGCATACAACATAAAATCTCTCATAACCATACTACTTACTATCATCAACTTACTGAACTTATGCTTTCAGTCTATTAAACACACTCTACATACATCTAATTCCCATGCATCAAAAAATTTAATTTCTACCTAATAACAGAAAAATGGAGATGAAAGACAACGAATCGCCACACTCCAACTCAAAAAAGAGCCGTGTCCCCACAACTCGAAAAAGACTCGAAAAAGAAATTAAAATTAGCTGATAACATATTTACAGAAATGGTAAGGAAGAAAGAGAACATACTCTCGAGGCTATTAACTCGCATTATCGACATCCAAGATAGGATTTGCTGGATCTTTCTTTAATTGCTCAAAGAGTGTCATGAGGTACACTTGATTGGCTTTGATTTGTGCCATATCATTGGCTAAGGAAGTTTGAGCTTCTTCGAATTTGTTTAAACGCTCTTCCGTCTTCTCTTGCCAACTTTGCTCCTTTTCTTTTTTTGAGACTTGCGTAGAACCCGCTCCTCTCAAGACTTTCATGATCCAAGCATTATCAATATAACTCTTTTTGAATTCAAGTTTCTCTTCTTCACCCAAAATTACATGTGCTTTTCGCACAAGACACGTGATCATCGTAGGATATTTAACATTATAAACTGATTTAGGAGAGACTGGAAATCGCATCACCTCCTCAAAGATCAACTGTGCCACATCCACTTCTTCTCCTCTCAAAATACAATCCAAAAGTAAAGCGTTCTTCTTAGTCACATCCAAAATTGTTGTGTTTCACGTTAGGGATAAGGAAATTGTGCCATATTCTAGCATCCGGTTGAAGATATTTGTAAGGCCAAGGTGCCTTCAATTCTCCCTTATGTGATTACACTTTCTCCTTGTATAAAACATGATCAAAAAGTAAATCCCAATCACAGATTCTTTGCTTAGCCACCGCTTCACTATACTTGCATGGTCGAATTAATTTCTTAAACCTCTTCACGTCTTACCATGAATGTAGACCAACCCAATCTATCACCAAGCTCCAAGAATCTCTTATACTCTCATGTACCAACTTCTTCATTGAATACTTTCTCATAAGAAAAAGGTAGTTCCTTTAATTGTTTTTCTGCAGAAGCTATCAAGGCCTTTGACGCTTTCTCTTTATCTTCGGGTGTAGGATATTTGAATGGAAGAGGTTGTGTTTTCTTCTTGGAAAGAGTGGAACCCTTTTTCCCATAGAATCAAACGAAACTAGCTCATCTCTCTTTGGATAGTCTATTTTACCCTTTTCTTTGGAACTAGAACTTTTGTCACTTGATTTCTTCTCAATTTGACCCAATACCTTGCTTTTCTTCAGCTCCCTCTTGTTAGATAATGTTTCTGTTCTCTTAGTCATCTCAATTTAACCCCCAACTCAAAGCTTTAACAACTCTTGAAATTTGAAACTCTTAATTATTGGTTGAACAAGCTTAATTTGGGTTAGGAAAGGTGTTTTGATGATGAATCTCTATGTGGGTATGATGAATTCTTGATGAATTGGTATGGATCTAAGAACTTCTAGGATGAATTTTGAAAATTTAAGCTTTTGACTCTTGGATTCAATGTGTTTTGGTGAGATTTGGGTGCTTGAATCTCCTTTGTAATGATGTGAAGAGAAGATTTGATGTGTTTTTATGATGATTGGGTAGTGTTTTGATGTTTGGGGAAGGTTTGATGAAGCTTCAATGGAGTTGAGAGAGGTTTGGAGAAGAAAGAGAGGCTTAAGGATTGTAAAATTCGCAATAGACTAACCTTCCTCTTCTTTATAACCTAAAAACGAAGCTTTCTTCTCTCTCCAGTGGCGCTGACCAGCTTACCGGCCGTGGGGCCCGGCATACCGATGTTGGAGCTCTTGAAATCCGAGTTACGTCAAAATACCTGAGGCTTGAACACGTGGGCACGGGCTTTGGTCTGGCCGGCATAACGGCCATAGGGTCCGGCATACCGGTGCTGCTGATGCTCGAAAATCAAACTTTTTGTCTTGCACACGTGACGACACCCGTGGGCACGTGTCTTGACCTGGTCGGCTTACCGGAGATTCTGACCGGCATACCGGTGGTATGATCTGAATATATACCCAAAAATTCCGTTTTTTCTCCCAAAACTCGATTTTTCTAACACATGAACATCAAAAACACTAAACTAAACACAAACTAAAAACATAAAAACATAAAAACATTGCGGGTTGTCTCCCGTACATAACTTTTATTTATCGTCTTTTAAAGTTAGACGCGTTATCTCTATCAAGATTTGCGAATATAGCCTACCCAACAACGAGTAAGGCTATGAACGTCAACTAATCTGCGCTTGATCCCCTTTTTGGGTCGGATTTCTATCACCTTAGCTGAAACAACCTCAGTGACGATGAATGGTCCCATCCACGAGTCTTTATAACTTCATGGCCTATTTTCGCGTTTGTGAGCTTTCCATAGAACTTCATGGCCAACCCCAAACTCAATGTTGGCTCGATATCCACATGTTTTACATGGATCTTCTTTATATGGACTTTGTGATGTGAAAGGTTGTGGATGACAGGAACGGTTCCTTGGTTTCTTACCCAAGACATAGAATGTCTCAGATACGTTCTTAGCATGAAGGGGATGGTCCCTTCTTGGAAGTTGATTACAATCTAACTTGTGGCCATGAAAGGTCGTCCAAGTATGATTGGAATCTGCTTATCTGCAGCGAACTCAAGTATAACAAAGTCAGTAGGGATGGAGATACTACCTGCTCGGACTAGGTCGTCCTCCACTGTTCCCCATCTCTTGGTAACTAAGTTGTCAGCAAATTGCAACTTCACTGGAGCTTTCTCTGATTTCTGAATTCCAAGTCTCATGAACATGGACTTTGGCATAAGATTCACACCGGAACCCACATTGTACATAGATTTCACCTTGAGCATACCATTTATTTGAATAGGAAGGTTAAAGATTCCCGGATCTTTGAGCTTCAATGGTAACTCTCTTTCTTTTCTTCTTGAGACTCTTAAGTCTCTCTTTTGGCTTCTACACTCGCTTCTTTCTCAGGAATAACTTGCGTAAAAACTTGTTGCGGTGTGAGCCCTTTCTTCGCAATCTCAAGCATTTGGGCGTCGATATTTTCAGGAGTGTACGCCTCTACAAATGTCTTGAGTTCAATGTCACCCTTCGGATTTGTATCAGGAATGGTTGATGACACTGTTTGAACAACTGGTGGCGATTCCAACTTCTCTTCTTCTATCTGTTCTTGCACAGCAAGTGCAACTTCAACTCTCGATTCTTCTGAGGCTTCTTCCTATTTTTTTTTTGCCAGCTCAGCTTGGTATTCCATTACCGATCTAATCTCTTCTTGCATATCTTTCAGAAGCTGTATAAAGTCGGATTTTTCTGAATCTTCCTCCACATCACTCTCAGAACAGTTAGAGTCCACGGGGCTAGACTTGGTTGGTTCTTCTTTGTTAATCGGAACTTCCATGACACTTTCGGCAGCATGTGGTACTTCCTTCTTTTCTTCAATCTCAAGGCAAATAGCCTTACAAGCTTCGAACCCAACATTGTCATCACCTCCTTCGATAGCCTTCAATTCTTTTTGCTCCATAATGCTTGTTAGAACTTTGTTCATTTGTTCTACTTGAGTACCTAAAATCTGAACTGAAGCTTCTTGTTCTCGTAACTTCTTGCTCTGGGAATGCATATTAATGGTCATAAGATCCATAAATTTCGTCAATTGTTGATTATCCATAGCTCCCTTTTGAGGATATTGTGGTAAAGCTTTCTGAGCTAATGAATCGGTATATGCATCTTGAACATGTTGTTGTGGGGGAGCAAGTCTATTCTGATATTGATTTTGATACTGACCTCTTGGTTGGAAAGAGTTATTCTGGGGATGTGGTTGATAATGACCAGGATTAGCGGCCCCCTGTGGATTTGAATACTGCATACCCGGATGATTCCTATTACCAAATTGATAACCTCCTCGGTTGGATATAAAATAAACAGATGCTGGATTTCCTTCGCACTCTTCCCAAGTATGATTCATTGCTACACAATGTGGACAACCTTGTGCTTCTTGCACTACATTTGCTGCGGCTAAATTTCTCTGCATCTCAAGCATAAGTTCTTTGATTTGATTCTCTAATGCGGATAATTGAGATGAGTTTGCAGTTTATGCGTCTTATCGAAGCGTACCTTGGGTTTTTGTAATAGGAGCTCGCGAAGATGGCCAACTCCTTTCTTGTTCAATTCAATTTTCTAAAACCTCGGTAGCTTCAGCAGGGTCCATGGACACGAAATTTCCCTTCCTAAGGTTATCCACCTTCAATCTACTTTCCTGTTGATCCCTTCATAGAATATAGCTAACTGTAGAGAGGGAGTGTAACCATGGAGCGGACATCTAGCTAACTTCTATTGAAACCTTGTACATGATACTCCTACTTCTTGACAAAACTTTGCAAGCTCGCTTTGGTGTTTGAGTCTCATACTCTTCGGATAAAAACAGTTAAAGAAAGCGGCTTGAATTTCTGTCCATGTATTAATTGTCCCCAGTGGTTTCCTATCTAGCCACTCACCAGCTCTACCGGTTAGAAAGAACGAAAACATATGACAATGCAGTTGCTCGTGTGTAATGACTGGAGTAACATAAGCATCACAAATCTGCATAAACTTCTGAATCGCTCTTACCGGATCTTGAATTGATATACCACTGTAGAGTCCAAAACTTTGAAACTGACTGAGCATACTCGGATCGGGTCTAAATTTGATATTTTGGATCTCCGGAGGACGGTAACCTATTGGCTGAACATGAAACGGCACTCTCAAGCCTGGAAGGTCTTGTTCAACTCTATTCTGATTATTGTTGTTGTTTCCGTTACCTCTTCCTTGTGGTGGTAATTGTTGTTATCCTGGTGGGACAGGTGGTGGATCTATTGGATCTCGTATGTCTGCCATAGCTCTTCTTAAGGCTCTTTCCTCACGAATACGTCTGTTATAACCTCTGAAGCTCCTCTCAGGCTCCAGTAATGGAGGCCAAGAATTAAACACGGTTAAAACCTGAAAAAGACTAAAGCAAACCACAAGCGTAAATACGGAAAAATAAAAACTAAATACTAAAAAATTAAAATTTAACTAAAAACTACTACTTGAAATAGATAGCCCACACGCTAACGAAACACAAGTTCCCGGCAGCGGCGTGAAAAACTTGGTGTCGCCTAGGGTGTGATAAAAATAAGACAAATATAAGCCAGAAAACAATGCACTTTCACCCTAGACAAGCACAGTACTGCAAGTATTACAGGACGTATGCAAGTTCTAATGATAAGTTGAATTCGTTCTCAAGGACATAATGTGTTAAACGAATGGGTAAATAATAACGAGTAGAGAGTAATTAATTAAAAGACAGGAAATAAATACGAGTGATTGAGAAATAAATAATTAAACTAAGGAAAATTAAAGACAATAAAATAAATACGAAGAAATATGAGATGAGAAGTATAGCTTAGGTTTTGCTAGTATGCACTAATCCTTCTAATTCTTTCTATCAAACTCTAGTTAATAAAGGAGATAATTAGCTCTTAGATACTTAGTCAGGATTCTAAATTCCCATACCTTAGACCTTGAGAGCGACAAAGGGGGCTACGGACACACCACGAGGCTGGTTTAAATAGGGTTATCCTGCGCTACTAGGTTCCTAAGCAATCAATTTCCAAACATGGTGATAGTGGTTAAATTATACCCTAATGACTATCTAGCTAGAATTAGTGTTGTCAAGACCAATATCGACACTAGACGTTATGTGGTGTTTCAATACTTAGACACCCAGCTAAGGTGATCATCTAACTACTATTAAGGTAATCCTGTACTCGTGCACTAGCAAGGAAAACAACCATTAAATCAAAACACATCAACAAATATATAGGTAAGAAGTTAATATCTGATTAAAATATATAATTCCCAAAGAAACTTAGATAGAAAGAAAATAGAATTCATAGTTAATCCATGATGCAAAACCCAAGATATGGGAAAATTAGTTCATACCTGAAGAAAATAAACTAAAAGAAATAATGAAAGACTTCATCTTGCTCTCTACAATAATTCTGATGATAATAAACCTTAAGACTAATTACTATGAGGCAAAGATGATTTATAAGTGATATAATGGTGTATTTATAGGTGTAGAGAAGCCCTAATTCGTTTTTTTGAACGAGAGAAGGTAAGTAGTGGACTCCAAGCCCAACTCTTATTCTTAACCCTAAAATATGAAATCAGGCCCGTTTTTGTTTTGGTCCTAACAGCTTCAATTCTTATCCTTTTGACGTGTATGAGTAGTCGAAATTCATCGTCTCGGAAAGATCTCCAAATTTGCTCTTGACCGTTCTTCCAAATTCCCCACCGATTGTGAGATATAAGCTGATTTGTGATCGTGGGTGGTGAAATTCATATTTATTTGGCAGCTTTTCCTTTTCATATTTTATCTTTTCTTTCCTTATCTTCAATTTCCATGTTTATCTTCTTTCATTATCTCTTAGTCTTTGACTTGGACTCTAATTAATATCCAGAATTTTCTTTGAAGCTTCACACTAAATAAATAATTAAACCCAATATGCTCTAAAAATAATAATTTACTAAATCAAGACTAGAAATAGGAAAGTGTAATAATTCTCAGGAAAATGGACTAGAAAGACTTCTAAATCACTAAAAATGATGTCTCATCTTAATAATAATTTATCACAAATGAGGAGACATCAGCAACATTTGGGGATTCATTTTAAAATTTGATCTCCTTTCCTTGACTTCTTATACATGATTTGACATATAATATCATCCTTGTACCCGATAGTTTTACAACTAACACACAACTTACACCTAAAGAACTCTAAAAGATATAAATCTCCAAAGTTAGGCAAGAAATGAGAATATATCAAACATCATGAAAAAATCCCTCAACTAAGCGCATAATGAACCTAAAATGATGTCTGATGACTAGTTTATTTTATCACAAATATGCAGACATCGATTGTCATATGTATGTACAAAGCTGCAAGAGATGACAGTTCATTAGCAATATATCTAGAAGAAACAAGATACCACTCAACAACGTGTTAGACGTGGATATTTTTTACGTCTAGGGTATAGATTTCATAGGACCCTTCATCCCTAATCTTGTGAATCTCTATATTCTGCTAGCTATTGATTATGTTTCCAAATAGCTGGAAAGTTGTGGCGGTACCCAGGAACGATGCAAAGACTGTGGTTAAGTTTCTCAAATCACATGTATTTTCAAGACACGGTAAACCACGAGTACTAAATCAGTGATAGAGATATGTGTTTCATCAATACGAGTTGAAAGTTAATTTTCGCAAGTCGGGGTTAAACATCGTAAATCATCTGACTATCATCGCAAATAAATGGACATGCTGATATCTCTAACTTAAAGATAAAACCAGTTCTTGAGAAGACGGTGAATCAAACGCGAAGAGATTGGTCAACAAAGCTAGATGATTCGCTATGGGCTTATAGATCAACGTTCAAAATACCAATGGGAAAATCACTGTACCACATGATATACGACAAGCCGTGTCATCTTCCTTTTGAGCTTGAAGCTTAAGATTACTAGGCAACAAAATAGTTGAATCTAGACAAGCAGTTGGCGGGTAGTCAATTTATGATACAATTGAATGACCTTGTCAAATTTTTTTCCCATGCCTATAAGAACACACATCTCTAAAAGGAGAAAACATAGAAAAGGTATGATAAGCAGATTCGCGAAAAAACGTTCAAGATAGGACAACATGTTCTTTTGTATAATTTGAAGTTCTCAAACAATCTAGGTAAGCTAAGGTCACGATGGACGGGACCATACATTGTCACGAAAGTCACACCTCATGGAGAAATAGAGATTGAACTCCCAAACAAGTACCGAACATTCATGGGTAAACAGTAATCGATTGAAAATATATAATGAGAGCGGAGACGTAAATAGAAGGAGTTTGTATTGTTGTTTTGTTGTGAAGGTGGTAAACCCTTGAGTTTGAGGTGAATTTATAGGATTACAAGAGCTTTCCAGCATCACCCTGCGGTGTACAAGTAGCTACCAAAAAGCGCTTGTCAAATTTTGGGCATGACTTTGTCGATGTGCCGAGAAAATAGGGCACACGTATCCCTAGTGTTTTTTCTTCGAGTCATTCCTGAAAATACTCAAAATTTGTCAAAACATTTGTCGAATAGAGAATAAAATACTATAATTTTGATGATCATTGTTGTAATATGGTGCAGTCATCCCTTAATGATGGATAAGTTCAGGGGTCTCATTAGAACTAAGTGTTTAAAGATCTATATAGGATTTTCTACCATTCTGGCATTTCGATCAAGATGAAAAATATTGATATACAAGGAAGAAACAAAAACAAATTACATTTTCTACTTTAAAACTTTATAGTTGTATCGATTTTATTTAATCGTGAAACTTGCAGCAGCGTATGTATATTTTAGTTTGTTTATTATGTGTCTCCCAAGTTAATTAATATGATGATGATACCATAACAATAATGATGATTCGAGTAATAACACATGATAGGTAAGGTGTGCGGAAGTGTGAGAGTAGAAGATGTAAAAAAATTATAATCATTAATTCAAGATGTTATAAACACGTTTCAATTTTTTCCTACGTGCCACTCACGTGACTTTTTCAGTTATATACTAATAAAAAAATTAAGGTGTCATCACTTGAATGAATTTTGTGCATTCGGCTCATTTTAATATCAGTGTATCGAAAGTGGCCCAACTGAGAAATACCTAAAAGATATTTGTAACCTAACCCTAAAGATCACTTTATCGTTTTATTTTCTTCTTTCCACCAACAGATCATATTACAATTTTATAATCATCTCTTCACCTCCAAATTCATTAATTTTCTCTCTATTTGTTCAGTCTATTCAGGTCCGATATTACTTTATAAGATTTTAATTTAATATATATTCATAGCATATATATTCTTTTTAATATCTACCACAATTTTTTTCACATTTTTTTTAGTAACAAACACCATATTTTTATGTGCGTTTGTGAAATTTATTTAATTTCTAAGACCGAATTTGGGTGTTTATACTTTGGTCATCATACTTTAAGGTAAGATATTGTGCAATAAAAAAATTTATTTGCATAATTATAATCAAATGTAATTTTTTATAAAACCTTTTCATCCAAAAAAAACTATAAATAAATATTTGAAAAATTATATATATTTTTGGAAATCATAATGTGTTTTCAAAGGTTACTAATAAAATATTATAAAAAAATATTAATATATTATACATATATTTTTTAAGTGTTTAAAGAGATTCTTTATATATGTATAGTTTATTGATTTATATAATAAGTGACATGACTACTTATATTTTTATTTGTTTAAAAATACAGAACCAATTACTATCTTATTTTAAACGCGATTGATGGTCATTTCATTTCAATTATATAAGGTAATTCATTCTTAATATTAACATTATTTTACTGAATTATATGAACCTTGAATTCTGAACTATGAATTATTTAAACTGAATCATAAATCATAAATTTTAAATTAAATAGTACAAATATTTTATATATATATATTAGGTATAACCTATGCATGAAGGCATTGAAAAAAGTTTGTTCTTTTATCTTAAAGAAAGTGAAATAAATTAAAGCACGTGTTTATAAAATTTAATTTAAAGTAAATATCTATTTTGCCCCTATATATTGTAACCTAATTGTAAATTTACCCTTTGAAATATAAGTCAGAATTAATAATATTTCGTCAAATGCAGATAAACTAAATAAATATTTGTGATCTTTTACTATCATAATAGCTATAATAATAATGTATTCGTCTCAAGCCTAATTCTCAGATAGCTCTAAATATTGGTTGACAAAAAAAAGATTGTTGTAAATATTCATATGCACTAAAACTCAGGGTGGCTATAGGTTCGGTTCGGACCGGTGCTCGGTCCGGTTCTCATGAAGGGAAAGGAAGATCTGGACCGGTAAGAAGGATCAGATTACCAGTTCCCGTTCCGGATCGGTTCTTACCTGTTCTGACCTCTTTTTTTTTTTTTTTAAATAATTGTTGAAATTCTTGTATTATTGAACTAGTGGTCCCTAAAAAAACTACAAAAAAAAAACATCTGATATGCAAATAAATAATAACTGATGAAAAAACTAATATCTGATGAAAAAACTACAGTACTCCATTCCCATTCAGGGTAAACTTCTATGGTTAATCAGACAAAGGAGATGAGTAATATGGCATAATTGATTATCTTTTGAATAAAAATGTTAATCGATTTATATAATTTTTTCACATCATACAAATTTTTTTTTTGAGGGTGAACAAGAACAGATGGTTATTGGAGTTACAAGGAGTGGTAATAATTATTCATCATCTTATCGATAATGATACTTGTTTTGTAAAATGGAAACTAAGACTATCTTTGTAAACTAACCTTTACCTTGTTTGGATATTAATATTATTGATAGATTATATCCGCATCAATTTCACAATTAAGGTCTCTATCTATTTCATTGTTGTTCTTATTCATTGTTTATTTTCTGTCTTGGTTATTTATGTTTTTGTATTTGACTTGATTGAGGAAGTTGATGCTTGACTTATCGTAATAGGTCATAACCTTTATTATATGCTAGATGAAAAGTTTCAATGAGTGGGAGTTAAAGTCTCCTATTTAATACAATTAAAAAAATTGCTATCGGACCTGTACCGGTTCTGCTTCTTAATTTATTTTTTAAAAAACCGGACCGATACACTATTCAACGGTCCAGACCGGTTCTCTTCGCATTGTAGCTCTGGTTCGGTTCCGGCCGGTCCGGTCTGTTGGACCGGGAGAACGGAACTTTTAGCAACCATGAACTAAAACTAAATTATAAAAAGATGTCTAAAACTATAATTAAATTGAACAAACATTTTGAGAAAATTTCTTCCTCTTTTCATCAGGAGTTCCTATAATACTTTCACGCTTCAGTAAGGAGTTGTAGTAGCGATAAATTCTTCAATTGAAGATCTTTGTTTGCATGGGTCTTGGTAAACTTAGGCACCTTTGAAATTGAAGTAGAAATAAAACTAGTGTTGGTTAATTCCCAACTATAACCAAGTATGTCGACACCAGAATTTGTGTGACTCAAATTATGTGGATGAAACAAACCTTAGAGGATTTTGGTCTTAAATATGGTATTATTCCTATTAGGTATGATAGCACAAGTGTAGTAAACTTTACTAAGAATCATATCCAACACTCTAGAACCAAACATATTGAGATTAAGCACAATTTTATTAGAGATAATACACAAAAAGTTGAAATTATGTTAAATATTGTAGATTCCTCCATTCAACTAGTAGATATCTTATTATACTATCAACTCTCTCGGAGAATTTATTCTTTCCTATAAACACATAAAACTAAAATTACACCACTCTATCTCTAAATTTGGACTTTGTTACATTACATCAAGAGAATATGGGTTTTAGTCTCTATGAAGAAGAAAATGATTCCAATTTTGTAGGAAGTTACACAGGGGAAATTTAGGTTGTGATTTGGTCAGGAAAAATCTCATGGGTATTTTGTTTGTATGTAACCTTTAATAGATAATCAAGGTTGGTGTAAATAAAGTTATATAATACTAAGGGGAAGACCCTATGTAGAGGATTTAGCGTAGTCGAACCACTCTAACGGACTGCATAATTTCTAACCCTTCTATTTACTTTATGCTTCATATTAGTTTTGTATTTTGGATAACCTTTCATCTTCTTCACTACCTACTTCTCTCTTACTCAGTGTTTGCTAAATTGTGCCAACTATTTTCCAAATCTAATTTATCTTTCAAAATATATTTAATTATTAGTAATATTGATTAGATCCCTATACACCCCACCATCCCTCTAGGACGTACGTTATATAATTATATCAATTATAGTCAATCATGAAATTTGTAGCTGTATATGTATTTTATTGTGTTTATTATTTTTTATCCAAGTTAATCAAGATTTGAAAATTAATATTAAGATAATATGATAAAATTGATGTTAATTCAAAAAATGATTATGGGGTACGCATGGTGTGGGGAGGTGTTGGAGTTGAAGGTATAAAACAAATTTATAATTTTTTATTCAAAATGTTATAAACACTTTTTAAATTAGCTCTATGTGCCACTTAAGTGACTTTTTCTATCCAAATACTAATAAAAAAATTTACTTGGCCCAACTTGATAAAAAAATGCCAAACATTAAGTATTAGCCCATTTTAGAATTTGAGTATTAAAAATGGGCCGATTGAGCATATACCTAAAAATATGTTTATCATAACCCTAAAGATTACTCTATTGTTTCATTTTTTTTCCGCCACTTATCTTTTATCCCCTGTTTCATCTTATCTCTTGTTTCACGATTCAAACTTCTATTTATTCTCTCAGATTAAAAATAAACCTAGAGATCATATTACAATTTTATTATCATCTCTTCACTCCCCTTGTTTTAATTTGTTATATACATCGCCTTTTAAAAATCTAAAATAATCTTTATCATATATTTTCCAGTAACAAACAAAACACTCTATGTGTTTTTTGTGAAATTTATATAATTTCTGAGAGACAATTTGGAGGTTTATACTTCATAAATTATCATGGTGCTTCAAGGTAACATTTTGTGTACGTAATATACATTTTTATTTTGTTAATTATAAAAAAATTAGATTCTTTATAAGTACGAAAATCAAAATTAGGTGTTGTATGTAGTTTATGGAAATCCTTACATAATATGTAAGGAACTCAAAATGTGTTCTTTGAGATTATCAATAAAACATTGACAAAAAAAGATTATTTCAAAAAACCAGCATATATTCTTTTATAAGAATTTAAATAAAGTGTTTTTATTTTATAGTTAATTGACTTATGTATTAAATTGTACAATTCTACTTATATTTTTATATTTTCAATACAGAATAATTGTTATTTGACGATCGAGATTGTTGGTCATTACATTTCAATTGTGTAAGGTAATCCATTCTTATTATATACAAATTTTAGTGCATTTTGTGAATCATGTAACTTGACCCATGAATCATTAATTATAAATAATTATATATATATATAATTTTTCTAGTATTTATATTGAGAAAATTGAAATAAATAAATAACGTGTTTGTAAAACTTGATTTAGAGTATCCAACTGTCAACTTACCCCTGAAACACAATGTGTATGCTTACCCCCTATATAAAGTTGTTTAATAGACCTTACGGTGACAATATTACATGGGTTTCTTGGACCAAGATATATTATTATCTACAAACCTTTGACACTATGAACGATCGATACCTAAGAAAGTTTTCACAAAACCACATTAACAATAACTAATCTACAAGACCTGAACCAATAACAACCATAAGAAAAGCGACGTAAGAACAACATAAATATTTAAAACAAGAGAAAAAGAACCACAGATGATCATATATTAGGAAAAAAAGTTATATGATAGAAAAATATGTAGAATACTGATTAATAATCATGACAACATGTATCCACTGTGAGAATCACAGAGCTCCACTATTTTTATCCACTGAAACCCTGGGCATATTTGTCTTCGAGGAGACATAGTTTAAGGCCTTGTGTGTTTGCACTTCAAGAGATTATTAAGATACCAAGTCAATAAGATTGATTGTTTTTTCGATCAGTTTAGATCTTAATGTTTTATAACTGAGCTATTTGATTAATATTTTCAATAAATTTTGATGCATTAAG
This sequence comes from Nemophila menziesii, assembly GCA_029959085.1. Classification (NCBI taxonomy): domain Eukaryota; kingdom Viridiplantae; phylum Streptophyta; class Magnoliopsida; order Boraginales; family Hydrophyllaceae; genus Nemophila; species Nemophila menziesii. Next base: position 6,124,304 of record JARWIR010000031.1, read on the forward strand.
ACATTGTTTATAACGAAATAAAATTTATTTAATTGTTCATTCATCAAGTATCCCTTAAAAGAACAGATAAAGCCAAAATTATGAGTTTCCGAAAGGATTGTAGTGTATTTAGAAAGTATTTTTAACCAAATTTATCTATATATAATAGATGGGTGATTTTGTTTAATAAAATTACATGGTATCTAATAAAATAAATCTTGTTCTTTATTGGAATGAATCAATATGCAAGACATGTTAGGTCCAAACTTTATTTTATTAAATACATTAGAAAGAGTCATTTTGGATTTTAAATCACTTTGATTTAATTAATAACTCTTATCATAAAACCATTTCTAACTATTTGGTAGAGTGTCATGTATATTTATATTCTCTCTGTGATTGCAGGATCAAAGTTTTTTACATAAACGTTTGTGAACGTCTCGGCATGTTCTAACCCCCGAGCGCTCCTTCTCATGAACTTCGCAACAAAGCTACACCAAAAATGTTAAAATGAATTACTTTACACACATATAGAAAATATTAAATTATTCAGGACCAATCCTAGGTATATGTCCAGGAAGCAACTGCCTTGGTTTCCTAATAATTTGGTATTTTTAAGGGTCTCTTTTTGGGAAAATTATATATATATATATATATATATATATATATATAACTATATATATAGTTTTATATTTAAATTCAATAAAATAGCTTGAGTTATAAGTTAGCTTAGTCGTAAAACGATATATTTTCTCACGAGAGGTTTAAGGTTCAAGTCTCATCTTAAAATAAGTTTCTCGATTTTTTATAATTATTTAATGTATATATATTGGGCTCTATTATGAATTTCCCTTTGGACTTCAAATATATCATTGATTTTTTTTATAATTATTTTTAATATACATATATATCTATATTATATTTCGAAGTTTTTTCTACGGTCCGGATTTACCCGCATAAGTGGTGCCCAGGATTAAATCTGGCCAAACATAAGTGGTGGCCAGGATTTAATATGGCTAAACATAAGTGGTGGCCAGGATTGATTCTGGCCCCACTTATCATTAATACCATTAACTAATCTTTATTTACTTAATAAAAAAAAATTATATTTTAAAACAATAAACCTTAAATCACTCCCTTATTTCTCTCATTATTTTATTATTCTTCTCCTAAATCTCTTAAATTTTTCATTTTTTTATTTTCTCATTTGTTATATCTATATAAAAACCACATTGATCTTTTAAAAGAATTTTTTTTAAATTGGAAATATGGGAGCAGTGTATTACCCTACACGATTTTTTGAAAAGTTAATGAAGGAAAATAATATTGAAATATTGAAACACTTAAGAACAATTGGGCAAATCTGTTCTGGACTTTTACAACCAAATTACAACAAATTGATATTTTGTTTAATAATACTTTGATAGCAAAAATAAAGTATATTTTATTATAAAAATATATCAATAAAAGTTACATTATTAATTATAAAAATTATAAGACTATCCTGCACTTTTTTAATTTTCTCATTTATTGTATCTATATAAAATCCACATTGATCTTTTAAAAGATATTTTTTCAAATTGGGAATATGGGAGCTGTGTATTACCCTACACGATTTTTCGACCCCTTATCCATAACCTTAGACCCTTAACTATCAACCTTAAAGTTAACCTTAACCTTAACTTTACCCTTAACCTTAACCTTAACCTTAACCCAAACCCAAACCAAAACCCAAACCTTAACCTTAATTTTAACCTAAACCCAAACCTTAACCTTAACCTTAAACTTAACCTTAACCTTAACCTTAAACTTAACCTTAACCTTTAACTTTATTTTTAACTTTACCCTTACCTTTACCTTAACCTTAACTTGAACCTTAACCCTGACCTTAACCTTAACCTTAACCTTAACCTTAACATTAACCTTAACCTTGACCTTAACCTTGACCTTAACCTTAACCTTAACCTTAACATTAAACTTAAACTATACCTTAACCTTAACCCTCAACCTATTATCCATAACCTTAACCCCCTTAACATTATTCTTAACATTAACCTTAATACTAAACTAACATTAAACTTAACCTTAAACTTAAACCTTAAACCCTACATCTTAAAACTTAAACCCTAATCTTCATCATCACCTTAACCTTAACTTTAATCTTAACCCTTAACCTTTAACCTTAAACCTTACACCTTAAACCTTAAACCTTACCTTGACCTTGAACCTTAAACCTTACAACCTTATCTTCATCTTCACTTTAACCTTAACCCTTAAACCTTAAACCTTAACCCTTGAATCTCAAGCCTTAACCTTTACATTCACCTTCATCTTAAGTTTAACCTAAACCTTAACCATAACCTTAATCTTGAACCTTGAACCTTGAACCTTGAACCTTAAAGATTAAACCTTAAACCTTAAACCTTAACCTTAAACCTTAACCTTAAACTTAACCTTAACTTTAAACCTTAACCTTAACTTTCATCTTAAATGTAACCTTAACCTTATACAGATAAAAAATCATCGCGCTAATATTCGACCTTAAACCTGGAATTTTGTTAAACCTTAAACAGTTAATCTTAAACCTTAACTCTAACTTAACCTTAATCTTAAAGTTAAATTCAACCTTAACCTTGACTTAAAATTTAACCTTAATCCTTAACTTTAACCTTAAAATTAACCTCATCCTTAACCTTGACCTAAACCTTAACCCTAACCTTAACCTTAAACTCAACCTTAACGTTAACCTAACCTTCTTCTTGATGAGCAACAAAAGAAAAACCTGAACCCTAACTTTAACCTTGACCTTAACCCTTGGAACCTGTGTTCAATTTCCGTTAACAAACAAATTTTTTTCTTCAGTGTCTTCAGACACGGGTTTTACCTAGTATATATATATATAGAGATTTTTATTATAAAATTCATTTTGGACCCCAAATATATCAGGACCTGCCTTAAGAAAATTGACGGAATAATTCATACTTTATCCCCAAAATATCACCCTAAGTTACATATTAACCCTTACAAAGTACAAAAATTAATTTCCATCCTCTAGAAATAACTGCCTTGTATCTCTCCATCTCTCAAATGATTTCATTTAATATATTTTTCTTATCTTTGTCATAAAATAAAAAAAAATAGTTTTTTCAGATATTTATGTTTAATCTTTGTAATTCATTAAAATGTAAAATTTTATAATTTTAATGTATCAATTGAGTAATATCTCATATAATCTACTTTAACATTTTTTATATTAATTTGGTATTAAATTAGTTACTCTGTCTTTCTTTTAAACTCTTTTTGATCTCCTTCAATCTCCCTTTCATTTTATTAATAACGTAATTGTTAGCCGCTATTAGACAACTTAAAGAAACCTTGTTTGATAAAATTATTTCTATTTAGATGTAAAAAAAAACAATTAATCATATTTAATATATTTTAGATTAAGAGAAAGTCACACACACTAACAGAAGCACATATGTGTATATATATATATATATATATATATATATATATATATATATATATATATATATATATATATATATATATATATATATATATAGATATATATATAGATATATATATATTTAATTAACATGGATAGACAGATTGGTACCTTTCGGGAAATGTGTGAAAAGATTTATGGAAATAATTTTTATGAAAATTATTTCCATAAAAATAATGTGTGTAATATATTTTGGATATGGTTTTCTTGGTAAACATTCTCTACTTGCATACTATCAACTATGTTGGAATTTTCGTATCTGGAAACAGAAATTGTTAGAATTGTGCCTATAAAATAGGGTGTCAGTGGTGAATTTCTTTTAAGTACATGAATATATTCTTTTTTAAGTGTACTTCACGAATTCGTAAGCACTAGATCATGTTAAATGCAGTTCGGAACTTGTAAAACTAATTAATAATGTAATAATAAGAATCAATCATATATGTACAACATCTGTTATGAATGTATACTCTATTACAGATGGAACTTTTGTAGATCTGCATTATATATTATTTATGCTACTTGTAATTTTCTTGAGATTGTTGCGGACCTTATGGCCTTAGGCAAGTAGTTCAAACATTGATGAGTGGTTATTGAATTTTCTTGACTTGTTTCACTTTTTCTTTAAGCACTTTTGTTTAAAAACTTTTATGATTTAGATGCAAACAATAAATGTAAAAGGTTAATTTGTTAAAAGGAAAAATAGGAGATAGGCGTAGATTAACTTTTGGTCCTCACCTAACCAATCCACACCGTACATGTGTCGTGAAGCTGAGAGTGATCGGGATTCACGAGCCTTCCAAACACTTAGCTTATAAGAGAAGTGAGAGCAGCTCGGAAAACCACTTTTAAAACCCTTATCTCATTTCTTCCATTGAAGTCTCCCTGTAAGTTAGAAGCAATAAAAAAATGGTGATTGTTGGTGATCATTTCCACCCTATCCAGATTCAGATCTGAAGTTATATATAACTTAAACTAGATCTTTAGGATCACCTTAAACTAGATCTAGTCATTCTTGTGAATCATTTGAAATTATGAAATTAAATTAGTTTATTTACTCGGGTTTTAGAATTTCAATACTTATGTGGTCAAAATAGTTCAATGGGGTGGGATTGGCTAAATGATTTTCTAGACGATAGATAGACTTACTGTTATTCGACACAAAATTCAGTAATTTTGTATGCCTCAATGTCATGAATTTGTTGATATATATAACACATCATGGATTCAAACCTTCAACATAAATTTTACGAGATACCATTGTGCTTTTTTTTTAATTGGAAATAACCAACGTACTAGCTTCTGTAAAGGACGAATACCTATTTGTTTGCTATCAAGAAAGTAATGGTTATTAATTTAGTTTATCTTAAATTAGTCCAGTAGAGTATAAACTGTTGTGGAATTATATTGCAATTGATTATCTTATGAAAATCAATATATTGAACATCCGTAAGCAGATACAACATGTAAGTAATGTCTGTTAAACCAAAATACATTGATTTTGAGATTATCTTTTTTCCTTGTAGTCCTTCTTTAGTTGCTTTAACTTTAATCTTAAATTTCAATGCTTTAACATATAATTATTAACAAAACTAAAGGAACAATACTTTTATAGCCTTTTAGCTAATGACTCTGCAATCACTGTGTCTAATGGCGCAAGGTAATTATAGCTAATTATAGCAACTACTGCTATATTGACTCGGTGAAACTAATAATTACTATTTTACAGCCTCCTCTTACTTACTGAAGCAATGAAAGCAGAGTTTTTGATGAAAGCACGTGAAGATTTAATTGGCTGGGTATTTCTTCACTGTGTAATTTTTTTTGAATTTTCTTATGAACTTGCTCATTTACTTACTTTCTAATCTATAACAGGCTGGTGGGCCCTGTTTTGGATTGGGAGCACGGGTATGGGCCATGGTCCCTTTACATCCTATCAAAGTACGATTTTACAACATCATGATGTTTACTTTTATGGCATTACTTGTTAGATACCTGATTCAATTCAATTTTTTATTTTAATTTTGGATCACTCTATATGGAAGTAGTAACTGAGATCAAATAATGATGTTTGTGTGATGGAAAGATTTCTCTATTAATAAAAACACTCTATGAAATTGGGCACATGTAATGAAAATCTTAACAGGTAATTTTCATATGTAATGTAAATATTAATTTGTAATTTTGATTTCTTGACAGGTAATGGAAATCCTGAGGGAGCGCGTGTCTTGGTCTCAGGACTCTCGATGTGCTGAGGTGATTGCGAAATATCCAGCTCATAACGGGGGCACAATAAAACTAGTGCACATGCAAGTGAGAAAACTAGCATACTTGTTCTTAAACATCTAATCATATCAAGTTTTGATAATTGCTCTAAGTGTTATTCTATTATATTTCAGGCTTTTGCATCAAACTTTTGGACAATAAGATTCACTTCAGCTCAATCAGATGGAAGACATATGGTATCTTATTTCATTTCCAACATTATATAAACGCTTACATTTATTGAGCATATCTGATTAAATGATACTTTATTTAATAACCCCCAAGGTATACGAGATATCCTTACCAGGTTCTGCTTCTCCTGAATTGGTGGCACCCAATCTGCTGGCGCGTGGGTATATAATTCGTCCATGCGAGGGTGGAGGGTCAAACATACAGATGGTTGACCATTTGTACTTGGAGGTTCGTTATACTCACAAATTCTTTGGATTTCAATAACCTTTTGTTTAATCAAATTTCGGTATTAAAAATATTAGTTATGCAGGCTTCATCTGCATTTCTTCCTCTTTGTGAGTTATCACAAGCTGTAGCGCAGAAACTTGTAGTTGTGGTAAGTGTGTTGGTATATTTTGGGTTTCTATACTAATATTTAAAGATTATTATATATGCATTTTTCTTCTATTGAAAGTTAGGAAATTAATTGAGTTTTTTTTTAACAGGCCCATGGTCAATCTGAGCGCATTCCACATTGTGATGGAGTGACGCACGCCAATTTGCAAGCATTTACGAAAAAATTGATGAGGTAACACTCATGACATGCATGATACATAATTGGAGAGCCTCATTGTTCTTGAATCTTTATGTTTATGACGTGATTTTGTTGTTTTTGTGTATAGTTTCTTCAGTGATACTGTTGGTACTTATGCTAGAGATGGTCCGGTATTCATTCATTCCAAAGATGATACATCGTCATCCAAGCTCAGCGCGATTCTGTGAAGTGTTCCAAACTATGTTTGCAAAATGATTAACTGTAGGGCTGCTACGGTCTATTTGCAAATAGTGATTTTATTAGATACATTGATGTACCCAAACTGATTTCATAAATAGGTAAATGACACAATTTGTTTCTGGCATAGTCACCATCTCTAAGCTAAAAATAACTGCAAGAAAGATACTATTTTTCCATCACCATTTCCGCCCCACCACCAATTTCACCTTCACCTCCCTATCACTGTCACCACCATCTTCAGTCTACATCTATTTATTGAGACTAACAAGGACAATGGGGCGTGTTTACTTATCCCCACGCCTAAACGCGGAGAATTTGAAGGAGTAAAATGCACCCTCTTGTGTTATGCAAAATATGATGATACTTAAGGGTGGATCTAGGAATCTTCATAAAATTTGAAAGATTAAAAATTTGAGTTAGGTTAACCTCATACACTTATATTAGATATTTTTTCGGTAATTTCATAATAGATCTTTCATTTATGTGAGAAATAGTCGTATATAGACTTATATTTTCCAGGTTCGCCCATCATGATACCAATAGATGTGCAATGACATGTGGGTTATAGTCACTGTGAAAAATACCTCTTTCCACTCTAGCCCTTTTATATCATTGTTAAATCTTTTGTTTAATGAAAGTTCAATTTCTAAAGACACACAAAAATCAACATTGCTTAAGTGTAAAGCAACAAGCAATAAAAACACTTCTTAAAAGGTTCGGTTTTCACTACCTCGTTCGTAAAGACTAATTCACATTTGAGTTACTTAACCTTGACTTTACATGCCGTGATAACACATTTATCATATGAGATAAAAAAATATAACAAAAATAAACATATATAATAACTGTAGTGATAAGAAGAATTAGACAAGTCATTATAGCTTGAATAATGTGAGTAATAATGTAAAATCCTCCTCCGAAAATGATTATCACAAGAATACCAGATATGGGGTACTTTAAAAACATATATTATAGCTGAAAAACAACATATAAAACTCCAATACCTAGAACCTACAGTAAATTCATAAAATTCATATCTTCTCATATTTTCCCCAAACTCTTCAATCAATGGTTCTTTTGGACCTAACACCAATGCCTTGTGTTTACGAAACTCGTCAGAAACATCGCAACGCCTACATATACATTTTCGAATAAAAAAACACATAAAAGCTCGTAATTCTGTGAAAATCGTTGACTTTTTTTCTTTTAGTTTGGAGGACTGACTTTGATTTTTTTAAAAGAATCCTCAATACTTTCCTACCCAATCCATATATAACCATATCCATAGCATTAGATACCCTTCTACCACATAACAACTCAATGAAATATAAACAAACTAAAAAGAGAAAGGAAAAATTCATATGTAGTGAATCTTTGAGTGGTAGGTTAGTTTAGATGACGAGGTGAATGGATGCATTAAAATAAGATAAGAAGAGGAAGAGATATTATTTGGGGAAGATGAGAGATTTACCTAGAGTAAAGAGAGAACAATCAATCATCATGGGTGAACCGAATGAGCCGAAACCAAAGTTCAAGGTACCTACTCCACCAAAAACAACTACGGTAAGAATCAAATTACCAGCCGCACTGGAAAGAAGATACCACAAATACTATTAGCTAAGGTTCGTCCTCGAATTATCAAGATGTACCAAACAAAAAGAAGAAAAATGATTTCGAAGTACTACTTGAGGAGAGCTAGTGCATGTTCATTTGGTTGATAAAGAGGCCAAGAAATACAAGATATTTGATACACAAGTAATGATGGAAACCAAGCTAGACCACATCCTCTACTTGCTTGGGAAAGGACCAGAGTGACATGTTGATCGCAACTTGGATGGGACATTCGAATGTCGAGTAATATTTACTGAACTCTCTCCTATAATACATTATTTGTTAGTGTATATTAGTTAAATTTTATCTTTTATTCAAGTCTTTTTGAGTTATGAGGACACGACTCAATTTTGAGTCGGTGGTGGGGATTCATACTTTTCATTCCCGTTTTTTATCTCCACTTTATGAAAAAACCATAATTTTTTTTAAACAACCTAATGTATAATATAGGGCATTGGCGCAGAATTTAATAATTGTCCCCCTGTTAGAATAGTTTTTGCAAGTTAATGATAGTAAGTAGTGTATATTGAAACCGATTCATAACGCAATTATATATTTTCAATCAAACACAAATTAAAAGATAGAAAATAATAGTAAGAAATGCTTAGAATTAAGTTCGAGCACATGTAGAATGAGCGGTTCGTAGAACTCGAGGTCCGAACTAGTTGAAAACCAGCTTAACCTATGAACTAAAAGTGGTAAAATAGAGAGACCAGTAGTTTGTAAAATTATTTAGTCATTAATTTGATAAGCCACATGTGTTTTTTAGCTTGATAATCCTGATTAATTGAATATATTTTCATCTTGGCCCACTTCTAGCTTGTACCCATTTCTTAGCCACATTATAAGCCATACCCCTTGGATTTATAAAACTTATTCATATGACCTACACTCCAATCGCAAAAAAGCATTAAGAACGTCGTTCTTTGAGATTGAGTTTGGGGTAGTGGGTATCGATTATGAGATACACATTGGGTGGGTTAGCTTATTATGCACTATTGACGACACACTTATTGTAATCCTTTGCCAGATTTCTAAAACATAAAAAAATTAAAAAGAGAAGATATATTTAGAAAAAGAAAATAAAAAGAAGAAAAATATAAAAAAATAACTCGACATGGAAATTTATACTAAAAAGGGTTGCATGCTCAACTTACAAAAAAGGAATGAAAAAGAAAAGTTAAAATAAAAGAACCGACAAAGGAATTTTGAAAATTATCGTGAAATAGGACTTTTAAGGGATTATATCTATGGGATTGAGTGATCACATTTAAGAGTGTAAGCTTAAACTCTAAGGTGAATCGTCAATGACTAGTGAGGAGAGAACAAAAATATCACTTCAAACTATCGAAATACGTATCATACCGATCCTAAGCCACGATAAAACCGAAAGACCTTAGGTTTTCTAACTATATGGTTAAGTAAAAATTTATAATTTACTAAGTTGGCAAGTATACCATTGAATAATATGTTAGGATCGATGAACACCATATAGTCGTCATATCAAATTAAGTAACAACTGATCCTTCTTGCATTGTTAAACTAATCTAATCTTGAACTTATGACGTGTTGATTCTTTGTATTTAAGTGTATGTGAATTAGTTCTTAATTATTATTGTATGAGACTTGCTAGGATAGTGCTCTCGGATCATTGGTTATTTTCTCTTCTACTTCTACGATTAGTTGGACTTAGGCCAAAAATTTAGTTCTTATTTTGTCAAAACGATAAAATTTTGAGATGGGAGTCTTGATCTCTCCTTTATTGTGATATATCATGAGACCTAATTTTGGGCGTATTTAGGACTTAGATGAGGTTATTTTTCCTAATATTTGATGTTCACTGATTTCTTCTCTTGTTTAGGTTTTTATGTTACTTTTAGAGTGTTTGTTTGTTAAATAGGTGTTAAGTGTAAATCTCTTAGGTAATTGGATACTATAAGACCCCTATACAATGATAAGAAACCATGAAATCAATATTATCCCCAAGTCACGACATTAAAGAATAATTCAATCGTTTTTGGACAGCTGGAGCATTAACAAGGAAAACTTGGAAATTGACTTATGAGAGTCACCACGTACTATCAGTTAAGATTCTGGATGAGTCCTTTGGTTTAATGGTAACATTTGAAGTAAGGAGCGCTTGAGATATTATGGTTCATGATTTGGAGTTATGATGACAGAATTATTAAATTTGCATCTTCCTTGATACGAACCATTTCACATACCCTTAAAAACTTTTTTGTGTCAATTTGGACCATTTAAATGGGATCCACAACTCTAGAAACGCTTTGTAGATAACATATCATATTATTGTGTCAAATTTAGGCTTAAGAACTTTGGGATGGATCCATACACTCATGGATAAGAAGAACAAAGAAGAAGGATTTCTACTCATCCGTTTAATTCCCACCTATCTTTTTTCATTTCGCAACAATTATTAGTGTAATTTTATTCTATTTGTCATTCTAAACCTGAATATTATACTTTTAATTATTTAATTTCATTATTTATGTGTGAACTAAAATTCTCATAACTTTAGAATTGTATGATGTATAAACCATAGGATTGAATTTATGTTTTTATTTCATCTGCGATTATTAATAATTGAAATTAATGATTACTCTATTGATTTAATTATGTATTTGACTATAAATTTCATCCCTTTCTCTGTCCAAGTATAGGACTACTCTTGGTAATTATGATTTTCACCCGGAAAGGAGGTTTGGGTTACAAAAGCGATATATAAGCAATTGGTGTGCGTTAGTGAACCTGGTAGTCTTGACTTGCCCGATAGACAATAGGGTTAGAGACCTTAGCACCGATATTCACTTAGATTTCACTCGGAAGAGGTCTCTAATGGTTTTAGGAATTTTCCTAAGCTACCCTTAAGTAAATTAGGAAGAATTTAGAATCCCGGGTATTGCATAATTCCCAATTAGGCCTTAAAAATGAATGTAAAGTCAATACTAGTTGGATTACTTGCGAGTTTACAAGCTATACTCTTATAATCTTATTCTTAGTGTTTGTATTTTATTCACTTATTTAAGTTATAATTAGTTTTATTTAATTGCATATTTAGTCCTTAATCAAAATTCCAACAATTATTTACTATCTTTTAAATTTTAGTTTCACAACTCAGTCTATAACATCTTAGAAACACACAAGAATAATTAACCTTCATACTCTTTGTGGAGACGATAACTCTATATAGTTACTCTTTATTACCTGTCAACGATCCTTAAACTTGTGTGGAGTGTTTCTCTCGGGTGTTGGTTATTATATCACACTCTTGGGGATGACAAAAAGAAAGAGGCTTAAAGACTAAAAGGAGCTAATAATGGTATAAACGTTATTTGGAAGTCAAGCTAAAAGGAACAAGTGGCTTATGAAAGAACCGTCTTGGTCATTTTTCGTGCTGTGTATTCTCTTTAAGTTATTTACATCCAAGTCACAAGTAAAGTAGATTTTAGACTAGATTGGATCTCATGTTTTACACACCTACTCAGTTGTCTCTTAATTCATAGGCCCTTATATGCATTGTTTGTAAATATTCTTTCCATACTAATACGTTTTCATATGCACATTTCAAGTACAAATATGGAAAATTCAAAAGGCAAGAAATTTTTATTATTATTGGCTCGTTTTATATATGCTTTCAAATGACATTACTAGTTCAATGCCTACTTACTTATCTCCTATATTCTAATTTTTATTTAAATATTTAATTTTTGATCTCAAAAGCCTCATCCAAATAATAGAAGAGTGTTTGGGGATCACACTTAGGTTCCAAAAATGTTTGCACATGGTTAACGAGAAGATTGAGTGTGAAAGACATCGTATAGTGTCTCAGAATGCTCGTAAATGGCTTGAGCGCTCAAATGAAGATAGATGTCTCTATATGATTAGTATAAGTGACTCGAACCAACATGATGATGTGGAACTTTCTGAGGACTATATAGCCCATGGTCGCATGAGGCTCGGTCCAAGCCTATACCTCTTATCGCACATCTACGGACAGTTGTGGCTCGGTTTAGGCCAATACCACATGTGACACTACTATCAGCCCCCCTAGTACAGTCAGCTTGATCATCTATATCTTGATCAACTGAGGCTTAGTCCAGGACAATACCATATTCAACTGTGGGTCGATACAGGCCAATACCACATATTACACTACTAATTGTTCCCCTAGCACAGTCAACTAGATCGTCTAATATTTGATCGCCTAAGGCTCATTCCAGGACAATAACACGCATGACACTCAAGTTTGTCGAAGGTCATTGTTTGGGGACTGAACGCGCGTAAATGACTCTACATCTCAAAAATTGAATTGTTTGACTATTTTATTGGCGATGTTGACTCAGATCGTTTTCGTGACGATTCATTTATGGAATGATGGTCGGTTCGGGTCTTACACGCTCACACCCCCGCACGCGCTGGCTGTGTTACCTGGTGGTGCTACTCACGTGACTTTGTTGATTAAAAGAGTTGTTACACTCTCATTGACTGTTCATGCACACGAGTTGTATTCTAGTTCATTGGATATGCACACAAATTTATCAAAGGGTTGTATGGTAGATGCGATGTGACATATGTTGGTTGGTAGCACAAATTCAGTCATCAATTAAAGTTTTTACTGTTCTTCAATAATACTAGTCATGATGGCATTACATGGCTTGATCTTATTCGCTACAACAATACAATCAACAATTTGAGCCTTTGAATAGTAAACTGCACATAGTGCCAGCTTCTTGTGATATATTAGGCTACAAGAGGCTGGTCTGCTACACTCATAACAATTGCTAGTTCCTTCTTATATCCATGTGTCATGCCCGGATTGACTGGATTTGTATGGTATGATTCACCACAATTAGTGAAGACAAACCATTCTTTCTCATTACCTCTGCTAAGTGTCAGGGTGCTAATGGATAGCTAGATGGATATTGTCAGCATCCAAGCAGGGTTTGGCCAGTTGTGGAATTTTCAACACTATGTGCCAAACATTTGGTGTTTGGACTGGTACGATTAGTATTCCATTCAGTTGAACAGTCAACTATAGTCAATAAGTCATGTACACGACATGGCTCACACCCATTTTATATCACTTCATGACCAGTATTCACCCTTTGAACGGGATGTGGCGGCCTTCTATTGGTTATGCCCATTGACATTTCAACACTTTTCTTATTCATTTCCTCGATCATGTGATTCAATCCTATTTACCAATAATTCTTCATCAACAATTTTGTTACTCGTTGAGTCTTCATTTTGAATGCCGACATCACCCATTAGTCTTAATGACATCACCACAATATCTGATGCATGCATTTCATCGTCATTGTCATAAAGTGACATCATCCCATAATCATTGTCACAAAGTTACATCATCCTATAATATTCATCATAATTGTTAAGTCTTTTTTAGGGGTAATTATTTGTGGATTGTTTTGATTCAACTTTAAATTGTCCAACAACATTTCTCCCTATATTTTCCCACAAGCCAATACAATTATTTCTTCAATCCACAAATATATTCCATCCAGGAAAAGTCACAACTCTTCACAAACCAATCACAAAAAGTCTCGATCACCCAACAACTCAACTTTCAACTAATAAACCACAACCAATATTTCCCAACCATTATACGCCACACACTTTTCATTAACAAAGAATTATCCCATGCCTCAAGATTCTTCAAGCCTTAACCACCTTCAATCTTGGGAGTGAAAATTTTCTCCCTCGATGTAGACGAAGACTTTTTATTCCAATACATCAAATACTAATAATATCACTACGGACATTACCCATAATCAAAAAATTTGTAAACCAAAAAATATGATACCTTGGAGGACTAGTAAAATAAGTTCGAGTTTACGATATAAGTCAAACTCGAATCGTTCCATGATCTCACGCGCTCCCCCAGTTTAACCCTTGAAGGTTGATAATCATTTTTATGCTAAATAGATGACCCGTGAGAAACTCCTATATATTTAAACATTATCATCTCAACCAACATTTTCGTCAAACCATTTATAACAACAAATTATTCTTTACCCGTAATTCCCACAAAATATAAACTAGACTTCATAAAGTTCATACAGAGACCCGAACACTCACTAAAATAATCCATTTATTTCATAAAGATTTAAACAGATCTTCAATCACCTCTAGCCATGATCACAAGATCGTTTGCAAATGCAAGGTGGGTGACCTAAACTTCCTACATTTTAGGTGATAGAAAAATGCTTGAACTTCCTTTCCTCAACCAATCGAGACAAATGTTCTAAACATAAGATAAAAATATAAGTATATAAAGGATCACCTTGACACAACCTATTTAATCCATTGAAGGATCTATGAGAGCCTCTACTAATGGATCATGAGTATGATAGGGATGTCATATATTCCATTATCCATCCTATATACTATTCTAGAAACTTTAACCCCACTAGGACTTCTTGAACAAATCTCCATGAAATTGTGAAAATAGATTTCTGAAATCAAATCTTGATCGTGCATCTAGGGAGCTCTAAAGGTTATTATAACCTCTCAACAATTATTTTATCAAATTAATTGTATCAGACATATGACGACACTTGGCGAAAGAACTTTGATCCTTATCTAGGATTCTATCTAGGATTAGATTCATACGCTCGGAAATTTGCATTGTCTTGTGAACCACGTTACAATAAGATATAGGTCAGAAAGCATCGATCTATGTGCTATCATCTGTTTTGGGTATGAGAACTAGAATTGTATGATTAAGTTGTTTAAAATGGATCCAAAAGTTAGGAATTTTCTTACTACATCTATCACACTTTTTCCAACTATATTCAAAGACTTTTTGAAGAATTGAAATGAATATTCATCCGTCTGGGAGATTTATAAATATCAATTAAAAAAATGCCTCTCTATTATCTTCTTGGGACACATCGACACATAGAGAAATAATATAGGAGGATAAAAGTCAAAGAATCATGTGTAGGACAAGACAATAATAGTTAATTACCCTAAGCTCGATGGTGAAATGGTATAGAAGTAATGCAACAAGGATCCAACTTCTTCTCCAAGCTTTTCTCTATTCTTCAATTGGGTCTTCTGACTTCTAATGATATAATTTTGAGAAATAATGATTAAGGACTAATAAAGGACTGCCAAGGGAACCTCTCTAATGTTAATAACTTATACATATAGAGTAAAAAACGTGTTTATGGACTGTGGGATTTTTTTAGTAACTAAACACTAAAGAAGAGAAACAACTACCGCAAGTATACAAGTCGCCCAAGTAATAAGTAAATAAAAACGGGATAAATCGTCTCCACAAGGATTGCGAGGTGAAATATTAGTGTTTAATTGATCGATAGAACTAATTGTGATGCAAAGTAAATAAACAATAAATAACGATATTTTTGTTTGGTTTTTGTTTGTAATTAAATGAAAGAAAGTAAATTGACTAGATTAAATGAAAAGACAAGAAAGTAATGACTAAAGATTACGCAAATATGAGAGGTATACTTGAGTCTCGCTAATATTTCACCTATGTTCATATATCTAATACTTCTGTTTAATGGTCAAGTTGGTAATTCTATATTATTCAGAACTCTAAATTCTCCTAACTCTTTCCCGGTAGACATAAAAGCTATCCTACATTATTAAAAACCCCGTTAGGGCGATTATAAGCTATGTCCAGATGATTAAGACAATTACCCAATTGGTTACGCGGTTAGTCAAGAACGTCAAGATCAATGACGAATACCACACGTCTATTATTTAGTTAGTAATTAAACCCCCTCCTCCCGGATGATCACTTCCACTTGTGAATAGCTTAATTACTAATACCTACTTCTAATTGGTCAAATTAAAAATAGTAAAAAAGCACGAAGTAATAGTCAACATGAAATACCTAACTCGAATTAAACAGAACCACAATCCAAAATTCAAAATTATTAAATAAATTAAACTAGGGCTTAACCCATTACGCGATTATCAAGTATAAAAGTGTTTAGCTCATGTTCATATTAAAAACAAAAAAAATTAATTATATACATGTTTCCTAAAAACAAAATGAAAAGATAAAACCTAACTAAAAGAATAATCCTAAGCTGTTGGTTGGAGAAAGGAGTTATCCAGCTTCTGCCCTTGCCTCTGCCTTCAGAAATATGGAGTAATACTAAGCGTATATGAAAGCACTGGTTAATGAGGTCTTCTATAGAGCTTAAAATGGATTGGGCCCTTATTTGAGTTAATTAAATGATTATGGGCCCAAGTCTATTTTACAATCCCCGCAACTGCTGAACACACTTTAGTAAAAAAAGTGTAACTTTCACAACGTAGATCCAAAGCACCTGATTCTACTTCTCAAATGTCGCTAACTCGGAGGTGCACCTTTTTAATTTTAAACACCAGACCTGAATCTGCACCGTTTGGGCTCAGAAAGACCTAGAAGTGACGACTTTTGCTCTACTTCTACACCGTTTCACCAATGCTCTTTGGGTATTTGAGTTGTAGTTTCTTGTCTTAACATGATTCTTCTACTTTTATCCTCCTATCTTATTTCACTATGTGACGATCTGTCCCACGAAGATATTAAAGAGGTTATTTTTAATTGATAGCGATAAACCTCCCATACAGAACAATATTCATTTAATTTCTTCAAAAAGTAATATTGTCGGAAAGTGTGTCAGATGTAGTAAGTAAATTTATCACCTCTTGATTCCATTTTACAAAAATTAATCATACTATTTTAGTTCTCATCCCCAAAACGGATGATACTTCTCCGTGGATGCTTTCTGGCCTATATCATATTGTAACGTGGTTCACAAGTCTATCACGATGCAAATTTCCAATTGTATGAATTTGATCCTAGATGGAATCCTAGATAAGGATAAAAATTCTTTCGTCCTGGGACGTCTTAAGTCTGACACCATTTATTTGATGTAAGAATTGTTAAGAGGTTATAATAACCTTTAGATCTTCCTATATGCACGATCAAAATTGACTTTTAGAAAGCTTTTAGCACAATTTCATTGAGATTTGTTAATGGAGTCCTAGTGGATTAATTTTTCAGGAAAAGTACATTAGATCGACATTACCATCATATTCATTATCCATTAATGGAGGCTCTCGCAGATTTTCAAAGGTTCAAAAGGCTTTTGTTAAGGTGGTCCTTTATATCCTTATATTTTCACCTTACGTTTATAACATTTTTCTCGACTGTTTAAGAAAAGGACGATCAAGCGTTATGTCTATCACCTAAAATGTGGAAATCTTAAATCACTCACCTTGGATTTCCGGACGATCTTATTATCATGGCTAGAGGTGATTGAAGATTTGTTGAAATCCATATAAAATGAATGGATTATTTTAGCGAGTGTCTGGGTCGTTGTATGAACTTTATTAAGTCTAATTTATATTTTTGGAAATTAAGAATGAAGAAAAGTTAGTTTTATAATGGTTTTGACAAAAATGCAGTTGGGGATGATGATGTTAAATATCTAGGAGTTCCTCTAGGGGCATCTAGTGTGATTACGAATGATTATCAACATCTAAGGGTTAAACTGAGAAAGTGTGTGAGATCGTGCAATGATTTGATTTTTGAATTATATTGTAAGGCTCAAACTCATTTGATCCGTCCTCCAAGGTATTAAATGTTTTTGGTTTGCAATCTTTCTGATTCTGAGTAATATGCGTAGTGATGTTATTAGTATTTTCCATAAATTCTATTTAAATAAAGAGTCTTTGTGTATATCTTGGGAGAAAATTTGCACTCCCAGATAGAAGGTGGTTTGGGATTGAAGGATCTTCAGGCATGGAATAATTCTATGTTAATGAAAACCGTGTGACGTATCATCATTGGGAAAGATTGGTTGTGGGTTGATTAGGTGAAAGTTGAGTTGGGTTATTGTAAGTTGCTTTAAAATAGTCCACAAATAATTATCCCTCAAGAAAATAATAATAATACACTATATAATTAAGTGAATTGTATGGGATAATGTCACTTTGTGACAATGATGATGAAATGCATCAATTAGATATGGTAGTGATGTCAACAAGACTAGTGGGTGAAGTAAGCATAAAAAATGAAGAATTATTGGGTAACGAGATTGTTGATGAAGAATTGTTGGTAAATTGGGTTGGATCACGTGATCGAGGAAATGAATTAGACAAGTGTTGAAAATTCAATGGGAAGAGCCAATAGAAGGTGACACGTCCCGTTCAAAGGGTTAATACTGGTCATGAAGTGATATAAATTGGGTACGAACCACGTCGTGTAGGTGACTTATAGACTGTAGTTTACTATTCAACACAATGGAATAGTGACGGTACAAGTCCAATCATCCAATGCTTCCACCTAGCATTGAATATTCCATAACTGACCAGTCCCCATACGTAGATGCTGACAATATCAATCCATCCATCCTTAGCACCCTGCCACTTCGTAGAGGTATTGTGCAAAAATATTTTGTCTTCACTAATTGTGGTGAATCTGACCATGCAGGTCCAGTCAATCCGAGCATGACACGTGGAGCTGAAAAGGAACTAGCATTATTTGACCAAGCAAAGAAGTTGAGTGATGAGTGTAGCAGACCTACTCTCGTAGTCTGACATATCACATGAAGCTGCCAATAGTTATAGATGACTATTCAAAGGTTCCAATTCCTGATTTTACCGTTGTAGCGAATATGATCAAGCCACTCATGCCATCTTGACTAGTATTATTGAAGATCAGTAACAACTTTAAAAGATGACTGGATTTGTGCTACCAACCACCATATAGAACATCGCATTAACCATACAATATCTTTGATAAATTTGTGTGCACGTCCTATGAACCAGAACATAACATGTGCCCATTAAAGTCAAAGAGAGTGAACCAACTCTTTCAATCAATAGATAAGTATGAGTAGCACCACTAGGTCACACATCCAGCGTGTGCGGGCGTGCGGGTGTGTCGGACCCTAGACCGACCATCATTCCGTGAATGAATCGTCAACGCCACTAATTCAATAGGCAAACAAGTCAATTTTTTGAGATGTAGATACATTTACGAGCATTCAAACCCCCAGAGGATGACTTTTGTGCCCGATTTTCTCCCTAACCATGTGTGAGAATTGTTAGGAACCAGATTATCATACGTGTTATTATCCTGGAGCAAGCCTTGGGTGATAAAATATTAGACGATCTAGTTGGTTGTTGGTGGGGCCTAGGGTGTGATAAAATAAGATAGAAAATAAGTGCAAAAACACCCTAGAACTACACGGTTCTGCAAGTATACAGATCGTATGCAAGTTTTAGATAAAGATTCGTTCCGCAGAGACTACAGAGGTTAGGAGAATCTTATGCAAATACCAAGTGTAAATAATTAAAGCTAGAACAACTAAACGCAAATAAAAGTAAAGACAAATAGATTTTTGTTTGGTTTTCTAATAAACTAAAGCTAAGAATATAAAAGACAGAAAATAAATATGAAAGAGAAGAATATGAGAAGATAGCTTAAGTTATTAGCATGTAATCCCCACTAGTTGTGCCGTTCTAAACATGTAAGGGTGAATTATGTAGTATTTCCCTAATCGGTCCCAATATGCTATCGGTAGTTTAAAATAGGATTTACGTGTATCAATAAGGCTTCCTAAGCAAACTTTTCCTGTAATTGGTAAAGAGTCACAAGACTCAACCATAGTGATTATCTAGCTAGGTTGGGTTGTCAGATCAAACCTAAAACTAAACGTTATGTGCTAAACATGCAATTGAACACCGTTGTCAATGGTATCCTAATTACTAGATGGTAATTCTAATGGCGGCCGTCCACAAGAACACAGAATATAAATTCAAACACATAAACAGAGAATACAAACTATAATTCTATTTAAAACATTAAATTCCCAAATTAGATAGATGTCAATCAAAACTAGGGTTCATACATATATGCTAAAACTCAAGCTAAAGAAATTTAGTTCATGAAAGAAAAGAAAGAAATTACAAATCTAAAGGTAGAAGAAGACATTGTTGATGACAGCTCCTTCCAGACTTCTCTCTTGTGTTCTAAGCTTCCTCTTGGTTTAAGGTTTCACCAAGGATGATTTAAGAGTGTTAAGAGGCTGTATTTATAGGTTAGAGGTTGACCTAATTCGTTTCTTGGAGATAACTTCAAGTAATGGGTTCCTAGCCCAACTCAAATTCGTATGGAAATAAAGATAAACACTGCTGCGTTGTTTTGGTCATAACTTCTTTATTATTGGTCCGATTTTGCTCCACAAGATACCAAAAGAATCGCAACAGAATTATCTAGGCCCTTTAGAAGGAATTAACCAAATTCGGCCTCTTTATTAGGTAAAAACGCCTATCTTTGCAGAATCCCAGATTTAGGCAGCTTTTCCTTTTCCATCTTTTTAGCAATTATTTCCTTATCTCCAATTTCCATGCATATCTCCTTCCATAAGTTGTTGTCTTTGACTTGGACTCTAATTAATCTCCATAATTATCTTTAAAGCTTCACACTAAATAAACAATTAAACCCAATATGCTCTAAAAATAATAATTCTACAAATCAAGACCCAAAATAGGAAAGTGCACTAAAATAAGCTAAAATCAACCTATAAACTAATAAATAAGCCTAAAATGATGTCTCATGAGTGTATTTAACTATCACAAATGAGGAGACATCAAGACCCCCAACTCAACGTTGTATCGTCCCGATACAATAAAGTAAAGAACAGTAGGGTAGTCATATAAACAAGAAGACGTCGGAGGAGAACAAGAACAAAAATATAATGAATGATCCTAGAGCATGAAATCCAAAAAATCTCATGTAGTAATGCTCACGAAATAATGCACAAATATGCCTAATATACATGTAATCAACAATCCATAAATTCAAGTTAAGATTAATTTCGCAATGCCAGAAGGAGAGGATGATAACTTAGTTCAGGTTAATGGCTATAGGTTGTTCATAGGTCCCAAATACAGCATCCAATGGTCCATTTACCTACTACCTAATAGCTCAATTGTTTCTCCATCTAGTAGTCAGAAATCCTAAGGTCTTGGTTATAACTTGGCTTAAGGACGGGTGTGGTATATTTGGATAATGAAAAGTGAGCTTTTGGCTCTCTCCTCACTAGCCATCAACGAATCGCCCTAGAGCTTGAGTTGTTCACTCGAAGATGTTCTCACTCTACCCAATTTATTGATGCTTTTTAATGTGCATCCCCAATAATCCCAATTAAAACCTTTGATGATATAAAATCCACTTTGCCGGTCCGAATATATATTTTCTTTATAACAATTTTTCTTTTTCTTTTTTTTTTCTCTTTTGTATAGCTATGATTCTCTTTTGATGTTGAGATATCACACTATTTTTTCATATATATATTCTTTCTTTTTTTATGCCCTTGTTGGCAATTTTAGCTCGTGGCTTCTTTTCCATTCACTATTACCCCGGCAAAGGGTTACAATAATAACAATTTCATCATCAATAAAATCACAAAGATAATTCCCAATTCCCAAAGTTCCCTAATTATGAAACCCACCACCCCAAACTCAAGCTCTAAAACGAGTGTCTCAGGTTTTGCGATTCGAGTGCGGATCATATAGATAAGTCCTAAAAACTAGGGTAAGGATTATAATGTGTTTCAATAAAGAGGTTTTAGAAAGGCTCAGAGGGGCTAAGACGGATAAATAACAATAATATCAAACAAAAGGGTGAGAAAGTCTAAAGGCTTCAAGTGTTTTAATCATGAAAGAACTGCCTTATTCATTTTTCCAACTACCGGATTTCGTTACTTTTTCACTAATAGTTCATAGACAAGTGGGTTTTTCAACTAATTTCAAACCTCACGTTCTACACACCAAATAACTATTCCTAAGTTCCAACATACTTCTTAGCATTGCTCATTAACTTTTATATCCTTTATTTCCTGTTTTCATACATGCATTTAAACAAACTTATGACATTCTTCAAAAACATACTACCTACTATCATTAACTTAATTAAATCATGCTCAATAGGTACATTCAAAGATATTTTATGCCTTAATTCAACCTAAAAATTTTAAATTTTATGTAAAAACAAAAAGAAGATGAGGACAACGAATTCCCACCCCCAACTCAAAAATGAGCCGTGTCCCCACGACTCGAAAAAGACTCAGGAATGAAATAAAATTTAAAATAAAACTAACTAAACTACCTAATGCATCCAAGCTATTGAGAAAAATTAGAATGACTTACCTGGCTGGCCATAGAGATCCATCATATCATCCTCATCTTCTGAAGCTGAGGGATCGGTGTAATCATCTATATCCTTGTACAAGGTCGAATTATCTACCCTTGTCTCCAATTGCATGATTTCTACCCAAAGGTCCTTGTTATCTTCACGTAATCTTTCAACTTCGTTCTGTAACTGAATAGCCCAAGGAGGAAGATCATAAGCAATTTTGGAGGAAGAGGTAGAAGAACCTTGATCTTGGATTTTTATTTTGTCTAAAGGCCTCCTTGATGGTGTGGACATTCTAGCAGTTAATCTCTTCTTTGGTAGTGGTTGTTCAGGTGCCTGTTCTTTTGATTTTTCAGAAACCTCATCAAGATTAATGGGTTTTTCAATGGTGGCTCCAGGCAATTTCTTATTCTTCCCAAGGATTGAACACTTTCTCTTGTATTCCATAGCTTCAGATCTGTTAGTCATACTTGATTCACCCACAACTCAAGTTATACCAAGGATGGATTAAAAGTTTAAGGAAAGTTGGTGTAGCTTGATGTTGTTGCTTGGAATTGATGAAAGAGAAAGGTTATAGGATTTGATCTTGGAAGAACTCTTTAAAGCTTGTTGAATTTGATGGTGTTATGATGGTGTAGTGTGATGAATTTGATGAAGGATTGTGTTTATGGAAGATGATGGAGAGGATTTGATGAGTTGTTGTGTTAATTGTGAAGGTTTGCACAAGCTTTAAGATGTTTATATAGGGTTTGGGTCTAAAAAATTCGTGGGTGGAAGGCTAGGGTTAATCTCATAAGGTAAGAGTTTGATTAGGAAAAGAATTCCTTCTTGAACCGCCTCTTGCGGTGCACCGGACATATCCCGCGGTGTACCGCAGCTTCTGTTGCTCCAAAATTTTTACCTACTGGATAATACCCGAGCTAGCACCCCGTGGTACGGGTTTTTGGGTCGCGGACCAGGGGTGCGGTGCAGGGGGTAGTCCGCGGCATGTCCGTCAAAAAACCCGTGGTGCCCAACCCGTGGTACGGGTTTTGACCGTGCGGACTAGGGTCCGGTGTACCGCGCCAGGCCCCGTGATTTTTTTTTTTTTCGACCTTCTGGATAAAACCCGAACTAGCCAACCCGTGGTACGGGTTTTTTGGGGCGCGGTGCATCCCTGCGGACCATGTGGTAGTCCGCGGGGTAGTCCGCGCCAGACTTGAAGTTCCTCCAGATTTTTCCTTTTGACCCCAAACTCGTTTCCTGCACAATAACACACTACCTTTCTCTCCCATTAGCTTGAAAACACAATTAAAAATATACACTAACTTAAAATTAAACACTACAAAGCAAAAACAACTAATCTAAAAAGCAATTAAAACAAGGGGTGTCTCCCAAGAGCACTTTTGTTTAACGTCTTTGAGTTAGACGTGTACCTCAGGCTAATCGCATTCGACAAGGTAGATTTTCTCTCCTTGCTCAAAGTCCTCACTGTCATAGTATCTCTTCAAACGCTGGCCATTCACCATGAATGTCCGTTGCTCGGCTGGATTTTCAATCTCAATCGCTCCATGCAGTGTGACTTTGGTGACAATGTAAGGTCCTTCCCAACGGGATTTAAGCTTTCCTGGGTAGTTTGAAAATCGAGAGTTGTATAATAAAACCTTCTGTCCAATCTCGAGATTCTTTGGACGGAGCCGTTTATCATGCCATCGCTTTGTTTTCTCCTTATAGAGACGTGAATTTTCATAGGCATGATAACGAAGCTCCTCCAATTCGTTCAATTGCATCATCCTTTGTTTCCCGGCCAAATCTGGGTCTAGATTCAGAGTTTTAATAGCCCAGTAGGCTCGAGCTTCTAGTTCAATCGGTAGATGACACGCTTTGCCGTAGACCATGCGATATGGAGATGCCCCAACTGGTGTTTTAAATGCTGTTCTGTATGCCCAGAGAGCATCATCTAGCTTTAAAGACCAGTCTTTTCTTGATTTGTTCACGGTCTTCTCCAGAATAGATTTAATTTCCCGATTAGAAACTTCAGCTTGACCGTTAGTTTGTGGGTGATAACCGGTTGAAGTACGGTGTTTCACTCCAAACTTTTTAAGAAAATGTCTCACGGGAGCATTAAGAAAATGGGTACCTTTATCACTGATGAGAACACGTGGCGTACCATGTCTTGAAAAGATGTTTGATTTTAAGAATTTAATCACTGTTTGAGCATCGTTCTTTGGTGTTGCCACTGCTTCTACCCATTTCGATACATAGTCTACTGCAAGCAAAATATAAAGATTTCCATAGGACGTGATGAAAGGTCCCATGAAATCTATTCCCCATACATCAAAGATCTCAACTCCAAGAATGTTATTAAGCGGCATCGCGTCTCTTTTTGATATATTACCAGTTTTTTGGCATCTGTGGCATGACTGGACGAAACTGTGACAATCTTTGTGTATGGTTGGCCAATAGAACCCGGATTGAAGAATTTTAGCTGCGGTTCTATCGCCCTTAAAGTGACCTCCATAAGGTGAACTATGACAACTTTCAATAATTTTCTCCATCTCACCTTCATGTACACATCTTCTAACCACTTGGTCACTACATATCTTCCAGAGGTACGGTTCATCCCAATAATACTGTTTGGCCTGGTGGTTCAATCTTTGTCTTTGTTGTGGGTGGAAATCTTTGGGAAAGACACCACTCACAATGAGGTTGACTAGATCTGCATACCATGGCACAAAAGCACGTTTAATAGCAAAAAGTTGTTCATCAGGGAATACCTCTTTAACCAACAATGGTTCCTTGTTCGCATTAGATCCTTCGAGCCTTGACAAGTGATCAGCAACTTGATTGTCGCATCCTTTTCGGTCTCGAATATCTATGTCGAATTCTTGAAGCAATAGTACCCATCTAATGAGACGCGGCTTAGCGTCCTTTTTCTCCATGAGGTACCTAATAGCTGAATGGTCCGTGTATACAATAGTTTTCTTCCCAACCAGATAGGGACGAAATTTATCGAAAGCATAAACCACGGCCAACATCTCTTTCTCCGTCACTGTATAATTCATCTGGGCAGCGTTGAAAGTCTTGCTTGCATAATAAATCGTGTGGAAAATCTTGTCTTTCCTCTGTCCCAACACAACACCCATAGCGTGATCACTAGCATCGCACATAAGTTCAAACGGAGCGTTCCAATCAGGAGGTATAACAACAGGTGTAGAGATCAGTTTTTCCTTAATCGTCAAAAACGCTTGAAGACATTCTTCAGTAAAATTAAAAGGAGTATCCTTTTCAAGTAAAGAGCAGAGCGGTTTGGCGGTCTTGGAGAAATCTTTAATAAATCGTCGATAAAATCCTGCGTGACCCAAGAAACTTCTCACTCCTTTAACAGAAACCGGAGGTGGTAGTGTTTTGATAACTTCAATTTTAGCACGATCAACCTCCATCCCTGCCTTCGAAACTTTATGTCCCAACACAATTCCCTCTTGAACCATGAAGTGGCATTTTTCCCAATTAAGCACGAGATCTTTTTCTCTACATCTCACAAGGACTTTCTCTAGATTACTCAAACAATCATCAAAACTGTCTCCAAACACTGAAAAATCATCCATAAAAACCTCCAAATATTTATCAATCATGTCCCAAAATATAGCCATCATGCACCTCTGGAACGTGGTAGGTGCATTGCATAAACCAAACGGCATTCTTCTGTAAGCAAAAGTACCAAACGGACATGTAAAAGTTGTTTTGTGTTGATCGAGGGGATCCACACAAATCTGATTATAACCCGAATATCCGTCTAGGAAACAATAGTATTCTCTCCCTGCAAGCTTGTCTAGCATCTGATCAATGAAAGGTAACGGGAAGTGATCTTTCTTCGTTGCTTTGTTCAGTCTTCGGTAATCCATGCACACGCGCCACCATACAACTGGTCTTGATGGTATGGCTTCGCCTTTCTCATTAAGGATGGTAGTGAAACCTCCTTTCTTAGGAACACACTGTACTGGACTAACCCAATCACTGCTAGCAATTGGATAGATAATTCCTGCGTCTAACAACTTGATAACTTCCTTCCTTATTACTTCTTTCATAGCTGGCATGAGTCTTCTATGTCCTTCTATAGATCGCCCACTTTCGTTCTCAAGAATGATTTTGTGTTTGCAAACGGAAGGACTAATTCCCTTGATGTCAGCAATAGTCCATCCAATTGCTTCTTTGTTTGCGCAAAGTACTTGAAGTAGCTTTTCCTCTTGAGGACCTGAAAGGTTAGCAGAAATAATAACAGGCAAAGTTTTGTTCGTACCTAGATATGCATAGCGTAGGTGATCTGGAAGTGGTTTTTCTTCGAGAACAGGTGGACATATTATAGATGGTTGTTTCATTGGTTCAATGTCACCTGGCTCTCGAAGTAGTTCTCGTACGTTTAATCCTAATGCAGCAACATCTTCAGGGGGAATTTCGAGTTCTGGTGTTTCAGGTGCTAAGGCTTTGTCAAGTTCATCATTTAAGCTCTCTTCATTGAAGACTTCTTGCGTAATCTTTTCGATGACATCTACCTTAAAGCACTCGTCTTTCGCCTTAGGATATTTCATAGCCTGAAACACATTGAATCGTATCTGTTCGCCTTGTACTCTCATGATCAACTCACCATTCTCAACATCAATTAGTGTACGC